>OU342575.1:12900000-14342500 GCA_910589295.1 Noctua janthe | reverse complement strand
CGGACACAGTGAGGTGGTCCAACTCAATCAGATCCGGTATCGTCGCGAACCTATTCAGGAACTCCTTCACCTTCGCAAAGTGATTGTCACCCAGCTTCACAAGCGGAGTCGACGGGAACATGCGCTGCGGGGACATCACTAGCGACCCGTGGGACAAACTGTACAGGTTAGACATCACTAGTAACAAATCCGAGGTCTTCTTCACAGGTAAGAACCGAGATCTTGGGACGTTGACTCCAATTCCTCCCTCGAAGCATTTCATGGCCGCTCCTACGGCAGTTTCGAGTTGGATGACGTTCAATCCATCGGTCAAATGCTTATTATTGACAATGATCTCCATATTCAAAGAACCTCGTTCCACGACCCGCTGAACGGCATCCAATTTCGCCCACAAGTTGTTTGTGTTGAAGAATTTGAACTGACTGACAGATTTGAAATCGTCCACGTGTTCCTTTGGCACTTGAGCGATTTCTAACAATCTTAGTTTGTCCTCATATTGTATAAGGGTACCTCCTTTAACATCAGCCCTGGTCTTATCAGTGACTTCCATAACGAATTCTGAAATGATCTTCTGAGGGTTGTCTGGGTTGAGAAGGAGGTTCAAGATGTTCAGGTCGACGGTGGCTCCGAGGTTGTCGATGTTGCTGATGAAGCAGTAAGTTCTTCCTTCCTTGATGAATTTCTGGAGAAGACCTGAGTTGTAGAAGGACTCGTAGAAGTCGCCGTGGCCGGGGGGGTACCATCTGGAAAGAGTATTTGATATACAACGAACAGTTAAGGTCGTCTTATTACCGTTGTTGTGATTATATCGAACCTAACGTTGCCTGAAGCCGGTGTGGGTGTTACATCTAAGCAGAGTATCACGTTGAAGGTACGCCTGCACAAGAGGTCAATGCGAAATTCACGAAAGGCCAAATTGCTTTAATAACTTAGCATGGCAAATGTGTTGGTAAGTATAGCTTACAGTAAAAGTAGCTCTTTAGGCTTAAACACACAAAAGCAGTTATAACTTGATTACTATACGCACAACATTGATTAATAGTAGCTACAAATTAGTCGCTTGCATCTGCTCTTTTTTAACGTTACCTTTGAAAAGGTAATAGAATAAATTTAAATCTTGGAATTGGAATATAAACTTTTTGGGCAGATATTAATATAACTTCTTCCAGATAACGTATCTCGCGGTTCACCCTGGGGTTGGCACCCCAGACTGGACCCAGATTGGACTACGTCCGCCCCCCTCCCCCCATATAACTGGACCCGTAGTGCCCGCGCGCGCCCCTAGTGGACGTCGCGGCGGTACGCTTACACCTCACTCCCGCGGACTTATAGGCCCATAGACGTGGGCCGTAGTTCCCATGCTCTCCGGTGCAAGTGTGAGAAGGGAACACCGGGGTGGTTTTTAGTCAGTTAGAGTCTGACAGACCCCTCCGCTCGCCCCAAGGCGGAGGACATCCAAGAGGGTTTTCAACAAAGGAACAAAGGAGGCAGGAATGGTCGAAGGTGACTACATGCTAATATCAAGTAGTACCCACGAGTCAATGTCGCCCTGCACGTCAGCATGCCTGGGCACCGGCAGGAGAGACTCGCGGTTGACCCTGGGGTGGCAGGACTGGTTGAACGTGTGTATCTTCAGCTTCAGACCCTGGTATTTGCGGATGACCTTCTGTGTGTCCTCGTCGGTGTTGAACGAGTTCATTAGCACTAGGGGCACGTTGCATTTGTAGGTTTTATTCAGATGCTGAAAATGCGAAGTAAAAATTAGTAAAATTGGCTCGACCGTTTTTTTTGTGTTCGTAGTTGTTATGACAAGGTTTAATTTGTATAAAAGATTGTTTTTGCTAACCGCATTTCTAATTTTCTTAATTAGAAAACTGCATAATTGTGAAGCCGGGGTGAATCACTAGTATTGTTATAAATACTATTATTTATGTGCCTAACTATCCGAAATTATATTATTCTGTGTGCAAATACAAAATTTACGTCCGAATTCTCAAATTCATTTTAAGCAGGATATTAACTCATATTTATTTCTGTAAGTTGTTTTAAAAACTTTCAAACATCAAAAAACAGACAGGCAGACTTAATTTTACATTAGAAATTCTAGTATGGATTCAAACTAACCTCAATCTGCTGTACAGTAAGATCCAAGAACGTCAGATCATTCCTGACCTGTATAACGGACTTAGGACCCTTACATCCCATAGACGTGCCCAGACCACCATTGAGTTTAACCACCACCAGCTTATCCAGCATAAGGTGAATATTGTCTGTGGTAGGGGTGGTTAGTGATGAGTAGTCGATGACCGCGCCTTCTGGCAGCTTCTGGATCTTGTCCCATAATAGACCCTCATGTGGACCCTCTGTAAGAAGAACATTATTTTTGCATTTAAAATCACACACTTCTTCCTGCTTACGGAACCAGTTACAACACAAGGGTTAGGGATCTTCAGTTCCCGGCCATTAGAATGAAATATCGAGCTTTAGAAAGAGACACAAAGTTATGACTGACAAAGACGACACTATAAAGCTGACCCAAGGTTTCGTAACAATATTCTAATTTAAAAGAGTTTCCATGACGTTTCTTGCCCGTTCTTCACCATTGGGATCTAGGGTTTGGAAATGCTGCTTCGCTATTATGCCTTGTGACTTGGGCTGTAGCTTATTTTTTTTTACAAACAACTGCCTACATTAAATAGATATAGTAGCTAAACGTACTGTTGTTCCCAGCCATGATAAAAGAATGGGAGAATTATATTATATTTCACATAAAAATTGTCCATGGTTATGTGTCTAGTGTATATTTTCAAAAATAATACAATACGCCTATTTGTTGTTTCTTATCAAAATCAGCAGTTTTAAATTTATCTCGGCCTAACCGGAATTCGGTTTTAGGGTACCGTGACTAAATGATGTAAGCTGGATCCTATCGTCATGCTGGATCGTCTTCTTACCAAGCCAACGCAGCCTGAATGGAACTTTTTAACAGTTATTAGTAGCTTGTTGATCACCCATTGCGCTTTGTGACTAAGAGAGTGTCAGTAAGCTTTAAGAAATAGAAGTGAAAAAAGTTTTCATCCATTCAAGAGCTATGATGCACAGACAGATACACAATTCAAACTTCTAACACCCCTCTTTTTTGGTCGGGGGTTAAAAATATGTCATTCACCTTGTTTTAGATCGGACAACGCGACTGAACACGCTGATAAATGAGTCGAATGTGATGATACCTGATCGACTCAAGCTTTGACCACTCTCTAATATACAAATCGGTGAAATCTTAATAATATGGGTCTTCCCATTGCATTCTACATATAATGGTGGCTGTACACTCTTGACCGAGAGCTCCCTCTGTGTCTCTCCCGAGAAGTCTCGCAGTAACCAACACGGGACGGAGAGTACCATAAGCTAGATGACCGCTTCTAAAATGGGTGTAAAAAGACCCTTAACGAAGCCGAAACGCTCTGGTTCTCCCCGTCATTTCGATCATTTTAACACTGGACCATACCTGGGAATCTGCTAGGCCCTGCCCGGAAATGTCTTCGGGAGCGTACAGCCACTATTAAATCTTAATGCCAGAAACTACTTACGTTCAGCCAAAAATCTGGCGAAGAGGTTCTTGAACCCCCTGAACTCCTTCTCGACCAGAGGGCGCCTGGTCTCGTGGACGGTAGCGAGGAGTCGCTCCAGGTCCACCTCCAGCCGGGTAAGGGCATCGCGCTTCGTCGCCTCCTTGAAGTCCCGGGACCCAGAGGGGGTTCTTTGGTGACTGCGGATCTGGAATGCAGATTTGAAGTTGAGTTTTAATGGTATAGGTTTTACAGAGGATTTTTGGGAACTTAATAGGGAGAAAACTACATAGCTAAGAGTGCGTTTTATATAAAGATATGCATGATCTTTTCTACCTTTTGATCTGTCTGATTTAACCAATTTCCTTACCGTAAATATGTTACGGCTAAAGATGTGTATGAACATAAACTTAAGATTAGCCGGCTAATCTAAGTTTATGTTCGCATCTAGCCGGCTAATCTTAAGTTTATATTGGTGTTGGTGTATTGGTGTTCGGGTGATCGTGACAGACAATTGTACTAAGAATTCCGTACATAATTCTAGACCCACTTGTAGTGAAAATCTGCTGTTCCGTACATTTTTGCAATGAAGGTTTTACTTTTGTATTATTCAGCCGTCATATAACTTGTTTTAAAGAATATTTATACGGCGGTTTGACACATTTTCCTATTCCTCAGAACAGAAGTTATCTGAAGATTGAAAATAGGCCCTAAGTAAACTTTTGAAAAGTCATATTACGAAATGGTTCAGTATTACAAACAATTTTACCAGTAAGTAACCCTGTATAAGTATGAATGTCTTGCTAAAACAAGCATTTATGATCAACAACGCATCCATCCGAGCTAACACATCGACCTTACTTTGTTTTCCTAATAATCTTTGCTTAGCAATGCCATTGAGGTAGGTGTTTATTTTAAATATTTACTTGGTCACCAATTAATTGTTTAGCGTGACTGTAGAAGGTAGAAGGTCGCCACTATCATCATCTTCCTGTCTTTGTCGCATGTTACTTGGGGTCGGCGGAACACGTTTTTTTCTTCCATTCCGCCTGTTAGGCGTCATGCTATCATTTACTCCTTTTTAGGGTTCCGTACCCGAAGGGTAACCAACGGGACCCTATTACTAAGCTTCTACTGTGCGTCCGTCCGTCTGTCTGTTTGTCTGTCAGCGGGCTGTATCTCATGATCCGTAATAGGTAGACAGTTGAAATTTTCACAGAATGTGTATTTCTTTTGCCGCTTTAACAAATAATAAAAAAATAAAGGGGTTTCCCTATTACGATGGTACGGAACCCTTAATGCGCGAGTCCGACTCGCACTTGGCCGGTTTTTATTTCATGTCATTCCTCACACAATACATTCATCTTTTGTTTGGTTTTCCTCTCCCGCTCTATCCATAACATTTATAAATTCATGACTCTTTAGTCGCATGCGATTCATTCCTCCTCATGGTGTTTTTCTATTGTTGCTAATGGAAAGTTCCTGTTTTGATCCTTCTTATCATAATTCGTTAAGTTTCAATCCTTTTTCGTCCTATCCAATTCATTATATATCAAAACCTAGTTTATAAAAACCTTTCCCCACCATAGGAATTTCTCCGTTATCGTTGATGCGTTTACAAACAGCCAGACCCGGAACAACTACCCATAGGCCATACAAATTGTTTCATGGGGATCGAACCCGCGACACGCAGCGCAGAAGCCAATCGCTCAGCCACTACGCAACCATGCTGCAGGCGCCTACTCTTTACCTCGATCTCAATTGGTTTGATTGTAGAAATGGTAATCACGCCTCTGATTTACGTGTTTGTCCGGTAATCGGGGTAACTGAGGATCTTGAAGTAACAAATGAGCTCTGTTAAACCAGCAAGACTGATTTACTTTATTTTAACTGTACAGTTATATTTTTCGCTCAGTTTGTTGATATAATTGGATACCTACGACCTACGTGTAGTGGTGTATGTACTATATAGGGTCTAACTATTCATACACGAAATATTTTCAGGGAATCATCTAACGGCTCTAACAAAACCATTTCAAGGGATTTTTTTTTTAACTGAGTATATTTTTTTATAAAAAAAAATAATTTAAATTACTTGACCCACAAAATAAATACTGGCTCCTCATTCGTATTTACCTACTGTCATTGTTAGAATATGGGAGTAAAGGTTTTATGCAAAAAGTCTCAAAAAAAGCACTGTTTTTTTTTTTTTCGTTGCTGTTCCCTATGGTGACTTTACGACTTATAGAAGTTACTCTTAAAATATTTCATGTATGAAAAGATAGACCTTATATGTAGAAAAAAGTAAAATTGTCGTTTGTTGTGGTTCAGCAGAGAATTCAAAAACAAATCTGTCGGCTTCTACTTTATCTTCTTGGACTTCAGAGGCCCTAGCACAAGCGCGCGGTGTAAACGTTACGTAAATACGCCAATTTTAACATTAAAAATACTCGTTTCACATATAATATTTTCATAATTTTAAGAATTTATCCATATCTATGAATAATACTGATTGTGCGTGTTGCAAACAATTTAACTAAAATACTGTAGCGAACTATATTTTTATGATAATTGTATTAACGATTCAAAAATCGACGTACTTACGTTACATTTTGACCGCGCGCCCGTTCTAGGGCCTCCGTACAGTGTAGCTGTTTTTAATTGAGCCAATCATACAAGTTAACATAAGTTAGACAGACTGTTATTTTGTATTTTATTTGGGTTTTTAGAATCAAGTCCCTGACTAGTTAATTGATGGTGTAAATCGTAAACGAAACAAATCTTCAATTGACTCGAATCTTCAGCCTGCTGTTAGTTACTAACAGTATTCGTTATCTCTTGTACTGTGTATATTCAATCTTATCTCAGTTACAGGGTGTATATAAATTAATTTCCTGTTTATTTTCCGAAATTACCTGTACAAAGTTACGTAATTAACTAACGATTATAATTATTATCTTTGAAATGTAGTTTTTTGATTCTTTTTTATGAGGCCTCTGCCCAGCAGTGGGGCACTCAAATAGTCTAACAAATAAAAATAAGACTGTGACGAAGTCAGTAAATGAGTTGTGGATGTCAGGTAGGCAGTCGCTCCATGCAAAATACTGGTAATCCTGAAAGCCAACCCCCATATAGTCTTGGGTAAGGCAAGACATGCTAAATTCAGGCAGGACATATGTATAAATACATCGTCAACTCAATAGTTAATTGGAATACGTAATAAATAATGACTATACATATAGTAAGTTGAAAATTTACCTACGGAAACTTGTACTCGGATAACTTCGTCGTAATTACAATATTTAATTTGTGATACCGAGTTTCCTACATGAATAAATACAATTAATCATGCAAATAAACGAAATAAACTACATATTATATTAGCTATGGTCAACGTCTAGAGAGGCCACTAATTAAACACCAACGTTGATTCTGGGCTACGGTTATGGATACCAATACCGACGTCAAACCTCAAAGACCAGTTTCATAAATTTTTCACATAAACTATCTACGTATGTTTTTAATCATCATTTTCTGCCGTTACCAAGTACCAGTTGATATAAGGGTCAATATTGCGTAATCTTATTGTCCTGCCTCAGCCTTGAATAACGTCCTTTGCCGGTCAGATTAATCTATTTGACAATAGCAACCGAAATAGCCCAATTTATCTAAGCCAGTATTTGTAACTATCACAACAGAAGTCGGCATAACTTCACATACCCAAGACCGGCACAGTTCTGCCTCAAAATCCATGATTGTCGCGAATTATTTTATTCACAAAACAAACACAGCAACATGAGGTACATCACACACGTGCGTTCATAACCAATTCTTTCTGCTGACTGCGTCTGATTCGATAATTCGAGCTTATCGCGCTTGCGCATGGATGGATGATTTAACACACAATGGACTTGACATTGTCGAATTGACGAAATAATTCCTGTTAAAATTGAAATGTTTACATAACATCACGCCTGTAATCCCCGAAGGGTTATGTTATGTTGTTAGTTCCCATGTAACAGGCGACAAGACTATTGTGATCAATCAGGTCCAAGTTCTGACTCCGTGGCGGATACTGAGAAATTCCTGTTGGACAAACCTTAGCACTTTATCCGACCTGGGAATTGAACCCAGGGCCTCATGCTCAGCGACCAGACCGACGAGGCAGTCAGTTCAAGTCGACTAGACCGACGAGGCTGTCCGTGAAATGTTTACTTAGATTGAAAAGGGTCTAAGTGTGGTTTTAATATAAAACCAGAAAAAAAAACCCGCTTCATAATTAGTTCGCCTATTTTTTCTTGACCGATAGTGGACGCGTATCGATAAACTATAACGTAACGTTGATTATAATGAACGTAGATAAGGGCAAACAATATTAAATATGAACCTATTAGTTTAACATAGTTTTTCGTATGTCGTACGGCCTTTGGCTGTACCACAGATAATATAATACTACGTAGCTGTACGCTGAAGCAGTGGGCTGTTCTTATCATTGATAAAACCTACTCGATCGCGTTAAGCTTTTAAGGTTTTTTAACTTCAATTTAACATAACATCACGCCCTGTAATTCCTAAAGGGTTTGGCAGAGGTGTAGGTAATAAGTACACCACATTTCACCCGTTACGTTTGAGTCCCATGTAATAGGGGGCGAGCCAATTGCCATCAACCGTTCGTGGCTGCTACTGAGAAAGTCCTAATTACACTGTCCAATCCGGAAATCGAACCCAGGACCTCATGCTGCTGATCACTAGACCAAGGAAGCAAACTTCATTTTTTCTGTCTTACCTACAAATTAAAATTTCTGTAAACTCGATAAAAGCTCTGCCTAGGCCCATTTCAACAGTTTATTTCCGCCAAGAGATCATGAATGAAAAACTAAAAGGACGTAAGTTACTTACAGCTTTTTACCCCATCCTACAGCAAGTACAGCTATTACAGGGTGGAAGGGACACCGACGTGAAAACGATTAAATAAAAATAAGCTGTTTCCTACAAAAGTGCAATACCGACACGGTCAAAATATATGGAACAGCTGATTTTTTTTTATTAACCGATGTCAAATTTCTATGTGGGGGGCTCAGAATGATGTACTGAATACGTGGTAACCGTTTTCGGTCCGTTTCGTCAGTGTCCCTTCCACCCCGAAAATGAAATAGTTTGTTTATTAACTTATAGCATAGCGTCATATATGTAAATATATAACAAACAAACTAAGTAATTACCTTTAGATTGTCATTCGATTAATAAAATTGACTTCTACAAAGCCTTTACAAACGTCAAGCAAAGAAAAGAAAAAAAAAACAAGCTCTGCCAAGAATTTTATTTTTCTTTAAACAGCTGTGCACAAATGCATTCACAATACGCTACAGAAACCTAGGCTTTCAGTAGCGAAGGGTCAATTTCTGTAAGAGGTAAGAGAATACTGACTGTGTCATTTTTCTGAATCGAGTTGTATGGAACCTTCGCCACTACAGGCTTTTCTACGGAAACATAGACTAACAAATCAGTATTTAATATTGCTATATGCTATTAGTACCGCTTTGTTGAATAACAAGGCGTATCCTCAATCGATTGGTTGAAAATGTATGTAGGCTTACTTGTTACCTATGCCTGGGACCATCGAACAACTTCGGCATCGGCAAGATCTGAAGATCGACCCGAGCGGCTGTTATTATTTAGCCACGAGCTCCTCGTTGTTGGTGCTACGCAATAACCACAATTATTAACAACTTGTTTGTAGTTGCTAGCTCTACCCATTTTCCACTAATCTTTGGTTGTAAGACTTATGCCTTAGGTCATATTCACATAATTAAATTTATGTGCGGACCATCCCACTTGATTTAATTTTTAATCTGCATATAATGCACAACCTTTCTTTGAACCTTAACCTGGTGGAAGATAAGGGGAACCCGTGACCTCGTTATTTATAATTAAATGCATATTTTGCAATTAACATCAAACAGTGATTACTGTTTATCTCTACCGACTGCCACACGGCTTAGACACTTTTTTTTTGTTTGCCTGATTTGTCCCACTCCTGGGCAAAGACCTCCCCCCTCTTCCTTCCACTTTTCTCGATGTTGCGCCTCTTCTCGCCAATTAACGAGAAAGCTATCCAAGGCGTCCCGCCATCTTCTTCTCGGTCTGCCGCGACCCAGTCTAACTGTCTCAGGGCTCCAGTTTTGTGATCTGCATCCGACAGACATGGCTTGCCCAGTCCCATTTTAATTTAGCAGCTTTTTGAGCTACGTCTGCAATTTCAGTTTTGGCAAACCTTAGACACATAGATCTATGCAAATAAATAAAAAGTAAGTGTCTGTTTGTAATATTAAAATAACAGCTTTTAAGCTGAATGCATATAAAAATATATACGGCTCTTTTAACAAAAACACGTTTTTAAAATATTTGTCTGTCTGTCTGTTCCGGATAATCTCAGAAACAGCTGGACCGATTTTAACGGGACTTGTTCTGGCAGATAGCTGATGTTATAAGGAGTAACTGAGGCTACTTTTATTTAAGAATAAGAATTAGGGTTCCGTGCAAAAAAAATAAAACGCTTGAAATTGGTAACAAAATCCGATACAAAAAGGGAAGCAATATTTTTTTATAATAATTTCACGTGAACGAAGGTTGCGAGCAACTGAATACCAGTATTTAACATGGAGCGACTGCCTATCTGACCTCCACAACGACCACAACCTAGTTAGTGCTGGGTAATACGATACCCCTTGGTAAGACTGGTTGAGACTTTTTGACTTTTCCTGAAAATCGGTAAATTAAAGAAATAATATATTAATATTATCTCAGTTTTATAAAATGTTTTGACTCGATGTCGGTCGGTAACTAAACTCAGGTAGTTTACTGAACTTTGTTAGTTTGGATGTAGGAGATAATCTACGTTACTATTACTAGCAGCTAGTAAGTAATTCATAAAACACTAGAAACCTCGAATATCTATTGCTTTGCAAGTTGGTTGTACTTTTTATAACCTGTCATTATCAGCTAAGCAACGGAAGGTCTTCATGTCAATTAAACTGCGCCAAAAGGATGCCATAACGTTCGGATATTTTTTTTAATGAGTTTTTTATCAGGAAAAAGCGAATTTATTGTTTTTTTTTATAATTGACATTTTATTTATTTCAAGCTTTATCAAAACAAAAGACGCAAAGGTGGACTTGTATGTAGGTATTCTATTTTTTTGTAATGTTTTTTTACCGACATGGCATCTCGCAGGTCAACCTATGAGGCTGGCTTCTGCTTAACCGGACTACCCTGTGGGTGCCTTGAGTGTAAAACCTCCAGCCAGGGTTATTGTAATGAAGTTTATCGTGTTTTTATAGCTCGAAAAGCAATTATTGCCAATTAAAATAATAGAAAAATAATGTAAAAACGTACGACACAGTACTTACACGAGCCAAACGTCATACGATTTCCCGCGCAAATCACCAAAGACATAGAAAATTGTTAATTAATGTTCATTATTTCTTCCAACATTTTATATGTAGGGTTATAAATAATTTTAAGTTTTATCTTTAATAATCAAAGGCTAATAAACATAATTTCATTTTCCACGTACTAGTTATTAGCCGAACATTCGATCTAATAAGTAAACTTTGACCATTGACAAAAAAAAGTGTTTGTTTTCCAGTTATAAGCTATTTTATCGCTTGGTTTTAACCATAGATATACTACGTATGTTTTTAACTGATATTCATAGAAAAACACAACGTATATCAAATAAAAACAGTTGTTCTGCTGCTATTCATAGATGTTTGTCTATTCGCGTTGATTGTCATACAGAAAATTGACATCAGTATAGTGCGCAGTTGTAACGATGTACGTAGATAGACCTATTATTATGTTTAAGTAACAAACACAGTAAGGTTGTCCGTATTGAATTTGATTTAAATAAACTATGACATTTACATACCGTACGCAATTATTTTAATTATTATAGTGTACATGTACATAAAAAGCATTCGGGCAAGACTTAAGACACAGAGACACTCCGAATAAAATTGTGAACCTCACAGAACATAAATGATGCTGCAAGTAAACTGACCGTATACTTGTCAATTTTACAAAATCAAAGCACCTATTTCAAGTAAAACCATTTACAAGCAGTTTTAACTGTCATGGAGTCGGCCAGTTAGGCAGAATGATAAAGCATGCGTTGTCCGTTCCAAAACGTAGATCTCTATGAAAAAGATCGGGCAAGAAACTCCATAGACACTAAGTGAAAAAATGCTGACTAGACCACCTGCCCTGGCCAGTCAGCCCTAACTGACCTTGCTGCCTAGCTAATCTTTTTACGAGACTAGCTATTTTCGTACCTAAATGCACTAACATAAGATAAGAATTGGGTACGTTAAGTATATTGTAGACGACAGCCATCGCACTGATTATAATTATATAAGTATCAATATGTTTCTAAGTGGCTTATAATAAAGGTCATATTTGCTAGGCAGCAATTCTGATAAGCGCACGATAACTCTAGATAACTCCACAAGCTAAACTGTCGATTTGATAAACAATAAGTAAATGAGATAAATAGTTAGCTAATGAAAAACAAATTTATATTCTACAATGTATAATTCCTATAGTACGAGTAGGAAGTTCACCCACAGGTTTTCAATAAAACGAATAGAATTTTATCTATGGCTTAGTGTTTTTTTTTTAACTAATGTAAATATGCACAAGTTTTTACTACTTATTTCATATTCAAGTAGTTGAACGATCAATTAATTAAAATTGAAACAAAACGTTGCGAGTCTTTAGCTGTTGTATTTTAGACTACGTATCCTTCAAGGAGATGAGTCTACCCATAAATAATAAACAACTTTCTGAAAGCCACTCAAAAACGATTCTTGAAAAAAAAAAACTTCCATACAACAAACAGTAGACTCTATGGCTATACCTATATGAAAAGCAATTTTTTTCACGAATCGTATTTGAGTTTCTTTGGCAAAGTTATTTAAAATGTCGTATGAAAAACTCAGTTTAAGACCTGCATATACTACACTAGATTTACGTATAATTGTTTAAATATTATAATTCTTACTTTGCAAGCACTTTGCCAACCCTAATTTAGTATTAAATATTCACACATTTCCGTCTATTTAAATGACATTGCAACGATTAAGACTATTTCAAGTTCTAGTTCATTGTGTTTTCTGGCATAGTAATGTGATGGCCCATATTTTTTACAGGTCATAGATATTTAAATAGGTATGTAGTACTCTAAGGGTTTTTAACTGGAATTAGTCACTTTTGTTTCGAAATACACAAATTTAAAAAGTATAGAAAACGTAAACAACTACTGCAGCAACCCACTTAACATCTAAATACTTTAAAATTCTTGCCAAAAAAATTGCAAGTTCTATGATAGACGTTAGACATTCGGGTCACGCCAATGACTTAATGAGAATCAACAGAACTCACCCATTCACAAGTTACAACCGCATTATCAATTCGTGAACCGATGACCGCCAAACAACATTGGCGGGCAAGAAAAATTTTATTATTATTAAAAACAAACAATTCTTAAACCAACCTTGCTAAGTATATCCATTTCAGTTATTAATTCCTTGTTTTTATTAAAAAAACACACACAAGCACTATGGCACGTTCGTAATTCAAAAGATTTGAGCGGGAGACGATGTGCGTTCTCGCTCAGAACGCAACGGCCGACTACGGACTGGTATGATTGTGACAAATAATATATAAGTAGTTGTTAATGATAAGTTATCATCGTCAATGCGTCTGAACCATTATTAACTCAGATGATTTGAAATATTGTCTACAAGTAGTCATGTTCATAATTTATAGTGACAAAACTAATTTATAATTGAAGAGTTACGAAAAAAGACAAAGACTGAAGATGCACTTGAAATATTCGTACAAGTAAGTTTCACACCTTTTACATAGGTAGGTACATAATTATATACAAACTTACATAAACTGCAGCAAAACATCAATGAAGTAATAACTACTTCAACCTTGGACCTTGCCCACCAGAATAGCGTATGATATGCAAAAAATAATAAACTAGAAAAAGTATTTTAATAAAAACTAAGGCACAAGGATTCTTTTGACGCTTCAAAATTACTGAACGTAATTTTGAAGCGTCAAAAGCTTGCTTATTTCCAGTTTTGTATCTCGTTTTCATGAAAAACAATTTTTATACTTCGCCTACTCTTACGACGTGTCTTAAGTAATTCTTGATCGCTCTATGTACGGAGTAGTATTTGTGATGTAAAAAACATGTCGATAATAATACTGATTTTGTTAAAATTAGCATGTTGAAGTCAAACGAGGTGTTAAGCAAATAACAAAACATGTCAATTTGCAGACTCTTCGGTTCTAATACGTCTTCCGGAATATTATAGTTTGATTCCTATAACCAGCAGGTCGTCCTTCTTAGCCTATCGATGGCAAAAAATTCAAATACCTATGCATGGCCCAAAATCCAACCACGCGAACTCCAATCACGACGCCGTCACATGGTACGCTCGACGGCCAATCAAGCTATACAAAACCAGTCTATGCGCATCTCTCATTGTATTGGAAATCTAGCTTCATGTGCCGCCGTGTGTACTCAAGCCCACAGGTGACAATGCATGCGGAGCTAAATGGAAGGTCCATTGTCTGCGGTCAGCGGTCGTTAAGTCCTAGCGATAAATTAATTCCTCTCTATTTGAGTCCTGACGGCTAAACTAGTAGCAAATTGAATAAGTGCACGGCAATAAAACACCAATTTGTTTGACCGCAATTCTATAGAAGTCTGCATTACTTGTGTATGCGTGCCCAAAGATTCAGTTGGTTGGGTGGATTCTGGCAGTCCTGAAAGTTTTAACAAAAGAGGTTACCTACCAGAGGTTTGTCCTTGGTTCGGTGACAAAAGTAATCAATCACATTGGAGAGAAATTAGCATTACTAAATGCGCCTTTTTCGTTTATTTAATATGGGATTATTTTTTTTACATTTTTTCCGCAGATACGTCTTTTTGCTTACGGTGGCAGATTTTTGGTAGGTACTCCGGAACAGCCGGATTACAATATGCCCATCAAGATCTAACAAGAAGTTAACATCTAAGATATCTAGATTTTACGCGACTCTCCCAAACCCATAACAATATTACTTCATTTGTTAGTACTTCTGATGGCAAAGAGTAAGTTAATAATCAGCGTAATTAAGTCGGTAAGAGTAATTAGTCGTGGTTATTTATACTCCATTTATAATTATGGTTACCTTATTTAGCACGTTTTAAGTAACGAAAAGAGTCGAGTGGGTGTGCGCCAAAAGAAATATGATAAAACATGTTGTAATAATGTTAATACTTTAATCATATCAGAATCAAATCTATTTATCGATTAAATTATGATAACGGAATTAGTGGAAAATCAGCTGATCATAGCGAAGATGACTAACTTCTCGATAAATAATTGAATGAGACTGCATTTTCTGAGGCTGACTTGCGAAAACCAGACTGACGGACGCTGCTTCGTAACAAACAAGGCATGTTGACTAAATTTATGTTGTCATTACATCAGATTTGCTGACACACCCACTACTCCTACCGTTTATCTAGTAGCTGATGAAAAAGGAGTGATTATGTTTCACGTGTTAACATAGTAACAGGATAAGTAAATGCCTAATCACGGTGTTCACACCCACTCTTACAATTGCCGGAATACCACACCCTAAAATCTTCTTTTTCTTAAATTTAGTAGTGCCATCTTGACGTGCATCGGTACGTGGACATAGTTTCTGACGGTGCCTCTATCACAAACGATGTCCCATCTCCTGTCCTGCTCTTTGGGCAACTCCTCCTGCACGTTGAGACATATCTGAAGCCACTGCTAACGCTGCCGATGTGGCAGAGTTCTGGTTAACGCTCATTTAGCTTTAATATAAGAATCATCGATATGACGAATACTAAGGAACCGGGCTTTACAGAACTTATGGACTCATTTCTTACTCGGAACGACTTTCCAAGATAAATACCAATTTTCCTACAGGTCTTCGATTCTTTTTTGTTTTAACTGCGAGAAAAGACAGTAATAGATTGGATCTATTTTAGTTTCGTTTGTCTTCAAAACTATTAAATCCAAATTATCGCGGGTTTTTCTTTTTATAGTTTACATAAAATCAATGCTGAAGCCGTAATTTCCTCAAGACCTTCATAGAGCGCCTACAAAGCTGTTAAATTAAAATAGGTGTGTCACGATATCGTTCGCGATGGTTAATCGCATTATCTAGAAAATGATGACGTAAATCAGTTTGAAAATCAACGAAAAAGTGTTTTTTCGCTGTTTATTAAGGGCACATTCATATGAGTTTGTCGCGACTACGACTTATCACACGTTTGGTGAAACGATAGTGGATATTCTTAGTGAGGGTTTAGAGTGTTTCGCTGTTCGTTTCACGTGTAGCCTAAACCTCCAAGTTTTCAGTTTAGAAGAGGGCTAGTTTTAAGAGGAGAGGACGTAGTGAACATTTTTTGCACCCTGCGTTGGTTAGGTTGTTTTTTTCTTTTGAAACGCCCTGGGCGTGAGCTATCGTCCAGCCGCGCCCTGCCCTAACGCCGCTTCTGGAGTGAATTGGAAAACAGTTTAGGAGAAAAAGAGCTAGGAAATGTCTACCGCATACCGCCCGCCGGACAAACTGTTGACCCAAATAGCACAGAACTAGGGCTCTGGGACTATGAGGCAAGGTCATGACAGGCCACGGCGGAAATGGTAGAACGAACTGGATTGCTTCTCTCAAAATTCAAAGGACGCACGGGCTCGCAGAAAATGGAAGTAGTTGAAAAATGAAAGACCTTTGCCAAAGGATGGGGCAGAGTAAGCTTTGGAAAATAAAGGTTATTGCATTGTACCTACATTATGAAAGAGGTTTTCGATTATAATTAACATTGCTACAGCTTATTCATAAAATATTAATATAAATGAGGTAATTATTCCTTAAAAAGTTTTTGCTTCTATTAATTTAATCCCGTCATCATGAATGAAAGTGCGCTTTTTAAGTAGGTAATCTGATTCTAGATCAAGATAACAAACACGTTCATTAGTCGAATGTATCGATATGATTTTGCTACTATTTTAAGTAGCGGTAGCAAAAAAGTCCCGGAAAAGAAGTTTTTCCTTCCTCCTCATTTACGCACGTAAGGGTTTCTCTAAGGTTTTTCCCGCTTTATACAAATTGTGTTTTAATCTATGACTAAAATGTAAAATTCATGCATACAAGGAAAGAAAATGCTCATGCAGTCCTTTTTTATGAATATCTATCTATAATTATTACTACAATGCAAAATTATTGTTAAAAACCCCTAGTAAGGGGTTACTAACAAGTTTACACTAAAACCTGACTACTTAATATATTTAATTAAAATTAAGAAATGGATAAATTATAAAAGGTATTAGGTTTATTAAGTTTAATAAAAAGAACATGCTGATTTATTTCATTAGTTAAAAATACATAAAGTTATTCACAGATTTAGGCATGATAATGGAAATGATGAGGTTCTAAAATCTAGTAACCAAAGTAAAAGATCAGACACAGACAATAAAAAAAGAACCACTGCCCCATTCATTGATTGAAAATCATAATCTATGGTTGGATATTAATAATATGTGATCCAAACAAAAAAAACGTATGGAAGAGAATAAGAAAAATATTCTAGTCTAATGCTACACCATTATCCACATATAAATTTGATCTACACCAAATTGATACACAGTATTGTTAAAAACTTTTACATAGAAGAATGTAGCCAAGTAAGCTTACCGCTGGCTTCAGCCGGTTGTTGTCAGCCTGAAAGGTTTATGAATAAACAAGAAATTAAGCACCATAGACAACAATTTTTGAAAGTTATTGCTGCAAGAAGTTTGTAAGCAGAAAGATTATCTAATAGGTATGACCACAGACAAAGTTTCCATTATTGTTTAGCTCTTCTGATCATTGCCCAACATTTGAGCGTGGTCATACTATATATTATTTGCAGAAACAACAGTTAAGTTTTTTTAATTGTAAATATCTAAGTACAACAAAGAATACATCTAGCACCTGCCTTTAGTAATTAATTACCTATACACACAAAATTGTTTGCCAACTATGTGTTAATGAGTTATCTAGTATAAAAAATGAATTTTGTATAAAAATCGTGTACAGGTAGTATCATGTAATGATGAAGCACATTTTAAAGTGGTTATCTCAGCTCAAGGCTAGGTAAGGCCTCTTCAAGGTAATCAAAACAAGTCAAAAGTATTAAAATATTATTTTTGCATGTCATGTGGGTACAAGAAATTGAAATTATTTTTAAAAAGATTTTTTAAGTTGCATTTTTTAAATAATTGTTGAAAATATGCCAAAGTCAACACCTGTGTACACTTTCCGACTTCCTATTTCAAAAATAGGCGCCAAACATTTTGCGCACTATTTTTTTTTAATGTCAAACTCAGCATGCTCAAAGCAAGCGGAGTGTGCAGAGTTTACTAGCCTGTCTAAAAGTAGTTCCTTATTCTTAAAACTGTTTGATTATCATGACCGCGACATGTGGAATTAAAGAAGGAAGATTTAGTTATTTTGAGTGACCCATCGTCGACCTCTAAACCCTAGCAAGGTCATGGAAGATAAATAAATGCTACTAACAAACCGATTGGCACTCGTGCGATAACAAACGTAATTCAGTCACACTATAGATAAAAACTATTTATTACCTTCTTATCGCCGTCTCTCGAGTCAGACATTATTCCTTTATGTAATAATACTGATACAATACGAGATAATCACAATAAACCGATCGCGGATCGAGAAACGCGCGGTGTTTTATTACTTTACAGGCTGTCAATTTTGACAGATTTCGGCAAACAGATGATTGTCAGAAACGTTTCATTTCATTGAAGAGAACGTTAATATTTCTACTCGAATCAAATGGCTGAATTATTATAGTCTTAAACCACAAATTCCCTGAATTTATTTTGTCTAAAACATACCATAACCTTGGAAAGATATAAGTTTAGCATCAACACGTTATGTACTTAGAATGTGGTCATTATTTTTTTAAAAACCTAAAAATAGACTAAAAATAAAAATAAAAACTATGTGCAAGTTCCTATCAAAAGGGGAAAAGAATTACAGGGCATCTAAAAAATCATCCGTACTGCTGTCAACAGGAATAGTGCCCAGAATGCTGGCAGCATTGCCACGTTGAATGGTAATACTGCTTATTCGGCCTAAAAAAAACAGCCGTCTGGTCACGTGAGGTGTCGACCATCCGCTTGGCGATATCCCGAAAGACTAGGTAGATACCCGGACCTCAAGCTTTAGTGTTGCAACCCCCAAAAAAACTGATCAAACACATAACTTACTTAAAGGTTGACTGGGAGAGAATGCCTTGTTGGCATTAGTCCGCCTATCTACAGACGCCAGCACTTCAAGCTACTACTATCTGTCAAATTTCTTTATTAGATTTTCAACTTTATCGCTAAAGCGTTAGGTTCAAGGTTGATTGGGAAAATTTGACAGTTTCGGGTAGCTTGATGTGCTGGCGTCTGTACTACTATTATAATTATCAATTATATTATTGTATTTGCGCCGTTTGCGGTTTTCAGCACCTGCAACAGCCTCCCCAACATAGCCCGCCGTGCTAAGAAGATGGGATGGCGCAAAGAAGTCAACGCAAGTTGCATCCCACACCAAAGGACACCCTATTTCCACAGTATTATGGTCATACCGTCTGATCTCTTCCTATCGTCGCGTGCCAAGCTATTGGGTTCTAAAACAGCTGGCACCCGTGTGGCAAAAGTACGACGTCTGATGTCTTTAATGCTAGCGTTCCGAGCTGTCCGACCTGCAATCTTGCTACAGCAAAGGCAATGGTGTCCAACCAAAGCAGTCGACTGCTTCACCACATAACAGCGACATGGAAGGACAAGGATGCTCCAAATGTAATTGCAGTTTTGTATTTGACGTAAAGTCTATATTAAAAATAATGTAATTGTTTTTATTATAGACTTAACGTCTCCTATCCTTAACCTTTTGACCGCCACGTCAATAACGAAAATCTGTGTTCTACGGCAAGCGACAAATTCCTTCTTTCGTACCTACCTACTAAATAATAGTCACGTGGCAAAAGTATGAATCGATAAAACATCGATACATTTTACTTGTGCATGTTTCACCTTGTTTCTCTACTCAGATTTTATAATAAAAAAGAAATTCAAATATTTTAAGTGGAGCAGGAAGGAGGAGTATTTATTATTAGTTATTTTATGTTTTGTCTTTGTATTATACGTATGTTAGTATATTCTTATTTTATTATGTTTAAATAGTTCTGCTTTACGTTTTATGTATTCCATTTTCTCTTCTTCTTTTACACACTATGTCTACATCTCTTTTTTAGTATCTCCTTTCGCAGGTATGCTGGAAGAGATTTCTTTAGAAATAAGCATCACCTTAGTACTATTTTCTGTTCCTTTCTTCTCTCCTGTATTAAGTGTGTACATAAATTGTTAAATAAATAAATAAATGGACTAGGAAAATATTTTGTCAAAACAGCCATTCATTATACATTTGTTCATATTTATTGGATGGCGGCCAGAGTTCGAGCCCTGTAAAGTGTAATGCGTTGGGCATTACACTTTACAGGGCTCGAACCCAGTGCCAATCTTAAGTATTCACTCTTGCCACCACTAGACCAAAACGGCACTGACAGACAACTACAATCCTAAAAATATTTCTAGTTTATTAGAAGTTGTTTTTGAAATGGAAAGACAAAAACAAGGAGATCTATAGCACATTTAATTACATAATACATTTATTTTTAATATAAATACCTTAAATAACTAACAATCAGTGCGTATGTAGTAGCCACATCGCATATTAGTATTATAAGACAGTCACGACTATGTCTCAATAGAAAAATACTGATGATTTATAATATCAGGTCTAAAATTTTGTATAATACTATAATTTTTTTGAGCAATAGATAATTTTAATAATTCGAAACTTTTTGTGTTTTATTTTTCATCATAATATTTACATTCAGTAGGCCAATTTGATAAGATAAGAAATGCTCGATTGGTTTGTATAGATTTTTAATCATTATCGTCAAAATACGAGCTTCAGTTAAAGTTATTAAATATTTCCAAAGTATTTTTTTTTGTTGCAATGTTCCCAAAACCAGTTTCCTACCTAATGTTTCGCTTTAGAACCTGTATTAATAATTATATAATGCTCCCGCCTCTACATACCCATACTACTGGTGTACTGTACTATAAGGTACACCTGTTTCATCATCCCTTTAGGGAATTCGGGCGAGTTGTTATATAATAAACATCCTAACAGTTAAACTAACTTAAGAATCGCAAGCGCAACACAAAAGAATCCAGACAGTTTGCAAAACGCACTGTTTCGCAAAGTGGCTACAACATAAATTATTCGCAATATCTAACATTTATTATACACTTAAGTTTATAACATATATACATGATAATTAGATGGTCTTTGCAAAAATATCGCTTATATTTTAAACATTCAGTAATATTGTGGACAATGAACATCAATATTCTACATTCTACTGGTACCACAATAGATATAAAACAGTAATAATTTAACTAAATAAAGACTACTATTCGGTTGTTAATCTGCAAATTTATTTTTAAACTCGAGGCAAATAAAGATAACCATATCGGGTACACCTCGATGCAAACGTAAAATGAAATGTAACTAATTCAAGAGACGTCCAGACTTATGCAATGCAACATAAAATGTAACACAACTCTTAGGCGAATTTGTTTCAATGTTACATTTCATGTTACGTTTGCACCATTGTGTACACGATAATATATGTTGCTACTAACATTTAATAAATGGACACAAAAGCGCACGCTCGTACAATGCATGATATTAATACAGGAATATAATTATGCGTATTAATATGTGTAGGTATGTTGCAGTAACAATAATAATATTAGGTCTTTACCAATGAAATTGGAGATTTGTATGGAAATTTTAAAAACAAAAATGTTTGTATTTTTTATTATTTTAGCTTGTCTAGCTTTTTATCTTTCCGATTTGACGCAAGTGCTTCAATGTCGTTTTGACACTAACTCCAAGGCCCGCAGCAAGCTCAGCCGTAGATTGAGTTGGATCCGTTTCCACTACCGCCATCAATTCGTCGTTGTCGACAATGGTTACCGGCCGACCGCGAGGCTCATTCTTCAACTCAAAATTTCCTGACTTAAAACGATTGAACTAATAATTGACCGTGTTTATGCAAGCAGTGTTAGGCCCGTACACGTCGTTAATGTTTCGTGTTGTTTGCGCAGCGGTATGTCCACGTAGGAACTCATATTCGAAAATTGTACGAATTTTCAGTTTATCCATGGCGCCAAAAACTACCACAATCACACAAAAACAAAAAACTATCTAAAAACAAATGACTGAATTTGAAATTAAAAGAACACGGCTTTCGAATAAAATTTATTTGAATTTCGAATTGCGCGCCAATCCACAGATAATTAAATCTGAAAATGCAGGTTTTTAAATCTCCAATTACATAGGTAAAGACCTATTATATCAAGAGAATCTACATGAGTTTCGCAAGGAAAGATCATTATACCAAAATACTGGTTATAAAATATTGATTTCTAGTGTAATATTAAACTACTGTTCTACGTCTATTGTGCCTCCATTCAAGATACTGATCATTTACTAGTATTCAAAAAATGCATTTTAATTGCAGATGCTATTTGAACAAGACAGGAACATATGTCTTTTACGAAATGTAATTTATAGTTTTACAATGTATTAATCCAATAAAAACTAAAGCCATTATTATTGGTCATGATTGATTACTCAAAAATATACATTTTCGAATTTTTTTACTCATCCAGAAAGTAATCAATTTCTCTTACATGGCTAAAATAAAGTAAAAGACAGAATCAAGACTAATGTAACAAAGAGATAATATTGAACCTTATTTGACTAGCATAGAAATCATAACTCCTAAACAATGTTACATTTATAAAGCCCTACCTACCTACTTTATAAGATTTTCAACCAAACTTCACCACAAATAAGGTTCAATATCAAATGAACAGTGTTTACACATGTAAGTTTCAGTTTAGATATGTGAAAGGGTGCATTGCTGCACCAGTATGGTGCATATCACAAAGTAGTAGGAAATGGTTTCCTCTGCATCATGGCATAAACATACATAGCCTATTTACCCACTTCGGAGACACAAGCCTCCTCCCCGTAAGAGGGAGTGTCCACACGTCACATATCTTTTATTTGTTAGTTTATATTTTTATGATGTTTTCCTTCCCCTTCCTTGTTTTGGGAGCAGTGTTTTAACACACTCCAAGAACCTTATCATTGGGAGGATATATATTTAGGATCCTTACTGAAGTTTTTGTCCTCCATTTCTTTCTACTCCGTGTTACTAA
Organism: Noctua janthe; assembly: GCA_910589295.1. Taxonomy (NCBI): domain Eukaryota; kingdom Metazoa; phylum Arthropoda; class Insecta; order Lepidoptera; family Noctuidae; genus Noctua; species Noctua janthe. Next base: position 14,319,477 of record OU342575.1, on the reverse strand, counting down.
AGCTCCGTTTATAGGAATCAAGTTTCATGCCTGTGGTATACAATAAAAATGAAGCAGAGAAAAAATTGCCTTGTATACACAGTGCAATTTTATTTGCTTTAACTTGTATGCCATAGACAATTCACTCCGCCTAAATCAGGCTTTAGATTATTTTTTGTAGAACAAATTTGTGGCAGTTTTCCATGTTACGGTCAGTTTTTATACTTGTATTTATCATTCTTGTCTTCAGGGCTCTTGGGCTCAGTCTGACCGCTCTGACCGCTCCCACTGGCAGCCTGATCTCAGTCGGCTGTCCACTGTAATGATGGAAAAAAGAAACTTCATTACCGAAGTAATCACCCAAATAAGCACAGTTATCCTTCAGATAGAAAGATACATAGAATACCGTTTATTAACATTTTATGTGTAGGTGACACTAAGGGCGGTCTTCCCACTAAAATATATCTTTTAAAAATAACCTTTGAAAGGACTACAGTAGAAGGAAAGACAATACTGCAAGTAGTCTGTGGTGTCCGTCTGTGCTGATTAAATATTCACCTAAAACATGTTGTCTGATGAGATAAAAGATTTCAAATAAGAAAAGAGAGAGAGACAAATAGAGGTTTCAACGTGTTTTATGTGAACGTTATATTGTAATGCACAGTATTATTAGCCCATGTTTATTTGTTTGTATACTACATTATTATCAACTGTCAGCCAGTGGTGGTATTATGTATTATGGGCTTGCCATATTGTTGGCCCCTAGGCACGCCTTTCTCAGCATTATGACGTGTTGAGATTCCAACAAGGCAACAAAGCTGTTTCTAAAGTGCCTGGATGCCCTGGATAAGTATAAGATACTCAACCCTTGGCTTATTTGAAGAGAGTAGAAAATTCAGTGTGCATTAAAAAATTGCCTAGTTAAAAAAGCACCCTTGTTTTCGTCGGCATAATAATCTATTGTTTCAAGGCTCTTGAGACTTGAGTTAATAAGAAATAACTCAAATGCGTTTTTTAATTATTATCTGATCAAACAAAAGCTGATTGTTACTTTAATAAGTGAGTAAAATATTGTTTGCAACTGTATTGTACTTTTTATGCTTTGTATAGCATTTGTATTTATGATTGACATTAAATTATGAAATAAATATATTTTCACATCGTTTGCGGTTGACAGTCGGGATTCGTGGGGTTTGTGGGGTCGAAATGCTCATACCCTTTTAAAGGAAATTTCTAAACGCCTAGTTGGTGCTTCCCGTGACCGAAAGCTTTAGCGCTTGCTTAACCTTTGGCTTCGGACAAAGCTTTTTTTCCGGCTGAAGCCAAAGGTGCGATCTGACACAACTATTCAGCCAGTGATTTTGACAATGATGCCAAATAACTGTGATAGCATTATTATAGTGCTTTAACTATTTATATTCCCACCTTTAATCCAGGACCACCCTGCTGGCTCACTTCCTGTTCTCTCCTCTCCATACCCTCGGCCTTCCTCTGATTCTGGAGTACCCTATTGGGGTTTTTGACCCCACGTGCAGCCTCCTGGGTAGCGCGCCGTTCGGCCGCCTCACTCTGCTGCCGGCGTCTGGTCTCCTAGTAGCATGTAAGAGGTTTATAAATAAAATTGTTTTTATTTTGCAAAACAAAGAGATAAAAAAAATATTATTAGTGTGAGAGTTATAGAAATGGTCTGTTTAGTTTTTTCAATTTTAGAGGGTATGCAGCCACATGGGGCGATATTCGAGATTAGACACCACTTGCCAAGGTCAGTCGGTGGATGGGTGACCATGCATTATATTTTGAGTTTCTCCCGCGCCTCGGAGCACATAAACCCGTTGGTCCCGGCTGTGTGTTACAGGACTTACAGGTAATCAGTGGCCCGGAAGTCCAACAACCAGTCTTACAAAAATCAGCCGTTAATAACATAAAAAACTGTGATTCAGCTGCATCCGGTTAGACTGGAAGCCAACCCCAACGTAGTTAGGAAAAGGCTAGACAATGATGAGCTTCAGAGAATAAAAGGTAAATAATCAAGTGTTTTCAAAAAAACAAAATGGTTATGGCTGAGTGGCTACTGGCTCTAAAAATCACGCTGAAGGACTTAGTAGATAATCGTGGTCGCAACAAAACCAGTTTTAAAATTATCTATGCGATACTCCTACCCATTCTAGAAAATTAAATAATAATTGACCAGCAAAAAATGGAGTTGGATTTAAAAACGATTTAGGTACGATAATTAGGGCAACTCACTGAGTCAGGAGTCAACACCTCGGAAGCTGAAGGTCTACAGCAAGATGCGATCAGCCCCATTTTTAGAAAAAGTTTATATTTACGCACAGAAACATAAAAAAACTACAATCTCACTATCTTAACAATGATACACACGTCAATCGCCATCGTCAAATTGACAGCTTATGGAGCGTTCAAAAGCGAATAGAAATCTGTCTTAGTTACGTTCAAAAATCAATAATGATTCTAAAAATAACTGGCTGTTTGTCAAAAAAAATGGGTAAAAAAAGTTTTCCAAATGTCAAGATGTCAATTCTTCAATAAAGAATCGAGTAAACCAATTTATAATTTATTATAGTAACAAAACTAAATACTTGTTCAGCTCTTGCAAAAAAAGGCTTTCGAAGAAGAAGATAATATTAGTAATTCTATTTATTCACCATTCGTTGCCAGATCCAGTGGTGCATATTAGCCATATTAATTAAAAAACAGCCTTTTAACAATCCATCTACATGTATAAACAAGAATGAAACCAAGAATGATACCGTATATAGATATTTCCCCTTGCATGGGCACAAACAGCCACTAATATTTATAAACAAAAATAGGTATTTAATGTTCTACAGTCCCAGTGAGGCTGTTATTGATCGAGTGTTATCATTACCAAGTAATAAAATCAAATGTAGGTCACGGCAGGTGATGTGGCTTTAAAAATATCAACTTACTATCTCACTTAAGTCACAATACATATTTAATTTCTATTCAATTCATTTTATTGATACTTTTCGTGTTCTTATTCAATATGAATAAAATATTATGTATAGTAAAAATACAACACTAATCTTAACTTAATCAATCGACTACTTTTTTTAATCTATCGATTGTTGTAGTAGTACATTCCTAACGCAAAGTACATTTTGCTCGGGGACTGTCGATTTTCGTAAAATAAATTGTAATTGCTGTTACAAAATGTTTTCGCGCGTAGCTTTGCGTTCAGGTATGTGTAATTAACGAACATATCGTATAAAAGTTATAAAATGTGTTGTTAATGTTTAGTTTTTAACCTTAACCCTGGGTTACGGAGGTTTATGTAATCACTGATTTGACGGGTGTATCCGCGATTGTGGAAATTATTTAGATGAAAATTAGAGTTTTTACAAGATAAATAAGAGTTATGGATATTAACTAAATTGTTTCAGCCGTTTAATATCGTTTTTTGAGCATATATTTGTAGTATAACCTATAGAAAGGTTCATACGTACATTGCAGCTGATAGTAAAATATTCCGCACTGCAGCTGATTAGTGTCATAAGGCTCATAACTACAGATTTTTGGGATACAGTGTAATGTGTCCTTTCATAATAATCTTTCTATGGTCTTATTAGGAACCACAATTTTTTTATTTCATTCAAGATTTATTTTTAAACTAGCTTATGCCCGCGGCTTCGCCCGCGTGGAGTTCTGTAATTGTCCCACGGGATCGTACTAGCGCGATAAAAAGTAGCCTATGTGTTATTCCAGGTTATAAACTATCTGTGTGCCAAATTTCATCCAAATCCAGTCAGTAGTTTTTGCATGAAAGAGTAACAAACATCCATCCATCCTCACAAACTTTCGCATTTATAATAATAGTAAGAAGTAAGATATTGAACATACTTAATACATCAGACATAATTCCATGAAGTAACTTAATTATTAAAAATATCTTATAACATTACAGCTGCGACCAGACAGTCCACAGCCCTGGTCGCAAGAGGCTCTGCCTCAGCAGTATCAGGAACCCACGATGAGTCAAATTTCCCCCGGCCAGTCCGAGGAGAGCCTGGCAAAGTCAGGCTTGGCTTCCTTCCTGAAGAATGGTAAGATTCATAAATATTAATAAATAAAATGGTTTTGGGGATCAAAGTCATGTCAGCAGTTTTGCTAGTCTAATGTTTAAAAGAAGTAGGTGCCAGGCCAGAAGACGGGCGCTGTCTCCGAGGGAGGCCTAGAGGCGTTTGTAATGAAATTATCCAGAGTAAACCGCATGGAGAGAAGAGTGGAGGGCTATGGGGGTGGCCTTTGCCCAGAAGTGGGATAATAGAGGTTAAGTAAAAAAAGAAAGATATAACATCTGTGTGGGTATGTTATAAAAGTTAAACTGATAATATTAAAATGGTTTGAAAAAGACAGGGTAGAAGGGACACCAAGGCACTTACGGCACATATTCAGTATATAATTCTGAGATTAACATAAAGATTTTTAATTTTAAAAAAATTGCTGTTCCACACATTTTTTTTAAATTGATTTCAGCAAGTTTTATTCAAGACTTGGATTTATAGTGAATCTTTCTATGTTTACTGCAATTATGCATTATTTAACTTTTAAAATAATTATACCCAAAAATTATGTCTCTTTTTCAAGCTGCTTGCAAATGAACAATATCAACACACACACACAATCTCTAAACCTCAACAACCACCAATTCCAGGTTCCAGTTCTTCCACTCAAAGACTGGTGTGACTGGTCCATACACCTTCGGAGTGGGTCTGGCCACATACCTCTGCAGCAAGGAGATCTATGTCATGGAGCACGAATACTACACTGGTCTGTCACTGCTCCTCATGGTCGGCCTTGCTGCTAAGAAGCTCGGACCTAACATCGCTGCCTGGTTGGACAAGGAAGTCGAAGTATGTGGCTTATTTTATAATATCTGGCCTTTAATATGGCATAAATAGTAAATGTAAGAAAAAGGTAGGCAGACCAGTGACAGACAATGCTGGAACAAAGTCAAACTATTCTTATAATTTGATTGTTGTATAGTTAACTGTTGTTTAAGAAACGGATAATATCAAGTTCCGTATCAATCACAAACATGCTTGTTTAGTATGCTGACACACAAACTATGGTGAACACTATTATGTTCTACAAGAGTGATTCTTTCAATCAGAGATCAATCATTATAATTTATCTATAGTTCTCTTTTAAAATTCCTGATATGTGTAGGATATTAAGAAATCCATGCTTAAAATCTCTCCTATTACTTCTATTCTTTACAGTGCAATGTCAAGCTTGCCAATATTTTTAACTTATGCTCTTTTTCACTTACAATCGGGGAACCCTAACTGGATGCCTAGATAAAACCTAGTTCAACTTTCGACACCGAGCCAAGCTTTAAAAATCTAACAACAATGCATGATTTTGCCCCACGTCGCCACAACCATTACCCCTTACACATTTGCATTATCAATCTATTTGCGTTTTTAATCACATAATGTCATTCTCACTTTTCAGACCATCGAAACAGAATGGAACGAGAGCCGCACAGACTCCATCAAGAGCTTGGAGCAGGCCGTAGACTCTGAGAAGACTGCGCAATGGCGCGCTCAAGGCCAGGAGCTGCTCATCCAGGCTAAGAAGGAGAATGTTCTGCTGCAGCTGGAGGCTGCATACAGGGAACGTCTCATGAACACTTACAATGAGGTGAATAGATGTGTTGTGTGCTGTTTCCCTGCTGATGAAATTGAGTCACAAAGAAAAAAGTAATAGATCTAAATATCTTTGGGCATGATGTTCCTATATATATCGGCAGGCAACTGAGCGGCTGGAGCGCAAGACCATGCTAATTTCAGAATAAGGTTGCGTTTCCACCGGAGATTAGCGAGGATGCGTAACGAGGGATGTTTGTGGAACTAACCAATCACATAGTGATATTATTGGTTAGTTTCACACACATTCCTCGCTACGCATCCTCGCTCATTTCTGGTGGACACGCAGCCTAAGCCCGGTCTATTTATTCTCTGCAAAGCCATGCCTTTCATAGGATGCAGTGATCACTTAAGTTGCGCTAATAGCTTAGCATTTCTAACTACAATGTTTACAAGTCCAATGTTCACCCCACACTCCTCAATTCCAGGTCAAGCGTCGCCTGGACTACCAGCTGGAGAAGTCCAACGTGGAACGTCGCCTGGCCCAGAGACAGTTGGTGGACTGGGTAGTGATCAACGTGACCAAAGCCATCACACCCGACCAGGAGAAGCAGACGCTGGACCGCTGCATCGCCGACCTGTCTGCCATTGCAGCCAGGAAGTGAACATGCGTAGACTATTTAAATATGTAATATAATGTGATTAAACCAGATTAATCTAATAAATCATCGTTCGAGTTAGTTTTTACGGCTTTTATTTGAATGTCTTTAAAAGTTCCGTTTTCACGGACACAAAAAGTTGCGCATCATAATAAATGTGTTGCCTGCCACACAAGCGCCATGAAAGTGGCCCGCGACGTAAAAACAAGAGTTAGCTTTTATTTTGTAGGCCTAAAATATTTACTGCTGGACTAGTTCTAGAAGAAATTAAAATTACCATGAACAAGTATTGCATGTTTCATTGGATAACCAAGTGATTCTTTACCCAGCCCACATTAAAAAAAAGAACTGCACTAATAGATGATGAGGGTTTCTAGGGAGCACGACTTGGTAAGCATGATTCGTGGCGTATACCGTTCTAATAAGGTTTTCTTGGGCCCATGAAAACTACTGAAACTAAACAAGTGGCTTCTATTGGTTCCTCTGTTCGCAAGAGTCCAACTTTCTCAGGAATCCAACTTTTATAACATCCAATCAAGTATTCGCATGAGTCCAACTTTTACTTTTTATGTACTTTTATTAGCAATATTCCAACAGGTACAGTTAGACAGAAATTCATTGTAGTTTTTAAAGATTGAAATTAAACACGAATTTTAATTTTTATAATTAATTTATGACCAAGACTTCAGAAGGCACAAACGTTTTACACAAACGAGAGCCTCAATTTGTCCACGCACAAAGTCATCCACTATCTCTCGTATGCGTACGTCAATATTAATGTTGCGTCTCGACCTCTTTCTACTTGGTTCGGCGTGAAGGTTGGCCTGCTGCAAATTAAAAGCCTGTTGTGAAGCTTCATTTTTCAGCAGGCTAATAAATTGGAAAAGATTTGGCTTTTTCCCGAAGATTGTATTTATTCGAGAGTGCCATCCCTCCAGTTTGTTGGTTGTGCGATGTCGTTTGTTGTAACAACTTACAGTCTCAATAATTTTCGGATTTAGCCACTGTTTGCAGAAATAATTATTAAATGTTTCCATGTTATCATTCACATCTTCGTGACTGCTGGTCACAGCTAAATAACCTTCAGGCATGTGATTTGCGGGCAAATGTGCTAGAGCTATTAGATGACGTATGTATATTCGATTATCCTTGGAATCAGTTAAATGAAGTGACTTTGCTTTTCTCCAAACTGCATTTGAGAAGTGATAGAAGCAGCCACTTATCTCCGCTGCAGGAAACGTAGATTTAATTGAATTCATAGCTGCAATCTCATAATCTGTCTGAAACTCTGTTGGTTTCATGTCTGGGAAACGTCTTGGCAATAACTTGAATAACCGCTCATATGTGATTTGCTCTTTATTGGGCAATAAAGCAAAAAATAAAGGTACGATCAACGTCTTATCGTCAGTACTACCAACGTCTCCTTGTATCGTATAGAGTTGGTAGGAGGGACGAGGAACAACAAAGAAAGTCCCATCTGCAAAATAGTGCTTAATGTTTTGCACACTCTCGAACACCGAAGAATTTGCAAACACTAGAATTTTAGGATCACCGTCTTCTATAATCAAAAAATCCTTGAACATGTCAGGAATGACAACATCCTTTGTTTCATTGAAAGTGGTCTTTTGAACCCCTAAGGCTTTTTTTCTTGAGCGATATAATGTGTCTTTAACACTATCAAACTTAGGTATAACATCTGCATAACTTTCGTCCGAAGTAAAATTTTTCATAGTGTTTTCGTAAATTTGCGGGATAGGGCCCAAATCAGTTTGCACTTTTAATATACATTCGGCCAGTGCCTGTTCGACCAAGTTGCTCTTCTCATCAGGTTCACTCAGGTGTAAACTTTCACGCGAAACAGTCTCTTCCTCTTCATATATTGTTATTGTTGCTCTGCAAGCTCTTTTGTGACAAATCCAAATAGTTGACCCACTTTTGTTCGTTTTTGAATAATAATAACGGTTACCTTTCAATAAAAGTATTCTCCGATGTCTCCCGGTATTAATAAACACAAATTTATTCATTATTGCAATAAGGAAACAACGATTGTTTATAATTGTATGAATGACACCAATGAGCTTCACATTTATTTTTCATAAATCAAACATGACATTGCTATCAAATAGTTTCTATATGTGGGTAACTGTACCGTTCAGTTGGCATAGTGCTAATAAAAGTACTTAAAAAGTAAAAGTTGGACTCATGCGAATACTTGATTGGATGTTATAAAAGTTGGATTCCTGAGAAAGTTGGACTCTTGCGAACAGAGGTATTGGTTTAACATACAATTTCTGTCTTGTATGATATGTAGTCAGAGAAAATTTAAAAAATGCATGGCGAGATAAAGAAAATCATGTGGGACTACATAAGCTCTCAGCCTAGCAATAGAAAACACTTTTTGTTGGGTCCTGTAGATATTCAAAATCGAGGCTTCCTTTGTAGAAAACTTCAATAAAAAGACAAAAAAATATGTTACAATGATTTATTTTACAAATACAATAATTAGCTGGACAACAGTTCTCATTTTAGTATGTTACGGCGATAGACCGCCACAAGTTAAAGCTCTTCTTACAATATTGCACCTGCACTGTGTTACCATATGTTGCAAACTCTATAGTATCAGTATGGGCAACAAGCCCGTAAGGGGCCACCACATGAGAAATAATCACCTATTCCATACACCAAGCAAGCTCACTATTTATGTACAAATCGAGTTTCTGGTTCTTTTTGTTACACGGCAACTCTAACTCTAACTGAACTTTATAGGTGTTACCAGTGTTGAATTCTAAAATTCGAATTCAAGTGTTACCTGTTGCTAGAATAACTAGATTTCACACCAATTTATATAAGCTATTATACAATAGGTACGAAAACAAAAATTTAATCAGTATTTAAATTATAATAATGTAGAAATAATCATAAGACATTGTCATTGCATACTGAACGAGTTCACAACACGAAAAAAATACTGTTACTGACTGTACAATATTTAATGCAGTCGCTAAAAATAAATAAATTATATTGATTCCATTAAACATGTGTTTTTATATAATTTCATTAATTACTTTCATAAAGATTGTTCAAATCTCAGTGAACAATTTAACATCCACGAAAAACGTTCACAAAAAACATCTTTTCCCTAATTTCATAAAGCTGATAAAAACAATAATTATTGTAAAACATCTTTCTACAGACTTCATTAAAAGCTAAATTGATATAAAATCATTGTAAATATGTATATCAAAACAGTTGTGCACCAACTAAGTAATATACATGCTTAGCAAAAAATGTGTAAAAACCAATACTACAATATAAAAATATATATCTCTTTTTAAAATTAACTTATGAAATGTTTGTAAGCTTTCTGGTTAGAGGTAATTTATCAAAACTGCATGCCTGTAATCTCCGAAGGATTAGGCAGAGATGTACCTAATAGTACACCCACACTTCGCCAGTTATGTTCAAGTCCCATGTATAAGGGGCGAGCCTATTCCAATCAACCAGGCACCCATTCAAACTCCCGAGGCTGTGACTGACAAATTCCTGATGGAAAATATTAAAATGATTCACAATCGACTTATGTATTAGGCAAGTCTGTGGGACCTATTGCATGGGATCGTAATATTGTCATTGGCATATAGTCTGTAATAATGATGATACATCATACAATGTACAGTCCTTCTACAGTTATTTTTTTTCTGTCAACAGCAATACCTTACTGTTACGACAACAGAATTAATAGGCTTAGAACCGCAGCAATGGCACAAGTGAAGTAATTTCAAATTAGCCTTTTAAATCTACACACGACTCGCGCGTACATATTACTCGTGTGCTTGTGTGCGTATCGGCGAACTTCTGTGCCGCTTATGTTCACATCCATTGTGTTATTACTGCAACTTGGAATGGAATTTTGAATGAAACTATCACTTTTGAGTCGAATTTCTCTAAGATTACATTGTAATTTTAACCAGATTTGCCAGTTGCAGCAACCTTATTGTTAAAGAAATAAAGATCATTTTGGCTTTGAAAGTGATGCAAGTCTCGAGGAAAAATGCTGTGAGTCGTGTATCCATTTTGTTGTTACCAATAATCAGAAAGCTGTTCTATGATATACATTTCAAAACTGCTTGTAATAAATTGAATGTATCATTTGTATAAAATTATAAAGACATGTACCAGCACTGTAAACTTATTTCTACATTAAAATTGCTTATTTATTCGATTATAATTCGGTTGAATAAGATTGTGTCTATCTGACAAAAAAAAAGTTTTTATCCAAATGACACATTCAATCAAGACTACTAATGCTAACCTAAAATTAATTATTGAACGACAAAAAAAGTAACAAAAATATTTTATACACATTAGTATTTGGTATTTAGACGTCTAGAATATTATAGGTACACATATTTATATAATTTTCCACTCATTTTCATTTTTTAATCACGTGTTATTTATTTTAAACCAGTCAATAGATTTTAATCAACTTTTATGTTAACCGACGATGAATATAATATTTATAGACAATTATTATTTCAAATAAATATAAACGCATTTTTTTTGGTTTTGATTACATAATAAATAACAGTACTCATAAAAATCTTGCTTTAGTTACTTAATTAGTTACATAGAAGCAAGACATAATTTGGAGTGTTCATCTATTCACACAAAATGTGAGAACATAATTAACCAACTTCAAAATGGAGGAGGTTCTCAATTAATCTTTATGTACAATAATATCATGTAACCAAAAGCAATTCGCGTCCAAACGAGGACTGACGTATAAACAAAAAATTAAAGAACGAAACGTTAATAAATATCAAGTTTTATGAAAGCAAATAAACGCTTAGTAACAGAAATTTTAGCTTATGAAGAAACATATCAAATAAAAAAATGACCTGTAAACAACTATGGGGATTATATCCCACGAAAATTGTGCTAAAAGAGTATAAAGTTATCATTTTAAGCACCGTTTCATAACAAAAAATGGGCTCAATGTAAACTGTTATTTGTGAAAAGCATTTTTACACACTTAGGCCAAGAAAATTCTTATTCAGTTATATTTATTTATGAGTTACCCCTTGGTTTGTTGATAACGTGAGTAAAACGATATTTGTTAGCTACCAAAGTACAAAAAATACAATAATCAGCGAACATCTGTGAATACTACGTAGTACGTACTAACGATACGATAAACAAATTTATTATAACAAATCTCGAAAACGTATTATGTTTTTTTACTTCAGGATTGCAAAGTAACTATTTAGGTATCTTTTAAATTATAGCAAATATTTAGGCAATATTTCGGACTAAAATTTTGTCACAGTATACTTCAAGATGGCACTAGAGACGAATTAGTACCAAATTTAAAAAATACGTGTATTGTATCACGTTTATTTTTAATCGAGAACATTAATAAAAAAGGTGAATTGTATTTTCATTGTATTTCATTAAAAAGAAAGCAAATAATGCTTAAGAACTAAAATGTAATAAATAAATATAAAAATAAGAAGACTGTATGCATTATAAAACTAATGAAGTAGATAAAGATGGAGATGTATTTATTATGACAAATATTAATTATAATTACAACCCGAATAATTTCATCAAAAATGTACAAACTATCTATTCAATCGTTGACTGTTTAGCTTATGAGTGAGCTAAAACACATTTTTTAATTAAAGCTTTTCCAAAATTTGGATTGTTTGGTAATCGACTACTCTCCTTAGATAGTCAGTACATCTCTAGAATAAAAAAAATAAACAATACTTCTTTGCAGAAATAAAAAAAAACATTTGTCATCGGAACGGCGCGAACTTTGAATGTAGAACGAATTGAACAAATCTCACCACAAATATAATGTGTGTTACAGGATGGTGCATTTTTTCTTTTTGCCACTGCCGTAGTCTGACTTGATGTTGATGCGTTCTGTTTCTTGGAAACGTCGGACTAGTCTGACAAGCTCATGGAAGGCTTGGTCGACGTTCATTCTTGCTTTCGCACTGCACTCAATGTATGGGACTTTGAGTTGGCGCGATAGGGCTTGTGCCTCTTCCAGTGAAACCTGTAAATTAGATGAGTGTACTTTTAATACAGGCGGCAATAGGCTATGTATAAATAGAATTAAATAGATATACATGAGTTTATAGACACTCTGGGAAAATTATCATAAACAAATAGAATCATACACATAGTAAACCTATTATAATTTTTATGGAATTCAATTTTCATCTGAACAAAATAGACGTTATATTATCATATGTATCCAGCTTCATTTTCCTCATAAAGGATATTATGTCCATTGGTTACATGTTAAAATAATTATCCTGATTTAACCTTTTGTTGGAAATACATCTCGCCTGTAATCCCTGCAGGGTTAGGCAAGGTGTACCTACCTATAGAACATTCGTTTAGTTTTCATTACTAAGTAGAATTAATATAAGTTAAGTATATTATATTACAATGGTAGGTAAGAATATGAATTTCGCATTTGTGCTGTTTGCACATGCATCCTTAGTAGACGCCGTCGAACCACGGCTGCTTGCCAATTTGTGCCATCATGGATAACGATATTATGAATGGACACAACAGGCATTTTCTAACTACAATAAATCTACTGCAAAACAAGGAAGAATACGTGTTTACTATATGTGTACGTTAAAAACAAACAAGTGTGTACAATAACAACCGTCATTCATAAATCCTGACGTATGTAAACATGAAAACATTGTGGTTACAGGATTCCCTATGATTTAATCCGACATTCGGTAAATCCATTTTCTAACTTATTGGAATGTAAATATTGGTTATTTTTTAATGAAATACTGTGAATATAATGTGATCTTTCTCATGTAGTCAAAATGCCTGTTTTCACCAATTCCAAGAGAGACCATAATTAATGTCTCTTTACGGTGCCGAATGTAGAGTTGAAAATCTAGCAGAGCGCTTTTATTTGGGTGGCGCCTAGTTTTTAGTGAAAACGGTCATAACATATATTTATTACTGTGACTGTTCTCTAGTATTGTCTAGTTTCAGGTCAAACTGGCAATGACACTGTTTTATAGCATGACATCATTGCTGTAGTAGTATTACTAGATTCATTATTATTACAAAACGAGTCTTAAGACTTTTACTATTTAGCTAAGAGCTCTAATCTAGAGCTACTATAAAATAGGAGAATCTTGTGCCCTTGTATTTACTTTATTCGAACAAATTTGGACCTTATGTTGAAAGTGATTTTCGAAAGTCAAAGCCTGAACTTTTCCCCCTCACCAATGGTGGCTGACGAAAATGCAACACCAAGTCACAGGAAATACACTTTTTCGAGACCATAATTGGCGGAGAATTTCCGCCCCTACGACGACCCATTGACCGTATCGTCAGTTTTTACGAGACGACAGCGCAACGCGCCACATTATGGTGTCGTACCTTTATGTCTCTATGTATGTAGGTATGTGTTTTGGCTCTTACGCAATTATCCCACAACTTATATGTATAAAAAGAGTGGAACTTACCACCCTCTGGTGTTCCAAATCCGCTTTGTTCCCAACAAGCAGCATGGGGAACTCATCCCTGTCCTTGACGCGAAGGATCTGTTTGTGGAACTTGTACAGCTCGTCGAAGCTGGCATGGTCTGCTACAGAGAAGACGAGGAGGAAACCCTCGCCTGACCTCATGTATTGTTCTCGCATCGCACTAAACTCCTCTTGACCAGCTGTGTCCAGGACTGTGGAGTCAGAAACATTATGACAATTACAAAATAATTTAAAACCTCAAGCTACAAAGACATTTAATCCCACACTGGATTTTCAACAAGCTGTTAAAAGCAAAGAGTTGCGCTGTTGGATTCTGAATTTTGGGATCAGCAATGAGAGTTAAAATTACAGTGCATGATAAAAACATCATTCTAAAAAAAAACTGTCCAACAAGGGGTAAATATAAGAATGGTCGTAATAAAAGTAAAAGATAGCAGTTTCATAAAAAAAACGAGCTTTTCTTCTTTTGTAATATTGATTTTGAAGTACATAAATATGGTTGTGCCATGATCATATTTATTACAACATTCTTTTATTAAGCCTGATTGGATAAAGGCATCTAACTTTTTTATATATTGCATTGCATCTAAGTTTGTTTTTGCATGTTCTCTCAGTAAGTTCAAGAGTCTGATAATCAAGGAGCTCTCTTGATTTATGTCTAAAAGTGTGGATAAGCATGATAGTTAAGTAAGTTTAGTTTTTAATATTGTTATGTATGTACCCTAGCGTTTAATTAATTGTTTATTATATTCCATAGTTAATCTGTGAACAGCATTCTGGGCTACAATATTGTTCAAATGTAGCTGTTTGCTGTTCCTTTAGAATAAAAAATAAAAAAATAGTTTCGGGCCAAACATGCTAGGAGATGTCATGTTACAAGAAAATATATTATCTTGATCTTATACAGATATAAGTTATGCAATAAACAGTAAATACTATGAATTCATTTGAATTTATTGAAATGCAATAAGGAGTTCTCTCTTCCTAACGAGCACAAGGTGAATCAAGTATATCTTCTATATAAGGAATGTGCATAAAATGCATCCCATACTACTAGCATGAAAATAAGATGACTCATGAAGCTGTAAGATTTTATCTGATATCATTTATCTTATGATACAGAAGTTTTTGATAGCAGTGATAATAATTATGAACAAATGTAGTGTTTACATTATTTGGGAATAGGTTGTTGCTAGGTTTACTTTTATAATACATTTTAATTGTACTCCTAGCAATGCCTAAGGTGAACTATTTTTGGTGCAGAACTCTAGCAGTAAAAATTGAGATAATTTCACTGAAAGTACTACTCTTGGTTACGGTTTAAAACAGATGAGCATGGTGTGCTACATGTCATCATAATACCTGCATAGACACATCTCTGCTGACAATTAGTCATTGGCGATCATTCACACACAATAAAGTGAATTTTACAATAAATTTAAATAGCTATTCTCAGAAATTTGATCATGCTGCAACAGGTAGCCATGACTAATAACATTGAAAACAAAGTATTTAAGCAGTGCCCTTGATATTTTTATATCAAGACATAATTAGCTTTCTTCAACCCACTCGCAATATAAAACACCAGGGTACCATAAATGTAAGGAGGTGTACTCACTGTCCAGTTTAGCCGGTACATCATCAATGACACACTGCTTGGTGTAACTGTCCTCGATGGTGGGGTCATAGTCCGTCACGAAGTAGCTCTGGAAGACCAAACAATAGCATTTCAGCACCAGATGCGGTGACGCCAGTGGGCGGAGTTGCCTTCAAACAGGCCTTGACATCGACTGCCTCACAGACACTATTTTTAAGCATGAACGCATCATTTAAATTACTAAAGAAACCAACCAGTTCCCAGAATTGTCAATGGAAACTCTAAGAATATTGTAACATCTGTTCCGCAGCCGGATCTTGGCCAAATACGGCGATAAATACCTGAATAAATTGTATTGTGATTGCACTTTTTCCCACACCGCCACCGCCGACGACGACTAGTTTGTATGTTTGCGCTTGGTTTGGTCTATCACCCGGTCGCGACATTTTGATTTCACTTGTTATCAACTAATTGAAATGATTATTGATATAAAAATAGTCTAATTTCTTTAATTTATGACAATCAGCAGCACTCACTGAAGATGACTCAAATGCGTCTGAGATGGAGAACCAGAACGCAACAAGTGGGAAAGAGATAAAATCGTGTGAGCACGTTCCTATTCTGTTATTACGAGGAACGACTTATTACTATCAATTCTAGAAACAGAAATGTAAAATAAAAATGCATGTGTTCAAAATAAACCAATCATTAATAAATATTTTAGTGCAAGTGCATTATGTGAGGCTAGATAGGGGAAAATATTTTTCCTCGTATTTAAACCGGTAATTCTGGACCATATTTCAGAACATTGCTGCGTTTGATGGACTGTTGAGTCAGATGATGCAATGTGGCCACATACAAAATATTAAGATGTGTACCAAAAGAAAACAAGATCAAGAATTTACTGAGTTATAATTAAATGTATACCCTAAATTAATTATTAGAGGATGATGATGATTTATAAACCCCAGTAAGATACCATACGGGCATCATACGGGAGAAAATGATTTTTTAAAAGATAATAAAATAGAAAATCTATAAAATCGGCTGTTTTTCTATTAAATATTTTTTAGCAAGGCAGCCCAACATGGCGCAATGTCAATGTCATTATTGTCAATTTTACTGTCAAAAACTCAAACCTACGGGGCCGTTTATGGCGGTGTGGATTGTTATTGTGTTTGTAATTAATTGAAACCTAAGAAATCAGACAAAAAATTACAAAAATGTTTTCGACGAGCTCCCAAAGAAAGTTCTGGACATTCAGCGACGAAGGTCAACTAGCCATTCTGCGAGAAAAGCATAACCTTAACTATATTTCGAAACACGGAACACACATTGACGAATTTCAACGGTACAATTTCTTTTTATCTCCTGACGAGGAAAGACTGCTTCTAAAACAGTACGAACTTCACCTGAAGGAGTTCTGCAAGCGATTCAGCCCTCCAATGCCAAAAGGTGTTGTTGGAACCGCGTTTCACTACTTCAAACGATTTTACCTCTACAATTCGACTATGGACTATCATCCGAAGGAAATCCTCGCGACCTGCGTCTATTTGGCTTGCAAAGTGGAAGAATTTAACGTGTCCATTGGTCAGTTCGTGGCTAATATTAAAGGTGACAGGGACAAGGCTTCTGATATTATATTGAACAATGAATTATTACTGATGCAGCAGCTAAACTACCATTTAACTATTCATAATCCCTTCCGACCTGTCGAAGGGTTCCTAATTGATATAAAAACAAGATGCTCATTAGCAAACCCTGAACGTCTGAGAGGAGGTATTGACGAGTTCCTGGAAAAGGTCTTTTTGACTGATGCTTGCTTATTATACGCTCCGTCACAAATAGCTTTAGCTGCTGTCCTACATGCGGCCAGCAAAGAGCAAGAGAACCTAGACAGTTACGTAACAGACATGCTGTTTAGAGATGCTGGGCAGGACAAGTTAGCGGTACTAATTGAAGCCGTTCGAAAGATCAGATCTCTTGTGAAGATGGTTGAAAGTCCTGCACGTGAGAAAGTCAGATTAATTGAGAAGAAGCTTGACAGATGTAGGAATCAGGAAAATAATCCAGACAGCGAGATTTATAAGAGAAGGATGCGGGAGCTCTTGGATGAAGATGATATTCCTCACACCGGTTCTAGCAGGATGTCTTTGGATACAAGTGGAGTGACAACAGTACTGTCACCTTCTGCGTCATAGTCTGAGTACAGTCTGTTATTAGAAACTATGTGGGACATTTTTAAATAAGTCCTGAGCAGACAATGGACAATATTTTTCCAGCTGGACTGAAATGATGGCAGAAATAAATCCTGTATATATGTTTTTAACTAACTTCTTTGTTTTTTGTGCATTAATTGATAGCTATTAGTTGTGGCAAGTTATTGCTTCTGTGTAGCGGACAAGTAGTCTATTATCTGCCCAGTGCCTTATTTTTAAAGCACTAGCATTTCATTTCTTGTACATTTATCTTATAATTGTATTTATTACAATACATGCAAGTGAAAGTCAGTCAGGGGAATATGTCAGTAGACTTTATTATTTCAAAAAACAAACATGTTTTTAAAAAAGAATTTTGTAAATCTGTCTGACGGAGACGTGTCGGAGTTACGCCTGAACATACATAAAAAAATTTGATAACCTCCTGCTTTTTGAAGTCGATTAAAAATAATTTTGCTGCATCGATGATGGCAAAAAGAGATAGCAGTTTATATTTTATTGTATGTCTGTTTTTTTACATTGTTTCAGTACAATAAACTAAGCCACATACACTAATGATTTGGTACTGCATTTTCTGCCTGAATTCTAATTGAAATAAAGAATAATGAACACAGGGTGGCGATTTAGTCACCTGCATCCTTCAAGGCAATGAGTCTTTCAGTCACATTTGAAGCAACTTTCCCAAAAAATCTCATAAAGTATTCATGAAAAATAAATCAGGTGACTTTTTTCCAGTTCTCTATACAAAATTAGATACTTTTTTTTGCATGTATTGAATATTAGTTTCTTTGGGAAAGTTGTTCAATATGATGGGCAGACTCACTTCCGTTAAGGAAGCAGGTGACTAGGTGGTAATCTCGCTACCCTGTCTAAGGGTTGCGCCACATCTATCAGCACGGAATCGATTTTTTCCATGCTCCTTTCCCGTCCCTCAGAACCGTAATTTGCTAAAACGGGAAACAGGGAGTCTAAAATGGCCGTTTTAGCAAAATCATAACAGGATAATGAATCACGGTAAAATTCTTAAAATGGTCACAGACTTAATTAATACTACGATTTGTCACTTTCGTGACCATTTTTTTTATGATTCTACTAAAGTTGCCATTTTAGACCCCCAGAGTGGGAGTGCTGTTGCAAGCGGCATGCTCAGTTTTCCTGGAAAAATACGATTCCATGCTGCTAGATGAGGCGCAACACTAATTGGTAACAATACTTGACTTGCTAAATTAAAAGAAAAATGGTTGTTTGGTATATCTTGCAATTAGGGTGCCAAATATAATATTTCAAGATTAGCAGGACTTGTCTAAAATTGTTTTAAGTTACATTAATACATTATTATGACTTAGATAATTAAATAAATTTTATAATTATGAACTTTATTCATTGGATTTAGATTTAAATTCTCAAATTAAACTGAACTTCAAGATATTCTTTCAAGTTTGCACTTGCTTAAGGTGACGAAGAAGGCGACGATAAGTTATTGAAATCTATGACGTTAAATGGTAAACGAAATGTTGGTTTAATTACGCGAAGAAGATCCAGGCTTGGATGCAGTGAAGGTGAAAATTAGCATGGCCATCGTGGTTCGCCCCTCAAGAGATGTTATGTGACTCCAAGGCTGCTCAGGCGCCTGGATGTTTTTCGCGGAATTATCGCTGAACATTTTGCATCATAATACTTTACGGCGAGGTAAAATCGAGTTCATTATTGCAAAAAGAGGCTAACTGGGGAAATTTCTTGGCCATATTTAAGACAAGTAATGGCATAAAAAATATAGCAGAACCGAAAATGACGCTGAATACGGGGAGGTACTGGATCGGCCATGGTGTCGATGGATGCAGCCATAGTTCCTATGGCGAACACCCAATAGTGCAGGTCCGTGACTGAACGCTCATACCCTTAACGAAGCCGAAAGCCACTTGTTCTCCCCGTCATTGCGACCATTTTTTGTTCTGGTTCATACCTGGGAACCTCCATTACCCGTATAGGTACTATTCGATCATCGATCAGCACAATGTTTTGAGTGCGTTACATTGAGTCCTACCGTAAATCTTGATTTTTCTCCCCAAAACAAAAGTCGGTTTCCAGCAATAATTTTTGCGTAGTTACTTAGATGTGAATAGGTAGAAGGCTTCGTGAAGGGTCCGTTTACACCTTGTAGAATATCGAGAGGTTAGAAGTCGACCTGGTCACCAAAGAGGTCGTTAATACAAACCTTTCTTGATGCAGGTTATTACTACCACCGCTGTGCTTCCTACACACGTACCTACTGGCTAGTTCGATACCAGGTCTTGGTTGCTAGGTAGGGTGACTGCTGAGCTTGAGATCAGGGTTCGATTCCTGATGTGATCGGGTTTTTCATAATAAGTATTTTTCAGTAGGAGCTTGGAATCTGATTTTAACTACGCCAATGATTTCATGGGATTTAATTAGAACATGACCTACTAGCGAAATGAACTATAAACCTCTGCCCAGCCCTTCGGGGAATGGGGAGGTGTGATATTGTGTATTTTCATTTTAGTTAAAAAGGTAAATAAATATGGCTACCTAATATCTACTGTGTATTGTACCTGCTTACCGTTCATTAATCTAGCTTTACATTCAACAAAAATGGTTTTAGTTATGGTAAGGCTGTATGTAAATAAAGAATCTTGAATCTAGGTTTTTTTTTAAACTGCAGTAGGTCATCATCATCATCTGCCTAGCCTTTTCCCAACTATGTTGGGGTCGGCTTCCAGTCTAACCGGATGCAGCTGAATACCAGTATTTTACATGGAGCGGTTGCCTATCTGACCTCCACAACCTAGTTAGTAGAAGGTAATACGATGAAACATTAATGCCTATGGCATTAAGTCCGCCTTTGTACAGTTTTTACTTGTGCATAAAGCTTTAATAAATAAATACGATACAGCTTCTTGCCTTTTAAAACCAAAATTTACCTAGCTCAAACTCTGATTCAGCCGATCATTGATTACGCTGATGCCTGCTATTTGGATGCCTCTGAGGAGCTGTTGAATAGGCTGGAGCGTCTGCAAAATCTTTGCATTCGTTTTGTGTTTGGCCTGAGGAAATATGACCATGTTTCTCATTTCCGTAAGGAACTCAAGTGGCTCCCTATCCGTCTTCGCAGGAACACTCGTATATTATGTCTCCTCTACAACATTCTATATAACCCTGCATATCCTAGCTACTTGCGAGATCGTTTTTCGTTTATCCGTCCTCCTGATGCTCTGTGTAGATCACACCTCAGGCATCATCTTAATTTCCCATTCCATAAAACTGAATTCTATTCTAACTCCTTCTCTGTTCACGCAGTACGTTTGTGGAACTCACTTCCGCCTAACATTCGTGACTCTAAAACTTTATTTCTGTTCAAAAAGCAAGTCAAAGAACATTACCTCTCCTCTATACTGTGATATTCTGGATATATATTATAGGTATATATTTACAGTACAAGTATTTATTTTATATGTGTATATTTGTATGTATGTTTATTTTATATAGGTATAACTTTGTTTTAAGTTCCAATTTCAATTTTCCTGTTTTGTCTTTTCTACACACTGTGTCTACATTTCTAATTCTACTTTCCTCTCGCAGGTCTGCTGGAAGAGATTTCGCATGAAATAAGCAGTACCTTTGTGCTCTTCTATCTTAATGTTATGTCTTGTTGAGTATTTTGTGTGTACATAAATAAATAAATACATAAATACCCCTTGGTAAGACTGGTTGTTAGACTTTTTGGCCCACTGACTACCTGTAACGACTGTCAAAGATCTACAGATGGCAGCCGGGACCAACGGCTTAACGTGCTTTCCGAGGCACGGAAGAAACTCGGTATGTAATGGGCGGTCACCCATCCACAGACCAACCTAGGTAAGCACGGCTTAACCTAAAGATCGACCCGAGCGGCTGTTATTATTTAGCCACGAGTTCCTCTTAAACTGCGGTAGGTAAATCAAAGAAATAAATTAGCGAAGCATAATTTTATTTATAATTTTAAGCGGAATCAAAAAATTGTAGAACACAACGTGGATCCAAATTGCGTCAGAATCGTGTAGTCACAACAATAATTATAAAATAAACTTTCCATTTAATCATAGCAGCGACGTTTGATAATAAACTTCGGCAAGTTTTGTGTTCAGGGCTTCTGGCAGAGGAGGAGTTTTTCGGCTTCATTCTGGAAAAAAATTAAAATATAATTATACAAACAGAAATTACTTTCAGTCTCGTGTTTTTATATTAGAACAAAATGTTTTCGTTTGTTCTATAGACAACACCATGCCTGTAATCCTCGAAGGCTAAGGCACAGCGAAATTTCGCTAGTTACTATAAATCTTATGTAA
Source organism: Noctua janthe (assembly GCA_910589295.1). Lineage (NCBI taxonomy): Eukaryota > Metazoa > Arthropoda > Insecta > Lepidoptera > Noctuidae > Noctua > Noctua janthe. Next base: position 14,297,512 of record OU342575.1, on the reverse strand, counting down.
TAGAAAGCGAGTCTATTGCCAACCTACCCAGAAAGATACTATCCAGACCAGAACTCAACAATATTGCATTTCAAGTATTAGAAGAAGTTGGAATTAGTAGACCGTCTCTTCACAGAAGGAGAACCTTTCTCAGCCTTTTCTGTGCTTTAGTGCGTCCAAATTAACTATTATTTGGTTGGACGACTATAAAATCATCACTCTTCAATCCCTAGCCCAAAGTAGTCGAAGATCACTGTGTATTTTTAGTCAGTAGGAGTATGACAGACCCCTTCACCTACTCCAGGGCGGAGGACATCCATTAGGAATTCCAAATAAAAAAAAAAAGGTCACTACAATAGTATATTCTTGTTAAGAAAACTAGCCTTTAACTTTCTATGCTTATTAAAAATAAAACATTTTTTCAGTTCATTTATTTTACTTAGGTGCTTTATCCGTTCGGATATTGATTCCTGAACCACATGCAATGAAACTTGTACTTTCAGCCACTGAATAACACTTTTTATCCTTAAACCAAGAGATGAAAAGAACATACCTGGATCAACTTATAAATAGCAGCAATAGTTTCCTCACTCCTGCAAGACATGGTGGCAGCAACAGCCCCCCTCTTTCCTCCCCCCCAGCTGGACGTAAACGTCAGCTGAGCATCAGCGATCACACACAGACAGGCCACAATCAGGATAAACAGACTGACGTAATTCATGATGATGATGATGCAGATATGACAAAAGACAGTCACAGAAACAGTTGAAGATAAAAGAGTTGAAAAGATGTGATGCTACAGTGAGAGATTCTGAGCCTTTTATATGTGAAGATGAATTGAAAGAGGCCGTAGTAGTTTTAATTTATTTCTGATTGGATGTCTTGTGACGTAGGGAGCCGTTTAATTGCTTTCGATTGGTCTATAAAATTATAGATAATAGATTGAGTTGTTGGGATTATCCTTCCTTATCTTTGTATTAGTATTATGATCCTTTAGAACTAAAGACCAAAAAATGACTTATTTTATTAAAATCTTGTTAAACTTGAGGTTCATGGGTTCGATTTCAATACTTGTTTGACTGGTACAGTTTGCCCAAGGCATGAATTCCGCCTTTGTACCTTTTTACTGCTTAAAGATTCAAAAATAAATAAATCCCAGGTCGGTACCTATAGCCTTAAGTACCTATTGGGTTTGCCCGTAAGAAACTCGGCAGTTGCCCGGAGTGTGGATTTATGCCCGTTTGATAGAAATATACTTTTACTGTAAGTCACACATGACAGCCTCCGTCATCCCACTGCTGGGCAAAGGCCTCCCCCCATGACTTCCAGTTGTTTGGATCCAAGGCTAATGTGGATCACTGGTCGTTGGTTCTAGATAGAAATATAATTAATATATTATACTCGCAGCTATAAGGGCATTAATAACAGCCGCTCGGGTCGATCTTTAGATGAAGCCGTGCTTGCTTAAGTTGGTCCGTGAATAGGTAACCACCCATTTCATACCGAGTTTCCTCCGGGTCTCTGAAAGCACGTTAAGCTGTTGGTCCCGGCTGTCATTTGAAGATCTTTGACAGTCGTTACAGGTAGTCAGTGCCCTGAAAGTGTGACAACCAGTCAAGAGGTATCGTATTATCTAGTACTAACAGGGTTGTGGAGTCAGATAGGCAGTCGCTCCATGTAAAATACTGGTATTCATCTGCATCCGGTTAGACTGGAAGCCGACCCCAACGTAGTTGGAAAAGGCTAGGCAGATGATGATGTCTCGGACATGAGATATACTTAAAAACACGTACCTTTACCTTGGTACATAAGAAGTAAAAATCGTGCTTGGAGTAAGCACGATTTTTAATGCTCCGTTTTCATAAACCTTTTGATTAACGTTTTGTATAAGTAACTAGTTTTGCCCGCTGCTTCGCCCGCGTGGATGTCGAAAAATATCCGACGGCAACGTACCAAACAAATATAGTTACTTACCTTCATTCCCCTTTTTAACCCTTCGGGGGTAGATTGATCAAAAACGCATAAGTTAATTTTCAATCGTCAGCCTAAACACAAAATTTGAAGATCCTAACTTCAAAACTGACGGACTTTCATATAAACTTCCATCCCCTATTTTACCCCTTTAGGGGTGGAATTCTCAAAAAATATTTCTTAGTGGATACTTACTTTTTACAAAGAACACACCCTCCAAGTTTCATGTTTCTAGGATCAGCGGTTTGGGCTGTGTGTTGATATATCACCCAGTCAGTCAGTCAGTTTACCATTTTATACAACGTGTAACAGAATAAACGCAATTCCTGAAAGTAGTTGGTTCAGAATCGGCTTCTGAATCGATTTCCGTCATAAAAAATAGGTGTTAAATTTTGACGGAAAAATCTTTTAAATAACTTAAATTAGAAACACAGTATCATGAAAAATTAATACAATCCATAATTCAAGGAAATTGAAACCTTAACTCAGAGCAATAAAGGCTACTAAAACGCACGACATTATTTGTAGTTCGCTCATAGCTCATAATACACACACGTAAATAATCAAATAAACAGGTAATTTAAAGGAATTCCAACTTTATCTCCAATGAATATGGCTTATTTGAATACACGACCTAAGAGTATCCCTACAAACATATTTAGGCATTTTTACAAAATAAAATTATTTAATTTGAAGAAATTTAGAACTTATTGCAAAGAGATAAAGCATTTGTCGGCAACCTTTTTGACGGTTATGCGAAATGCTGACACACACGCTGCCGCCACCGCTGAATACCACAAGTACCTAACATTGCATTTCTAGTCGTCCGCCGGTAGCAATGTAGTGTAGATGTTCTTAAATTTACTTCCGTAATATTTTTTTTTTCTGCGCGCGATGGCATTCCGGTATACCAACATACAATACACGGAGATGGTGAGGACACTGGCTCGCTGTCTTGATAATGTCGCGTTAGCTTGACGGGAGTTCAATGACCGTTTTGGCTGCAGTGTGAGCACCAGGACGATGCTGGCTGCAACTCAGCGACTGAGGCATCTGGATGCGGAGTAAGGCAGTCGTTGGATAGGTCGCGGAGGACCTTTGCCGTGGCCTCCCAGATCGCCTGGCTTAACACCATTAGACTTTTATTTGTGGGGTCGCATAAAGTCGCTTGTGTACGACAGTCAATCTACGAGGGTCGAGGCTCTAAAAAAAAATTGAACAAGCATTTGTGTCGGTGAAAAGTGATACTGAAGTGCTTACAAAATTTAAATGCAATTTAAGAAAGCGTGCAAATAAATGCATAGAACAAGGCGGTGGTCATTTTGAAACTTTAATGAAAGTGGCTCGCAGAAATAGTGCAAATTAATAACCTAAGTGTAAAGTGTAAATAGTCCAGTTCTGTAAGTACCTACTTCTTCCTATCAATACGATTGTATTCTTATCACTGTAAATATTATGATTCAAATCTTTTAAACACGCGGCTCTTTGAATATTTTTGTAGTACAAACAATAAACTGTACCTAAACACGACTTACCAGGGGTAGTTGATATCGCGAAAGGTACACATCTGAGATACATTTTTTACCCGCGTGTGCCGCACGGAGTCCGGGCGCTTCGCCCTTTGTTAGTTTCGTAGTTCGGGTAAAAAGTCGCTGTTTTAAATGCCGTTACCAAGCCTAAAGTGTTAGATTCGTGTTGATAATTTCACTTAAAATTATCAATGATTACACGGTAAACTTAATGAAGTACGAGTATCAAAAGTTATTCATAATATCAGCCTGTGACAGTTTAGGTACATAAAATCGTTCATTGAACTAAAGCACATCTAATGCCTACAGCTATGGACAGCTGGCGGGAGTGGGAGCTGGCTAGAGTTTGCGTGTCGCGTCGGCCGCTAACACTGCATGAGTGTGTGTGCAGGGATGTTGATGTACATACGTTTTGCGTTTAGTAAGGATAACTATTTTATAAAAAAAGACTAGGTTTGGTTTAAATTTATTTAATTACGGATGTTGTTTTAGACTTATAATTTAATATTCTAATTGGGGTGTCTGAGGTATTGCGCTTAATCTGTTACACGTTGTATATGTATATAGATATGTATGAGTCTCATATTATGCAGAATCCACAATTTTTATTTCTTTGCCTTGTCCTTCAAACGCGTTAGTTACCTTTTGCACCTTGCTCAACCCACATAGCAGATGAAGGACAGACGGGCAAGACAGACAGAGTGGACAAAAGAAAAATTCGTCTAGTTTTGTGGTCAAATTGTTAGACAGAGAAAAACCCCGTCCCCTAGCTAGCTCGCCTAGCTCTCCTTATGAAGAGCGACATTCGGGCGACGAGGGTCAGCAAGCCCTCCTCCTCAATAAAATTGCCGCACTTGCTACTATTCTGTAGAACCGGAGAGCCTAGACAAGTGACTTCGATTTATATTATCACCAGACGTCAACTGCTAAACAGGTCTATATTATAGTGCAAGTGCAATCTCTCTTCCCTCTCTCTCATAGACCGATGGCAAAGCAATCCTTCATGATCTAAAAAAACTCAGGACCATCAGCTTAACGTGCTTTCCGAGGCACGGAGGTATTACGCCGCCGACTTTCATACTCCGGTCTGCTATTAAATTCCTACGAAAAAACCCAATAAGCAATGACATTTTTCCCGACCTGGGAATCAAACCTAGGAATCGAACTTTGCGACCACGAGACGCATAAATAATAAATTATGTTATGACGGACTACAAATAAATAGAACATCACTCCTGACCTTTTATTTTTTTCCTACCTCAAAATGAGTGATTTGGGTACAGACGGCGAAAAGGTCACGTGGAAAAATGACCAAACATCCAAAAAAACACTTGGAAAAACAATTATTATTATCTTCCACTACGAAAAAGTTTGGATATTCGCCATCAAATGTGGGCATTTCATTAACATTGGACAGGCTTCATTTCATTTGCATAGAAAACCTTAAAGGCACGTTATAATTAAGACAAGGGGATATAAAAGCTCTGGGCTTTTCTTCCAATGACCATTCTGTGTTTAGTAGGGCTGTGGATAGTATACCTAGTACACCATCAAAATGTGTCGTATTCTCGTCATGTTCTTGCTTGTAGCGACCATGGCTGTCCTCATAGAAGCACAGTTGACGTTCAGCTCCGGTTGGGGCAACGGGAAGAGATCCATCAGTTCCGAACAAGTCAATGATGATTGTAACCCGGAGGAGGCGATTTTTCAAATCTACAAGCTTATCGTGGTAAGTGTTTTTATCATCATTCTTCTGCCCTTATCCCAATTTCTTCTTTTTCTATACTTCTCTTTTGCTCGTCAGCAGTCACCTCCTTTGTAGCCATATCATCCTTCACACAGTCCATCCATTGTTTCTTTGGTCTTCCTCTGCTCTTATAGCCATCTCCATTCATACTCAACACTTTCCTTACTACATTTTCCTCATTATTCCGCATTACGTGTCTATATCACGATAACCGATTGACCAAGTGTCTTTCATATTTTCATTTATTTAAAGAAGATTCCTATCGCCAGTTTAACATGACGAAATGTAATTTGACTATAGATAGATACATTACTGCGAAACCCGTACGGAAACATAGGCGTGATGTTAAATTATAGTCAGTTTCCAAGTACCTAACTTGCAGGACCTTGAGTTGGGCGTTCTTTAGAATTGTTTACTAGATTCCGTACCAAGGAAGCGAAGTCTTTTACTATGCATCTGAGCTATTTTCTATTAAATGTTTACAAATCCTTTTTAGGGGAAAACCTTAATTAAGTTGAGTTAACTTGAGTTCAAAGAGATTCTTGTATGTATATTTTTTTGATAGCTTACATTGTGTCCCTCTGCTGGGCAAAGGCCTCTCCTTTCTCCCTACAAACCTCTCTGTTCCGTGCAATTTCTAGCCACGCGATTCTTATATAGTCTGGCATTATTATATACTGCGTCGTTGGTCTAGTGGTCGCAATCGCGACTGCGAGCATGAGGTCCTGGGTTCGATGCCCGGGTAGGCCAACTTGTTATTGGGTTTTTGTATCAGGAAATTCTCAGTTGAGTTGCAATAGGTTTGCCCCCTACTACATGGGACTTAAACATAACTGGCTAAATGTGAGTGTAAGTACTACTAGGTACACCTCTGCCCAACCCTTCGGGGATTACAGTCGTAATGTTATATTTTGTTATGTTATTTCATACTCGCTTGTTATTTTGAACAATTTCTGTTTTTTTTTTCTAATAAAAACAAAAATCTAGTGTAAACTTTGAGAAGGTATGACAGATTCGCATACTTCATGAATATAAGCTATCAACTCTGAAATAATGAAAAAACGCATTCGTTTTACTTATTTAGGTTAGGTAGATATTTCAAATTTGGTCTCTTTGTTCTTAGCAATTTTAGGTTCACATACATACTTAGGTGGTAGGTTTTCTCCCTCTGCGTCTCTATCTGCTGTGGGTCGTCGACACATCTTAGAGCTATCTTCAGGTTATGTTCATAAGTAATTTATCAACTCTTGAAATAATTATCGATAGATAGTAGGTAGGTGCTAAACGTTGCATACTTTAGTAGATACTATTTAAAAGGGTATTAGCAACCAGCTTTGAAGCCAAAGCCATCGTACTGTCTATATCCATTTCTAAAATGTTTGTTTCCTTTTACAGTCGGAAGGAGAAAAAATACGAGCATGTCAACGTGATGGAAAAATGTAAACTTCATTAGAATCTGTCGGTGTGCGCCATTCAGGATTTATTTACTAAAACTTGGATTCGTTTATTTGAATATGTTATGTATCTATAGTATAATGTAAGGTATTATTCTCATGTATCGTTTGGTAGTGGTTATATTAGTGAGATAGGTGACAAAGTCAAATGCTTTGGTCAAATCAACGATGCTCCCCTGCGGTACCCCTCATGTTTTGTTTTGCAGTACTAGACTACTGATCTGCTTAATGTATTTTCTGCCTTAAGCTTTATAATAATATGTAATAGTAAGTAAGTAAATGAGCGGCTGGATCATTTACGAATTACAATGATTCTAATTGTAATATTTATTTATTAAATAAGTAATAATCATCAATCAGTAATTCAGTATCTACTTTTGCACATATTATGTCAGTGTGTATAGGTGGGTCAATTTGTTCTATTAATTAAAACACATTCACATATTTCGTTATACTTTTATTAAAATCATTATGTTTTACATCGTTCCTTTACAATTAAATGGTAATGGATAGAGAAGAAGGTATTACATCTTTCTTTGTCACCCTCGGGTGTATTTTTAATGCAAGATGACCTAGCTCAGTCATGAGCTCTGTCAAATCATGTTTAACAGAGCTTATGATTGGATCTATCTACCTTTACTGAATAATCTTAAGAGGTAAATCGACCATTTTGACTTCTAAAATCTTAATTCTGGTCATTATATTTTACAGTTACTTAAACCTACTTTCATGCATTACCTCTTTTAGATTCAACGTAAAGATTTAATCTTCCTTCTACTCGTAGCAGATTTTCGTAATTCTGTTTGGGTCTTCAATATACGTCAAGGGCAACTCTGTCGTCGGACCAAACGAAATCTAAACAGTGACAGATATGTTGAAAATGTATTATTATACAGTGATTTAATTGACTTTACAATTAAATGTGAGGGTTTCGGCAATAACATGCGTAGAACATGTATTGGAAATAATTTTAATAATTTTGTCCGCACGAGGCAGTAAAGACTCAGTCAAATCGTCATCGATATTACTGTTGTGATTAATTTTATCGAATGCAAATCCTAGAAGTATCACAGAACTCATTATGGTACCTCGAGAAGCTGTTTTCAATAAAAATACATTTATATACCCCACTAATGGAACCATTAATAATTGTAAATATGCAGTAACTTGACTAATGTCTACTTGTCTGATTGATAAATATTGTTAGTGTAATCCACATAGATTAAAATTGGGTAATGAGTAAACTACTGGCTACAATCCCTTCAGATCGCAGTATCATCGATAACAACAATTAAGACATCGAGTCTACAATAATTAACACACATACGAAAAGGTTACACGTATGTGTGCCTAATACGTCTACGAGACATTGAGCGTTGGACATTGGCTAATATTTTTCTTACATACAATGAATAGTAAACGAAATTACTATATTATATTAATGAAGATGCTACCGCTCGTCACAGCCCAAGAATACATACTTTTAAGGACACATCTAAACGATTACAGTGTTGCACATAGTGGGTTTAAGACCTAAATTCAAATTAAAGGACGGAAGAGAAAAATGAGCAACAATCGTATGAAATCAAAGCCTTATAAATTCTTTTCCAGAGCTTTCGAATCCAAATTGAGAAGAACAATGTAGTGGTTTTGAAATAGTGTTCCATATTATAGCTTCTATAATAGATATTTCTAAATGAACATTTTTCTGCAGCGAAGAGTCGACATATGTCTATGTGATATCACTCATTTGTTTAAGAGCAGAATGAGAAGCCAGGTCAACAAATTCTGATACACCTGAGGCCTGGTGACATCTTTTAGATTTTGAAACTGATTCATTCTCTCCGCCGAATAATAAAAACAAATACGCCTAAGTCATTTATGCACGACTTATTGTATTTAACAGCCGAACACAGCATTAGTGATATTTTAAATGTGGGTGTCAGAATACATTTACACATTGAGAAGTAGATTCAAATGTATCCATATAATGTCCCTTGAGCCATGGATTCAAAATAAAATAAAACGTGTAATAAGATCGATAACAATATGTGGAATGGAAAATGAATGCGGGACGATGAAGTTAGCATAAGGCCTGATGAAAAAACTAAAATGAAATTAAATGTGACTAAGATAGACACACGACTTTGAAACAATAGCTCAAGGGACAATTACCTACGAATAATATAATTAGGAAACATTGAGTAATATATACAGTGATACGTACAGACAGACAAATTAACGTTAATAAAATCTTATCATTTGTTTATAATGATATAATTGTAATTTTAAATATAGGTAACTGTACAATGAGCGACACAGGTGTAGAAAGTTGCAGGCCCAACTATTTACACATTTACCATTTACCTACGTGTCTTATTGAAAATCTTAATGTGCAAATAATCAAGGAAGCAGTAGTTGTACTATTTCAAATAAAATTATTTGTGAATATTTATTAACAAATAATTACAGTCTCGGATAATTTGGAACTATGAAGACGACTAGGAAGTCATCAAGGTAAACCAGATTAAACGATTTTTGTAGGTTATATTCCAAAGTTTTCGATTCCAAATTTAAAACATACATATGTTAGAGGCGCAACAATGGGAACATTTTAATATAAATTTCAAATTCAAATTCAAATTATTTATTGCAATCCATAATGTACATATACAGGTGGTAAAAAACAATTAAGAAGAAACAATTATGGACCCTGTCGGGCACAGCAAAATTAAATTAATTAGGAAGGAGAGAGGAAGAGCGCTTTTATCAACTTACCATTTTTTATTTTAATTATATCATTTATTTATTAAGAAATGAATTATTATATTTGATTATATTTGATTATATATGATTATATCAGGCAACATAATATATTAGGCAACTAAGCTATTTCATTATTATGTCATGTAGAAAAAGTTGAATGAAATATTTCTATCTGGTGATATCCTGTCGTCATGTCTACATGAGTCTTAATTTTTTTGAAACAGCTTTTGATTTTCAATTATGCTCTTTATTGTGTTTTATGGCCTCCGTGATACATTAACATATTAAAATTTCCAGCAAGAAAATACCCGAATATTAATACTTACAATATAATGACAGATTTTTTATAAATTCCTTCCTTCGAGTTATGTTTTATCTTAAATAATTATGTGTCGTAAATGATACCTACACGATACATAACTAGGCCACTTACGCCTGCCACAAACAAACAGCTTTATTCTATCAATTGTTGGTACAAATTCGAAGCTTTAAAATGGTGGACTTTCAAATTAAGACTGTCAACTGCAGTTGAACTAACAATATGAAATGAACTGTACCTACCTTTCAATATTGAACGATAAAGCTGTCCATCTTTGGCAGTTCCGACATTTAATCTATTGTCTAGAGTAAAACGACCCCCTTTTCTCTATTAGATAAAGTCCTTCGCATACTTCCAACTACTAATGTTATACTTAAATGTTAAAATACCCTTCACATCATCATTAGAGCCTTTCCATTCTAATCCTTAAATACCTAACACTTCAAGGGTTAAAGTACCTATCATGTAGAAACCACTTATGTGGTTTTAATACTTATTAACCTAGGTAAGATTACGAATCCATACAAGGAGTCATATCTTTGGTAAAATTATCGAAAATTTTTAATTCTCGGAAAGTAAGATATTTTTTTGTACACAATAAGTTGGGACTTGATAAGTGCCGAAATAGACGTACCGTTTGTTAAACGATTAATTAATAATTAATTTTGTTTTACAATGTTCATGAACTGTTTCTGTAAGCTTAAAAACAGAAGCCTGGTCTATACCGGCACAGGGGCACATTTATATACATATAGACATTTTGAGCATTACTAATAATTACACTAAAGCCAACCAATACTGAGTGGGAATCTGCCACAAGGAAGACGGTGATTAAAAGAATGCACTAACTATATCACGATAAATGAATGGGGTGAGTTCTAGACTTGCAGTGGTGCGGAGAGCGAGCAGCGCGCGGGGCGGCGACGCCGGCGCGCCGGCAGCTGCGGCAGGGGCGGCAGCGCACCCACGGCGCGCGGGCCGCCCAGCCGGAAGCACAGCGCATAGGTCAGCGCGAACAGCACGTACGGCAGCAGCACCGCCGCCACCAGGCGCACCAGCGAGCCCGCGCCCCTCTCCAGGGAGTCGGAGAATCACTTCTCCTCGTCCTCGTCGCGGAACAGGTACGTCGACCTGACCACACATGACATAGCTTTACGTACACGTCTGCCGAACCCGACATCGATGATGACGATTCGGAAAAGGCATGGATTTATAAGGCTTTTCTAAGTATTAAAACCTATAAGTTCTAAAATGATTGTTTGAAAGTCAAAGCATTTATTTCAATTATACCACTTACAGGCACTTTTGAATTGTCAAGAAGTGACGGCGTTAGAGCTGACTTCATTCCTTACTTATAGTCCTGAAAGATTTTCCACAATAACTCACAATACAATGATTAAAACACGGGTGGGTAACTGGATATTGCACATTCTTGACTTTCATTAGTCACCTCTTGTTACATCTACGGGAGGAGTATAATATTAATATCTATTCGCAAAGAAGAATGGTTAATTCAGATCCAACACCACACCTCAAAATTTAATTCTAGGGAGTTCACAACACAGAGGGTGAATTAGGTTACTGATTTTTTATTCTTTGTGGAGGAGAATACCCAATCAATACCCAATCTAAACATTCGGAATCATACTCACCAATAAGCCAGATTAAACAAAGCGAATACGAGTGGGAAGGTGATCCGTGAGATGACATCTATTCTCTTGGAGCGAGTGGGGAACTTGGACATCCACAGGCGGCAGCAGTTCTTGCGTGGTGGGTTGATGTGGATCTCGCACTGCCGCATCTTGTTATCCACCACGCCGCCGCGCACCAGAGGTTTCTGTTAGTTGCAGACCAGTCAGGGAGGCGGGACATATTGCATCTTTAACTAAATTATATGGCTAGGTGCTTTTGAATACAACTTCTAAATGTTTAAACTTTGAATTTTAATTTTTCGTTGTTTTCTGAACTACCAATATTATCTCCATGAAACGCATGCATATTGATGGCCATGGAGATGCAATAATAATAAAAAAAAGATATTTATTCAAGTACAGAAACTAATTCTACAAAAATTGTCGTCTTCACTACATAATTTGAAACCAAAGATGATCAAATAAATCCAATCAGTCAAAATAAATCATTCATGTCATTCAAACTCAATTCATTTAAAGTCTAGATTTAAAAGGCCTAGACAGTATGCAAAAATATTGTAATAAACTATAACTAGCTATCAAAATTGACAATATACCACTCAGAACATCTAAGAAAATATGTCAAAGCGTAACTATATTTCAATCCAAAAGCACTATCAATCACGAAAAAACAGATCTTCGAAAAAACAGATTTGAGCTCACCATAGCAAAGGTGGCGTTGCTATCAGTATCGAGAAGATCGGAGGCAGCGTCCATGCTTGCTGCTTCCATCTCACGTCTCGCTTTCTTCATATTCTCTCTATGCATGTCGGAGCGAGAGGCATAGTTTACTAGAGCGAACTCTAGTAGTGCTCCGAAGACGAAAGTTAGGCACACGCCGGTCCAGACATCAATGGCTTTGGTGTAGGACACGGGTGGCAAGGAGGCGTTGATGCCTGATGACTGAGTCGCCATCGTGAGCAAAGTGGTCACTCCTGAAACAGACAATACATGATTAAAATACCAGTTTACCAGGCTAGATGTTTCAAGCCAGTTTCATGCCAAAGCGAAGAGAAAAAAAGAATAATGGAAAGAAAATACCTGGACCATACAATCAAACCTTAGGTTCAATTGGAGTTTTGGAAACAAATGATTAGAGCCTACCTATAAACTGCGCAGAGTATACTAACTAATACTTTGTAAGACAATATAATGGCAATTTTGCAGTAATTGTTTTTGTGAAGCTGAAGGAAAACAATATTCCAGAACATGAAGCATTCTTGGAAAGTATAATACGGCCTCGTGGACGCCCGTATACAGTTCCCTACAAACAAGCTCCTAGAATTTGTGAATCGTGTTCCTTCCTAGAACTTGGTTCACGTGCTTGCTGCCAATGATTGAATAGATATTCATTTCAAATTACATTTAATAGGAATCAGGTAATCAGGGACTGCTGGCGTCTAGCGTTTACTTAATTACTTCCTAGAAACATGGGCAGTTCGTTTCTAACATGAAATATCAATTGTGTTCTGGAATATTCTAATATATGCATGCCCGCCTTGTTTGCGGGAACTCAAGCAATTTCAAAGACACGATGCCTTTGAAATTGAAGTGTCTATTGGGTAGAACCCTACTCTATAACATTAGTTTTCTGAATAGGTGGACTGCCTCTTCAAAAGTTTTTTTGTGACTTCTTCGGCGAATTTTATAATGAGAATAAACGCGAGCAGAAATCTAAAATCTACAGAAACATAATTCTGTAGCCGTTACGCACCTAACTGACTAGCTAATCCTTCGAACTGAAGAGGCGATTCCGTAAGATAACTTTGATAAAACAGTTGACATTACCTAGTGATACTCTTGCAGGCACAGCTCCCTGATCAAGCCAGAAGGACACCCAAGACACGATGACAAGCATGCAGCACGGAATGTAGATCTGGATGAGGTAGTAACTGAACTCTCGCTTAAATAGCAAGTCTACCTTCAAGCAACTGTATTCACCTGGAAGAGGAGCAATGTTATGGTGATGGATAACGAAGTTTTGTACCTAGAGCATTTCTAAATCCACAATTTCAGTTACGATCTTATGATGTATACTGTGAAACGTTGCTTAGTACGTGCTTTGACTCAGTGATGTTCCCTTCTCTATCTTTCACTTGTAATTTGACATTTGTGCGACAGTGACAAGAATATTGTTCAGTCAAAGCAATTAATGTTCTGTATCTTGGCTTAAGGTTGTCTCATGTTTTTTTTTCTACTTCTGCTGCTGCGCGCTACGCGCGCTTTTTTGTAGCGACGTTCTTGCCGGAGCAGACAATATCGTAGCAACTTGACTTCTATATCCGTCACACTACCTTGAAATTCTTCTTTAACTTGAAGAATTTGGAACCTTTGGGCTAATGAGGACCAAAAACACTTACCAGTATTAGTCTTACTGTTGCAGTAATCAGTGAGGAACTTCTCAAGCGTGAACCGAGGTAGGTGTAAGTTCTTCACGACCTGGACAGGGTCGCCTTCTTTCCACAAGAATACCAAATCATCTGTGGTCCAGCCGTCTGAAAAGGAAGCGTTTATGATGATGTGATTCGAAATAAAAAGGGAAATGGTTATGAGGATAACCTGCAGATTTCTAGAAATCTTGATGTCAAGAGGGTATAAGGCTTAAACTTACAGATGATTTAACAACAGTAAATGATAGGCCAGCTAGAAAGCGAAGGCGAGTTGATCTAGACGACCATCACGAAAGGTGGTTCGAGGTGACGTAGAAGAAGATTACCTGGAAGGATATGGAGAAGGCTTTTGACCAGCAGTGGGACATACAAAGCTATTGAAAAAAAATGATAAATCATCATCATTTACGTTTGTTAAATCATCTGTAAGTTAAAAAAGAATTGCTAGTCGTTATAAATATTTTTTTTGAAGATCTTAGGTAAACTAGAATTTTCTAAAATTCCCGAACTAAAGCTATTCTTAACTCATTACAAAAAAATCAGAATGACAATTAAACAAACACCTTTTTACAAATCCATGGCAGAGTTTGTTCACGGTGTAGAGATGCACGATTAGAAATTCGTTTTTTTTATTATCCAGGTATTACATAACTAATTTAACTGGTTTTACACATGAGATGTTAAAAGTATCATAAAATGTTACCTAAAACTAGTTAACGTAGATGGCGACGTTGCTAGCGGGATAACTTATATTTGTATCGATACATTAGGTCGATTCGGATCGCACAACTATGGATACGATTCAAATATCGAATCATATCGTATCGTCTTCGTAGTCTAGGAAAAATATCAGGAATACTTTTGTATTATTTTTGTGTCCTCTTTTTGTTTAGAATTGACTGATCATACAAATTAGAACAATGTGACACCATTTATGGTCCATGCTTTACAACCCAAGCAATTATCGCATTCGTTTAATTTATTCAAAATATCATAGTATCGCATCCTGTGGTATCGATACTGTAAACTATCGGATCGGATCGGAAAGTGCACCACTAGCACAGTGTAAACAAGGCTATTTCGTAATGAAATGTAAACGGTACGCCCAAATATCTGCCGCAAACTGTTGGGAGCAGCTGGGCTAAGTAATTTTTGTACATGACATGTTGTTTTACCGTTGGTAAACGGCTATAGCTGGGTCATTGTTTTCTTGTTTGGATTCGGTTAGATTAATTTTGTAGTCCAAAATTCGTGTCGGCTGTAGGTAGGTGATCTATTTAGTCTAGTCTTGTTGATATTTGACTGTATAGATCGTTTATAACAAGAAACATAAATTATTGTTTCCGTGCACAGAATTTGGAATGGGAATTCTGTCACTAAAACATCTTTGCATGCACATCGACAACTTCTTTAAGTCTAATAGTTTTAGAATTGTTAATCATGAATACATCCACAAAGTAAACCGAATATCTGGTGGAGATTATAGGAACCCGCTACTTTCCCATCTAGGTAAAGGCAATTCCTTCGTAAAGGGACCGGTCTTTATGGCTGTGCTTGGAAGAGGCCTATGGCTAGCACATGACGCCTTCCGGCTAGATAATGAGGATGATGAAGAAAGCAAAAACTAATATACTCACAACTGGCCATCCTCAGCGAGCAGGTCTGTTTATCCAGGGGGTACAGCTTGAGATTCATGGGACATGACAGCGTGAGAGAGATTCGGATGCTGTACAGCACGTTGCCATTGGGGAAGATACGGATGTACACGTTAGGCATGATGATATTGTGGAAGTGGCCTTCCTTCTCATTCGAGAAGAACAAGTCAGGCATCCAGACCCTGTTGGCTTCGGTCAGGGTTAGGTATTTGAGGCGACCTGGGAAGAAAATAAGAATAAGTTAGAAAGTTATTTTAATATGAAAAGTACTGTTGAGGAATCGTATCCCAATTTTAGAATCTAGACCGATGATCAAGCATGAACCTCGATTCAAACTAGATTTGTATGGGAGCCATTGTTGAAAATCAATCTTGAATAGTCTATATTTTACTACCTAGATTTCGACATATTCAGAGAATTCAAACCAATGGAGATATCCTCTAAGCAAGGTTTTATATTTCGATCAAAAAGAATTTGGAGCAATTTTGGGGATTTAAAGGCTCAAGATTGGAATCTGGAAGAATGATATATTACCGTTAATGCTCTATTACAAGATTACACTGGGATTGCAAAAAACACTTTAGCTTTTATTTATTTCATTGAAACCACAAACATGTAGTCTTTGACCATTTCGCTGTATCGCTCGGAACCTCGTCTTATACTTTTCTTAAAATCGACATTATACATAGATGAGATAGATCTCTTACCTCCCAAGTTATTGAATTTCAGCCGTTCATCTAACCATTGTTCTCGGAATGTTAGTTGTACAGAGTATTCCTGAAAACATGACATCCACCTGTAGCAAGCAATCGTAAAACAGAACACATACATTGATACATTGTCAAAAACTTTACACTTAACTATTTCATCTGATTTTTCTGGAAACGTAGAAGAAAAATGATTATGGAGAAATTGATTCATGATTGCTCAAAATTACTAATATGTACAGTATTTACAGTTGTTTTGTAACTTTGAACGAATTACTGTTGCCATTTTGACAATATTCCAATGCAACACGAAGTCAAACTTTGCTAACCACATCTTCTCGCTCTGCTTTCGTAGCATCTGTGCATCTAAAAGCTTCATCACTTTAAATTTCATCTTTATCTTCTAGTCTTTTAGTTAACGCACAAAGCTATTTACTAATGACTTTATTTTACCAGTAAGCTTTTAACGTGGTTTTATTTGTGCCAATATCAGCCTGCTTGCAAACTTCTTTTCCTATATTACACATAGTGCCAAAGTTAAAAGTAAGTGCAAAAGTTTCCAACGAGGTGTTACTGGCACAATATGGTAGACATATAGAAATATTACAACTAAGGGAAGGGACGGTGTCGAAGGTTCGCTCAATAATTAATTTGACATCAAGACACAATGCAATAGAGGATCCCTCGACATCTCAGCAAGTCAAATGAATTATCGTACAACAAAAGCCGGCAGATGCTTACAGAAGAAGTTCAAACATGCTCACTCGAAAATTTTCTTTTGGACTCGAATTTCACAAGTGGTTACACTCACACAAATGTTAATGATAGAAGAGATGTTGATGGATTTCACACAGTCGATGAACTTAAAGATATCGGCATCAAAATACATGTTATGAAATAAATGAAGGTCTCTCAACCTAATGTTAAGTCCACAGGCCAAAATAAAAATCATTCTTATCCAAAAGTGAACGTTCGAGCGTCATAATTCGAAGCAACATGCACAGAAGCGAAGCCCAGATCGAACTTACCGTTCCCAGCATTCGTCGAAGGAATGCTTAATTACCTTCATGCACAATCGGCCAGTATAACTAGAGCTACGTTACGTCTAGCTGTTGTTTGGGGTCGGGTGTCACATATTGGTGGGCAGCCACCGTTCCAAGCACGAAGGCGAGTGCGGGCGCGGCGGTAAGTCCCGATTACACAACACAAATTCACATGAACAAGACATATCAACAATTAATTACAATCAACGTACACGACCAAAATAGTTTTTATAATCTCCTCATCTGCGTGAAATCAATATAACAAGCATGATCAAATAAATATAAGGAAAATAAATAAAATGATGGTGTATGGTGCGGGCCGCGTCCCCGTGGTACCTACAAGCGTGGCCGGATTGCTTCAGTTAGTACATTACGTGATTACATCTTTTGTTTCTAAGGCAATTGAGTTCAAATTGAATTTTGAACGTATCAGTGCTGTGATACCGAAGCGGTTGAGTTTGCTGATCAATAATTTAGTGCTATCTAATTTTAGTGCCAATAGTCCATCCTGTACGTGTTTTTACAGCTCAAGACGCTCCCGCAGGAGCGCTCTCTAAATATAAACACAAAGAAAAAAAATAAGGAATAGAAAAAAAGAAACAGAAAAGAACAATTTATGAAGAAAATTAAGCGACAATTTTGATTATCAGTAAAATTTAGATGTAGGATTTATCGTTTAAACGTGTCCAGACTAAGGAAGTCTGACTTTAATATAAAATCAAAACATAAAATAAAATCATAATGTGCGCGGCACCGCACCACGGTACATTAATTTAGTAAAAGATTTAGTTAAACATTTAACTTTAACATTAAGGGTGGGTTAAATGATACATTTAGGAAAGGTAAAAGAAAGGTGCACAAATAAGAAAACCAAAAGAAAAATCAAGGGGAAAAGAAAAGAAACAAAAACACGAACACAATATTTACGAATAGCTTGAGAATGTTTAGCGTAGTGCAGATATTGCATAATATTTAATTTTTATTATAAACAAAGTTGACAAGACAGATCTAATACAGGGCGCGCTCCACTGCTGCCGGGCTGAGGAACTAGAGGGAACGGTTGAGCAGTGGATCGCGAAATCCCACAGAGAAATCTAAACTTTAGTTTATAATAAAAATGTCACAGATTACATCAGGTCATGTGAAAACACTCACCATTTTGTAATCATCTATTTTGCTGATGGACCGTAGATACATGTTGACATGGACTAACGTTGGCGCATAGCCTTAACGACAGAAAACAACAATTTAAATTTATATATTGTTTGTACCGCTTCATATAAAACACCTAACCACACTAAACGATAGCATCGTGAGAGAAGTACGCAAGTTGGTGATAATGTTAGATGCTTAAAGATAATAATGAAGTGGAGCTGATTCTGATCGCAGCAACATCAGATGTGACCAGGCTGAACAGTCCATTTCATTAAAGAAAGCTAATGCCCCGTCAGATGAACTCATAAGGACAACCAGCCAGTCTAAAATTAAAAAAAGGAAATAAAACTAAAAACTATAATGACTATATTTGTTATTCTATGTATAGGTTAGTTTTAGATGATAATAAAGCTAGAATTATACCAGTTACTGGCGATCTAGGAAGTAACAGACGCGCGTCTAAAAACGATTTTGGTCGTCAACACCAAACGGGATTAAAGAGAAATCGAAAGGAAAAAAAAAGAATAAGAAAAAATGAACATTACACATAGTGCGGGTAAATCACTCCCAGTCAACAGGAGAGAGTTGCCCATTCATTTGACTTGTTTCACCGGAATCGTGGATACAGAGAACTTATACGTTTGTAACACTAGTAGCGGCCCAGTCTGTCCTTATTGACTTACCATTGTGACGTCATCGATCTTTGATATACTTCGGACAAATATATTGACGCTCACTACCGCTGGCCCATCTAAGTACCAAGCAAAATATACGATAAATCACGGTATTATTATGATACTACGGCCTAACATTAGTTGGTGAATGCGCGTTATATCATCATTCTAGCGACTCACCTGTCCACCTGTAAACATAATGTACACTATGCTCATGAATGATCCGACAGAATGATCACACAAACGAACATAAATATAATTGTGATCAAATAAAAACTCTAACATCAAATCATACGACATTGGGTTAAAAAAACGCTGCAAACAATGTTTTAATGTCGGCTTGTCAACGAGAATTTGTGTTAGTGTAATATAGAGCAGTATCTTTTAATATAGAAATAAAATAAACAACTAAAACTGTTACATAAAAATATATAAGAAGAAATTATTGTTCAAACATAATTGTAAGTTATTAAACGTTATTATTATTGCTCTTCTAGGCTGGGATTATCTAAATTAGTAATAAATTATCTAGAATGACATTAATAAAAGAAACAATCTTTTTAAATAAAACAAAAAAAAATAAGAAAATATGAAGATTGGTGGATTTATTATTTCTCGCCTCTGACCTAGCTATTATTATGAGTATATTCCTTATTATTTCTGTAATCCATTAATAAAATTATATTTTGCGTTACACTTTTCTTAATGTCGATATAAAAACGCTATATCACGTTTCGGGGTTGGGAGACCACCGTCTTGGAGGGAAAACATGGCGTGTGCCGGAAATTAACATTTTGTTTTAGAAAGCTACGTGGTTCTTGTTAAATAGGGCTTGTTTAGTTTGTTCAGCGTTAATCTGGATTAAGTTAGCTGTCAGAGTGAATTTAGTATTTAATTTATTTATGATTTTAATGGTAAGTTCATTTACCTTCTGTTTACTGTACAACCTACATGCTCGGTTAATGTCATGATCGGGTAAATTTTCTGATTGGTACTGATTTTTCAGACAGCTTTTATTTACTATTATGTTTGTTAAAATACCTTACACCTTTAAAGATTTAAATAAATATATCGACAGCCCGAATTGAGATAGGGCTTGACATTATTACACTTACTTTATTTCGAGCACTTATGAACAGTGAATCGTGACTCTAAGGCACCTACCTTATTTTGTTATAGCTATACTTTTTTACAAAAACATTGCCGAGACAAAGTACCAATTTTTGAGCCTTTCTAATATTTGGATTATTCCACTCGAGATGAAAACGTCGTCAAATAACATTCTAGTGGTTTTTATAGAATAAATAATAAAATATCGCTCCTAATAGCTTTCTAACAACGCTATCAGTTTCAACTTAAACGTATTCGATATTCCCTTTTAAAAATCCTCCTTAAATGTGAATAAATAAAGTTAAGCTACCCATTCAATTTTATAGTTACATCTGATTATACCCATGAACCAATTCTAGTTTGTAAAACTGGATCAATAGTTAATTGTAATTGCTGGATATAAAGTATTTGATATTTCGTGACAATTAGTTTTTTTTTACAAACTTCGTTTTGATCGCGTGATCCGGATATTTCATCGATTATTTTAACAGCACTGCAACATTTCGTTGAGTAACTGACAGATATAGTGTCACGAAACGTGTTAAAGGATAACTTTTAAAAGTACGAGTATACTCCAATGCTATTGTTATCGGAAAACGCAAGTTTACTGCAGATATTTTATGTTATGAAATATGAATTATTTTGTAGCCTCTATCATACCTATTAATGATGTTTGCTTTCCTATTTTTGACATAATTATGTTTGTTTACAGCGTCTTTATTTTACCTATATTTGTTGAAAGCGGTACAATATTTTTTTGCAAATTAGCACGTAGACTTGACAGTTTTATTGTTAATTAACTGTTAAGCTAGTCATATAAATTACCTGTATACGCAAGCTATGGGAATCCTATCAAGTAAATTAATACAACTTAACAATAACACAGAAAATAAAAAAAAATAAAGTACTCGTATCATAATAACAAGGATTTCAATTAGGATTACAAAGAGAATCATCGGCAAAATAAAATGACAGCACATGAAATATATAAATAAATCATTCCATAGATAAAAAAACCATTTTAATGAAAAACAAAATGAAGGAACTGCTCTCTCGTTTACCGAAACACGCCCGCTCCCGCATGGAAACAAAGTTAAATAGGCTGTAACATTTGTTTCTCATGTTTTCATACGTTCAAATTAAATATTAATTTGTCCAAGATCGTAATTATGAGCAAAATGTACGTGCCTTACCTACAAATAAAAATATGCCAATATAAAAACAAAAAAAGAAAACAGCAAAAATTTTGAATATTTTTTTTTAACTATTTTTTTTTATTACGTGCCAATCTGCCTAATTTAGGTCTTCATAATCTAAATTTATTTTACCTAACTAAATTTTCCTACTTATGTATTTCAAAAAGTGCAGGTACGAGCTTGGAAAATTAAACTCTTAATGTATCCTCACACTGAAATCACAACAATTGGTCATTCTAATTTTGTAATTAAATAAACAAACGCTACGACCTCTTTACACCTGTAAAGACAAGACAGCAATCTATGATCTTCAAGGAAAAGAAAGGACAACGATCTATATGGACTGACATATTCGACCACGTTTCCATCAATCCAATACATTTCATTGATATCCCAACTCCTTGATGATCAAAGGTTGTGGTCTTGTCCAACGGCACCTTATACTGTTCTAACGATGCTAACATTAAATAATACGTTTCTTTCTCTCTTTCTCGTTACTAACCATCTTTATGTCGCTTATAGTGGTAATACTTCTCACGAACAGGTTTATATTAACTACAGCTGGGCCATCTGTTAAAACGTTTCAGATAAATCAATAAAAAAAATTTAGAGTCCTACCAACCAGTCCATTAAACAATTAAAATTGTTTCAATCAAACTGTCGCGTTAATCAATCATTCAGAAACAATCAATATTCCATTCGTTGAATTCGAATAATCAATTGTTTTAGTTGAATTAATTATCTTATAGTATTCAGTCAGATTTATAAGAACTAAATAAGTATAAAAGCACAGACGAAAACATTATCACACAAGCAACTAAGAAAGGCGATGATGATGAAGATACCAATATAATTAATGACGCGGTCGAAATGAGTCAATCAATTTCAGGCCAAATTATTATTTCATTTTGATAACTTACTAGGGCGAAAAGCGATTGTTTTCGAACATGTCTAGGTCAAAACGATTTGAGTCTAATCTAATGTATAGGGAAATAGTAACCGTTCGCGTGTAAGTTAACACATAAATAATTCAACGTTAGTTTCCATGCGTAAATAGGTGGCCCGGAAAGGAAATTAATACTTTATTATTAACATTGTAACCGTTCGTATGGGAACTGGTTATTATTTCTGTGTAATCAAATTAAAGCTTTAACGATTCGTTAATAATAGATGAGAGTTCAATGGAAAAAGAAAATGTTAATAATTTCGAGTTCTCTACTTTAGAAGTACTCGATGTATATATAAAAATCTGTTAAAAAAACGTAAAAAGTAATATTAAAAAGATTAATGATCGCCAAACCGGTAATTTTGAATTGAATGAGAAAAACGACAAATGACTGAATCTGAATAACCGTTTGTGAACATAAACCTATTTTAGGTAAGTTAATGTAGAATAAAAGCGTTTCTCAAACGTGAAGCGAATGAGTTGCTACTGAATGGTTGAAAATACTGTAGTTGACAGCCAGGCACATCGCAAATAGAAAGCTTATAAATAGGGCTGCCGACTTACATAGATGATAATTTGATTCCTAAAATACCTTATATTATAGGCACCCCTTAAACACACGAGACAAAACAAATATATAGCAAAAATTCTGATAAGATCCAACAATCTTACTTACTATTTAAATGCGAAACTTTGGATGGATGGATTTTATCGAAGTACGATCCCGTGGTCAATTTCCGAATTCCACGCGGATGAAGTTGCGGGCATAAGTTAGTATACTGATACATTTTAAGAACCCATAGCATAAACTGAACCTATTGGAATAGCAGCAAGAGGACTCTATCGACAATAACATATAAAGTTCTGATAACAGAAACGTTTTTTCAAAAATCAAAAACGAAAGAACCATTAACCTCAAGCTTCCAACTGGACCTGGAATTTTTAGAGCATGGATAATTGATTCAGAAGCATGACAGCCCTGACCCATTAGAGAGGTGATTAATGAAACTGGGGTCTATTTGGGGTCAATTCAATGGTAGCAGACGATGGGGACAATGGCAGGAACTCTATTGGAAATGTGTGTGATTAATTTAAGAATATTGTTGAAGAAAATAATTAGGTGTTAACCGTACCTGGTAAAGACATTTCGATTTAAAACGACAACCAACATTTTGGTAATTTATCAATGTGTTTTAGCTTTGTTATCCAATGAAAAAAGGACGTTCAGTAGTAGCTAGTCACTTGTTATTTCTCCAAAATCTTAAGCAAGCCTTCAAATATTCTAGCACTCCAACAGTTTAACAAGATGAATTGTAAGCAATTCATGTCCTGTAATTTCTTCATCGTCATTCTTCATTCTTGCCCAACATTCGCCAATAAAAGTTCCAACGAGGATCCTGCCATTTTGCATTATACAACGTTTATTCAATTTCGCATTCACGTCTTAAATGATAGATTGGTTCTTTTTAGATTCACAAATAAATTCTTTGAAGACTGAATGTGAATCATATTCAACGATACTTAGGAGTGTATACAAATATGTGATATGTGTTGACAAATGTTGATAAAAACTCTTTGGTAAGATTGTTGAATTTTTTGAGTTTGGTAAATAAAGTGTTAATCTATGATTTAAGAAATATCATACGGAACCTGTTAAAAGCCCCAGATAAAATGGACCAAGAGAAAAAAAAAAGGAAACTAAAAACGTGCCCAACGATACGTTTTTCCTTGTACCCACTAACTCTGCTGACTTACACATTTTCACAAACCTCTCACAATCTAAATGCCTTTCCATTAACACGAAAACTGTACAAAATCATAAAAATCACACTTAAGAGCTCCAAGAAATGTTTTTCCATTACAGATTCCCGCGCAAAGCTGTAACAAGATGGCGGAAAAAAAAATGCGGCGTGATTTATGGTTTTCACGTAACGTTCCTCTTTTGTTACGAAATGAACTTGGAAATTACGAGATGTAGCGCTTGAGTGGCACTTTGATGCTTTTTTGTGTATCACTAGGGAATACTGATCATGCTGTTGAAATATTTTTGATAAAAATTTTTTCAGAGGTACAGAAAATATAATACTTGGCGTACCAGGGCTTATTATTAAGACCAAAAAATAGCCATGTTTTAGATATTAATTATTACTTAGTTAAGTACAGGGGACAGCTATCAATATTCTGCCCAAAACGTTAGTAAACATTACCTAATCGATCATAGATACATATGTACCAGTATTATATAGCGGTACGATGTTTTTTTTCCGCATTATCAAGCTAATGTGTTCCGACAGCCAGACAAATGACTTCCCTTCAATACCCAAGATATTAGCTAAAAACCTTTCAAAGAATCATCCACAAACTATAGGAAAAAAGCTATAGAAATATACGAAGTTTAAAGGCTGATGCAAATTTGGAACTTGAGAAATCTGTATAAGTTACTGAAAAAGGATGAAAATGTTAACGCTACGTTGATTCAAGAAGTAACAAGAAGAACAAAAGAAGAAAGATTTCAAGAAGGCTAGTGTTCAAGAAGTCAGCTAGGTAGTTGGTAGGTCTTACGTATCTGATATAGTAATTATAGCTGATGACCAAAATCCAGTATTAAAACGAGGTAAAACATCCATTTTTGGAAATATACCTAGATAACCTAAACAATTGAATCTACCACGAGAAACTAAATAACTAACTATTAAGAATCTCGAATGAAAGTACACAGAAGTAATAAAGCTGAACAACATAATTCACTTCTCAAATTGCAGTAATAAAAAACCAAATATTTGAGTAACTGCCAAAAGTAATGACCGAAGAATCCGATGACATTGGCTAAAATGCAATAAATGAACTTTTATTCACTGAAGAAGTAAAAACCGTTACTCAAGACTCAGATTACGACAATGAGCCTAACACTATCAAAATACGCACATTCCCCGGTTTATTTTAAGTCATAGTCTCCTTTTGACGTACATTTATTATGCTCACATTTGATCTACACATTCCGGAGGTGAATAGACGAGAAATGCAGCATGTTAATTCGAGCCGCTGATGCAAAATTGGCAAAGGCGATAGACATTCCGTCTTTCTAAAAAAAATAGTGTGGTGACGTCGTATATCTGCCTTTCTTACGTTATATTCAATTATATTTGAAGAGCCAGTAGGTAATTGTTGTATAAGTAAATATTTCATTAATGTTAAAAATAAACTATAATTTACGATCTTAGCTTGTTACTTTCAATAAAAACGATTAAAACAAAATCAAAAATAGCATAGTCATGTACATAAAAAAACAAAAAATACCTCACATCGTAAGCGTCTTTTGTAATCCATTCAGAGATGGAAAACAAAATTCTTATCATTAAGTCAGCAAGTCAACCAATTTGAACTCTATCACGTTATGTTACAATTCACTATTAAATGTTTCTATTAGCTTTGGTCCAGATGTGGTTGAAGCGACAGCTGTTATTCTATTAGAATTTCTTTATGTAATTATCGGCTTCAATATTATTCCTTCCTATAACTAATAATCTGTTAAATATTCTATAAACATACCCAGATCAACTATTTAAATAACAGATCCCTTATTTCATCATTCTCACACAATGCACAATTTAATTTGAAATTAGGTCTCCTAACTCAGCGATCCTGACCTTTAAAACTGAAGAGGGAGTGTCAATAAATTGCCATTACCACTAATAACCGAAAACCATTTCACACCATTCTACACTCAATTCCCATTCACAAGTGCCTAAGACTGATAAAATACATCCGGGAGTGCATAAAATGGTGCATACCTTGCCAACTTTAGGAATATGGCAACTGCACTACAAGTAGAAGAGCTCTCATGTATGACGGATGAAGATGAGACACTAACAGGTGGAGTAAACAAATGACTAATGGAATATACGGTTGTTTATGCAAGCATTAGACACTTTGACTAAGCCATTAAGAAGGAGGGAATTCATCACACATTTGTAAATGAGGCCAGAGGGACATCAGTCTTGCTTGAATTTGACTTGGCAGACGACGAGGAAGGGAAATTGAATTTTGTAGTCTGTAAATATGGACTGCCGTGTGTGACTATACCATTTGAAGAACAAATTAGGGATAACAAGCATTGTTACTAGAGATAATGGCGCTATCCTGTTATTAGGTTATGAAGATAAGATAGGCACACACTCCATGTTACTTGATGGTATTCAAGCCGACCCTATTATGATGGGAAAAGGTCAGGCAGATGATGATGAAGTATTGTTTCATGATTTCGAGTAAAGATTTTAATCGGAAGTCGCAAGAAGCGGTATTTAATATGATCATGTTTTATTTACTCTACCGTTAGTTGTTCAATTGATAGCAAAGTCCAATGTTCGACTATGGATGAATAGACGCTGATATGACGTAGAGTAAAAGGCCTTTTACAAATACTATCAGACTTATCATTAATCTAGTAGAAATTGTCAGTAAAGGTAGCGACGCCATTAAAACTGACAACGATAAATGGTTGTCAAAAGTACTCGAAGATCGTTCCCTATTCTTTGTTGGACTTGTAGAATTCTTTACACAGGTATTCCTTACAAAAGCTGGCTTCAGCACTAAGTGCTCAGCCCCAATACGAAATAGATTTATCATCGTTGCTTCATACAAACTTACGATCTAAGCTTTTAACAGATATAAGGGCAACAACCTAATGTAACATTACTTTTCGGCCGTAGATAAACTTAGTCGTATGTTTTTTATAGGACAAAAACATATGAAGATCGTCTGAGACAACTACTCTAAATCTATCTCACATTTTGCTACAAGAGTACCTTTGGTCATCATCATCACCTAGCCTTCCCAACTATGTTGGTGTCGGCTTCTAGTCTAAACGGACACAGTTGAATAGGTACCAGTATTTTACAAAAGTGCCTTTAGTACTACTGCATTATGATTGCTATGGATTGCTGAAAGACCTACCGATGACATATAACATCATTTTTGGGAACAAAACTCCGGAGGCATTAATACTATTGCGTAAAATTTGTTTCATGTCCGTAGATAGATCATTCCCAAAAGACTTCATCTTTATATCTTGACCATTATCAAGTTTATGATTTCCGATGCCGGTGCGTTATAGACAAATATTCCAAACGATGAGATAATATCATTGTTTATATACTGTAATACTTATTTGTTTTTAGATATCTGCCTCTTCCTTTGTTCAGTACAATATTCTTTATTTTTACCATTAAGACTACTAACCTAACTCATTTCATTAGAACCGACTACATTCATTTCTTCGTCACCTATCATCTCCAAACCTTCCTTATTAGAATCTATTTATAAGATAGGAACAGGTATGCCTGTTTCTACCTCCTCCTTTTGCTATGTCAACTCTAGCATTGTAAGCCATGTAATTCATTTCTCAATCACCTATAAACTCTAGACTTCCCTTTTTCTAAACTATTCCCTTCATTACGCTCATAAAACTTATTCATACCTTCCCCATTATATCTATCATCCCTACCTCCACCTATCTTCCACCACCCCTAATACATATCCCCTTCTTTCCTATCAGCTCTATTAACTCTAGTCCTGCCTCCCTAGCCATCGCTTCGACCACGGACCTTACGAAGCTCAAAGCCAAGCGTTTCTCACCAGTGCCGTTAATCCCCGAGGGCCTGATCCTGGCGTCGTACCGGCCTGGGCCCAGGATCTGATCTAAAATCTGCTTCTCTTTCTCCCTGAAGTTGATCTTCCCACCGTTCATGCATCTGTGAATAGAATATGAATTCAAACACTGTTTTAAGCTTTCACGGTTTACAACTAAACTTATACAGTCACTTACGGGATACCTTCCTTGATTGTTCAATCACGTATACGTATAATTTTAGAATATGAATTGAGTTTAATTTTTAACATTATTGTCCTTTTTGTCTTTGTCTTTACCATGATAGGTGTAGGTTGAGTTTATTCAAATTTCTATTTCTATTTTGGGATCTAGTTACAAATGATTCCCTTGACGTCGAGTTCTGTTACATCGAGAGCACTGAACAAGTAAAACGTAGGTAAATTAGATGTAGTTCATGATAGGTTGATACCTATACCAGATGATCATCCATTAATAAATCTACTGTTCGCTTATAAGATACTTATATTATTTAGTGCTAAGTATTTCGAATTTACAACATTATTATTTTTTTCTTTAGAATGAGACGTAACGATGCTTTAAATATGTTTAGCAGTAAATGTATTTAGTGATTCCTGGCGGCCATAATCTTTTTCTGTTATTATTAATGATTAGGTTGTCGCCTTGCCGATTCTCTCATACCGTATGTTGACAACATAATCGGGCGTCGCGTCGTTATAACTTCTAAACCGTCTGTGTGGTGTCATTTTCTCTGCAATATTGTTCTTGGCAGCACTCAAATGCAGCGGCAACTATATAGGAATTGTTTTTTGTATTTATGGAAACTGCATCAGGGGAAACGCGACGCTCGCCATATTTGTGTCATCATCACAATCAATAAGTAAGTACTTTAATTCTAAATCCTGTCTACAAAATGATGAACAAAAAGGTCTAATAATTTAACCTTTAAAACTTTAGATTTTATCGTATCTTGAGAGTATTAAAATACCCTTTTAACAATCTGAAGTGACAGATTTAGGTTACTGCTGATTAATTTGTACCTTCAAGAAATATTTGATACTTTGGACATCTACATTTTTTCACGTGGAATATCTTCCGTACATAAATTATAGCAGTTTTATTTATTGTCGCCAAGAATTCCGAGTTTCTGAGGAATGTTTTAAAGAGATATTTAAATCAGTAAGAATAATAAAGTAGTGTTTATTTTTTGCGCGTTCCGGGCATAGATTAATATGTTGTGTGGGAATATTGTATCACAGATTACCTCATATTTACTACTGAGGTAAAATACAAGAGTTAAGAAGTAATAGAAAGTTAATAATCTAGTTCGAAAGAGATACCGTGGCCCTGGAACATAAAGGGCAAAGAAGGAACATGGATGGGTTTTAGTCAGTACAAGTCTGACACTCCCCTCCGCTCCGCCCAGAGTGGGGAGGGGTCATTTGATGATTTCCCATAGGAAAAAAAAAAAAAAAAAAAAGTTAATAATCTAAATATTTTAAAGGAATATTTATCAATACATAACATTAGTGATCGATGGATTACTAAGTTTTTGAAGTGTAAGTGTAAGTCAACAATAGCTTGATTTAAAAAAAAAACTATCCCAATACTTTCGGCAAATACCTCGATCTATAAAATCTGTAATTTAATAGAAAACAGGCGTATGAATGAGTGATTGGTAGACACGCATGACAATAAAATGCTACATTTTAAAGGATCCTGGCAACCATATGTGGTACTCGATAGGTGATAAATTCAATTCTATATTGCTTTCAATGAAAAATAAAAATAACGGCGACGTGGGGACATCTTTATGACTAGAAGAAAATAAACCGTTTTTCCTTGTGTATTTAAACCACTTTTCTTCAAGGAGCTTCTTACGGTACATTATATCAAACTGTCGTCTGCACTACGCCTCATTGAACTGAAAAATTACTGACATTTTTCAGCGCATAGAATTTTGTGCCAAAACGATGACGTGTGCCGATGGCAAGGAGATAAGTAATTATAACAGTAGCCCACCGGTACCTAACAGTTTATTATAACCTCTTTTAACTATAGAATTTACTGCCACCATCATCTGCCTAGCCTTTACCTACCTATATTGGGGTCGGCTTCCAGTTTAACCGGATGCAGCTGAATACCAGTATTTTACATGGAGCGACTGCCTATCTGACCTCCACAACCCAGTTAGTACTGGGTAATACGATACCCCTTGGTAAGACTGGTTGTCACACTTTTTGGGCCACTGACTGCCTAACGACTGTCAAAGATCTACAAATGACAGCCGGGACTAACGGCTTAACGTGCTTTCCGAGGCACGGAGGAAACTCGGTATGTAATGCGCGGTCACCCATCCACAGACCAACCTAGGCAAGCACGGCTTAACCTAAAGATCGAGCCGAGCAGCTGCCACCGTGCACGATAAACAAAAGGGGTGCATCTGTGGAAAAAAAACTAACGGAAAAAGTTCTTTTTAGAAGAAAAGGGCCCGTCTATGAATGTGTCTTTTTCCCCATTCTTATTCTTCAGAAGAGTCAGTATAAATATATATATATACAGGTAAAACTGAATTCGCGGTGTTGAGCGGACTGAAATAATTTACTAGGGATTAATCCTAATTTATTTTATCAACACGTCACTTCGGGTCAGTTTAACATCGTTTGTTTTGACAACGTGTCTTAGAATGGCAAATTTTTGTTATATAAACTAACAGAGATTGATCAAAGGTAGGATAAATAATGGTAGTGAAAAGATGGAAAATTTGTGTATCATTTCTGGGATTTAGATGTATTTTAAAAAGTTAATGTTTTGATGTGTGGGCGGGTAGCTGAAGCTGTAGCGTTTAACAATGAATAAGTAATTGTGGGTGTGCCTCCAGACACAAACTTAAAGAAACAAACTTGTTAAATAATTTATCTACTTATAATAACAAGGCAACCGTTCATTTTAAATAATAAAAGACCAAGCTGGAGTTAAATACTACTTCCTAATACCGTTATTGTATTATTGACCGTTATACAGACAACGTCGTCTTTAAAATATACAAAATCTTAATGGATATTAGATTATTCGATTAATTGAATTTCAGTATTTCATAAGTTAAGAGTTAATTGCTACCGTTCTGGTTTTAACTAAATAAATAGCTCAATTAAAACGATATAAAACTGATCCGCCTCTCCCCGCACAGGCACACGAGATCTTCGCCACCGCGACCGCGCGGACGAGCCGTGTCGTTTGAGAATCGCCGTAATCGACTTTTGCTGCCTATAGATACCTAAAGAAAATTGCCTTCGTCGTTCAATTTGCTATACAATCCTAGTCTGGACGGAAATTAAATAATAAGTATACAAACTCTTTGGTAGATAAAAGAATGGTGATGTGAGAAAATTACCCAGTCGGAGTTGTGGGCGGACTTGGGCGGATGATATGAATGAAAATAAAAAAAATGTGAAATATTTATTACTCTGTCTACGTTAAAAATAAAAAGATTGTGTGATATCATAGACTCTGCAAAAAGGTCTTAGACAAGGTGACATTCTAACAGTAATATCGACGATGGAAATGACAACAATGTATAGGATTGTCAAAACTGCCCTTACGAACTTGGTCAAGAAAATGTTTCTTTAATAAGCCAATTTCGTCCTACTGCTGGTCTTCCCATTTCTTTCCAACTTTCTTTGTGTTTTTTAGAGTATGAGGAACACGGTGTAGTTTCTCAGAACTTCATTGGAAAGGGAGGATCCTCCGAGCAGACGGGTGTTGTATTTGGTGGGCTACTGCCCGACAGTTGTTTTAAGGTAACAGGTGCTTAACTCGCGGAGAACTCGAATATCGCGATACAGAATTTTGATTTTAGTTCTTCATGTGCGTCATAGATGTCGCTAGTGTTCTTTTTATCGATTTGATTAAGGTCGCTGCAAGTATTTTTAAAATACTAGATAGGCTTGCGTTTGATCGCAACTCGCCTGATGTGAAGCGATGATGCGGCCTAGGGTGGAGCACGCTTGCCTAGAAGAAACCGATCCACTCGAACTTTGAATTTTTTTTTTTTCTTTTTAAAATCGTTGCCCCACACTAGGAATTTCTCTTATATCGTGGGTGCGTTTACAAACATTTAAACTCACATACACAAACAGCCAGACCCGGAACAACTACCTGTAGGCCATACAAATATTTGTTCCGTGCGGGAATCGAACCCGCGACACGAAGCGCAGCAGTCAATCGCTTAGCCACTGCGCCAACCGTGCCGTCAAGAATAGATCCAGATTATAATGATCAGGGAACAGAGAAGCTGGCAGTGAAATTTTGCCATCTCCGGACAATAAGTTAGGAATGAGTCTAAACCGTCACACTACGTTCCTTGGGCCTTTCTCGATGACGACACAAACTCAAGAAAATGTTTAAATAGATGAAGATTTTATTTTATTGATCTGAGACTGTAATTGTGTATGTGATCGGTATTGGTTCGATACCCCTACTACTTATTGATGATAGTTCTTTGTGATAAATCAGATTAAATTAGTCCTCATACGCCTTCTCATATTTATCTAAATGATGATGCGCAGTAAGCGTTAGTGATAGCTATGAATACACAATTACTATAAATCTTAATATTTGTTAGATAAGACATTGCTCTTTTATGAGTTTATATTACCATATGATTTATGATTCACGGTAGTTGTAAATACTAACGATGAATTATCTGATGTTGTACCTCTACCTTGGTAAATATAGTAACTTTGATGGTTGTTTGACATAGTAACAAGTATTTTTTTCATTTTTTTTTATTTTATTTATTTAGGTAACCAATAGCGATCCATAAAATTATTTTACAAAATATACGTGTTACAGTTAATATGGCCAATTATAGGTTTCCCTGTATAACTGGGATATTTGTATAAATAAATGCGAACGGACTAATGCCAGATATTTGCAATTAAACAAAAAAAAAAAATAGCAATACAATACAAAATTAAATTACATAAGGTTAAATTAAGATTACAATTTTATAAAGCAGTAGCTTTTGCCCGCGGCTTCTCTCGCGTTCATTTAGAATTTGACTTTGCTTCATGATTCAAAAGACACGTGGCGCCATCTATTATCATAAGAACGTTATTGTTATTTTCCTCGGGAACTGTACTTTTTTTCGGGATGAAAGGTACCCTGTGTCCGTTTCTGTACGCCTTACAACGTATGTGCAAAATGTCAGGTTGATCGGTTCAGTGGTTTAGGCGTGAAAAGGTAATAAACAAACAAACTTACTTTTGCATTTATAATATTAGTAAGGAAGTAAGAATTTAACGACAACAAACAAAACTAAAGATGATGAGAACTTTCACACTGATACTTTTCAATCAAAAGATATTTTTTACGAGTCGTAAGAGAATTTTTTTCTTTCTTTCTTATTTTTTCAATCCCGGTCTTAATGGACAGCGGTCTTTCATTTCCGTGAAACATTATTACATAATAAACATTGATTCGACTGATAGTCGATTAATCAGAGCAAAATAATACATAGTATATAGGGACGAAGTTTATTTTACCTTCCTATCCCAACAATCAAGTAAAAACAGTTCATTGTTTATTCAAATATCGCTATTATGTAAACATAACGTCCGTCTCACATAAATAGGTAAAGAATAATAAATCTTGACGTAAAAACTCGTATAATAATAAATATGTCAAAGTCAGAAAGCTGTCGGCGAGCTTATTATTAAGTTAGAAAAGTTCTCGAGCATAAATCACAGACATCTTACGTTTAAAATTGTAGACGAGGGCATTTTCCGACAGACTAGGCATTACAGGAAATGTTATTTTGTACACGAATACTTGCTTTGCATAACAAATATATATAGTCAATACCAATCACTATAAAATACTGCGATACACATAAATTTATACAGGCACTTAATTATAAATGAACAGGTTTATTTATAAACGATGCCTTCACGTCTGCTAAACCATACATTATGACGTTTAAACGACTCGTAACTATTAGCCACGTTTGTAATTCCCTAATTCAGAAATACTTATGAATTCCACGAAGACAAATGATGAATTGCAACTGGATCTATCGTTGAAATATCTAATAGGAACATACACGGAAAGATAACATAACATAAATCTTTGGGGATTATAGGCGTGTTCGCCTGTAACCCGTAGATCTTGCAGAGGTGTACTTAATAGTACCTACACCCACATTTTCAAGTTATGTTTCAGTCCCATGTAATACGCTCCGTATTGGCATCAATCAGACACAAATCCAGCCTCCGTGGCTGTTACTGAGGAGTCCCTGATAGAAAAACCCAATAACACTTTGCCCGACCTAGGAATCGAAGCCCTATGCTCAGCACTCACGCTTGAGACCACTAGTCCAACGGCAGTCTCGAGGCAATAGGGATAGATAATATCCATAGCCACTTAGCCAGTGGGTATCCCAAAGTGATCAAAGGTCATCAAGTAGAAAGGGAGGTAGGAGGACAATGTACTCACTCTGAGCGATGTGTGATGAATAGCAACACCAATACGAGGGCGCATGATGGCCGCGGGAGTTCCATCCTCCGTCTGCAACAAAAAACATAATATTAATCATTTTGAAATGTTTAGAAAACACCATGCGGCAAGTGTGAGGAGCTTGTGGCTAAATAATAACAGCCGACTTGTCGATCTTCAAGGTGAAGCCGCGCTTGCCAAGTTAGTTCTGTGGATGGGTGACCGTCATTTACATAGCGAGTTTCCCCCGTGCTTCGAAAACCACGTTAAGCCTTTGGTCCCAGCTGTCATTAGTTGTATTTAGGCAGGCGTTACAAGTGGTCAGTGGCCCGAAAGTCAGACAAGCAGTCTGGTTTGTGGAGGACAGATAGGCAGTCGCTCCATCCTGTTGCTTAGAGTTATCGTCAGATTTTCGTACCTGTAACAACTGTCAAATATCTAAAAATGACAGTCGGGACCAATGGCTTAACGTGTTTTCCGAGGCACGGATGAACTTAGACAAGTGGGATAGGCTGTCATTAATTATCCACGAGCTACTTCCTGAATAAATATTCTCCTTAAAGAAAATACCGAACCATCGGAAATGACAAAATCATTTGCATAACAAATAAGATTCTGTCCATTTCCGGACAATTTTGAATTATATTGAAGCGATTTCTATTTTATTCATCGTCCGACAATGCTGTACCGTTGCAGTTGCCAATATAGCGGTATACAATAAACTGTCATTATTCTATTAACCAATAACTATCGACTTCCTTTGACAACTTGCCTTGTACTCTTTTATACGCATATCCTTTGAAGACTTACATTGCCTTTTATTCTTTTGTATGCATTTGAGTGCGCAGTTGCAATGTGTTGGAAAATTAATAACATCATGCGCCATATGCTTACATATTCTTCTTCCATTCAGTCCAGCGTCACGCAGTCATTCATTCCCTTCTCTTGCATATCATTCCTCACATAATCCTCAGATCTTTTCAGAGACCTTCGTCTCCATCCATCTAACATGTAAATGTTCATCTCTCTATAAGTCAAATGTGTTTCATCCTTTCTCATTACATGTTCATTCCGAGCCAAAAGATTTCCTTTCAACTATTCTGATATTGGCACCACTTCAGAATTAGAATCAGAATCATTTATTTGTTAAACATAGGTATAAACATGAGGGATCTTATAAATAGTTAAGGTTCTTGCTATGTTTTGTCGTCAAACACACACACACACACTTTCAAAATTCCTGTTCGTATCATCACAAAAATAGTTATATTTATTACAAGCATACTTCCTGTCGATCTAATAGTGCCTCTAGAAATAATAGACATGTGGCCTGTAGAGAAGATACGGATATGAACAGATAGAGAGGATATAAAGCATAAACAGGATACGGATAGAAATAAAGGGAGATTATTCATTAATACAGGTGATTTGGATTAAAAAAATAATAGACCTACTTAGAAAATAAAATTGAAAATACATTTACAGAAGTACGGAGGACCAAGACAGCAGCAGAAAATACGTCCACATTTCGACAGTTGTTTTCGTGTAAAAGGCATTAAATTAAATAATTAGATTTATGCCTGTACCAGTTCAATAATAACGGTAGGATAATTCTCGCTGTCACAATTATTTACAGTCAGTAAAACGGCAGACTGTTATACTTATTATAACAAACAGCCCAACATGTCGTCTCTATGATTGAGCGCAAGTTAATGGGGCCGCCTCCCGACCTTTCCCGTTGTATTATAAATAAAGTGCATCGTGAAAGTTTACGTGGTTGGACGACCGCCATCTTGCATTATTGATACTGTCTGCCCCGTACGTAGGGTTACCAATTCAAAGAAAAACTCCTGACAAAAACCTTTTGATAAAAGGTTCAGACGTTTTACTTTTTGATCTTTCTTTTACCTTTTCTTGCTTCTTATAAAATCCTTTTATTTAGAAAATAGTCCGGACAAGAGGCCAAGCAGACACACTTGTCCAGATAGATCCGGATGAATGGCATCCTTAACCGTATGGTACTACGACTAGGGATGGACTGTAAGTTTCAAGAAATGGGTTTTTTTAATGAGATTTCGTGTCCCGGATATTGATTTCTGTATGTTTTGCTGTAAATGTTAGATTCTTGTGTTAGTTTGTAAACTTGACGGCCAAAGTGATGATGATGATGATGCCATCTAGCCGATTTCGGCCACAGCGACTGCATTCGATGGCTTGCTATGGTGGGTGTCAAGATTTTTTTTTAAGTTTGCCCTGCACTGTTAATTTCTCCGGTATCGTGGGTGCGTTTACAAACAGTAACATTTAAACTCACATACACACAAACAGCCTAACTTCGGTGTGCTGTTCTTTCATTTGCTCTCAAGTGGCTAGCATATCCAACTCGGACAAGGTAACATTCTAGCAGCGAAAACGTCAAAAATATATACGATGTAAATAGTAATGTATACGAAACACTTTGAAAACAACGACTATTTGTCTCAGGTTTCCTCATAAAATTATCTTTTACCATCTTAATAAGAAAAGAAAATGTTTCTTTTCTATTTTAGATCAAGCCTGACCGACATCATTATAGTCAACACGCTACGGAAATCCATTAACGAAATAATGGTTTGAAAGAAAACCTTTCCCAAGTAGATCTTATCTTGGTAATTATTTAATCAAACAAATTGACGCCCAATCTTGGCATGGGCACTATAACTAACTTGAAGCAAACCAGCCCCTGTTTTCACAAACGCTTCGATTCGATTTTGATTCGGACAGTCGTATGTCTATCTCGCTCGCTTTCGTAATACCAAAAAAAGATAGACGACTTGTCGAATCGAAATCGAATCAAAGCGTTTGTGAATACGGAAGCAGGACTATTACGTCAAACACTTTTAGTCACAATCCAAAGAATTTTGAAGGAAATTCGTTGCGCTTGAAATGTTTGAAAAATTCGTCTGCTTGACAAGGTAATTAACTACTAACTTACTAAATTTGTGAGTATGTAACGCAATGTCTCCACAGCTTTATATGAATTAATATCACGTCTGCATTTCTCACAAAATCGGGCAGAGGTGTGTACACCTAAGACAGCGAGTCTATTGGCATCAACTGGGCAAGTCTAGCCAGTACTGAGAAATTCCTGATGAAAAAGAAATCCAAAGTCAGGGCTGGGGACCAACCACAAGACCGTCAGCTTAGAACCACACGACCTACGAGGCGGACCAGCTTTTGTAAGAATCTACTTGACAAAATCAAACAAACTCCTAACGGCGTACGAGTACTGTACGACCAGATTTATGAACGCTGATGAAGTAAAAGAAACTATACACATAAAGGGTGTAAATAGACCCTTAGCATAGCCGAAAGGCACTAGTTCTCCCCATCTTAGCGATAATTTTTTTGTTCTAGACCATACCTGGGAACTTTTTAGTTACGGAGATATTGGGGGTCAAAGTTCCAACTTTTTCAAAAGTTTTTTTTTAAATGCATGTTTTTAATGTAAGATTTTTACTTTACACACCTCCACGATCCCCGTACTATTAAATCCATCAGCACAATGATTTGAGTGCTTTCCATCGAGTCCTACCGTAAAACGTGATTTTTCACCCCAAAAAAAAAATTCGATTCCCAGCAATAATTTTTGCGTAAAGTTACTTAGTTTGATGTGCT
This sequence comes from Noctua janthe, assembly GCA_910589295.1. Classification (NCBI taxonomy): domain Eukaryota; kingdom Metazoa; phylum Arthropoda; class Insecta; order Lepidoptera; family Noctuidae; genus Noctua; species Noctua janthe. The sequence continues at coordinate 14,259,402 of OU342575.1, read as the reverse complement.
TGGTTGACGGCTATGTGAAGGGTCTTTTTACACCCTGTATGTATCTAGGGATCGCAGCGAGTTCATAAGTAGCAGTCATCCGTAGTTTCTGCTTACCGCAATGTGAAAAATCATGAGTTGATGTTACGTTTATGTAAAATCAAACATGGAGACCCATTTCAATTACGAAATCGATAAATTAATATCCCTGGCAGACATGTCGTCAACCCGCAGGAAATCGAATTTATAAGACTTTCCGATCGTAAAACGATTTACCGGGTCGATCCCCTGAACCCTTGATTCGGGAAATTATAATTTCATCTTGATAGACTCGATTTTTGGCTCGGTGAAGTGGGAAACATCTTTACATGATTTTTTCCTGTTACGATACACTGAAAGATATTATTACCGTGACTGAAGTGTGCACACAAACATTACCGGTTAACAGAGTTGAGGAGTTTTTATTGTTTTTATTTTTAAAGTACGGTGGCCAGCGCATCAAGTTACCACAAACTGTCAAATCTCATTCGATTTTGAACTTAACTGTCATGATGTGCTAGCGATTGTATACACCGTGACTTCTTAGTCGTCTTACAAAGGTCGTCCACTAAATGTACCCGACATAATAGGTGCAAAGAAAAATAATAATAAAAAAATAGAATAAAATTATGAAACATCCTGTTAATGATGTTTACGTGTCAAACGGGAGAATAATACCTACCCAGCACTCGAGTCCAGCAGATCATCTCTCGCAACACGGTGTTTTAACTACTTCATGCGTCATAATACTGAATAATATTTTTATTTTTAAATTATTAAATCTCATAAATACCTTTTTTTTATGAATGTTTAGTTTTATTCATTGGATATATGAAGCGGGCTGCTGTTGTAAGACGACTAAAAAGTCACGGTGTTTAGTCATTTACAGATCTAAAGTTAAAAATTAAATACTTCAACATTCATTTTTATATTTTCGTTCTTGTATCTAAAGGTTTTTAAATCTTCCAATAGGACTTCAGACAGGTATCAGTATAATAGAAATTTCTGTTTAAATCGCAATCTACATCGACCTACTTAGTATACCAGAGTTAACAGCAAAACTTTTATAGCATAACATCACGTCTGTAATCGCCGAAAGGTTAGGCAGAGGTGTATATACTCACATCTCGCCAGTTATGAAGCCAATTTCTAACTAAAGTACCTGGGCTACCGAGCTCTGCTGGGGTGAAAATAGAGAAAACTAATTTTCCCAGATATGAGACCTACCTAGATCGCCCCCGCAACCCCTTATATTGCAACTATCATCAAAATCGTTAGAGCCGTTTTTGAGGATGTGATTACAAATATTGCTCATTCAATAGTCTAGGATATACTCCTTGTTTCAACTTTTCGTTTAAACAAAAGAAATTACACCAAACAGTTCATGCAGTAATCGACAACAAACTCCCATAAAAATGGTAAGCGATTAACTATTAACTGAATAAAAAATTAAAGCCATTAACTGTAACAGTAAGTACCGACCTACATACTGTACCTACCCTCAAAAATGTTCGGTTAATTTACAAACTACCGTCCAAATGTTTGAGTTAGGAACACGCGAATATTAAATCAAGGGGCTGCCCGGCTGTGGCAGATTAGGAAGTTTTGTTTACAAAACTAAGATGGCGACTAATGGAGACGTATTTAGAAACTATTTGAATAATTTAGATTCTAGTGATAGACCTGATTAAGAAGTATTTAGAGCTCTTTCGAAAGGAGCTCCATCAGTGAAGTTAATACTAGTCATAATGTTCCCAGTGCTGGGACACACACCTCCTCTCTTTTAGAGGAACATAACATCACACCTGTAATCGGAGTAGGCAGAGGAGTATCTAATATGTAGTACACCCACATTTCGCCAGTTATGTTTAAGTCCCATAATAGAGGGCGAGCCTATTGCCATCAACCGGGCACGGATCCAGACTCCGTGGCTGCTACTGAGAAATGTCTTGTGGAAAAACGCAAAAGCACTTTGCCCGACCCGGAAATCGAACCCAGGACCTCATGTCCATCCTGCATGCTCATCTTGTAAGAGTTGGTTGATGTCACATGTTTTCGATGTTTTGGTGCTAGCATATTATGCCAGTTTCCCAAAGTTGTTTTCTTTTACCGTTTTAAGAGCTAAAATAAATATAATTATTATAAAAAGCTGATGAAATAAATTCCACAAAGTAGTGTGCCTGCCTGGTTTCAAACCCAACCTCTAAGTCGTTAGTGCAACTGTCACCAGACCACTGAACAAGCCGGCTGGGTGGCCATCAAATAACTTTAGTAAAATGTGAAGGATTTACCTGCTGTATTTATTTTATGGTAAGGTTAAAAATAGCCTGTAAGTTAACGATGTTATAGCTAAGAGCGGGGGTTGGTTTTAGAAATATTTATGGGCACGAGGCATTAAAGAAATTGAGTTAAATATCTGGGTGGGATGAGGGTTGGGGTCTTGAAATTGGAAAATTAAATTTCATGTATTTTAATGGGTAATCAGGTTCCTGTGAAACTGGATGACTGACTACCAACCATCAACCGCTAGCCGCAGCGGCAAAGCCTACCAATCGCAATGACAGCCCGCAGCGATAATGCGCCTACACTACTGAGGCAAAAGCACGAGCGCGCGGTGTAGCTTAATTAATTAACAGTAAAAAGAAGAACTAAAATTACGGAGAAGTCTTGTCAAATATTGATAAATTGTTATCACAAATAACCTTTTTAAAGTTTTATTTACTAGAAGGCGGAATCGAAATGTTGGCCCACCTTCAAAATAAGTTGAGCAGCCTTCTTACCCGCTTAGAGATGGAAACGTCACGATTTCCGAGCAAGAAGCGTTATTTCTTTAAGTGCTCAGACATGATTTGAATATTTAACGAAGCACAGTTATTTATTACGGCTTCTTGGAGTCAATACGACTACCATTCTTTTACTCTGAAAGCCTTCTTAGCATAAATAGGACCATTCATAAATTCATTCACAATCACCATATTTCTTGGTGACTGCATTTTAAAGGCGGCGACAAAGACGACAAGGACTGTTACATTGTACCGTTTATCCAGAAAGTTAGGTCAGATCATTTGAGTTTGGAGCAGTGGAAGCCTAGTGGTGGATTTTAGGTTCGAAGCCAGCAGGCTTTTTAATTTGTGTAAATTATTTCTTCACCACTGCTCTCAAAATGGCAAAGACCATCGTGAGGAATCCGGTCTTAGAACCAAAAATTTTAAGACACATGTATGTCACCAACCGACCCACACTCCATCGTGGTGGACTACAGCCCACTCCCTCTCATAGAGAGGTCCTGTGTCCCAGCTCTGGCAACTTTATAGGCTAATTATGTTACTGTTTTCTCTCTGCATCATCCTAAAATAGACAGTTGAAAATGGCCAAGACATATAGCAGTAATAGCCTAATGGTGTGACTTCGGAGTACCAAGTCGAGTTCAAACCCAAACCCTCTGATTTTTCGTATTCATGTGCGTATTGTATAATAATCACTTGCTTCGGTAAAGGAATACATCGTGAGGAAACCAAACCAGAATGCCTGAGAGATATTTCTCGACGGCATTTAACGCTAAGTAAGAGGCCCATGGGTGGCATAAAAACTCTGACAGAAGGTTAAGCACCAACCACGCGATAATGAAAGAAGAATGGCCAAGACATAAAGTCCGCCTTTGTACAGCTTTTTTTTACATGTGCATAAAGTTTTAATAAATAAATTATGCTTATGCTAGTGTTAATAAATACGGACATTTACTTCTTATTCTGTAAATTAGCAGTGGTTAGGTACTTACGAGTTTAGGTCTAAAAACACAGCCGTGCACGAGAAACTGGTGCTCATTACACGTAACTAACTTAACTTCAGCCCTGTAACTTTACAATCACTTCAGTCGCCATTTTCCTGTCATGGCGGCGGATGTTAAGACATTAACTACGCCATCTAGCGTGCTCTAAAGTAACTACTAACTGAATGTGACCCGACATTCAAACTATAAAGTCTATTTATGTTTTCTATAGGTCAAAGAGTTTAATTCCTTTGTAGATAAACAAGCTTTTTGAAGTTACTTGACATTTACACTTTGATTTAAATATTATTTCCAAATCAGTGATCTTCACGGTTCAAATTAACGTTGATTTGAACTTTTAATGTTCATCGACTAATCTCTCTCGCCTCGTTGAGCGCAAGCGAGGCTGCTGAGCGAGAGCTCCTCAGAGCCTATACGTGTGGCAAAAGCGTTTCGTATTTTTGGAATGACTGTCAATAGGAGCTTATGTCTGTATTTTTTGCTTTTCAATCAGAGTTTTCAGTGATAGAATGTGACTTTTTATAGGTCCGATCTTCTGGTAAGGAAAAGTGTTATTGGTTTTAACAAAAAGTCATTCACCTGTATTCGGTTGATTTTATTATGTTATTAAATATTATCATCTGCCTAGCCTTTCCCAACTATTTTGGGGTCTGCTTCCAGTTTAACCCACCGGATTGTACCAGTATTTTACATTGAACGAGTACCTACCTGACCTCCACAACCCAGTTTAGCACTGAGTAATACGATACACTTGGTAAGACTGGTTGTCAGACTTTCGGGGACATATAACGACTGTCAAAGATCTACAAATGACAACCGGGACCAACAGTTTAACGTTATTGCCGAGTCACGGAGGAAACCCGGTAATAGGTGGTCACCCGTAAACGGACCGACTTAGGCAAGCGCGGCTTAACCTGAAGATTGACCCGAACGGCTGTTATTATTTAGCAACGAGCTTTATAGTAAAAGGCTCGGCCGGACTTAAAAATTCCTGTATACACATCTGCTTTCCCCTTCGCGAAAATCCAGGCATGATGTTTCAGAGAAAAAGATATAAAAATCGTCCGTTTGGAGTTTTAAAATGATTAAATTTCGCCCTCTCGTCCTGCAAAGGATAAAGGCATTGCTACGGCGTAGCACGGCTACGAGCTACGCCCACTCGTAGCGGATCAGTTATTTGCTACGAGCGTAGTATTCGTAATTGTTCCGAGGATTTCGGAATTTACCTGACAAATCCAATTTTACAAAATGTATTGTTTTCGACGGCTGGTATTTTGGTTGATATTCTCGATATTGGTTTGACAGATCCATTTCCAGTTTTTTTTATAATCCATTTAAACCGTGGGCGTGGGCGTTTCTACTGTAACTCGAAATAACTTTTTACGGTGGAGTTTGAATTTCGGGTATTTCAACTAGTAAAGGATAACCAATTTCATAATTGACAGCGTTGAGGAGGAGTTTTTTGTTGTCCTGTTATAGTTTGTTGTTAGTTTATTTAATAGTTTTTAATTAATAATGTATCATCATTGGCCTAGCCTTTTCCCAACTATGTTAGGGTCGGCTTCCAGTCTAACCGGATCCAGCTGAATACCAGTATTTTACATGTAGCGACTGCCTATCTAACCTACACAACCCAGTTAGTACTGGGTTATACGATACCCCCTGGTAAGACTGGTTGTCCGACTTTTCGGGCCACTGACTACCTGTAACGACTGTCAAAGATCTACAAACGACAGCCGGGACCATTTAGTTAATTTACTTATAATTAGCGACATCATTTTTCAGCCCTATGCCAATTTATTTGGGGTCGCATCATGTCTTCTTCTTTCGTACTCATTCTCTATTAATTATTGGTCTAACGTAATTGTGGTGATTTATTTTTTAGTTCTATGGTTTTTAAACAACAAAAAAATAACCATAAAGTTATAGCACAGTAGGACTTATTGCAAAAACTCAGTTCTATTTAAAAAAAAACCATTAATATTTTCCTGCTCAGACAACTGTCTCTCCAAACATTTAAAAAATTCAACAAATACCTACTCGAATCATTGAGACAAATCACATAACATTAAAAATATAACTACCAACACATTTCCCAACGACTTTCTTTTAACGCAGAACTGAAACAGCTGATAACAGACGTATCGGCTCATTAACTAGATTATAAATAGTTTGTAAGTATTCTTGTACGTGAGAACGCGTTCCGCGCGCCAACGCATAATTTCGCGTAACATTAAGACTCGGACATACTAGAATATTTATATTTAATAGCTAGCTGTTGCACGCGACCTTCGTTGGCGTACCGTTTTTGAATATGATTTTGTTAGGTACCAATTTCGAGTGTGTTAATGTTTTTGCACGGAACCCTAATATTTTTCTTAAATAAAAGTAACCCAAGTTACTCCTTATAACATCAGCTATCTGCCAGTGAAAGTCCTGTCAAAATCGGTCCAGCCGTTTCGGAGATTAGATGGAACAAACAGATAGACAGACGTCCAAAAATTGAAAAAAAATGTGTTTTTTTATAAGTGGCGCATATATTTTAAACGGCACTTATTAAAGCTGTTATTTTGATATTAAAAACAGACACTTCAATTTCATTTATTTGTATAGTAAACGTTCTATAGAACAGTATCCGATCTTTGTAAAGGCCGCTTTTTCAATAATTAGAGTAAATTGTGACAAAAAGAGTAAATTGTAACATTTTAAGAGAATGTCCATACGAAAACTGTCAAAATGACAAATTTATTCGTCGGATTGAAGTTAACTGACAATTGAAAAACCGGCCTTAAACATCATAAGCGGCCATTGTACTCATCAGTATGAACAATTTTTACTATGGAAAGAATCCTGATATCGCTTAACTTTTTTATTTTCTCGATAAATACCTTCCTTTTCGAAACCTGGAGTAAATTAAATTGAGCTTTTGCTTGTAATGGAAATGGTACATTACAAGCAAAGGTTCAATTTAAAAGCATTTCCAACGTTCTATAAGCGAACGACTAACTGGTATTGGCCTTTTTTGCATTCCACTCCACATCGTACGTGTTGCCCGCTCGTTTCTTTGCTTGATAAAATGTCACATGAATTCGTTTGTTTGTAAAAAGTTGAAATAAAACCTCTAACTTCATGTTTAGGTGATCAAAGGGGAGAGGAAGTACACGCGTGCGAAGCGGCCTGATTCGTGAAAGGTCGAGTTGCATAATCGAATGTGTATTTAAATTGAATAAAATTGAATGTTAATCGAATGTGTATTTTCTGTTCCGTACTTTTTGTTACAAACTGCCTGTCCTGGGTTCCATACCCAGGGTGGGCAAAGTGTTATTGAACTTTTCCTTCAGGAATTTCTCAGTAGCAGCCTTGGAGTCTGAATTTGTGTGTTGACGGCAGTAGGCTCGCCCCTATTTCGTGGGACTTGAACATAACTGAGAAATGTGAGTGTACTATATAGCTACATCTCTGCATAACCCTTCAGGGATGCAACGCGTGATGTTATGTTTTATGTTACAAATAAATGCTCAACTGTGAACCCACCTTTACAGTAAAAACATCAAACAGTAAGATGTGTTACAATGTAAATTATATTGCTTCTCAATTGCCATGTGGTCTGCGTGGCAAATAAACAGGTTATCTACTTTGGCGTGGGTATAAAGACAGATTACATGGAGCAGACGGTACACATGTGTTGAGTGCAGTTTGGTTACCACAGTCAAAACTTTAACAATCAGATTCTCTACTTTAAGGCACCTTCAAGTCTTACACGTTCTGTCTCTGATACCATACATAACCATATACATAAATACATCAATATGAAACAAAGCAACTCATGAACTAAGAGGTTTAGTCTAGGAATGACTGATTCGCGATTTTTTTTATGTATGTATAATCGGTCGAGCCGTTTCGGAGGAGTGCGACCACAAACACTTTCCGCTCCACCCAGAGCGGGAGGGGTCATATGATGACTTCCCATCCGAAAAAAAAGGGTGGATGGATTGATGGATGTTTGTTACTCTTTCACGCAAAAACTACTGACCAGGTTTGGATGAAATTAGGCACACAGATTGTCCGTTCATACATTTAAACAAATCAGTCATTTGTAGAATCAGTCAATTGTAGCATCGGTCATTTATTTACAGTCAATTTTAGAATCGGTCATTTTTAGAATCAGCCATTTATAGAATTGTACATTCCGAGTATTGGTCAATTATAGACTGTAGTCACTTCGCGAATCAGTCTTTCCTAGACTAAACCAACTAAGGCATTAAACCGCTTTTGTACCCTGTATGTTGCATAAATTTTAATATAATTTAATACATACTCAGATTAACATACGCTAGAGATAGTTCTGACTGATATTTACTTTTAACGATTAGCTTCAACGGTCAAAGTGGCGAAACTTGGGGAGGCCTATGTCCAGCAGTGGACGTCTTTCGGCTGAAATGATGATGAATATGACGATGATTAGCCTCGAAGATGCTTTAAGCCATATACGGTTCAAATTATAGTAAATTAAAATATTGTTAATGCGTTGCAAATAAACAGGTAATCTACTTCACTCGACAGCTACTGGCGTGGGTGTAAATACAGATTACATGCAGCAGACGATACACATGTGTTGAGTGCAGTCTGATAGCTACAACTATTTTAAGTCAGTGTTAGTCTCACTAGCCTGTCCTTAGAACCAAAAATTAGAAGACATGTGACATCTGCACTTGCTGTCGGTGGGCAGCAAGTAAACACACCCCGGGGTGCCGTGGCAAATAGCGTGATTTTAAGTATGTACTAGCTGCTGCTGGTGGCTAAACCCGCGGATGGTGTTACTATTAAATGAACAATATTTTTATATTTGTAATCACTCGAAAAAGGCTCTAACGATTTCGATGAAAATCGATCTAGCTAGGTCTCATACCTGGTAAATTCGTTTTCTCTATTTTCACCCGAGCAGAGCTCGGTCGCCCAGATACTTGCTGTAAAGTTTCAAAAAAATCCGTTTAGTAGTTTTTGCATGAAAGAGTAACAAACAAACAAACATCCATCCATCCATCCTCACAAATTTTCACGTTCATATTAGTAGTAGTAAGAAGTAACACGTGACATCCACCAGCCTGGCCCGCGTGGTGGATTTCACCCATTCCCTTTTACAGAGGAGCCAGTGTCCTAGCATTAGGAACAAACACTGATTACCCTCAGACCTTTATCGTATTGCAAAACAATACTTCAAGTTACTGTTACTGTTAGCCTATGTCATCCCAATGCTGGGCAAAGGCCTCTCCCCATGCCTTCCAAATTCTTCGATCCAGGGCCAATGTGGACCACTGATCGTTGGTTGTGTCCAGCTCGTCCCGCCATCTCCTGCGAGGTCTACCACATCGGCTTCTACTTCAAGTCCTATTTGAAAAATTGAAAACCTATTTTTCTGTAACCAAGGGATATTGTTTTTCAATAGTTATCATGGCTCGTTGCGCAAATATAACGAGATGAATCCATAGAAAGATATAGTATCTGTGGGTGCATCAGTTTGCTTTGGGACGCTGCTAATAGGACATCCTAGATCCCTTTGTACCAAATAACCTTTGAACTTTTGAAAGTTTAGAGGGTATAATAAAGCTAAATGTCAAATAGAATCTTATTTGACATTTGAATTTGTTTTTTTTATAGTCGTTTTTAAGGTTCCGAACAAAAGAGAATCAGATCCTTTGTACTTAATCTCACTTTCTTATTTTATTTGTCAAAATGTGGACAGTTTAATTTTAGAAATATTTCCTCTGAAGCTCCTAGTGTGGGGCAAAGTATAAAAAAAAATACAGTGTGAAAAACACTTCTTCAGACCTAATTTTTTTTAGTTTATATTTATGTTTAAATACAGGGCTCCACTCAAACGCCCGAGATCTATAAACCTTACTTAGCACTTGTTTAGGCTAAGATATTTCCGTCCCTGCCTTGCACAAAATTTACTTTGACAATGACAGTTATAACACTAAGCCACAGTAAATAAACGTTAATAGTGGTTGGCCTTAGTCACAAGGGAAAATCAAAACTCGTATGAGGCTACTCTTGAAACTTATGCAAGACTATTACTAGTATAAATAGTAAAACCTATGCAAGTTTTAATTAATCCAACGTACGCGAATCATAGCTCGTAGAAATACCGAAGAGAAAACACCCACATCTGCCTAGGATATTCACAACTGTGTTGGGGTAGGCTTCCAGCTTAAGCTGAATACCAGTATTTACCAGTTTTCCAACGATACCTCATGGTAAGACTTCTTGTCGGCCTTTGGGACTCTAACTACCAGTACCCGCAACAAATGAGAATAAACTACAGAAAAGAAGACTTGGAATATAAGCCTAGGTATTGGGTTCGATTCCCGGATCGGACAAGGGGTTGTAGTTTTTTTTCAGTACTAGCTCGGAGTATGGACCTGTGTTTGATTGTTTGCAAGAGGAAGAGGTTCGCGTCTGTTTAATATAATATAATAATAATAAGTTTATGCAATGACGAATTTACACTGTTAAAAATATTTTTGAGGCTATATATCACATTGCAAAAGAATTAAACATCTGTAACCGAACTAGGCATCTAGTTCGCTAGTTGCCTAGTTCGGTACATCACCGTCATCATAATTCGGGGCTGATATGATGATGATAAACCGAACTAGGCAAAAGCCTGTATTTGGGCTATCATCGCTAATCCCCTCAAATATGAACGATTAAAGGCAACCATCAAATATAAATAATGACCTTTACTGAGTTTTTACAACTAAAATTCAGCAATAGAATTTGAAAACAAATATCATTTAAGTACCTAATACAAAAAAAATTACTTAAATATAAAATAATAAATCACAACTATTTTTTTTATATAAAATCATAATAAAGTTAAATCATCAAATTAAAATCAAACTGGTAACATAAAATCATTAAAATCGAATATTAAAAACGTTTCAAATAATAATTAAATACAATAAAATCACACGATACTTAAACATAACTGGCGAAATGTGGGTGTACTTTAAAAACACCTATCCTCTATCTTACCCTTCGGGTATGACAGGCGTGATGTTATGTGACAAATGTAATAAAATAAAAATATTTATCTTACGTAAGTTCCTAGTTAAATAAAGCTGCGGTTAAATAATTCTAGGTACAGTACAGTTACCGAGTTTTTTTACCAATTGGACAAACGCCAGACAGAACAAAATATAGTTACAAGATATCTGTTTGTCTTGTAACGTTGTCAACAGACTGTCACATGATATTTTAGCGTTATTATAATAATGATTAATTTGAAGCTATTAATTTTGTTGTATGAATGAAAAAATATGACAGTTATTTATTTTAACCACTGGTATTTAACGAAACTATTATCTAGTTATTTATTTACTATTAGACGCTGGCATTTATTGTACATTTTTATTTAAATTCCCACCATTCATCAATACAAAGCCAAAAACTCACCCTTAAATAAATCCGAAAGTAAAAATAAACCAGTTGCTACTCCACGTTCTTCTATTAAAACCTCACTTTTATTTATAAAACATTATTTTAATCACTGCACTATTTTATAAAACTACCGATTTATACTTATCAAACTATTTCTCTTGTAGTACTTTGATAGTATAGACGTCCGCTCAGTACGACTACCGCACGGCAACTGGCCACCGCGTCCCCTTTGGCTGAATACGGCGATACCTTTGACACGGGCGTGCAATTAAAATGTCAATGTGACAAGGTCGATTTTCCCGCGTATTCCTCTCGGGAAATGTCAAAGGGAACAGAAAATAGATTAAATATTGATACCGGTAGCTGTTGTCTTAATTACTTAATTAAATGGAAAATAGAAGAAGAGAAATATAAATAAGTATGTACTAATTGTTAAGGGGAAACGCTACGAAATATATTTATTTTTTGGTACTCAGAAATGTCACTTAACGATGTAAAAAGACCAATCATTATTTAGCTCTAATTGACATTTTAAAGGAACGCTGTCAGATAATAAGAAGACACTGAAAACATTTCAGTTTTATTAGTGGAAATTAATTATTGTTTTTAATTTTTTTCTCTTTTTGAAACTAGTATTATATCATGACTCTCTGTGGATAGTATTTAAATGACATTTAAAACCTATTATTTGCTTGGGAGAGTAGATGAAGCAGTCGGTTTAGTGATTTTCATATAATGGGGATAATTGGTTGAAAATCTGGTAATGTCATTTTATATTTCTAAATAGCTTGACCTCATTGGTCAGTTTGAGATCTAGCTATGGTCGCGCCATCTACAATTAGCTTTTAAAGGTCTTCCCCATAAGGACGTGTGTGGCGTGTTACCGAGGTTCTCGGCAAAAGCTAGAATGTCCTAGTCCAATCACCTCAAGATACCTGTGGCTATGTGAAACTGCCTTAACATTCAACTTACACTTCAACCAACTTATCTGTATAGCAGTAGTAAAGGGTCAATTTTTGTAAGAGACAAGCTTGAGTAATATCTTTAATGTGGTTATATTATGTGTCTATAGAGTACTGACTGTGCCATTTTTCAAAGGGAAGCCGGTAGGAATTGAGTTCCTGGAATCTTCGCCACTGCTGTACAGGCGGGAAAACACAGCAATAAAATAAATGTTCCAAGTTTGACATACTGATGTAATTTTGCTTGACAACCAGCGCGGCGCCATCTTGAACTGCACAGTTAAAGTGGTCATACTACGAAGACAGTTTGAAGTCCATTCACTGTCTTATGGTTGAAAGATCAACAGCTTTATGATTTATTGATTTAAAGTTATTATGTAAACGATTGACTTCAAATCTATGTATGATGAGACAACATGAATGGATGAGAGTAAAATACTGATTATGATTGAAATGGTAACAGTTTTGTCATCATCAGCCTAGCCTATTCCCAACTATGTTGGCGTCGACTTCCAGTCTAACCGGATGCAGCTGAGTGACTGCCTATCTGACCTCCACCACCAGTACTGATATCCCTTGGAAAGACTGGTTGTCAGACTTCCGGGCCTCCGCCAACTGTAATGATTGTCAAAGATCTACAAACAACAGCCGGGACCAACGGCTTACCGTGCTTCCCGAGTTACGGAGGAAACTCGGGGTATAATAGATGGACACCCATCCGCAGACCGATCTTGGCAAACGCTGCTAAACCCTTTAGACACGAGCTCCTGATATCAGTTTGGTAAATGGTGGCAGTTTTTTTAAAAAGCTACGATTCTTACTAAGAGCTGATTGCCAGTCAATTGCAGAAGCAGCTAGGTTACTAGTAAAATTATATATATAAACAAACTAAACTGACATATTTCCTTTTTATGTTTCCAGTACAGACGACGCTTTACTGCAGATGTAAAAGGGCGCGTTCATAATAATTATCCGTCTGTCAAGTTTAAATTATGATATCGAGAAATGATTACTTAAAACACGATAGAGTCGATTGAGAGATTAAACCGTCATTGTTTATTGTACACACTAGTTTTGTAAGTGTTTTTGCTTGCAGTGGGACAACATTATGTAGTAAACAGTAAAGTATATATTAAGTAAATAAATAAACCAGCCTACGTTACGGTAAATATTTCATTGCTTAGGAATGAGATATAAATGTTTACTTTAAATGTGATTTCATGAAAAGCTTTGACATTTCGTGTGACAGGCACGTCTATAGATGACAAAGGGTCAATATCTAGGCCACACAATGTGTCACATGCAATGTCATATCAGTTAATTTACTACTTTTAATTGACATGCAGTTTAACATTATACTAATGACCTATAGGTAAATTATACCAAGTGCCAATCGGTCCTTAGTTTACCTCGTTACCTATCAATAATACCAGAAATATAAAACCGCAAATCATAACATGACGATGATTGCATTCCGCTTAGGGTAGACAGAGATGTAAACCACACACTCTAAAGTCAAGGAATGCTTATATCAAAAAGTATTGTAAATAAATCTATGGTTTGATGAGTGAGTAGAGAAACTTATGAATTTTACTTTTTCGGCGGTAAAAGAAATATAGTACAGAAGATGAAGAGTGAATTTAGTGTTCTGAAAACGAACAGATAAGTCGAGTAAGTGACATAAATCTTCAGTGCTTGACGATTCAACAAACAGACCCTATACATAAATAACGATTTCAATCAACGCATTGCAATATTCGGCCATTTTAAGACTTGCATGCGTACCTTTATGTAGCCCCACCCAGTTCGACCGGAGTACTAACGTCCCGATTTATGTCAATCTGTCATTGATGAAACCATCTGTCACCTGTATTACACGTTTTAAATTTTTGGTCGGAAATATACTCCGTAACTGAATAAAGTTAATTTGAAAATAAATTATTATTGACAGCAATCGAATGGGTAAAATTAAAAAAAAAAATCTAAAATGGCTATACGAGTAGGTACATTGTTATAGTTTTCGTATTTGGATTAATTATTGATTATATTTTGTTTTTTTAAATTATTTGTTGCAATAATTACTTAAAAAACATAATAATTGTTTAGAAAAACTAATAAGTAAATATAAAATTGCAGTTATATTTTTTAGTGATAGATATTCATGCCGTGATTAAAAATAGATGTATGAATACAATGAGTGGGTATATTTAGTACTTATTAGTGGTTAATATTGTATTATGTATATTTATAAATAGTAGGTATTTTAAATGGATCACAAGTTTTTATTAAAATGGATACCATCGAATCAGCTGGCATTTATCGATTAATTGCAATTATTCGTGAAAACATATATTTATAGTCCATATCTACTATGTTGGTAATCGTAGACCAATTTATTATAATAATTGATAAATCAATCCATCACGCACCTTACATTATTGTTAATAATAAAAGGGGGTTAAAAATAATGTTAGTATAATTGTACCCCTGTACCCATTTTCACTACCAATTTAATTTCACAAAATATTTACATATTATACCGATCGATTAAAAAAATGTGACTATCAACCACACCCCCTAAAAAATTCATTTCCAGAAATTAAATTTCCGATACCTTAAAAATCGTAGAACACATTTAACCATGTAGAAATACCTGGATTCAGACAATAAAAAAATTTAAAAAAAAACATATCAAATAAAAAAAATTACAAATTCAAAAATCGAACTCACCTCTAGAGTCCCATTTCTAGACGACCCCGCAGCGTCACAACTCCAAATTAAAACAAAAACGACCTCATATAAAGATGGCCGTTATAAAACTGTTTATTTAAAAAAAGGGATATTAAAAAAAGGTGCAGTAATGTTTGCGGGGCGGGCTCGGGCGCGGTACTGAGCCCGGGATGGCGGGCGTTGCTATTGATCGGAGAGATCGCGCAGCATCCGGCCCTGCCGCCTGCCAGCCTTCGCGAATATTTGATGGGAAATGTTGGGGCGATGTCCATTGCTGGCCTGGGGAATGATTACGGGTCACTAGGAGAAGGTATTGATATCTCAATTACGTATTATAAGGAAGAAAAACGCTTATTACAGTATTCAATGAAAATATTATAGTACAGTATAGTATCTATAACATAGACTAAAATTAAAGGTATTTAGTAACCAGAACATTGCTTTCCAAAAGGAAAAAAAAGACTGCAGAAATGAAAAAGTAAGGCCTCCGTTCGAATTTAATAAATGGCTGAGACATACCAACGAACAGGACTAACATAATCATCATTATAAGGTTCCGTCTTTGTCACTAACTGGACGGAACCCTAAAAACAAATATGCAAAAGATGAAAGACACTAAAAATAAAAGAGTAAATATGAAATTCTTTAAATATTTTTCTATTCCTAAAAATTTTAAAAATTACGACATCTCATAAAAATGCACTAAAACATTTTCATTCTCACACTTAGCTGATCATCAAAATCAACATAATTTATTTCACGCAGGCCTACATGGGAACTTTGAAAACGGCAAGAAAATGTGCACGCTTCGGGTTGGTCGTTTCCTATGGAAAAGAGACGGCAAGACACTCTATGGTTAGGTACTCTTTTAAAATTATATGGTTTAACAATGTTATTATGTAGCAGCGTCAGTACGGTACTTAAGTATTGCAGCTAACAATATTGATACAAAAAAAAAACAAACTTATACATAGACATGACATTAGAATCTATATTCTTAAGTCACTGTAATAAAGTATAAATTGCAATAGTTGACGCGCTTTCGTGAAATGTAAAAGATCAAACACAGCAATAAAAGCGAACGAAATGCTTTCAATGTTTTGCTATTCCTAACAACTTTAAGAATAACGACATTTTATCTTGAAGAATGCACCAAAACATTTTCATTCACTCACTTAACCTATTAAATTATCATCAATTAGCATTTTCTTCAGCCAATTTACAGCTGACAATATTAGTATAAAAAAACTTTGCTATGGACTTCGTGAGGGCACGTCATGTAAATCTTAACAATATTGTTTTAAAGTGTAAATTGCGACGACCGACGCGCGGTCGTGAAATGTAACAATAATTATACTGAAAAGTTTGTCACTGAAACATGAAAACTAAACCACCTATTATCCGGTTTGTCTGTCTCGACAGACGGACGTCTGTCTAAATTTGTTTTGGCACAGATTTGTCATAAATATTGGACGGCAATGCGTAAACGACAATTTAAAATAAAGAAATTGTGAAAAGTTCTGATGCAATGCGTTGTCGGCCTACCTGTAAGATGAATGGTCTGATAAGAAATATATGTATACCAGAAATATTTTGAGTTATTTATAGATACTTTCAAGGTCTTCAGAATATATAAAAGTAATTTTGAAATACATCTAAATACATACATTCAAGTTTGGTGTATTTTTTTTAATAACACCGAATTTCAAAGTAAAAAAAAATAGTGGCAGAAAAATACATGTCATTAAGTGCCTTCACGATATTATAGTCGATCTCATAATTACTTCACGACTTTTGTTTGCCAATAAGCTCGATAGAATTGAATATAGAAAAATAGAGGTTGTTGTTTTTGACGTCAAATGACATTCAATCTAAGGGTAGTAAAGTAAGTCGACATACATTTAGCTTTCTTTTATTTATTTTATAAATAAAAGAAAGCTGGACGAATAGTTGGCATTTTTTATTTTGTCGTGTTAGTGGTCGTAAAATTGTTACAGTTTTTTTACATACACATTTTACACCAATTAACGTTTTTGTATACGTTTGTGGCACGTACTAAAAACTGTTTAAATTGCAAGTTTTATTTACATTTGACTTCTTTTTTTTTAAACATGTTGCCTGTACTCCCCGAAGGGTTAGGCAGAGGTGTACTAATGGTACACCCACATTTCACCAGTTATGTTTAATTTCCATTCTTTCTTCTTCGTGTCTAAAATTATTCCCATAGTTATTACATTATTGTTTCGACCAGAACTCAGCCTCATCGACGGTGTTGGTAGTGGTATCGGACAGGGCCCTTTAAATGCAGGTGGTGATGCACAAAGAGCAGGTCAGGAGGTGGGTCATGGTTTGGGATGAGACTCCAATTTCCATGTAATAGGCGAGAAGTAACTAACATATAATAAAATATTTTGAATTTTTTGAATTTTGAGTGAGACCCCTGGGGAGAGTTGTTGCTTATCACCTAGGCAATACCAACACCATCCTTCTCTTGCTTATTTGTCCCCGTCCCAATTTATATGTTTCTTCTTTAGTTCTCTATAAGCCTAGATCTTAGAGCCGTTTCTTTTCTTTCACCCAATCCAGATGAAGCAATGCAGCAACGGGGATTCGCAACATCATCAAGTTTTAAAAAAGTTTTTGACGTGTACCTAATACCCGCATTCAGATTTTTTTAAGCATTTGGGATCCAGCGGAAACAGTTTCTGGGAATCAACGAAAAAAAAACGGAATTCTCTTGCATTTTTAAAATTTGGGATCCAACGGAAATACATAATAATGTTTAATTCATTGCATTTTTTCCCATTTATAATATTAGTATGGATACGGATAAGGCACTTGAGGAGCTCGTGGCTAAATAATAACAGCCGCTCGGGTCGATCTTTAGGTTAAGCCGTGCTTGCCTGGGTTGGTCTGTGGATGGGT
Organism: Noctua janthe; assembly: GCA_910589295.1. Lineage (NCBI taxonomy): Eukaryota > Metazoa > Arthropoda > Insecta > Lepidoptera > Noctuidae > Noctua > Noctua janthe. The sequence goes on along the minus strand of OU342575.1, from coordinate 14,241,534 downwards.
GACCGCCCATTAAATACCGAGTTTCCTCCGTGCCTCGGAAAGCACGTTAAGCCGTTGGTCCCGGTTGTCATTTGTAGATCTTTGACAGTCGTTAGGCAGTCAGTGGCCCAAAAAGTCTGACAACCAGTCTTACCAAGGGGTATCGTATTACCCAGTACTGACTGGGTTGTGGAGGTCAGATAGGCAGTCGCTCCATGTAAAATACTGGTATTCAGCTGCATCCGGTTAGACTGGAAGCCGACCCCAATATAGTTGGGAAAAGGCTAGGCAGATGATGACGGATAAGGCACTTTTGAATGGTCAAAGTATCGATCAGTCAAAAACAAAAAAACGGAGCTTCAGTTCCTACTTATCCCTATTATGATAAGCAACTTACAAAATAAAACAACATTTATCTCCTACTGATTTAGGTGCTTTATCAGCAACTACCTAAACTCAAATACCTAACAAAATAGAGCCTCAGCCAGCAATGTACTCGATCCACGGCATAACTTCATTCCCACCGCTCCCGGCGCTTCGCTCCCTCACTACTGTATTTGTGGAGCTCACCTGCAAGCCTTAATAATAGCCACTTACTATTTTATTGTTTACTCCTACCCTCCTGAAACATCACTACTGATTATTATCGTCATCATCAGAGTAATTGTGAAAATAACACATTTCGAAAAAGAAAACGTTAATATCCTATTTTCTGATTGTATATTGATCATCATCATTCTTCTGGCCTTATCCCAATTGATTTGGGGTCGGCGCAGCATGTCTTCTTCTTCCATACTTCTCTTTTACTCGTCATTTCATCAGCCACCTCCTTTCTAGCCATATCATCCTTTACACAGTCCATCCATCGTTTCTTTGGTCTTCCTCTACTCGTATACCCATACACATTCATACTGAAAACTTCCCTCACGACATTTTTCCCTCCCCTCCTGTCACTTCACTGCTGATTATCGTCATCAGAAAAACTACCTTAAATATATATGAACAGTGCATACTTTGGTAAAAAAATATATATATATATATATCTCTAGCCTGTAATTGTCCCATTGCTGGGCAAAGGCCCATTCCTTACATCTTACTTCTGTAGGAAGACATCGAGATCGTCCCGCCATCGCCTTCGTGGTCTGCCACGGCCCCGTGTCGCTGTTTCAGGGCTACATGTGTTTAATAGCATCGCTATGACCTATGATATTTACCGCCTGTTTGGATAAATGAACAAATTACTTACACATAATGCTTAATTATCTTTATTGATTACTTCGTACTTATATAGAGAAAAGGTAGATGTGACTGGTAACGTCGGGAGAGGACGCCCTAGAAGGACATACACTGACCCTATTGGTGAGGTTCTTCAGAAAGGTCAGGTGCGTAGTAGGTACTCTCAACCGGCGTGCGTGTATGACTTAATGTATGACCGTGAACGAGGCAAAAGGAGTATGTAAGGATCGTAGTAGGTGACGTTCTGTGGGTTCAAAAAGGCGTGAGTTGATGTATGTATGTTATATAATCGGTTATCATCATCTGCCTAGCCTTTACCCAACTAAGTATGTTGGGGTCGCCAGTATTTTACTTGAAGCGACTGCATATCTGATCTCCACCACCCAATTAGGTACTGGGTAATACAAAACCCTTGGAAAGACTTTCGGGCTACAAACAATCAAGGAGTGCTTCCTAAACTGGTCTCCCATAAAAGATTGTTTTAAGGGAGAGCAATTTTGGAAGCAATATAAATACACAACTGGTTATTTTAATGATCCTTAATTGAATATAGGAACCAGACCAGCTAATTATTGATTTTCAATTAAGTATTTACCGATGAGTGCAGTCTGCTGGACGTGAGAGACTTTTAAGCGCTACTAATTGATGAATCGAAGCCGATTCGTCAATTAGTAGTTAACTCTGAAAGCTTTCAGATAAAATGTAAAAGCACGTATTTATTTGGCACAACAAATTTTTGAGTAAGTTCGGATATCCGATCAGTCATATCCGTGTGACACTCAGAAAGCAAAAGGAAAAATACTTCATTATCTGTCGAGCCTTTTTGGCGACGTTGTGATCGACTTCCTATCTAACCAGATGCAGCTGAATACTAGTATATTACATCGAGGAACTGCTTATCTCGAAAGAAAAAAAAATGCTTATTATCATTATACGTGACGATTTGGACTCGTTCCTGACTGATTGGCCAAAACGGGAAAACTCCGGGAGAGTTGGAAAGGATGGGCGAGGCCTATGTCCAGCAGTGGGACAGAATAGGCTAGGGAATAGGCAAAAAAAATATCATCATCATCATCATTCTTCTGCCCTTCCTGCCTTCATAAACAGCACAAATAAGACGCACATTATAAATGCACACACTAAAGTTCAAAGTAGCTAAAAGTCAAACATTACATTCGACTACTCTCCTAGTACATTCTTTACAAAGTTCGAAATGTCATATTTACACTCATCTTGTGCAATATGAACAGCCAACGTTTGAAAGGACCTGATTAGAATCGATTAACTAAACATCGGTCTATAAATAGAACCAATGCACACAAGATGAGAACTCGATATTTTTGACAGTCACGGTTCTTGGCGCGACCTACTAAAATTATGGTAATCTTGATGCAAATGTATACGTTTAGTAATGAGGGAGTCGTAGAAATCAATGAGAGTGTACGTTGTGGAATAATTTCTTGGCTTTTGGCTTTTGTTATCAGACAACTTTGTGTACCTAGGCAAAATCAGAGATATATGGTAATATCAGGAAAATGTAGGATTATTGGTATGTACATCGACATTCTTTAGAGCCTCGAAAGATCCTCGAGAGCTCGGGTAGATCTTTGATAGTTAGTATTTGATAGTTTAGCTATGTGGCCCTAACATAGTTGGATAACTAGCTGTCACGGTTTATTTTAATTACGTCGTTACTACATCGAGTATATATGTATATAATCTCAACATGAATGATGTAACCAATAAAAAGTATATCGAAAAATATATCAAATTCATTGTAAAAATACTTTGATTTAAAAGAGTGTCCATGGAGTTTCTTGCCCATTCTTCTCCATAGAGATCTTTGGAATGCGCAACTACAGTACTTTCAATAGTTATTATGTATTGTGATTGCGACTGTAGCTTCATTCTTTTGTGTTTGAGCTCCAAAAATGCCTGTAACGGTCTAATTTAAATAAATACTTTGAATTAATAAAGACTAGGCACCTTTATAACAGAGAAAAAGTAACAGGTAAAATTAAAGTACACCATTCTTCAAATAACAGCACAGGCGTGATGTAATATTTATGAATTACCAGAAGTTTGCAACTATAATCAAGTATAATCATACCAAGAGTTCAGTAACGCGTTTTATAACAATCTAACTTCTGTCTAGAAGTGACCCAAGAGTTTCTTACATAGCACAGACAATGGTTTGCGTTATAGAAGAACGAAATTTTCGCCGATCAGACATTCCACCGGACTACACCTTGTACCTCCATAACTTTGCCATTGATAAAGCCAATAACGTTTTTGATTCGAAAATATCGTTCTTCAATTGTTTGTTATGAATAATTAGATGAGTTATTCAAATACACGGGCCCACCCGCTTCCCTACGTCGTGGCTATTCATTTAAAAAGCTTTGCCTAACTTACGCAGTCAAATTACGTTTTGAATCAGACGGTGCATCATGGCTACACACACCCAAATGGATAATTTCCAGGAAAGCTACACAATACAGGTCTTATGCACGTGTTTTTGTACAATTAAACGTTGCTTTTTTCCCAAAAATCAATACTATCGAAACAAACACAGACAGCACATGCACATGACACACAGGAACAAAATCATTTGCAAAAACGGTAAATAAAAGCAAAACTGTTTTTAGTTGTAGCTGTGTTGACCAAAATACTATTGTTATTGGGTTTTTCCATCAAGAATTTCTCAGTAGCAGCCACGGAGCCTGGATTTGTGGGCGGTTGAAGGCAATAAGCTCGCCCCCTATTACATGGGACTTAACCATAACTAGCGAAATATGGTTGTGCTATTATTAGGCACAGCTCTGCCTAAAGTGCCTAACCCTTCGGGGATTACAGGCGTGATGTTATGTTATGTAGTGCTCATCTACAGATTCTCACACAACCGTTAAATGATTTTCCATCTCTCGTGGTCTGTATATTTGACTATTACTTACCACTTCACACACACCCTGTCAGATTCCTGTAGCCACAGCCACCGTGTCAATTTTATAGTCACAGACATCTCGCAAGCCGTAGATTATCACCGTGGTTCGCCGCAACGCCCCCAAAATGCCGCAGTTTCGATTCAATTTCCCAGAAATGTCTGACAGAAATGGTTCTTCTCTCTCTGTGTGTGTATTTTACGTAAATTCCCAGTGGAAGCTACATGTAAGTATAAAAGCTTTAGCTTAATTCAGATTGATCTGTGTGCGATGGCATTAGGTGAACATAAGACAGTACAAGTTCAAATTGAATTTTCTAGACAGGTTCAAATGTGACTGAACAATGTGAACACAGAATTTAACTTAGAGCATTTAATAATTCACCTGACATGTCAGTTAAAAAGAAGGTGTCAGAAGTATCACAATATAATAAGGTGTAAACGGACCCTTCACGTAGCCGTCAACCAAACATTCTGTAAATGAAACTAAGCAACCCGACTTTTTTTTGGGGTGAAAAATTACGTTCTACGTTAAAACTCAATGTAGCGCACACAAAACTGATGGATGCATTAAATAGTAAACAAGTAGTAAGTAGTTGTGTTGTGGTATTTAAAGTAGAGTTATAACCTTACTATAAATACCTCCATGACCTGTATGACTTTCATCATCATCAGCCCACCCTTTCCCCAACTATGTTAGGGTAGGTTTTCAGTATGACCTTAAAAAGAAGTAATAAAAAAAACTTGTGAAAAAGTAGGAACGTTGACCTCCAATATCTCTGTAACTACAAGGTTCCCAGGTATGGTACAGAACAAAAAAAAAAATCGCAATGACGTGGAAAACAAGTGCCTTTTGTCTTCACTAAGGGTCTATTTACAGACTTTATGGTGGTGCAAAATGATGACTGAAAAGAATACCTGCTACACTATACGTAGCAGCTACAACGTCGGACGTAGCAGATACTACGCCGTACGTAGCAGATGCTACGCTGTACGTAGAAGGTACTACGCTATTCATAGATAGGGCCTTCTAAGGTTTTATGTAAATTATTTTACTCTTAACTTCAACAACGATTTCTGATTGAACTGGATGTTGTAACAGTGGATTGTATATCGTCACCATATTCAAGTTGTATTGAAGCGTCTTTTTTGCCAGCCAAAAATCGAACTTCCCACATATTCAACCTTCTATAACCATTTACCATACGTAAAGTACATAAATAATCCACATAAGTAGACACAGGTAAGTTACCTCGTTACCTTCTCAAAGTGAGGGAAACTTGAACAAGTCACTCACTCCTCTTTGTTACTCTGAGGTATAGTACTGCAATTATATTGAGGGTACCAGGAGAGCATAATTACACACGTTACGTTACAGTCTAGCTGTCGAGGAGGTCTATTGTTAATGAGTCATTTTCTTTAATTGGCTTTTTTGAAGATCGTAACGAAATGTGCGTTTTTTAGAAATGCAATATCGATTTAGTGTGTTTTTTTTTAATTAAAGGTAATTAATGAGGGTGCGCTTAGGTAGCCGGCGACATTCAAATTGTCTTGCATCTTACAGGTCAGTGTCCAGTTGTATGTTAATCTAAATATGATTTGCGACCGTAACACAGGCTTTACAGAGTTCATCATCATCTGCCTAGCCTTTTCCCAACTATGTTAGGGTCGGCTTTTCGGTCTAACCGGATGCAGCTGAATACCAGCATTTTACATGCGGAGCGACTGACTATCTAACCTCCACAACCGAGTTAGTACTGGGTAATCCAATACCTCTTGGTAAGACTGGTTATCAGACTTTCGGGCCACCTGTAACGACTGTCAAAGATGTACAAATTACAGCCGGGATCAACGGTTTAACGAGCTATGGCTTTACAGAGTTGTAGTCATTAAAATCATCAATACAACCCTCAAAGTTCATTCACCGCCAGTCCGCGCAGACGCGTGGTGTCCTGGGAGAATCGCCTCGATCGGACAATCGCAGCCAACACCAAGCCCATCTGTTTGCAGATGCTTTGTAATTTTAGACGTAAAACTGAAATTTCATGTAGGTGTTGCCCGCGACCTTCGTCAGCGTGCAACAGATAGTTATGAATATAATTCTATTTCATTCTTCTCCTTCTGTGTCTCATTTTTTAAATATGTTCCACGATCGACAAAATTACTGTTAATCATCACTAGATAGTATGAAACAAAGTCGCTTCCCACTGTCTGTCTGTCCCTATGCTTAGATCTTTAAAACCACGCAACGGATTTTGATGCGGTTTTCAGTAATAGATAGAGTGTTTCAAAAGGAAGATTTTGCGAAGCCGGGGCGGGTCGCTAATTAGTAATAACTCAAAGTGATTAAATGTTATATCAAGGAAAATGTATTATGAACATACAGGAAGCGTTTGGAACAGGATGATCTAACAATAAACGTCCAAAAGAAAATGGAAGAATCCTCTCTTCCTACAATTTTTTTTTAGATGTCTCTTGTTAGACCATACTGTTTATTGCTTATATTTTAGTATTTATTCCCGCACGTTGTGCAGATCACTTTCCCGGAAATGAACTGCTGCAGACTTCCAAAGTTCTCCAATTACTTGTGAAGCTGTAACGTGATCCCGTGACACTAGCGCCGCCTCGTGACTGCAAATCTGACCGTGTAGATTTATACGGGTTGGTAGGTAACCCGACGCGAAAACGGTTATCACGTATTCAGTACATCATTAAACCAAGTCAGAGGTCCATGGGCGGCATAAAAACTCTGACACCATCCTCACGTACATCCTTCTAGGGTCACATAGAAATTTTTCATCGGATATTAAAAACAAAACTGCTGTTCCATACATTGTAACCGTGTAGGTATTGCACTTTTGTAGGAAACAGCTGATTTTATTTTTAATAACCGATGACAAATTTCTATGTACTGAATACGTAAATTCCACCCTGTGTAAATAACATCATGTCTATTTCCCCGACGGGTTAGGTAGAGGTATCGCTACCACGCTAGCACACCCACATTTCACCTGTAATGTTTGAGTTCCATGTAATAGGGGGCGAACCTATTGCCATCAACCGGGCATGAATCCAGATGGCATGAATCCCCGAGGCTGCTTCTGAGAAATTCTTGACCGTAGCGCTTGCAACCACTGGACTAACGAGGTAGTTACAGCTAACTAAGTTACTTTGAGCAAAAATAAATAATTTGTGGCGTAAATAACTGCCTTTTATAGAAGTGCGTAAAGTATCGCACCAAAACATTGTGGTTTAGGGTAATGTAAATGTGTACAGGGGTCGTGGTGTTATAAAGCCTTTGACACATGTTGTCGTACATTAAAAAAAAAGTTAAACCCTTGACTTCCGTAATCAGAAAGTTCCTAGATATAGTGTAGTATAATCGCAATGACGGAAAGAACATAATTATGACATTTACCTTCGTTTTCTGTCTTTTTACACCCATCATTATTGCCACATGAAATAAATTTCAAATAATCCTCAAGTGTCCTCAACCCTAAACTTTGTTTGACAATTCTTCTCATCGGATGCTTCTTAAATAATACCCGTATTCTCGTAAACTATCCTTTACAAAATACTTCAATTCTTTCAAGGCTCCTCCAATTTTAAACCTGAAACAACGTTACTAAACGAGCTTACTTATCCTTTGGAATGTGCAGGCTAATCACCATCCTAAAGAATCTCAAACACAAATAATACAAGTTAACATTCTCTCAGGAGCAGACATTTTAACTGAAGTCGCGATACAGCCACCATCTTTCACTAAATTGAAAAACTTTCCGACACTTTGGGGTGGCCATGAATGAGCCTAGTTAGAAGATTGTTAAAAAGTGAATTAACCTTTTAGAGCGGTCTGCTCGAGGTAGCTCGTTAGTGTAAAAGTAAATAAGGGAAAGTACATAATTGGATTTTTTTGTTATGGCTGAAAAGTAGAACTTTATACAGGTTATGTCATTTCAATGTTAAATATTTGTGACGTTTTTTTGATGCTTGGAAAATATAATTACAGAGAGGCATAGTTTGTAAAAAAATATGAAAACATTTCGTGAAATTGATAATTTTATTGAAGAAAATCCAAGATAGCATTCGTTCCACTTTGATATCGCGTCGAAATATGCATTTACAGTACAACTATAGATAAAAACTCCAAAGGTTTAATTTTTCCCAAAATAGTTAAACACAATATTGTAATTAAAACATCTCTGCATTCGTACAAAATGGCCGACACGTGCCGCCTCAATTTTCCCACCATGTGTATTTATTTTTTCTTTTTCGTTGGCGCAGACATGGCCGCTGCAATATGGACAGTAATTTATTTCAGCTCGTGTTGGGACAATCATTATGGCACCAACGCGCATGCTGTAATTTTGTATGAACGATCTTTTTAAACGAATTTATTTTTAAGGAAGCGACGAGTAGATGTGATAATGCATTTGCTAAAAGATGGTCTAATTGCTGTAACTCGGAAATACTCTTTTAATAAACTCCAACCTAAATAAACGCTATTTTTAATACCTTAAGCCGTGGACAAGGTTACACGAGTTCTTCGGAAGCTTATGCCAATTAATATATCTATACCTCCTAATATATATTAAGAGGTAAAATTTGTTTGCAAGTTTGTATGTAGGGCGGGGGTAATTTCCGGAACAAATGCTAACTAAAATATTTTTCACTAATAGAACGCTACATTATTAGTGGATGCTATAGGCTATAAATTATGTTTATGTCAACATATTAGCCGAGCTATCACACTTTTTGCCGACAAAGTCGCGGGCAAAGTGCTAGATTTTAATATTCCCATAAGTTTTGTAGCTGATAGTATATCAATTTAAATAGGCCATCTATACCTTGAGTTATAAAGCACACAAGACAAACAGAAATACTAAAAAAAATAATATGTAGGTAAAAGGTAAACGCGCTTGTCATTGAAATTATTATAGGTTAGTAAAGTAGATGAGCCGTAGTGTATCAACAACAAGTAAATTGTGGTGTCTACACACACTGTGGGTCCGATAGAAACGAGGGCGCTTCGGTGACAAGTTTGACATGGCGGCGATGTCTTCGAGTCAGTGGTGTTTTTCACAAGCGGCGAGCGATGTTGATTGTAATGATCTGATATTCTAAACTATAGAGAGAAAGGAAGTTATACACCATTAGTTTTAGTATATGCGAAACCTGAAACACGTGTCTAGTATTTTTATGTATAGAATCTATGTACAAAATTGTAAAACTGTATCATAAAAAATCACAAAGTTATAAGCTTGTTCTGTTACCTGGCTGTCTGCTCAAAAACATGGTCTCCACGCGGCGGCGCCAGCGCGCTTGCTTCCAGCGTCGTCTTGAGCTCATTGATAATAATAATTTGGCAGTAGGTACCTAAATAATTGCGATAGGTAGTTAGTGTCGCTCGGTGTCCAACTTGTAGCCTTTTTTAAATATTTTTGGAACAATATATAACATGGTTTAAAAACTATTGGAATCGATTCAGTTACTTATTCTGAACAAACTATATTCAGGTTTTGCATATACTACAAATAATGTTGTATAACCACTAAAGATTTCATGAAACCGGTTGCTCTCAAAACGACGGATGGACTGTGCGAAGGATGATATGGCTAGAAAGGAGGTGGCTTATGAGATGACGAGTAATAGAGAAGTATGGAATAAGAAGACATGCTGCGTCGACCACAAATAAGTTGGGATAAGGGCAGGAGAATGATGGTTGCTCTCGGAACTAAATATTTCTGAGTGCGGATTTTACTAATGACACCGAACTCAATTAACACATCTAAACAGCGTTCAAGAGTTGTTGGTTGCAAATGACTCTAACAAATCACAAATGAACACGATTTAGATGTACTGATCGTGTTCCCATACATTGGTGAAATCCATTCTGAGATGCATTTCGTAAATATACTTGTGAATTGAGCACCTTAAACCGTTTAATCCTCTCGGATTCTTATCGGACACCAAATAGAAGCTCCGCGGTCTATACTCGCATCATAATATAGTTGTATTGTTGTACTTCCATTACATTTGTTCTGTAGATTCCAGATCGCTGTTTCTCTTACCTTAGACCACAAAGAACTAGCAAAGACATCGTCGTCCACCACCAAATATTAACTGTCATGGCCGCCTTCTACACATCCGACAAGTAAATACATTGCAATAGAAATGCTCTACCAACCACCTACCAACCCTTTCAATGCATCTTGCGATGCTTTCCAGGTTGTTTTTTATATTTTATTTTCTGTATTTATTTCTCTGTTTTGGGCACCAATCCTAAGTGTAGGCATCAAGCTGGTCCCGCCTTTCGCCTGTATCTAGATTGTTTAGTTACATGATTTTGCGAGGATTGTGTTGTGTTAACGGGTGGCGAACAAAACCATGAGCCAACAGATGGTAAATGGTTACTACCGTCCATACAGATCCCAACCCCTGTAACTCCTGAATTCCAGAATCAGCAATGGCGTCCACCAGAAAAGCGCCGAGTCTCGGAGAAACAATTTAACTGTATCGGAACCCGCAACGAAATTAATCAGAAAAAAAATTGTGTAGCAGTAAACAAGACGTAATTTCCACTTCTATATATCAAGCAAGAAATAGAACAGTGGTAAGCTAATAGGCATAAAAGGATAAATTCAGTTGCCTAGAAACCACCGCCTACTGTACATAGCGTTACAGATACTTTGCCATCCCAGAAACAGAACACCAACGCTTCACGTGTCTATAATTTACTTACTTTTTTTACTTAATTACGTCTAAACTAGATAAGAGAATAAAAATAGTAAACACTGACAGCCAATTACAAGTCTCCGTTATAATAAACAGACGAACTTCTGACGAAGCTCTCCTTAGGCGGTTGGATCAAGGGCCTGATTCAGAAGGCAGTACTCCTTGATACGGCACGCATTGTGAGGAAGTTCCTGTCTCTTGAGCTCTAACCACCACAACCGGTAGCTTGGACCCTGCTACCGATTTGCGACACCCGCGGATGGCGGACCACTATTTTTCTTATTATTATTTTTTTTTTTTTTTTCATAACTGTGTTTATTAGGAAATATTTTAAAATGAAACAAATGTGTAGAAAACGCAATGAAGAGAAGAATTATAAAAAAAAATTACAACACGGCATTGCTCCCAAAATAGAACAAGTTAATTACACAACCACCCTTACACCCTTTACTCGGAACATACGACTAAACGGTCGGTTCGTATTATTACTGGAATCTGAAACTTTTACAACTTCATATAACCCGAGTTCAGCACGTGTCAGTGTAACCTTTTAACTGACATTTGACTCGGCTCCCGGGTGACATTGGGCAAGGCCCTTTGAAAGCATTTCCTTCTACTGTTTTCCTCGTTTCAGCGAATTTCAACTTTGATATTGTAACAAGTTTATTATTGCATCGTGCCCGGTAACGCGTACTGAACGTTGCACAATACAATAAATCGTGGAATTAATACTATAGTACGATCTACGACCAATCAAACTATGCAAAACTAAATTAAGCTCATGATCGAAGACAGGTTATACTCTGGATTTGTATAGCTTGATGTGTACATTAAGCTCCTTGATCTAAATTTAGTTACGTGACTGATGTGTAAGAATAAAAAAACAGCGATCTTAACTATTTTCTTCCACTCTGTCTGGGATTTATCATTAACAATCACAACTCAACCCTCCCTTCAAGTTATAACAGGCGTGATGTTATGTTTACTCTATTAGTCACTGGCCATTAGGTCGCGCAAGTGTCGGTCGCGCAAGTGATTGTCGTGCAAATGTCTTTCGCGCAAGTGTCCTGATGCCCTGCATCTATGCTGTCTGAACTTGGGTTAGGATATATGATATTTTTACCTCGACGGTCTAGTGGTCGCAAGCGCGACTGCTGTGCACGAGGTTCTGGGTTCGATGCCCAAGTCGGGTAAAGTGTTATTGTTATTGTCCATTGTCTTTCTGTATTAATAATAGTCTTCCGTCTATTTCTATCCGTACCTGTCTTTGCTATATATCCTGTCCATCTATATAAATCCGGATCCTCTTTACATGCCACGTGCCTATCATATCAAGAGACAAAAGGCACTATTAGATCTACGGGAAGTATCCTTCTAATAAATATAACTATTTTTTTGATGATACGAACAGGAAGTTTGAAAGTGGTGTTAGATTATCTCCGTAGGCGCATTTTTCGTTTATCCCAGCCACCGCAAGGAGAGCCTATGACAGAGCTAAGCGGGGACGTTTATCCGGGTAACCTCGCGAAATGTGGATAAGCTATTCTGGCCAAGAAATCAATCTGTAATATCCCTTCGGAGAATACAAGCTTGATGTTATATGTTTATGAGTAACAGGGGAAATATCGTGCAGGTAAATACATTGTTCTTACTTTTAGGATAGCATTTCATAATTCTATATTCGTCGGACATGATCCGGACTAAGTAATTATCGTACGTGATTCGCGTTTGATATCGGAGGGGAAATAACGATTTCCACCAAATTCGAGTGTAGCCAGTTTTCACTTTAATAAGCTATTCGAGTTTTTTTTAAGGTGTTTTCCATACAGTTACGATTCGACACACAAGTTCTTTGTGACAAATGTCACGATGTTGATAATCTTTGAAAATTTGTATTTCTTTTAATTTAAACTTGGAAAAATGAAGTCTTGAATTCTTAGAAGCTAAGTCTTTTTCGAAACGATCCACAACTGAAGGTACCTATCATGATTAAAAAAGGCACCTCTCCACAATATACAATCACTAAACCACAACAAAATCCTCAATGTAAATACAGCGGTCATAATCCAATTTACTTCAACTAAGATCCTGCAATCTCATAAAAGAAAATAAAACATAAAAGTTCCTTTGAAATCATTTACAAACCCACATCGGAGCGCCTGCACAAAAGATATTCTCACAGCGCGTGTTCGTTGCTCGCAATAAAATGGCAGGCGCTCTCAATAAAGCGCGTGGAGTGAATTTTCAAATACGAAGGGTATTATTTAAGACCTAATATAGCACCTGGTGGGTCCAACACAATAGCCCTCAAGTCTTTTGAATATAGATGACTTCATGCTAGGGTTGTGACTGGTGGTATAAATTGTTTAGCGGAAAAAAACGAAGTTGCGTGGGTTTGTTAAAATTAAAATCCTTTGTTTCTAATTGATGTTAATTTCGCTTACACCAAATTTTAAGTTAACAGAAGAGAACAGACTAGAGTTAATGAAGTTGAGTTTAGATTAACTTGTAGCTTTAGTAAAAAAGTCATCAAATTGGAGTTAAAGTTAGTTTACAAGCATAGAAACTAAATTGTGAACGCAGCATACAAGGGTTACATGTGGCAAATGGCAAGATTCTTACATTGCAGACGTTACGATGACCATAAAATTAGTCATCAGCCACATCTTACCGAATGGCAACAGTAATGCCTAATAAAAAAATAAAAATAACAACTTTTATGTTATGTAACTATAAATATTCCATTGACTAATGTGGTTGGTGGTTACCCAACGATGACTGGTCTGAATCTGAAATAGACTTTGAATATAGTACCGAAGAATCTGCTTGTCGCAAACACTTACATAGGCTGTCAAAAGATCTAGTCCAGGATTCAATGACATTTTTTTTTTTTTAAATATTCCTAAAAAATGGCGCTAAATAAGCGAAATATGGGCGCATCTATTGAACGGTAGGTACACAACTTCAAGGAACTCCATGCAAGAGGAACTTAATGTAGGTCAAAGAAACTCAAGTTATATGCACAGGTTTTTCCCTCCTGGCATATTTCGTAACCAGAATGTTCACACCCCTAAACTCAGTTGAGATATTCACAAAAGGCAGGATGAAGCCTGTCTACGCATCCGGGATGAGAATTTATTGTTTTATATCAAGAATTTTTATACAAAACCCGAGCGGGTGCGAAGATTGGGGGAAATTGAAATGGTATTGAAATTTCAGGCTCGGATATAGGTGGCCTAACCTTGTTCCCGATTCGAACGAAGGCCTGAAGGCCACCAGTTTCGACTAACACATCGAATCATATTTGTTTGTTTTAGTTTTTGTTTACATGCACCTATGACAACTGTACAGACTTCTTCTTTCTCGTTTTCTCATGACTGAGGGTCGTTGCCTTCTCCACCAACGCTCTCCATGCTGGGTGGTTTTCGGCCATGCGGACAGATGCCTGGAAATTCTCTCTGCAGACTTCCTTCACCACGTCTGTCCATCGGGTTGGTGATCTTCCACGGCTCCTTTTTCCTTTCACGTTACCAGCCACAATAAGCTTCTCCAAGCTATCAGGCTCCCTCCTTGCCACGTGTCCGAAGTACTGTAGGAGTCGTTTCATGCAGATAGTCGATAGGCGAGATTTAATTTTCAGTTCGTTCAGAATCGAGGTGTTTGTGCGGCGCGCTGTCCAGGGAATGCCTAACATTTTGCGCCAGCTCCACATTTCGAACGCATCAATTTTGTTACGAATGCGTGATTTCAGTGTCCAGTTTTCAGAAGCATACAAACAGATAGAGAAAATCAGGGACGGCATTAACTTTACCACTGTACTGTACTGTACAAACTAGTTGTGCACAAAACCTGGAGATAACTTGTGAAAAAGGTAAATAAAATATTATAGTAAATAGTACATGAAGGAAACAACGGCAATACATTTATAATAAGTGTAGGCTATAGCTACCTACACTGCCTGCAGTTCGGCTGCTCCGAACATTGCCGAGGTTTGTCGAACCGCGCGACTTGCGGCTCGACGCGCCGCCGCCTCCTCCTCCGCACGAGAGATGCGCCCCGCGGTCGCCCACGCCAGTCCACGCTTACCAACGTATCGGTCTGCATGAATTTGTTATCGCGCCTCGAATCAGTGTTAAACTTGTATTGTTATTTTAGTGTATTAAACTTATATATTAGTTAGAGCTGTGTTTATTGTGAAGAGTTCCCAAAACCTCCAATACACACATAGACTCTACATAAGTACATGTTTTATGTTATATAACACCACAAGTATCACAATATTAAGTAAATAGGTGTAACCCCCGGGGTAATAATGTTGAACATCCCAATTATAGACGTTATTCATTCCTATCATAAGGTAGTAAGTAGAACCTATCTGCACGAGGACACATACATGAACACGCAGAATTGCAAATACTGACACAAAATCTCCGCTAGCTTTACTTGATTTCCTGGCTTCTATGTAACACTAACAAACTAATTGTGGAGCCCTTTGTGGACGTTCCGGGAAGTACTAACAACGTGACCTATTACTACTGCATGTGGGTGGATACCGCCCGGTGTAAGGGTGTCGATGCCGCCCGGTGTAATTACAGGCTCTGTTTGGTTTGTGATAACTCGCTGGAAATACAGATGAATAGAGGCCGAAATATACCTAGATGTAAATGAATATTTGCTCTCATTAGAATGTTAGGGCTGTTTTATGGAGATAATGCATTTGTATCGTGCATTTTTAGGGGAGGTTTCCTTTCATTTTAACTGCATCTAAATGAAAAAAAACCGACTTTCAAAAAAACACTGGAAAATTACTTTCGGAAGTCGGTGGCTTTTGTTACTTTCGTTGACTTTTTTAAATGAACGGAAATAAAAAATACTTAATAGGAAAGAAAATGATTCAAACTTAACAATAAGTAATAAAGCGCTCTTCCTCTCTCTACTTATTTAAAAAAATTGCTGTGCCCGACAGGGTCCATAATTAATTCTATTTTTTTAATTTATCATCTGTAAGTGTACATTATGGATATAGCAATAAACGATTTGATTTGATTTAAAGTTATTTTCAACTTTTTTGTGTTTTTTTTGGAAGTCGGTATTTTTTTTACAAAAAGGTTTTTTTGGTATTTTTAGTTGTGGTCTCACAAGTCCTTGTCAAATATTAATTTTATATTGTATATAGAAAATATTAGCACATCATCCTCACAGACGAAGAAGAAAAAATGCATAATATAGGAGATAACTCAGTAAGACAATATTTTGTAATGATTATTTTCATTTTATATTGCATATCTTGGCACTTTTGTTGCATATTTCGAGCATTTATAATGCATATTCGCATGCATATTCCAACGATTTTAAGTAGCAAATAATCTTGTCTCTACAATATGACCACACGCGGCGGGCGGTGACCACATACCATTTGCTGGTGGTAAGCTTGTTTGGTATTCAATAACATTAAAAAAAAGTTAGGACACACGATTAGAGTCGTATATAAACATAATTAAGGTCAATACACAGTTATAAGCACTGCACGGGATCTGCATCGCCTGTACCTGAGCCGTTAGGGATTATTTTTATGAAACTCCATATTGCAACGCTAGCACACTTATCGATACTTGTATCAAAAATATTTTTTTACGGATCTGATATGAATTTTATAATAGTTTTAATATAGAATAGGAAAGATTCATACCGCGATATGCGATGCAGGTGACTAAATTACCACACTGTATGTGCACCGTAAGTGGCGACCGCGAACTGAAAGACGTTGCGTTGGAACGCCTCCCAATAGGTGGACCGATGACCTGGTGAAGGTTGCAGGGATCCGTTGGATGCGAGTCGCACGGGACCTGTCAATGTAGCGACATTTGGGGAGGTCTATGTCCAGCAGTGGACGTCTTTCGGCTGAAATGATGATGTTGATGATGATGATGTGCACCGTAACGGCATCGCCTCAGATCGGGAACAGCTAAAAATGAGGTAAGGTGATGGCGATCCGATGCAGAGCTTATAAGTGTGTTATGACCTTAATATGTGCATGTGTAATACAATATCAAATCCCACAAATAAAAAGCTTATTTCAACACGTCCAATTAAAACCCCATAATTCTTGAACTAACAAGGAAAAAAACTACACAATATTGTTCATTTGGAGCCACTGTGTGCACAGCGGGCCATGTATGTAGGTAGACTTGTAGACTTTTTGGTCATCATTATGTTACCGGACCTTCTCGAGTTGCCGATTTTGAAATACGATTTTAAGAAGCGGCTGTGTTGAGTAACTTAGGTTTTTACGTTTAACTTTATGTTGCATGTTTATGAATATATTTTTCCTTTGGTTTGGCATTGAACTGTTGTTTGCGGTTGTTTTGTTTTTGACCTAAAACAAGGTACCTTACTATCTAATTTCCAGTTCTTATACCAGACGGACTAACGTAGTTCACTTTAAGTTAGCAGTGAAATAAGTTGACAAAAGGAAAAATACTAACAGAAAACTAAGTCCGCCTTTGTATGTACCTTACAAAAAGTACAAAGTTACACATCGATTTTATTTCTTAAATCTTAACTTGCGTAAACATAAATACATACATCGATAGCTTTACTGTAATATTAAGGGTGAAAGAGAGGACATAGACAAGCAAATTATTTTTTTCACGAAATTCACATGTCTAGACCCATAGCTTAGTTTGCGCGTAGTTCCTTACTACGAGTAAATGTCATGTGTAATTTATCGTTCTATTCTTTCTGTTGGAAGGTAATTCAATGTGCAATGGGCACGGTTGGCGCAGAAGCTGAGCGATTGACTGCTGCGCTTCGTGTCGCTTCGATTCCCGCACGGAACAAATATTTGTATGGCCTACAGGTAGTTTTTCCGGGACTGGTTGTTTGTGTATGTGAGGTTAAATGTTTGTAAACGCACCCACGATACAGGAGAAAATCCTAGTGTGGGGCAACGTTTATAAATAAAAAAAATAAAAAAAACAAAAACAAATTACGACAGCCACTGTACGTCCACTGAAATAATAAAGTTACGTTATTTTAATTCACTTAACTTTTGTAACATGAGCTAAAACAGATAATAAAATGTAAGTAGGTACTTTTCTTTACAATTAATGCTTTCATGTTTTTATTGAGCTCCAAGTTTAGATGTACAGTTGAGGAGCTTTTCGGGATACGGACGTAAATCCTACTTAATACTAGTACCTGTAGATAGTTTCTAATATTTTAGCTGTGATTTACGAATAGCTGAACTGCAAAACCGGGATCCCTTTTTGAAACGTACAAAAGGAAAATACGTCTGTCTTGTCTTTCTAATCATCGTTCTACTCAAGGCTCAAAGTTGTTTGCGGTTACTTGCAGTCGCCAAAACTTCATATTTTCTGTCTCAGTCTTTTCTCTCTTCTTTCCGTGTCGTCTTTTACATAATCAACACTGTTCTCTATAAATCTAAGAATAATCTTAACGTTTAGAACCAGGAACTGCATTAATGCTCTCTCGTCATTCAGCCTTTTTTGTTCCCAGCAATTAGTGTCAAGACGCTCGTGCCGTCGTACTATTACGACTTTCCTACATCTGAGCTGAGGACAATGATCACCGAGACGGACCTGCGAACCGATACTCCCCACTGAACGCAGAAAGTAAAAGCAAAACGCACCACCGCGGCCAATTCACTGTCCATTACGAGAGTGAGCGCGCCTCACGCGTTATGTCAAAATCTCCCGCCAAAAAAAACGTCAACGTCAAACTCAATACGGAGTTCGTCCGAAAACCATAAAGTTTTTTGGGATAGTTTTTTTTTCATTTGCTTTTTCGAAGTGCGTCGAACTCTGGAGTGCACCGTCCCCGGTTTCATAAGTGGTTGTAGAATGTTATTGTGTGGTCGCGCAGTGAAAGTGGCGTGACGTAATCGTTACATTAGAGCTGTTATTATGGCGGATATCGCTCGTTTCGGGAAGCGGTGTCTTACTGTTTTCGGACTTTTTGGTGAGTTCTTATTTTTTTCTTGACCTATTTAACCAGGACCTTCTTTTCAGCCACTGGTAAAAAATCGCAATTTAAAATATGTTCTATGTTTTTGTAAGTTCCTGTAATTGTTTTTCACTATTGACTAACTAATTGTTTAGCTTGCATTACATTAACAAAGACCTACAATTTACCAAACGTAGGCATTAAATATTAATTAAATTAGCGGCCTTTAGGTGTACTTCTTCCGATGTTTCCATATTATAATTACTAAATTAGTTAGGCAAAGGTAACATTTACTTATACGGGTATCTTATCTGAATATCAAAATAATTGGACTAGAACTGGACTATATTATCTATCAATGCGGATTCTAAACTTATTTATCATTCCGTTAATAGCCTACAAATGTCCTAATTGGACCTTAAATATTACACTTCTAGGTCAGGGTGTAGTCTTAGGGGCGATAAAGACTACATTCTAACTACTATTTCCAACTCAATTGTACCGTCTCGACTCAACTCGATAAGGACTATCGTCCATATCAGAAAGGCTTTTAAAGTCACGCTCACTAATTGTGCTGGGATAAGCACAGACCACGTTACCCTTATCAGCGACTTATCAACAATGTTTTCTCTTGCCGTGAGCTTGTGTAGAGTGGAATACAGTATACACGAGTTAATTAGGACATTCAATGACCGAGCTACTGATACACATATGTATAAAATAACAGAACAAATCTTTATAATCGTTTAATACAATCAGTATAAAGTAGATATAACTTTTTAAACGTACATATTGCTAGTATATTTAGTATTTTACATATATTTTGATTGCTTTATTGTTCGGAAATTATAACTCAATGCGAATTCGGGTATTTTTTTTTGCAGACTGTGCGTATAGAAAATAATTGTTTCTATCGGAAACCTTTTATGTAAGAGTTTCTCATCCTTTATCTGCAAGAAACTATAAAGCATTTTGGAAGAATTTGGGAGCACGATATTATAATGAATCTGCCAAAATCTTCGCGAAGAAGACACATGGTTCAATGGGTATTAATATCGATGATAAGTAAAATAATGTGGCCTAGAGGTCCAAAGCAGATTGGAGGTGTGGTGGCAAAGACTATAGAATTGGTGGCCTGAAAGTTTTCGGTACCTCGGGTCGCTTGTCCAAGGGGATGGCGAAGTAGACCGAGACGTAACGCACCGGATCAACTCAGGATGGATAAAATGGCGACAGGTCACTGGAACAACTTGTGACCCACGGATGCCCCTCAAGCTAAAGGGGAAAATATACAAATCCGTCATTAGACCTGTCGTACTGTATGGATCGGAATGCTGGGCTGTGAAGAAGATGGATGAAAGAAGATTGTATGTAGCGGAGATGAGAATGTTGAGGTGGATGTGTGGTGTGACAAGAATGGATAAGGTAAGGAACGAGTATATTAGAGGAAGTTTAAAAGTTGCGCCAGTTACAGAAAAGTTGAAAGGAAATCGACTGTCTTGGTATGGACATGTGATGAGGAGGGACGAATCGCTTGTGACTAAAAGAGTGATGAATATAACCGTTGATGGATGGAGAGGGAGAGGAAGACCAAAAAAACGATGGATGGATTGTGTGAGGAATAATATGAAAGTTAAAGGAGTAAATGATAGCGTGACGGTTGACAGAGGAGAATGGAAAACGTTTTGCGCCGACCCCAAGTAACATGGGACAAGGGCAGGAAAATGATGCTGATAAGTAAAATAATGTCAAAGGAATACATAAAATGTAGGTAGATATTTGGTAAGCACTATTGGTATTTACAAATACCAACGTTGAAGAAAACATCGTGACAAAACCGCCATGTCCTAGAACCAAACATTCGAAGACATGTGACTTCCCAAGTCCGCACTGGGCCAGCGTGGTGGCTTACCTACAGCCCACCTCCTCTCACAGGCCTCCTCTAGGCCCGTGTCCCAATATTGGGAACATTTTAGGCTGATAGTGCAGTTATTATTTTCTCTATGGTGATTGTTAAATACACTTACTTTGTTCATAACATCAACAGTTACAATGCAAATATTACAAAAGACACACCACACACGCAAATAAAATACACGCTTCTAATAAGAGTATTTTAAAAATCTCTCCGTAACGACGTAGTACTAAAAATATTTCATTTAAAATTAGAAACTAAACAGAGAAAGCCGTGCTTTTCTTTTGTAACAATTAACCGAGGAGGTTTCAATGAAAAAAGTATAAATGGACGGAGCAAAAGAGTGGAGATGCTTTTGTTTCGTCACAAACTGTACCAGACTGCAGCTTAGTTTTTGAATGTCTGTTCCAAATAGAAAAGTTTATTTTACAAATTGTAAGTACATACCCACTAAATACTAACAGTACAGTACAATTAGGCTGCATTTCCACCAGAGATGAGCGAGGATGCCTAGAGAGGGAATACAGGGATGTAAGTGGAACTAACCAATATCGCTTCTTTTTCACAGGTTGAGGTGTTCTATCTTTGTGATTGGTTAGTTCCACAAACATTCCTCGCTACGCTCGTAAATAAGTGGTGGATTTAGCCATAGGAGCAATGAAACTTTATAATTAGATTAGAATTCAGGGAGAAGCGCCAGGGTAGCCCGCGAGATTCAATTTTTCTTAAGTTTTTGCAATTTGCAGAATTATAATCATCAACACAACCCTCTAAGTTCATTTAATCCCATTGAAAACAAAAAATTAAATAATCCGTAAAGCCATATTTGTTATGGCCGCTTATTATACACACAACCTGACACTGACCAGAAATTGCTAAAACGTAAGAAATTTTGCGGATTTAATGTCAAACCAACGTAGATACATAATAATGTGCAAAAATACTTAGCATAAACATCGCCTCTATGTCAGTTTATCAACACAAGAACCCATTTATAAATTGATAAGTGACGTGTACCAAACGCATATTACTATTTAATTTATGTGGCACACAAAAAGTCGTGATATTGTTACGTTACTAGCGTATTGTGGTGTTGCATGATCGATTATCACATTCATGTAACAATTACGATCTAATCGATTAATTTGCTACGTGCCCGTTTTTGTGTCAGTGCCTAACTATCTACGCGCGTTTAAAAAATGAAGCTGTCAAGTTATTTTGTTTTTTTTTTTTATCGGCGGTAGATGGCGTATGTTATTGTTTTTTTTGGTTAGTCAGAATACTTAATAAATGATTACTGAAAAAGTAATTAAACTATTTAACTTTTTTCAACCAGGCACTTATTCTAACCGGCCTGGTTTGAATAAGTGCCTGGTTGATGTCAAACAGGCTCGCTCCCTATTACTTAAAACTAGCGGAATGTGGGTTTATGGGTATAGCGACGTAGGTACAACTCTGCCCAAACCTCCGGAGTTTATTGGCGAGATGTTATATTTTATTAAAAGTTTTAAAAAAAAGGTAAGTAAGAAATAAAAAAAGAAAAAGCAAGTAAATAAGAAAAAGTAAGTAAGTTATAAATGGTATTTTTCTTATTTATTTTTTTGTACTCTATCACAATGCTGTCCTACTTGACCCAAAGGTTGACTGGTAGAGAATGCCTTGTGGCGTTAAGTTCGCCTATGTACCACTCTTGTACATGAAGTTAAAATAAATAAAAACATTAAAACTTGCTAAGAATGAATTTTGGCGCAGCCGTTGTGTATTCAAAAGGTTTTAGTTCATACTTTCCTAATTATTTCATAGAAAAATAAGTACCTACCAATCAAAACCAATCCGACGTCAAACTAGCTCAAGTGGTACACTTCAAAGAGCTTCAACGAACAAAATAGTTCGTTAATTAATAAAACTCCAATCAAAATTTTATTGACGACTATCGGAAAATGTTGAGCGTTACACAACTTTCAATCATGGAGCAATTTTGATTTGATTATTTCGTCTGTAAATAAATTCATTCAGCGATCCGTTTTCAATTTAAAACTCGTGCAGCAGTAAATATTATTTTATTAACGTTTTTTTTTTCATTATGAAGCGTACTGCGTAAATTCGGTTATTATTTTTCCCGTTCGACCGAGGAACTAGTGACTCGCTACTTAGAAGGCAGTGGTCGATAGCCCCGCGGTCACCACTGTTATCATAAGCTTGACCTGAGCGGAGGCCCCGTCGCCCTCAGGAATAGCCCTAGGAGGTGAATCTTTTACTCTGGACGCTCTTAATGTGCAAGACTTTCTACATCGTTCTCACATATATGTATAATCTCAACATGAATGATGTAACCAAGATTTTTATAAATATTTTGATTTAAAAGAGTGTCCATGGAGTTTCTTGCCCATTCTTCTCCATAGAGATCTACACTTTGGAATGTGCAACTGCAGTACTTTCTCAAGTTATTATGTCTTGTGGCTGTGACTGTAGCTTCGCTTCTTTTTGTTTTTTTGACATTCAAAAGTGCCTGTGATGGTCTAATTGAAATAAATCAATCAATCAATCAACTTTATTTTTCTCACCACAGTATACACAAATTATTTTACATCGGTCAGATTCGACAATGATACACAATTCAGGTAAGTATATATTGTGGGAGACTGGTGCCTAAGCTAGGCTCGTGGCCTATGTTTCAGGACACCAGGATCCCACCCCTTTACATTTTCATTTTTTTTAATTATTTACTAGGCCCGCTGACTGATTGTAATTAGGAATCAGACATTTTATAGTTTTATTTACTATGATTAAAATCTAGGTTAAGTATGCGAGACGAATGTTAGTAGATGTGTAGTATGGGTGATAGTGTGTGTGAGTGTGTGGGTGTGTGACTGTGTGTGTGTGTGCGTGGGTGTGTGACAGTACGTGATATTGTGTTTAGGTCACTATAAGTATATTTTCAGTATTATTATAGTTTAATGTTAGTAGCCAGTCTGTTAGCCTCTTTTTGCATTTATTATTTGTGAGGCTAAAGATATGTAACACTTTGTGAGTTTTATTGTATAAATAACCACCCAGATAGCAAAAGAAACGCCTTGCGAACATAGTTTTGAGACGTAGATGATGGCGCTCCACAGGGTCATATCGTCTTTTCCCCCTGGACAACGTTTGATTATAAACCAAAAGAGAATGCTGTTTCAGCAGAATGTGCAATATAAACAGTTGCCGCACTGTCAGGACTTCATTCTCTTTGTATAACTGTTCAGTGGGGTAGCGATACGGTCGAAAAGACGAAACTTTCAGTATAGCTCTTTGGGTTCTTTCAATTTCTATTAGGGTAGTTTTTGGAGCTCCACCCCAAGAGGTGATTCAGAAGCATATTATAGATTAGGCAAGGGTATAGTACACTGTTTTCATAATATTTTTATCGACTACATGTCTCAGCGTTTTAAACACATAAATTAGTTTCCATAATCTGTTACTAAGAGTGGTTATGTGCTCTTGAAATCTTAGGTTTTTGTCGATCGTTATTCCCAGGTATTTTACATTCTCAGCCTTGGTGAGTGGTTCGCAGTTACAACTACGGGTGAGTGGGTTTGTGCAGGAGTGAGCTACAATAGTATTAGGTAATGTTTGGGAGGATTCGTTGTTTTTCATGGAGAATGCTATGTAATTGGTTTTGGTTATATTAAGGGTCAACAGATTATCGCGAAACCAATTGGATACTGTATTAAAGCCTAGTTGTGCACGCTCATAGACATCTTCCCACGAGCTCGCGCTGAACAAGAGGGCAGTGTCATCAGCAAAGCTAATGATTTTGCCATTGAGGATAGTAAGCATACCCAGATCGTTGATATAGATGAGGAATAATGAAGGTCCAAGGACACTACCTTGAGGCGTGCCGTAGTTAATTTTTTGTTCCTCACTGATGAATTCATCTATCTTTACTGTCTGGGTACGCTCACTCAGATAGTCTTTAAAGAGTTTCAGTGGAAGTCCTCTGATTCCCAAGCTTTCCATCTTACGTACAAGAATTGGGACAGAAACCGTGTCGAAAGCCTTAGCAAGATCTAGAAAAATGGCCATAACTTTATCCCCACTATCCATGTTTGTGACCACATAGTCTGTTAACTCATGGACCGCGTCAGAGGTGGATTTGCCTGAGCGAAACCCAAATTGCGCTGGTGCGACAAGATTATTGTTTTCCAAGTAGCTCACAAGTCTGCTGTTCATTACCCGTTCCAGTATTTTGGAAAAGGCAGTCAGCACAGATATAGGTCTGTAGTTATCAACACGGCTCCTGTCCCCTCTCACTCTTGTAGATCGGATGAATTATGGCTTTTTTGAACACGTTAGGAAATTTACCTGTGGAAAGAGCAAGGTTACATACGTACGTTAACGGAGGCACAATCACGCCCGCATGCTTTTTCAAGAGGTCACCGGATATCCCATCCCAACCCGCGGCACAATTATTGCGGAGCGACATTAATATTCCATCTACCTCTTTCTCAACTGTTGGGAGCATTACCATGGATTGCGTTCCGTTACATAGGTTTCCCTTTGTAACTTTTGTATGTGTACTCTTTATATTTTTTGCTAATTTTTCACCTATTTTGGCAAAAAAGTCATTGACATGGTTTACCGAATTTTGTGGTGTACTTAATGAGGCTAAATGTTTTTGACTTTTTGACTTTTGGTGAAGGGATAGGTGGACTTCGGGGCTATCCGCGCAGTCCGTCCCTAGGACCACTAATAGCTTTAACCTTGGTCTAACTTTGTTTGTAAAAGTCTGTCAAATGTTTGAAGTAAAGAGAATAAACTCCTATTTGTCATCCAATGTTGGTTTTATTCCACCGCCACCATTATATTGGTAGAAACCCGGTCGGAAAACAACGCTTGTTTTCTGTTTTTGCAGTTAAATATTCCAGGTAAAGTTTCTACCCTATAAGTGCTGTAAACAGAAAACAATTTTATTCATCTTTATTATTTTCTCTACGGATATCGAATTTTCGCGACCTATTTCCTATCTCCAGGTTTCCTTAGGCACTATTTTCTCGTTTTATTTAAGATTGCCTCGCTGTTGTAGTGACTGCGCGACTGCTGAGGTCCTGGGTTGGATTCCCCGGGCGGGGAATGTGTTATTGGGTTTTTCCATAGGAATTTCTCAGTAACACCCAAGGAGATTGGAGTTATGCCCAGTTGATGGCAATAGGCTCGCCCCCAATTTCATGGGACTGGCGAAAATTGTTTGTATTATTAAGTACACCTCTGCTTAACCCCTCGGGAATTACGGGTGTGATGTTATGTTTAAGTGCTTCACTGGGCAACCACCCAGTTATGTTAACTAACCACTGAACGAATGCTGTGTAATGCAACTACGTATATTCACTGTTATATGTCAGAAAAATGTAAGATAAGTATAATCCACAGTATACGAGAAGTACAGTGGACTTTGACAAGTGAGAATTGCTTTCAAAGTGTTTCGTATTTCTAGAACAACTGTCGACATGAGTGACATAAGGTTCTCGATAGCTTATGTCATTACAATATATGTATTGACTCTACCGTTTTCGTTCTCGCTGTCTATGAGGCCCACCACTCCTTGATGTAGTGACTTTTGGTTCGACCTATGTTCATCGTCCAGCAGTGGTCATTTAAGAATGTAATGATGCTGATGATGTTGAAGTTAAATTTTGATAGTCTATGCCTCAGTAATTTTAGTTTGAAGTCCTAGTTCCAAAACGCAAAAGGCAACAACATTTTTTTTTGTTTGTTGACTTACCGATTCGAAAACAGGTAACTCTGTCCGTCTATTGTTACCTTTTCAGCCCTTACCTGGTAAGCCGAGGGATGAAGGGAGTTTGGAGCTCTCACACATGTAGACATGACCTGGGCTGGGATATAAGATATACATACCTGTGGGATATCTTCCGACCTCCACGCAGGTGTAGCCGCGAGGAAAGTTAGTCAGTTAGTTTAAAGCCAAGCCAAGGCTGGCTTGGCTTTAAACTAACTGATTAAGTTTCCTATCCTCATGACTCGTTTAAGTTATAAATGCCCTTATTTACATTTATGCCTCTGCATTTATACCTCGTTTGAGTTATAAATGCTTCTATTTTCATCCTACCCTTTAGATCATAAAATATTCATCTACTATCAAATACAATGCAATTAGGACCCTTATAGCTGTCTGCACTACCCGCCCAGTCCTCCGCTAACCCAGTTTGTATCATACGACGCTAACCAACTTACCTCCAGCCGCCATGTTGAAGTCTAGATCATACGAGAATATTACTTTAGATTTAACACGGATATTCGTTGCATGAAACTGGCTCATGTTCCACGTTTTTAAACTTCACCATAGTAGTTTCTAATCGTGGAACGGTACCAGTGTAGATCAAGAGCTGTATCGCGAACTATGTTTCATCTACTTCCTATCCTGCCCTTTCTGTCTTTGTCAAAATATGCAGTCTAAACGATCTCCCGCCTGTATGTACCAGCAATAACGCCACATTTCACTAGTTATATTCAACAAACCTACTGAGAATTCCTGATGGAGAAATCCAATAACACTGTAATCAAAACCAAGGCCTTATTTATTTATTTATTAAAACTTTATGCATAAGTAAAACTGTACAAAGGCAGACTTAATGCCTTGGGCATTTTCTACAAGTCTACCTTACGGTGATGCAGAGACAATACACAGTTGGTGCAATAACAGAAAAAAAAATCTAGATTATTATACAGATTTTTTTTCTGTTATTACACCGTGACTTTTTAGTCGCCTTACAACGGCAGCCCACTTCATGTATCCAATGAATACTAAACATTCATAAAAACAAAAATAGGTATTTAAGAGATTTTAATAATTTAAAAATAAAAATATTATTCAGAATTATGACGCATGACGTACCCTGTTGCGAGCGATGATCTACAGGACTCGAGTGCTGGGTAGGTATATGTTCTCCCTTTTGACACGTAAACATCATTAACAGGATGTTTCATAATTTGATTCTAATTTTTTATTATTATTATTCTTTGTGCCTATTATGGAAGCAAAAAAAAATCGCGCCTAGAGCTATTTTATGTCGGGTACATTGAGAAGACGACCTTTGTAAGACGAATAAAAAGTCACGGTGTATAACTAAAACATATAAGGATAAATACAACCTTATGCTCGGCCTGTGGACCAACGACGCATCACGCATAGTTACAATAAGCACGACCTAATGAAAGACTTCAACGCATGTTGTTTATATTGCGCCTGCACAGCTGCAACCTTTTTTTATTGAATTATAGGTTACTAGCGACCCGCCCCGGCTTCGCACAAGTGCAATATATTTATATATAAACTTTCCTCTTGAATCACTCTATCTATTACTGAAAACCGCATCAAAATCCGTTGGGTAGTTTGAAAGATCTAAGCATACATAGGGACAGACAGACAGCGGGAAGCTACTTTGTTTTGTACTATGTAGTGATTTTATTTGCAATATCAAAAACAATATAAATGACATGTACCTAGTAATTAAGGGTAGCATTTAAACGTCACCATAACACAAAGTTTCACCGTAACACCGCGGCAACCTTGACTCCGCGGCTCGTGCTAAGTATAAGTTATGTGCGCCGTGTCTTCGCATATTAAAGCGACGATAGTTTTGTAACTGACAAGTTATTGGGACGTAAGCGCTATTGCGGGTTAATAGGGTTCGATTTCCAGGTCGGGTGCAGAGTTTTTGGGAGGAATTTCCGACAGGAATTTCTTAGTAACTAGCACGGAGTCTGA
This sequence comes from Noctua janthe, assembly GCA_910589295.1. Classification (NCBI taxonomy): domain Eukaryota; kingdom Metazoa; phylum Arthropoda; class Insecta; order Lepidoptera; family Noctuidae; genus Noctua; species Noctua janthe. The sequence goes on along the minus strand of OU342575.1, from coordinate 14,212,998 downwards.
ATTTGTGTGCATTTTGAGGCCAGGCCTTATATTTTTAACATGAGATTTAAACATAACCATCGGAATGTTCTCGCCGCACGCATTAGGAGTAAGTCCTTCGGGGAACGCCAGTAGTGTTCATAACGATTTTGACAGTTGATGCTGATCTGGATTTGTGCCCGGCATTGAGCTCGCCCCCTATTACATAGGACTTCGGTACGCCTCTGCCCCAACCCTTCGTTCGGGGATTACAGGCGTGATGTTATAAAAGATGTTATTCTATTTATTTGTAAGCCTAGAATGTATTTTTGAATAAATAAATTATATTAAATTTAAGTTTGTGTGAGTTTATTTTTTTTTTGCCTCTAGAAAAGCAATTAGGTGTGATCTGAAATACCCCATTAGGAGTGATTCTCATTAACACACTAAATTGTCTTTCTAATTTTGTGTACTGTTGCTACTAACCCAGATTGATAAGCTTGTAGAATATAGGTAACTGTTTTTTGATCCAGTTCTTCCTTTTCTATGTAAAGGTAATTATGAATAAATACTTGCCAACACATTTCACATCACTAGAGATTTTATCTACGTGAACTCGTTTTCATCTTGGGATGTGCATAAGTCCGAGCCAAAAACTATATCCATACTCACTTAGCAATAAAACTTGCGTAATAAATTAAACATGTCAATGGCAGATACAATAATTTCACCAACTCTAAAGAAGCTCCTTTACCTTGACCATTCTTACACAAATTATGTTAAAAAATCACTCAAAACTTACATAAAAACAATCTTTTGAACCTTGACAACCATATATCTTGCGATGTCCCACAATCAGCACACGCATTTAAAAACAATGGCAACATTGAAAACAAAAGAAAATTGCGTGTGTTTAACAGACGACATAAAACACTTTCGACTTTCTACAGCCTACACCGTGCTTTATATTTGGGTGGTGTTTCCGAACGCATTATTGCCCATATTGTATGCGGATCATAGATTTGTTGTTAAAGTTTTTGAGGGCTTTCTATCACTACCAAAAAAAGTGGTATGAGAGCCTCAACTTGGCTAGTTTTCTTGTTTTCGGTGGCCATATAGTAAAAACTTTTCACGACAGATTCTTAAGGCGTTGTATAAAGCTTTATTACGTTTACATAACATCACGCCTGTAATCCCCGAAGCCCACATTTCACCGTTATGTTTAAGTTCCATATAATAGGGGCGAGCCTATTGCCATCAACTGGGCACAAATGGCTGCTACTGAGAAATTCTTAATAGAAAAACCCAATAAAAATTTGCCTGACTCGGGAATCGAACCCAGGACTTCATGCTCAGCAGTCACGCTTGCGACCACTGGACCAACCAAGCAGTTTATGACATTTAATATTAATTTAATATAATATATTAATAAATATTTCAAAATTATTTCTCCAAATTATTTTCAAACTGCATATAAATCCATTGCGTGATCTAGAATTTAAACAACACGAAAAGCGACTTGAATTAATAAAATGTACAGATATTTTGATAGTTTTGTCTACTTTTATTAAAACCAAACACATCCAGTAAGAAAATCTATAACAACAACCTTTCCGATAGCTAAATAATCGAATACGTTCCGTTCCAACAGAATGCTTTTACATATTATTGACGAGCAAGTGAACCTATTGACACTATTAGTTACAAAATTAAGCTGTCTTGGTTTTAAACAAAGATCAATATGAAATGAAATGGTATTTATTATGAAGAAATCACTAATATTGAATCATCATTATTCTGCCCATTTTACTTGGGGACGCCACAACACGTTTGATCAGTAACAAAACTTGACCATCCCGTAAAAATATATCTAATTCTCGACCAAGTAAATATATATTTCAAGACATACCAACATCACAATAAGAACTTTTACGTATTCATTTTCAACACAAAATATTTTTAAGACAAAGTTGCAATAATAAAAAAACATACGAGTCATCAAAATCATTTTCCTGCGCTTATCCCCATCCAATAGGGGTCGGTACAGCATGTCTACTTCCATAATTCTCTATTAGTCGTAATCTCAATAATCATCTCCTTTCTAACCATATCATCTTTCACACATTTAATCAATGTTTTCTTTGGTCTTCTTACAAAACTTTCCCCAAGACGGACGGACAATTTCACATCTGTTTATCAATAGCACCCTTCTGTCAATGTCATTCATGCGCCAAAAGAATCATGCCCCTCTCAACATTGTCATCTCGACTGCATGCAATTACCTTTCATTCATCTCCACAAAAGAACCTTTCTTTTGCACAAAACATCCGTGATTGAGTTATGCAAATCGGAGCCATCAAAAAGATTACTCAACAGCATATGAATGATTCTTTGGTCATGTTACGGACGTATTACCAGCTGTTACCAACTGTTTTGCAACTATCCAACGTAATATGACAGCTGCAAAGTCTAGATCCGTTTGCTAAACTCTTTGCTATTGCTAATGTCATGACATAACGTGTTTGTCAATATTTTTGAGAACAGGACATCCTGAAATGCATTTTTCTTCGAAAACATCTTGCGAAGTCTGAGTCATTTGGTCTTCACGGTTTTAGTACAACTTTACTGCCTTTAAAACACAATTGGCTTCTCCCAATTTTATGCGGTTTGGAATATGGGTTTCCTCTTATTTTAAATTCCATCCATTGTCAAAATTTTAATCGTTTCCGCAAATTCTCAGTGATAGCAATGTTTCTTTGTTTCTAATCATTCAAGATAATTACCATTTTGTCTCAAGTTAGTCTCTTATCATAGCAGTCATAGTAATGAATGCATTACATACTTTCACAGCTATACGGATGTTAAGTCGATCAATTATCTACATGGCGCGATACCAACACTTTCAACATTGCAACTATGTTTGCTATGTCTCTTTAATTACATTAATTACTCCTGCTATTTTACAGGTCCGCACATAATGTAGCAAACATAAAATTATTTTATGAAACAACACCTCAATGCCTGAAAATAAAGGTTTATTTTCACTATTTGGAATTCCAGGACCATCGACTAGAACCTAAGAATCACTACCCCTCTCCCTCCCGACCTCTACATTTTATCTACCTATTGTGTAGCTGTAGACTTTAATAGAGACTCTGATCTTCGTTTTGTCGTTTCTTCTCAGAGCGGCTAGTAAACACGGACCTCATATTGAAGTGTAATTAAACATTTTCCAAAATAAATAGCACTTTTAGCATTTGTCAGCGACAGCCAGATGCAGTGTCTCCAAGCACGTGAGAAAATTTGAAAATTTATATGTATTCAAACCGCTAAACGATGCGTACAACTGGTTTTATACCGGTGCATAATATTCGCGTTGATGTCGGCTAAATAACACCTACTGATTTAATATGTAAATGGGACAGTTGCAGAAATGTAAGTTGATGGCTTTATAAACCGTGTGCCGATGGGATTTCCGATCAGCAAAAATGACTAACTCACGTAAGAAATTGGATCCCTTGTACAACCCTTTAGACTCTAAAGTTTAAAGGAGCACTTAAGTTGGAAGGAATTTTCATATCAAAATTCCGTCTAACTTAAGTGCTCATTATCGTTATTAAAGAAACTCTTGTGCAAATGCTTTTAGACCAAGCAGCATTTATTACTACTTTCATTTTTAAAGATGAAAATCATCATCACCATCCTTCGCCTGCCTTTACCCCAATTTTTTTGTGGTCGGCGCAGCATGTTTTCTTCTCCCATTCTTCGCTATTACTCGTCATCTCATCAGACACCTCCTTTCTTACCATGTCATCCTTCACACAGAACATCCATCGTTTCTTTGATCTTCCTCTACTATTATACCTATTCACATTCATACTTAAAACTTTCCTCACGAGATTTTCCTCATTCCTCTGCATCACATGCCCATCGATACCAAGCCAACCATACAACTTTTCAGTTACCAGCGCCACTTTCAGACTGCCTCTTATGTACTAATTTCCCTTACCGTTTTGATCTCAGCCACATGCAAATGCCTTTCATTCATCTCTTTTAAAGACGAAAAATCCAAAGTTATTACTACTCGTTCTTCTGCTGCTTCGTGATAAAAGCACAAAGCAATCAACCAACAAACAACCTTTCGGATTTATAATATTCTGAAAAGCTCACGTTTAAGGTATCTTAAAATACAATCAGGAGAATGTTGTCTCTACGGAATTCCACAGGGCTCAATCTTTGCTCTCCCAGATCACACGATATTTTTTTTATGATAACGCTTTACTTATACACGTTTTTACAATTTACATCCTCACCAACGTAGATAGTATTAACCCGTATTTTTGACTCATTGACCGCGATATCCGAACGAGAGTGAAAGCCGATGATGTCAGAAGCGCGCGCGCATCTTATGTAACCCATTGTTGAACGCGAATTGCCACTTAAGTTTGAATGCAAAACGAGAAGGTTAACAGACATTGGGAATATTTTAAAACCGGTTACATTTTATTGTTATTTATTATTTTGTTTTTTTTCTTTGTTGATATATTTCTCTCTCGCTTTATTTGCCTCGTTGGGCAACTGGCCCCAAATGCGACCGCTAAACGTGAAGTCCTTGGTTATGTTTCTAGGACGGGCCAAGTGTTATTAGGGTTTCCAGTCAGGACTTTAGGGTTTACAGCCTGGAATCGAGATCGTTATGTACCCGGTTGTCAGTAATAGGCTTTCCCGCTATTACCTATTTATTATTGTGTGTTTCTGCCTAACCCTTAACGGGATACAGACGTCTTGTTTAAATGTTTTATGTTGAAAAGTATATTTCGTTGTTGTAGTACATTGTATGATTGTACTACAAATACAAGCAACTCCTTTTACTTCTTTGTCATTATTAGCGTCTATACCTCATCACCATTCTCCTGCTCTTATCCTCCTTACCTTAGCGATCAGTTTCTGTTAATTACTTTGCCACATTGCTTACTTCATCGAGATGTCAATATAATTTTAATGTGAAACTGTAATCTCAACAACAACTTCCGTAAACATGTTTTCAAATCATTTGCCTTGCCTTTTCCAACTATATTGGGGTGGGCTTTCATTCTAACCGAACGAGTGCCTATCTGACCTCCACAACCGAGTTAGTACTGGGTAATATGATACCCCTTGGTAAGCCTAGTTATCAGACCATACGGCCACTGACATCCTGTAACAACTGTCAAATATCTACAAATGCCAGCCAGCCCAACGGCTTAACGTGCTTTTTTAGGACGGAGGAATAATAATGATAATGGATGGTCACCCATTCACGGACCGATTTTGGAAACCGACCCTTGCAGCTGTTATTATTTAGCCACGAGCCCAAACAAACAGGTTTTCAAATATTGTATGTAATTAAACTTCTGCACCTTATTCTACCTGAACATTCTAGCTGAACTTACTTAATGAATGTTAATTGGTTTATCTTGATGAAATTATATTTCTACAGCTTTTATCTAGATGAAAACGGTGTTACTGTCGTTATTGTGTTCTTTATACTGCTTGTTATATTATGAGGGAGTTAAAGCCTATTGTGTTCTTGTGTACACCCATATAAATGTGCAAAAACTAAGTCTGTCTGGCTGTTACCTTTTGACATACAGGGTACAAACGTATCCTTCACGAAGCCGTCAACCAAGCATTCTGTACATCAAACTAAGTAACTCTAAGCAAAAATTATTGCTGAGAAACTTTTTTTTTAAGAGAATTCACGTTTTAGGACTCAATGTAAAGCACACAAAAAATTGTGCTGATGGTTGCATTGAATAGTAGGGGGGTCATAGAGGTCAGGTCAGGTCATTTATAAAATTAAAACTTGAAACTAAAAATTTTCAAGTTGTGAAAAAATTTCGACCTCCATGTCTCCGTAACGAGAAGGTTCCCAAGTATCGTCCAGAACGAGTACCGTTCTCCCAGTCATTGCGATTGGCTTGGTTAAGAATCTTTTTGGGTACACACAGCCAAACAGCTTTTTACTTCGCGCCATTACGCTCCCGTGGTATAATTTCCTACAAAGGCACGAGTAAAGTCGCGGGCAAAATCTAGTGAGGCAAAACCTAGTGAGTGTTATAAATTAAATATTGTCTATTTGTGATTTTGTTCGTGAGTATTAACTTTCGATGGTGAGTCATCAGATTATTTTAAGATTAAACTTTCGTTGCTTTTATGGAGCTGTCCATATTGGTTGTGGTGAATCTATGAATATATTTTTGGTATATTGGAAGGTTCTCGTAAAACCACCTTAGCGAAAAGTTAGTGATAGCGAGTTAGAAATTTAGAATCATACTAGCTGTGCCTGCGGCTCGGCTCTCATGACTGCGTATATATTGACGTTATAGTATATTTGAAATATCTAGTACGACATGGGTTATTCGTTACTTTAAACTTCTTATCAAAATAAAGAATCGAAACGCTCGCATTGTCAAGAAAATTGAAGCTAAGAAATACTGACTCCTATAATTAACTGATGTAACGAAAAGTTCACATAAAAATATGTTGAAATCTCTATTTTCTCTCTCTTCTCATCATTGAAATGTTTATCTCTATCAGATAACATGTTTTATGTGAATGTTACTCCAGTGCAAACGCCGCAGTATACTATGGCAGTATTTTTTTAAATGTTTGCATGCATGGAGTGCACAAATGAAACTCATAATACTTTGTAACTAAATCACAAAAACGGAGGGGTTGTTATTGAGTTTTCCATCAGAAATTTCTCAGTAGCAGCCACGGAGTATGTATTTGCGCCCGGTTTATGGCAAAAGGCTCGTCCCCTATTACACGGGACTGTAAACATAACTGGCGAAATGTGGGTATACTATTAAGTACACTTCTACCTAACCCTTCGAGGATTACAGGCGTGATGTTATGTTATGTTAAATCACAAAAAAACGTAACGGTACTAACAAACACGCCTACATTCAGTGCATACCAACTTCGAAAAACAATGCGATATTGCAATCAGAACGAGGCTAGTAAAAAATACTTACGAAACAGAAAACCGTAGTATCTATACCGAGTGGAAATTCCAGACTGATGCAATAGTTTACAGTTCTATGTGCGGATAGTTAACTAATGTATGAACCGGCTACATCGTTTGGATTTCAGAGATAATCGTTCTGAAAAAATGTAATGACTGTTAATACGTGCATAACAGTGCTAGGGGACATGGTGAGTGAATGAAAGGAAGCTTCGGGTCATAGAGTCCTCCTGACCGTTTTTGGTCAGGGCGGCTAATCTCTGCGGAGATAATCGGCCATCGGCGTGCGCAGGCACAGGTGCACTCTCTGTTCCTTTACTCTCACGCTCCGATGGGAGGGCATTCTGACACGACCAGAGAGAGATCAGGCGCAGGATCAACGTGCTTTTCGAGGCACGGGGGTATCATACCGCCATCTTTCAAACTCTGAGCTACTACTGTCGTACCTGCGACCACTAGACCTGTAATAATAAATCACGCAGCACTCAAGTAAAAAGCAAGGCGACACACCCAAAGACATCCACAATGTGTTTCTATTCTCATGGCTAAACATGATTAGGTTTAACAAGATTATTTCTTCACAAGACAGCCAGTTAGTACCGCTTCACATGCAACAATAAGATATTGTGAACATTATTGCTAAAACCATTAGTTTAATGTGTTGTAAACTTGCAACATATGCGCATATTGCACGAATGCATGCTCTCATGATCAGCCTATAATGATCATAGCTGTGACACAGGCCTTCTCTCTGGAAGAAGGAGTTGGCAGTAATCCACCACGCGGGCCCAGTGCGGGTTGGTAGATGTCACATGTCTTCGACTTTTCGGTTCCTCATAAAGTTGTCTTTATCCTTTTTCGTTTTGAGAGCAGTGGTGATGAAATAAATCATATGAAGTAAATTGGCTGCCTGACTTCGATGCCGCGATCTGCAATTCGACTGCACTTCTCAAGTTCAGCTCTGTTAGTGTCACTGACCGTCTTTCGTGTGTATCCTTAGCCAAGCAAACTCCACCAACATTACTGTCCGTCTTAATACTTCCCGTCACGCTTACAGAAGTACACAGAATAAGTAGATTCGTTGGTGACGTAGATCCAGAAACATTTGTAAATAAACACTTAACAAAACCGACATTAATGGCAAATACTGAATAACAGCTGTAGGTCAGTGTATAGATATATTCCAGAAACTCCAACTTCGGTCTCGTTTTATTGGTCAGCGTTAAAAGGTATGCTCAATAAACTTGCATAGCCAACGATTCTGGAGGAGCCTGGAGTCTTCAGGGATCTTTTATATAATGCTCGCTCCCCGTTCATATATTATGCTCTTGACCTATATCCGAAAGCCTCTTGATAACAATAATACCGAGAGAATTGTTTATTCTGTTAAGTACGCTTTTTTTAAACCATCATCATAACATGACGCCTGTAAACCCTTAAGAGTTAGGCAGAGTTGTACAAACATCTACAATTCTTCAGATATGTTTGAATACCTTGTAATAGAGGGGGCGAGCCTATTGCCATCACGCGGGCGCCAATCCAGACTTCGGGTTGCTACATAGAAATCCCTGAAAAACCTTGGGAATCGATCCCAAGACCTTATGTTCAGCAGTGAGAGAGAGAGAGTCATAACAAGTCTGTTAAAATAAAGGTCCTCTATTAGTTAACTTAAATAAATTCTACTTCTTTTTCAACCAAAAAAGCCATCCAATGCTGAGTCTACACTCAGTCTCTTCCAAATCTCTCTATTTTTGGCAGTTTTGTGTCATGGCTAAATAGTATCTGTAAGCGGATTCAGAGCAGTCAGCTGAACTTCTACCTGCTGCTAATCTTACCAAGGTAGGAAGAGGAAATGTAATTTATGCGGTGCGAATGCGGTTTGGTAAATCCTAAGATCCGGCTTATCAGGACAACCAATCGGGGCCAGATGATCAGAAGCACGTATACCGGTGCCAATATTAAGGACGTGTGGTTGCCCAACCCCGGCCTCGATGGCGCAACCTCGGGGAAATACGTCTCGTTATCGTAATGTTACTCATGCGTTTGCGCATTGATTGGTAAGGTGTTGAGGATGGGTGGACGGTGGGCCAACTAGGTTTCAATAGTTACGTAGAATTATGTAACATAAGGAGTGCTGTACGGATAGGTACTGTAATTTGTTTTTGTTTGCCTTTTGTGTCTTTTAGGCCCCGTTTAAGGCCTCGGACGATGCGATTGCGACGCGCTTTGCGTCAAGTGTCACACGCGTGTTTCGCTTGTTTCCTTCGCGTGAGTGCTGTCACGTCGTTGTGAGTCGTGGTATTCTTTGTATTGTTTTGTCGCTTGAGCGTGAAGTTCGTGGCCAAGCGGTAAGGTGTTGAGGATGATGGAGGAGGGCCAGCATTACCTACGTGGACTTATGATGAGAAATGAGTGTAGTCAACTAAAAATAAGTAAGAAAATTTAAATTTTGAGGGCTATCGTGGTGCTTCCACCTTAACCTTCCTCACAGATCGTAAGGAATAAAAAACAAACTTGAGGTCTCTATTTTCTCTTCTATATAAGTTCAACATTATTTCCTTGAAAGTTGTCTATTAGCGGTAAACCTTGACAGCCCCTATCTAGGACGAATTTTAGGTCAGCTTAAAATAAACCAGCTGTATCTAGTACTCGCTTATCTGTTACTAGTTGGCGGTACAAATTGACGTGGAATACCTGATTACTGTCCTGATAATGTGAAATAGATCCAGTTGACACTTTATCGCCTTTATCCTATATTCGTATTTCCTATAATAAAGATTATAAAGAGGTAATGTTTGTAAAATAAGTATACAGGGTGGAAACTGTCAGCGGGGCAGTAAGGGAACTACCTCAACCGTTGTAGCTACACGAAAATGATCTTAGAAGACTATCTATAATTATTTGTGAAATTTTGATCCCTATTCACAGATTTAAAAAAAAATACAGTTAGCAAGAAAACGACCATTTTACAGATTTTTTTATTGATAAGTCAGAAAATTCTGTCTATTTTAGTACTCCAGCTCCAGCCTAGGTTCCCGTAGACTTATTGATCAGTATTAGAAACAGGATCGATTATCGATATCCGTCCATATAACGAGCGAAGCCGCGAGAAAATGCTAGTCATTTATACCACAGAGTGGAGACCACAGGTTGTGTAAAATTATTATCACAACAGTGGCAAAGGGCCGTCCCAGTGCCGGCAGAGATCGCAACTAGACAAAACAATTGAACGAAGATACTTTTGAACCGCTTCGTTGGTCGTTGCATATGATACTGGTGGAGCCTACACTCCAAAGCCAGCATATCGGTAACTCTTGTACGCGCTCAATTAACATGAGGCGTTAGATGTGTAGGCTCCATACTACCTACTGAGCATAAGCTCCTGCATCGAGCAAGCAAAGTGTTATTAGTGGCATATTCCCTCTCTTAGAGAGGAGGCAGTGGGAATATTGCAGATTTATGGGATCATTATATGTAGTTTACTAAAGCGTTATTTGATTTTTCCAATCGATAATCCTCCGTAGCATCCTGAAATATGGTAATTTTACGTAAAGATACGTTCCAATTACACAAAACATCAATTCACTGTACAAATAGAGAAACAATTGCTGTCAATAGAAGGCAATAATGACCAGTAAACAGTATCCCAATATGGTATATTAACTGGTATTTAAAGATGCAGTTAAGGCAGACAAATGAGTTCCGAATCAGTGGTTCTCCAACCGTGGGAAAAACTTCTCCGTTTGCAGCCCGTCTTAGGACACGTTCATCCTTAACCTACAAATGAGATTTTAAGGTGTACTGGCCTTTCTTTTCCACTTTTTTCTTTGAGGACAGCTCTTATCTGTCCTTTGTCAATAAGCCTAAACTTTTGAATATCCTGCAGATTTTTTGACAATTTTCCGGCAGGTAAAAGTGATTAGATTTTTTTTTTATCAAAACGTAATTGACACAATTGTTAAGTACTGGCTGGCCTGGCTCAATCTACACTAATATTATAAAGAGGTTAAGTTTGTTAGTTGTGATGTAAGAGATAATCTCCAAAACTAATCAGCTACACTATTACCGCGTCATATACCTTATTTTTTTATATCTTATTTTTCGACGATAGTTATACCTTATTTTTCGACGCAGACGAAGTCGCGGGGAATAATTAGTTTTAGTATCATAAATTATCAACCTTTCAGAAAAAACGGAGTGGCCAGGCCACATACCATCAAGTCGGGCACTATCTGCTCGGCAGTTTGCTGAACTGGGCCTATTTGGCGCAGCCGTGAGACACACAATATTATCTCCTTTTTTTTTTTTTTTTTGTTTTGTTTTAACATTTTTATTGTATAAATTTAAGATTTTTAATTTTTTAATATTTTTTTTGTGCTTGTTGTGTGCACTTGTGGCATAGGTAAAATAATATGTTTTCTTTCTTTCTTTCTTTTCTTTCTAAATCCGTTAAACTGTCCAATGCACCATTTTACTCTTTCAGAACCGCTGTCCTTCTGCTTTATTTACGCAAAGAACATGCATACAACAGGGTACTTAACCCAGTTGCCGTCACAAATGCCGTAAAGACTAGTGTTACATCGTTTGTTTACCCGTCTCTCTCCTTAATGAGGCAATGAATGGCAGGTAATGATACTGGCTACCCTGCTACCTCGTGAGGGACGAGGGTCAAGAGTTATTTTGTTTAGACATCAGTAATGAGGTCGCCTTTCATTGATAGGTAAAGCCAATCGTTTGGACTGGAGTGGTTTCGAGTTGAAGTTATTTGGGATAGGGTGTTTACGATCAAACTTTCTTCTTCTTTTCTTTGGTTTATTCTTCTTTTTCTTTAAATTGTAGAAAGAGGAACAGATCTAATTACCTAAATTCATTGGCAATAGATATCTTTATTATATTGACTGTCTTATTGCCTATAGAGGTACGTTCTATTCAGGAGATATCCATACTGGTACATACAGTTTACGCTCTTTTACAATATTTTTCAATCTATGTATTAGTAGAATAACAGTTATAATCATGAGTTCATGACATAGTATGCTTTGATAAACTGAAAGCCCGCATGCGAAACAAAATGTAAACAAGCAATCTTTTTCCCGTCCCTGACGTGACGTCTCACGCCTCACAGGGTCATGAGTCCCTGACCCTGATATGTGTGAATAAATCTTTAGGAAAGTCTGTACGACTCACAAAATCAACTTAATAATTCATTCATCCACTGACAGACAACCTTAACCGCTGGGTCTAAAATAGGTAAACAGTAAGGAGAGGATTATTAAAAACCCCCGAAGGGAATAAAAGAGGGATAAAAGTTTGTTTGGAAGGTCGTCATTATTGTCGAAGTGAAATCCTATCACACAGTTTGTTCTTCAATAAATGGAACCATTCCATTTTGCCTTCTTGTCTGATAAAAAGTAGGTCATCATTGTTCGAAAATTAAACTAGGTCATCGCCTATTTTTCCGCCGTCACCTATCACGCCTCAATTCCTCCATTTCATCACTACGTGAAAACAAAAGCCGTCTTCAAGGCACGTTACATAACTGCCTCAGTTTGCATAAACTTTCTACTGAGTCACAATGACCATAATGCGAGGTAATCGCACATCACTGTCGCCGCCATCTTGGATACTAATTCCGCTGGATTTACGCGCCAAATTATGATAATCTGACTGAACCTAAAAAGATTAATGTTTGGAGTCTGAGGAGGAATGAGTATCGTTTTTAGATGACGTTAAGTAAGGAAAATAAGTAGGATAACCACTTTTAGAACAAATAAAAATTACACCTCTCAGAGAAATGACACATCATCTTCTTGGCCTTGTCCCATGTTACTTGGGGTCAGCGCAACACTATTGTCATACAAATCTCCGCATTGTTTTAGGGTAGGGACTTATGGTTGCCGATGAAATTTATTAGACCCATATTAGTCACGCTTGGCAGCACAGAGCTAAGTAAGTTTTAATGATTAGAGGAAATGCTGCTCACGAATTTAATGAAGTTTAGAAAATATGAGCATTCAGCTGTCAGGCAGCTGGCAGCTGTGCGTAAAGTCTATTTTACTTAACATGGAAATATCTTAAGTTTATACCATGCTCCACACATAGCCATAGGCCTGCCCTAGTCTAATTACGAAGCCATTTTGATATTCAATAGAGAAATTGTAAGTTCTCGCGAGAAACTAGGTCGCAAATACTTGACTACAATCGGGATAAGTTATAGCCTTTCGATACAACATACTACCTATATTTGCAGGCCATACCTCACGTCGTGGGAGAAAGTAAAGTTTGAGACATAAATCTAATTCAATTAATTGGACCAGAAAAGTACCAATAATTCTATCAGTGAAATGAAGTAACACCAACCTCGTAGATTGGGGCTACCTCGACAGTACGGCAACAGGGTGTGGGTGTGGAGCTGTGCCGCTAACATATCATATTCTACGTTTCCCCATCCAATCCCAACTTTATCAGATCATCCATCTAAGCAATTGAGGATTTCCTCCTCTTCCTCACCCAGAATACGTTGTCTTACACTAGGACCCTCATCTCATTGAACATCTCTTCTTAAACAGAGATTATATCTATGGCAATGACTGCATAGGTATTAGCTATTATTTTATGTTCAGAAGTTCCGATGTCTGTCGAATTAATGGCACCAATCTAGATGATCTGTTATGTTAGAATTTGTGAACAAACTCAAGATTTATCCACCATTAATCTGAATAGAACAGTTACATTAAAACAACACCTTATTACATCATCATCATCATCATCCACCTGCCCTTGTCTCATATTACTTGGGGTCGTCGCAACACGTTTTTCTCTTCCGTTCTCCACTGTAAACCGTCACGCAATCACTGACTCCTTTTTTTCATCTCATACCTCACACAATTCATCCGTCGTTTCCTTCGTCTTCCTCTCCCTCTCTATCCATCAATAAAAAAAACGTAGCGATATAACATTCATAAGATTGCACCAACCAACAACCAATCTTTTAAAACCAAACGTTGCGTGACTTCCGTCAAAAACAATAATCACGAGTACAATCTCGCGACGGTTCGTTAAAAACATTCTTTCACGAGACTCTCATCACGACACCTCACTAGTAGCGTGGCAAATAAAAACAAAAACTAAGTTTACTGAGAAAGCATTCGTTTCACTCTTGTTTTTCGTAAGCCGTTTAATCATCAAGGAAACGTTAAAAGTTTCTCCTAATCTATCTATGGGTTAAGATTGCAAACCGGTTTTTCGGAAATATCCAAAATGGTAGGACGATTTTTAAAATTTTGGGTCATTGTCGCTCTCACGATTTCTCCTACTATTTCGTGTTTTCGATTTAGGTTTGAAGATATTAATGTCATAATAAAATAAAGGGTGAATACATAAACACGATTATTGTTGCTAAACAGATATTTAATGGATGGTTTTCATCCAATGATATCGTGGGAACGGTAGCCCGTACTTCACTCTTGTTAATAACTTCAGTATTCATTGAAACTCCGTACTACACAGAGGCAAGTGTCTATGCAGTCCATGGTCGGTTGTAATAATTTATTTTTGAAATTATAAAACAGGAGCACACTTACACAATATTTTTTGCACTATTCTAATCCCCATTTTCTTGTTGCAGGTACTTTAATATTAACCACACCAGCAGAAAGCCAGTTCGCAGACCACCACACGGGTAGGTACGCATCAATGCACCTAACCACCCTCTGCCTTCCAACTAACGAACAAAACTTTAAACAAATCTTCATTTCCCAGTGAGCTACATGCGGACACCGGGTGATTGGAACCCACACGCGCAGCAAAGAAACCCGCCATGGCATCAGTTCTCTTCACCAAGGAAAAGATCCTCAGAAGTCATACAAAGTCCCTACTACGGAAACAATCAGTATGAACAACCCCAATTTGGCCATACCCATCAGTACGAGCAACCACAATTTGGACACAACAACCAGTTTGGGCAACCTCAATTTGGGCACAACAATCAATATGAGCAACCTCAATTTGCCTCCAGCAACCAGTATAGTCAAAACCATTACAACCAAGCCCAAAACTTCCAAGGACCTCAGTATTTCGACAGCAGATCTTCTGTTGGTTTTATCCAAGCAGATCCAAGAAATTCTAACGATCCAAGACTGCTATCAGATTCAGCTTTTAACAGAATATCTGAAACTCTAGGTGCCATAAACACTGTAGGTCACTACTTAGTAGATATGGTCAATGACTCACATGAAAGAAACGAGACAGACCCAACCATACAACAATTACCTCAAGCTCTTTACACTATTAGTAAAAACGTTTTGGGCAGAAATGTAACTGATAAAATAGCACCCATAGTGAAAAAGGCGTTACCAAACGTATTACCAGATGCCCCTATAAATAAAATAGCGAATGCAGATCGTGTGGATGATGATGATGACGCCAAGTATTGTACGACCCCTGAAGGGGAAGAAGGCATTTGTGAGGACCTGAGTAACTGTCCTCAACTATTATTGAACTTGGTGAATCTTAGGGAGTCTTTGTGTTTCAAAGATCTCTTTGTGCCTGGAGTGTGTTGTCCTAAAGATGCCATAGTACCGCAATCAGAGACACCAATTGTTGCATCGACAAGTAAACCGACGTACTTGGTACCAGTTACGACTCAGAGGCCTAAGCCCAAGCCAGGAACGACAAAGAAGCCTTCAGGTGTACTGGTGTTGACGACCAAAAAGCCCAAACCTGTGACGACCACAAAACGACCGCCAACCACGACCAGACGACCGGCGACCACGAGTAGGAGACCTGCGACCACCACCACGGTGACTACACCGAGAACTCTGCCCACCACTTCTTACTACACAGTCACGCCACCTGTTATCAATAATTTCTCCAATATTGTTGATATAGAGGGTAAGAATATTATTTTTGAACTTATGTATAGCTGTAATAAAAGCACGAGTTATTACCAAAGCGCTCTTAAAACTTGAATGGTAAGTGTAACATTTTCCATTTTTCCACACAATGTGGCAATTATGTCCATATTGTTGACCTACATTAATCATGGCACATAACTCTGGAGAAAACTCAACAACAGCGTGACAATCATTCCCGAAGAATTAAGCCGAGGTGTCCCTAAACTATAGTACACCCATATTCGCCGGTTATGTCATGGGGTGGGGGAGAGCTTATTACCACCAACCGGGCACAAAACCAGACTCTCTAGCTACTACTGAGAAATTCTTCATGAAAAACTCAATAACTCAATAACACATTGCTCGTCCTCTGGATTCTAACAGACAATGTACTGATGGCTCTTTCAGTGCCTGGTGTCCGCAGAATGTGCGGAATCTACGGTTTGACACGAAACTTTAAAAAGAACCATGAATAACATATCATTACTGATTTCAGATTGTGGCCAACGAGAAGACGAGGGCGGTCGTATCGTGGGTGGAACGGAGGCCAAGCCGGGCGCATGGCCGTGGATGGCAGCAATCTACCTTCACGGTAGCAAGCGCAGGGAGTTCTGGTGTGGTGGCACTCTGGTAGGGAAGAAGCATGTTCTCACTGCTGCTCATTGTACCAGAGATTCTAAGCAGAGACCGTAAGTATTAAGTTAATTACACTTACATTAAGAAATGTTGATAAAATACATTTCTTGGCTGAACCCTGGTACTTGGGGTCTTGGCGTTCCCTTACAATTGTTTACTTAAGTCGCAGTTGTTATGATTCATACCTAATAGGTAAATGCGAAAGTATCTCTGTCTGTCTGTTACCTTTTTCACCTTAACAGCTGAACGGATTTTGATAGAATGCACAGGTAAACCATGACCTGGATTAGGACATCGGACACTTTTTCATTCCCGTAGGATAATTTACAAAGACAACGAGGGTGAAGCCGCGGACCAAGACTAGTATTTACTTACTCGATGGTCCTGGCAGCAACTTTCCAAACTCCTCCTAATTTATTCGTGCTTTATCTTCAGCAGAGGACCACGTCTCTGATTAATTAACTAATCCTTTGCTAACTCCTCAGGTTCCCAGCCCGCCAGTTCAGCGTGCGTCTTGGAGACGTAGACTTGGCTCGTGACGATGAGCCGTCCCGACCTGTCACGCTGCGCGTCACGGCAGTCCGCGCACATGACCAGTTCTCCAGGGTCGGCTTCTATAACGATATAGCGATCCTTGTGCTGTCAGGTAAAGATAAGACTCCACATTTGAACTGAAATAGTCAGGATCGTCTTTCGAAGTGGAATCTTGGAATAGATGTAGAAGTGGTGGATGTAATCAAGGAATTCCACCTCTTCTTTATGCCTTACTTCGAGAACTTAGCACAGTATTCTTAATGTAATCAAAAACCGTTTTTTTTAACCATATGGAAAAAAACTGATATGCCATAAAAGCCTGTAATCTTAGCTATTGTTTATAGCCCGCGTGTTACAAAGAACAAGCATCGTTAACAATAGGTAACTCCAGAGACGATCGGTAACATTTAGCATCGCTGAACCCTGCTCTTTTATTTCATGTCATTTCTCCCTGTTAACACAGTACGTGAAGGAGTAGGCCGGGTCGAGATATTCACTAATAAACTTTTCCAACTGTTACAGAAAACGTCCAGAAATCGAAATACGTGATCCCAATCTGCCTGCCCCATGGCGAGCTAACGAGGCAGTCGTTCGACGGCTCCGTGGCCACCGTAGTGGGGTGGGGGACCACGCGGTACGGAGGGGGGGAGAGCTCCAAGCAGCTGGAGGCCAAGCTGCCGGTGTGGAGGAACGAGGACTGCGACCGCGCGTATTTCCAGCCTATCACTGACACGTTCCTGTGTGCTGGGTACGCGAGGGGCGGTGTGGATGCTTGTCAGGTAAAGAAAAACAAAAGCTTCTGTAAACTTTATATTAAAATGCAATTTGGACTCTGGAACTCGGACGTCCTGTATAGCAGGGGTTGGTTTCTACAGCTGCATATGCAGCTGGTTATTGTATCTGAGTTCG
Source organism: Noctua janthe (assembly GCA_910589295.1). Lineage (NCBI taxonomy): Eukaryota > Metazoa > Arthropoda > Insecta > Lepidoptera > Noctuidae > Noctua > Noctua janthe. Next base: position 14,195,058 of record OU342575.1, on the reverse strand, counting down.
ATCCACAGTCTAAGCAATTTTGTAACCTATTTATGGGTCAAGACTTGAATTCCAGTATGTGCAGATTCTCTAGTAAAATAAAGAGCCCAACACTTATGGTACATCATGAACCCTACATAGAATTCTTACTTTAAATCCCTGTAAATTGCAAAGATCGAACTTTTTCTAACATTAAAATTTTACGTTCCAGGGTGACTCCGGAGGTCCTCTCATGCTGCAAGTGGGCGGTCGCTGGACGCAGATCGGCGTTGTTTCGTTCGGAAACAAGTGCGGCGAGCCGGGTTACCCTGGCGTGTACACCAGGGTTACGCATTATTCCCACTGGCTCCTGCAGAATACGGTGTAAAGGATTAATTCTTTATTTTATGTGCCTACAGTCAAAGTGTTTGTAAGTTTATCTAAATTATGTTCTAGTAAAGAGATATAATAGGTATTATGTAAACTTTAAAGTTTGAAGCAATCATTTGTACTGAACTATCGATAAAATGTACAGACGCCAGCACATCGAGCTACCCGAGGTTTAGCGATAAAGTTGAAAACCTATTAAAGAAATTTGACAGATTGTAATAGCTTGATGTGCTGGCGTCTGTACGTCACTGAATGCCTTTTGAAAATATTTTTAAAATGAAAATGCAGTTCCTATGTTGTACATAAACAAAGAAAACTGTGGCTAAGATATTGTAAGGTACTTCTTTATTTAACCCAATTCAAAAAGGAGGTGTTGGAATCCCAACAGCAAACTTACTAATTGTTACGGACATCACTAGCATAGCCTCGCGGTAGCCATTTTTATTTGAATATCTCGTTTACCTTCCTCACGGGTCGGGCCGCGACAGGTCAACAATTACAAAGCCTGATTGATTTGATTATTGGTGAGAAATATCCTTCATTTTCAAGAACTAGTAGTTTTCCTAAAGTACACTACACTACTACACATCCCTTCAGAGAAGTCTGTTTTTTTTCTTGTATTAGTATAGTACTTACCTACCAATTCTATACTAATACCAACATAATGAAAATATTTCAGGTGCTTCTTTACCATCTCCCATAATGTTACCAAATGAACTCATAATAATTAAATATGTGTAAATTGAATGTAAGATAAAATAATATTTAATTTTCAAACAATAATTTATTTACTTTTACTTACTTTACTTTTATTTACTGCCTCGTTGGTCGCCGCTGATCATGAGGGTCCTGGGCTCGATTCCCACGTTGGGCAAAGTGTTATTGGGGAATTTCTCAGTAGCAGCCACGGAGCTTATAGTCTGGCAATAAACTCGCCTCCTTTAGCATGGGACTTAAAAACATGAATGGTGAAATGTGGGTTTACAGGCGTGATTTTATGTTATTAAATGTAATAATTTATTTAAATCCACTTGAAATATATTGCACTTTACCTAATTTATGTAAAACTTACTCTTTAATTAAAATTACGAAGTAAATGTTGTAATTAATAAAATGTAGGTATTGTGATAATGTTATATAACTGACTGTTAGTTTTAAGATAAATAAAATTAAAAATAAATATTTCAAAGCTTTTCTTTTAATTATTCCTTTCATTCAAATATTATTATTATTTTATAGGTACACATAATACAAAATCTGTGTGACCGTTTTTATGGCACAAAAAAGTTCCAGATTAAGTTTGATTTAGCACATTATAGCGCAGTCTTTTGCTACTGTCACAGGCATCTTGTATATTATTTCTGTGTGACGACAAACAAACAGTTTTCTCCTCAAGTTACGGAATATCGGGGGAGTTGGATACGCCTGCCAGTTGAAGTCAAATAGTGAGGTAGGCCCTTTGCACTTCACCATCATTTTGGGCAGCTTCCGCAGCTTTCTTCTCCACAGACGCAATGTTAATGTGGCAAGGGATCAATAACTGGGGCTCAAATTCGTCGTCGGAAACTGCCCGCTCTTCATCTTCACTTCTTATGTGGAGAAAAAGTTACAACAGTCAGGGACCAACTAGACCCAAAAACATTAATCGAAAGTTTATTTATTTAATACCACAGCTGGCCAACCAGAACACACTTTTTTAAGACCTTTTACCTATCAAGAGCGAGAGGACCGTTGCCATAATGGGCCAATTGGCCCACTCGTGTGCTCAAGCGCTGGAATCCCAAGCCCGTGTAATCAACTCAATCGTTAAAATAATCTCGTGACTCAGAAAATAGACAGCAAAATAACTTTAAAAAAAAGCCAGATATTTTCAGTTTTGTAGAAACTGACCAGAGTTCTCGTTAAATTAAATCGTAAGTCATTTCCGAACGTGAAAATAAATGTTTAAAACAAAAACGTCATCCTTGAAAAATAATCTCATATTGAGCATATCAACTATACCTGTCTTCTTTTCTCAGTATACGTCTGAAAGAGACAAACTCAAACATGGCGTTGACATTAGTGACGTTTTGACGTTTCCATTTCGGCTAAATAAATTGACGTTACGCCGTGACTAATCTTACGTTTTTTTGATTAAAATAAATAAACATGTTTTAATTTCTATTAAAAAGCCTTAATAACACTTAAGGACAAATACTAAACTTGCTTTAAAGTCTTGATGACGTGATTTTGTTTGTTTTGGTATCAAAATCGGTTCAAAATGAAGTATTCTACATCGCCTACTCCTGGGACAAGTAACTATCCAAGAAGTACGTCTCCTTTGCCAGCGCCTGCTAATTATCAGCCGACGACTGCTAGTGCGGCGGTGAAGCGCTACAAATACATCAAAAGACTGTTCCAATTCAATCAGATGGACTTTGAATTCGCTGCATGGCAAATGGTATATCTGTTTGTGGCGCCACAGAGAGTGTTTAGGAATTTCAATTATAGAAAACGTAAGTACTAAGAGATTGTCTTCTGTACCTTATAAAGTTACGTCCCTTGTTTGGAGGCAAGTTCCTTTAACAGTAGTTATATGTTGTTAGCGACCTTATGCACGCATCTATGATAAGAAATTTCAAAGAACCTACCAACTCTTTGCAAAACCAAAGTTTAAACATTACTAGAGTAAGTAAAGAATAAAGAGGAATTTAAGAGCGACTTAATGGTTGTGAACTAGGCATGTGTGCAACTCAAAAAGACTTCAAAAGATCAGCTCAAAAAACATTGGTTTGGCAAATCATGTAGGTTTCAAATAGTTAATATTGTAAACCTTTAGCTGTGCATTCACAGTTTAGTGCAAGAAAAACAATGTCCTTTCTTTTTCATAATAAATTTATTTCCAATTTCAGATACAAAATCACAGTTTGCCAGAGATGACCCCGCATTCTTAGTTCTTCTTTGTGTATGGTTATTCAGTAAGTATCTTATTTCACTGCTTATTTACTAGTTATTTATGGTTCTTTACAGCTTAACCTTTGGTATATCAGAACATGGATCCGAACAATCTTGTTATACTGCCGGAAAGCCGATCCACAACTAAATAACATCACACATTTTTTTTTAGTTAACTTTAGTTTAGTTCATGGATCCATGATGGCTACCATAGGTTAAATTGTTGTTGAAGTCAGATAGGCAGTCACTATGCAATATACTACAGGAATTCAGCTGCATATAGTTAGACTTGATGCCAACTACAACATAGTTGTGTATAACCTAGGCTTATGATGGCTTTACAGCTCATAGAAGTTAGCTTCAAAATATTATCTTGAAAGTTTATTGGCTATGTACAAAAAATATATTGCACAATTAAAATTCTTATTTACAATTAACTGTCTGTGACCAATGTTAGATTATTGTAGATTTCACTATAAAATAAGGTACCATAGTAGGCAGAAAAATATCTGGTCTTTATCTTATCAACCATCTATAGAATTTTATCAGCTTCTATACTGTTAAATAGGTCAAACTAATTGAAGTGGAAACTGTTTGTTTACACAGCTTGTTACATTTACAATACTTACTAAATATTACTAAGACTTCAAAATAACTCGCGAAATGTGGGTGTACTACTAATAGGTACACCTCAACCTAACCCGTCGGGGATTGTAGGCGTAATGTAATGTTATGTGATTATTAAAATTCTGTTTCCATCTACATTCATTCTCTTGCCCTTATCCTAATATATTTGTGGTCGGCGCAGCATGTCTTCTTCCATACTTCTCTATTACTTGTCATCTCATCAGACAATGGGTGTAACAAGACCCTTAACAAAGCCGAAAGGGACTTGTTCTCTACTTGCAATTTATTTTTTGTCTGGACTATAGAACATTCTAGTTACAGAGATATTGGATGTCATTTCACAAGTTTTAAATAAAAAATACAAGTTTTTGATGTTATAACTTTTACTTTTAATACCTCTATGATCCCATACTTTCAATGCATCAATGTTTGTATTCAATAAATGTATGACTGTGGATGGCTATAAAAGTAGAGGACTGAAGAAGATCAAACAGAAAAGAAATTATTTGTGGACAAAATAGCTAGAAAAGAAAGGCTGAATACCAATGTGGAGTAAAAATGATATAACCAAGATACTCTATTCATTAACATAGAAAACACCACTATAAGACAAACCATAGGCCTCCGTCTAACCTATACAACTATAATTGGTCACATCCTCTTTACTCATAATTAATAGACGATGAGACAATGGCTTCTTATGAGCTCACCAAAATGGCAAACGCTGTCTATTCCGGACAGACCATATCTAGAAAATTGTGTAAATTATAAACTGTCTAATATTTCCAGTATCGTCAATATGTCTGGGCCTGGCGCTGAGCCTGTCCGCCGACGATGTGGCGTTGTTTGTGCTGTTCGTCGTGTTCGTAGACTTTATCGGTATGGGAGTACTTGTGTCCACAATAATATGGTGAGTCTGTTCTCTAGATAATAACATAGGGGCTCAGGAGCTCGAGGCTAAATAATAACAGCTGCACGTCGATCTTCAAGGTTAAGCAGCGCTTTTGGCAAAGTCGATCCGTGGATGGGTGACCATCATACCGAGTTTCTTCCGTGCCTCGGAAAAGACATTAAGCCGTTGATCCCGACTGTCATTTGTAGATCTTTGACAGTCGTTGCTGGTAGACAATGGCCTGAAAATCTGCCAACCAATCTTACCAAGGGTTATCGTATTACCCAGTACTAACTGGGTTGTGGAGGTCAGATAGGAAGTCGCTCCATGTAAAATATTCTGTTGAATCTCTTGCTAATTATGTAAAACGATACTATAATTTTCAGGTACGCCTGCAACAAGTACTTGCGGCGCGACCAGGACGGGCCGGACGTAGAGTGGGGCTATGCGTTCGACGTGCACATCAACGCGTTCTTCCCGCCGCTGTCCTTGCTGCACTTCTTCCAGACCGTGTTCTTTCATAGTGAGTATGATTTGTGTAGTTTAGTACGTAGATTCTAGAACTCCTTCCAGGCACCGTACAACGGGACGTGAGAGGGAAAGAACCTCACGTCCCAGCCGCCGCAGGAGACGCCCAGAGTGGGAGGGGTCATTTGATGATTTCCAATCCGGAAAAAAAAAGGCACCGTACAACCTAGTAAACCGTTATTTACTACTGTGAAGATATCCATTTAGCCTCATCGGGCCACTCCTCTCACGAAGAATAGGCCTGTCACACCGAGGGAACCATTGCAGGCTGATTATTTTGATTTTTCGTGTAAGAGACTAGGTACTCAAGTCTTGTATGACCTATTTGCCAGTAGTTCTGCATGACGAACAGGAATAATAATAAATTAAACTTTTTTTTATTAAGGCGAGGTTATCCAGATAAACGTGTATTGTGTTTTATTCCTATATAGCACGGATTTAAATTCTGAAAAAAAAAATTACATATTTCACACTTCGATCTAGATATTTCGGAACAGCGATACACGATTACTTTGTTGCATCCAATTAAATCGCAAAGACAAGTCTAAATGATGGTTTTTAATATTACTTCATTTGAGTAATATTAGGTTTTTAACAATAAAACTTATACCATTATAGTCGTAAAAAATGTGACAGTACACGGCGATCATAATTTGAAATATTAAAAAAACCTATACCACCATTTCCAAAATTTGCTGTTTTCATCATTTCATACTCGCATCGCGTGCTTCAGTCCCGAGCGGAACGCGTTGGAGGTCGGACGTGTGCCAATTTTTCGAACCCGCCACCCCACCCCCACTAAGTTCTGTTACGAACTGAGCCAAAAATAGTTTGTAAAAAATAATACTTAGTAAACACCGAGCCTAGGTTTATTTGATATGTCATTTGTTCACAAAAGTACAGTAGGTACCTAATAGGGAACGTAGTCAAAAGGTATAAGATAAGAGTTACGCATTAGAAAGAGAGGCAGCTTCTAGGAGAATATAACTGTAGGTAATTAGCGCTGCGCGGCCTGAATTGCACTTTATTGTGTCGTTGCAAAAGTCGCTATTTATGATTTCGCAATAGAACTCCTTCATATAAATTTCGGTAACTTTGGAATGGGCAACTACAGTACTTTCACAGTTATTATGCCTTTTGAATGGGACTGTAGCTTCATTTTATTATCTTTTTTTCGACAATTCAAAACTGCCTGTAACTGGCCTACTAAAATCAAAACATTTATTCCAATATTTTTTTTTTGTAAGGAGTTCTAAAAAAGTTTTGTAGGGAGCCCGGTAAGCCGAAGATTATCGAGTTCGACATGGGCAGAAAAATAAAGTATGTAGGGGAGAACGAGATAGAATGAGTAATGGTCGATATCGTATTTTGTACGCACGACGACCGATCAAGCTGTACAAAACCAGTTTATACGGATCTCTCATTGTATAGGAAATCTATACAAAACGAGGCCAATTTATACTGGAAATGACAGCTTCCTGTGCCGCCGTGTGTACCTACTAGTTTTTTTATTTTGTTGACTTATTTACATATTTAAGATAAAATCACTTTAATTTTTTTTTTTTTTACTTCCTCTGCATTTTATGCTTTACTTTTTTTCGGTTTTTTCGTCATGGGTGTCAGTTTCATGGTTTTCGGGATCGCTGATAACGAAAATTAGGTCAAAATTAAAATTCAAGATGGTGCCAATAAAAATTTTCGGTTTTGTCGTCATTGGGTGTCGTTTTTATGGTTTTCGGCGTCGCTGATAACGAAAATGAGGACAAAATGAAAATCCAAGATGGCGCCGACGAAAATTTTTGGTTTTTTCGTCATGGGTGTCATTTTCATGGTTTTCGGGGTCGCTGATAACAAAAATGAGGTCAAAATGAAAATCCAACATGGCGCTGACGAAAATTTTCGGTTTTTTCGTCATGGGTGTCATTTTCATGGTTTTCGGGGTCGCTGATAACGAAAATAAGGACAAAATGAAAATCCAACATGGCGCTGACAAAAATTTTCGGTTTTTTCGTCATGGGTGTCATTTTCATGGTTTTCGGGGTCGCTGATAACGAAAATAAGGACAAAATGAAAATCTAAGATGGTGCCGACAAAAATTTTTGGTTTTTTCGTCATGGGTGTCATTTTCGTGCTTTTCGGGGTCGTTAATAACGAAAATGAGGTCAAAAAGAAAACCCAAGATGGCGCCGACGAAAACTTTCGGTTTTTTCGTCATTAGTATCATTTTCATGGTTTTCGGGGTCGCTGATAACGAAAATGAGGTCAAAATTAAAATTCAAGATGGCGCCAATGAAAATTTTCGGTTTTGTCGTCATGGTTGTCATTTTCATGGTTTTCGGGGCGTTGACAAAAAAAAATCGTTTTGTTTCTGTTTATTTTGAACTTATTTTGCGTTATCAGTGACCCCGAAAACCATGAAAATGATACTCATGACGTAAAAACAAAAAATGAATTTTTGGTGCTATTGAATTTTCATTTTGACCTCATTTTCGTTATCAGCGACGACAGTGACCCTAAAACAACGGAAATGATACCCATGACGAAAAAAACCGAAAATTTTCGTTGGCGCCATGTTGGATTTTCATTTTGACCTCATTTTTGTTATCAGCGACCGCGTAAAGCACGAAAATGCCACCCATGACGACAAAACCAAAAATTTTCGTCGGCGCCATCTTGGATTTTCATTTTGACCTAATTTTAGTTATCAGCGACCCCAAAAACCACGAAAACGAAACCCATGACAACAAAACCGAAAAAAAAGTAAAGCATATTTTTTTTAAAACCGAATGGCGCGTGACGTGTAGTTTTGAATTATACCCGTATTCATGATTCAGGGTCAGTCAGATTTTAAATTCACCTTATTCACAAAAATAAATAAGTTTACCTTCTTATTTTTAATTATATCTACTTATTTTAATTGTTAGTAATTAGGTTCACGTTCATAGAATACGTAGGTTCCTAATCTATCTATAACCAATACTTTCTAGAAAAATAAAACAAAGTGAACTTATTAATATCAATTCAAGTTGTTTTACTGCACTGACGTGTATATCCAAAACACTGCAACTCGAGTTACAGTGTTTTGCCTTAATAGCGCTCATTTGATTTTTTCGGGGCAGTTACATATCCCTATATTATTACTTTTGCATTTTATGGTATGTAGAAGGAAATATGACCACCTAAAAAACACTGTATTTTAGTTACATTTATGGTTTGGTATGGCATATCACTGTAACCGAAGTTACAGTGTGTTGGCTAAAAAGTTTAAGCGCGATTAGTCGAAACTCTGAGATACAGTGTTTTCGAAAACCAAACAATCTTGGTACGTCGCGCGCGGCGATACTTCCCTACGCGTGATACGTAAAAGACGCGCGGGGGGTGGAGCGGGAGCTCAACGGTTAGTAGTCGTGAATCATTGCTCTTGCTTGGACGGTGTTTTGATCGGAAGCGCGTACTTTTAATCGGTTTAGATTTGTGCGTTTTGACGAGTTTATAAATAATAACAATGAGTGGATACCGTAATAGATTATTAGTGAAATTGTCACAAAGCAATATACAACATCACAACAAGTCATCATGTACCACAATGGCTTCAGAATTGAACAGTGTGTTGAATGAAAAAGAAAATATCACTGGCAGTAATAAGGAGCGTCCTGGTATCAATACATCATACGATTGTGATAGCATTGAATATGACTGTTCCACATATGTATTCGATTCACGTAATATCAGCCCTTTGATACCCCTTAGTGAATCTCAAATAAATGAGTGTATTGCTGATAATCTTGGTGGCGACGTCAACTACGCTGATTTAATACCCGTACCTACTTCTAGTACCATTCAAGAATTATGTAAGGAATTAAGTAGCCAACCCTGCCCAGAGGGTCCATCATTGCATTCTGATACTGGACCGGTAATTAATGTAGACACGGTGTCCTCTTCTACTTCTAACGTAGAGTGTCTCGATACGTCAAGTGCTGTATTCCCGTGTGAAACACTAGAAGAATCTTATTATCCACCAGTCAAAAGAAGTCGAGATCCTAAAGTTATTTTAGCAAATCAAACAAAAAAGCATCCCATGAGACCTCCCTGCCAAAACTGCAAAAAAAACTGTTCCGTTAACATCTCCGAAACGGACAGAGAGATTATTCACACTCAGTTTTGGAGTATGGACAGACAGAGACGACGGGATTTCTTGTCAAGGCAGGTGCACAAAATGTCCACTGCAACCAAAAGGGCTGGACCTAACTCAAGGAGACACAATACTTTGACATGGACTCTTAATGAGTTCAAAGTATGCAAAACATTTTTTTTAAATACCTTAGGGTACAGTAACGATGAAGCAGTCCAGGCTGTTCTAAAGCAAAATCACTTGACTGGAAATAAAAATCCTAAAATTAGTGCTGCTCCTGATCCCAGAGGTCGACACACACCTTATAATGCTTTTTCTGCGGAGTACGAAGACGAAATGAAAACTTTTATATTAAAGTATAACCCTATGCCATCACACTATAATATAAAACATGCGCCAAACAGAAAATATCTGCCAGTAGGCGTGAATTTTACATCCATGTACAAAGAATTCCAAATATACTGTCAAGAGAAAAACCTGAAAGTTTGTAGTTGGGCACATTTTCACCACATGATCAAACAGCTTAATCTTTCTACAGCAGAGCCAGCTCAAGACATTTGTACGAAATGTAGAAACCACGAGTTAAAGCATAAAATATTACCTCTACCGTGTAATTGTAATGACTGTTTAGACTTAGGCAAACATCTAGAAAACAAAAGAGAATCAAGAAGAGATTTAAAAGCAATAGAAGAAAAGTGTGAAAATTCTGAGGGACGAGACATGCTATATACTGTAGATATGCAAAAAGCTATTTGTATGCCACTGTTGACCACAAAAGAATACTTTTTCTCAAGAAAACTCGTACTTTTCAACGAATCATTTGTGCCCCCGGGAAAAAACAAACAGGCTGTCTGTGCAGTTTGGCATGAGGGAGAAAGTGGTAGAAAAGCTCACAATGTTGCTTCTACATACACCCATTTTCTTAGAAAATATTGCAGAGACCTGAAGTCTATAACATTTTTCTTAGATAACTGTAATGCTCAAAACAAAAACAAGATACTTTTGTCTGCTTTAATAAGAGTAATAAATGATAAAATGACAAATATAGATAAAATTACTCTGGAATACTTCGAGCCAGGACACACCTTTATGGCCGCAGATGCTGTACACGCTGCAATTACAAAGAAATTGAAATCTAAGGGCCAAGTCTACGATATAGATGATTTTATATCTAATATTAAAAGTTCACGAAAAAACATGCAAGTCGACTTATTAAGTCACACACATATGATCATATTTAGTAATGATTCCAAAGTAGTATTCCCCAAAGGGTATAATATACATAACCTTAAAGTAATAGAATTCAGAAGAAATGAATTAACAATATTTGTCAAGAATGATTATAACGCAGAATTTAAGGAGATATCTTTTTTGAAAAAGAAAATAGAAATTGTATTGCGGGAAAAAATAACGACCGGTGTAACTGATCTTTTGGAAGACATACCTAGGGAGACTGAACCTAGAGGTATTAGCGAGATAAAAAAAAAAGAGTTATTAGCACTGTGTAAGTCAATACCTCGAACTAGAACATTTTTTTATGAAAATCTTGTTGTCTCGGAATCACCCGATCTTGACGAACACATTGATACTGATTTAATATAACCCTAAGACCTCAAAATAATTTACAGACTGATTATTAATAAAAACTTGATCTCATTATTAAATTTTTCATATTTGATTTGTATTGTTAGTTTTATAAGAAGAATTTTTATAATTAATGACTTGGTGAATGTTAATTTTACTTTTGCTTGCTACGGTTGTTCTAACTAAGATTTGATTCGAAGAAATGATTAAGAATGTGTGGAGAAGTCATTCCTAAGTTGAGTTTTTGTTTATATAGTTTTAAATTTTTTAAATTTTAAATGTTTGATTTTATTTGTAATCTTTCGTTTCATTATGACTTGATTGCTATTATTTTATTGATTTATTGTACGATTTGATTCGAAGAGGTAACTATTGAGTTAATTAAGAAAATTGATTTTATTTTTAATAAATATATCTTTTTAATATAAATTAAGTTTTTTATCTTTGACCGAAGTAGGTAGGTACCCAAATAAAATTTAACACGCAAAAAAACTTTGTTATTGCCAACTGTAATTAGAATTGTTAATGTAAATTCATTCGGACACCCTCTTAAATACCTATTATTGTTAAGGTAATAAACTGTATTTGAAAATACAGTGTTCTTGTATGATCCAATAGCTCTGTTCTCATAAAACCAATACACTGTAACAAAACATACAGTGTTTTGCACAAACAATTGGATACATTTTTTTAAGTCTTATAGGGGCAATACACGTTTACATGGTTAATTCTTATTGTATGGATCGTACGGTTGTAAAATTTAGATGGTTAGATAAGACGTAAAAATACCTATCTTTTGGTACCTGCCACTATATACTATGTTATAAATATATTTACAAAACGTACCAAAAACCAAAAAAAGTTTAAAAAGCCCTTTTCACGAAATTGGTATTTCTGAGATACAGTGTTTTGGATTTACACGTCAGTGCATTGCTCTACCCTGTAACGCAACTTACTCAACTTAGTACCTATCCGAGTTCGTGAACTCATGACCAGTGCGCTAAGCGCGCGCGTTTTCGTGCCGCGTAATTTGCTACGTATCGCCTCTCCGTGCGGGGGCTGGGGTAAGCGATTGATGCATACGGCGCTCGGGGTAACCTCGCCTTAAAATGTAAAGCAAATAACTATAGGTGTACCAATACTACCAATACATCAAATCAAATCATTTATTCGCATGATATGGGTAGATAAATGGCATATGAATGATATATTTCATAGTATAACAATAAGGATCCTCATATTAACCATTACTGATATACGAAACTATAAATAAAAGTTTATGGTAACAATGACACAAAAAGGTAACATACCTATACTAACTAATTAACTAGGCAAGTTAAATAAAACCTTATAAAAATGGCGCAGCATAATATCCGTATCTGTGGTGTGTTTGACTGTAAACACTTCCCAACTACGCGTCCAGAAGCACTTAGAACTTGGATCTAGACTCACTAAAGTCACTGTGACTTAACCTTTACAGCACATCATACTGTAGCGGCACTACAAAAAGTACTGTCAAAAACTCAAAACTATTTATTTGCAGTAAATGTGGTAGAAACGGTGGTAAAAGTAACATAATTAGAGTGCAATGACACATTTCGCCATAAAAATAGCATGCACAACAACATGATAAAAAAGTACTACAGCGCGTATGACACAAAGAACTAACATCAAAATTCGAAATCGCGATATTAAAGTTATCCGCGACTTAAGACTATATAGAAAAACCCGTCAACAACTGTCGGGCAGCAGCCCACCAGGCACCACCGGTCAACACCGGTCTGGTCTGAGGATCCTCCCTTTTCTATAGGGGAAGAAGAACTTAATCTTTTGACCGCCACAGTCGAGTATAGACGACAAACCAAAATATGCCTAGCACGCCACAGTCGCGACTGGGTGACAGAATTTTTAACGTATTAAATGTCATTATACAGCATTGTTTTGTTTATTTCCCTTGTTAATTATGTACCTTGACTCTTCTTAATTTATTTGAAGTGAATTGCTTTCATTAGATTTCATCTATAGTAACTTAAGATGACAAAAAAGAAAACCAGATAAAAAGTTCGAAAAACATGGTGCCCTCGACGCCACAGTCATCATAACAGGACACGTAGTGATGTAGTAGCAGTCAATATAACAAGAATATCAACCTCGACAGCAACCTACGTTATATTTGATTTACTCTGAATTCTGCACTAATAAATAAACAAAACATTTGATATTGAACTTTTATGTTTGAGAAATCAAGAAAATTTTATAATACTGAACTATGCGCTCTTTAAAAGTCAAGTATTAGTTGATTATCGATTAATTGTAATGACTGCAATACCCATCTCTATCACACTGTTGTATTGTCTGTGCCGGGAACGCCACAGTCGTCTATGTTGTACAGTCCTATGACGTCAAACGCGGAATTTTTTTTAATACCTACCTAGTTCGTTTACTGTTATTAAATATTATTAATAATGGATGACTTTAATATGAGTAGTAAAGATTAATTAAATATACTGCTGAGTCGACACTGACAAGTTTATAATGGAAGACAGTGCGGAAGTTTTAGAAGACGAAGATTTTGAGGTAAGTTTATTAATTTTAAGCTTATTACGTTAAGAAATAAAACGAAAAAAAAAATACCTACCTAAAAATATATCAGACTATAGACTGTTAAATTAAAGTTCGCCGCCTGTGCCGCAGCTCAGTATGGCGTATGCCATCGACTACGACGCGGGTGAGGAGTGCGCGCCGGTGATGTTGATTGTCTTTTAAATATTGAACAGTATTTAATGTGTGGAGGTATTAAAAATGGTGTGATTGTTCTACAAATTTCTACTACCTATTTGAATAAAAGACTGATTTTTATAAAATGTTTTATTTTATCTTTTGTGAACTTCCATAAGAGACTTTGTCCATGTAGGTACCATTATTCCTCATTATTTCCTATTCATTTCAATTTTTTAAATAATCTACATTCGAAAGTAAACTACACTAACATACCATCAATATTTACAAAAGTTTTTCCACAATATGAAACATAATATCAGTCAAACGTAACTTACGAAACTATTAAAGCAAAATACCTATTATTATTTCGATATTATTAAAAAATATCGGTTGCGCACCTCTAGTGCAGAGGCGAGCAAATTAAAAAAGCCGTGCCAGCTACGCCACTGTCATCATAAGGTGACAAGAAAGTACGTCATAATTGAACATAGTGCTGTGATGGTATTGACTTGGTTTTATCGATTGTTGTTTTGAATTGTGGATTTAACGCCGAAACTGTGACACATATCATTTTTATTTCTGTCATAAAGGACAAAGTGGGATGAAATAAAACTCCTGTATTATATATTTCCGGTATAGTGAGCTTTTAATAAAAACATACTCTAGGTTAAAAATAAATAGTTAGTGCTTTATCGATATAATTTCGACCTCACTACTATTTTGTAGGTATTAAAGGATGAATTTATAGCTTGGCGCCGAGGGCACGCTTTTTCTTTTTTGACGTGGCGGTCAAAAGGTTAATAAAAACATACTCTAGGTTAAAAAATAAATAGTTAGTGCTTTATCGATATAATTTCGAACTCACTACTATTTTGTAGGTATTAAAGGATGAATTCATAGCTTGGCGCCGAGGGCACGCTTTTTCTTTTTTGACGTGGCGGTGAAAAGGTTTAAGGTGTTACCACACCAATCGATCGATGGTAGAATGGATTAGTCGACGTCGATCGATAGTTTCTCTCTTTCGGCAATCCATTCTACCATCGATCGAGGGCTCCATCGACGATCTATCGATTGGTGTCGTAACACCCTAACATCCTGTTGTTCATACCCCTATAAAACTAAGGGTCTTAATTCTTTCAGATATACTGTATAAAACAGTAGACAATTTCGTCTCGTGCGTGATCGCCAACACGTTCTGGCTCGTCTCCATCATCTACTACCTATACATCACATTCTTGGGATACAGCAGTAAGTGGCACTTCTACTGAACAGTCAGGGGCAAAAATATGTATACACTTGCGATTTTTTACATACAAATATATGAAATCTTACTGTCTTCGTAATATCATTTGTTGACTGACACTATTCATCAAAATATAATACAATGTCAGGTTTCACAAAAATTCGCTAAATGAATATATTTTGCCTTTGACAGAACAATGATTATGTATGCACTCGGTCATGAGCAAAAATATGTAAACGTAGCTAAATTTGAGTGAATTTCTTTTACAATACCGAATTTTTCACAAGTGGTATTTTACAGTGTTAGGAGCTGTTTGGAAAACACTTCAATTTCGTGATGTGTATACATACTTTTGTCCGTGACTGTACAAAAACTCAATTGCAAATTGACTTTCAGATTATGGAAAAGTTGTTGATTCAGGTAAGTGTCTACTGTATACATTAATGGGGAACTATTCTCATACTCATTTCGGCAAGAAATATATGGAATATGCTCATGCCGTGGTAGAATATTAACTAGTCAGTAAGATGGCAACGGGGCGGACTGCCCAGCGTAAAGTTGATCTCGTAATACCGTTATCACCCGAATTTGTAGAAATTACACTTGCTAATATGACTTTTACGACCTAATGGCACAGTACACTATTGCACTGGTGGTATCATGGCAAATAATACTAAACGACATAAGAAAGAAAGAAAAAAAAACAGTAGTTTTGAGACTTTCTGTTGGCCGGTTTTCATTTATGGATGGACCTTTATGAACATAAAACTCTTTTGCAAAAAAAAAAAAAAACGACTTCCTTTACTTCTGGGTGTCAGTGATTTTTGTTTGTTTCATTGAGTATTTTGCCTTCGACTTCCGGAAGTAAAGTTATGTTCCACTTTTAGTGCTGTTTTTTTGGAAGTGTGTTATTTTTTTGTTTTTTTGCAAAATTGTCACACAAATTCTTGTCGAGTATTCATTTTCCATTGGTACTAAAAGTTATTAGCAGATCATCCACATAGACATAGAAGAAAAAATATGTATAATAGAAGATAACTCATAAAGTACCCAAGCAATGTGAATAAAATTTAAACGTGAACACCGCGCGAGCTTTTTCTACATAAATCGGAATCACGTAAAACGGACTAGGAATCACAGAGTTCTGAGTTAACAAAAAAAATCAAGCTGGATTGATAACCTCCTTTTTATTAGAAGTCGGTTAAATATGAACAAAGGCGGACGTATGCCTGGACATTATCACTATATTGAAATCTTTTCTATTACCGTTTTCTCTTGTCCCACAGATCTCCCGATGCTCCACAATGCGCGTGCGTTCCTCCTACCGCTACCCATCCTGGTGCTGACCTACTTCATCACCATCATCATGGGATGGAACCTCAGCGGAATGCTCGTGCACTTCTATAAGATGAGGATACTGCACTGATCTAGGAAATACTTGCGTCACTTGTCAATGAGGGTTGAACGACATTTGTTTTCAGACTGAAGTGTTTTTGGTCTTTCAGCTCGTTTATGACGTCGAGAATTAATTGTTCTAATGCGAGAGAGAGAGAGAGACACCTATATAGGACGCGTAGTACCCTCTTTTTTTCGCAACAGTACAGGCTTTAACACTTCCAGACAAGTTGAATAAAAAATGTTCCTTCATTCTACACGAGTCATATTTTATTATCAAGTGGTGCAGTTTTATTACGATGTTAAAACATAGAACATACTGTAATATCATAGTGTTAAAGTAAGGAATAACAAAAAATATAATGTCAAATATGAATGACAATGCAGTACTGGATACAGATGCGCCATTTTTTATTAGAATCTTCATAATCCCAATTAATCAATGAAAAACAACATTGCACACCTTATCCTTGACTCTGGCCATACAGTATTACGGTATTTAAAACAAAATAAGTGCGAAATGCGGTACACTCGGAAATTGTTTATCATCATCATCTGCCTAGCTTTTTTCCTAACTAATTTGGGGACGACTTCCAGTCTAACCGGGTGCTGAATACCAGTACTTTAAAGCGGTCATCATTGGTCATCATCAAAATAAAAGGCAGAAATGCTTAAGGTGTAGACTCTTCAATATTAAAACTTCGAAAACGTAGTGTATTCTGTGATTGCTTGTCAAAGCAATCAATTGGATTTTTGTATGGACTGTTCAATAGGAAATTATAGCTTTTATACTGATTTTGCTAAGTCACCAATACAAGCCCTCAAATGGTTCCTTGCGATCACCGATATTACTCAATAAAGCATGTTATGTGAGCAATGTAACGATTATTACGATTATTTTGGTATACTTACATTATTTTTTAAATAGTAAAATAATGAATATTTTATAAGAAATAAATTAAAATACGTTTATCTGATTGTATTTTATTTATTGAATTTAAAGTTATACCGTTAATAAGTCATGATATTATATGTATTTTAGAGTTCTTTCTACATTCATTGATAAATATTATAATCATAATTTAATCATCATCTAGTACTATAACTTCATCAGAAGTGATAGGTTTGGGCCTTTCTGTGAATGGCAGCTGTTTCTTAGTGTCTGGCTTCTTCATTCCTTGCTTGGGAACCGAGGTCTTGGTGATGGTCAGCGAGGATGGCAGCTTGCTAATGGACGCGTTTATCTCGTGGCTCTTGGATATCGGTAGGTGTTTCTGTCGCTCCGCCAGCTTCTCCTGCAGCGTCTTCCCCGGACTGACCTGCTGGTGCGGCATGGGAGGCTTTGTGTGGATGGCGGCGCTCACAGTCGACGCCGTGGACATGTGCGCCTGCGCCGGCATCGTGTGCGAGCCGTGCGACGAGTGCACCGTGCCGTACGACGACAGGTTGGCAGACATCGACGCAGGCAAGTTCTGGAGCACCGAACCCATACTCGGCGTCAACGGAGTCGAATTAGACTTCTGAAGCGAGCTTACAGTAGTTGTGGGCGCAGCCTTGCTCACTGCAGGCATTGGCGCAGTGAAAGACTTGGACGCCTTCATCTGAGGGTTCACCGGAGGCCGCACGGAGCCTGGCTTCGGACCGCGCTTCTGCTTCTTTGCAGGCGGCATGAACGACGACGCAAAGTTCTGTCCTAAGAACTGACGGTAGAACTCGGCCTGGAATGAATTCTGCAGAGAATTCTGGAGAGTACTCTGCAACGCGGTTTGTAATGACGGGCCATACGCTAGGGCGTTAATGTTAGACAGGTAGGATAAGGACAGAGCCGCGGCAGCCTGCTGCATGGGGTCGTTCATTAACGGCATGAAGCTCTGGAACGCGGCGGCCATGTCATTAGCCGACATCTTCGGCAAACTTGACGTCGTCGACGTCGATGTCGAGGGCTGCGGAGCCTTCTGCTCCGGCTTCGGCAGACTCGGCACAGTGGACGTGGTAGCCTTCACAGTTTCAGCGACAGCAGCTTTCGCAGCTTGTTTCTTTTGAGCATTCTGACTCTTATCCATACTAGCCATCGTCGCTTCATACTTCAGTTTTTGAATCAACCTCTGACAGTACTTCATGCTGATGTCGACTAGATTACTATTTTCTGTGATCGTTTCACTTGTAGCTAGCTTGTAACCCTCGATTAATAAGTTCGTGAATTGTTTCGAGTTTGGTTGTTTCTGAACTTTCTGGTACGCTCTGTAAATATCCAGCATTAAACTGTTAAGCGCTTGGCGCTCCACCTCGTTGCTTTTGAGATCTGCTTGCTGGCTGAACTTGGTCAGTTGTCCTTTAAGAGATTGAACGCAAAGCGAGAATGCTTGCTGAGCCAGCTCCTCTCTATCAGAATCACGGACGTACTTCTTGTCGGGATCAGGTGTTCTCTGCAAGTGCAAGCTCAGTTCCAAAAGAGTCTTGTGATCGTCTATCTCTTTCAATATTTCCATAGTGAGAAGGACAGACCGATTCATGTGGAAAATGAAGCTGCCCGGCCTGTCTACTTCTGTTAAAGGAATTTTCCATATATTATTAAAAAAGTTGGAGGGTTTCCTTTCACTGAATAGTCCTCCCAATTTTTGGCCCGATCTTGAAGTGAAGTTGGATAACATGAGATCTCTACATCTCTCGATATCTTTACCCTTTTTGTAGTAAAAGTGATAGTGAGCGATTCTGTATATAGCCTTGTAGTTTGGAGGGAAGCGACTCGCGCAGTCTTCCAGTGCATCGAGGCAGGCGGATACGATCTTCATAATCTCGTCTTCTGTGAGAGGTTTGGAGTCGTTCGATGACTTGGAGGTGTCGCTGCCGCTGCTGGAGTCAGATGACGACGAGGAAGACGTACTACTGGAACTGGAGTCAGATGACGACGAGGAAGACGTACTACTTGAACTGTCATCTTTTTTCTCACCATCCGTCTCTGCCTTTTTCTCTTCCACAGGTTTTTCTATTTCGGGTGTTTTTTCTTTGACAGGTGGTGGCGGTTCTAGTTGTGGTGGGGGTGAGGTCAGTGTCGGTTGCGGTGACTTTACGTCTATAACAACAATTTCCTGTTTATTTTCATCTGCCGTCACAACAGGTTTTGCGTCAGTCACTTCTGTACTCTGTAAGATCGGTTCTTTAGGCGTCCTTTCCGTGTCGTAGGATGCGGACCTCCTGACCTTAGCCGCCGCAGCTTCCATCTTCAACCGCTTGGCCTCATGAGACTCCTCTTCACCAGCGTCGCTGATGGATCGCTTGAGAATGTTGGCCGGGTGAACTGGCTCAGTGGGTTTTGGTTCTGTGTTCGTTTCTATTTCTGCTACACCGTCTTTTTTAGGTTTTCTAGTAAAAGGACCTTTCTTCCACTCTTCAATACAAGTTGAGAATACCTTGCCTACTGATGCAGGTATAGGCTTGTTTTCATGTTGTTCTATGTACTTTAAAATAGAGGCATGAATTCGATAGTGTACCTCTAACACTTGTATGCACAAATGAGTTGGTGTACTGTAATTAATCTTCAGAGGATACGTCGCATCATTATCCTTTAAACTCTTCACGGCCTTCATGTAATAGTCTAAGTAAACAGATGGTGATTTGTTGCGTTTCTCCCCAACTTTGCCCAACATATAGAAGAACTGCCACGAATCATCATCCGTACCGCTATTTAGATCAACAAGTACAGTAATGAAACATTTTTGAGTGGCATCTAACATATCTTCTTTCTGTTTCTCCAGAGACTCGAAATCTTCCATACTCAACGACTCGCTCGCCTGTTTCAGCACTCGCGAGCAAAACGACTGGACCGTATACGCGAACATTCCATATTCCGTCCACATAGTACCAAGCGTGGGATCCAAGTCCACAGATCTTTTAAAACATCGTAACACAGATTTTGCAGGATTCAAATATTCTCTTTCGTGGTTAATGAGATTCTTACAAGAACTTAGCATTGCATCTAAATTTACAGCTTTTGCTAAAGATATCCTCGCCCACGATTCTACTCTGTCATTGTTCACAGCAACGTCTAACATGTTGAACTTTACACCTAGTTTCACTTCTTCTTTTTTATAATAGTAATCGCCGAGCAAAAAATAGATGTCCTTCATTTTGTACGGTAATAGCGATGGAGTATATGGTAATCTGTCTTCCAAACCTTTAATGAATTTGTCAATTTCTGGAAGGTATTTCTGAGGGTCACATTCCGGAGGCAGAAGCGCAAGTATTTTATGGAACAACTGTTCGGTGTCAGCCGTGATGCCCGGCAGCTTGCCTTCTAGAGCCGGTAACATCGAAGGTCTAAAGATTTCATATAATTGCTGTGCTCGTTTCCAGTCTAAAGTTGATGGTGTTACATTATGATCCACAAGATATTTTAATTTATTCTTTCTTCCAGGATGCCCAAATAAGCAGAAAACACACTGTTCCATGTACTGGACTACTTGGTCTAGAGATTTGGCCAATGATGGCGATCGTAACCTCGGCACCACCGTGTCTAAAGTAAAATAGAGTAGTTTTGCTTCAGACTTACAACACCAGCCCCGCTTGCCCAGCTGTTCATGTGCAAGGAATAAAACCATTAAAGGATTAGGCACTTCATCGCACGCAACTTTTTCTTTGTCTATTCTAACCCTCCCTTGATCTTCCTCTCTCTGCAATATGTAGTGTACTATGATCCACGGGATGACTGTCCCAAAAGGCATTTCAGATGCATTTGTCTCTACTTGGTGACCAATTACTCTGATGAGATCTTCTAGGCCCTGACTAAGTTCCTTTTGAGAGACAGTATCCAAACAAGTCAGGCCTTCTGTCGTGAGAATATGTTCCATACAACAAAGTATCTTAACAACTGTTAGGGTCCACTTATCATATTCCTGAGATCCTGTTGTAAATCTAAAGTAATGCTTTAGAGCTTCATGTAAGCAGGTCAAAGACCATTTGAAGCATTCCTCAGGCTTGTCTAAAGCCCAGTAAGTGTCTAATATCACAGATAAGTGTACTGCAAAATCTAGGGACACCTCTTCTTCATTCCTAGCCATAGTCTTGCAGTGTTCAAAAGTATCAATTACTATTGATAACACA
Organism: Noctua janthe; assembly: GCA_910589295.1. Lineage (NCBI taxonomy): Eukaryota > Metazoa > Arthropoda > Insecta > Lepidoptera > Noctuidae > Noctua > Noctua janthe. The sequence goes on along the minus strand of OU342575.1, from coordinate 14,173,554 downwards.
TCTTCATAGTTTCCTCTCTCATATGACTCCATAACAGTAGAAAGCCTCTTATTTCTCTCAAGGAACTTTATACCAGCTAAAACTTCATTCTCATTGACTGTTGGTTTGAATGAAAAGTTGACAACATTTAGATTGTATGTGTCATGGTGGTCTCCCATGGCTTCGAATTCATACTGAAGCTGGTACAAGCAGTCTAAAGCAAACTCATTGCATTTGTTTAACAATTGAATGTGGAGTTTCACCCAGAGATAGCGTAGAGTCAGTTCTAAGCATGTGGTGCTTTCGAAAATGTGAGGTTTTAAACTGAGTGCGATGCCTATAGTTTCAATCACACTTAAATCATGTTTTTGCTTGTCGTCTGGGGGAGTTGTATTGAACTTCTCGTTTACTGAAAACTCTTCTACTAAAAGGTTGACAGTCGTATAGTGCAGTAGCTCGTCATCATTGTCACTGGTGCATGTTGGAACATCAATATGATTGAGATAGCATTTGTTAGCTTCAACAAATACCTCCGGCAGGCCCTGTGGCCATTTCTCTCTCCACTTAACAGCTAAAATACTCAGGTAATCTTTCAAAATATCAATTATATCTCTTTTGTTTTCTGTATACTGATTGATGAAGTTCTTGACATCTGTTTGTTCATCCTCAGATCCAAAATACTCTTTTGCTTCTTCAGGTTTATCCTTCTCTTCAAAGAGTTTATCAAGGTCTGATGTGTCGGGAGATGTCTCTCTTGCTTGATTTTCTTTCTTTTCAACCATTTCTGGCACTAAAGAAATAGGCACCATTTTGCGCAGTGTCTCATAGATATTGTCGTCTTGTTCTTGTTTGCTAATAGGTTTCTTACGTCCGGACCTTCGCTTAGTACACCATTCCCACATTTCTAGAAAGCTGAGGGCACTACCTCTTCTTCTAACTGGGCCTTTCTTGGCTGCTTTACTGTCAGGCAGCGTTTCAGCAGTTTCTGCAATCATTTCAACATCACTATCAATCTTTTCTGTGTCAGTTGCCCCTTTGTCCTTGTCTGATAAATCATTGTTTTCATTCTCTGATACATTTTCCGAATTCTTTTCAGTTTCTGGTATAATTTCTTCAATTTTACTATCTTCAGGTTCTATTTCTTTGGGCTCCTCACACACCTCCATAGTGTCTTCTTTATCATCTTTCTCAAAAATAATATCAAGTTTACAGGCATGACTGAAGTAGTGCTCTGACATATGGTGATGCATATTAACTAGCGAGTCTCCAACTGCTTTCCAACTTAAATTGCTTATAGGTTTAACTAACTTCAATTCAGGCAAAATGTATTTAAACTGCTCGGCTCTCTGTTGCTCAAGATAAATTTCATTGATATCTTCTGCTTCTTTTATAAGTTTATCAGCTTTTTCCTCATCAATTGGCTCATCTTCTTTTTCATTCCATTTATAAATGGGGTTAAGATATTCCATAAATTCTCTTATGTAAGAATAGACTGTGAATATATGTTTTCTGTATGCAAGTCCCCGCAGGTATCCTGGGTCTAATTGCAGGGCATCATGTATGGTTGAAATACATTCCTCTTTATAGTCTAGACCGAGGAGCAGTGTGACGATCTTGTCGAGGCAAGGCCAGTGACGAGGATTGCGTTCGGCACCTCGTTGAAAGGCATGGAGCGCCATTTCGTAGCGTTTGGCCCGCATACAGAGTTGTCCGAGGCGGTGCCACAGCGTGACGTCGGTGTCGTCGAGCTCTGCAGCCGCGCAGTACGCCTCTATAGCCGCGTCTATTTCTTCCGATGCGGTTAACATCGTCGCTAGATTTTTATACGATAAATATTTTAAATTAAACAAAGGACCGGGTACTTTCTCGCCTTGCGCCGGTTTCTGAACATCATATAGCAGTTCCGTGTCGAGGAGGTCTTTAAGTAATTGAGTGGCATCTTTTAGATTACCTTTTCTTTGAAGCTCAAGTGCATTCGCGTATTGTTGCAATGCTATCTGTTCGGATGCCTCTCTCGTCACTTCCTCTTCGGATCCGCTGTCTTCCTCCGATTCTTCATTCAAAGCAGATATTTTTATCATCTTGATACTCAGTTCAAATTAATGTGATCATTGATTTTTTGATAAATAAACAGCGAAACCCGGCTCACAGCCCGCTTCGACAATACCATTGACATTATTTTGACATTCGTGAAATTAAAAAGTTCAGAAACTAGGTTTAAATAAAAATAAACAAATAGTAAAATAAAGATTCTAGAAAAAAAAATTCAGACGAATTGATAACCTCATTCTTTTGGAAGTCGGTTAAAAAGAATCGTTTATTCGTATGACCTGGGGCTGCAGTCTCGACATAGATAGCGACAAAAATCGGTCGTTAAGTCATAACGATGTCAAATTTCTTTAATAGATTTTCAACCTTAAGGTTTCAAAATAAAGTTGAAAATCTATTAAAGAAATTTGACATCGTTATGACTTAACGACCGATTTTTGTCGCTATCTATGTCGAGACTGCAGCCCCAGCTGATGTTATAGTGAAAACTAACTCTAAAAATCAATGTGACACCTTAAAAAGAAGTTGGGTGTCATGTTAACTGTTGTATGTACCTTTTGACTTGAAAAAGCGAATGGGTAAAAATATCCGTAGCTAACAAAAACTATTGTTTGCATTCAGAAGAAGTTTTATACGTTTTTATTTGTGTACAAGATATATTATCAGTTCAGTATCTTGTTTAAGCACACCAAACAAATTACATTTATTGCTGCCATGAACCGTAACTATCAATGAGAATAAGTTTGGATTTTAATGGTTAGAATACCATCATGATGGCTGCGTTCGTAGCGAGAATTTCCGTGCTTCCGACATTTGACACTAATTGTCAGATGTCAATATATATTTAGAACATTGAGGTTAGGTTTAGGGTTTCCCAAAAAGAATTAATTTGTAAACAAATTAACACAAAAACGGTAAAGTGAATAAAAATTATGCTAGCTCACAATTCGTTACTAAAGCGTACTTGGCCAATGCTAGTTCAAAGCGCGGAAGCACACAGAAAACCTCGATGGCTACCAGTCGCAAAAAGTAAAATCTATCGCATACCCAAACGTCCCGTAGTTTCCGAAGAAGAGCGTCTAGAGCTTATGCGTCTTCACAACAACTATAAGACTCAAATGCGGTCTATAAGGAGGTTCTACCATGAGGAGATGATCAAAGAGAAGTCAACGACAGAGAGTGCAAGTTCGGAGATGTCTCAACGCCTGGAGGCGGAGGAATGGGCTCGGTGCGTGGAGATGAACGAGAAGTGGAATGCGCAGATCGCGGGGGAGCGTGAGGAGAGGAGGAAGGTGGAGCAGGTCGCGCTTGCGGAGCACGCCCTGAAGCGGATGGAGAGACTGGATAAGAAGTTCAAGGAGAGGATCGCGAAAGCTGCAGAGGAAATCAAACTACAACAGGTAAATTAAAATTCAATTTTGCTCTGACCAATTTCAATGATATTTTAAAACCAGAGGGTCATCAGGGATTACTCTTTATGCTGTGAGCGTTGTTTAAAAATAGTAAATTCCTTAATTTTATTTTCTCAATTAGTTTTACCTGCTTTATAACAAAGAACTTTGTTGAAAATTATAAAAATATCTTATGTTTCCAGGAACTGAGTTCAACATTCATAACGCCAGAGACTCTGGAGGCTGCCATAGAGCATGCTCTAGCAAACCCCATAGACTACAACTTTGCCATAGACCTCAGAGGCAACAAGTATGAGGGCAGGGATGTACAGATCCAGAGAGAAGCCAAGGAAGATAAAGCTGCAAGCGCTACTGCTTAGAAATAACCATTTAGTTTGTTGTCTGTAAATAATTTAGGTACAATAAATAATTATGTAAGAATTTCTTTTTACACTTTCTCATTAAGATTCTTCTATCCAAAATAATAGTATCCCTCTCAAGACTTCTTGAACTATAGAGTGCTCTGCATATAAGACACTGCAGGATAATCTGTAGCCATGTAGCCAGTACCACTTGCGGAAACAATTGATACCTCATTATGTCAAATAAACTTGCTCATTTATTTTCTACAATAAAATATCACTAAATTAAATAGAGGTTAAGCACATTAACTTACCTTTAGACTAAGCAGCTGTCCTCTAACCTAAGAGACGTATGTGTTACTGGCCCTAGAGTGTCTTCTTCTCTCAGCTAAAACACTAGGAACATGCAAAGGCGGACTTTTTTTGGCATTGGCTTATGTAATTATTTGACGAAAAAGTGCTGACTCAACCTTATTTAACCTTCTGTGTGGAAAAATTAAAAATAGGGTATTTGACAGTGCTATATTGAATAATATAATGAAACAAAGGCTTTAAATAAAGTAAATTAATTTGTATAGGATAATTAAAATGAAGAGCTTCTAATGAAGTCATAGCGCTGCGCTAGTGGCACGAAACGCGATGGTACAAAAAAAAACAACTTTACAATTTTCCAACATTTATTCTCCGTACAACTACACAGACATATCCTGGAACATGGCCTCCCAGTTAGGCACGAGGTTGAGCTTGTGCTGCAGGGCTCCGAGCGCCACTAGGCTGGCGGAGCGCGATGCGTCGTCCGTGCCTACCGACATCACCTCCTGGTGGAACGCAGCTTTCGTACCCATGCAGACCTGGAAACGAGAAAAATGTGATCAATTCAAATCTATTTACATCTCTACAGAAAATATCAAGCGACATGTAAATTCGATGCCAGTAGACATACATTCTCAAAACGAGATATAAATATTGATAGCTAATCAATATTTAACCAAGGGCGCGACGGCGAAACGTCGCTCCCCATTTTCTGACGCAACAGGATCGCTCCTTTTCCATAGAACTTGAAAAATTACTAGGGTGGTTCTATGCCATGCGCCTCTGTCTAACTAGCGCAGCGTTGTATTATTTGTAACCTATATATCAATATCAAATTAAGGAATCATCTTCTTTTCTAAGCTGGGAAAAAAGGGATACAACTGACTCCCTGATACAAGAGAGTTCTAAGGACACTTACTTCAAACATGGTATCCCCCAGAGATAAGCTGACACGTCCAGACCGATGCACCAACAGTTTCCCGATGCGGCCTTCTTCTAAATCTGACAAACGACATCTGTTGTCTACCTGCAAATCAACATAAATTTACAAACTTTAATAAAAGTGCAGTTGTCATATGTACAGACGTCTGCACATCAAGCTACATCAAATTTCTTTAATACATTTTCAACTTTATGGATAAAACATTAGGTTCAAGGTTGATTCATCACCGTCATTGGTTGATCAACGAGCGGAAGTTGCGTAGCTGAATTTTGGGCCAAACATCATCATCATCATCATCATCATTTCAGCCGAAAGACGTCCACTGCTGGACATAGACCTCCCCCAAGTCGCCACATTGTCTCGCATCCAGCGGATCCCTGCAACCTTTACCAGGTCATCGGTCCACCTAGTGGGAGGCCTTCCAACGCAACGTCTTCCAGTTCCCGGTCGCCACTCCAGAACGTTCCGGCCCCATCGGCCATTCGTTCTGGGCCAATCATATATAATAAAAATTTGAAATCAACACGCTAAGAAGAAGAAGAAGGTTGATTGAGAAAATTTGACTGTTTCGGGTAGCTTGATGTGCTGGCGTCTGTGCCTTTAGTTAGGAACTTGAGTATGTCTCTTGAAAGATTGGCAATTAATTTACAATTGAATGATACACATAACATAACATCACGCCTGTAAACATCGAAAGGTTAGGAGTAAGGGCGGTTTCAGATTAGCGTGTATGTGCGTTTTTTGCCACATGTCCAACTTGTACGAGCGTTGACGCGCAGAACAGCGTCGTTCACCCCATTTAAATGGTCTAACCGCCTCTAAGGCGACACTCTGACCCCGAATTTTCCAATATCTTAGGGGGCCACTCTATTGTTAAAACAATACAAGAAGGTTCGACTCAAACAAATATACAATAGGTACCCGTAGTTCCGGGTCTAGTTGTGTGGTTGATGTTACAACGACTACAAATAGTAGGCACTTTTGTGTTAACAATTTGTCTTCAGTGTGGGAATCGAACCTACGACCGCATCGCAGTACCTGGGTAATTTCTCACCTACTTACTACACGCTAGTAAGAATAAAATTTAAAAATGCTCAATCTATAAAAATGGTCGATTTCACCAACATTAAGTGACACCTAAGTGAATAAACGCTCAGCTCAGTGCCGACAGTTGAAATTACAATTAGGTGCCGTATCGTGTAAATTTTAGCATAATTGTATGATAGTAAGTTATTATTATAATTTCACAGTCCGTCATGCATAAACGATTTGTTTCACAATTTCATGCAGTATGATTCACTACAGATAATAACAGTAGCGCTATTTCGACGTCAGATAATATGTCAGGTTGGCCGAGTGGTCTAAGGCGCCAGATTTAAGCTCTGGTTCCCGAGAGGGAGCGTGGGTTCGAACCCCACACCTGACAAACGAGGTTAACTTTTTTGATTACTTTTTTAGGAAGTTTTGAATGATTTTGTCACCATTTTTATAAATTCTTGAGGCTATTTAGATCGAATCGTGTTTAGCGGTCGTGGACTTGTAATTATTGCTCTACAAGCAATAGAGCATTATAACTACGTCACTTGAAACAAAATTCTTAAACAGTGCTTAGGTCGATAATGTCCAGGATATATCCTTTTACCGCCGGACATTAGATGACTACGATATTAAAGCCCGGCCCCATGTAACAAAGAACCTTTTTAGAATTGGAAAAACAGCAGCAATCGTCTAATTAAAATTTCATTTAAAATACCACATTTGGAACCGTTGGCCTTCATAACCAGCTGTTTACATACAATTAACTTTACCTCACTCTTAGAACTTCTCCTGTATCGTGGGCGCGTTTACAAGCATTGAAACACACTTACACAAACAGCCAGACCCGGAACAACTACATGTAGGCCATACAAATATTTGGTCAGTGTGAGGATCGAACCCGCGACTCGCGCCGTAGCCACCAATCGCTTACGCACTGCACCAACCGTGCCGTCATCAATTACGATATAGAAAAATGTGGGAAACGCAAAAATTATTGCTGGGAAAGTACTTTTTTTTGGGTGAAAAATCACGTTTTACGGTAAAACTCAATGTAACGCTCTCAAAACATTGTGATTGGGATGCATTACGTGGAGGTATTTAATGCAAAGTTATAACCTTGAAAATAAGTATTAAAAAAAAACTTCTGAATAAGTTGAAACTTTGAGTTCCAATATCTCCGTAACTAGAAGGTTCCCAGGTTAACAAAAAATGATCGCAATGACTGGTAGAACAAGTGCCTTTCGGCTTCGTTAAGGGTCTTGTTGCAACCTTCATGCAAGGTAAGCAAGAGCGCACCTTCCCTACTTTGCATATACAAAGACTTAAAAAGAAAAAATTCTACAGTACTTTTACAGTTATTGTAAAATGGACTTTTCATCACTGGCTGAAAACAGTGACCTTTATTCTCATTTCAATAAGATTTCTATTGTATTGTTGTCACTGAAAATACTCTCAAAATCACAGTGATATTTTTTATCGTGACAATAAGGGTTGCGCCTCATCCAACAGTAGCCATTTCTGTAGCTCAGAAACGTCATTTGCTAGAGCGAGAAACAGAACCGGAATGCTATCGCAAGCGGCAGTAAAACAAGGATAGGAGCAAGGAAAATACGATTCCGTGCTTCTAGATGAGGCCCTCCTAACATTGCTACCGGGTTTTTGCTACTGACAATTATGTCAAATCACAGGGAACCTTATCCTTCTTACAATAACGGTGGTATTGTATTGCTGCTATCATAATTGATAGGACTATATGACCATCTATGCTTACTGGTTTCTCAGCCTTGTCTTCGTTGTTGGAGGTGGAAGGCTCGTCGTTGATCTTCCGTCGAGGCACATCATCGTCCATCTTGCCGCCGCGGCCTGGCAACGAATCTGGTAACTGTGAGCACAATAGTTTTGTTAATAAGTATATTTGTACAATTATGCACTTTATGAGAGCAACAATAAGGGGTATTTTTCAATGTCACCAGATAATCGTGGGCCGCTACTGTTGTCACTGCCAGACAAGTATCGACCTTGCGTCACTTAAAATAAAGTTGAGAATAAATAATCTTCCTTTAAAAAAAAAAAAATATGTTATTTATTTTCGACGTTATTTCAAAAGACACTATGTTGATATACGTTTGGCAGTGACAACCACGTTGCCTTACCAGGTGGCATTGACCTTTACATACATACATAAACTCACGCCTTTTGCCGCCACCTGCTACTACCCTTACATACTCCTTTGGTCTCGTCCACGTTCATACATCTGGTCATACACGCATACCCTTAGAGGACAATGAATTACTTGTAACAATATGAGGTCTGGAGCCTTAATTGCCTATTACCATCTCACCTGTAATAATATGAGGGTTGGCTGATCACTCCGCAGTAGATTGACGACGTCGGTGTTTTCGAACACTTCTTTGACATCAGGGCGCACCTTTTCTTCGGCTTCAGTCAATACTGCAAGGAAACTCTAGTTTATATTGCAGTCAAATATAGGTTGGATGGGACACCGACGCTAAAACGGTTACCACGTAAATATAATAAATTATTTATTTATTTGTTTGTTTGTTTGTTTGTTTGTTTATTTATTTATTACCTACACGGTCAAAAGCTATGGTACAGTTGATTTGTTTTTAAATTACCGATGAAAAATTTATATGTGAGGGTGTTCAGAATGATGTACTGAATACGTGGTAAGCGTTTTAGCGTCACTGTCCCTTCCACCCTGTATAGTGTTTATACAAATAAGGAAGTGGCCGCACTTATCGACGTGGAATTGGCTTGAGCCGATCAGAGCTTTATGTTCATGTAATAAAAGTGAATAGTCCGACTTGGTGTCGAGTCGCGTCATCCGAACTGAGACAAGGTGAATGACGACTTTTTTGCTTTTATAGCAATAATGGACAAAATCGGTGTAAAAAGACCCCTAACAAAGCCGAAGGGCACTAGTTTGTTGGCCCCGTCGTTGCGACCATTTATTTGTTCTTGACCATACCAGGGAATCATATTTATTTATTTTCTATTCAATGCATCCATCAGCACAATGCTTTCAGTGCGTTACATTTAGTCCTACCGTAAAACGTGAATTTACATCTCAAAACAAAAACCCAGCAATACCATAGTTTACTTAGTGTGATGTACAGAATGCTTGGTTGACGGCTTCGTGAAGGGTCTGTTTACACCTCTCTGATCGGTCCAAGAGTATAGGGTGGTATAGGGCTATAAGGGTGTGGTCTCTCCCTAAGCCACCACCTGTTGCAATTATACCGGAGAGGGGGCGTATAAGAAAGTTTTAAATTCATGATAGTGCCGTTCTGGAAAAGGGATAGCGCTATACATCCTATATAGCTCTTTCTCTCTCTCGCACTGAAATAATGACCATAAAACTATCCAATAACTAAGTATATGCAATTTATATGCGGAATTAATGACCCCAGGGGTTAGGCAAGCGAATTATTGGTAACTGATATACATATGAGTAGTAATGAGTGACGAGTATGTATGAAATATTATACTCAAAATGGGCTAACTAACTAAAGTATTAAAAACGTTTACAAGTATTTGTAATTAGGATAAGTGTAACTTCTTGAGTTAAACTTACGTAAGTTTAGTTATAAACCGCGAAAGCTTAAAACAGTCTCCTTGAGTTAATTTGTTAGTCAAAAGTCATACAAAAAGGGAAGGAAATAAGGTAGGAATCAAGCTAAAGCTGAAACCCGTGTATCTCCAGAACCGCATAGCTCGACACAATACAATAAACAAATGAGTACCGCAGTCGCTGTCCTCCGGCTCACGCTTCACGATCAGTTCCTGTTTTACTTTCACGGTCGGTTTTACTTTGGATTTGGACCAGCCTGTAAAAAATATTCAATGTTAGACTTCTATGATGACGACGACACGAGTACACTGTCAGCATGGGTAATGAACGACTTACGGCATTTAAAACACTCTTTCAAGTCCTTATTTTAAAAAAACTACCGAACCGATTTTATTGAAACTTCATACGCATAAGCAAGATACATAGGTCTAAAAAGTTATCAGAGATCAAACAGTTAGAGAACATTTACGGAATGTCTTTTAAAAAAAGATAATTGGAAGTATCTGTCTCTATGGAAAATCTAAAATCGGTGTAATTTAGCTGTAACACTAATTTTCGAAAAAAAATTCTGATAACTTTTTAGACTTTTGTATCCTGCTTATGCGTATGAAGTTTCATTAAAATCAGTTCAGTCATTTCGAAAAAAAAAGGACTTGAAAGTTTGTATGAAATGCCGTAAGTCGTAAACGCTCTTAAGGGTACATTAGGCGCCACATAAAACCGCGCGGGAGCACGCGTCCGGCTTTTCGCGTTGCTCATACTTCTTCAATACAGACACGCGAGCCTGCAACCTCACCCGTGCGGGTTTTAGCGGACGCCCTATTCGCATTATTTACAAGTTTCAGATAATCATGTGGCTAGCCTTTTAACCGGATGCAGCTGAATACCAGTATTTTACTTGGAGCGACTGCCTATCTGACCTCCACAACCCAGTTAGTACCTACTGGGTAATACGATACCCCTGGGTAAAACTGGTTGTCAGACTTTTTGGGCCACTGACTACCTAACTGACTGTCAAAGATCTACAAATGACAGCTGGGACCAACAGCTTAACGTGCTTTCCGAGGCACGGAGGAACCTCGGTATGTAACGGGCGGTCACCCACCCACAGACCAACCTAGGCAAGCATGGCTTAATCTAAAGATCGACCCGAGCGGCTGTTATTATTTAGCCACGAGCTCCTTATTTACAAGTTTCAGATACCGAGTTTAAAAAAACACTTATTCTTGGTTGAATTTCAATCATCTAATGAAATTATACCTAGGTAAATATCGCACACAATAGATGCATCTATTGGGCAGCTTCCAAAAAAAAAAAATACTTCATACATATAACTTTCGCACACGCACATAGTGAACGCATAACGCATACGCGGAGTAGAACTGCGCAAACACGCTGACGACGCGTAACTGCAGATCATTCTAATCATTACAAGACCATTAATCATGCAATCATGAAGACGCTGTGTGAGCGACATGTATCAACTTACGCCACTGCTAGACCTACGCTCAAAGCGAAGACACTAGCGCCACGGTAGCCCGCGAAATTCAAATCTTCTTATTATTTTTGCAATTTGCCGGTCAGTGTCAGTCTTTTTGTAAATACTATCAAGCTTCCTAAAAAATTTACTTTTAACTATTATGTCGTAACTTTCACACATGCGCAGATTGAACGCATAACCCATACGCTGATTATGATACAACCTTATATTGCTAAATTTAGTTAAATCAATTTGTCTCCTCCTTCATTCGGTCTGCAAGTCTCTTTCTCACCTAGCAATAATTTAGAACATTCTAGAAATACGTACCGCCATCGTCCATAGGCAATTTAATGGGCGCATCCCTGTCCTCCACACGCTTGCAGTCCTCACTGGACTCTTCGTCTGCCATATTGCTGCCATCGTTCAGCACCGACTTTATCTTTTGCTCTTCTAGTTCTCTGTCAATCTGGAATTGAATCGTCTCATAGTATTGTACGTATTTGGAAATATTACTTAAAAGTACCAGTACATGAATGATTAGCATGTGAATATAACTTCACGTTTGTTTGTTTTCCCGAAGGGGTGAACAGAGCTTCACTTTGCAAGTTAGGTATGAAGTCTCATATAAAAAGCTCGAGAGCCTAAAGCTATCAACCGGCCACTAATCCAAACCCAACAAGACGCTACTGGAGAATGTAATCTCGATTCTCGAGATTCTAGATTTCGCGAGATCTCAATATATTTGTTGAGAATCCATTTCGTTGGAAGTAGTGTTTTTGAAATGTCTTTCGAGAAAATATTTCCGAGATCAAAAAAGAGATAAAAAATTAAATTCGCGCGATTAATTCGAATTGATCGGTGACCGAATGACTGCATGCTTATGCAGCCGTGATCAAGAGATTCGGGTCCGGGGACCGGAGGGACTCACGTACCGTACGACGGTACATTACTACTACTCCAGATACTTACCTTAATAACATCCTTAACTCTAATAGTGGGCTTCTGCATAGCCTGTACTGACGTAGTATCCGACTCTCTGCTGCCGTACGACGCCCGCGACGAATGTCGCTCAGCACTGCCCAGACCTGGAATATGTCGTTGGCATATTAAACTCAGAGCAATCATTTCAATTAAACTTATACTGACACTTACGGGATATCTTCCGTGATTGTTCATTAAGCCATCAAGGCGTTCAGCGTCGTAATATCGGGAGATCAAAATAATGAACAATCACGGACGATATCCCGTAAGTGACAGTATAAGTTTAATTGTAAACCGTGAAAGCTTAAAACAATTCAATTAAAACATTTACAGGCACTTTTGAACTGTCAGACAGAAAGATGGATATAGTTTCCATATAGAGCAGAATTCTGCCCTGCCATTGGGTGGACCTAAGCTGGACTAAAAAGACGGTCAAGTTTTTTTAGTTTATTCTCTCTTCTTTGCTGTGTAGTTAGTGAGTGCCTAACCAGGTGTCAGAGTTTCTATGCCGCCCATGGGCCTCTGACTTGACTACTCATGCTGGTTTCCTCACGATGTTCCTTCACCGAAGCAAGCAAGTGACAATTAAACAATTCGCACATGAATGATATTAATAAAATGGAAATCAATATTATGATATGCTTATGGTTATTTTAATTGTAGCTATTAGTTTGATTATTTTCTGAAATTTCTAATTCGCCTTGAGCAAGCGTGGTGTGTAATGTGCATCAATTCTATGTATGAGAAGAGGCCACTGCCCTATAGTAGGACAATAACATGGTCGTACATGCATACATACGGAAGTCACGCCTTTTCCTTCATACGGGTTGGCAGTTCAGTCACCCAAAGGGCAATGGAGAGGGCTATGCTCGGAGTTTCCTTGCGTGATCAAATCAGAAATGAGGACATCCGCAAGAGAACTAAGGTTACCGACGTAGCCCAAAGAATAGCCAAACTTAAGTGGCAGTGCGCAGGGCACATTGCTCGCAGAACGGACAGCCGATGAGGCCGAAAAGTTCTAGAGTGGCGACCGCGAACCGGAAGACGTTGCGTTGGAAGGCCTCCCACTAGGTGGACCGATGACCTGGTAAAGGTTGCAGGGATCCGTTGGATGCAAGACGCACGGGACCGGTCAATGTGGCGACACTTGGGGGAGGCCCATGTCCAGCAGTGGACGCCTTTAGGCTGAAATGATGATGATGATGAAGGGTCGGCTGAATCGAATGAATGACAACTGCTAATATAGAAGTTCTGAATACCAGCTCCTACATCCATTCATACTACTTTTGCAATGTCGAAATTCTTACATCTGGTCATACATGCACGAAGTAATCGTTGGGGTCGCCTTCCAGTCTTACTGGATGCAGCTGAATACCCGTATTTTACATGGAGCGACTGCACATCTGACCGTTAGTACTGGGTAATATGATACCCCTTGGTAAGACTGGTTGCCACTTTCGGGCAGTACTACTTTTTTTTCGGCTGTCAACTGTTGTCAGAAGCACTTGTGCTCTCCAAGTATTTTCGAAATTTGCTACGAAAAACCGTGACTTCCATACTGTAATTATTACAAAAGTGTATTTAAAGTTTCACTTAATCGTGGTGATATTATCTAGTGACAAAAACTTGATTTAATGTCTAAAAACTGTGATTGAAAATATTGGACCACTTGGTGAAAAAAAATCTACCCTCACTTCAATTTATAATAACAAAGTCCGCTACTATCAAACGCAACAACTGTCAGCGGCTGTCACTGACACAGAGCAGATTCTCAAGTGAGTGTTGCCAAAGTTGGAAAACTTGAAAGAAATTCTAAAAGGCCACTTTAAATCTAAAAAAAGTAGTGATGGAGACTTGCCTCTTACCAAGCTTATTATATGGGAGCCAAACTTGGGTTCACACTAACAGAAAAAAACAGAAAATTGTGGCAACGCAGAGAGCGATGGAAAGGAGCTTAATAGGCTTAAGAAAAATACAGAAAGTAAAAAGTGCAAACATCAGAAGACAGACAACGCTTACAGATGCCTTAACAAAAGCGCTAGCATTAAAATGGCATTGGGCAGGCCATGTCGCACGCCTTGGAGATGACAGATGGACTATCCACTACCATTGGGCAAAATAAAGGTCGGGAGACCCCTTAAAAGATGGGCTGACAATATAGCCCAGACTGCTGGCTCAAACTGGCTAAATCTTGCCAGGGACCGTGAGAAGTGGAAAAAGGTGAGAAGGCCTTTACCCGTAATGGGGTTACACCTCCAAGCTTGAATAAAAACTAACACTACTAACTAGGATATGTTAAAGACTAACACATTTAACATTTAATTATCAATAAGTACCAAGTGTTAAAAGTGTGTAAATTTAACTGAGATTAGAAATAAAAGGCTTTTTTTATTATTTTTAATATGATTCCCCTTGGTAAGGCTGGTTGTCAGACTCTCGGGTCATTGACTGCCTGTAACAACTGTCAAAGATCTACAAAATGAGAACGGGGACCAACGGCTTAAGTTGCTTTCCAAGGCCCGCAGGAAACTTCTGTGTGTTATGGGTGGTACCCATCCACAGATCAACCTGGGCATGTGTGGTTTAACCTAAAGATCGACCCGAATGGATTTTATTATTTAGCCACAAGCTCCTCATGCCGTAGTATGCAGTTATAATAATATCATAATTACCTTCTGAGAACACCCCACTAGATTTAATAATGTTAGGTCCATTTCTGAAGTTCTTATTTCTATCATTTCTTCTTTCCTTTCTGTCTTTGTCATCTTTTCGCTGATTATGTAGGTTAGGTTTCAATGGGCTGAAAACATTTTATGAAAAACCAAGATTAGATTATTTTGATTTATGAGTTACCAAAACAACACAACAGTTTGATCATTTAGGCAGCTGCAAAGCACACAACAAGGAAACAATATAAAATTAAGAAGTATTTCTTAACTGATGAAAATGGAAGTTATATGCAGACATTACAAGCCCGTAAATTTGTTATCTATTTCTGTGAGTTATTTCAGAAAAAATTATGGAAATGTGCTGTGAAATGACATCTTCTGATGTCTTTACATCAACCAAGAGTATAATTTATCCACAACTGATAACAGCATATTGTAGCTCAGAAAATTACTGATTTGTTATCAAAGCAGCAAATAAATTATTTTCTTATGCAATATATAAAGGAACATTTTGAACTGAAATGGTTTCATTTTGAAATAGTACTTTATATATCACTTAGCTTGTGTTGACTTCAAGTAAGAAAGTACAACTTATTATACGTCTAACACAAGAGTCCTAGTTATGTAGTAGAATCCTAGTTATGTAGGCATTGTTCACAAATGAGAAAATCTTTGAGTTTAATAAATTCAAATCGATGAGAACATAAGCAATAATTGGAATGCATAATTACCCTTTGTTTTTATTCCTGGATACGTTCAAATTCGGTGTGAATACTTTTTTATTAGTTTTTATTCCACCCAAGGTGAGATCACGGGGTGGTTTGAATGAAGCCAGACGTTGCATGGGATCAGGCCCGAGCCCATTACTCTTGGAAGACTTATCTTCAGACATTTTACAGGTTTGTAACTTAACCTATAGACTACGAAATCTGATTCACTGAAAGTAATGAAATAAACAACACGAGTGAGTTTGTTTTGAAATGAATAATGGTCTGTCAAAATAGATTGGCATTTTGACAACCAACGCATTGACATAATCAATGCCGTTCAGAAATTGTGCAAAGGTTATAGGTATGTAACATTCATAATGGCTTTGTTTTTTTTTTCTCGCTTAGAGATCGTAACGCGGTGTGTGCCAAAAGACTTCGTAACACGTTTGACAGATAAAGGGTCGGTAAAAAACAAAATAATTTATTCAAAAAACGGTTTGGCGTTTAACGATTGTATTTGTTTGTGCGATTCCAAATATTGACAATAAACCGTCTTAAAATATATTCGAGTTTAGTTATTGACTTAGTTTTGTATTTGTGTCCCTGACGACATGGCCGAGTCACTGTTCGAAATTTTCGGCGACCACATCACCAGGCAGGCCGTGAAAAATGTTTCGCGCCAACCTCTGTCGAATATCGGTAAGAACTTTTATTTCATCACTTTTTAGAACATTATATTCATGATATGTTTAAATTTTTAGTTGGTTGCTGGGTCAGTGGGCCGTCTTAGGGCTGGCCCTTACTCTGATAAAACCAGCGTTTTTGTCTTTTTTTCTATCATTTTACATCAGCATGAGCCTACCGACCCGACCCACATTGTAAAAGAATGAAATTCTTGCACTTTTCAGAAAACATGGGCAAAATCGTGTCATCTGGTCCAGTTAAACCTAACGATCCCATGAAGAAGTCTGAAGGGCCAAAGAAATCTTTTCTCTGCAACACGGGGAAGGCATTAAGAAATACCCCAGTGAGAAATGTGTTCACTCCTAGAGCTGTCAATGTAGGGTCCATGATTTACACTGACGAGAACAATGATAAGGAACTCTGTGGTGAGGATGTGGAGTTCCACAAACCCTCATACAAGTATGGTGAGTTTGGAAAATTATATTGTTCCTCTATAATAACAATGTGTTATGATGTTGTTTAGTTTATTTCTACTGGAACATATACATAAATGTATGTGTATGTAATTGCTGTAGTCCTTACTCTTAGTAAACATGCTGAAGTAAATTGTCCTGTCTGATACCTTTTCACACCCCAAAATCACTGTTAACCTAGAACCCAGAAAAGAACATAGGCTTCTTTTTAATCAGATGAAGTTGCAGGCAACATCTTATAAAGTCCGTAATTTACATTTAATAAAAAAACAACCACCATCAGACTTCACATTGTTCACCAGATTGTTAGTCACCATTCAAAGAGGTTTTATCACACATCCATTTCTTGCCACAGACAATCACCACAGAGACTTATTTGATTACCTGCCAGTACCAGAGCTGCCGATCCTGAAGCACTTCTCCCCACCCAACACCCCTCCACCAACTACCAAGAGATACAGCGTGGACTTCAACTGCTCATACCAGGATGAGTTCTTTAAAGGTAAAACTCTTTCAAGGCTAAGAATTATTGCTGAGCAAAATATTATTGTATTATAAAAGTAACACCCATTGGCCTCTGACTTGGCTTTAGATGCCGTCCAGAATTATCTCTCAGGCATGCTGGTTTCCTGACAATGTTTTCTTTCACCGAAGCAAGTGATAATTATACAATATGCACATGATTCATCTGTCTTGGGTTCGAACTTGAGACCTATTACATGACAGTCCGATGGTCACACCACTAGGCCATCACTGTGGCTTGCATTATCAGTGATGACAGTGACTGCTGCACTTACATTAAATAGATATAAGAGAAATAATATCATTATTAAAACTCTGGGAAAGTTGATATTGGGTGTAGGTTACCTCTATGTCCCTTAGGAATAAAAAATCCTTCCCTTCAAGTTAAGTTAGGAAGCAAGAATGATTATATTTCTTCTATGTCTATACCACCTGTCTTTTTTCCAGATGATTTCTCAACTGGAAGTGTACCAGATGATGACTTGGACCTCCCAGATTTGTATTGAAGTCTAAGATAACACTTTAAGGCTATGAGTTAATAACTAATAATGTATTATGACCTGGTGATTTTCCACCAACTATCTTGTTTGATATATTGAAGTAAAGGGTACAGCCAGATTTCACTTACAGATAATCCACAGTTTAAATCCCAAGTTTAATTTCTGCTTATACAGGCCAGTTTTATTGAACCACTCTCAAGTAAGTGACAAGTCTTGTCTTGTCCTAAGTTGACACTGTGTTTAGACTTTTTCATTCACTGAATAACATACATCATCTGTTGGTCTATCATAGTACCTGCTTGATATTGTAGTGTCACATTCCCATAAGCCTAGACTTTGAAGTACTTTCACTAGAGAAGTGTTGCTCTCAAGAAAATGATTAAGAATGGTTTACTAAAGCTGACCAAGTTCGTAATCACATTGAGGCCAGTCAGAAAAACCGAATGAGGACCTAGTTATGGTTGCTCTATACTTCTAGCTTTTCGACCTGTTAATTCAATATATGAAATTATCCAATTATAAGTATTTGTAAGTCTAAACTGGCTGCAGCCTACGTAACATAGACATAAGTAGTATGTGTAAGGCCATTTTATGTAATTTTAGTTGACTTGCAAAACTGTCAGATAATTTGATTATGAGGCAGCTTGCTCAGCATGCATGCTCTTGAATTATATTATTATTTGAGATATATGTATTTTATTGAATAGTCTACTAATCTTAGAATATTATTATGGTAAAATTGCAAAAGTTAAAAGTGTGGCTAATGGATTCCACTCTGCCCAACCAAGTTGAAATTTTAAGTCCAATTATCACTAATGGATTTATGACCATGTCATGGTCGTCGGTTTGAAATAATACCTAGTAATTCAGTGAGATACAAAATTGGAATATTGCCAGTTTTTGACTGAAACCTAATTACGCCTTTTTCCCATAGGGATAGGTAGAAATTTATAGAAAACCACCTGCTGCAATACCTACAAACTGCTTTGCATTGTTCATAAATTCTCTTATCCAACACTACGTAGCTCAGTGTACACCTTTTTTTCCACCAATATCTTGTAGGACAAAGTGGTCATCAAAACTTAAAACATCACAGTGGTGTAGAGTAGAATAATCCTGCCAAACATTTTTCTAAATTGAAATGCATAGCCCTGTATTATCGGCAAAGTTAATATCCCAGTGACAGTGTGATTTAGATACTAAATTAAATTTGAGTATTATAATTAAAGTAATAGAGACATTTTCAAATTAATTTGAAATAAAATGTGATTGATATTTTTTTGGTATAAAAGTAATTTATTATAAGAAATATTTACATCTTTTATTTTACAATGATACACTCTTTCATAAGCACATTTAACAACATAATATTATAACCATCCTTCTTTCTTTGCTATACACAGAAAACTAAGTCCTAACATCACAGGAGCTTTTCAACAGTATGTGTGTTCATAAGTGCAGTCTGATGAGACACTTAAAATTGCGTCCTGCCTGGCTTCTTGTTCGTACATTACAGGAGCTGATGGATCCTACTGAAAAGTGGCAAACTCATCACCAACTTTTGGGCTGAATCAATTTAGATTACACAATTTATTATTTTTTATTTAGACAATTAAAAGTGCAGTCCTAGATAATTAGAACTAACCAGCTCTCAGATAAAACTTGTACATACGCAAGCCATAATGCCCTATGGGATTGCCCATTGGCAAAAATGACAAGTTTCCATGCAATCTTGCATCCTCTATTTACCCCGATTAGGGGTTATTTTATCAAAAATCCTACTTCAGTAGTTATAACAGCAACAAGTTCAAAATTTCGCACTTCTAGATCCAGGTTGTTTAGAGTGCATGTCTGTCAGTTGATGATATTTTTTAAGTAAAGATAACATTTAGCACAGTTGGACTGCACTTATGAATACAAGGAATCTGGTAATTTCTCCACCACATGGAAGCTTATGTATTGATAGGACTATATTTCTATGTATAACATCTTCAGCTTATCCTATCCTGAATAAATACATCCTATTCCCTACAACTAATACTAACTTATGTTAAATACTTCTTGCCTAGAAATTGTACTTTTTTCTCAAAGGCTGGCAATGTGATGAGTGTGTCTTCTTTGTAAAACGGATTCAGCATCAGCTTGATGTATGCTTCATACACATCTGTAAAGAAGTTCTTGATGCCATCCTCATTGCGGGAATCATGAACCATTATGAATCTCATCTGGAAAATAAGAAAATGGTATTGTTGAGTTCATTGCTATTGACACAAGCTAGTAGTTACAGCATAAAAGTTTAACGATTTGACAGACTGAAAATAAATAGTCCACTAATGATACAAGTAAGTATCTGATAAAATAGTATCAGCAGCTGTAACATTAAACTGTATGTAACTAGCACACTAGCAGAGCAGGAAAAGACCTAATAGGCTAATATATTTTCCATGATCTACCTCAAAATATAGTTTCAAACACAAAAAGTTTTCCTAAATGACTTGTGCAGAGGGGCAAAAGGAACAAGCTTATTATGCCTACCTGGCTAGCAGTCACAAAAGCAGAGACGAACCACTGGTTGAACTTGTCAACAGATTTCAAGTATGTGTTCGTAACCTTCCACATATGCTCATCTACCAGGTCCAGAGCTGCATGGGCTATGAACTGATTCAAATGTCTGTTGTCTTCTTTCTGCAATCATAATGTTAAGATAGATGAATAAATTGGGTATAGCGAAGTACGCAATAATAAGACGGCGATTCCTATTCTCTTGGCTACAGAAACCTGACAAATTATGGTAGGAATACGAAATATTAGTGGGATGAAGATTACCTTTGGTTCTTTAGTGACTGGAATAAAATCCATTTCAAATATTGGGTTATCGGAGTGCCCGACGATGACGAAGTAATATGTTCCTGCTGACATCTTGAACTTTTATCTTCATAAAACTGTAGAGAAAACAGTAAAATTCATGAAATCTGTGTTTTTGTAGGTGTCACCAACTTCCCAAAATAATGTCATTCCCAACCAAATATCAACATTGACCATTAGCAGCATTTGTTTGAGAAAAGACAAAGACAGATTTAGCTTGATATTGTGTTTAACAAAAGAGATGGAAGATAAATCACAAATGCTCGCAAATGTCAAATGGGCATATTCGGAAAGCCAGTTGTCTTGTCAAACTTATTGATGCGTTCCTGATTAGTGAATATTCTTGCAACTTGCTTCATAGACAACAAGAAGCCTGAGGAACACAGTGAAAAAAAACAGGATATAGGATTGGCGGGAAACTCGTTTTGAGGTGTAACATTCGACTTTGTGCCAACAAAAAAATTAGTAAAATAATTCAAAATGAATAGTTACAAAAGTAATAAACCTCCCTTACAAGTAAGTTGCTTTTGTAAATAATAATTCTCGAAAAGCTTTTATTTTTAGATTCATGGGCGACCCCAATTGATAAGCTAATGTTATGGAGAGGAAGTTGGACTAAATACGATACCAAGTTATCGAACTTATTCCTACGTGTTCATTACGATCAACTTTTACTAACAGCAGACACAAAGATTTTGGAATCATTTAACATCCATCATAAAATAAAAGGAATTTATAAAGACGATGTTCTTATCCTTATCGTAAACAACTGTTGCCAAGAAGTAAGTAAGTTTATTTAAACAAGTATATACCTTCATAATAATTTGCACTGTTCGCATAAGCCTTAGATCTTTAGTGGACTATGAAATCAAATAGGTAGGTTTTATTTATATACTGTCAATCATTCACAATAGAAATTATCGTATTATTTCTTTCTTGTCTAACTTTTTGGTGGTCAAAAGAATCTTTTACCAATGTGATTGTTTTAGATCAGGAAAATAAAGTTTCTAATAAAATCCAATGTACTTCAATGCCTACAAATGCTTGGTCAACATTTCCCTGTAGTAAACCACAATAATATGCAAGCCAGCAATATCATCAACACTAAATATAGAAATGTGGATGATGTCCTAAGACATGCATTCGAAAATAAGGGTATGAAAAATTTATTGATTGACACTGAAAACTTAAAAACTCATAAATAATTTTAGAACTAATCTTTGAATAAAGTTCAATGGAAGTTTTTATTTTCTGAATCTTTTTCTAGACGTAACGAGTACTTCAAACATACCAAATGCTTTCAGCAGCTTCATGAAATTGTGTTTACTAGACCCAACATTCCCTCAGTTGGTTTTTGAAGCCGAAAAATTTGTAAATAAGGAAATTATTAAGAAGTCTTAGGAACTTGGAAATAAAATTAATGGATCAGTTGAGTGTAACATGCTTACATGCCTAATGTTTTTGTGAACGCATCGTTTTGGACATTTTATAAATCTATGGTCACAGTTTGTTTTGATTTTTGAATTTCAAACTCTATCGAAAACTTGTTGAGTTTGTTGTGTTGTGAACTTGTGAATGTAAAGAGTTATAAATTTCAATTCTTCAATTTGTTTCTTTTATGTTAAACTTCTCCAAGAATGAATCCAAATAGATATATTTCCGCAAAACGGCACGGAAGTGACAAACATCGAAGGAGTCTAGCGCGCTATCTTCGACGGAAACACCATGGCTTGTTTGCGTGAAAAAGCGCTACTCTGTATTTCTAGCAAATCTTCGTACAGCAGGTGTAGATCTAGATTTTCCAGCGTGCTGCAGAAATCAAGGTACGAGTTTAGTAATATTTACAAACAGTATTTCGCCGTTATACAGCGAAAACCAATTATCTCGAGATTTTGTTAAATGGCTATAAGAGTAGAGGAAGACCAAAGAAACGACGGATGGACTGTGTGAAGGATATGGCTAGAAAGGAGGTGACTGCTGAGATGACAAGTAATGAGACGAAAGAGCACGTCAAATAGGGTAGGATTGTACTGTTAAGTTATTTTTTACAAAATCTCGAGATAATTGGTTTTCGCTGTATAACGGCGATTTCGACTATTGAATTGTGACTCTAAATCTTTTCTTTACTGATTAACCAACAATTTATTATATTATTGATGATGATTGCTTAAAACTACTCATTCTCGCATTATTAACGATACTTATGATATGATAACTCCAGACTAGAAGGCAAAGTATCCTTACTGCCGAAGCCGGTCGCCCGGGCTCCACGGAGCGCCTGCCCTCCTTGGCACGGCGGCCGAGGGACACCGTTCGAGCAGTGCGGAGCCCGCCAGAGGAACGTTTGGGGGCGGCAGAATGAGCAGGGAAGCTTCTGCTACTAAGATACCTTTGGGTAAGTTTGCGCTATATTTTGTTTGACTTTGTTAAAAAAAAAACAATTTTTTCAATAAATAAGTTCACTAAGTAGACCAACTGATATTTGCAGCTTAGCTCATAACCACCAACACTGATCATAACTGTCTTACCAGACTGGAACATGTCCAGTTATGTTTTTTATCCAAAGTAATACTAGGATTAAGTACAGTACAGTAGATAAATGATGATAATTGTATGCAGAATACTAATGTAAGAAATTTGTAGAGAGATCCCGCTCCCACCAAGGAGATGTTCGGTCAGTCCTCCATGACACCACTGAGGTCCAGCCACTACACTGCCAGACCAACTACAACACCTGTTGTAAGTATATTTCTTATTGTTAACTAGTAAACCACTTTGGCTTGCATTAAAATTTAACACAAAATTGTGATCTTTTGGCCATATTATTAAATAGAGGACTGATGAACCCATAATGATGTTATTGAAGAGAACTCCATCAGAAGATCGTCAACTACCTGGCTGACCACATAAACAGACGCGCTGCTCGACGGGTTGAAGGCCGCGCGGTCTGCGCTCCGGGCCCGTGCAGCCTACGCTGTGCACCGACCTGGTTGACCACATCAAACATATCGACTTGGAGGTAGACAGAGCCACGCAAGTCTCATGGTCGTCTCAGGGTTATATGTGGTAATCGTTTGTGCGTCGATATTCCTTCCACCCTGAATAGAATGAATAGTTGATCTTATACCGCCGCCGCCGCACCAGCGATAACTCTCTCAAGTAAACAACTTGCTGTAGTTGCTAAGAGTATACCCATGGTGGAACCAGCTGCCTCAAGTCGAAAAACTTCCCACTATTGGACATGGCCGTCGTTTGTCTGCCGCACTATAAAATAGGTAAAGTAAGTGCTGCACTACACATAGTTTGTAAGATAGTTTAAATATTATACAACCTACCATAAATAAAGTCAATTAATAAACTATTCCAAAGTCAAAAGATGTATTTAATTTTCCCTTATAACAAGTTGTTGTGTATCCTATACAAATAAATAAAATTTAAGTGTCTGTTTGTAATATCAAAATAACAGCTTTTTACTAAATGCATATGAATATCTATACAATACTTACAAAACCACATTTTTTTCAATTTTTGTCTGTTTGTTTGGGTAATCTCCGAAATGGCTGCACCGATTTTGAAGAGACTTACTGGGAGATAGCTGATGTTATAAGGTCGAACTTAGGCGACATTTATTTTAGAAAAACAATTAGGGTTCTGTGCAAAAAAATTGTAACCCTTGAAATTGTTAACAAAAACCGATTCAAAAAGATAACGAAGGCAACAGCTAGTTCTAATTAAATATCGTTTCGTTAATGGCCAGCTATTGCCTGCAGCTTTGCTTACGTGGAAGTTTGCCCACGGGAACCAACTATCGGGATAATAAAATCCGTTCGCCCGTTCGGGCTTGAAAAACAAACTCACTTTCACATTTCTAACATTAGTTCATTACCATCTGCCTGCTTTTTCCCAATTATGTCGGGGTCGGCTTTCAGTCTAACCGGATGCAGCTGAATACAGTATTTTACATGGAGCAACTGCCTATCTGGCCTCCACAACCCACTTAGTACTAGGTAAAACGAAACGACTTAAGATCTACAATTGACATAATGGGTCACCCATCCACGGACCAACCAAGACAAACGCGGCTTAACCTGAAGATCGACCCGAGCGGCTGTTATTATTTAGCGACGAGTTGTAACATGAGTAAAAAAAAAAAAAAAAACCCCAAATTTTTACAAAAAAAATCGTTTTATTCCTTCATCTCTCACTGATGACCATGTCCACACTCCTCTCGACTTCCTCGCATATCTGCTTGAAGTCAGTCTGCGCCCACAAGTGGTTGTGTGCGAGCTTCTTGTTCGAAGTGTCTGCTTTCTTCGGCGGAGGGACGGCCGGCTTGAACGCCATCTCAGAGCCGTCATAGACTTTGAATATGTGGGATGGTGTCCTGGAAAAGAGAAAACGGTCTTATAAACCGATACGTTATGGAATTTCTAGCCAGTTTTCCCGCCAGCCTTTACATACCCCAGAGTTCTTGCTTAATATTTAAGGAAATTCATAATCCATTGCCTCATTATGTTATGTTTGAGTAATTAGTCTGTTCGAGAAAAAAATCACGCAATAAATATTGTTGAATTGTCAAAATAAATTGGGAATGCGAGTAGGCTATGCACTTACCCCGCTTTTATTTCGAGATGATACTACAAATTGAAAGGACTCGCTCCCGTCCATCCCCACACAACAACAACAAACAAGGATACTCACATCTTATTCAACTCCTGCGGCAAGTTTCCTCTCATAACTGCGCTAGTGGTACTCCTGACAGTGGGGTGGTAATGTCGCACGAGCGAGCACAGCTCGTGTAGACCTGCGGCGTGCGCGTTGCAATGTTCCGGCGAGGGCAGCGTGGGGTCGAAGCGACCCGACCCGCTAGCCTCGCTGTCTGCTTCGAGGAGGGTTGAGACGGCTTTGCTTTGCTGTGGGAAGATAAGGAAAATGGTTTATTGCCCAGGTACAAAGGTCAACAGAAATTGACGACATGAACACCTTAAAAAGCTAGATTACACTGAATGAAATTGAATTTTTTTGTGCCTCCTGGGGTGATTGTGGAAAATGAATTATTTCGTCCCCGTACCCCAGACAGAACTGACAATTAGGAACATCGTGTAGTTTTGGTCAGTAGGAGTCTGACAGACCGCTCCGCCGGCCCCACGGCAGAGGACATCCATTGAGGATTTCCAAACGTTAGATCTTGGCGTTTTTTCTGCTCTAATTTACGTTCACGCGTTTTTCCATCAGGAATTTCTAAGTCAGCCACGGAGTCCGAATTTGTGCACGGTTGACGGCAATAGGTTCGCCCCCTATTACATATCATTTAAACATAACTGGCAAAATGTGGGTGTACTATTAGGTACACCTCTGCCTAATCCTTCGGGGATTACAGGCGAGATGTTATGTTATGTGTGACAAACCTGAGCGAGCTGATGCAACAGCGCTAAGCTGGCCAGCGCTCCGTTGTGGCTGAGCTGCGGCGCGAGAGTCGCCACGCGCTTGGCGAAGGCCTGCAGAATCGCGGGCGACACGCGACGTGCGCGCGCGCAGATCTGCGTCACTGCCTCCAGGATTATCTTAGAGTCGGCGTGGGTCTTGCCTGGAACATTTTATTAAAAAAGATTGACTGATTACGTTAAAAAAAAACTGGCATGAGGTATTTGGCAAACTTTTATGGTAACAATTCGATTCTAAGCAGTAGTTAAGTGCAGTTTTCGCAACTGGTGTAAGATTAAATTGCAAGATGCATTTTAAGTAATATGGCTTAGAATATCCTTCAATTTTGCAAAATACAATACGTACTCAAGTACTCATCATATTATGGTAGTCTGGGAAGAATTCTGTTTGTGCATTTCACAAAGATAGGACAACAAACTTGTGATGTCGATGGACGTTGTCCCTTTTACTATCCCCTGCACTACACGCTTGCGACGAGTCTTTATGAGGTATTTATTAAACTATTATATCTCCTGCGCAAGCAGTGAAAGAGTTAAACAAAACTCACCAGCATGAGCCCCCAACATGCAGGAATACAGATAGGCGTGGAACTTGGCGGGGTCCACATTGAGCGCGTCTCCCGCGCCGGCCAGCATGGCGAGCACGGTGCGCACGCACAGCAGGCGCTCGCGCCCGCCGATGAGCTCGTCCGAGATCAGGCGCGCCAGGATGGCCACCAGGTCCGAGTAGTATTCCAGGTTTATTACGTGGGTGAATCTGGGGAAAAGAAGATTTTAGATTTAACATCATTATACAGATAAATTTTGCTATTTTTTGGGCGTTAAATGGCAGCTTCAATAACAAACAAGAAAAACCAATTTGAATTGCAACTTATGAAAAATAAAAATAAATATGATAAAAAAAAATGTGTAAATAAATGTGCTGTGTCTTAAATATGTTTTCTTTATTTCTCTCTTTCTTTATGTCACGGACGATGGACAATTTGGCGTAAATTTTGTCCAGTGAAATGGAAAATATAGAAGTAAATTGTAACTAATACAATTTACAAACTACACTAATGATACAAGCAAAGCCGAGGACAAAAGCCAGTAATGAGATAAAATAAGTAAATCCCATGTATTACACCGAAAATCGGAACATAGTGACGCTACTTGACGGCAGAACGGTATGATGGTAGTTTGTAGGCACTTTCCCGGACAAGTTCCTCCACAAATAGCTCTCTTACTGTTAGAAAAATGTTGGAGCAAGGAAGAAGCCAACAATTCAAGAGTATTAAATATTAGTTTTTAGTGTGATGGAACTGTCATACGCTTTTCTCTTACAAATGAAGATCGTATACCTCATAAAAAATAAACAGAATCTTACTTAGCCAATCCGTTTAATGCAGCCGCTAGCAGTTTAGACCTGGGCGCCGTCTTGAGCAGTCGGAAGTAGATGTGGAACACTGTCTTGGTGACCTCTGTTAGCTGCTTGCGTCGCGCCATCTCGCTTTCTTGTGCTTGGGTCTCTAGGAGCTCGCGTTCTACTTCTTTTAGTTTTTTTGCTCGCTGAAAATATGAATAATCGATAAGGGTTAGTTCTGTGTCCAAATATTTAAATTGTGGCTTTTAATCCCAAAATGCGAATTCATGTCAGTATCGCTTAGTTAGTGAGAAAGAAATATTCGAATAACCTTCTAATTCATAACAAATTGTTTGCACGATGGAATTTCATGCCGTAAAAAATGGACGAAGTTTTATAAAAGGCCTGAGAGAACAGGGGATTGCGGATCTCCATGAAAATTTTGACGAAATCGACGTTTCTGATGGGGAATACTTCTATATTTTTTCTTCCTGAATAATGCCTATAGAGCAATCATTTTTTAGAGCAAAATTTTAGTGATTTAATCGGTCTGAGCTGCAGCTGTCTCTATCGCACTCTACGGGGGCAGGCTTAACGTATCTCGACGGCAATAGTTTCTTCAAATATCTATTTTTCGAATTCCTCGCAGGCTCTTTTTCCTCTTTACATCATCTGCTTAGCCTTTTCCCAATGTTGGGGTATAATGTATGTTGGGGTCGGCTCCCAGTCTAACCGAATGCAGTTGAATACCAGTATTTTAAATGGAGCGACTGCCCTGTTCCCTCTTAACAATTTTCATAAAAGTATAAACGTCCTTAAATTCGTGGAAACCTTAATGCTTTTACACCTAGCGGTTTAAAGTGTGCGTCGTCTACCAGTGACTGAATTGAAGAGTACAACATATTACAGTGTTGAATTATTATTTGGCCCATGAATATCATGTCAGGACAGCGCTGTCGGTCCAAATTTGTAAAATTATCTTCTACAGATATTTGAAATTGAATTGAAAAAAAAACCAAGATGGCGGCTTTAGAACTAACTATGACCACGCGCTTAAAGAACTACGCAGCACTATTCTATGCTATCCTCACCTTCTTCTCCTTCTTAGACAAGTTAACGATCCTCTTCTTGTGCTTCTCGTCTTGTTTCTTCTTGTTTTTGATCTCGGCCTCGGCGTCCATGTCGATGTCCCGTATCTTGAGGGTGAGCAGACAGTCTAGTGCGGATGGGTCGAGGCGCTCGTTGCGGCGTTTCACTAACTGGTTGATTAGACGGACTACCTGCGGAAAGAAGGTGTTTTTAATACGTTTTTTGTACTCTGATGTAGAGTATAAGCTCCTTTATGGAGAATTTAAATCAGTGTGTCTTTGCTTGTTCCCCGTATTATTATTGGGGTCCTTCCCTTAAAAATATTAGTTAAGACTGACAATCGGGCTGCAATCGAAGCCTTTGAGAATGCAGCTTTAGTTTAATTTTGATAAAATATTATTATACAGATACATGAGCTTTTTCAACTTTATCTCTGATAACTTTCGGGACATCCAAGGCATATTTCTCTCAAGATTCGGTACCACGGACTGTGCTATGTTAGTTTCGTAGTTTAAGTGTGCTTGCCAGCACATAACTCGTCTTTATCGTCGCCCACCCATGGGCGTCTGACTTGGCCTTACATGCCGGCTAGAAATATCTTCCAGGAATGCTGGTTCCTCACGATGTTTTCCGCCACCGATGCAAGCGATAATTATTCAGTTCGCAGTACGCACATAAATCGGAAATATCAGAAGTGCGTGTCTTGGGTTCGAACTTGAGAACTACTTACTTGGCAGTCCGACGGTCACCCACTAGGCTATTATAACTCGTGTCATTATCATAAATAAACTTACAGTGAGCGTAATATCTCCCCTATTATCCTCTGCGAACACATTAGTACAGCACTCAGTGACGGTGTTCCGCGCCTTCTCATCCTTACTGTCAAGGTGCGGTACCACGGACTGCGCTATGTTGGTCGCGTAGTTGAAGTGTGGTCGAGCTACTAGCAGACCACACATGCAGCGGAGAGAGACTAGGGCGAGGGACATTGTGTGCTCGTCGAGTTTTCTGTGGAGGAGAAATGACCAACAGTTTTATAACTAGGTTGACATAAATTATCGGGATCAAGGAACAACTAACATTATTTTTAAGCTTCCATTTGGTCTGGAAGGGAAAAATGGAGGAATTTGCTAACAATGAGGTCCCATACATAAAGCCGTAATGAAATACTTCAATTTGATAAATTTAGAAGCGATTGTGATGAATTGAACATTTCATTGTGTTATGTCACAACAATCGAAAAAAAAAAAGAATAAAAACTAAAAAAAATATTTTCGAAAAATGTTTTTCTTGCGGAGTACTTAACTCTCTCTTGTAATATTTGCCATCAGCAGGCTAAAAAAGAAGATTGTGTGAAAATGAGTTAAATTCTACAAGTTTAGAAAGCATAATTACCTTGTATCTCCCTTCTTCCGTCGCAGAACTCCAGCCGCTTTTTCTAGCCTCTGTAAATATCTCTTGTAGAACTCTAGTAACTCTTTCTCGTACTTGTACAGGGAAAGTGTGTCCTTTTTTACTGTGGATTAAAATCAAGTTAATTTTCATAACATTCCATGATATGGAAATTAGAGCAAAGCAACAGAACTATATTGGTATATAGTTCTGTTTAAAATTTATGAAGGTTCGGAAATTAGCTGCGAGTCTGCGGTCTGCGCATTATACAGTCAAGACGATGCGCCCTCTGAGCCCCGCTGATACCTAAAATTGTGTTCTGCGCAGTTTTACGTTAGGTGTTCCGAGCTGCTATTAAGTTTGAATCTTTATACCTGCGCAGACCGTCACTTGCGCTATCTTCCGAGCCGCCATAAAGTTTGAACAGGAGATTAAAACTTTAAAACATAGCTGTAAACTGCAATAGACTGAGTTGAGAGTTCTTAAAGATACTTTTCTATTCATGCCTAGGGTTGGCATGAATAGAAAAGTATCTTTAATTCTGTTGTCTTTAAGTCTGTTTAAATCTTTTTTTCTGTTGACGAAAATATGATTGAAGAGTTATAAAAGACTACCCACATTTAATATTAGAGTAATCCTGGTGCCGTAACATGTACTCCGGCAGTATATCCTTGAACACTTCGTAAGCAGACACCGTGGCGAGCTTGCGGATAGAGTGCAGGTTCAATGACCCGTCTTTTAGACGGTCCTCCATTAGGTACAGGATTGGAAACAGGTTTTTTAACTGAAAATAATGAATTAATAGTTAAGATCTTAGTTATGCACTGGGGTTTTAGGGTTGGTAGGTAAGTAAGCGTTTTGTAGTAGGCTTGTCCCCTAATACATGGAACTTCAGTTATAGCTGGTGAAATGTGGGTGCACTGTACAAAAACCTTTTTTTGTTTATGTCAAACCCTTTGTGATTTGAGGATTAATAGTGTTATGTCATGTACAATTTAATAATTATAATCATATTCATCTCAGATTGTGATAAGTTGGGTCATAATCGCCGTGTGATGCTATTGACTGTATAAACATTTAGGATTTTTTTTCTTACATAGTTCTTAGGCCTGCTTGCACCACAAATCGCTAAACGCGTTTAACGCTAAGCATATTTAAAACAACATTCTGTCTCTGTCATATCTCTAAACGATTGATAGAAACAGAACAATGTTTTAAATGCGTTCTATGTTAGCAATTCGTGGTGTAAGCGGGCCTTATTGTTATTAGAGTATATATGCTTGCTACATAAAGCTTCTAATGACGTAGTGAGTGAGAAGTATTTTTCACATCTCTATAATACTGAACTGTACAAGTTAGGCTTGTGTGTCAAAAAACAACAATCATACAGTCAAATGAAACATGACCAAGTTACCTTTTTCTCTGGACTCTCAAGTAAAGAAGAGCACAGTGCTCCTATCCTCAACTTATCATGCTGCAGCTTGTCCCTCCTAGCTGCTAACAGCTCCACAGCCGTTACCACCTTCTCCTCATCTTCTGCAGGAGGTGCGTCACCCTCCTCTGTGACTTCCATGCCGGAGTCATCTTCGGCTGAATCTTCGGAATCTGGTTGTTTGTCTGTCTGTTTGTTTTTCTTAGGTGGATGGGGTTCTTCTTCGTCTGATTCTGAGTCTATGGAAAAATAGTTATTTATATTTAAATAATATTGAGCTTTGAGTTGAGTCACTTGTTTTGGTATTAACCAAAGACATTCAAATATTTATGAGCAAAAGACGGGACAAGACGAAGAAAATCGTAATTCAATACTTGTCACAAGTCGGCCTGTCTGTCGTCGTGGACGTCACAAGCCCGGTTGTCAGGTAGCATTCATGTGTCAAAACCGAAAATGTTGGGTATCAAAATTCCCAATGTCTGATCTATAAGTCATTTGAATCTCTTTGTTATTAACCATTGTAACAAAATGGTTTGAAAATTGATGAACAAAACAACACAGATTCAGTCCAAATCGCAATTAAGAGAATTTTCCAACAGAAGATATCTTTAAGAATGTGTTTCACATTTAGGGAACCACCAAATGATGATGTATTTACAACCCAATAGAGTTTCAAATGATATTGATGAGGTACTAAATGAAGCCTACCAGCAAAGTTACTATTTTTGCATTAAGACCATAATGTATCCATAATGGCCCACTCCCTCATAGATAGGACTGTGTCCTATTTGTGGGAATTTTATAGGCTATAATTATGTATAACATACAAAATATCTTACGTTTTTTGTAAGCATCATTATACTCTTGCAAAACATTATATAACAACATCCGAAGATTTTCCTTCTTACCTACGCACTCCTCAGACCTCTCCATCAATCCTTCTTTCGTCTTTATAGGCAACAATGCCCTCATCTTCTTCACCGGTCTTTCTTCTTGTTCCTTCTCATATTTTTCCTCTAAGTCACTATCAGATAAGCCATCACTTTCGGCTCCACTGTCACTGCCCGCGGTACGCTTTGGCATCTTTTCTTGCTTCTCTCGCTTGCGTTTTTTTGACCTGGAGGTTGTAAAAAGCATCTTAATAGCCAGGTACTGTGTCTTGTGTTGCTGGTAATAAGCATTAAATTGGCCCAAGAAAAATACCTTAGAAAATAGTAACAAAACAGTAACAAATAATATTAGTTCTATGTGTAAACTAAACCCACAACTTATTAGGCATTCAATGTAAGCTACAACCTGCTAGTAATCAGTCTCATTTGCAGAATAAATTGACTCATACTAACTTTTTATTCTGCTTCTCATTTTCTGGTACATTAGACAATAAAGACGGCTGTTTAGCCAGCCGGCTCATAAGATACTGCTGCTCTTCATCATCCAACATGTCTCCAAACTCATCCCCTGACGCTGGTTCGCTCTCACTGCTGTATTCAACCTGTTCCTGTTGAACTGGTTGCTTGTGCTTTTGCGTATGCCTTTGGTGCCTCTGCAGCTTCAGCTGACCCTTCTTCCTCATTTTATTCGTAGTCTGGTTGTTCCTCTTCACCTTACTGATCTTAGGTTTGCCTTTTTTCTGTAAATTGAGTGAATATTGCGATTATATGCGGTTTAAAAAGTATGTTTTGGTTATGTGTTTTTTGTGAGGACTTAGGACTTTAAAGTTTGTTATAGTTTGTATCAATACTTACAGCCATTTTCGGTGTTTGTTATACACACTATTCAATTAATAGAATTAGTAAGAATGATTTATTTATCACAAAATAACAAACCAACGTGGGTTATCTAATTTGACAGATTACCGTGGTTATTTTGACAATTGATTCAAAGGGTTTCCAGTTTAGAAATTATTAATTCCTGGTTGAGGGTTACCAAACTAGGAATCACAAAAGTCTGTCGAGTTTGTTTTTCTCATTTTTTTACAAAGCTTTAGTGTTTTTTGGGCTTTGTTGATTCATAAAATTCTAAAATTTATACTAAATGATTTCATTTAATAGTATTTATTTATTTCCGAAAGCTTTTAAAAGTTTTCAAAACTTTTACGCAAACTTTTGAACGCATTCAAACTTTCTAAATGTCAGTTACAAAAGGCCTCGAAACTTTCTTATTTCTCGTTTTTCTAGTTTTCTAAAATAAAACTGTGCTTGTAACTTACGGAATTATCCATTTTCTTCAATACTAGTCTTGTATTTATCAATAGAAAACCAAAAATGGGATTGTTTTAGTGAAGAACAATAGTTTTGTGAAGTTATTGTGATGGTGCCTCAGCAGCAACGGCGAAGACGTCGCCGTGCGGCGCTGGCGCGGACAGCTGAGCGGCGTGTTGTTGTTGCGCGAGGAGCTGGGGGGTTCGGGTTCACGATAGCGGGGCAGCGACCTTGCGTGGTGTCTGCGGTGGCGGCGGGCGGGCCGGCGGAGCGCGCTGGTCTCCGTGCAGGGGATGCTCTGCTGGCTGTGGACGGCGCTAGCGTGGCTCGGGCGCCGCATGCCTCCGTGGCTCGTATGGTCGCAGCTGCGCCGGGAGCTATAGCGCTGTCGGTGTCGCCTCGGGAGGCCCCGCCGACAGATACCGAAGATACAGAACCAGACGAGCGAGCGAGGACGAGGAGACGTCATCCGCCGCCGAGACGTAGGCCGCAAGCTATGCTGCACCATCCAGGTATGTTTACAGAATGCTAGCAGTTTTTTTTAAATATTTTTGTTGTGGGTCAGGTGCATACTAAGAAATAGATCTCCCTGACTGTGGTCAGTTAACAGTATAATAAATTAATAATATCATAAAATGCTTTGTAAAGAGGTGATAGATTGAGTTAGTACTTTTAATGCTTATTTACTCCAAAAATCCCTTATCATTTAGAAGTCTGGCCAAATAAACTTGTGTACTCTACTCAGACTGGTGTTTTATTAGTTGTAGAGACAGCTATTGATGATCAGTGAATTATGAGTCATCCAAGCTCTTCTTCCATTAAATACCTATTTTATAATTTAAAAAGTTGTTTATTTACTATTTTTTGCAGATGGACTGACAACAGTTTCCAACTATGTGAGTGCATTACAACATCACACTATCAATGTTTTGTGTTGTAGCCTGCACTGTGCACTAAAATAACATGTTGCCATAATTTTATTTCCTCACTTTAAAATAATATCTGATAATCCAAGTGCCTGTTAAATTCTAATGAGTAAGTATTGGGCATACCAATAAGGCCATATACCCAATTCTCACTCATGACTCGAAAGTTATTGTGGGTTTATCATACTTTAATAATAATTAATTACTTATTTAAGTATAAAAAACCCACAATAACTTTCATTATTTTATTATCTTAATCTCAACTTTTGATAATCTCTTAGAAATAAAAGCTTTACTTTTTTACGAGCCAGCAAGGTCAGAAGCTATTAAATAACGTTAACAACTTTGATTGATACCGGAAATAGATTATTTAATTTCTTGCATTCACATGTATCCTAAAATAAATTTAATTACCTTTTTAAAAAGTTAGTTACTAATAACACCAATTTTGATATATAAATACCTGCCTTGTTAATATGACTTACACTGCATGTTACGCACCCTACTAATTTTTGTATTTAATACTTTAATTTATTTTGCATTAATAATACTAGATTGCAAGAACATCCAATATTTAAAAGCTAATATACTTTATTTAATATTAAATAGTAAATGATAAAAGTTTGACTGCATTGTTGGGTTAGTGGTTGCAAGTGTGACTGCTGAGCATGGGGTGCGGGGTTCGACTGTCGGCAAAAGTGTTATTGGGTTTTTTCATCAGGAATTTCTCAGTAGCAGCTACTGAGTCTGGATTTGTGCCTGGTTTGTGGCAATAAACTCACCCCCTATTACATGGGACTTAAACGTAACTGGCGAAATGTGGGTGAACTATTGTGTATACCTCTGCCTTATCCTTCGGGGATTACAGGCGTGATGTTATGTTAAATAATGAAAGACAATTCATGTTCATAAAAAATGAAAATATTTGTATAATATTATTAAGCATGATATCTCGTGTTTTGTTTTTTCGTGTTAATTTTTGGTTGTAAACTGTCTCTTACAAACAACTTATCCTCTCACCCTTTCACTTCCAGCGTGTCACGCGGCGCCCAGCACATCAGGCGTCAACGAGATCCTTCAGAACCTAAGCAGAGCGCAACTGACGCCCAACCACGCAGCCAGGCTCGAGTGCCGGGCCGTAGTCGGGTACCTAGGCACCATAGAAACACCACAAGCTGCGTCAAACGCTGCCCCTGGAGACGTTAGAACTGCAGTCAGGAGGCTAAGACAGGAACGACGTCCAGCGGCCCCTGTGCTTCTGTCAGTTCTCCCAAACTCGCTGCTTCTCCGCCGCCCAAACGGCCAAGTTTTAGCTCAATACCAACGTGAAAGAATCGTATACGCAGGTTCTGGGTCCGACGCTGACAGAAGGTATTTCGGCCTTGTAACCTCAGCCGAAGCTTCTGAGGCTGAAGCCTCACACAGCTGCCACGTTTTCGCCGTAGATCCAAGAATGGCGGAACACGAAGCTCATATAACAAGAGCGAGAGAGTTCGAAATCGCGTGTACTAGAGATCCAGTGGCTGAAAGATGTTTGGAGTTCCCACCTTCAGCTGAATATGTGATTGGTGTTATAAGAGGAATGTATTCTTTACCTGCAGAGGATTGCTCTAGCCCGAATTTGCAACAGATCTCCAAGCTAACGATAAAAGGAGATAGCCCTGCGCTGGGTAACTTTTCGAGATGTAACAGACCGGTTTTTCGAGTGCCACGAGACCGACGTCCGTGTAGACATGAAGAAAGGATAGAAGCTCAGGATTTCGTCGCGAATTCCCCTCAACCGAGCAACCACAGCGAGATAACAACTACCTCCAGTAACAGCGATTCAGGCATCGGTTTTCATAACGACTGCCGAAATATAGCTGACAGAATTCTGGTAGTAGACTTCGCTGGACAGCAACCAGCACCAAGCAGATTCCGTCAAGACATGCCTCGACGACCGATCGGGTTAGTTGGCTGCAGCAGCTTCGACGCTGATGGCTCCTTCCTATCGAACACCACCCCTGTTGTAGACGGCTTTGGGGGTCAAGGAAGACCTCTGAATTTAGACGATGTTATCCTCAACGCGAATGACCTTCAAACAGTACGTCACGTGAGTCCTAGAAACGAAGACGATAATTATAACTACAACAATCTTTACGGGAAT
This sequence comes from Noctua janthe, assembly GCA_910589295.1. NCBI lineage: Eukaryota > Metazoa > Arthropoda > Insecta > Lepidoptera > Noctuidae > Noctua > Noctua janthe. Next base: position 14,137,032 of record OU342575.1, on the reverse strand, counting down.
GTTCCTTCAAGTTCTCGAGGTTACGTTAACGGTGCGGTCTACGATCAAGTGTATACAGAATCCGAAGGCCATCACTACGAATTTATTCCACCACAGTTAGACATGGATCTTGAGATTGACGCCGTAGCTGAGACTTTCAACTCGGTGGAAATATACGAGGAGAGGCCAAGGCATCCTCCTGATTGGCAGTCAAATGAATCTGTGGAGAATGTGACAGTGATTTCTGGAGGAACCAGTAAAGCTAGTATGGATTCCGTGTCTATGTATTCTTCAAGGTCTCATGAGGAAGCTAGACCTTCTAGGAGGCGGCATATGCAAGCCTCCTTGGATGATATGCTGGTGTTAGGGCTGAGAGATCCGCCCCCAGTGAGAGATAAGGATGATGATAATTTTGTACATCCTGCTAGCGTTAAATGCAAGGTGAGTGTTATTATTTGAAACAGGAAACTTCTAATTACGTAACAAAACTTCATGCCTGTAATCCCATCAGGGTTAGGCAGAGCTGTAACCTACAGTACACCCACATTTCGCCAGTTATTTATTGTGTGTATGTTGTCCCATGAAATAAGGAGCGAGCCTATTGCCAGCAACTAGGTTCAATTCCAACCTGTCGGCTGCTACTGAGAAATTCTTTCTCTCTGATAGCAGACCCAATAACGCATTGCCGAACTTAGAGATCGGACCCGGGGCCTCATGTTCAGCAACGACGCAGTCAAACTTGCCACTAGATGACTAGAACAACGATAAGACGTACCTACGTACGTCTTATCAAATGAGTCCAGTAGCGTTTAGGCAGTCTTCTGAAGTAAATGATAGGGACCCTCAGGACACTCCCGTAACCCAACCACACCATGGTCCACTTACTGGCAGTTAGCGTCGGAAGGTTCGGCCGAGGCAATTTCGTCTCTGTAGTAACTTATAATATTAAACATAATTGTTATTTTGCAGGTACGCAAATCAATAAAACCTCTAAACATTCTCTCGAAGACGAAGCACATGCTGTCGTCGGGCAAGGACCGCGAGCGCCAGAAGGAGGAGCGGCGACGGGCGATCAGCGCTAGTGCTGGTGACGTCACCGGCGTGAGCGCAGACATGCAGGGGGAGGTGCTGCCAGCTGCCGCCAGTGAGCCGGACCTGAGGGATACGCAGGTTAGTGTTTTGTTTGATTGGGGTACAATCTGAGAGTGATATCCCATCGATTTGGTTGGTTCGTTGTCGGAAATTTCTAATACACAAGTAGACCAGTTTATTTTAGTCTACTATATCATTTTATATCGGATTTATGTTAATATTAAAGAATATTCTCATTTTTAAGAATATTCTTCGCTGAATAACCTAGCCAAATTCATATTTTTGGTCCTGGAAATATTGAGTGAGAGTTAACAATTTATTTTGTAGTTCTTTAGCTGACTACGTAGTGTTTATGTAGCTGTGTAGGTGTCGCTACTAACACAAGAAGAAATTATTGTATCTCCATACTGAACAACAGCTCAATTCCAAACCAAAACAATTACACTTAATACTATTACTACAAACTAAGTCTGACGGACAGACACTCAAACATAACAGTTACTGAATTTCACGAACGCGCGACGATCATTGCAATTTCAACCTTACATGACATAGAACTCAAATATGTCTAGAGGAGTATATTTCAATACAGAATACCTAGTGAAAATAAAATATTATTTAGTGCATCCTTGCACCCGCCAGATGTCAGTGCTTACGTCAAAAGTCTGGCACGAACTCAATGCTACGGATGAGATAATTCCTGTAAAGTAAGGTCTTTCATACTACTTTCATGATTCTTGGATTCTGTTGGCTTTTTCCACCTTGTAAAATTTTATTTGATTTTAACAACTACTTCATCTTTATTGTTTTCCGTTCATCCATTATCTGTAAGTGAGCAAATCCGTCAACAGTTCGGCCTTTCGTGGTTGAATGGGAGGTTTTAGTTATTAAACTAGAAGCTTTTATAGAACATTTACAATTTCTTCTTTTTTTTTTTTTCAAACTTTGCCTTACACTAGGAATTTCTCCTGTATTGTGGGTGCGTTTACAAACATTTAAACCCACATACACAAACAGCCAGACCCGGAACAACAACCTGTAGATCATACAAAAAAAAATCTTCCGTGCGGGGACCGAACCCGCGACACGCAGCGCAGCAGTCAATCGCTCAGCCACTGCTCCAACCGTGCCGCCAATCTATATGTGATTGTGATTACTTACCTGAATGAAGACACCATCTTTTCATCCATCCTCTTCATCCTCTTGTCACCCTCTAGGAGGTTCCAAAAAAGTTATCGTTTTAACTTGCCACCTCTTTCGTGATATCCTATGCTACAGTTAAAACTATTAAAAATAAGTTATTAAAATTCAACTTGGTGACATAAAAAACGAAAGTGTATGACTTGATAACATGCTAGAATAACAATTCGATGATTTTACGACGTCCTGTCAGTGTGTCACGTTGGCGCCATCAATATATTTACTGGCGCCGTCTTCACGCATCCGACTAGACGAAAATGTTGATTTTTTTTTTGTTACTTTCTTACCGAATTATTGATGTAACTCCATACTGATATTATTAGCAGGGTATTACTTAACGAGAACTGCATGTAGTAGTCTTGTCTATTCAGCGTAAGTTAGTCCTAAGACAGGCAGCAACTTATCCATTATTTTACCAGTATTCATTGCATTTACATAATTTAATATTTCGTCTGGTCGTAGGATCCCAAATTAAAGCCTGTCTAAGCTCGTTTATATATTAATTAAACGAGCTTAGACAGTGACAATCTTAGCAGTGGCTTCGGACAGTCCCTCAAAGTGCAGCTGGAGTTGCACAAAGGGCAGAAAATGCAAGAATTACAGTGCACAATTCGACACTTTAACCGTTAGGCTATTGGCTACATTATCCCTCAAGGAACACGCGAATGACGTTGTGAACACAAACATTAAAATAGTAATAGGTATTATAAACACTCCATTCAGCGTTTAAAAAAGATCCAATCACTAGTTTGTATTCAATAAATTCTAAATTCCTTCTCCAATTCTGAACTCCAATACAAATAAACTCGATGTAACATTATCGATATTATCGATTCCGAGTAGTTTGAATCAAAGCATTCTTTAGTAATGTCGTCTTTCGATTCTATGAATGGACGCCCATTCATACTCGGCCAACATTCTTGGCTTATCACAGTTAGTGTGGGCGCGCAGTTGCGTCTGCGACTTATTTGTCGCAAGTTGGTAGTCGTACATAATTGTTATGTTGTCTGAGATATATGTATAGTAAAAATACTAGTAAATAATGCCTTGGCAGTTGGACCGACGAAACTGAAAAGGAGAGACTTGTTGATGACCTATAAAATGAAGGAAAACTTTCTTTAACTAATTAATTTTATTTCTTATAAGACCAACTCTCTATCATTGATCATATTTTCACCTAGCATTTTGCCCTATCTTTCAGAAAGGATAGAATCTATATTGATATTATAAAGCTGAAGAGTTTGTTTGTTTGATTGAGCGCACTAATCTCAGGAACTACTGCTTCCATTTGAAAAATTCTTTTAGTGTTGGATAGCCCATTTGTCGAGGAAGGTTGCATTTCATTGCACGCGGACGAAGGTCGCGGGCAACAGCTAGTGTGTGATATTATGCTGGCTCTTTTGCCTCCCCAAAAGCCTTTGTAAAAATCACAAATCCTTAAGTGTGCGCCCTCACCAATAAACTTACGTTGATGATTGCTCACATACATGCTTATGTTCCTAACTACACGCGGCGCTGCGCTGTACTCTGTCGAGTACAGCGTAGCGCCGCGTTATACACACATTATACACACACATCACGCAATGTATACAGTATACACTATGCTTTACCGCGGAACAGTTACTTACAGAAGGTCTGTTATGTATGGTGGATGATAACGATGGTATTTTGTTTGATGATAGAATTATCGTTGATGCGTGTTCAATCTACTTAATGTTGATTGAATTCCCCGGTTCGAGACTATACTATTTCACTTCATTTTTCGTGTCGGCTTAAGCTATTATAAAACAATACTTAGTGATGAGAAAGTAGCCCGTTATTTTGGTATCCTTGGATTGCCCACTGCTGATCAATGGGCGCTCCCATATCTTTCCAGGATTCGTATCGCTCAGGGAGCGCCGGACATGCTTAGAATCTAACCTAGGAAGCTGATATGTTAGAGCTATTTTATTATAATTTATTTATTACGTTCCTAACGATATGACACACCCTTTGTAGTGAGCCTTCTTATTGGTCGGCCATATGTAGTGTGTCTGCGCCGGCGCCGGTGTTGCTCGGTCAGCGAGCCCGCGTGGCTAATTTAGACGTAATTGACCGATGTCAGTGTACTGAGTGCAGCGAATTGGCCACACGAGGGCTAGTGGCTTTTAACTCTTATTAATTTGCCGAAGGTTTCAGCTTTTTTTTGCGTTGTCGACTGTAAATATTTAAAAAAAAAGTAAAGTAAATGGAGAGTCGTTGTGGGTAGCCTGTGAATTTAATTTTTTATTACGATTTTATAATTGGGAGGTGACTATCAGTTTGTGTGTTGATTGATCAAAATACGATTTCCGTTCATAAAAAAATATTACTTACATAATTATGTATAAATCATTAAAATTATAAATACTAACTACTACATTACCCTTGAATAACTATTTCATGCACTCGTAACATTTGTGGAAAATGTTAATTTTGTTTTGACATAGACGATGTCGCGTGCAGAAGCTAGTCTTCTAATACTATCTTTAATTTCAACTGAAACTATAGGATCTAGGATATAAATTCCTAACTGCACACCACCCAAGTGACGTCACAATAAATTAAACAATTGAATATCATTTCTAGTTCGCTTACAATAAAGTTTCAGTGACGTAACTATGTTCTGTTGAACTCGGTGATAAACATTAGAACGTTTATTTGCTTTACAGTTATTTGAAAGAAACTCTCGTAATAGTGTACATTCACACTACTACTTATGTTTGGCTGGCTATAACACAGAGAAAGATAAAAATATTATTCTTTTTTTGTACCATATTCTGACAAATAAACATATTTGATTTGATTTTTTGATTTTCTTAGCGTACGAGGGCAAAAAGGCTAGTCACCGGTAATTATTGGAATCATCTTACCAATATTTTTAAATTTATAAACGCAAGAGCTCTCGTGTGGTATCTCGGACCATGAAACTGAACTTTTGTTCTACGACTTTTGGAAATTCATAACTTTTTTTTTTAGTTTAACCATACATGTTGCTATGGACCGGTCATATTAGGCTATTAGCCGTAGAACCGATGACCGTTGGAGGAGACGTCTTCTTGAGTGGAGACCGCGAATCGGCAATCGTAACGTGGGACGCCCTCAGGCTCGGTGGAGTGACGATCTTCGCAGGGTGGCTGGTAGCAACAGGATGAGAGTTGCTGAGAATCGAGTTGAGTGGCGTGCGATTGAGGAGGCCTATGTCCAGCAGTGTACTGCTGTAGCTAATGTTGATCAGCTGATCGCGTCAGTTCCTATACAAAGACCATTTTTTTTTTCGAATTCTTAGAACAAGAGTTTCATGGTCCGAGAGACCACATTATTAGACACCTTGTATATGGGGGTTAAAAGGTATGGCAAAAGAAGGCTTTTTCCCCAAACGTGGCTACCAAAAGTACATTCTACGTCACACGCGTGGGTTGATGTTTGGTAAGACCTGGAGGGCTAGGATTAAGATAAGATAATTGATTTAATACGAACATAACACGTCATATAACGCCACGTATTACATGAATGGGAGGTGTAAAAATATGGCGAATGAATGAGGGATTAACTGGTTATTTTTGCCTTTTGGTGACAGGTTAAGCTAAACGATAGCGCTGTCTGTGACGTAAGTATTTTTATTTTTGTTGCGTATTTACGTGTTATTTTTAGTTTTAGGAATTTATGATGGCTTATAGAGACGTATAGCGATCCACCTTATCTTTTTAAAGTCAAGTCGTTTGTACGACTTAAAATATTGAGATTTGTTTATTTTGTAAGACATAACCCTTCCAGAATAAATTTTCGAAATGATGGTGAAAATTGCATCAACAGTTGGCAGTTGTGTATGACCAGATGTATAAACGTGGACGAGGCGGAAGGAGTACCTATGTAAAGATCGTAGTATATGACGGTCTGTAGTTTCTGTCACCCTTCTATTTAATAATTTTTCTTTCTTTTCTTTCTTTTCTTTCTTTTCTTTCTTTTCTTTCTTTTCTTTTCTTTCTTTTCTTTCTTTTCTTTCTTTTCTTTCTTTTCTTTCTTTTCTTTCTTTTCTTTCTTTTCTTTCTTTTCTTTCTTTTCTTTCTTTTCTTTCTTTCTCTCTTTCCCTCTCAAATTTATGCGACAGTATAAATTAATACGGCCTCGTTGGTCGAGTGGTTGCAAGCGCGACTGCTGAGCATGAAGTCCTGGGTTCGATTCCCAGGTTGGGCAATCTGTTATTGGGTTTTTCCATCAGGAATTTCTCAGTAGCAGCCACGGAGTCTGGATTTGCGCACGGTTGATAACAATAGGCTCGCCCCTTATTACATGGGACTTGAACATAACTACTACTACTGGATTAGAGGCGTGATGTTATGTTTATAAATTAATAATCCGACTGTCATGCCCAAGTCACCTCAAGTTCTGAGGTGAAATAGCGATCCTATTAGTGTAGCATTAGTTTGAAGAGCTGTTAGCGGTGGTTATTAGCTTGTACTCGATGGGCACGAAGTGTTGTCACGTGTTGTTGTTTATTATTATATTAGTTTCCACACTTTTCATCGAGTCACGTTGGGTGACACGGTATGTCTGTGGTTGTGTTGTGGTCGAGCCCAATTGTTGCTCTGTTTGTGCGGAGCGGAGAACTCAGTGTTACTTTATACGTATTCACGGTATAACATAATAAACGCGATATGATGATGACGTGTGGTGTCTCGGACAATGAGACTGAACAATTTTTGATCTATGACTTTTGGAAATTCATAACTTTTTTTTGTTTTAACATAGAAGAAAATTGGAAATCTGGAAATCTCTGTATATTTCTACAGAGATTTTCAGATTTCCAATTTTCTTATCTGGCTAAATGGGGTATCATCGACCCGTCCTAAATACAATGTCAGTGTGGAGCCCCTCTGCAGGATATGCCCCACCTCCTTTCTTGCCCATCTTGCACAACCACCTGCACCTTCCAGGATTTAAACGAAGCCAACGACAGAGCTGTGCAGGTGGCAATATACTGATCGGGTATTATTATTATTACTGTCTATCGACACGAATTTCCAAATCTCATTGAACAAAAGTGGTTCAGTATCATGGTCTGAGACATCACACGAAAAGTTGTTCGTTTATTATGTTACACCTTGTATAAACAAACTCACGCCTTTTTCTCATGAGGGTGGGCAGAAACTACAGTACGCCATCTGCTCCGATCCTTACTTACTCCTACTTTTGTTTTGTCCACGTTCATACATCTGGTCAAACACGCATTTGTGTTGCCAGAAGTAGGACTTGCCTTGCCTTGAATGCTAGGAAATAAATAAATGACATATTATTTGCTATTATACATATATTAATACGGGTATTCAGCTGCGTCCGGTTAGACTGGTAGCCGACCCCAACATAGTTGGGAAAAGACTAGGCAGATGATAATGACATTATTTGCTATTAGGTTTAATGCCGATTATAGAAAAAAATCTGTGGATTCTACAAAAACCTTTCCAAGTTTTATGGTCACAAATCGATTTTGAATCAGAATCGGAGATCAATTAGGCCTAAAGATTAAAACAAAAAGTTTGCTGACATGAAAACAAAAAAAACAATAAGCGGATGTTGACCATTAATTTAATAGGTACCTATCCTCAATTCAGTCTACCGCAGTCCACATATAGTCCAGTACTTAAGAATAGGCCTTTCCCAAGATACTAAACCTACCAATCTTTTCCTTGAGGTAAACACATAAAAAATAAAAGAATGTTTTTGTCCGTGATGTTAGTTTCCAACTTTATTTTCAGCTCTCGATTACTAAGAAAAATCAGTTTTTTTTCTCGAGATTATCAATTGGATCTAGATAAAAAAAATAGGATAAGATGTCATCAGAAATGCGTATCAAATAATCATCAATCATCATTCAATAGGCGTTATCCTAATTTATTTTACATAACGCGTATCTAATACAGGTATAAAATACATACATATAAAATAAGCACGTTAAGCCGCGGTTGGTCCCGGCTGTCATTTGTAGATCTTTGACAGTCGTTACAACCAGTCTTACCAAAGGGTATCGTATTACCCAGTACTAACTAGGTTGTGGAGGTCAGATAGGCAGTCGCTCCATGTAAAATACTGGTATTTTGCTGCATGCGGTTAGACTGGAAGCCGACCCTAACATAGTTGGGAAAAGGCTAGGCAGATGATGATGATGATACATACATACAAAATAAGAGTAGCTCACGTCCTTGGGATAATTTTGAGAGATCGTCGGCACAATCAAACGTTACTATTTTTATAATGATAAGGAATGCGGATCTTTTATCAATTGTGTCTCTGGTAAGGTAACCAAGATTACAGTGTTATTATGACACTGTTTTCCTTTAAATTTACAGTTTTACAGCACTTTTTCTTGAATTTTTAGACAAATTGTCAAATTGACAGCAGAATAAGAAATGTCAACATACTAAATATCCAATATGCCACTATAACATCAAATAAACAAATACTGGTACGGAACCCTTCATGCGCGAGTCCGACTCACACTTGGCCGGTTTTTGCCTTTTTTTTCAGGACGGGAAATCATCAAATGACCCCCCCCCCCCCCCCCCCCCGCTCTGGGCGGAGCGGAAGGGAGTGTCAGACTTGTACTGACTAAAACCCATCCATGTTCCTTCTTTGCCTTTGTGTTCCAGGGCCACGGTATCTCTTTCGAACAGTCCCGCAGCGCCGGTTTTTGCCTCAAGTTTTAACGCACGTGATTTCAAGTGCATCTTTTCTAAGTTAATTTTTTTGCCAATCCAAGTCATCCCCAAAACATGTGCATCCTACACTTCGTAGTAAAATGTTCTATTTCAGTAGCAATCTGCGGTTATCAGATATTTGTTCAGCTCGCCAAGGGCCGTCTATATTTAGATGCTGTGAATCACGTAAGGACGCCTGTAATCAGTTGTGTTCCAGTTGCATTGTTTACACTCTGCCTGGTGGCGTGAATAAATAATCTTAGTGTATAAATAATAGTGGTTAAGAATAACTTGTTGGTTTTGTTATTTTTGCTTAGGTAGGGGAAAATATTATTGTTTTTTACTTTAGTCAGCCTCATAGGCTGGAGACCTTATAATAGCTAATCAGATATTAAGGCGACATTTGAGCTCAGTGTAACTTAGTTTGATGTACAGAATGCTTGGTTGAAGGCTTCGTGAACGGTTTATTTACACCCTGTATACAACAACAGCCTAAAAATCACCTTCTGGATAAGCCTAGCAGTGTCACAAGGTGGTTTTGGGATTCATCTGGTCGGAGGATCCTCCTCTTTTAGGTTAAGGAACTTAACACTACCCGGAGTGCACTAATCAAGGTCGTTACAATGCTACTCGCTCTAATAGACCTGCCCCAAATATCTAGAGATTCTACAGATAAAATAACATAGACATGTCGTTGCTAAAAATCGAGTCTACTTTTGGACGACCTGAATAACCTAGTAATCTTCTAATTTTAGAATCTAGTCTATAAATATACCATAGCGGAAACAGCTTCCAAAGATGCAGATCATCATTTAGCTCAGCAAGCAATAAAACGTTGATGTATGATGCGAACTAATTCGCACAGCAGCGGATGTGCCGGGCCCCGCAACACAATGGCGTGAAATAGCTGCACACATATTGCGATTGTGTATTTAAATAGCAACCTAAATAGGCACGGGAAAAGCAAAAGGTAAAAAAGTATCGATAGGTTTTCTGGCTGAATCTTCGTTACTTTATTTATTTAAACTTCATGTACAAGAGTGGTACATAGGCGGGCTTTCCCACTGGAAAAACATTTACATAAATACCCACGTGTGTCTGATGAGATAAAAGATGTGAAATATATTTATTTCAACCATATCACCATCATAATCATATATCGCACAAGTTAGAGAGATTTGAAAGCAGAAAGGGGGCCTTTGCCCAGCAGTGGGACATATGAGAGAACAAAACAAAAACTGGTAGTACACAGAACGGGAAAGATTTTGCTTACGTATTTGCTTATCATTCAGCCTTATTTATAAATCGATCGCGAAAAGGCAAACGTTCTCTTAATAGGTGATTATTAGCAATTGAAACATCAGTACAAATAACAGTTCATATCTCAACTAACGATGCAAAATAGCCCATAAGACTTATTAAAACAGCGCGTAATGACAACTTCCAGACATCTGCGACAAATACACGTTCATAAAAAGGCACTCAACGACCTTATATCAGAGAAGTTTATGATCCATTTAGAATGAGAAGGTACATCCAATTACAGATATGTACTGTTTATAACTGTTGGCTGTGTATTCAAGTAATTGATTCCGTTATCGGAGGTTATTAAGAAAAACGAGTAACTTGTTATGGTAATAAATTGTAAATGCTGTAGTTGTCTATTACAAACTGACAAATTTTATCAATCGATTTTGAACTTAATCATTAACACTTTATGGTTTTAACCACTTAGAGAAATTCGACAGTTTGTGGTAACTGTGTGCTGGCGACTGTACTGTGTTTACGAAAGGTTTTAATGAAGGGCTTTGCTCCCTAAAAGTAATAGGCCGACGCGATGTCGTGTGGTTCTATCCTGACCGAAACGTTGGGAATGACGTCTTTTTCGATATTATTGCATGGAAATAGCCATGGATATACCTACCCTTTCTGACGAGCTTTCAGGCGAGCCCGTGTCAATAAATCTGATCGCTCCTTTATCCAATGCTTTGGAGACATGCCTCCGTTTAAGATTCTGCACGATTTCGTCCACAGTTGGTTGTTGCCAAATGTATCGTCCTTTTACCATTTCTATTTAGCCTGGATGTTGTATTAAGCGGAAGCTTCTTCGTTTGCTTATACGACATGTATCTAAAGCAAATCTATCATCAGAGAACAAAGACATTTTAATCAATCGCCCTCTCTTAACAAGAACCAATAGATGTACCGTGAGATAGCTGAGTCAGGCCCGCATGTCGTACCACTACATCTATTGTCAACTGTCCTGATCCCTTGGGAATGGGGACTCAATTGGGTAGCCATTATTATAACGGAACTTAGGATTACTTGACCCCCCGTACTGTAATGAGATCCACACATACACTGCATGCAAGAGTAGTTTGATTTGAAATACGATAAATAGATATTAATTTATTGGTCCACAAGTCGTGCTCTCTATAAGATTCTCCCTCTAGGGAATGAATTATCAAAAATCTTGTGCAGGAGATCCTTTTAACCAAACTGAACACCTGTTTTGCCAAATTTAATGCGAGCATCCAGACGTTAGTGTGCGTTGTCTATCCAAACGAAGACAATTAAATTAAGGTTCTTAAAAGTAAGTTGTTACAACTAATGCCTGAGTAATACTTATTCAACGTCCTCTCTGCAACTGGCCTAATTAACATGTTTATTTGAACAGTGGACCCCAAACAAACAGACCTAAACAATTTGATATTAATCTCCGGAAATCATATATCTTAGTAAACGGTGTATTAATTTCAACAGTAGAATCTTATCAGATCTCCTTTAGCCCAGTCCTACGCTTATTAACAAACTCGTTACCATTTCTCGTTTTAGCAATGTAACAGTTAGCATATCGTCGGGGATAGTGCAAATCCGCGGAACTAGCATTGGATAAATCCGCGTATCTGACAAATGAAGCCAATTTCAATTACGCATTGTCGTACCGACTAAATTAATGATTTTAATAGATTTCTACTGTTAAAAATACATAGAACACATATTGTTACTATAGAGGTCAAAAATCGTTGAAATAAAAATAAAAAATAAACTTATAACCTTCCCCTGTAAACCTACTCGTAGTGCAGATGCGCACTTTAGTATGGTATATTCGCGGATTTGCACTATCGACAATATCTTAACTCAAAATAGATATTTCATCGATATCGATGTTCAAAATCCCATCACTACTGAATACAATAGCAAACAGGAAAGATTACTGAGTTAACATCTAAATACAACACATAATAATTAAACGAATTACATAGGTACTGTCCCCGGGAGTATTATGACTTTAATATTCTCTTCACCACTTTATTTGGAGCAATGAAAATTTTACGAATAATTGAACTGCCAGTCTTGTCTATGATAAATACTCGCCATTACCCGCACCGCAAACGCAGTAAAACCAAAATCATTTCGTTTTAATTACTAACACAATAACATAAAGGTCTCGCTATGTGGTCGCGAGTAGGAGTCGAGCTATTATTTCTATACCAGTTTTAGTATTTTAGTCTTGAGTATTTTAGTGCTAAATGCGTGTCTATGCCGCAGTTTGCCGCCTTTTAATATGGTCATAAGTATGATTGGTAATTTTGTTTATGGTCAAAATTGTTTAGTCAATGGTTAAGTGTTGATTTGGTATGATTGGGGCTGTTAAAGATTGGCGAGATTTGACTGGGTTTGGGAAATTTTGCAGTCTGTTCATTGCCTTAATAGGATGGTACTCACTTGAAAAAGTTTGGCAAGGCATCTGTGACTTTTCTGTTGGAAGAGTCGCTTACGATTTTTCTCTATGCTTTATTCAACCCGTATCCACTCTCGCAGCATGCTTATTAAAAAAAAAAACCGTTTTACAGTAATTGTCATCATAAGCAATTAACTTGTTCTTATGTTTAAGAGGGTTTACGAAAAATTTATTACAGCTAAATTAGACCGATATTAAATTTTCCATAGAAACATAAGTTTCCCATTAACTATTAAAAAAAAAGACATTTCGAAAATGTTCTCTGATAACTTTTTAGACTTATTTATCCTGCTTATGCGTATGAAGTTTCATTAAAATCGGTTTGATCATTTCGAAAAAAGAGGATTTGACAGTTTGTATGAAATGCCGAAGTCGTAAACGCTCTTAAATGAAAACCTCAAAATAACTGGCCCAAAAGACGAATACCTAGGTCCATTGAAGTCCCTTCTATGAGTCGGTTAGTGTCACATTTTTAATTGGGTAGCAATAAAACGAGTGACTGTAAATTACAATTTTAAGTGTCAAAATTAATTAATTTGGGTTATATAATTACTAAGTGAGCGACTGACTGTAAGTGACGAAAAATCAACAGAATAGTATCTTACAAACATTAATTTGAGTTACTTAAAATACAAAATGAGCAGCTTCATAATATTTGAGCGACTTAATATTTGTTTGAGTGTCAACGTTACATCCTGATGAACATGAACCATCCATTTTTTTAAATATTTGGCAAATGTATTTTTTATACTGAGCGGCATTTTATCTTAAATGAAGTGTTTCGAATACAAAAACCTAACCTAACCTAACCTATCTTAATATTGAAGTTGCCCTCTCTGTATTTCCAGTCGCTCACTTATTAATGTAGTCGCTCGGATAAAATTTTAATATATGAAATGGATTTATCACAATCCACTTTTTGTAAGCTTGTTCTGGATTTTATTATTAATCAATATTCGTCGTTAGTTTAGTTAATTTTTCGCTTACTCAAATTCATACCGCTCAAGTTATTAATACAGTATGTCATCATCAGTCGCAAAGCTTTTTTTTAATCGCTCGTTTTATAATTCCCCTTTTTAATTCCGTCTGCCATGTAAAGGAGATGGCTGAATGTCATTCTGCAGTATTGATTGACATTGCATCGCAATATGTTGAATCGATAAAACATTCTATAAATCAGATTTTCAAGACGCCAACGTATTTTGTACTCAAAAACTATACTTAGCCGAACAGACCCATTTGCCCGTACAGCCCAAGACTCAATAAAACTGTCAATTCAACACAACTAGCACACTGATTGATAGATTGATACAGTCTGAGACGCGATCGAGGACATGGGCTGACCTGATTCCAGCCGGCCACTGAAATAGATACGTTCAGATAAATAAGCAGGTTTTATTGCTTACCATTCATATTTATAGATTGTTGCGTTTCAATGAATTTTGATGAGAAGATCCAGGAAATTGTTGCTGTAGGTAAAGATAACATTGCAATGATGTAATGCCGTTGAGGTTCAGTGTTCCTAAATTGGTAATCGGAAAAGGATGAGGTTTAATGTTCCAAAATTAGTAAGATACGGGATAACTGATTGGTGATGGATGATTGGGAACTGGGCTGAATTTCACCATCCTACTTTTTTCCATTTTTTGTCGCAGTATGTCTTTTTCTGGATACTGATACTGTAAGCCTGCATCGTCCCACTGCTGGGCAAAGGCCTCACCCCGTGACTTCCAGTTGCTTTGATCCAAGGCCAATGTGGACCACTGGTCGGTGGTCTTGTCCAGCTCGTCCCGCCATCTTTTTCTGGAACTGGTCTTAATAAATAGCTGTAATTTCGTCGGTTAATTGGAAAACTATGAATATATCGGTCAGTTTGACTTGAATATAATAGTTCTAAGTTCGTTGTTGACCATGTCAATCCCAACAGTTCAGCCCAAAATTCCGTCACACAAAATCATACGCTTCAAGTTGGCGCAAATTGATTTTAAAGACTCAAAGTCTGATTTCCATTTACAAAAGAAGCAAGAAATAGACTGTATCGAAAGAAAGCCCTCTCTATTCTTTACTAAAGAAACTTGGAACACAATAGGAAACGACTGAACGCTTTCCCCGAGTTTCATAACAGCTGGCGCCATGGCTAAACGCAAACGAAGGTGCGAATATGTTTAAATTCCCGCGGAAGATCATAAAACTGTAATAGATTGTAACGTGTAACATAATTTTATAGATCGTTATAAAAGTAAATTGCCCCACAAAGTTGAGCCACCTGTGGGGCAAAGTGGAATATTTGTAAGATTGGGGTCCACTGTGTCTAACTAATAGATTTTTAGGATAAACTAGGACTGATAGTGTTCGATTTAAGAGATAGAATATAAGATATTATGACCAAATAAATGTAAATCAGACAAAAACTGGCAATTCTTTTAGTAATTAGTCTTACAAAATAGACAAAATTTTGAACATTCGCTTTTGTCCACACAGCTCACAGGCGGGACAGAGTGGAACAAATCTTTTTTTCATTTACTAGTATATTACGCTAATGTTACTTCAAAGCATTACTCGTGTTACAGTTTTGGCTACAGTGCACAGTGTACATGACACATTAAAACAGACGAAAATAGTTCGGGTCAACGTTAATTTAAACTGAACTTGCGCTTATCACTGGTATGTGGCCCCTTCCTTAATTTTCTTTGCATAGACTACGCTAATGTCT
The DNA here is from genome assembly GCA_910589295.1 of Noctua janthe. NCBI lineage: Eukaryota > Metazoa > Arthropoda > Insecta > Lepidoptera > Noctuidae > Noctua > Noctua janthe. The sequence goes on along the minus strand of OU342575.1, from coordinate 14,121,590 downwards.
TGTATTTTTAAGAAGCCCAAAACCCATTTTTTTTGTTTGTTAAAAATAGGTAAAATAGCTTTCACGGCTTACAACTAAACTTATACTGTTACTTACGGGATATCTCCCGTGATTGTTAAGGAAGAAATCCCGTAAGTGACAGTATAAGTTTAAGCTCAAAACATTATGTAACATGATCAGCCGACCTCACTACCTCTGTGAGAGCGAGTAGGCCATTATCCACAGTCCAGTATGATTGGTGGACAAAAATACCATGTCACTACGAAAATTAATCCATCTACCACGCCGTCTCGAATCGTTCTGCAACAAAGTATAACCCTCCAGAACAACAAGCAAAGATAATTGAATATAGTTCGTTCAATTAAGAAGACTTCCGCATTCGGCAAGGTTAGGATCTCGGCATCTCGGCCTCTTTTCGGCAATATCTGGGGTCAGGATGTCAGGACTTATCTGGTGCTCAAATCAATGCTCTCGTTGTTTTACATTTTGAAGATGTTTATTTTTAATGGAAGTTTGCGAGTTTTTTAGGATGTAGTAAGTAGTGGTATGTAATTTTTACGATGGTCCGTGCTTATTTTAGCTTTTGAAGTATTTTATAACCGACTAGCTTAAGTCCGCGGCTTCGCCCGTCTGAAGTTCGATGATTGTTCCACGGGATCATACTCCCGGGATAAAAAGTACCCTATCCAGGTTGAAAACTATGTGTGCAAAGTTTCATCAAAATCCGTTCAGTAGTTTTTGCTTGAAAGAGTAACAAACATCCATCCATCCGCCCAAACTTTCGCATTTATAATATTATAAAGTGAGATTTTGTAGATGAAAAGGCTAAATATGTACCTATGAAAGTTAGGAGCGTGGGTATCATGCTAAACAGTAGGTAAAGTCTGATAGAGGATGATGGTTGATAATAAAGCAGGTCAAACATTGAGATCATTGGCGTGCACGCCTATGTCCAGCTGTGGGATTACTGGTATAATTATTCTGATAATGGTTCTAAAGAAACCCTGTATGTTCTTGAATAACTCTTAGTACATTTAGAAGTTCCAGATATTACTTCGGAGATCATTTAGATAAGAAAGATCATAATATTGACCTCACAGGTCGGGACAATTCGTTGTGACGATGGATACAGTAGCCTTTTATATTGCGACAGTAGATACTAAAGTCTCTGTAGCTTCTTCTTCTTTTTCTGATGCGTCTCCAATTACTGAAGGTTGGCCATCAACTAAGGATATATCTTCTTGTCATTGGTGAGGTGGAACAGCTCAGCAGCACGGTGATTCCGGTCCATTTGCGAATGTTTTTCCGTCTTTGTAGCTGTACTAAGGATTTCTTTGATGGCACTTGAGTGTAGTTAATTCTACAAATTACAGGCAGATTGCCAATGATTTTAATTACAGCTTTAATTGAACACGTTTTCTTTGATGTTTCAATCTGTGTAGCGTTAAATATTTAATTGGTTGGTGTGAATGTACTCGAAGTTTTGAAGGCAAATCTTTTTCTTAATATTTTGACAACGTTTTTTCATCTTCATCGAGTGTTTTCATTATTGACTGTGTTCATTGATGGTGGACCTGCTTACCATTAAATCATCTAGACCTTCTATATTTTACACTGGTTTTTGTACCAAATTAATTCAGATGTTGATAAATTCATGAATTAAAAAAGGTTTGTTACCAAAATGCTGTCAACTTATAAAAATCTGTTAGAGTGAATTGCAGTATTCATTCATTCTTATAAATTTTTTGGCACACGAGTCGCTGTTACGAAATCTTCATTTTTACAGTTAATAAGACAGATTGTGTCCAGATGATCCAGTCTGCGCACGCCACGATCATTGTTCGGTTTATTTACAAGCCATGTTCCCGCATGGCTCCCGCAGCACCCGCGGTAAAACAATCAGTCAGTCACTAGCCGTCCGCTCATCATGACACACGCTCACGTTTTAATGAAAAAATACCAATTGTTACTCTACATGACAAAATACAAATTAACACTATAAAAGTTTCGTAACTGTGTACTAGTGCGCCTGTTATCGACCTTACGTGAACACAATAAGGATCAAAATTGTTTGTATTTGCGCAACAATTGACATAATTGATTGCTAATTGGATTTATAGTGCTTTCTCTTTTCCGCTTTGTGTGTAAGTGAATAAGAGAATCTTAAGTTCAAAACACGTGTTACCTTGGTGAGGTTCTGGTGATTAGTGAATGGTGATTATAATAAAAACAAAATGGCGAATAGAGTGATGGGGTACGTGATTTGCGGATACAATTCCGTGGATAATCTGATGGTGAGTGGTTTTGTGTTACGATTGTCTACCGGCACGCGATATAACGAAATGACTTGACTTTCAGAGAGTTGTTTCCTGTTCTTTATGTAACTTCGCAAGTTACTGTAAGATGCTGTTATTTTTTCATATCACTACATAGTATAAAACAAAGTCGCTTCCCGCTGTCTGTCTGTCCCTATGTACGCTTAGTTGTTTAAAACTAAGCAACGGATTTTGATGCGGTTTTCAGTAATAGATAGAGTGATTCAAGAGGAACGTTTATTCAGGGCGGGTCGGTAGTGAATCAATAAATTAACAAAGACTAGAGCAGTCATTATTTCTGTCACTCTACAAAGTACTCGGTAAAGTACCTATCTAATTAATTAGTCCTTGTTACGTGACTGTAAAGTATGTACTAAATTAGCACATGACTGTTTGTTGATGTTATTCACAACACACACGACAATTAGGATAATAGCGCATTACATAAAGAAGACTGTTTATGTTATTTACAAAATCGCAAAAATACTTCGAGTAGGGCTCCTGATAGTTACGTTATACATGTATGTAATTTAACTTTCATGTAAATAACTATTGTATGCCCTATGGGCGGGCCATAGCTGATCACAATTTAATTATTTTAGACCTGTATTATGTACCTACCTATATATTATCATTCCGAAGCTTCTCGTTGAAATAAATATATCAGTCCCTCGCCATAGTCAACCCGTATCTGAACGCATCCTAGATGTATTCACTCCATGCCCAACAAGAACTAACCTCGGACATTCGGCACCAATGAACAGGATGATGAGAACGTACAATGAGCTCCATACACGTTCCTGTAGCGTTGACATCTTCGCCATCAAGCTTTTGCAATTTCGCAAACAATTGTTTCTGACCCACAGTGGCCACAGTTAATACTAATAACATTACATTTTATATTATTACTTACTTAATATTATTACTCACTTATTTATTATTTGTCATTGATTGTGTCATTCTTTAGAACAACAAAATAGATTTAGTTATTTCTTTTCTTTATTTTTAATTTTATTTTCATGGAATTTTGTTTTTTTTTTTAGCCTATTGTACTCTTTGTAATACTTGAAATACTTATGAAAGTGCTGTGCATACCTGTAAGTGACATATTCACCCTAGATCTTAAGTGAATAAGTCGTTGGAGTGCCATAAATAAATACCTAAATATTTATACTAATATTATAAAGCTGAAGAGTTTGTTTGGTTGAACGCGCTAATCTCAGGAACAACTGGTTCGATTTGAAGAATTCTTTTAGTGTTGGATAGTCCATTTATCGAGGAAGGCTATAGAAGGTCGCGGGCAACAGCTAGTCCACAATAAAGATATTGATTGATTGACATTATTTTAGTCGGATCATCATACATTAATAAAAATAACTGATACATATTTCAATACATAATGATGGGCTGGAAAGGAGGTGACTGCCGAGATGACGAGTAATAGAGAAGTATGGAAGAAGAAGACATGCTGGGCCGACTCCAAATCAGTTGGGAATGATGGTGACGAATGATCTAATCGCCACAAAGCTAAAGTAGAATTATGGCCAAGTCTATCATATGCCTATGAGCTGTTGGCTAAAATAGCCACTATGTGGAGCCCTGACACAGCCAGAAAGCGTTGCTGCAGACTTCGCACAATATAGCGGGACGAGCTGGACAAAACATACGAAGGTCCACATTAACTCTGGAGCATAAGAACTGAAAGTCATTGGGAGCTTTAGCCCAGCAGGGGGATAATACAGGCAAACTATAACAATAATAATCTAACCTGTCAGTTGGTCTTTCATTCACATCTATATTTACTTTCATCCAACATTTTTCAATTAACTAATTGAATCGTATGAAAAACGTTAATTGGCTGAACATTCCAAGATTCAATTCCCGGCCATCGTAATTCAGGTAACATAGTCTGGCCGAGAATAGATAGCGTCTACATAATTTATGATAATCTAGTCATCTCTCTACTGACAGGTGAAGATTGAACTGATAGTGTAAGCGAGTTGGTTTGTAAACTTAGAAGGTAGATTTGTTATGCTGTTATAGGATTATGGTACCCTGGTACTTCAGTAAGCCCATTTGTTACGGCTTATTGATCAAGGATTTTAAACTTTGGACAAAAATAACTGTTCCTTTTCTACTGACAGGTGAATGTTGTTCATATTTATGGATATAAATAACCGTTTCCGCTCCTAGAGGGTTATGGTGTCCTGGTACTGGACTCATCATAGTCATTCGCAGCCTAGCTCCATCCACTACTGAGTATCACTAAAAAAACAACATAGGTCATTTTAGTTAGTATACACACAACGTAGAAACCAGTGTTTACTTATATCTAAAAACAAAACCACTATTCATTACACGCCACAGTGACATGTAGGCGTAACCAATAGCCCAGTATGGGACTGTCCCACCTGTCTGCTATAGTTTTCAGGATGCTGTAGGGGCTGACGCGTACCCTGCGCATGATGGGGGCGCAACGCTTGCGCATGATTGTGTGAAAGCTATATCCTTCTCGCTTTCGTCCCACTGTTCTTATGAGTAACTTTAGATGATACCTAATACCCTACCTATACATATGTAATTTAAAATTTTTATTTATGCATTATTTTATTTTATTTTAGTTTGGCATAGTCTTAATGAAGACCAAGCCAATTTGATAAGGCAAAGTGATAAAGGATTTTGGGTTTATCATAAGTTCACTTGTATATCGTGAAGCATGTCGTTTTTTACTTAAAATATAATTGACTAAATTATCTTTTAATTTATTTTGAACGCAGTCGAGATAAAAATGACCGTTAGATTTTAATGAACACTGCGAATTCCGTTACTACGTTTCCTTATATTATATTAGTATAAACAGCATGTTTATGCCAATTCGAATATAATAAGTAGGTAATACTACGGATTTTGTGGTTATGAATTTCCGCTCTCAAAACTTGTTGTTACACACCGTATTTTCATTCTCATAGTTACCTCAATCCACATTAAATGTACCGGAACGAAGAAGTGTCAAACTTGAAAAATGCTGATACTTCACTTAGTAAATGTAACTAGATTCAAAAATTACAGCCTTCCGTGTGAAGAATTTAGTGCACCAAAGTTTTGAAGTTCTCTGAAAAGGGATGATCATCCGACCAGACAGTTGTTGTGTCTGGTGGGCTACTGTCGGACAGTTGTTGTCGGGTTTTTAGTCACGGATAAGTTTAATAGCACGATTCAGAATTTTGATGTAAGTTCTTCCTTTTTGTCATAGATGGCGCTGTAGTATTTTTGTACTATGTTGCTGTAGTATTTGTTGCACTGTCCACTACAAATGTATTGGACTGACATAAGCTAAAGAAAAGCTGATAAAAAAATCCCTTTGTAGAAATACACAAAGCTCCATTTCTCTGGGCCCTCTGGACTCAAATCATAATGACGTAAGCAACACAGTAGTAACTCTAGTCGATGAGTTTAATGCAAATGACAATGTTATTTGTCACTAGTTACATCCTTGACACTAATCGTCGGACCACGCAACCTTGGAGCCCTGAAACTGACACAGGATCTGATGATGTCATTAGCACCCGATTGTCAGTTGTTAGGCAATGCTTAATAATACCAACCTATTGTTGTCTCTTGTCTCACTGCAAAGCTAACGCATCTCATACAGAAAAGGCATGAGCATTCGTACATAGGTGTAATCTGTGACCAATACCTTTAAAAATAGAAGACTTCTAACGTCGGCCGTGATGATGATGATGACAAAGGCATTAAACGACACTTTCAAACGTTAAACTTTAAAACAACTACATAGAATAGATTCTACACCTATTCGCATGGAGACGTACGAGCAAGAAACTCCGTCGTTACAAAACTTATACTGTCACTTACGGGATATCTTCCGTAAACACACGAAACATGGAAGATATCCCGTAAGTAACAGTATAAGTTTAGTTGTAAACCGTGAAAGCTTAAAACAGTGTTTCATCGTTGCTCTTTTAAAATGTATGTTCTTCAAGGTTAAGCTTTGGTTTCCAATGCAGTTTTATAAAGGATGTAACTAGACCGTTAACGAAGCCGAAAGGCACTTGTTCTCCCCGCCATTGCCATATTTTTTTTGTTCTGGACCATACCTGGTAATGTTCTAGTTACGGATACTTAGGAGACCAAAGTTCCAACTTTTTCATAAGTTTTCTATTAAATACTAGTTTTTAAGGTTATAACTTTACTTGAAATACTTCCATGACCTGTTTAGTATTCAATGCATCCATCAGCGCAATGTTTTGAGTGCGTTACATTGAGATTTAACGTAAAACGTAATATTTCACCAAAAAAAGAATTCATTTCCCAGCACGCGTAGCATGACCACCGTAGAAACGGGTTTTGTCGACGAAAGAATCGACAAAATGATAAATCAACAAAAGAAATCCGTAATTTTGTCGATTCTTTCGTCGACAAAACCCGTTCCTACGTTGATCATGCTACACATACAGCAATCATTTATGCGTAGGGTTACTTAGTTTGATATACAGAATGCTTGGTTGACGGCTTTGTGAAGGGCCCGTTTACACCTTGTATTTAAGTCCCCTTTACAATACAAAGCTAAAGATAAGCTCGTCTGTCCTCAAAACAGCACAAACATTATTATCTACACAGAATTCCTGAAACCTAGAATAACCTACCTTTATTTACCTCATCCAACTTAGCGATTATGCAAGTAATTAGTTCATAGTTACTGGCCATCTTTCCTGTTTACACGTTACGAGTAAGCGAACCAAACTTAGCTCATATTTTATAATAGTTGGTTAATGGATAGTTTATGTGCTAAGGGGCTGGTGAAATATGGATGAGGTGTTGTAAGGTATTGTGTGTTAAAAGTTGTTAATTGATAACTATCAATTAACAACTTTTAACACACTAACATGGACTGAAAACACGGTCACAAATCAATTGTCTATATTTATTTTTTAACTAGCTTTTGCTCGCGACTTCATTCCCGTTATGTACAGAAAAATAACAACGGGAACGTTTTAAATGTAGCCTATGACACTCGGTAATAATGTAGCTTCTCATTACTAAAAGAATTTTCGAAATCGGATCAGGAGTTCCGAAGATTACCCCCTACATACAAACTAACAAAACATTTTTAGTTCATTATAATATTAGTATAAAATGTTAAGAAATCAAATGTACGAGAATAGTAGTTATAATGTTGGAGCACGAGTATTGTGAATTTATCAAACGGAATTCCAGGCATTTTTTTCCACCTTTACACCTGAAATCCACGATCAAAGACCACATCATAAAATAGATTTAGTTCCAAGCCGAAGTATGCCATAAACTAGTGCAGCTCGCGGCCTCGCCCGTTTTATTTCCGACGTAGGAGCCGACAAACAAACGTTTAAAATAATATATCGCTCTGCTTTTATTACCGGTTTAATTTGTTTTCTTGTTGTGGCCTTTCTGTGTGGTAGTTACAGTAACCTTTGGGATGCAAAGTCCATGAGCTGAAAATTTTGTGGATGTTTAGTTAACTCTTCCTGTCTTTTTCTGCGACTGGCTGAGTTTCAGCCTTTTCTATTCACCGGCTCATAGGGCCTAGCCAAAGTATCATTCCATCAGCGATAAAAAAAATATTTATTCAAAAATATTAGTACAGTATGACCACTATGTTCAAGGATGCGTGGCGGGACGTGAGAGGACAAGAACCTCACGTCCCAGCCGCCGCGGAAGACGCCCCGGGCGTCGGGTGCCACCGTAGGCCGTAGGGCCTGTGGACGGTGAGTATTGGGCTAGCTCGCCATCCATCCGTCTTATGACGACAGGCCGTGTCGACGGCGCGTTCGTGTTCCACGCGCGCCTCAAGGAGATATCAGCCACAAGGAAGGGGTCCGCAAGGGCCAATGCCTGCCGGGGCTGCGGGACTGTTCGAAAAAGATACCGCGGCCTTGGAATACAAAGGTCAAAGAAGGAACATGGATCGGTTTTAGTCAGTACAGGACTGACACTAGTCGGAGCGGGGGGGGGGAGCGTCATTTGATGATTTCACATCCTAAAAAGAAAGGGATGCGGATTCATTTCTTTTAGTTCTGTGTTTTCCCGCTTGCACAGTTAAGTTGGTTGGAGTGTATGGGATTACTTACATTAATCCTGTCGTTGTAGAAACACGAAACGCTTCGAAAGCTCTCCTTGTCTATGTCTTCTGATTCTGGCTTACAGGACTTGCAATAGTATTGTAGAAAAACTACGGAAAATCGTGATTGTTTTCTCCAATATCTGCAGACTGCATGAATTCATGACGAGTTCCCTTTCACTAAGAAAAAACAATAGATTCCTTTCATCGATTACAATTCTTCGATTCATTAGTAAATGTGATTTCAAGATAAATTGATCACGACAGCAACGACCAAGACAGCATTCCATTGATGAGACGTGAATTAATTACAGACACAAATTAATGCATTACAATGAATTTCTTTCACCAGATTAGTATGGAAATTATAAACGATGGCCGCTGATTATAGTCATTGAATGAATAAATCGAAGTGAGGATTCTGAAGTCGATTGAATACAATAATTTGCACATGCATTATTATTGGCGACCGCCGCTCGATTGAGCACTGTTTGGTAAATAATCGATTCGATAACGAGTTGTTATGGTTGTAAAGCCTGATCTTGTTTAACGTGATGTTCAAAATGGTATGACTCTTTGCAAAAAGACACTATCAGGCGCGCCATATCTAGTAGCAGTGCTGCCGACCACATCGTCGGTTCTGCCGCGTGCTTTAGCAATCCTGCTCTGTTTGTCGCTCTGGCAAATGACGGTTCTGAGCGACAGAAATGGATTTGAGGCGCAACCTAAATTTGAGCTCATTCTTTAAGCTGGATCTTTTGATTACTTTGCTCTATTTGGAAATTTCAGTTTGGCCTGGGATCTCATCTTAAATTCAGTTTCTTTATCTATTAGGTATTGATTACGTTTACAGATATAATTTATCTGCGTACTTACAGACTGCGGAGTCTAAGTTAATCGGACACCAAAAATTATGTATTATAAAGTTCCAAAAATACAAACAGGAATAATACATATATATAGCGCATTTTCATAAAAACGTTGATGAACCCTAAAAACCTGACAATAGTAAACAAACAGATGACTATAATAATTATGTATAGCAAGTACGTAACTATCACGCGCTTTCGATCAGCATATTACAACTGTTTGTTTTGATAATTAACCGGTTTTATGCAAACTGTCCGTGGCGGTTTATCGGAGGTAATGAATGAAGGACCTGTGAATGAGTCGCTTATCATTCAATGCCAGAACGGCAATTTATTTATTCTTCACATAATACTGCACCAGCACTCTACACTTCCCTATCACCCAGTTCCTTCCGATAGGAGAAGGAAGGACCTAGTTTGCACAAAACCTCAAACTAGACATGCGTTTGCGAATCGATTTTATGTGTTTTTAGGACCTTTTCTTTACAATAGACTCAACAAGATACTAAACTTCTACAGTTTAAGTTATAAAAAATGTAGTTTGGTAATGTCAGATTATTTAGCGGTACTTAATTACACAGACACAGAAAAACTTCTAGAAGTTGTGGTTTGATTATGTTATCGTATCTATTTGTACATATTTACTTAAGCTAGTTTTAGTGTTTTTCTTTTATACCAACTTGATGCATGGTTATAATTGTTAATAGATTAATTAATAATTATAAATAATTTTCGAGAACGCTGAGACTGATACATATCTTCAAATCCCTTAGAGCTTCTGCAAACCTTGATACCCTCAAAATGGTGTTCTATGCTCTGTGTCAGTCCGTTCTTGGGTACTGCATCAGTGTATGGGGCGGTGCAGCTAAAACAACTTTTCTTAGAGTGGAGAGAGCTCAGAGAGCAATACTGAAAGTGATGCTACGAAAACCTTATCGCTATCGGACAACTCAACTCTACTCAGAATGTAAGGTACTAACAGTTCGTCAGCTCTTCGTGTTGCGATCCGTTCTGAGAAGACACTCCAGTGTCCCACCGTCTGATCCCAACAAACGAACTAATATTCCTCCGGGTACACAACACAAAACCTCTTTTGCCAATCACCAATACTTCACCTTAAGTTCACTAATCTATAAGAAAATTCATAAAGAACTAAATATTCTAGATTGCAATAAATTTAAATTAAAAGCTAAGGTGATGGAATGGCTTCTTCAACAGGACTATACACACACTGAATCACTACTAAAATACATGGTCTAATATTGCCTTTTTTTGCTTATAGCGCCTACATATAACACCTCACATTCACTACTTTCACACAAAAACTCACCACACATACATACATCATAAACACATCCCCACACACATTCTCCCATTCACACTCACATTCACCCATTCACACACCGGTAACTTGTTATTTTATACTTTTTCCTTTTCCTTTCCTATTTTTTTTAAATATAATGTTTAAATTAATCTGATTGTTAGCACGAACAATAAGTTGGCACAGTCCGCAGTTGTACCTATAATCCATTTTTTTTAAGTAACCTCACAGCTGAACACTGTCTCTTAAGATACAGGTTAACCTAGTTTGAGAGGCAGGGCTCACAATATCTGTATACAGACTTCTGCAGCATAGCTAAAAAAAAAAAAAAAAAAAAAAAAAAAAAAAAAAAAAAAAAAAAAAAAAAAAAAAAAAAAAAAAAAATTAATTTTATAATTTTATTGTCCTTATTGAATTGTGCTAGGTAAAGTGATGGCCTGAAACACAGGTTTAAATAAACCTAGATCGGGCAGGTCGCTGACATCTAAATTGAACTATTGAATACTTGCGACTGTAGAATATATTTTAGTTATAGTTTACTTATAAGTACTTATAATTAGTATCAGAAATAATACTACTGCGCTTAAATGTACACTTTTTGTAATACTTTTTAAATAAATTATTCTTATTCTTCTTATTCTTAATGATTTGGAAGTCTGTGGTAGTATCACTTTGTTTTGTTGATTGTATCGTAACAAGATCGAATGAAAATTAAGTTCTGGGAATTGATTATGCAGACTGTGATACAAGACAAGTATGCTACTATAACTTTGCATAATCATGCAATTTATTGAGATCTTTGAAGTGTAACATATCTTATCTTCTTATAATATACCTACTATTATAAATGCGAAAGTGTGGACGGATGAATTGATGTTTGTTATTCTTTCACGCAAAAACTATGGAAGGATTTATGATCAAATTTCCACATGGATAGTTTATAATCTGGAATTCTGGATTACCACATGGGATACCTTATTTCCCGGTAATACGATCCTGTGGGACTATTACTGAACTCCAGGCGGGTGAATTTGCGGGCATAAGCTGTTTTTGAATAAATCCATTCAATTTCATAATTATGTCAGAACATATCAAGAACTATCCGTTGTCAAGATTTCGTAAAAGCATCCCAGAAATATAATATTGTAAACAACGTTTGATTTCTGTGGTAAATATAGTTATATCGTTACTCTTTGTGTTCAGGCAGATTCCTTTGTAAATCATTTTAGGCGTAATTTGTGTTTATTGGAGCAAGGTTTCTTTATTTTTGATGTAACAATGATCTTTTTATTAACTGTCGGACAGTAGTTTATTAGTAGGTACACACGGCGGCACATGAAGCTGTAAATTTCCAGTATAACTTGGCCTCACTTTGTATAGATTTCCTATGCAATGAGAGATCTGCATAAACTGGTTATGTATAGCTTGATTGGTCGTCGTGCGTACATGGCCTTGCTAAGGAAAACCCAGCACCCGAATTGCGTATGTCACTTTACCCTTACATATCATCACAATCCAATTTTAAAAGAAATTCATAATCCTTAGCTGCATATGTTTTAAAATTTCGTCAGCAGACAACGTAAATAAGGCAAGATATTGTCGATTGGTCAAAATGCAAAGCATTTCCATTGTGATTGTTACGCAATGATGGCGTAAAATTCTATTTTATTCAAATTATCTTCATCCTCTATTTCATCAAATCTGTGTGTACTTCTTGCATCCTTTTGCATGAAAACTTTTCCTCCATCATGCTACTTGATGATATCTAAAATAAACAAATTGATTTGCTTACATTTCAATAAAATTTTAACACATTTCGATCCAACTCGACAGATCAAAACATTCCATCGACCCAGATGTTATTTGACAGCCCAATATGTTGCCAAGATCAAAAACGAAAAGAAGTAATAACACTAATGACTGCAGTTAACCTATTTTAATTTGTGCCGGATTTTCTCGAAAATATTGTTCTAATCTAGTTTTTTAAATCTTAGCTGCCCCGTAATACTCTAAATAGGGAATCAACGCAAGTGTCCAATTTTTTATAGGGACTGCCACATACTGAAAAAATTTGGTAAACTGTATTAACTGTCAAAGACCGACTGGGGTCAGTAAGTGAACGTCCCAAATAAGGGACATTTGGGACGTTCACTTATTGACCCCCGTTGCTCCCGGCTGTCATTTATAGATCTTTGACAGTCGATACAAGTAGTCAGTGGCCCAAAATTCTGACAACCAGTCTTACTTAGGGGTATTGTATTACACAGTACTAAATGAGTTGTGTATCTCAGATAAGGCAGTCGCTCCATGTAAAATACTGGTATTCAGCTGTATCCGGTTAGACTGGAAGCCAACCCCAACATAGTTGGGAAAAGGCTAGGCAGATGATGATGACTTACTGAATAAATCAGGGACATTGTCCCATACTTAAACCCGTATCTATAAACAAGTCAAAGTGTTTCTTGAGCAAAAGTAATTATTTAAGATACGATTTTTATTCTATTGTTTAGCAATTGCTTGTAGTTAGAACTGTAAAAACTTAGAATTCTTAGTTTTGCTTTCTTTGACGGTTCATACCGTTTAAAGTCTATTGCATAAAAATATTTGCATAGTAATTACTTAAACTCGAGTAATTACTGTAACTTGACTATAGATGCAGGTCATTCACTTGCTATGTGACGAAAGTCATGTCATACGGGACTTGTGTGACGGCTTGACATATTTACAGAATTAATATTTATAGGATTTGAAGACGTTTGTCTTTTGACCTAAATGGACAGGAAAATAACCAATTTCTTTTCGCCGAACTGAGGTCGGAAGTTCAGTTCCCTCGACAAATGTGGGACATGGATTGAGTCTGCACTTGCGTGTATATTGCTGGTTCAAATGGCCAATCGCAAAGGTTATTTCGTTTCAAGTCTCGTTCATCATCTAAGTTTAGTGGTGTGAGTGACGGACTGCTAAGGCATACGTTTCAAGTTCGAACAAGACACGCACCTCTGATTTTTCGGATTCATATGCCTATTGTATAGTTATCACTAGCTTCGGTGAAGGAAAATGTCGTGCGGAAACCTGAGAGATATTTCTCGGCGATATGTAAAGTCAAGTCAGAGGCCCATAGGCGGCATAAAAACTCTGACACCAGGTTAGGCACAATAGGTACTAACCACACGATAAAGAGGAGATAAAGAAGATCTACCTTCTCCCACGTTTTAGTCTGCTTCCAGCCTAACCATATGCAGCTGAATACCAGAATTTTACGTGGAGTGACTGCCTATGTGATCTCCACAACCCAGTTACTTTCAAGTCTGGTTATTTAAGCAAAAACACCCTTGAACTAATTAAGAATATAGGAGTGAGTGAATTTATGTATTTATATCAAATAATATAATCAATCATTCAGCAAAATAGGTCAATGATATTGAACCGTTCAAAGATGCATTCACAGATTGCATCAAAGCAGCCATCACTATAACTCACGGTATAAGTGGGCTCATACATCTGAGCAACGACATTAAGTAACCCTTCATTCTGCCCGAGTGGCAATTGACACTATTATCTAATCCCTGTCAGGAACCGTCTAGAAGCAAGTTAATTAACATATGCTTAGATATATGTAGATATAGGTGAAACTGTTCACCTATATCTACATATATCTAAGCATATTTTAATTGAAGTCACATTTCTTGTCTGTCTGTGGGTGGCATGTACTTTTAAACTGCACAACGGATTTTGTTACGGGCTTCACTATCATTAACAATGTATTCAGGAAGTTGTTTTTTGTGTCGTACGACTACATTAATGTTTAACTTAGTCTAAGTTACTAGTACACAGGGTGGATGGGACATCGACGCGCAAACGATTACCACGTATTCAGTACATCATGCCGAACACCCCTACATAGTAATTTTTCATCGGAAATTGAAAAGAAATCAGCTTGTTTTTGCACTTATGTCTGTCAGCTGATTGCGTAGCAGAGGCGGGGTGGAACGTTAGTTTAACTCTCAACCTTGCGTGATGATGCCAATGCAGATGAATCTAATTTTAAAAGAATGGAGGACTGTTTTCCATTGTCTATGGTGTAAAGACTATAAAAACTTGTAATTGGTTCACAATGCATGTTTGATGCACTTAATTGTTACATAAACATCTGAAATTATGACATGAAAGTGTAGATGAAGATGCAAAAAGGCTTGCAGATAGGTTTATTGCAAATTGTGTTGTGGTGATGAAAAAGTTGTAAGTACGCACTACGGCCAATCAAGCTATACAAACCAGTTTATGTGGATCCCTCATTGTATAGGAAATGTATACAAACTGAAGCCAAGTTATACTGGAAATGTAGAGCTTCATGTGCCGCTGTTTGTACATTAAGTGCGATGCTTTCTCTTGTTAAAGAAAGAGAAAATTCGCAGAAAATCGATGTAGGTTTAAACTACAACAAATCTTTAGAATACATTAAATACTGCCTGCCTCGTTGGTCTAGTGGTAGCAAGCGCGACTGCTAAGCATGAGGTCCTGGGTTCAATTCCCGGGTCGGGCAAAGTGTTATTGAAAATTTCTCAGCCTCAGTCACGGAGTCTGGATTTGTACCCGGTTGATGACAATAGGCTCGCTCCCTATTACGCAGGACTTCTAAAACATAAACTGGCGAAATGTGGGTGTACTATTAGGTACTTACACCTTTGCCTAACCCTTCGGGAATTACAGGCGTGATGTTTTGTTTTGTAAATTAAATATCATCTTTGGCATAAGTATATTCGGCCTACAATATTCCCACTGGTGAGACACAGGCCTCTCTGAGAGATCGAGTGAGCTATAATCCACCACACGGGCCTAGTGCGGGTTGGTGGATGTTACATGTCTTCGAACTTTTGATTCTAGGACATGTCTACTCACGGTCCTTTACTGAAGAATATTTGAAAACCATCGGACATCGTTGTAATTCGCCACTTCTGGACATCCACCGCTACTTAATTTCCGTAACTCCTTTCCGTATTGTTCCAACCAATAACCCAGACACCCTCCATACAAAATCCTCAACAAAGTCGTGTCTCATATATACCATGCGCATACGCAACAACAATGGCGTCGCATTGTCATTCAGCGGTCTATAGACTTGACTGGTCGTTTCCGCGCCGGTTTTCCTCCAGACATAGCCTTGTGGCTAATTATAGCACAGCCTATATTTATACCTACTTTCTGTCTTTGGAAAATGGCGTGTGGAAATGTAGGTGTTCCGAGAAGTGGTCGAGAATAGGAAATGCATTCTTTGCCCTTTGTAAACTTTACTTAGTTTATAAGCCTGTCGAATATGTCAGGATTTACTCCGTTAGGCTCGTACATCATGTCACCACATGACGATGGTTTTCGTGCTATGAAAACACACCGGGTGCGATATACTGATCCTAGCAAAACTAACGAATTACTTTTTTTTTTTTTTTTTCGGATGGGAAATCATCAAATGACCCCCCCACTCTGGGCGGAGCGGAAGGGAGTGTCAGACTTGTACTGACTAAAACCCATCCATGTTCCTTCTTTGTCCTTTGTGTTCTAGGGCCTTTGTGTTCGGTATCTCTTTCGAACAGTCCCGCAGCCCTGGCAGGCATCGGTCCATGCGGACCCCTACGTGGTTGCTGACATCTCTTTGAGGCGCGCGTGGAACACGAACGCGCCGTTGACACGGCCTGTCGTCATAAGACGGCCGGACGGCGAGCTAGCCCATAGCTCGCCGACCACAGGCCCGCGCCTACGGTGGCCGGGAGCCACCACGTGACCCCCGACGCCCAGGGCGTCTCTCGCGGCGGCTGGGACGTGAGGTTCTTTCCCTCTCACGTCCCGCAACTAACGAATTACTTGACATTACAACTTAACACATATCACGGGGCACAATGAATCGGGTACAGTTCCAAGACGTCTCAACTCCGCCGCGATCGCCCTCGCCTCGAGCTGGACATCAGGGCTCTGCAGAAGCAGTGTGTGGGTAGACTGGTAAGTAGGTCACGTGATGCCATCACTGCACACAGGTGCACTTTCCAATTCATTTTATGTCCGTACTAACGACCGGTACGTCGTATAAAAAATACTTCTTCGTTACTTACATAGGTACTACCGAATGCACTGACGGTCGATCACTTTTTAACCTTATTACTTAGGGCGGGCCTGTCCAAAATACGGCCCTCGGGCCACCTAGCGGCCCGCACAGGTCTTTCATCCGGCAGCTATTTAAAACTTTATAAGACATCAATAAATATAGCACGATCATTGTTTAAAAAATGTCTCCAAGTCTGTTATTCCCGCGCCATATTTCCGTACCCTCCCCACCTCACCTACCCGCGAATGCAGACCGCATCATTACAGTCAAATCCTGCGAAGCTTGTTTTACTTAAACTTAGAGGTCACTTTGCATTTCATTTGTCGTGCTACGGTTACAAAACTACTATACTTGGCCCTCTATCAAATTATGTTGGACACCCCTGACTTAGGGCATAAGGCCAGTGGCAGACTGTCAGTGAACTCTGTAGTACGTAAAAAATATCCTAGACCTATAACTGTAGGATGACAGAGTTCTTATGTTTCATCATTTCGTTCTCATGCCTTTATTCCAATTTATTTGGGTTCGGCGAAGCATGTCGCCTTCTTCCATACTTCTCTATTATCACCCACCACTTGCCATTTCATCCTTTACACAGTCCATCCGTCGTTTCTTTGATCTTCCTTTCATAGTTTTAATGTTTGTTGTACCTGCATTTGTATAGATGCATAGACCTCAATGAGCCACGCACAGACCAAGGAGGTATGGCACAAAAACCAGAAAGGAACTCGTTGTAAAAAGGCTGTCAATGTTAATGATAACAGAAGCATTGTCGTTTCTTTATGGCATGCTAATCGTATATACCGTTAACGATAGAAAAAAATCTGTTGAAGTATAAAAGCAGATTCATCCGGATGTACACAGTACACCTGACAAAACAATAACTTCGTTGCAACCTTGAATAAGTGGTATAACATGGCGTACCTTAACTAAACATTATCAACCGAGGTACACTGTTTTCAATCAATACAAAGACAAAGGTCTACGTCATGGAATCTCATACAAGATATTCTATTTTGATTAAGTTTATCATATACTGCCATTCTAAAACAAACTTGCACTATTGAAGTATTGGCTTCATACAAATATTTCAATGTAAATGTCATCACTCCCAAAGAGAATATTGATAGCTTTAATACACGAACGATATTAGCAGATCGTTCTATAACCGCTAGGCACGGAACTGTATCGCACGTGCCGAGGGCAAAGCCCCTGCAGCAACGGTGCATATGGAAGAAAGAGATGACGATATGACCAGAAACGATAGTGGGAAAGGGAGGTCAGGCGTTGTTGAAAGGTTATCTGGAGTACACCTGTTCTGCCAACAGTTTCTTGGGATTGATGATGGTGTAAGATGCTTTGATGTTAGAGATTAGAAATGTGGTGTTAGGTCAATACCTAATAGAGTGTTTTGAAGGACACTACAGAGTCAATACTTTGTAGTGCCGCTTAAAACTGAAGAGTTTGAACATGAAAATCAGTGAAAGAGGTGATAAACTAGAGCATTGAGACATAAATAGTAATAGCTTTATTTATAGAATACTTTAGTCGCCATCTTTAATAAATGCGCCGACCGAGTAGCAATCAAGAGCTTCCGCTAACATAATTCCGAAACACGTGGTCGGAAACAATTATAATATTGCAAGACCAATATCTTTAATATTGCAATTAAATACTAACTATCGACAAACCTTACCGTGTAGGATTCCTGACTCTAAAAGGGAAAACATCTCTCACACACATGATCAATGCCGCACAGTAGTCATAAATAACCAATAGTAAGCTGCCAATCGTAACTTAGGTTTAGATGCGTACGCGCAATACAAACGGCGATTCGTAGTGAAGCTGCCATCGATGTCACCCTGAGTCATAGTAAACACCACTGTCCTTAATGCTTACTTCATTTCGATTCGAGTCATTAAAACGGTAGTATGTCTGTCATTTGTAGTAAAATCCGCGAACTAACGAAACACTTTTGATGGTGTTTTGGTGAAAGTGCCAAATGTGCTTGAGTTTTTGTGAGTTTTGTGTTCATTGATCATCTTTATTTATTGTCTAATACAGTTTCTTATGATAATAAGAAATATGTTTGTGTATTCAATGGCAATGAAAACATCGACAGTTCAATTTTATTCCTGTTTTGACGAAAGTGCAAAGTGCATTTGAATTTATGTTCTGTTCTGTTCTTTAAGTGTTTCATA
This sequence comes from Noctua janthe, assembly GCA_910589295.1. Lineage (NCBI taxonomy): Eukaryota > Metazoa > Arthropoda > Insecta > Lepidoptera > Noctuidae > Noctua > Noctua janthe. The sequence continues at coordinate 14,102,675 of OU342575.1, read as the reverse complement.
ACAAATATGATTGTTTGCGAGTTCCTACAAAGTTGTCCGAAGAGTTTCTTCTGAAAACAATAATCGGGTTTAGCACACGGATGCAGGCGTGAGTCAATTTGATGTTTTAGTTTGTGTTACTAAAATAAATATTGGAACAGTTAGTCATACGGTACTAATACTCTTATCGCCGGTAGTTATAATGTGTGTAGTTTTGCTATAATTGTGTTAAGTATTTAATTAGTAAACATGTTCATGATAGGATTTACGCTTGCTTGCAAAATATATTGGCAATGTCCTGTGGAAACTTGCAGCTATGTTGCGAATACTTTGAATTGTTACATTGAGCTTACACTCACTCATCAATTCTTAAACAAGAACCTCTCCCGCTTTGTGCATCATACAGTGCAAAGCTTTAAAGACCATCAATTTCCCTGTTAAGCATTTTGCACTGTTCGAATTTAACTGAGTGCTTTTCTACACCTGGCCATATTACAATCTATCCTCTCCTACTCATCTCTATTACGTAGCATTCCACTTCTGATTACATTGTTACCTTGAGAATTTCCAATACCATTTGAGAAGCTACTTTTTGCTCGAAATAGTCCAAGATTACTTTGTAAATTCCGCACTACATTGAAGAACGCAATACGTTCCATCATTATTTATATGTAACACCTTTCCTCAATCGCTTCCCGCGTCGCAACGTTGTTTAGTGAATACCTATGGCATTACTGTAGTGTCGAGTTTTCCTAATAGGTAACTGTGATTGTTTTTGTTTAAAACAGTTAAATAAACTCGTGGTTTTTGACATGGGGTTAGGCAGATACTACACAATACCACGCTACGATCCTTACAGACTTTTGCTTCGTCCACATTTATTATATCGTCATAGGTAGGTACACCATGACGGTTGCGACTTTGCGAATAATATGCACTTGAGATTTTTTCTATAAAATATTGAGATAATTTTAGTTTTTGTTGTAGTTGAGATTTTCTGGTGACCCTGGACTTATATTTTGTCCTGTCTTCAGTGTTTCAGCATAGTTATTTGCGGCTGACGTTACGATTTTGCATGATTTTACCCAATATGGAAAATACCGCAAGAAATTATAATTGTAGGCTAGTGGACAAATCCTCTTTCCCTATATGTGACGGCTCTGGTTTTCTTTGTTGCCGGAAAGTATTATTATTGCCTTCTATGGGCATTCTCGGATTTAAAAACACATCTCCAAATATCATCAGATGCCTACTTTTTTCTAACCTTGTTGGAATCGACTTCTAGTGTAACTAGATGCAGCGGTGTACCAGTATTTTACAGGTGCGACTGCCTATCTTACCTCCACAACCAAGCTACTTCCTACACTCTACCCCAGACTGGAAGTCGGACTTTCAGGCTTCTACAACTACCGCCTGTCAAAGATCCACAAACGACAACCACAAAATCAAAACAATGTTTCTCAATACATAATTCTCAGTACATTGAAGATTAAGTATCTTCTTATGTGAATTACACGCGTCCAGTCTAAACATACTATGATCTAACTAGTGTTTATGTCTGACCGTACGCACTCTCGGGCTCGCGCTTGTGAAAATTATAGCATCATAAGTGTGGGTGTGTGTGTAATCTATACATACGTGTGTGTGTGTGTATGTGTATTCTCTATTGTGTGGATACTTGAATGTAGGTCTATAGGTAAACGTGAATCAATTGGATTGCCATTTGTCACTAGTATTGTTATTCTTATGTGGATCATGTGATTAATCGGGCATTGGTCATATTAATACTTTGTATTATTAAAGTCATGTGATTGTTGAATAATTTTACTTTTAGCATGTAATACAATGATGGCGTCGCTCTTGCTCTTTGTTTTCAAATTGCATGGATTTATTTTACAGTTCATTTAGATGTGTAAGAAATAGGGTGGAAACTTCATCATTCTGAAGGTAGTATAGTCTGACCAGACGAGTGTTGTGTCTGGTGGGATACTGTCCGACGGTGGTTGTAGGGTTTCTGTAAATATGTTAATCGCGCGGATAACTCTAGTGTTACGATAAAGGATACGTCAGTGTATTTAATATGTGGGGGTCTAGATGTCTCCACGACCACAGGGTCAGAGAAGCTTGTCTTCTTCTTCCATATCTACATTGCTATCATATCATAGCTACATTGTATTATCAGTATTCATTCCCATTCATCTTACATCCTCTTTCACAAATTCTATACAGTATATTCCAAAGAAACCGTACTAATCTAAAGCAACTAAATGTAATACAATAAAGAAAACATTACTTCAGTAAATCCCAGTTCAACAGACAAACAAACGCTAAGAACTATAATTATTACGCCACCATTTTAAATCTAGTTCATCCTCACATACATATGTATAGTATCTATGTTGTAAATCTACCATGTGGTGCGAATAGTATCGAATGACTGGAGGGTTAAACGTTGATTGCCTGATAAACTCGTGGGAATTGTTACTGGAACCTCGATTGTGTGTTAGATTGTTATTATGGGAAAATAATAGAACAGATACGTACCTATAGTCTGTGGTGTGTGTTGAAAATTCTATGATAAAGTAAACGTAGATTTCTGCTAAATTGTAGCTGGCCAGGTGTCCAGTAGCATTACAGATCTTACAGTAGGGAATCTAATGCTCATTGTTATCTCACCATACGTGTTAGTGAGCTGGTGGTCTGCACTCAATGACAACCAGCTCACGGGTAGTATTGCAATACTGCAAAACGGGATCCCTCTCGCTTATTGCTTTCTTACAACAACTTCAGCTGTGAGGTAATTTATTCACGTTTTCATATGTATCTTTACTTCAATCAAAATAAATTACTCGTCTCTTATAACCGTTAGAAAATCTAAACGATGGTTCTTATCTAAACCAATTAATAGTGTAACTAGATAAGTCAGTTACCACATTATCACTATTTTAACAGCAGGTTTTGATTTCACAGTAACTTGACGCTTGAGAGCCAGTTAACGCCTGACCGTTGGGTCATTGTCGCTCCAATAAAGTGGTAATTAAACTCATTAGTAGCCGGAAACGTCCACTGTTTCACGTACGGCTTCCTTTTATCTAACGAACTATTAATTTTTTTGTGTGTACAGGCTTATTTTGAAAAGTACATACCTGCTACCTACTCGATACTTTTTGAGCTACCCGAAACTGACAAATTTTCCCAATCAACCTCGAAACTAATGCTTCAGGGATAAAGTTGAAAATCTATTAAAGAAATTTGACAGATTATTGTAGCTTGATGTGCTGTGTCTGTACTACCACACCACACCCCATCTGTATCTGTTTGTGTAGTTTGCTGGTGTTCTTAAGATTGGTAGTCGCTGCTAATAATTTTGTTAAGCATTACTGGTAAAACTCGTAATTACTCCTGCTTTTCGCCTGTTTCTTTAGTAGTTTTTCAGTAGTCATTTCCTTTCCACCCATATTATCCTTCACATAGTCCATCCATCATTTCTTTGGTTTAGTTATTGTATTGTATGACGGGCTTGTGTCCGGAACTCGACGTCAAAGCGCGTATTTTGCGTGCGGAAAATTATATTTAATTATATTTTGTGGTTTAGTTATATAGACGGAAACTAAGGCATCTAAGTTGTCGAAACCAGAATGTAACACTGGCGTAGGCACCGAGATGAAAGCTTTTGATTGACACCTAAGTGCGAAGGGCTTATCAGCTTGTTAAGTATAACTGTAAGAACCGTTCGTCCATTACTAAGTGCAATCAATTAGCCAAGCGAGACGGCTGAAACTACGCAACCGTGTGACGCAATGATTTGAAAAACGACTGATAAATTACTTGCAATGAAAACATTATACTTTATGTGATAATGGTCGATGAGCGTAATCCTTTGTTACGATTGGCGCTGTATGTGTAACGAACCATGTAGAATTGATTAATTGACTGTTTGGATTTATTTGGTTTAATGTGGAGCATTTGGGGCCTTCTGTCTCTCGTTTTACAGATAGTGATAACTGCCCTCAATGTACACTCAATCTAAACATAAACGGGAAACTTTCACTGGCCCGAAAGTCTGACAACCAGTCTTAACCAGGAGTATCGTATTGTCCAGTACTAACTGGGTTGTGGAGGTCAGATAGGCAGTCGCTCCATGTAAAATACTGGTATTCAGCTGCATCCAGTTAGAGTGGAAACCGGCACTACCATAGTTGGCAAAAGGCTAGGCAGATGATGATGATGTGCCGATCGAGTTCAATTAAATTTGTGAAATTCGCCCCTAGAAGTACAGGTTGGCAGGCACATGGACGCAAAAAAAAATACCACGTATTCAATACATCATTTCGAACGCACTGTATACTGTATAGTAATTTTTATCGGAAAACAAAGCAACAAAAATGTTCTTGTAGCTCAAGAAAATATTGATATCCCCGTGCATCAGCTTAGATTAGAAGGCGATACTACCAAAGAGAAGATCATTATTCTCATATATTAATAACATTTTTTTTTATTTAATTCACAAAACCGATGTACAATCACTAATGCAATAAAAAATAGTTACAAAACAATATTTCTGATTGCCATCTACTAGATGTGAATCTAGCATGCATATTTTTATGTAAAACACTTACAATTTGACAAAAAAATAAAAAGACAATTAGCTAAACGAAAAATTACAAGTTGTGACTTTTACGTAATGACACAATAAGAAAATTACATAGTGACACAATAAGAACATTACATAGTGACACAATAAGTTACGATTTTTGTACGCCCCGATAGCCGTGCGGTCAGACGATTCTATCTTTGATACGTCAAACACGTTACATACGAAATGAGATACAGTAATGACGTGTGTTCGGTTGGAGGCGTGTTACGTGTCTGAACATCGTCATAACTCCTCATAGAATATCCAGGCGGAGAAGACACTAAACAAAACGAAGGGCATTAATAGAGCATTAGTAAGCAAGCGCAACTGTTGAGCATGAGGCCCTGGGTTCGATTTCCAGGTCAAGCAAAGTGTTATTCGGTTTTTCCATCAGGAATTTCTCGATAGCAGCCACGGAATCTGTATTTGTGCCTGATTGATGACAGTAGGCTCGCCCCCTATTAATATATAACTGACGAAATGTGGGTGTACTAATGGGGAAACCTCTGCCTAAACCCTTCGGGGATTACAAGCGTGATGTTATGTTAGTAAGTGGTCAATAATAAAGTATGTGGTTTCCTATGGTTTGATAACATCCACTCGAGATACAATAGACAGGCCACGTTGAAGGATAAGCCCAGTTTCAATTTTCAAAATGAGAGGAGGCTTCTAATACTGTAGCGTTGAAACGTTGATTGAATATCCAAAAGTAATTATTCGAGATCGTCTTCAACCTGACCTGACACTGTTTTGTTTCCAAGATTCATCTTCACAATACTCTTATTTAATACACAACCCATACTATTCTTCTACCACTCAAGTACACATCATCTTCAAGATAAATATACTCTGCGAACTACAATCAACCACACATCCATCTGTCATCTTTAACATAAGCTCTATTCTCTTGTTATAAAGGCGATTTTCGTTGCTCAGGTTTTATCCTACCTGTTGTCAATTTGTCATTGACAGTAGCTTTATTCCGTAGCAATAAGAGACGTTTTTGTACTTCAAGTGCCCGGTTGACCTTACCTGTTGGCTCCATGCTATGTTAATTTCAGCTGACATTTGCAGTCCCTCGAGCCTGTCTCTTATATGGCTATGGAATCCGGTACTGGTTGCGGGCCCAAAAGTTTGTACCGGTGTTTATTGAACTTTGGTTTATCGGTGTGAGGTGCAACTAAGTTGGCGGTAGTGTTTGTTTGTACGTTTAGGGATATCTTGAGGGTTCCGTTGGAGTCACGACTTCAAGAATAATGCGGCTGAGAGCTGCGATAGCGAGAAATGCAATTTTGAATATCTGGCAAATAATTACAATTGCGAGATCAGCCTTGTGCTTATTTTCACTATAACTAGGAGAGGCCTAGTTCAAAGCACGCCTGTTCCATTTTCAATGCTTGGCTCTCCACCGAGAGTAGAAATTTCATTTGATTCCAGTTTGCCTTTTAAACTGTTGCGGTAAAAGTCTTAATCCGACAGTTTCTTGTTTTAATTAATTACCTGTAGTTTGAGAGGTAACATAATATTAGTTAACAAGTTTTCGTCTACAGTTTACTTATCAAAACGATTCTACTCTTCATCATTACTAATGTTAGTTGAAAACATAACAACAACGATCAAACATAAATCACCGCAGAATAATGTCCGTGTGAAACGGACCGTAAAATAATCTCAATTTGAATGCATAATATTCGCGTAAACATCAAAATCATTAGTGCGAAGTTTAACTTATCTGCCGACGAAGTTTACGACTCGAATTTCATGAATATTCCGCGTTTGTAATGGGTTGTTCTCACCAAATGGAACAACGATTTTCTCAAACAAATTATCATACTGAACAATACTAAAATTTCTTCACCGCCAAACAATTGTTCGGTCCGCTCTAGTTATTGGTGAAAACGGGCTTTAGGGTTGCACCACATCTATCGCATTTACCATGCTTATATGCTTTTCTGTCGGTCAGAAACGTCAGTTGCTTGAAACAGAACGTGCTGCCGCGTGCGATAGCACTCCCGCTCTGTGTCTCACTGTGGCGCAACCCTTAGGCTTACCAAACTTATCGACTCGGAATCGAACAGTCGGACGCGTCGGCGAGTCCGGACCTAAACGAGGCGAATAAAGACATAATTCGCCTTGTATCGGTTATCGCTTTTATTGTGTAGACACAAAATTGTTTCGAATCGGCCGGCACCCTTGAATCAATCCATGCTATGTTTGGTCTTTCAAATGTTAAAAGTCTACAATACAAACTTACTTTGTAGTTGACACCTCACTAACACAAAGACGGCTTTTAACTTGTCTTGCTAAAGAAGCCTTGTTTGAAGCTTCCATATTTATTCAAGTCTTTGTTAGGTGTGTGGATATTCCCAACGAATAAGGATGCTTGTGGTTTGTGTTTAATTTCAAATCCTGCCTCTGCGTGTTTGGATTCACTTGAGAGTTGAAAAGAACCATTAAGATCGGTGTTCTAGAATCCCTATTACAGATTTCAAGGTCTGATTATATTGCTCATTGTTTGTCTCAAATCTAGATTTAAATCATGTCTGAATATCGTTCTAGAATTCAACCTTAGTCTGTTAACTGTTTCCAAGGTATAATACGAGGGCGGGTCAATAAGTCCGTGACTTTTTGAATTTCTGACCTCTTTACTGAAACAGCAACACTGCTCCTGTCAACAGGCATCTGTCAGTTGACTCCTGTCAAAATTTAAACTTGCTGCGTCAGTTAGTTTGTGTTTGACAGCTATTTTTATCAGACTACTCACTAATTTGAGGAGAAAATGGAAAAAAGTGAATTTCGTGTGCTTATTAAGCATTATTTCTTGCGAAAAAAAACCATTACCGAGACCAAGGCTAAGCTTGATAAATACTATGGGGACTCTGCACCATCGATTTCAATGGTAAAAAAGTGGTTTGCTGAATTTCGTTGTGGCCGTACAAGCACTGAAGATGCCGAACGTCCTGGACGCCCAGTTGAGGTCTCTACACCCGAAACAATCGAAAAAATTCACGATATGGTGTTGACCGACCGAAGATTGAAAGTGCGAGAGATTGTGGAAGCCGTAGGGATCTCGCATGGCTCAGTGGTTTCAATTTTGAATGATCACTTGGGCATGAGAAAGCTTTCCGCAAGATGGGTGCCGCGTTTGCTCACAGTCGACCACAAACGCAATCGTGTAACAACTTCACAGGAAGCTTTGGCGTTGTTTAATCGCAATATGGAGGAGTTTTTGCGCCGTTTTGTAACCGTGGATGAAACATGGATCCATCACAACACACCAGAAACCAAACAACAGTCAAAACAGTGGGTTTCTAAGGGTGAATCGGCGCCAAAGAAGGCCAAGGTGGGTTTGTCAGCCAATAAAGTTATGGCGACTGTTTTTTGGGATGCACGCGGGATAATCCACATTGACTACCTTCAAAAGGGAAGAACAATCAATGGGGAATATTATGCCAACTTATTGGACCGATTCAATGACGATTTGAAAAAAAACCGACCTCATTTGGCCAAGAAAAAAGTTCTTTTCCACCAAGACAATGCAAGGGTGCACACATGTGCAGTTGCCATGGCAAAAATCCATGAATTGGGCTATGAATTGCTCCCTCATCCGCCCTATTCTCCAGATTTGGCTCCGAGCGACTACTTCTTGTTCCCAAACCTGAAGAAATGGCTTGGTGGAAAAAGATTTGACTCCAATGATGAAGTCATCTCGCAAACAAAGGCCTATTTTGAGGACCTCGACAAATCATTTTTTTTGGAAGGGATAAAAAAATTGGAGAAGCGTTGGACAAAGTGTATAGAGCTCAAGGGAGACTACGTTGAAAAATAAAATTATTTTTTTATCAAAAAATCTCTGTTTTATTCCAAAAGTCACGGACTTATTGACCCGCCCTCGTAATATACTTCGCCTGGTATTCTCTTCTCACGATGGCCCAAGACTACGTCACGATAAGTGTTACCATTGATTGTCCTTTTCAGTAAATTTAGGGACTCTCATTTAGTGAATGAAAATAAAATAAATTACTAACTAGCTTAACTATTTAGCATCTCGTGTGATTCATCTATTTAGTTTTAAATTAATTTAAATATGGAAGTATTAGTTCATAATTGCTTTGTTAAGTTAAAAAATACATTTTGCTCGGGTAATTAAATCACACACCGTGGCAACACATAGACAGCATCGCAACTGATGACGTATTCTTGGGCCAATCACGTGACCCAGCTGTCACGGGAAGAGAACCACCACTACAAGGCGAAGTATATTATTATACCATGACTGTTTCTATCTTTTTTTTTTTTTTCGGATGGGAAATCATCAAATGACCCCCCCCCCCACTCTGGGCGGAGCGGAAGGGAGTGTCAGACTTGTACTGACTAAAACCCATCCATGTACCTTCTTTGCCCTTTGTGTTCCAGGGCCACGCTATCTCTTTCGAACAGTCCCGCAGCCCTGGTAGGACTGTTTCTATCTTAAGTGCAGGTCGTTGAAAATGGTGCCATGTTCCATTAGTAAAATCTTGATAGACGCACACAAATTGCTATCATCCGGTGTCTCGTTCAAACGCAGAAACCCACTAGCTTTAATCATATCTTGTCAAAACATCCTCTGGTGCTTCGTTTACACTTTGATTAATGCAAGTCGTTAGTAAGTACATTGTGTGTAAACAGGGCAAGTGCATTTTGGTGCTTTTATGACGATCAATGGACTTTTACTTTGTATTCTTAGCTAATAGTTAAAACAGCTTTTACTCGAATCATTGTTTATGACTAATCTCAGGGAGTCGGTTATTATTAGCAATTTATTGGGCCTTTTGTGGAGGATATCGGTATCCAGTTTGGACAGTGTAGTTGTGATCTTTGAATTTCTCGGCCTGGATGTTAAGGACTACGCATGGGGCCTTTGCTAACATTATTCTAATGTGTAGTTCAGCATGGTTCTATCAGGAGGCCGCCGCCGTTGGTGAACATTTGTGAAATTGTCTATGTAAAAACAAGATGGCGTCTTTAATTCCGACTGCAGTATAAAATTGTTATGAGTGTATCTGTCTACCAAAACAATTGAGATCTCGTTCTCTACCGTTTCATTGAGGCGATCCTCTTGACGCCGGGGTCGACAACCGACGTGGGAACGCCTTGACGCCGTACATTATTAGGCTTCATACAGACATGGGCAATTACTACCTCGTCTAGACGCGGTGCGGCTGCAGTCGCGTCATCCTAGATTAGTTTTTATGTGTCTGGCGCACCCTGTGTGGACTGGCCTGTATGGGGACGTGGCTTATTTTTATTACGTACTTAAACTCAAGCCTTTTCCCATGGAGGTAAGCAGAAACTGCAGAGGGCGTGGTTAGTTTACCCGTAACGACTGTCAAACGTCTATGAATGACAGCCGAGACTAACTGCTTAACGTGGTTCTGAAGCACGGAGGGGTCTTGGTGTGCAATGGATGGTCACTTGTTCGTGGACTGACCCAAAGCATAGTTTTAACCTGCATAGACCTTTGGGGGTATTATGACTTAAAAACTAAGCCACTGTCCCTGCTTTGAGAGTATTAGCACTCCTTGGAATAAGACTATACTAGTTTCCCGTGGAAGTGTATCTCGGAATGCAGTGCGTTCATCCACACTTATACGAGTGTTAATGAATGTAGTGTCGAAACAATTGCTGTCATTGACGCGATCCCCTTTAATCCCGGGTCGTTAACCCCTGTGGGAAAGATCAGTCGCTACATATTAGGCTTCACGCAGATATGAGCTCGCGTGGGTGTACGATGGTAAATGGCTTGTCACTGCACGTTAGCCCTTTTTATCGCCCACTGGATTTTCAACTCTCTGTATTAAACCGAGGTTTGAGAATCCAACAGAGTGTATAACGCGTCAAAAGAATTTAAAGCCCTCGTCGCTAAAAAAATCGTCACGTAAAAAAGTCGGCCGTGCGTACGAGGGCTTACTGCGCCATTGCACTGAAGTTTATTGATTGCCTTATTTGTCTTCATAACCCCTTCGCAGCTGATAGATAATTCTTCAAAAAAGGAAAGATATATAATTTTGATTAGTTTCTTACAGTATTCAGTCAGAATTCGACACGTATGTATGTGAGAAGAACCTTACTAATGTCTACTTACCATACTTATAAGGTCTAGCTAATAATACATTGCGTTGTGAAAGTTCCGATTGTGTGTTAATAACAAGCGGGAAATGATATGCTATGTATAAAGTTTTTGACCAAAAGAAATGCCTTAAATATGTATTTCCTCTTCCAAATATTTGTTGAGTGGATTTTGTTAAGAGTTTACTTTTCAGTGTCAATCATAATTACATCTTCCTTATTGCTCAGCTATTATATAACGACCTGTAAGTCGCTCCATGTAAAATACTGGAATTCAGCTGCACCTGCTTGGACTGGACTCCAAATCCAAAATACATAGATGGAAAACAATGAGACATAGGCAGTTCTTGCCAAGTCGAACGGAGCAAAGACAATCTCCACAGATAGAGTTTCGTGGACGGCTCAGATCGCAAGTGCGTTTGCGCCGTCTCTCCACAGACAATGGAGCCATTGTCTGTTGAGAGATGCCGCAAAAGCACCTTCTATCTTGCGTCGTGTGTCCTGACACCAGCGCACTTGATGACCTTATGAATGCATAGGAGTTCACGAACCTGAATTTTGGGCCAAACGTATTTGAACTTTTTTGCCATAGACACGGTAAGAATATGGCCCTATGAGGAGCTCGTGGCTAAATAATAACAGCCTCTCGGATCGGTTAAGCCGTGCATGCCTAGGTTGGTCTGTGTGCCTCAATTGTAGATCTTTGACAGTCGTTACAGGTAGTCAGTGGCTCAAAAAGTCTGACAACCAGTCTTACCAAGGTGTATCGTATTACCCAGTACTAAACGGGCTGTAGAGGTAAGACAAGCAATACTGGTATGCAGCTGTATCCGGTTAGACTGGAAGCCGACCCCAACATAGTTGGGAAAAGGCTAGGCAAATGCTAAGAATATGCCCCAGTCCAGTATCATTGCAGGAAACAAAAAAATACGCAGTCCTGACCTTCAACACAACGATCTCTCTCGCCTCTTTGTTTCAAGGAACAATCAGGGGTGACTGTTCCTCCACAATTAATCCGGAATCCGACACCAGTAGTCCACCGTTTAGCTCACGGTCATTACCAATTGTCCCAATCTATATAGTAATTTAAGGATTTCGTCACGGACCACTCAATCGTTGGCATCCGGTCTACGAGACGGTTTGAGCGTTTTTTTTAATGTACCGTTTACACTGATTTGATTGAATTTTTTTTTAAAGTTTTCTTTGTCTGTGATTGCTTCCTGTTGACGTGCTATTGTTGTTTTTTGTAGTGTTTGGTAAGATTTGATTGAGATATTGTTTTAGTTGAGGTGCTTTGACACGCCATGGTGTTTTAAATAATTCTGTACGAATTTTTAGCGGAAGATCTCTTCTTTTTAACACGATTTTATTAGCTTCACCTGTAACTATGTAAAAAAATCTTAGAAGTTAAATTTGATCCACTTCCCTGTTTCCGTTTGATCTGAAATTTTGCGTACATGTTTAGTTTGGATGACAACGCATGGTTAGCTAAGTGACGTCATTCTAAATCCAATATGGCGGATTAGTAAATTTTATACATTGCCATGATCTAGGTAAGTATCCAATGAAAGGGATTGCTGAAGAGAAAACGAGAAATAAAATGACGTCACTCTAAAGCGTGTTTTTTATTATTATATTTTATTCTACATGGTTAAAGAAAACAGAGAATACGTTCCTGAACTTCCCCTGTAGTTGTCCGGAGAAGCTCTACGTACCAAATGAAATATGACGACGATAATAATTTTTTCTAGCCTTTTCCCAACTATGTTTGTTAGGGTTGGCTTCCAGTCTAACTGGATGCACCTAATTACCAGTATATGCCAAATATAAGATATGAAACAGAATTTAGCGAAAAACATAACCGGAATTAAAATAACCAGATGATGAAGAGGCCTCTTTAATGATCATATTATAATGACTGACAGAAGCATCTATAAATAAGACAGTGTGATTACCAATTAATTTGCTTGGCGTGGGAATTATGACTATTATTATATGAATTCTATTCAATGTTTCGGTATAGAAGAAGACATGTTAAGCGTTGGAAGATTATAAGCCAGCGTTATGTGACCATTCTTCAAGTATTATCCGATCATTCGGCAACCCTCAGATTATAGTCTTGCTTCTTCTGTAGAAGATCGTAGACGTAAAGTAATTCAGGGCACTGACTATACCTACTCCAGTCTGATTTTTTAGTTTACTTTTTCGCTTTCTTCAAGCCTTGGCTACACGCTCAATCTTATATGCACCAATTCTTGTTTGTACAAGCAAGCATATATGCTTGTAGACACCATGCAGTTTTTGCGCCAATTATTGCACAAACTCTTTGCGCATGCAAGATTGAGCGTGTAGCCGAACCTTCAAATTACAAAGACTCATTCCTACAATATACTTATTGCATTAATGAAATAACAGAACTATCATTACGAAATTCTCCAAACATTTCATCTCAGCATTCATTCATGAAACAAATTTCTCGGTAAGCCAATCGATCAACAATTCTTTCTTCCTAAGAAATATCGTTATAAAAACGTCTCTATCAACGTACTGGCAGATAAACAAAAACATTTAATGACTGCTATCGATACGGTTATTTGGTCTTCAAAGACGGGAGCCGTCCGGGATAGCATGGATGTTAACACGGGTGCTGGTGCCGGTTTTAACGCCTACTACGGTTTTGGTTTTCGATGTGAGATGTAAGTGAGAACTGCTATGCAAACTAAAATCAGCTAATAACGTTCCCACTGCTAGAACACAGGATCCCTCTCGGTGAGATGGAGTGGGCCGTAAGCACGTAATCCACAACTCGCGGCCAGTGCGGGCTGGTAGTCTGCAGCACCTGTTCAAGAATTGTTAACCCTTGTGCTATTTAGTATGAATTGAGGCTTAAAAGAAGTTAGAGATGAGTAGACCTAAAAGCTCATGATCTTTCACTCTTTTCCATTCTTCAACCTTTAACCACCCAATTTGTTTGACAGTTCAAAAGTGACTGTAATTGGCCTACTTGAAATAAATGCTTTGATTTTGATTGATTTTGATTATGAATGCTGAGTGTAGGTCTTGTCCAAATCTCTTCACTTTTGATGGATTATTGGCTGCAAATGATTCGATGAGTTACGATTCTTTTCTTATACAGACAATGGAAAAAGTAATACAATAGCAATTTTAAAGTTCTGTTTTTTTAACTAAGCCGCAATTTAGACTAAAGGAGATGTTCTACATAAATAGATTTCTGTACATTAAAACGTGGGTTATGAGCGTGAACCGGTAGTACCACCAACAATTTAGAGAGCGTTCATTAATTGTGAGCGATTAAAGTTTATTAACGTGGCCTAATTGGCTCGTTGTCGCAACTGAGGTAATTGTTGGCCCCACAAATGTTTACCTACAACATTATAGAGGAATTGTAGGAAACTCTTCGGATGTAGCTGATACAGATCGACTTTCTGCTTCCTTTGTACATTAAAGTTTTATTGCATCCTGTAGGACTGGTGGAACAGCGTAACAACCAGTCATAGGAAGCCCTTTTACATAATTAAATAAAATACATTTTATATCCCATTCGATCCAAATAGAAGAAGGAATGGTCTTGACCTCCTTAGTCTTAGCCAACACCATACGCCATTAGCAAAAACCATAAGGAGGAATCCTTATGGTTTTTGCTAGACCTTGCGAGCTATGCGACGTAGGAAGCTCCGTCGAGGAGCGCAGTCTAGCATTTAATCATACCTAAATCGGAAGACACCAGACTGAATGTAAATCTTATCTTACGATATAAATTGTAGTTGGAGTTTTCAATAATAGATGATGCCATCGAGCCGATTTCGGCCACAGCGACTGAATTCGATGGCTTTCTAGGGAGGTTGTCGAGAGCTTTGGTGTGCTGTTCTATCATGTGCTCTCAAGTGGCTAGCATACCCAACTTACCCAACCTAATGATAGGTAATATTTAACCAATTAGTAAAGAAAGAAAAATGTTTATATGGCACAAGGACCATATCATTTGACCAAAAACCAAGTGACAGTAAAAAAAAAAATGGGATTACGTGTGCCTCACAACCGCACCAAAAAGGTTAATTTCAGCAATGCCAGATAGATGCTGTCTAACGCTGATTCATCATAATTGTATGCTAAAGTATCATAGAGAAGTCAATGAAATTGATAACAAACATGACAAGAATCCGCATAATAAACACTGCAGTGTTATTATTATCAGTGCGTTTAATGGAGATGGCATAATAAAATCTATTCCCTGCATCTTACGTAACTCAAGGAAAGACTTATTAGACTTCCGTTATCTTATCCGTGGACCACACAGCGTCGGGAGATGATAATGCGAAAATAGAGATAGGACTGTATGAGGTCAGCTTTGGAATACGACGACGAATCGGCATGACTCGGTCGCAAAAAAACTTTTGGCCATGCAAAAAAGCTAAAGTAACAAAACTCGCCTAGTTTTCGGATGATACGGTTGGGCTCCGAGTCGGATTGTTCGTTTTTTCTGATCGGCTCAAGCCGAGTACGCGTTGATAAGTTTGGTCAATCCTTAAGTTGACGCTTTTTTAAGATAAAAATGCAATTTACAGGAATGGGATTTTTTCAGAAGAATATTTGCAGAAATTAAGTGTTACAAATGTTTATTTTAATAACGGGATTTTACGTTTTGAATAAAAACGATGATGGCAAATGATGAATGGCTTTCTGAAGTGTAAAATCATATTAATGTAAGCGAAACGAATCTGGAGTAATCCAGCAATAGAAACTTATGGGTTTCCCCAAGAGTAATTTGATAAACAAAATACCAAGATTGTTTTTTGCACTTAGTATATTTATATCCTCTAAAATATGTAAGTAGGGATAGACGCCAGCTCATCTAGCAACCCGAAACTGTCAAATTTTCCCAATCAACCTTCAACCTAGTGCTCTAGCGATAAAGTCGAAAATCTATTAAAGAAATTAGACAGATTGTATTAGCTTGATGTGCGGGCGTCTGTACATACTGTACATGACCATTGTTATTTTAGCTGGCGTCGATGCCATCTAATAATATGCGTTAGTAATAAAGACAAGTATTGACCTCTCCAATTGATGAGCATTCCACTTCGTTACTATGAACCGATCGGTCATCAATGAACAACCCAGTGACCCGTGTCATTGGCTCGTCACGAGTCACGACTTGCGCAAGAGTTTAGACAGCTGTGGCATTCCATTTCTTTCACACTTATTTATGCTATACGGACGATCAATGGTCAAAGTAGTTTAATGAGTAGCATTAATGTTGATGCAAATTCAATTAACTTTTGCCTTGAACAATGTTTTTGTATTTGAACTTGTTACTCAGTGGTTCCAGTTTAAATGGAAATGGAATTTATAAGTGCCTATATAAATTTTCGAAAGCAAGAAGTTATTTTTATATATTTATTTTGTACCCTATCACAATGTTTTCTTATTTAAGGTTGACTGGTAGAGAATGCCTTGTGGCTTTAAGTCCGCCTATGTACCACTATTGTACATGAAGTTTAAATAAATAAAATAAATAAATTTATATTGCTAATAAGACAATATAAATACTTATAAAATCAGCTTGGTGTCAAGCAGATCTTCGTACTTTACGGATGCGATACTACCAAAAGAAAGACCCAGCTTTTGCTTACGTCCTTTGTCGTAAGTACTTTTTCTATCTAAGTCGCGAGTTAATAGGCTTTTTTTGGGTTAGATCGTTCCATCGTCGACCTCATTTCTGTCCTCAGGAAAAGAGTAGGCCATTTAAGATAAAAAAGTCCCTTTTTCTTGTCAGTATTAAATATCAACGTATATCGTCTATCTCTACGATTAAATGGAATTCAGGCCTCCTAATTTTCAAATATCCCGAGGTCGGCTTCTAGTCTAACTGAATGCAGCTGAATACCAGTATTTTACATGGAGCGACTGCATCTCTGACCTATAGAACTCAGTAACCACTAACTAATTTTCAAATACAACAAACAATTTAATTATTGAAGCATACACCTTACCGTCACGTGAAAGTGCACGGCACACCATATACTCTTGCGCACGTACGTCGCGCGGACGTAGAATGCGCCTGCGCACGTTTATGGGGAGGAGGGGTCGACATATGGCGTAATTGGAATTGCTTGAATATCAAACTGACGCTAGTCAGCTGCGACGCGAACGTGTTTGATAAAGTATGTTGGAAATTAACCGTGAGTTTGGACGTGGATAATTTACTGGGGTTGAATTTTTGTTTTCTTTTGCTCAGGTTATGTTCTACTTGTGTGTTCATTTAGGCGTCTTCTTCTCCTTCTCGAATCGATGACTCAGAGTTTGTCTGACCAGTAAGTAGCAACCTGGACAGCTCTGTCGTTTGCTGTTTTCAAGTCCTGGGGGGTGCATTAGTTGTGCATCCCCCCATCTAGCCAAATTGGATGGCTCAGTTTTATACTGATGTCATCATTATCATTTCAGCTTGGAATCACCCACTGCACAGTATAGGCCTACTTCCCTCTGCCATACTACTCGGTTATGTGCGTCTTCGTCCAGGAGTTACCCGAGGGCTTGATGATATCGACATTATAGACCCGTCGCGTATTAGATTTTAAGATTTCTATTTCAGTGCTCAAACTTAGTACGTAGTGCTCAAAGTTTGTAGGTACCTAGTAAAAATGTGCAATACACGTTCGGTGTCTTTCGCCAGGAGTCATATTCCTGCAATAATCAAAATCATTTTCCTCCACTTTTCTTCAACAAACACGGTTCGTACCGTTCGTAGTATTGTATGCGCATACGCAGAACTTTATCCCCACGCCCACAATAAAATAAAGGAGGGGAACTGAATAGTCCGGATATGTCGTAAAGTACAATGTAAACAGTAAGTCAACTTATATTGACAATGTTTTAATAATCATTTTTAACATTTTACATGTTTTGTAATACAATTTCAAATCCAATTTGGACTGGTTTTAAGGTTAAAGTATCTATGGATCAAAATCTACTTCCTAAGGTAAGAGATTTAAAGTTTACATTGATTTAGGTGTGAGGTAATTTTGACCTTGCTAATCCTACAAAAAAACGTCATATCTCAAACATGTGTTTTCTCTATAACCTGTGTTATTTTCCTTGACCACAGTTGAACTTATCATTTCCTATCTTAAACATATTCTGCGAGTAAATTTGCTCTAAGTTCAAGACCATACTCTTAAAAAATATTAAAATAAGACCTGATGATGTAACCTAGACGCTAAAACCCATTAAAATAATGTTACCCAAACAAAAAATGTCGCGACGCACCTACATGCAAATGTGGAGGGGATTAACACATGCCATAACTGTTAGTAAAGATTTTCCGATCCGATACAGTGACACATTGTTGAACAAACAGTAAGTTATTACAGTAGATCCGACCTTTGGACGAAATAGTTTATTTTGAAAGTGCATGGTAAGGGCAAAAGTTTTGACCTAGGCTTGATCACCTGAAGGCTTAGGCAAACTGAAATTCTATCAGCGATAATATCCTCATTTTCTCCTGTCCTTATCCCAATTTATTTGAGTTCGGCGCAGCATGCCTTCTTCATCCTTACTTCGCTATTACTCGGCATCTCATCAGACACCTCCTTTCTTGTCATACCATCCTTTACAGTTCATCCATTGTTTCTTTGGTCTTCTTTTACTCTCATATCAATCCGCATTCATACACAAAACTGTCCTCACGACAAATTCCTCTTCCTCCGTATCACATTCCTATACCACGACAACCGATTACCACACGTCTGTATTGAGGGTGCTTACTCTAGTAACTAGCCAGGTTGAATACAATAATATTGCGTGTCTCTTAGAATTTGGGCTAAAGTTAATTGATTATACCACCATCTGCTGTTCGAGAAAATAATGAAATTATGCACCTTTATAAGGTCAATTGTACAAAAACATGTAGAATTTGTTATCTTTTTACAATAACATGTCAGTTAACCATAGTTAAAGATCAGACACAAAACAGGCGTTAACCGACTTGTCTGTTGTTTGCGAGTTATTGTGTGATACCGACTATAGTTTACTGTTCTAATCGGTCACTGTCACTGTACTGCGTTCTTCTTAATATGTACGGTGTACAGTCGCGAGCACTAATATGAATACACATAACAAAATTCAATGGTGATTTTCTCGTGGAATATCAATTGCAACTCGACGTATTTCCTACTAGTATTAGTTTAAATATACTATGTTATTACGAAGATAGTATTATACAGTAGGAGAAAATAGTTTTCCTAAGTAGTTAAATGTTTAGTGCTAGTGACTACAGAAAAATACAATAAATAAATATGAAAAGGCTATTTGTAGCTACATCCTTGTTTTAATCGCTTTCTAATGTCCACTTTCATACTTCCGCGTTAAGTTGAACTACTGTTCAAAATGTCCTGTGTTGAAGGGGAAACCACAGGCCACAGGGCTCCGAAAATAGTAGCGGGGTAGTGCGGGGAGGGGCGAGTACCGGCGTGCGCGCAGTCCCCGTTGACACGCCGGTCTACACTCATGCGCAGCGTTTGTTCCAACCTCTAATTGGTGCAGTGAATACGTGTGTCCATTATTCATTAATAAATTATATATTGTAGTGATGTTGTGTGGGACGAATGGTGCTGTAGCAGCGATGGATCGCGCGTATATGTCATTGCGCGCGCGCAAGCCGCCTGCCAAAACCACGGTTTGTTTTTACTTGTATGCTTCTTGTTGCTCTTGTTTTTTGGTGATGATTGTTGCGATATTTGTAACTAAACATATTACTGGCTATTTCTTAGGAAACTGAATAAACTAACGGTTTACTTATCTGATGATGTGACTAGAATATTATGACTAGAATATTATGACTAGAATATTATGACTAGAATAACAGACAAACAAACAATAATTCATTAATAACTGATTCAGCACAATATACTAGAAACCTTTGCTAAAACAGTTAGGTCGACGAAAGTAAGTTTATCTGGGAGGGTAGATAAAGTAATAACAACCTGGCCATTGTTGTATAAGGCAGCTGACTATGCAAGCTGACTTGCTTTCGAATTATCTACCTTATTCAGAAGGATTAGTCAGTCGAAGTTGCAGTTGGTATCTTAGTTATGATATAATAGATAGTAAGTTTATTGGTATTAAGTGGAATGTAAAACATAACAGGCGAAATGTGGGTGCCTATAGGTACACCGTTGTCTATCTCTTCGAGAATACAGGCGTGGTGTTATTTGTGCGTGTGGTGGTTACGGGGAGATGTTAATGTGAAAGAATGAATGAAAATCAGGAAAACTTTCCCATTGATTTTATTCCTTACATATTAATTAAATTATTCTCACCAGGTGCTTAACCATTGACAGTTAAGCTTCCTATTATGATTTTCCTATAGTTAATATTTTCTCCGTCATCACTTGCATTCGTCGTTATTTTTTAAGGTATTATCATTTTCAGTCTCTTGTCCATTACTGCTGCGTCGGTTCCTGGTTTCATTCATGACGTTGTTTCACGTTTCAGTCATCTTGCCTTCTGTGGGTTTTAGTGACCATGCCTACTATGTATATGCATTTCCATCTCCTATAATACATGACTGTCCTAGCACCTCTACTTCTATTCTCTCTTCAATCATCCTACAGCCCTTATCCCAATTTATTTTGGGGCCGATGCAGATGCAATAAGCCCTCTTTTCCACTAAGTGTATATCAGTTAGCCATCAGGATGTATGCTTTCTTCCTCCGTTCACCACCGTCGTCCTCCTGCTCATTTATTTAGTAGATGCAACGTGTCTTCTTCTTCCATACCTCTCTATTCGTAGTTACCCCGAGCCTTCTTGCTTCATTCTTTGTATCAATCATTAAAGGTACTAAGCATCGACACAGGTCACAGTCATATAGTATTTTTAGTCAAATGATTCTACTGTGAGTAGTATTCCTAGAACTGTATGTAAATTCAAAGAGTTCCATCTGTATTGTGTCTACTATGTATTTGAGTTAGTCATATCATTGTGTACCGAGGAGGGTAACCCCTTTGAAATGATGGTCTTCTGACGTCGTTTGGTTATAAACATTACATCCATATTAATATTATTAATGCGAAAGTAACTCGCTATGTTACAGCTTAACGGCTAAACGGATTTGGATGAAATTGGCCCACTGCTGGACCACGACTCGGTTTCCGGTTACATCCTGGTAGTACAATCCTGTGGAATAATGTTCACACGGACGTAGCTGCCGGCAAAAGCTAATATTCAATAATCACATTATGATGATGATGACTCAGCCAACTTTCTTACTTATGGTCGTTCACATTAAAGTCTAAAGTCCGTTTAGTCCCACTGAATCCCTTAAAAGGGATTGAAGCTAATTATAGTACATTAACTCTATTTAGAAAGCAACGGCTTCCAACTGTGACGTATGCTCTAACAATGCTTACGCATCGTATGCGCCCGCGCATGACTCAAGCTTTGCTGAAAGTACTTCATTTGTTTTGACTTCTCGGTAGAGCAAGGATTACCCAGCACTTCGGGATTACTCGGTAATCTTCGGCTGTAATAATAGACGATGATTTTACAAATATTAATTGTTGTCCTAATAATAAATGTTGGTTTAACCGACCGTAGTTAGAATGGGAAGCTTCAAGCTTTAGAGTAACTTGTCTCATTAGAATTATGAGGGATACAAAATATATAATTATTTAATGATAATTTATATCAGCATCCCAAGTTAAGGCTAAAACCAGGCGTAAAAGTATTAATTATATTATTATAACTAGAAGACGGGATATTTACCATGTTTATTGTTTTGTTTGAGCGCTGTTGCAAGCACCATGATCACGGATAAACTGAAGTTATTGCGGGTGGGTATTTATGAGCAGACAAATCGGTCTACCCTCTTTCTTGTTCGTTTTTTGCACTCAGTACCGCTACCACTGGCACTCACAACTCGATTCTGTTCCCGACACACGAAACTCACTGTGTCTGCTCGCGAACTTGTAGCTTGTACTTGTATGTTAGTGACTGTGATAGTTTAATATCTTATAGTATTAATTATATCCGATTTTGTGAGTATATTCAACATGAATTATTTTTACCTAAGTAAATGTTTTTATTCTTGCGTCACAACTGATTATCTTTTTATTGATAATAATAGGATATCACGTTTATCGTGAGGAAACCAGCATGCCTGAGAGATATTTCTTGACGGCATGTTAAGCCAAGTCAGAGGCCCAAGGGCGGCATAAAAACTCTGACACCAGGTTTGGAACTAACTATACGATAAAGAAGACTTTCAACAAATATTCTTCACTTATGACCTTAACGGTGAGGTCCTGCTTCATGCATCAAATTGGTGTCTCCTTGCGTGATGATGACAGCAGTCGGCTACCAGACGATAATTAAATCTAACTTCTTAGTTCTCCCTGACATTAGAATCACACCCAATCAATGAAAACCAGAAGCTTGTTAACATACTTGTTGGTATTCAACTGTCATCCAGTACTCACGTAGAAAGACCCCGACCTAACATTGAGTCAGATGACGAAGGCTGTTCATCATCTGCCTAGCCTTTTCCCTACTATATTGGGATCGGCTTCCAATCTAACCGGATGCACCTGATCATCATTATTTTACATGGAGCGACTGCCTATCTGACCTCCACAACCCAGTTATTACTGGGTAATACGGTACCCCTTGGTAAGACTGGTTGTCAGACTTTGGGGCAACTGACTACTTGTAAATAGCGGGAATCGACATAGAGGGATTGAGATCTACAAATGACAGCGGGGACCAACGGCTTTACGTGCTTTCCGAGGCACGCAGGAAACTCGATATGTGGCGATGGTCACCCATCCACGGACTAACCTAAGCAAGCACTGCATAACATTGAATATCGACTCGTGCCGCTGTTATTATTTAGCCAAGAGTTCCTCAGATGACGAAGACTGTTGTACTGCTAAATTCAATGTCGGACATTAACCTCTAACACGCCACACCTACTCAATAATTGACTCAGAAACCCAAAATAATATTCAGTTTTAAAATTAACAGGACGCCTTAAGGACTTCGCACATTACACATATTCGACGCTAACTAACAGTGCATTGAAATGTTAGCTTCAGAATTTTCAACACTCATGGTCTACGCGTCGTACACTACATTCAAGTAAAAATTGAAATTCTACTCTAAGGGATACGATATAAAGCTCACATTTCAATGCTTTACTGTGAGTCTAGTCGGAGTGTATTCGGCGTCAAGCCTGTGTAATGTGCGAAGCTCCGTATGTCGTACCGACCTCGTTCAGGTACGATGAACGTTGTCAGTTGTCGCGCAGTCGCAGTACCGACACGACAAATATTACGAGTTCCTATTAATGCCATGGTCACGACTAAACGCCCCGTGAATGGCCCGCTTTATTGCAATTAGGGTTGCCAGGTGTTCTAGAACTAATTTGAATAACGTTGTTAAAAAAATAATGAAAAGATTAACCTTAGAAGGTTTGGGGTATAAAAGGTGACAACATGGCAAATGTGAGTGGAAAAATTGGGAGCGAATGCTCTAGAAGGACATGCACTGACCTTATTGGTAATGTTCTTCAGAAAGTTCTGGTGCGTAATGCTCCAAACGGTTCGTTTATTGCCAGATTTAGGGACGTGGCCGAAGCAACAGGGATATGTAAGGATCAGGCCCGAAGATACCTAAAAACCCGATTCCTACTAGCTTTCCTTCGGGAACTGTAGTCAAATAGTGTAGTACGTGCCTACATGTGTGTGTAAAGACGATCGTAGCAGGTGGGGTTCTGTAGTTTCTGCCTTCATGGGAAAAAGTCTATTTATGTTGTTTTAATATGGAATCGATTGAAAAACTTACGAGCATAGTACGGAATAACAGCAACATTAACGCGTTTGAAATGGCAACATTAGATGTCAAAACAAACAAACAAAAAGATTTCAATGCAGCATAATTGTGAAAACATTGAGATATTATGATTCTTTTTAACAACAAACAATGCTGAAATCTCACGGGTAGAGCAGACGTTAAGAGAGTTACGATAAAATATTGATGTTTTATATGCGGCCCGCCAAAACAGAATGAATCATCTGACCAAGGATACTCTTGTATGTGGGAATTCAGTTGTTTCGGTAACAAAGAGTTCACAGTCGTTGATGGGTGACCATCCATTACATACCGAGATCACTTTGTGCCTCGATGGCTCTCATTAGCAGATGTTTTACAGTTACTCCGTGTAGTCAGAAGGCCGAAAGCCTTACAACCAAGTTTGATAAAGGATAACAGACCTTATATTCGAACAAATTACCCTCTAATTGTCTTACTGGGACAAAAACAGCTTCTCTTAGCTATTTGTATGTCCTAATTTATGGTAGTCTGATAATTGTCTTCCTTCGTCGTTGTAATTTGAACATAATGTTTTTGTTAGAAAAGTTACTACCAGAAAAGATAAGGGGTCACCAATTCCTTTTGAATGCTATCACTGCAATTATTATAAAAAAACGTATTGATTTAAGGTAGGCACACATATCAACTCGGAAAGGGATCGTCACCGTATCGCCGCGGTTCGTGAGCTTGACCCGAGGCGAGGCGATTACGTTACGATTCCGATTAGTGTGCATTGCAGTAGGGAGTTTCATACAAAGAATATGAATGGCTCGTGTTGATGATCCCTTTCCGAGTTGATAAGTGTGCTGTTTCCTTGAAACGGAAGTATAATATGAAACTTTTCTCTCGTTTTCTTCGCCGGAAGTCCGATGATTTTCCACTGTTAAAAAACTGTTTGTTTTAATTTCACGATTATGCGCAGGAGTTTTTTTTAGATCCGGGGTGAAAAGAAAATATAGATTACGTGGAATCCCGCGCATGTGTAAGCGGTTCAGCGGTTGGGATTATAATAACTTGTATATAATTGTTATAACAGTTATTATTAATCCTTGCCTGATTGTAACTGGTCTAACGCGTTAATCTTTTTGACTCTTAACCCCGATTGTTTGTAATAATATACAATCTAATAATTATTGCTCTTAAGATTTACTATAATCATTGAAAGGAGTTGTAGACTGCTGAGAGTAATAGTGAGGTATGGAAGAAGAAGACATGCTGCGCCGACCCCGAATCAATTATTGGGATAAGGGTAGTAGAATTATATTGATGATGCAGTCAATATTAAACCTGCCATTGCTAAAATTCTGATCTCTGAGTTTGATGATCTTCTTAGAGATCATAAGGTTAAAAAGATATCATCATCTGCCTAGCCTTTTCCCAACTATGTTAGGGTCGGCTTCCAGTCTAACCGGATGCAGCTGAATACCAGTATTTTACATGGAGCAACTGCCTATCTGACCTCCACAACCCAGTTAGTACTGGGTAATACGATACCCTTTGGTGAGACTGGTTGTCAGGTTTTTTTGGTCACTGACTGACGACTGTCAAAGATCTACAAATGACAGCCGGGACCAACGGCTTAACGTGCTTTCCGAGGCACGGAGGAAACTCGGTATGTAATGGGCGTTCACCCATCCACAGACCAACCTAGGCAAGCACGGCTTAACCTAATGATCCCGAGCGGCTGTTATTATTTAGCCACGAGCTCCTCAAAAAAACTACTTTACGTCTATGGAATATTTCTAATTGCAATCAGTCTCCGTTATCAGCCGTCTACCATCGATCATGTTGCTATTAATATAATATAATGTCTTATGTATTTAGCACGTGCTTTGGTAGGTGTAGGCGGTGAGGCAGTGTAGTACAATAGTTTAGTTTAAAGTTATTTGACCCTGTTATAAGTATTTTGTATTACTTGCATCATCCTCATCATCATCTGAGTCAATAACTTAAGGTGGTAGTGCCAGGGAAGTCCGGGAAATGCAAATTATCTTACGTTTTTTTGCAATTTGCAGATCAGTGTCAGATTGTGTATTGATGAAAAATGAGTCGCGCAAGTAGCACTATGTAGTTACAGAATTATAATTAATGATTAAAATCATTAATACAACCCTCTAAGTTAATTTAAACCCACTGAATGATTTTTTCATGAAATAAAATTTTAAACTATCAAGGGTCTCTCCCTTTGTCATTAACACTAGAAACGGGATATTTTCCATGTTGTTGTCCATATTGCGTTTTTCATGAAATACTTGTTGAATGTGATTAATGGAATTTTCGTCACTATACAACCTGACATTGACCTGCAAATTGCAAAAAACTTAAGAAAATTTGAATAACGCGGGCTACCCTGGCTCTTCCACCTTAATACAGTGTACAATTAATTTTTAACGAAAAATGTACTATTTTAGATTTAACGTCAAAGTTGTGCCTGTTCTGTTAATTTAACTGATTAATTAATTAATACACAATATTATATTTAAAAAAGCTTCATTTTACAAATCTTGAACCCAATAAGATTTGCTAAAAGCACAAATGACGGACTTATTTAGGGAATGAATTTTTAAAAATCCTTCCAACGCTTCGTTATAAAAAGGAACTCTTGATCAAAACATGCTTCTAGTCCCAGGTCTTCAGATCCCTTAGGTGGCGTTGTCTCGTAAGCGAAATAATAATACTGACACAAGAACATAGGACCTCTTCCTTTTAAAAGGTTGACAACCCTAACATGTCAATCAATTACATAATTGATTGACGTTAGGGCTGTCAACCTTTTGCCAAGAAACAGCGTCTGATTGTCTTATATCTCGTATGTGTCTTATTGTCTTATAGTGTAATTTAAAAATAAATAATTGACATAATGTGACACTACAACTGTATTGTTTGTTGTAAAATTATAAATAGAAACTATTTATTATTTGCAAGAATCGCACAAAAACATGCATGGTTGTTTATGTTACTAGCGTGACATAAACCATAGAATACACAATGAAAAAAACTACGTAGACCTCCTAATGAAGAAACTTACGTAGCAAGAATTGTACAATCAGCCTATGTTTCCACTGTGTGGGTGTACTATAAGGCACCTTCACCCTGTGCCTTACCCTTCGGGGATTACAGGCGTGATGTTATGATGTTTATTTTCCCACTGCTGGGGCACAGGTCTCACAGGCTTCCTATCATTGATGAGATGGCGGCAATTATTACTTTGTTTGTATACAACAACGTATATAAATAAAACTTTAAAACAGCTTTAACACATTCAAAATGCTTCCAAAAAGTTCGTTTGTGAATCGCAAACACAGGTGTCATGGCACCTGCGCCTGCGCACTCCGTCACGGCAGGTGACCACCCCTGCACTATCACTGCCTCGTTTAACTGTAAGGGCACTGTTACAATGCATAGGGTCCTATTTCAGACGGCCCATATTTAAAAGAAAGGGATAGACCCCCTATCTCTTTCTTTTGAAGACAAAGTGAAAGAGTAAATGTAAATTTAAGGGTACAATGTATAAATATAGAAATAATATGTGAAGAATTCTACATAGCCTCAGATTCAGTAGTCCTTGAAAAAATCGCAGACATACAAACAAACATCCGCTGCTGTTTCACTTACACTCATGACCGCTGACAATGTAACTGAGATGTCATCCATCCCATCTCTTTCTGTTCAATATCCAATGACAGAGACAAGACACATTTTTCTTTAAAGGTTATTAGTTAATTGATTCTATAAAGTAACTTTGACCCGTAAAGTCACGGTAGTTGGGTACATAATAACAGCATAAATTAGATCATATAGTCACGGTTACCGCACCTGTGTCGTGAGAAACACTTGTGGAACTATTAATAACATGAGTACGTTACCACTGATAACCATAAGTACTTGCTATTAATAGAACTTTGCAAATATAATATCTAGATCTTCAAATTATCACGTTGTTGTATTTTTAGTATCAAGTATCTAATTACATATTAAATATGTTTTATTGTTGGTGAGCAAAGTGTCCTAGAAAATTGCTCACCGACTGCTCTGAGTGTGTGTTCATATTTAAATTGAACTTCCTTCTCCATGGGGCTGACATCGTAATCGCGAAAAAACGACTGATGTTCCATACATACATTTTAGTCGAGTATGAATTAAAAGTTTGTGTGGAATAGTAATATTTTTCGCGATGAACATTTACTACGGTCCCATAAAGAAAGTGGTTTAGTTTGATGGTCTGCATCACATCCTTTTTGATTCTGTATTCTATATAGACAGCTTTAGACCTATCCTTTAATTAAGACGGTGCCTGAGGTAACTGCGCGGTGCGGGACGGATGTTGATTGTTGATGTCTTTCAGCGCGAGAGCGCGCGACTTACGGGTTAAGCTCCATTCTCAGGCACCGTATCAGATAGGGGGTAGAACCCATAGATAGCTAGAGACTTGACAGACATGGATGCCTCAAAAGGTGGCTAAATAAGATGCGAAGAAAATTGATACCATCGTCCTTTGTCTCTCAAAAATGATAGCCATCTTTAACTACCGATCCTCTGCCAAGCGTGTCAATGCCGATTTTACAAATGTGCTGATCTTTAAAGGACTATGGTACTAACGTCTGTGGCACCACTTAGACCTAGAGCTGGCCTTGCGTAGTAGCTACTGAGTTTCAGTAGTATGAGAAGCGAACTTACACTAACTTGCCACTGATGTACGGCCTTCTCTTCTGTACCTAGCAATTCTAACTATTTACATACACCTTTTGACTAACAAGGAGTCGGTTAATTAGTCAGAAAGTTCGTTCCATAGTGCCCTATGAAGAATAAAAGCCAAGAAAATCAATTGTTATCTCAACTGTTGTTGCATCATCATCATCAACAACAACAACAACATACATGACCTAGTCTACGACAACAATATTGGCGAAAGTGCAACTGTACTCTACTGACGATTAAGATGACGTCATCATCCGGTCGTCGTCCTATTTACTGATTGTCTCGCATCTCCCACGTCCTCAATATTGATTGCCAAAAATACACCGCGTGCGACTTCGTGGGCAGTGTAAATGGGCTATTACAGTGATGAATCGCATCTAATAGCAATCTTTAGTCTGTTCTTAAATGGCTTTTAGTTCTATATTTATGTCGTCACTGATTTTGTGTCCGTTTTTTATTTTCGTTTTAGCGGTGTTAATGCTTTCGTTGCTGAATAAATATAGTTTATTTCTTTCTTCTTTCGTTGCGAGTGCGTTGTATGAAATGTGGGAACAGCAAAGCCTCATGTCGCATGCGCTATAGACTATAGCGCATGCGATATGGGGCATTCTATAGCGGCTGTAGATCTTCTACAGATAGAGTGCGATCCGAAATATACGGGATGGAAGAGACATCGACGCACAAACAGTTACCACGTATACAGTACATCGTTCTGAACCTCGAATAGAATTTTTTAAAACATCGGCTGTTTTATACTTCTTGGGTATTGCACTTTTGTAGGAAACAGCAGATTTTTTTTTTGCATTACCGATGAAAAATCTTTATTTCGCCGGTTTTAAATGTACTGAACTCATGGTAAACGTTTATACGTCACCTTCGACCTTCAACCCTGTAGCATTCGTCCCAAAAGCACATCGTCCAATCGAGATCGGTTCTGATGCATTTGGGTGGCCAGAAACTCATGAAGTTACTTTTTGACAAGTTCTTCATTAAACTGACTATACTTGTGAGTTACGAGAAGGTTGCAATATTTTAGATCACTGACTGATTGCGATGGTTGAATACAAGTTATTCTAGAAAGATGAGGTAGGTGTGTCTATCTCCGCTACTAACACACCTTCACTACCGTTTACCTACATTTGGAAACTTAAACAAAGACTTACTCTTTTATTCATAAAACTCTTAAATAAATAAGTCTTATTTTAGTCATTATGGAAGTTCATTGCTCTCTCATTTCATTGACATACAAATTGCAAGGACAGGTAGAATTTGAAATGATTAAAAAGTAATTTTATAAAGGTTTCCGTATCTTAAAAAATACGACGGTTTTTGGGAAAAGGGTTACAATAACTGAGGTTACTAAATTGTTAAATTAGCAAATACACCAAATCCCAAGTGAGCGAGTGAGAAAATTATAAAGAGGTAAATTTTGTTTGTATGTAGGGGGTCATCTTCAGAACTGCTCATCCGATTCCGAAAATTCTTTCACTGACGGGAAGCTACATTAACCCTGAGTGTCACAGGCTATATTTAAAACGTTCCCGTGGGATGATATCTGACCATAACGGAAGCGAAGGGTTGGCTTCCAGTCTAACCGGATGCAGCTGAATACCAGTATTTTACATAGAGCGACTGCCTATCTGACCTCCACAACCCAGTTAGTACCGGGTAATACGATACCCCTTGGTAAGAGCGGTTGTCAGACTTTTTAGGCCACTGACTACCTAACGACTGTCGAACATCTACAAATGACACCCGGGACCAACGGCTTAAAGTGCTTTCCGAGGCACGGAGGAAACCTTTCCACAAACCAACCTAGGCAAGCACGGCTTAACCTAAAGATCGACCCGAGCGGCTGTTATTATTTAGCCACGAGCTCCTCCGAGCAACATAAATAGGTTGATGGGATATAAAATCCATAAAATGAATTCAGTCCTACGCAAGCATTGGTCACGTTTGTCCAATCGCTTAGCGGTAGGTGCAGTCTTGTCACCGCTGCGTAATCCAAATATTTGTCATGATGTCAAATCATGGATGCACGTTGAGGGTGTGGCATTGTAGTACCATTGTCGCATGTGACATTGTCAGGGCGGTGTTTGATTGGAAAAACAAGATGGCGGCGTTCATTCCGATAACGGCAACGCTTCGAAACATCCTTGTACTTGGGCATTTGAATAAATCTTACTTTTGTTAGAATAGTCAGACATAGTCAATGCTCTCAACATATTATCAGAATCCTTCTCTTACCGTTTACCTATTTGTTTTGGGGTTACACTACCTTCTGTATTATTCCTTACATTTTAATCAGTCGTCATCTCTGGTTCAGTTCCTTCCTAGTCCCCTTTCGTCCAATCCCACCCGCCTTTGCTCATATCTGTCATCATCATCATCATCATCATCCATAGCCCGAACTCATCCACTGCTGGGTATAGGCCTCTCTTTTCTTGTGCCTATCTCCACGCTCCTGTACCACCCTCATCCACGTTTCCACCCCGATGGCAACTATGTCGTCTGCCCATCTCGCCGCCGGACGACCCGTTTCTTTAGCCAGTTCTTGGACGCTATTCGGTGACAGCCTTAGTCCACCTGTTATCACTGCGCCTTGCTAGGCGTCCTGACTCCTACCCAAGTCCATTTGAGTTCCGTAACACGATTTCCAATATCGAAAACTTTTGTGCGTTTACGGATTTCGACGTTAGGAACTCAATCTATCAGCTTTATACCGAGCATGGAACACTTCATGGCTCCATAGCCGTACACTTCAAATACTTATCACTTCTTTCTGATTTAAATTCCAAGTCATTTTTCTTTTCTGCTACCTACTTTCGGAAGAGGAAAACCTAACAGTCTCGGTAAATTGAAAGATATAATAAAAACCGAATAGTTATCATAATATTTATGACACTTATCTATAGACCAGAAGGAAAATACCAGTACAATACAAGATCGCTAACTATATCTGCTCCGGTATGAGAAAGGCAAATATTTTCATGTTTTGACGGTAGAACCTTCAGTTAAACTAATGTTTGTTACATTTTCCTTGTTTTCACATTATTTTTTAACTGAAAGGCTGTTTGAAAACATGTTTGCATAAATATAGGAAAGAAACCGTTACAAATCGTCTCAACCTTACAAAGACATCTTCAAGTGACATCACGATATTATATTTGCCGTCTTCAGTGGCCATTTTTCCATTAAAAATATCAACTTTTTAAGGCATTATATGGGGACGGTGTGTAAAGTTCCTCATCCTGCAGAGAAAACTACGGACCCACCTACCAGACGGGTGTTGTGTCTGGTGGGCTACTGCCCGAACGGTTGTTGTTGTTGAATTTTGGTTTCTACATAACATCACGCCTGTAATCCCTGAAGCGTTAGCCAGACGTGTACCTAATAGTACACCCACATTTCGCCAGTTATGTTAATTGCCATCAACTGGGCACAGATCCAGACTCCGTGCCGGCTACGGAGAATTTCCTGATGCAAATACCTAATAACACCTGCCCGAACCGGGAATCGAACCCAGGACCTCTTGCTCAGCAGTAGCGCTTGCGACCACTAGACCAACGAGGAGTCTATTTAAGTTAATCGCGCGGATAACTGTGATATCGTGATATAGGATACATCAGTATAGTTCGTATGTGGCGGTATAGATGTCGCCACTAACCACATTCAATCAACTCGGCCTTATTTAATCGTTTGTTTGCAATTCACACCATGTTGCGTGTAACGATTTCCCTCATTCAGACGACAATAGGCTTATTGTAAGGAGCACGTACACTGTCTTCATTCGACAATTTTGATTTAAAAACCTTACAAAGGACCTAGTGCTAGTTTTCATAAAACGTAAACTTCAACAAAACTGAACTAGCGCCGTCTGGTGACAAAGATGGGCAACACAATTTCATACGTACATAAGTTCACTCCTCTTTCCATGGGACAAAGCAGAAACTATAGAACGTTATCTACTCCTTTTGCTTCGTCTTCATTCATACACGCACGCCGCCGCCGGTTGCGCTTGTACGAATGTCTGCCACTTTTCACCCTTATGCCCTAAGTAATAAGGTTGAAAACTGGTCGACCGTCAGTGAACTAGATAGTATCTAAACTTTCTGGATAACATCATCAACCTGGTTAACTAAATTATTCTCTACAAATCGCAGTTTGCTTTGACCCACTGAACGTAAAGCATGTACACACGGCAGCTCATGAAGCTGTACATTTCCAGTATAACTTGGCCTCGGTTTGATTATAGATTTCCTATAGATTTCCTATACAATGGGAGATCCGCCTAAACTGGTTTTGTATAGCTTGATTGGCCGTCGTGCGTACCAAGTGATGACAAGTACTCCATAAAACATAAAATGTAGTAAATATCCACAGATCACGTTTCCTTCAAATAGCCATTGAATTGATAATGCTTTTCCCTGTTGGCACCGCCCCCCGCTTCCTTTATCCATTCATCACTTCGTGGCATCCATTGATGGTTTTATATGAATAGGTTGACGAATAAAGAATTTTAAAAAAACATGATTCTGTTCTGAAAGATAAATGACTCTAATGGAAAGTTGGTTGATAAAAAAAAAATTATTTGTCTTTTGTATGGTTCACTTGTAAAGTGATATGGGTAAATGAATGATGAATAGAAACTTTATTTATTATGTATTGTATGTAAAATACACATGATAGTAATCGTATACTTATCACGTAAGTATAATTTAAAAGGTGGTCTCCAGAACCTATTTATAGCAACGTGGATATCATACATAGATATGACCCATTATGTAAAACTTTAATAACATTCTTATTATTATTGTCTCATTTAGTTCAAAATTGAAAGAAATTCCAAGTTTAAAAAAATATTTGTTTTATATCTTTGATGTTCCCTTATTTGTGGATAGTGCTGTGTACCTGTACACACACACTCCTTTTTCACTATTTTAATAAGTGTAGACTTGTAATTCGCTAACAGTTTTCCAATATTTTTTGTTTTGCTGTCTCAGTTGAATTCCTCTAACTAGAAAAATAAAACACTGTTCAAGTGAATGCAATTGGAAGTGCATCCCACATTCTACGTGCCATAATTTATGGTATACACAAATAAGGATCGTCTATACTCAATTTAAAAGTCTAATCTAAGGCGTCAGAGATACCGATCACTTAATATTCAACGCTAGACCATTCTTAGTACGGTCATCCCCACATCGTTAGTACAATTTAGACCTTTAGCTTGACTAGCGACGAACGGAGTTTCAATAAAATAAGAGGGTAGATTATACTGTTGTCGTTAACACTGACGAGCGGTCTACTGCACCGATAGTAATGCTTCATATTTATGCATTGTTTTTTTTCTAACCGCATGCGGTTAAGGCTACTGACATCCTATATTTGCTACTGTACAGTCATTTGTCTATAATCGTATCAATATAATTGACATTGTCATTTTAATTATATGTCTTCCTTCACGGTATTAGATTGCAGACAACAGGAAAATGAAAGACTTCTGCTGTTAAACGACTGATTGGTAGACGGATTTGGATATTGAATGTTTTGATTCTGAGTCACGTCATCTAAAAATAAAAAGGAATCTTGGTCTTTCGTTTCCTTGTCTGTTGTCTTGTTTTTCTTGACCAAGATTCCTTTTAATTTTTCGGTTTCAGAGGGCCTAGGTAAAATGATGTAGCAGCTATTAGCGATAATAAAAATGATGGAAAGTCTATTGGACTGACATGAGCTAACGGAAAGCTTATGTCAATCCTGTTGAATATCTTTGTAGGAATACGAAACGGTTTAAAAGCGACTGCCGTTTGCTTGTCTATGTCCACAGAACGTCGTGTGTGCCCTTTGTCTAAGTCTCTAAAGAACACATTGTCACTTTTCTGCATGGGGACTATCGACTAATGTGCACTGCTCATAACTCCTCACACTCAAATTCTCTCGAAATTCTAGTATTCTTGCAAAATCACTCATTTCAACCCCGACTAAATCAATCCACTTCAAAGGAAACGTAATTTCCACTCTGCACTCTACGTGACCCTATGTAAAATGTTAACTTTTATACCTGTAATTTGTGAGATGTACAAAAATAAATTCGATCTTGAGTATCTTGCTATCCACCATCTCATCAACTCCATGCGAACTACCCGCCAATATGCACACAGCACTAAATACTTGTCATTCAGCGCCCGTACCTCGATCATGACGCACGTCTCTATGGTAAACTGCGCTGATGATCGCCGCACGACAATTACGCCGCACTACTACATGATTTATAGGTGGTAGTAAATGGCCTGTTTGTTTGAATTCTTGCTCCATTGGTTTGTGAATGAAGTTGTGAGCATTCTTGTGGATTCGTTTTGGGTGGATACGAGAATTGCTCTGAGAAGAACTGATTCTATTGACCAGTCAACAAGGTCGTAAATTCCTTGATTGATCAGGGTTGGGCCGGAATACAGTTCACATGTTTATAAGCTTTTGGTTGTCACTCTACACATGGTCTTGTTTGGTCACTGCTGTCAAACGCAATGAAGACTATCTATCCCCATTATCGGGGTCGGCTTCCAGTCTAACCAGATCCAGCTGAACACCAATATTTTACCTGGAGAGACTGCCTATCTTACCTTCACAACCTAGTTACTTGGTATTACTATACCCCTTGATAACACTGGCTGACACACTTTCGGACTTCTGACTCCCCGTAACGACTGTCTATGCCCATTAGATTTATGAAAAACCCTGAAGGTCAGGTCCAGTAGAGGACATTACGGATATACCGAATAGTCACGTAGTCCATGGTTGGATTTAACTAGCCCGATAAAACCAACCACCCGCTAAGTGCTCCAAGATGCGGTTCTTGTTTTTGACATGAGGTGACG
Source organism: Noctua janthe (assembly GCA_910589295.1). NCBI lineage: Eukaryota > Metazoa > Arthropoda > Insecta > Lepidoptera > Noctuidae > Noctua > Noctua janthe. The sequence continues at coordinate 14,067,493 of OU342575.1, read as the reverse complement.
AGTACACATGGAATGTACGAATTAGTATATCGCTAAATTGATAACTAAATAGTCTATCCTTTACCTTAAAATATAATGGAGTATTTAACATGTTGGAAAAAAAGCGTGTAATATAACTGACAATGCTATTACGTCTTTAAGAATAAAGATGTTCATACAAATTGTAATCGAGGCAGCACGGATTTTCTCAAAATAAATCATTTTTCTTGACTGAAGTGTTCAGATCAATTACGTCCCGTAATTGATATAAAAACTGTTCTTTTTGCTAGCAAATTTCTTGAGACTTATTCAGAATGTTAGTTTAATCGTCTTTTTGTTTAGTTTAGTTTAGTTATGATCATCGTTGAGGATTTGGCGATAATTATCATCTATCCAGAAACTTTTAAAGCAAAAGAGTTCCATCTTCATTCGCCAGTTTGGTTTTCGGCTCCATCGGGTAGGTACTGCTATATGATCAGTGATCGTAGCCTGGTGTTTGTAACTATGTATGACTAACTATTAGAAATTTACTAATAAAAGTAGGGGTACTTGGCCGTCTATTATACAAACCCGTCCTTCCAGTTAGTAGTTTCCCAAGACTACCGACGGATAAGATTTCTCTCCCTCATCAACGGATTACTACCAATAATAAAATCCATTAGTATTAACATGCACAGTGTATCACCAACTTAGAAGCAAATACATGTCGGTGTGGTTGTTATCTGAGTACATGTTTTCCCTTTACCTAGTGCACTGCGAAATGTCTGATCCATAATAACAACATCTATCATCATCGTGTTAACTGCGAAAAATTCACTTTGGGAATCCGTAACACGCTTGAATTCGCACACAATTCAACAACACTTTATTTACGTTCTCGAGCAGTTTTTTAAACAAAGACGGAAATGGATTTGGAATTTTGTTCAAATTATTGCAAATCTTCCAATATCAACTACAGCAAAATTTGTCTGAGAAAATTGTCACTAACACTACCCTTCACCTTACAACCACATCATTATCTATAGCATCTTTGTGTTCATTTGCATTGTTGTGAAACACGCAAGCCCGCCACACAATTCCCAAACCACTGCAACTCCAGAAAGCCAGAATCAACAGTGGCGGCCAGAAAAGCGCCGAGACAATGAAGCTCGACGAAGTCCCAGAGAAACAATTTAACTGTCTTGGATCCCGCAACGAAATTAATCAGAAAAGTATAACGGAGGAGTAGGAAAACCATAATTTCCACTTCCCTCCATATCAGCAGGAGACAGACCGAAACAAGGCCAATAGACACAAAGGGACGTTTACAACTGGGATAAGCCCAGTTGCCTAGCACCACGGATAAATATTATCAATAAAGGGTCCTAAGTTGTGAGCACACAATACTAGACATAACTTTACTGTGGGTAAAATTAGAAACAGTTCAAAATCAAAAAAATCAAAATCATAGCATTTATTTCAAGTAGGCCAGTTACAGGCACTTTTGAACTGTCGGAACAAAGGCAACAGTGAAATATAGCTACAGTCCCAGTCATAAGGCACACAAACTGTGAAAGTACTGTAGTTGCCCATTCCCTAACGTAGATCTCTATGGAGAAGAACGGGCAAGAAACTCCATGGACACTTTTAAGTTTCCTATAAACATTAATTATCATTGACTCTCGCCATTACACGTTGCCATTCCAATATACACGTGACTAAATCCTCCTTTCCAGTTACTCCATCAATTTCTCACGTCCCCGTGGGAAAGTAAAAATTGCATCCTTTTATACATGGTGTCTATTTTTTATCCATTTATAGTGAAGACGTCTTCATCGCGTGTCTTTGTAGCAATTTGTCTCTATTATCAACTAGTTTATTGTTATGTCGTTATTTTTAATTTTTGCCGCCATTGTTGGGTGCTGGGATTTTATGTGCTCGTTTAGGTGTTCACAGGGCTTAAACATGTGACTATGTGTTGCTATAATGATTTTTAAAAGGATTAATATAACGTCTTTTTAATGTATGTCAGTGCAGTACATTTTTAACTGTCTTTTCATCGTCGTTATTAAAATGTTGCTGTACTTAGACCTCAGGCTCTTGGGTAATTGAAAGTAAGTAGCACTAGCTGCCTGCGTCAATCAATTTAGTTGCGTTTTAGTCTTCTTCTTCTTCCTGTCGCTGGCACGACAATTTGTATATTTTGTTAGCCCAGAACTTCGCTACTTCCACCGCGTCGTAAGTGGCGGCGCAAAGGTCATTACGGCTACATGTTTTTGGGCTAAGAGGACAGGATAGGAAGTGGAGCATTGCTTGCGACACAGCTAAATAAAAAAATCTTTCAATAATGGGAAGCTACATTATTCTTGAATGTCACAGGTTATATTTAAAAAAAAAACCATGTGATGACTTACGACCATAGTGCGAGCGCAGCCGTGGGCAAAAGCTAGTCTTTAATCATTTTACTCAGATAGGAATATCTTTTCACTAGGGGTAAGCAGTTCTAAAATCAACTCACATTTGCAATGATCTGTCGCGACATTTTACTACATATACCAGTGCCAGTATTACTCGGAATTACGTCCAATTCTCTAAACACAAAACCATCCAAAACGTGCAAGCTGTTCAATTTCACTTTCATTTAATTTCAACTTACACAGTCATAATATTATCATATAGAAAACGGCCGTAACTGAATGCCTGTTATTAAATATCATCTACATACATTATTCCAGGTGTTTTATATTGCTCGGTAGTGTTAAAACTATCATTAAAGATTAGAGGTAGTTACGCTAACAATTTTACTGGCGTGTCTCAAGTTTCACTCTTAGATGCGCAGGAGTTGCATTTGCATAGGTTTGTCATTTAGATTTACATCGATAGACTTGGTCAGATTTCAAGCTTCTAAGGTTTCTGAGCATTGATGATATCCTGGGATTTTCTTGGTTAGGATATACGTATTTTACGACCAACTTATATTTTTTATTTCGTATTTTGAGATTATTATCGATATGTTTATTGCATTACATAACCAACAATTTATTAAGGCTACAGTAAAAAAAAAATAGAGAATAAAATACTTGGCCCGTAATAGTCTTCAGAGCAACTGTTTGCACCTAGGTATCTGTATGTAAGATAAGTGCCTCAAACACGTATCAAACCTAGATCTCATGCCTATTGTCCACTTCTTTGAACCACCGACTTGCGTCAAAAACTATACCTTTTACAGAACAAAGTTCCAGTCATACACCTTACCATAGTTTTGCCATGGACAATAGTATGCCCTTAACCCAATTACTGATTCAGTCTGCTGCGCGGGCGCAGTGACGTCATTGGACGACAATGGATCGTTTGCCCGGTAAAGGCGGAGTCTTACGGCCGCTTTCTATATTCAATCCCAATCCCTAATTTTCTGGTCGAGATTGATATTTGAATCCCTTTTCTACTTTTAGTATTTCAATAACCGATCGATGGATCGTTATGCCGATCTTTTTTTTCAATCCATCTTTGGGAGGGCGGATCGGATTTTTAGGTTGGTATTTGTATGAAAGTGACAGTTATGCGTTTTCAATAACCGATCTCTAATTTTGACAAATCAATTTTTGAACGTTATCGATCTTTATTTGCGATCCTCAAATTTTGACCGATCGAATTCATAAAGGCGTGAAAATGGAAATATTTTCAAGTGATAGTGATAGTGATCTTGAAGTATTAGCTCAGCTATCGGATTGGGATAGTAGCGACAGCGAACAAGAGATAGCTGTGTCGTCAAAAACTTTTCAACGGATAAACTTCATGGCAAGTTTAACTGACGCAGAGTTCACATTCAGATTCAGAATGAACAAAGCGGCAGTTGAATCTGTTTTGAATGAAATAATGCCCTTTATCAAAGTGAAATCAAGACGGTAAGAAATTTGTTTGTTTGCTCAAATTGCTTCAATGTATAAAAATAACCTAAAAGAATGGATACCTAACTATAGTATCATTTTTCAGGAATAATGGTATACCACCATTGCATCAACTTTTATTGGCACTTCGATTTTATGCATTGGGGACAATGCTTAATTCAGTGGCCGACTTTGCTGGAGTATCCTTATCGTCAGCTTGTAGAATAGTGGCAGACATATCTGGTGCAATCGCTAGATTGTACAACAAGTACATTTTTCTGCATTCTAGAACTACAGACAAATTTTATAACATAGCTCAATTTCCTAGAGTATGTGGTGCTATTGACTGTACACATGTACACATTCAGTCTCCATGTAGGTATAAAAGTCTTGATTTGTGATCAATTAAAAATTTGATTTGTTTAGAAAGTTACCATACATTTGCTACAACAAATAAAATATTTGGTATTTCAGGTTCAACAATAGGAGAGGAATACAGAAATAGGAAAGGATACTTTTCCATCAATGTTCAAGCCGTTTGTGATGCAGACCTTAAATTATTGAATGTTGTTGCTCGGTGGCCTGGTTCTGCTCATGATGCTACTATTTTTAATAATTCAGTATTAAGAGGTAATATTGGGTTTATTGCCCTTTCTAATAACATTTAAAATAATACGAATTTCTGATGTATCTAACTATTATTACAGCCCAGTGTGAAGATGGTATTCTGGGAAATCGCTGGTTACTCGGTGACAGCGCCTATCCTAACCGGCCTTACTTGCTCACGCCTTTGATAAACCCATCAACTAGCCAGGAAATAAGATATAATGAGGCACACATAAAAACCAGAAACACAATTGAAAGGTAAAATAACCATTTTATAAATAAAGCTTTCACTATACTAGAGATTATTAAGTACCTACCCTATTCATGGGACCAATTTTTTTTATTATTAACCAAGTTCATGAAAAAATGTATTTGTTTGTTTAGGACATTTGGAGTCTGGAAACGTCGCTTCCCAGTAATATCACTGACCATGCGGTTGTCATTATATAACATACAAGCAGTTATAATTGCGACAGCCGTTCTTCACAACATCTGCAGAAATAATAATATTGAAGAAGTACCCCCTGAAGTAGAAATGCCAGAAGAAAGTGAAATTACTGTGACATCAGAGAATTCAGACAGTATTCAAAATGATATCAGACATAGACAAGGATTAATTTTAAATTATTTTTAATACTTATTTCACAAAAATTGTCTGCCTTGAATAATTTGAAATGCTTTGATTAAGAGTTTTATTAATACCACTTTGTCTTTATTATCATACCTACTATTAGGTTCAAATGATTAAACAATGATGATTTCAGGAAATAAAATATTTATTTTTCAAAATTGTTAATTGTTACTTACATAAAATATATTTACACTACAGGCACATTTAAATTAAAACTAAATACTAAAAAACTAAAATTATGATTTAATAATATTAAGGTACATACAATAATATAATTCTATAAATCCTCTCCCTTCAGCTTCCTTATCTCTAATCTTAATTTTTCATTTTCTAACATTACATTTTCAAACTTACTCTCTAACAATTTTCTCTTAACATTATAATATTCAGCCAATGCAATATTTCGAGCTTGACACCCGTTGTCTGGCTTCAGTAGCTTACGTTTAATACCACCTGTAAAACAAGAATGCATTAAATATAGGAAATCAAAATGTTTAAAATTTCATCAAGCATTATTGAGTAACAAACATTCATAATAATTATACAAAGTTTCACATATTATGTATTAGTAGGATATAATAGGATATTACCACTAGCTCTAAAACTCCTTTTTTCTCTTGGTGCAATTGGAGTATTAATATTGCCCAGGATCATCAACTCATCTCCAATGCCATTGGCTGGCACTTCACTGCCCATGGTCACTGGATATTCAGTGGACACAGATGTATAATCCATGAATGTGGAAGGATTTCTCACAGGCAATGGACTATCAATCAATAGCATTGGAGATATTTTATCATCAACTGGCACAATACAAGCCGTCTCAACAATCCCATCACCATCACCATCACCAATAAGTTGAGGCTCAGCATCACCACCAAACCTCACTGTGAGACCCTCTCCAGTGCTGCCCAGTAATGCTGCCACCCTATCCAGGATATCATCAGGAGGAAAGTACCCTGGTGGCCCACCTCCAGTCTGAAACATAATATGACATAAATCAACATGTTCTGGACTACATTTACTGTACTTAACTTTAAGTAAAACAAATATAACATCATGCCTGTATTCCCCAACAGGTTGAGCAGTACACCCACATTTTGCCAGTTATGTTTTAAGTTGCATATCAGGGGGCAAGCCTATTGCCATCTACCAGGCACATATCTAGACTCTGGGCTGCTACTGAGAAATTCCTAATGGTAAAAACTTAAAACACTGCCTAAGACCGCTCAGCAGTCACTCTTACAACCACTAGAGTCTAGTTACTAGACTAACGAGCAGGCAAGGCTAATCCAAGTTTTCAATTTTTTTAAACTTAATTTACCTTGATACGTTCCATCCGTATTAAAGTACTGCGCTTTCGTGAGTTCTTCTTTAAGTTTTCCCACTTAAGACGCAATTGTTGTGGTGTACGGTGACAGGTGCCCATATTTGCGTTGAAGACTCCTGCAATCCGTGTCCATTCTTCCACCTTTATTTTATTATTGGTGGCATTGGTCTTCTTATTATTTATTATCTTGCTCCCCTCAATTAAGGAGAGCAGCCCTTTCGTCTCTTCCTTGGAAAGAGGTTTGGTTTTACTCTACAAACAAATAAAATAAAGCTTAGTAAGTTTTGTACGAAATGGCGCGAAATACTGCGTCCCCACGCATTTATCTTTTACAGCAAAAAATAATACATTTGTGGACGTGAATGTTTATGGCACGATTATTTAGTCATAATTTATTATTTACTTACAGTTTCTGGCTCCATTTTTCACTTTTCTTTTTTCCAAGAAACAAACAACAAACAAACTTTAGGTTTTAGAATGTTTATGTTGTCAATGAATGTCAAACTGACTGACGCTACTTTTCGATTGATTGACGTTCCGTTCCTCTTCAACAAAACATTTATGTTTTAATAATCTCGACGTATAGTTTTAGTACTTTACCGCTGCGACTATGCAATCAATTATTATTGTTACTGTGTATGCAATTTCTTGTGATTATACATAAAATAGATAAGCTTTAAGAAAACTTCCACCATTTTACTCTTTAATAATCGCTGATGTACTTTTACTGCAAATGCGTAAAACAAAACGTTAAGGAGGGTGCAAATTTATGACCTATCTCTTTTTTTCAATGGATTTTGAGACGAGATCGGCTTATTGAAATGCAGATTCAACATCAATCGAGGGATCACATAAAATCTGGATCAATAGTAATCTTAGATTCACGATCGAATATTGAAAGCGGCCGTTAGACACCTCAGTGCGGGCAGTCACGTAGACATAAAACAGGACAGTGACTCATAATCAGCGTATAACGTCCCCACTGCTGGGACAGGCCTCCTCCTCCAGGGCTATGGGCCACGCAGACCCATTGTGGGTTGATAGGTGTCACATGTCTTCCAATTCTTGGTTCTAAGAGATGGAGATCTCCTCAGAAGGCTTTTGTCACTGTTTTGAGACCATTGCTGATGAAATAAATTAGTTAAATTACTTACGAGCTACAAATCGTAGGTAGAGGCCATCACCAATGTGCCCCCACTTCTCTCGACAGAGTGACACGTCCTCCTTTATTTCGGGGATGAACGTCAGAAAAGCGGCCATCTTGGATTCAGGTGGGAGGCGTTGAGAGGTTAAGATTTAAGGAATTTTACAAGGAAAATTTTGCTCACCCACATTTATAATTAACCACAGAAATATGATGGTAACTCATTATATTCTATTTCTGTACTATGTTGCTTTTGTGGTCCGTGATTACCTTAAAAGTACTAATTAAAGTATACACACATGTCCGTTATCCTGCTTTACTTAGGTCTTTATATATTATTATAAACTTGTCTGAATGGGGAAGGTAACTTTGAAACCAATGGCGCCTGGCATGGCTAGTTCTGAAACCAATGGCGCCTGGCATGGCTAGTTCTGAAACCAATGGCGCCTGGCATGGCTAGTTCTGAAACCAATGGCGCCTGGCATGGCTAGTTCTGAAACCAATGGCGCCTGGCATGGCTAGTTCTGAAACCAATGGCGCCTGGCATGGCTAGTTCTGAAACCAATGGCGCCTGGCATGGCTAGTTCTGAAACCAATGGCGCCTGGCATGGCTAGTTCTGAAACCAATGGCGCCTGGCATGGCTAGTTCTGAAACCAATGGCGCCTGGCATGGCTAGTTCTGAAACCAATGGCGCCTGGCATGGCTAGTTCTGAAACCAATGGCGCCTGGCATGGCTAGTTCTGAAACCAATGGCGCCTGGCATGGCTAGTTCTGAAACCAATGGCGCCTGGCATGGCTAGTTCTGAAACCAATGGCGCCTGGCATGGCTAGTTCTGAAACCAATGGCGCCTGGCATGGCTAGTTCTGAAACCAATGGCGCCTGGCATGGCTAGTTCTGAAACCAATGGCGCCTGGCATGGCTAGTTCTGAAACCAATGGCGCCTGGCATGGCTAGTTCTGAAACCAATGGCGCCTGGCATGGCTAGTTCTGTAAATCGTCATTGGTTGAAAATCTGTTAATGTCATTTTATATTTCAAAATAATTTGCCCTCATTGGTCAGGTTGGGAGTTAGCTATGGGCACGCCATCTACGGTCAGCTTTGACCAACCTTACCCATTAAGTAGTAAGTTACCAAGTAACTTTGCCAATTAGGGCAGCCAAATTAGACAAAGTGGAATAAACCTCCTAACTCACAAATCCCTAACAAAACTATGAATCACACGAACACACAATATTTGTTACCGGAATTCAGTCTAGTACATCAAATCTCCAGGGCCTTGCAGGCATAAACATAATAATATTGCACAAACAACCATTACAGTAAATAGATCATGCAAATATCAGAAGGTTAACCGGTTGGCCACGACCTACACGGTCTAGCGACACGCGTGCGACAGAAAAAATAACAAAATAAAAGAAATTGCTTAGAACCTGCCCCGAGATTTCACGACGCAACTTGTAAATTGCCCCAAAACATTTGCTCAATCGATTTGATATCTCAGTAAAAAAATGGATCAATAATTTTCTCGCAACATACAACATTTGTGAGCTTTTTTGAGCCCAAAACAGTATAAAATGCGGTCCTCACATTTTGCACAAGCACACTAAGTTCCATCCAGCTCTCAGTCTATTGCGGGCATTGAGGCGAAACAGGACTCACGCAAAGGAAAGAAGATTAGTGACACGCGTGTATATTGCTTGATGCAAGTCTCAAGTAGCATCGGTTGAGGTCGTGGTCATGGTGTTAGTCCGTCCATCCGATAATAAACGGGCAATAAATGTCTGTAAACGTAAATATTGTCAAAGACAAGTATGATAGGAAACAGACGCGACACATGATTTGGATATTATATCAATGTTGCTGAAAATTTTCCGTTTTATGCAAGGATGTTAGATGAAGGTTATTATGGGTTATGTAAATCGTTGCGATTTATTTTTGGATTGTGTTAATAATTACTGAATTAATATTGAATTATGTTTTGTGGATATGGAGTTCTCCACAATTAAAAGTATTTAATCTGAGCATGGTTTTCAAGGAAAGCTCTAATATAAGCATGTATTTTTTTAATTAACTTCGCTTATGGCATGAAAAGAAAGTATAACAGTAACCGTAAACAAACCTGTGTAAACAGCTTACAGCCCTCAGATGTTAAAAATAACTGTCTAATGAGCATGAAATATGAATTCTTCGAAGAAAATAATGCTGCAGCAGAAGTTACGAGAAATTGCCTCGTTATATTCATACTAGAAATTAATAGATCCTATTTCTTGTTATTTACTACACGAACTATGTAGAAAATGCTTGAAATGGCTATTGCGTCACGATAAGATGACATTAAGCATAATTCAAATCTATTGTTCAGAACAGAGGTATTCATCAAATAAATGATGCAATTCTTAAAAATATCCATATTATAAAAATTCATTCTCACACTCATTAACAGTCAACGCCCAGCCTAAACCGCCCAGCCACAGGAAATTCTATAAACATGTAATTTTGCATAAGAGTTCCCTATATTAACGAAAGTAATGCACTAAGAAATATTTTTTTAAACTCACCCTTACGAGTTCAAAGGGGATGAAAGTTTGAATGATGAGAAATCCTATAAGTCACAAGGCTTGTAAAACATAAGCATTAAATGCCTATCCAATGAGTTACAATAATTTGTTAAACCAACAGAACCAACAAAACCCCTTTACTAATTAGAATGTATTACATAAAAGGAAAATTAACAATGACTGCTCCTAACTACTAGGTAACTCTAGGTGCTCTAGTACTGAAGAGAGGCCAATATACTATAGACAGTTAAATAAAACAGACTATTTAACGTACTTAGCACTTCGCTTTGTAAGGACAAAGTAATATTTCAAAAGGATGTTATAGATAATGCTATGTTTAGAAACCTGTAAATTGTCACTTTGGAATTCACAGAGAAGTAAAACATGACCAATGTAACACCTTAAGACAATGAGACAATACAAAAACAAAGCCCTCTTCTCATTGTTTTAAAGTTTCGGGTTATACGAGCAACAGGACACGTTAGAATTAAAACAACATTAAAGAACGTTGCTCCCGTTTAGATAATTGATTTCCAACGTGACACCAACCTTGAGAATAAGCCAAAAACAATCAGCCAATCAAACGACAACAGATACATGCCATCAAGAAACAAAGTAAAACGCTATCAATCAACGCAACATTAAAAGCATTTTCCTTGAAACGGAAAATTCTGCTTTAGACGATATGCCGGACGAAATAAGCTACGAATTAGGACCGGCGTGTGAATCTGGTTAGTGAAACGGTCCGGTCACGAAACCGGACGGGCTGTTAGCACTTGCGGTGACGGGTATTATTGCCACATGGATGGAGCTGGCACGTACACATATTTGGAGAAGTATTTTGAAGTTTGGACTAAGGTGATATGGCTTGAAATGTGCTAACGCCAAATGATTTGGGATAAGAGCAGGAGAATAATGATGATTGTTATTGAGTTTTGAGAAGCTGGCACTATTGTTGACCGCATTTTCATACTTAGCTTAGAAATTGATAATCATGTTTTGATTAGAGCAATTCGTTAACATGATTTGCTACTTGGATTCGTGTTGTTCGAAGTTATTTACAGTTCAATTTAAGTCGTGTCCAATGAATTTGTAGATAACAGATGTAGGATGACTATATTGTTTAAGGTAGATCGTAAATTCATAACAGATAATGAAACTATAAAATTGCTCTCTCTCTGAAATACCGACGATTGATACCCTCTGTAATAAAAAAGAGGAAGCAAGATCGCTTACCAGAAAGCGTTATGTACGTTCGTTAGTTCATGTGCAGAAAAACGTGCTGTCATTTTAGAAAAATAATCTTCTACCAACTTAATCAATAACGAAACGTGTTTCCGAAAATCCACGCAAACTGAATACGTAAAAAAGTGCATTCATTGCTAATCACGACTGGACAAAGTTCGACAACAGACCGCGATGTCTCACGACTTACTAATTCACGCAACTTAAATGTCCTAGCGATTGCGAAAAGAATTTACAAAATAAAAACTATTTGAGGTACCAATAACTGTGGCCTCAATCTGGACAATAGAATGCAAGAAAATACGCTGAGGGACACGTATTCTCAAAAACCGACGAAAAAAAAAGTAGTCAAAACAGATTCTTCTTAAAAAAAAATATCCAACAACTGACGTTCAAGACATACAGTTAACAAAAATAATCAAAGCACACGAAACTTCTGCATAGAGAAGTTCTGAGTTTTTTGTGTGTATAAATATATAAAGAAAACTATGAATACATCAGAAAAGATCGTGGAAGGAAAGATGTGCCAATCTACTAATTCTGAATATTCGTATTTTTTACTATATTATATTTTTTTCTGCTTGTCTCTGCATCACCCAAAGGTTGACTGGTAGAAAATGCCTATGGCATTACGTCCGCCTCTGTACTTCTGTGCTTGAAGTGTTAAATAAATCATCATCATCATCTGCCTAGCCTTTTCCCAACTATGTTGGGGTCGGCTTCCAGTCTAACCGGATGCAGCTGAATACCAGTATTTTACATGGAGCGACTGCCTATCTGACCTCCACAACCCAGTTAGTACTGGGTAATACGATACCCCTTGGTAAGACTGGTTGTCAGGGTTTTTGGGCCACTGACTGCCTAACGACTGTTAAAGATCTACAAATGACAGCCGGGACCAACGGCTTAACGTGCTTTCCGAGGCACGGAGGAAACTCGGTATGCAATGGGCGGTCACCCATCCACAGACCAACCTAGGCAAGCACGGCTTAACCTAATGATCGACCCGAGCGCCTGTTATTATTTAGCCACGAGCTCCTCAAGTGTTAAATAAATAAATATTCAAGAAATTGCGTTTTATTTTAAACCAATTCTCAAATGTGACGTCACACTCTAATGTAATACCTCTTGAACATAACTGGTATCATCCAATTCTCACCTGTTTTGCTACAGAGTATATCATGTTTGCATAGTATCTTCATCACCAAAGTTTACATAACATGTAGTTGTGGTTAGAAATGGTTTAAGATAATCATAAATCGCCGATCACGAATGTTTGTACATACACCTCATGATACTTGTAGATCTATTTTGACTGATGACTAGTTTCTGCAATTAACTAGAGCTATTAAACGGGGCATTTCCAGTGCAGAATACTGGCCATATGGCTGATCATGGTAATTGTCTGTGTTCGGGAAATTCGCCTTTATCGCCTATTTCTGTTGTCGAAACACTGCAGTAGTGTTCGCTGGAGTGCTTGTATCCTGTACCCAGGCGTTCTTACTCAGCAAATAATTGGAAGCCCTTAAAACACCTGGAGTATAAATGATGATATTTTCATCATCATCATCGTCATTAAATCAGTAAATTTTTGGAATATTCTTCTTCGATTGATATACAATCGATTTGGAACTGTTAAATGAGAGCTTGCAAACGTTTTGTCGACTATTTTTAGGAGCGTTTCGGGCCATCAAACGAACATTGAACGCATGTAACGTGTAATTTTAGCAGAGTTTAGTGCCGACACGAATGTTCCATTATTTTCCATATCGATGATTGTCTCGCCAAGCACTTCATTCGTTACGTTCTTAGCATTAGTTTCGGTTTGGTATGCTTAAAATATTTTGGAAAGTGTTTCTTATTGTTTCATTTTCTGCAGATCAACATTTCTGTCATCAATATCTCCAAAATTCTCTCTCTTAAATCCTTTAGTATCAACTGATCGAATATCATAACTTATCGCAAATGTTATTGATTCCTTAATAAATTCCAGACACATCGACGTGCCATAAATGCAAGTAGATAAAATTGCTTCTACCATACGAGTATTCACAACACTGCGAATGTCCAACAGCATACCAATGTGAAAATGAAGTGAAACCCTAACTACGTTGGTAACATTGTACGTATTGAAATAACATCTACTTCTTTGAATTATAAAACCCGTTAGGAATTTAAGTCTCTGTCGTACTGTACTAAACAAGTTACTTTACTGCCAAGCGGCGAACTGTTAGACAAATTGAATCGAGCCATTCTAAGAAGTCACATTTAACATACCAACCTATGCAACTGCATCGGTAAACACTTAACTTAGTATTCAGGATTAAAGTGTCAAGAATGTAAAGCGTCGCGCCCACGATTTGGCTTATCAGTTGTCAGTCAATTTGCATCCAGCGAGTGACGTACTGACGTGTGAACGGTAGCCTCACCTGCCTTGCCTTCGGTTGGTTCAGTCGATCGGACTGCTGCGATCATACCGCACGCATATCGCTCCTCAAATAAATCTACATACGCACACCAGAATGTTTTATCGTATTTGTCCGCGGAAATAAACGCTCCAACATTATCAGTGTGAGTTTGTTAAAAAAGATTGAGGAAAAAAATAATATTCCCAAGTGTTAAAGATTGTTATAAAAACAATATGAGATAAACAGTGGTACGTCAAAGCGTGGGCTACGATTTAATCGGAGATTAGTGTTATCGAGCGCCTGGTTCTTGTGGGTGACGAGGGACTGACAGGAGTCTGGATATCATGGCTCGTCTTGCCAACAGTGCCGCACATCTGTGCCAGCGGCTGCAGGAGCTGTACCCTCATAAGCTGCAGCTGGCTAGCAAACAGGTTCATCAAAATCATAATGTAAATATATTTTGAATTTACATTTATGTCTGAGGTGGAGATGATTTTCAGGTTGATTTATTTCAGGCCATGATGATGGTTAGTTTTTGCTTTTCTAATTTTCAAGAGTAGTGATCGATTTTGTGTAAACTTAAAAAAAAATGTGGACAGCTAAGAAACTTTCTTTGTCCAAACCAGAAACTGTAGATGGTTCAAGTTACGAAAGGCCACAGGATGTCTGCCATTTCTAAAACTGTATACGGACGTCTGATTTCACACCATATCCGTTTTAGTTTCCAATTGCATCGAGCAATATGCAAACCCTTTCATTAACCGTATAACACTAAGTATTACCGGCGTACAAATAAATCCACGCCTTTTTCTTATTAATTACTTTTTATTTATTCATATTTCAAACATGCAACAACTAATATTTATCTCTAACTAAAACAAGAACACTTATTCAACAACCAAGTATTACAAAACACTTCAAATTAAAAATGCAAATGCCAATAGCAGAACCAACAAAATCTTGTATATCTTTTGTAAAATCGTTTACAATTAGCCGTAGAGTCTGTCGCAAAGACAATAACTTCTTTTGTTTAATCATCCGCTGCATTGTTATCACAGTCAATAGTGTCGAAATTGGACTCAAGGCTCTGTTATCGGGATGTCCTTTGTTCATGTCGGCCACGGGTAAGGTGCTCTATGGTCTTAATTACGAAATTTGGATTGAATCTGCGTCTAATTTCGGTCATGGTGTGAAGACGTGCATTAAAAGCTTCTTCATTATTGGTATATCGTAACCTATCATTGAGAACATCGTCTTCATTATTGACAAACTTTGCACTTTCTAAGCTACTTAAAGATACATTCACTGTTTTCAGCACTTTACTAAGAGCATTTAAATCTTCATCTGCTTACAGTTTATTGTCATCTTCTTCTTTGTCGTGCGTTGGTTCATATGAGAGGCCATCGCCTTCTCACCTCGTCTCCGTTGATAGCATTGTCTCCCCTCGCAAAGATCTTCAATTGTGTAAGTGTTTAGGACCGCTGCTTTTAATTTGGATTTCATAATTTCAAATACAATAATAGTGTCCTCTTTTTTCTGTCCTGCGGCTCTCACAGAAGTTGCTTAATCGTTATCATAATCAAATCCAATAATTGTGAAAGTATTAACTACGCCGCATATCGTTTTATTATTATTTTATTAATGATATTCATATCCACTTTAATTAGCTCTATCGTATGTACATTCTGTATCGTATGTACAATGACAATAATGTGTGAATGTTTATGCCAAGTAACGTTGTGGTTGATTTGATTTACGTGGGACCTAACGATTTGCAGACATTTTAAAATCGAGAGATTCTGGGTTTACTTAAGATAAACAAATCAACAATGTGGTGTCGTTTTCCTTACTTTTAGCAAGATAAACTAATCATATTTGACCTTCCTTTTCTGCTTTATAAGTAAGCAATAAACGAAACCCTTCTTAGAATCGAGATTAGCTCGCAGCTGACCGTTCAATCGCCTGCGCCGACGGTTAGGGAATTATATTCCAATTCCAATATTTTCTGATTCGTGTGAATCTCGTTCGATATTTAGCAAACTCTTCTATTTCTATCTGAGGTATTTTATAACTGTAATAAAATATAGTATAACGATTACTTGCTCGATGTTTTTATTGATTCTTCTAAGATTTCTAAGCCTTCTCTAAGCTCAGTATTGGCGATATTGTATTTATTAGATTGTCGGAACTTGAATGATGGGTTGTAAAATAATTACGAGATTATGCTTTAGCATTATTTATGCAATAATCGTAAAATTTCAAAATAGCAGTATAAGAACAACGGTTTTAATTTGGTTGGATTAGATGTTTCTTAGTGGGTACTTCATTGTTTGAAGGTGTTCTGCCTTCTACGATTAAAAGGGAGTCTCCTCTGTAATACTGAGATGCGGTAATAGAGAAGAATGGAAGAAGAAGACATGCTAGACGCCTAATTAATTGCGATAAGAGCAGAAGTATGATTATTGCTAAGCAGATCTACAAGTTCAATGTATTCTATTGTCGTACTAGTCACATAGCACAGCACATCATAACATAACATCACGCCTGCTATTCCCGTATTCAGAGGCATAAGTATACCTCTGCCTTCGCCAGTTATGTTTAAGTCAAATGTCATAGGGGGCGAGCCTATTGCCATCAACCGGGCACAAATCCTGTCTCCGTGGCTGCTACTGTACAACATGTTTAGAAAATAATACTTTAGTGATCCGTTCCAATCCATTTGACAAAAGTTTGTAAAGCGTCCATATGTTGGCATGCCTACTGACCCGTGAACAACAATAAAACGTTCACAGACTGAAACGATAAAATAACCGATAGTGAATGGAAGTCGTTACTACAATTGAGCATAATTGGCATCCGCATGAAATTCACGTGAACCTACAATGGGCAATTTCCCGTAATTAACGGTTAAGTATTCACGTGTAGGATCAATTAATAAACAATTATGATTTTCCTTTGTATCACTGAAGGGGAAAACTGAAGGTATGTTAAGTACTAAAATAACAACATAATCGGCACCATAATCATCATCTTTATTCTCCTGCTCTTATACTTACCAATTTATTAGAAGTCGGTGCAACGTAATTGTCATCTTCCAGACGTCAGTGTAGGACCTTTCTAGAAACATACAATATATAATCCCCGAAGGGTTAGGCAGAGGTGTACCAAATTGTACACCCACATTTCGCCAGTTATGTTTAAGTCCCGTGTAATAAGGGGCAAGACCATTGCCAACATCCGGGCACAAAACCAAATTCCGTGGCTGCTACTGAGAATTTCCATTTGTCTTTTGACTGCTTGCACTCAGGCTTCGCGTCTGGGAAAGATGAGAGAGACCGACCATATCCACGACGCGGGCCAAGTGTAAATTGATAGAAGTCACAACACATATCTTTGAAGACTGAAGTTTTTCCTCTTATATTAATCAAACTAAACGACTCCTTATTAAAACACAATACAAAAGACACTTGCGTTATGTCTATAGCCAATGTATTTAATTAATCCCGCCTCAATTTGGTCGATTCGCAGTATTGCTATTTTTATCCTAGCGGGAATCGCTTAGCCCGTACTGTGTTATGAACATTTTTCGCGATGTTTTTCCGTGAATTGTATCTATCGGAGTATGTTGTGTTTGTTGTGGTTTCTGCGTGGTGGGCTTGTGATATGATACTGGAGGTGAAGGCTTGACCGTGTACAGTAGTGGCCTTCCTGCGGCTTTGTCTGTTATTGTATACAGTTATCGTAGAATATATTCAGCTGTTTTTTACACTAAGTGAGCTTGCGCTTGGCCTCAACTCGTTTGATGTGAAGTGATACTACAGCCTAAGGTGGAGCACGCTTGCCTAGAAGAAATTCACTCGAACTTTGAAGAGATCCAGATTATAATGATCGAAAAACAGAGAAGCCGGCAGTGAATTCCACAGACTGGCAGTTCGCACTATAAATGTGGAAGCATAGCGTTTTGTTCGGGTCTGTGGAACCATAACCATATAACGGTAACGCTTCGCCGCATCTCTGCTCGTCCTATAATGTTCCCACTGCTGGGACATGCCTCTCTGCGAATGTAGTGTTTCAATGCGGATTGGTAGATGTCACATGTCATCGATTGCTTGGTTCTAGCACATCATTCCTTACCGTTTTGGTAGCCTGGGTTAGAAGTTCAGGCCGACGTTTCCATTGGCCCACAATTGGCTATTGTGTTTGTGAATAGAATTAAGTAATGGTTTATTTGTATTTTGTACGAATCACTGTAATTGTGTTCGTCTTACTATTGTTTTCACGACAGCTTTCATTAATGTTCAGTTAATTTTACATTCATTCATACCGTATACCGTATTGCGTAGGACAAATTTCATCTACCTATAGTACCGTCTTGACTTACCTTTTGTTCTGCTTTCTTTCCTTTAGTCAAGACTTGTGCCTTGACTTCAATTTGACATTTAACTGTTTCTCCTAATTATTATTCATTACCAACATGACAGTTGTTGACAGTTGACAGTGTACCGTTCTAAAGAGAGCAATTAAATGTTGGTTAGTAGCGCCAGTAATTATAGTGCTGTATGGTCCACTTAGCGCGTGACTGTGGCTTCAATCGGACCTAACGCCGCCATCTTTGTTTTTTAATACATGTTCCACAGACAATTTCACTTAATTACGTTTATCAACAGCACCCTCCTGGCAATGTCATTTTAGCCCCAAAAGAACCTTAGTTATTTAGAAAATCGCTCATTTTTTGTTAAATAATATTAATTATTAGTAAGCTTGGTACTAGAAAAAAATTGTAAAAAGAAGTAGTTATCAAAATTACATACCTCACTTTGCAGCAGTAATCAGTTTGTTATATGAACCAGGGCCATTCACAGTAATCCACGATATAAAAGATTGAATAACAAAGATTACACTTGTAAGAGAAGCTTAGTGCGTATACTAAGGTAGGTATCTTGTACTACCTTCAAATCAAATCAAATCAAATCATTATTTAATTGTCAGAACATGGTCGGTATGTATATTACATGGTCTTGAGTTAATGTAGGTTGTCTCATCACATTCTACCACATGGGCGTACAACTGTTAAATATACACTGGTGATTAATTATCATATTTTTTAAAATTATAGTTAAAATTCAAAAAGGAATGTCACAAAAGAAATAATATAAATAATAATTGAATTAAATTACAATGTCAGTGTCATTTAAGTAGTCATTCAAATTATAATAGCATTTATTACATAAAAATTCTTTAAATTGCTTCTTAAATCCAGCCAAATGTAACTCTCTAATTGTTTTTTTGATTTTATTATAAATTTGAGGGGCCCTGCAGAATATGCTTTTCCGCATAAGAGCTGTAATGGCTCTGCGTCCACGTAACATGTCATTTCGCCTGTTACGTTGTACAGTATCAGATAGATAGGAAAACAAATTTGGATTTAATCTCACAAATAAGGCAGTTTCATATATATACAAAGCTGGTAGTGTCAGAATTTTATGCTTTCTGAAATATGGTACACAACTGTCCGTCACCTGAAGCCCAAACATAGATCTAATGCAGCGCTTTTGCGCTTTAAACGCGGCTTCAATATTTGTAGAGTTACCCCAAAATATGATGCCGTATCTTAACACAGATGCAACAAGACCATGATAGGCTGTGAGTAGTGCATCCGTGTTAACGGTTGGAGCAAGCTTATAAAGGGCATAGGATGAGTAACTTATTTTCTTGCATAATGTTTCGATATGATTCTTCCAGTTAAGCTGTCTATCTATTATAAGTCCTAGGAATTTAGCACTGTCCACGTCATTAATTACAGTGTTTTGGAATTTCACGTCCATTATTGAGTTTTACCTAGATTAATTTTTAAGTTGTTATTGTTAAGCCAAGATATTATTGAGATTAACGCGTCATTTACATCAGCTTCATATTGGTCCGGTTTATTACTAGCTACTGTTACCGTGCTATCATCAGCAAATAGGGTTATGGGGTAATTTATGGCTTTCGGCAGGTCATTAATGTAGATTAAAAAAAGTAAGGGACCCAGAACACTGCCCTGTGGTACGCCAAAGTATACAGTACGTTCTTTGGATAGGTATGTAACTTCCTCTTTCGTCTTTAAGTTTAAGTCTGTTATAGCAGTTTTTTGTTGTCTATTTGAGAGATAAGTCATTATTAAATCCAGAATATTACCTCTTATACCATAGGAGCACAGTTTGTTTCTTAAGATATTGTGGTCAACATAGTCAAACGCTTGTGTCATGTCACAGTACATAGCACAAACAGGTGTCTTTTTATCAATATTAGTCATAATTGTATTCAAGAAGTCATAGATTGCCATATTTATTGTCTTATTTTTTCGGAAACCTTTTTGCTCATTGCAGAGAATCATATGTTTTTCTAAATATGCATATAGCTCGTTATAAATATACTTCTCATATATTTTTGAGAAAATTGGCAAAAGCGCAATAGGTCTATAGTTTATCATTAGCTGTTTATCCCCTTTTTTGAAAACGGGTTTTACAATAGAGACCTTAAGACGGTCAGGAAAAACACCGTAACAGATACATAAATTAAGGATATGGCTCAAATGGACAGAAATTAGATCAGCAACATGTTTTATGATCTTTGTTGAGATTTCGTCGTACCCTACGCTATTGGTGTTTTTTAAACTTTTTATTATATTAAATATTTGAATTGGTTGACATGGTGCCATGAACATGGATTTTTGTGTGTTAAAAATGTGCGCAGTTAATTTTTTGGGTGTCCCTGGTATTGGTACAATTTTATCAATGAAATAGGCGTTAAACTTGTCAGCAATTAATTGAGGATTGATAATTGTTCTATTGTCAACTTGAATTGTATTTATTAAGTCATTCGGTAGATTAAATTTAGAGTTCTTTATTAGTTTCCATGTCATTTTGCTTTTATTGTCAGAGTTTTTAATATTGTAGTCATTTTGAGATCGCTTAGTCAGTTTAATAATTTTTTTAAATAATTTGTTGTAGTTAGAATATTTTATTTTGTTTAATTGTGATGGTTGGAGTCTAGACGCCCATAATAGTTGCCTTTTCTTTAAGCTACATAATTTGATACCACGCGATATCCATTTTGGCTTTTTCCTTGTTTGCATTTTAACGAGCCTACTGGGGAAGCATAAGTCGTAGAATAATTTAAATTGATCTATGAACGAGTTAAAAGCAACATTTGGATCATCGCTGTCATAGATTTCAGAGAACGTCAGCTTCTCAACACAGGTTCTGAATTTGATCATATTCTCCGGGCTGAAATCCCGTTGAGATTTGTACCAATATTTCAAAACACAGTCCTCTCTTACGGGACACTTCAGTAATTGAGCAGTGTGATCCGATAGGGCAAATTCAATCACTTCCGCTTTGCATTTTTTCTCGAAATTGTGAGCAAAGTTATCTATACATGTTTGACTCTTCATTCTAGTGGGCTGAAAGATAGACAATCTCAAATTGTAATTCAATAACAGACATTCAAAATCTATGGTTTGATAAGTTCTCTTTAGGATATCTATATTGAAATCACCCGCTATTACAATATTGCTATTCAGAAAGGGCTTATTGGACAGTTCTCGTAAAATCATATGTAATTTTCCAATGCACGTATTGACATTACTACTTTTTGGGACTCTATAAATACAGACAATAACAATCTTATAATCAATCAGTTCGATGGCACAACATTCAAAGACACCGGTTACTGAAAAACTTGAAATTTTTTTTAATTGCTTGTATTGCAGGCCGTTTCTAGTAAGAATGCATGCTCCACCTCTTTTGCTTTTGTTTCTTGCATAGCAGGCTGCGAGCTGATAATTAGGAAGATCTAGATGTTTTTCATAGCCCTCCATCCTCATCCTCCTCCTCATCCTTCCTTGTCACATTATGAGAATTTCACTTGATACCGTAGTTATTTGAACGTTGGTTTCAACTGTAGATACTTTATTCCATGTGTTATCTTCGTATCAGCATATAAAGTGGTAATTTCTTGGACTCCATATTGGCCATTACTGACTTTAGTCTTGGAGACGAATAAAACTCTCATCGTAGTATATTTGTTAAGTGTTAAAGAATTCTGCTGGAGCTTTCTTAGAAAGAGCAATGTTTCTTTGCTTTACTAACTAATATTTATGGTGCCTGTCGCATTACCCAGTACTAACTGGGTTGTGGAGGTCAGATAGGCAATCGCTCCATGTTCAATACTGGTATTCAGCTGCATCCAGTTAGACTCAACATAGTTGGGAAAAGGCTAGGCAGATGATGATTTATGTTACCTGTCGGCTGCTGATGAGAGAACTTTTCGTCTTTGAAAGTGTTACACGGTTTTTCGTGAAATATTTCTCAGTACCATTCTGGTTTAGGGCGTTGCTAAAGGTGATTGGATCAAATATACTCCTCTGGCTTATATGACTATACAATTGGAAACAATACACTGAAACTGTAATATCATGTAATTATAAATTGATATTGCATACCGTTAAAACGGTGAGACTTGTAGCACCATGCAATATTATGAACACCTCTGTAAACGTACTCTGTTTCTGGCAAATAAATAAATAAATAATAAATAACATATGGGTGACATTATGTCAATGTCCGTAATTCAAGTATAACAAGAATTCATAACACAACTTTGGTAATCACATTGATGTCGCTGTGATATTACGAAAAATCCTAGTATAATAATAGAATCTTTATCGACCGAAGATAAAAAAAAACATTCAACTATCATGCATGTCTGACAAACAGTCGGACACCGTCCACTATGCCGGAACAAAACAATCTTATCACTTATTGAAGAAAAACTGAAACATTTAAACAAACTTGTCAACGTAGATTCAAGCTTATCCAATAAGGGTAAAGTTACTTTCTGCTTGCACAACATACTGAATAACTCTGAAACATTTAGATTAACTTATCATCGGAAAACGCATCTTATAAATTAAGGATACAGTTGTATTTACCGTGTACATGTTCTGGTTAGTCAGCAGTTTGCATAGCAACAGTCGGAAAGTTATTTGTTTATTTATTTAAATGAGTATTGATAGCATGTGCTGGCTCTTAATGTAAACACAGTATAGTAATCAGTATTACATAATGAGTAATAGATATAATTTAATGGGTGTGGTCCAGTTATGTGGCAACTGTGGCAAGGCCATGTGGTTCAAGCGACATGGAACAACTAGCATAGATGGACCCTTCACGAAGTCGTCAACCAAGCATTCTGTACATCAAACTAAGTAACTTTACGCAAAAATTATTGCTGGGAAATGACTTTTTTTTTGGGTAAAAAATCACGTTTTACGGTTGGCGAGGCACGGAGGAAACTCGGTATGTAATGGGTGGTCACTCATCTATAGACCAACCTAGGCAAGCGCGGCTTAACCTAAGGATCGACCCGAGCGGCTGTTATTATTTAGACTAGAGCTCCTCTATACCAAAATCCTTCACGCTTGCGGTCTTGCAGGAGACTAATATTTATGCTCTGTTTCAATATTACACTTACACGTAATAAATTCTTGAATGACATGTCTATATTTACCTTACCTCTTCCAAGCGAACTTGAGCAAAACATATTTGTTAGGTCTTTATCTGATACTCGAGTGACATATAAACCAACGTAAGTCATGAAAGTTCTTTCATCTTAATTATTGAACTAGCTGTTGCGCGCGACTATAATTCGCATGAAATTATTATTTAAATATTACTTCCCTATTCGAAACGGATATTGTTAACAATTTCATGGTTTTTTTTCGTACGGAACCCTAATACCACAGGTCCTCTTTATAACATCAGCCATCTGCCAGTAAAATCGGTCCAGCCGTTTTGGAGATTAGCCGGAACAGACAGGCAAAAATTTTAAAAACTGTTTTGGTTTTGTATAAGTAGTATTTGTATAGTCAGTTATTTTTTAATTACAACATTTGTATAGATGTTCAGGTCCTTCTAGAATAAAAGTATATAACATAAGTTTGTATAGAAATACGTTTTACGAAAGTACTTCAGATTGTGTACTTTAATCACCTTCTTACAAATCCTAATGGGCAACTTATTTGAAAACAATATTCTAACAATCAATTTCTATAACATAAAAGAAAACTTCAATCAAAACTAATGCTTTTACAGTTGACCTGTGTATTTGTTTAGAAAACATCAGTTCATTTACTTTTATAATATTCATTTGTCACCATTTTCCATGCAATTGTTTCTTCAAAAATTATTAGTATTCATAAGATTATTAAACGTAAAACAATAATCTATTTTGTATTAATTAAGTCACGGTCAAGATGACGTAGCTATCTATATACTAGCCTATAGTGTCCCACTGCTGGACAAAGGCCGCCTCCTCCTATGTTCACACACTTTAGTCTTCTGCTTTTAAAATGGCCGGTCTCTTACATAGGAGTCAAGACTTCCCTCCATCTTTGTCTTGGTCTGCCGTATGACGTATTTTCCGATAAAAATCTTATTTTTTAGGAAGGATATACGTCCTAATAGATAATAACGTAATCGATCGTCTCCGACCCTGAGATAATAATCCCTTTGTATCTTAAGACTTAGAGAACTGCATCATTTTTGTATGTAGGTAAAGTAAATAACAGTGTGATGACGATCAATCAGTAAGTGACAGGAAAGGGCTTTACTTGTCACCGACCTAAATCACGTGTTTGGGTAAAATTAGGCTTGCTATGACTGCACACAAATAAGTAGGATTTTCTTCATGTTATCATAATTGTGATGTCTGTGAGATGTGTTTCTTATTTCGGTCATTTTCTACTCGTAACATCTACGAATGGATAGTTATACGCAATAAACAAATTATAAAATAAAAAGTGATTCTAAAACAATTAAAATTAAAAAATGCTGGAAAATAATAATTAAAATGACTGTGCACTTGGTGTGCACATGGCACTTTGTGTCATTGCTTGGTCAGTCGTAAAATTAGGCAAATGCAAAAACCGAATAATTGTGATTAGAATCACAGGGATATAAATCGTTGTATCCTTTTCCTACGTTGATGGTATTTGGTAGGTCTTTACTAGAAGACACAAGCAGACGATAAATAAAGACTATTCGAGATACAATTTCTCAGTTGTATGTCCACCTAATAGTGTAAATGATCTAGTGATATACAGAGAGGAAGGGACACCGACACTAAAAAAAACGGTTACTACGTATTCAGTACGTCATTCTGAAGATTATACCCACCCACATAGACTTTTGTCGTCGATTATTTAAAAAAAAAAAAGCTGTTTCCTACAAAATTGCATTTCCTACGCGGTCAAAATGCACAGCTCATTTCTCGTGGCTAAATAATAACTACCGCTCGGATCGATCTTTAAGTTAAGCCGTGCTTGCCTAGGTTGGTCTGTGGATGGGTGACCACCCATTACATACCGAGTTTCCTCCGTGCCTCGGAAAGCACGTTAAGCCGTTGGTCCCGGGTGTCATTTGCAGATCTTTGACAGTCGTTAGGTAGTCAGTGGCCCAAAAAATCTGACAACCAGTCTTACCAAGGGGGTATCGTATAACCCAGTACTAACTGGGTTGTGGAGGTCAGATAGGCGGTCGCTCCATGTAAAATACTGGTATTCAGCTGCATCCGGTTAGACTGGAAGCCGACCCCAATATAGTTGGGAAAAGGCTAGGCAGATGATGATGATGAGGCGGGGTTCAGAATGATGTACCGAATAGGTGGTAGCCGATTTACCGTCGGTGTCGTTCCATCCTGTATTAAACAAGCTCACACAAATATCGAACAACAACATAGCAAACACCGGTTAACACAGGGTTATTCCCGGGTTAGCACAGACTGAGCACTTGACATTACATGATTACTTTGATAAGTAAAGCCAGCTAATATCTGTGGCCTACACGCAAAGATAAACAGAATAAACTACCGTCCGGAAAATGGCTTTGTTTTACTGGTTGTTCATCTAGTTGTTTACCTATTTATATCTGTTGGATTCAGATTGGTGACTCAAGTAGTCTTAACTTCTTGATATTTGACAGTTTGAGTTGCTTATAAATATCGTTAGTCATGTTGTAAAATTTGACTGTCCAAAAATTTGCGAATGGTCTTATATTATGTTATGTTGTATCCTAGAGCTGACTTTAGTCAAGAAATTTAGAATATTATAATTTCAAGCGGCAATTTACTAAACCCATTTAAATGGCTCATGTGTCCATTACATACAATAGAAAATACTATGATGGCAACCGCAGTAAATGAACAACATCGATTACAACAAAATCCATCACATAAAGAGCCACATGTCTCCTAGTTCCCGCTGGGTAGACGACATTGCAAGAATGCAATCAATCCGTACCGTTTGCGATACCGTAACGTTCCACACAACTCTTTAGATACGCCTTGTGGCTCACAAGTGCTGCAATGACACTGTAACCACGATTGTCAAGGAAAAAGATGGATGAGGTGTGTTCATTTGAAGCTAAAAACAACAGTAACAAGAAAAATATTTGGATGTGGAGGCTATAGGCAGATATCAAAAAGGCAGGCCAAGAAATAGCTAGGCAGGAAGTGAATAGTGGATTGATGGCTGATGTTGGTATGAGAAAGATGATATGACTCGAAAGGGGATGACTATTGAGATTAGTCGGTACTAATAGAGAAGTATGGAAGAAGACAACATCTGCGCCAACCCACCGTAAATTGGGATAATAACATTAGAATGATTATGATGGCAGATAAAGACATGCTGTGCCGAGCGCAAATAAATAGAGAAGGGCATGTATATAACATAACATACATATACATATGATTAAAATCAATGTATAATGCAATACATTGAACTTTGATGAAGAAGTATAAAAGGCACTACATTCCTTAGTTTTGTGATAAGAGAATCATAACAATTGCAGGTCGATGCTACTGCCCAAAACAACATCAAACAATGCCAGCTGATAGTCAATCTAACAGAAGCGACATTAAATTATTTATCGATAAAAAAATAACCGCATATTACCAGTGTTGCAGTAATCGGTAATGCCCCAAAGATGCTATCACCATTTTTAATCACCTTAGTAACTAACTACTTGTGGTTCACAGGTGTCTTCCGATAAACATTCATTGATAATAACCAGTACACAATCGACGGGAATCAATCATGTAATATTGTGTATGATAATCAGTGGCCATTGTTATTATTGACTAGTGAGTGGTCACTCACAGGACGCGTGGTTGGCAGTTATTAAAGTGTTAATTTGTATCTACGTCGGTAGATAATGTGTTGATAAGTTCTGAAGGGTATTGTCATGTACTGCTGAAAGTTGGTGGAAAACAATATGGGTAATGTGGGATTATTGGCAATATGGCATAAGTCAAAGGTAAATAAATTAGAACAATTTAGGTAAATTAATACTTACTTACGTAAAGCCTATAATTCACGCAAGAATGCTTTTTACCCACTTTCGATTGAAAACTAAAAAACCTGACATGAAACTATGTAGATTCAGGAGTGGTTTCAAGTCTCATATTTGTCGCTTCTAAACGATACTCAAAACAAACGTATTACAATAGTGTGTATGACTTTAATTCCGCTGTGTAATTGTATATTACATAGAAAAAAAACTTGTGTTTAGTTAGCTATTCGACGGTTTTAGACAAATTAGTTCCTAATCCCTCCCAGATATAATTTTTAAATTACTTGGGATCGGCACAGCATGTCTTCTTCCATACTCCTCTGTTACTCGTCATATTGGTAGTCACCGCCTTACTAAACATCGTTTTAGGGTTCCGTAGCAAAAAGGGAAAAAGAAAGCCAATTTTAAAAACAATCACTCAACCCAGTCGTGATCCCAAGGTGATGCCATGACGGCTGATGACCGAACATAGTCCACGTTCGGGAGTCATTTATTACCACTGTTAATATACTTTATGTACGCGTGACGTATTTGTTTAGCGTTTGTATATGTGTGTACACAGTTTATTGTTACACCTATGTAACGTTTTATTGACCGGAGAAATCGATTTCATGTCGTAGAAATGAGAGTTTGATTTTGATGTTACAGCTGGTTTTTGAATTCGCTGTCTGAATCTGTGGAAATATAAAACTCAAACGATGTCAAATTTAAAACGTTTTTTCAATTTAACCAGCTACAGGCACTTTTGAATAATGTCATGGTGTCAGTCAGGAAATCGAAGCTATCATTCCAAAACGTAGATCACACTGAGAAGAACATGCTCTTCCAAATATCTAAATTATAGCTGTACATACAAGGATTTTTTGCAGTTTGTCCTAAATCGGAACTGACGTATTTATCTTGCTTCTCAATACTTTTAGCAAAACAATTGCGCAAAGGTTCACCAAAAGCGCCTCTCATCTTTTGGCGTTTATATGACGCCCGTCACCGTCGTTTAGACGCCGAAAGATTCATATAAAGATAAATCATAAAAATAAGTTTTGAAACTAGATAAAAACGCCTGACTCAGCGTTTGCTTGCGGTCAGATCAGTTCAGTTTGAAATATTATCTCATCAATCTTAAAATGGATGTCGAGTAGCACTAAATGGCGAGTCACATGACTAGCAGTAGCTAAGAGCTAAGCAAAAAGTTGACATCTGTCAATATTATCTACGTAAGAAAGACGTAGATATTACGTCCCCGTAACGTGATTACAAGATAAATGCTGACAGATGTAATTGCCAACATAATATACGTACGTATGAAGATATAGCGTGTGTCAAATATTTACGTAATTGTCAGACAGTAATCAGTCACGAATGAACTTGTCTAGTGTCTACACAGTCTAGGGCCTAGGCTATATTTCTTATCAGCGTTTTTTTGGACATCGTTTTTTAGGATTGACTTTTCACCACTAGGTTTAACAAACTTTGACACAGAAGTTACGACTTCCGACACTACCTGTCTCATTTAGATTTATATTTGGGATACAAGCAGTTCTGCTGCATTTGGTTAGAATTAAAGCGAACCCCAACATAGTTAGGAAAAGGATAGGTGGATGATAATCTGGGATACAATCAGATGCTTGTGAATTTCTCTTTAGGAGACGCTAACGTAATTGATTCTTTCATAATAGGCAATTGTAGTCGCCCAGCTTTTTAAAAGACTAACTAGTAATACACTAAAAACAAACACTAATAAAAATTGTTTTTTGATCATAATTCCGTTGATTGGTAAGTAACTTTTACATTGATGACATGTTAACATTTTAATTTAAAAAATAATCGACAAATCTAATTCTTAACAGACTTCATTGAACAAACACTTTATTTACTGACGCACTAAGGTTGTTTGGGACTCAGTAATTGGTCCCGTGTTGACACAAGTGTCGATGGCCGCCATTGTGTGTCGGTGGCGCGTGCGCATTTATCGATACATGGTAACCAGACGGTGGTAAGGATGTGTTCAGATGGTTGGTGTAATTTGCATGACAACTGGCGAGTTCATCTGCCTAGCCTTCTTCCTAAGTTGGGGTTGGCTTTCAGTCTAACCAATGCTATTATTTTACATGGAGCGATTGCTTGAAAACCAAAAAGTCTGACAACCAGTCTTACCAAGGGGTATCGTATTATTCAGTACTAACTGGTTTGTGGATGTCAGATAGGCAGTCGCTCCATGTAAAATACTGGTATTTAGCTGCATCCGGTTAGACTGGAAGCCGCAACATACTTGGGAAAAGGCTAGGCAGATGACGATTGCCTGAAAACTGACAACTGGGGATGTTCTGAAAGATTTTCTTAACTTGCTAAAGTCATCTCGTTTTAGTGATGGTGCTGTTATATTATTATGTGATTCAGCATTTCCAAACTGTTCTAGACATGTAGCAGACGGCCAGTGTTTGTCTGCATAATATTACGCATGAAAAGTTGGGTTTAAATCAAACGCGCAAATGCTTACTCATCTAATCAAATTCTGTAGGTATTCTTTAGTTATTCTATGTATACTAAAATATCAAGAAAATCGAGCTTACTCATGCGCGTTTGGTCGAAATCAGCCTTAATGCACATCATTCAACGCTCCAGTGATAATATTTATTCTGCAGCCAAAAAAATACAACTACAAAACGTTATTATGTTAAAAGCTATCATTTGGCACGTTGGTGTAAACACGCCTCAATTGAAACCGCGCACTTGTGTTAATAAAGACGATCGCTATTGTCTAAAGATACACGATTCCACAGACTGCTATGTATTAAATGAAAAAACACAATTTATTGTCCATAGCAACTGCTTTCCTTTACATTTGTATGGAAAAGTCTCGTATATACCGTATGGAATAAATACCTAGGCGTTGCTGTATAATTATCCATTGTTCTAAAATTATTCTTCCAATAATTAATGGAACTACATATTTCAAAGTAATGATTGCTTTGTAATTTTCTAGTTCTTTGAAAATTATTTTCGAATAAGTAATAGGACTTTAAATGGTCTGGTTCTAATCATAGCTAAATTCAAAACGGACACGTGTAGTTATTTATGTATGAAAGACAGTGTGACCAAAGGTTCTGAAGCATTATTTCAATCCCGAAATATATAAGCTCAAGAAAAATTTTGAAATTACTAAGTATTTGAATTGTTTTCAAAAAACACAATAAAATCATCAGATCTCGTTACAAAATTAAGTATCCACTATAAATAATCTTGTTAGTATTACATAATCTGCAAAAACGTCGTGACCTCTATATTTGACGGCGTAGACGGTAAACAACCGGTCATTGTTACTACGTAGCAAACTCGTAGCTTTTCGTAGCACTTACGTAGGCCCGCGTAGCAACTGCCAGACGCATTGCAGACACACAGTGATAAATTTTATACACAACATAACTCCACGTCTGTTATCCCCGAAGGGTTAAGCAGAAGCACCCCCACTTTCCGCCAGTTATGTTCAAGTCTCATGTAAAAGGGCGCGAGCCTATTGCCATCAACCGGGCATAAATCCATACTCCTATGGTGCTACTGAGAAATATCTGAGAAAATGTTCTACAATTGTACTTTAAAAAATCATCAGATACATTGACTTGAAAATTCTTGAACATGCTTTTCATTGTTGTCTTGTCAATTCTTTGAGTTATATGCGTACCTTCAATTTTCCCGTGTGATCAGAGCGAGGATCCCGTATCATTAAAGTTCTGAACACGCACGACCGATCCAGATTTTTTTCCATCAATTATTGTCTATTTGATGTTAATTGCTTTCTTTTGTGTCGTGTGGGAACCTCAGGCTTGAGTCAAGTACAATGGCTTAGTTGGTAGCAGAACGTCGGCAGCTTTGGTCGTTGTACAGACCTCTAACGTTATGTAATCATTCTCAGTTGTGTAGTGAAAGTGCTGTATGGAAATTCGAGTTTTTGTTACATACTTAAGCTTTAGTTTTTACTGTCTTCGACACTTTGGTTTCGAATTTTTAAAAGTGGTTTTACGAATAATCGTTGAGTCAGCGTTGATCCGGTATGTGAGATTTTTTTGTTTCTATTTCCAGAAAAAAAAATACGTCAACTTATTTAAATAAACTGTAAAAAAAAACGTATTGTTGTCTATTTACGTCAACATTTTAACAAAATAATAAGAATCTATTTAAATCATAATTATTCGAAGTAAAAATCCCGAATTTATCACAATAATTATATTTAGTACAAAACTTTCTTAACGTCTGACGTCAATCACGAAATATGTAAATTAAGGACTCTGTTTGTGTATTTACAAATGTATTTACGTACATGCTTTTGTAAAAAAACGCATTACTTTATTTACTTAACTTAAGTACAAACTTAGTTATGTAAATACAAGGAAAACATGTTCAAGATTCAAAAGCTTTTTTCTTGAGACATAGTAATATGTCGTGTTCTTCTTATGAGCTAACATACTAGATACTTAACACTTCATGTGACTATGCCAGCCTATAATGCTGGGCCCCAGGTCTCTTGTCTCTCTGAGTGAATACTTCGTATAGTTTTTCTTACATGTGACAAATCATATCACATCTTAATTTTATTATAAAATGACGAATTAAAAGAAGCACTATAATTTACTATACTTCATAAAGGCCTAGGATAAGGCTCAGAAGTAACTTGACTTTAAAACCAGCTTACACACCTTAGAGAAAAGTGTATACCATCTCGTACCTAATATCCAATAGAAAGTCCGTACACCATGTATTTAAAGAGAGAACGACATGCGTACGCGCTTACTACGATGCCATTTCGTTTTCACTTCATATTCACTTCAACGAGTATCGAATTAACCAGTTACTGGGTTGTGGAGGTCAGATAGGCAGTCGCTCCATGTAAAATACTGGTATTCAGCTGCATCCGGTTAGAGTGCAAGCCGACCCTAACTTCGGAAAATTACTAGGTAGATGGTGATTTACTACAACGGTACCATTTGTTTGTGCGTATACAGGTTGTTACAGAAAGGGTATAGTCATATGAAAGGATATGCTGCAGACTATCAAACTAAATTTCAGTACCTACTCGACCCAAATGTATGTGACAGCTGATAATTTTTTCGCATTTACGATATTGAACCCATGGAGGAAGTTGTTAAGTTTGATGGTCTGCAGCATATCCCTTCATATGACTATACCCTTTCTGTTACACCCTGTACATTTTGTGACCGCAATTCGTAGTACCGAAGTTTCTCATTCATGAATACAAAAATAACTATGATTCTTGTTGACAGTACCCAGCTATTATTACACCTTTGTTGTTCCCTTTGTGGTTGACAGTTTCCAAATAATAGATGCTTTGGATGAATGACAACACGGCACTTTAATTGTAAATATATTGCGCAGTTTGTTTTATTCTGAAATTCGTCATTTGGGTTTTTTTATTTCCAATAATTTTTATTGTTTTATGCCCTGGATTCTTACGCAGAATACCTATGTTTAATAATATTAAAACATGCAATTTATTATAAAACGTTACAGAAATAACTGTCTTCTTGGCATTGTATTATGTTTTATGATTACTTAGTTTTTATTGTGTTTGAACAAGACTTATAAATAAATCTGTATCTAATTTAGATAAACCTAACTCACGTTTGGAATAACCTTGTTTAATAAATAAATAATAATATTTTAACAGTGACTCATTTACTTAGATAATGAAAAAACTTGATATGAAATTGTGGCATACTCATCATTAATCTTATCTGGTTGTAAGCCACTTCTGAACATAAGCTTCTTGAAGTCCTAGAGCTATGAGCTGGCGAAAGGGAGAATCAATTTACCTAAAGAGGTAAACAAAATGTTTTACTTATGATCCATAGCAGGATCGTGGTATTTTGGGCTGATCATTTAATCGCCTTTTAAACGAAACCACGACACCACAAAAGCCTATGCTAACTTCTGCAATCTGGGAGCCTGGAATCTGCATTGATTTTCATACAACTTTGTACTCAAAATCACCAACAATACAATACTTTATTCAATGCCATCGGAAAATCCTCCTTACTACGCCTTATTTGACCAAACCCATAAAACTACACGAAACTATAGTAAAAATCACTAGTTATTACTAGTTTTCATTATCTACCACAATTTGTAGTAAAGCTATCACCAACATATTTATTCCTGTAAGCCCCACTTTAAAGAACTTCAAATATTAACACTGCCTTGCCTCTACATACTTGAAATTTGTAAATTTGTACGAAAATATCCCCAGTTCTATACCAAAAGAGGAGACATCCAAAATAAAATTTTACTCAGACATGAAAATAGACTTAACATACCCACTTCAAGATTAAAAATGCACTCTTCTAGTTCATTTGTTATGTCTATAAAAATATACAACAAACTACCGGAAGACATTAAAAATACTAATAACAATAATATATTCACCAATAAACTTAAACAATTACTAATCAATAAAAGCTACTACACCATTAACGAATACTTTGACGATAAATTTAAACAATAATAAAAACCATTGTGACATTTTTCTGATATCATACCGACATTTCAATTTAAATTTGACTTTGAATTTATTAATTTATTTATTTTAAAACTCGAAAATACTGTTCATTAAAAATAACTATACTAAATAGCGCACCTTTCAATCCAATTATCCAATTTATTTAAAAAATACTGTAAAAAAAGGTAATTTTAGATTATTATTATAACTTATAATTTTAGTATATAATGGTGCAATAAAATAAACTAAAACCAAATATTACATTTAAGACTTATAAATTTATTAGTACTCAATTAAATATAATTATGATCTATAATGTAAATACCACAAAAGCCATTTTACTATTTTAATTTAATATTTCTTAACTTTTTAAAAAGCACCTTCATCCTCTCTCCTATTACCAATTAATTTAACTTTGCTGTGCCCGACAGGGTCCATAATTGATTCAATGTTTTAACATACCAACTGTTTTATTTAACATTATGGAATGCAATAAAGAATTGAGTATTGAGTATTGAGTATTGAACAAGACCGGCATCGCACCGCGCCACGTGAGAAAGCAAAACGTGATGGCATCACATCACAATGATGAACTTGTGAAATGATTCTAATGATGTCTTGCACCGTAACTCCGTAAGGCTTCGTCTAGAGTGAAAGCGCGGGGACTGGAGCGGTAGCGAGCGCGATTAGGTGGCTTTAGAGCATCGCGAGCGGGTAGTAAATGGTTGTATTTTTTCCATTGGTTAACACAAAAGACGATTGGTCGCTAGCTAGAATTGTCAATACGGTCGCAATGAAATCAAAATCAAAAGTCAATTATTCAAACAAGAATTTGTGTGGTATATTACAACTAAAAAACCCGACTACTAAATAAAATGTAGCCTATGTTACCCGGGCCATAATAACGAATGGATTGATACCTTATTCATCAAAATCGAATGAATAGTTTAGGCGCTACGAAGGAACATACGTAAATACATACATACATAGACTGCTCAATTCATAACCCTTCCTTTTGGTTTTGCCGTAGGCGGATTATCGGCACTTTTTGAACTTTTTGCTGTTGCATGAGCGGTTAGAAACGATTCTACGACCACCATAGTCTCTACACTAAAAAACTCAAAGCGTTTATTTCAATATATCAGTAACAGGCACTGTTAATTTAAAAATTATCATTGAAAATATATAAGATAAAGCTATAGTTCCTTCATAAGCCATAACATCTTTGAACTTCCAAAGCTTTGTTGCGGTTTCATATGTTTGAAAATGAACGCCCGCCATGGCACCCGCGCAATCTCCTACACCTTGGATGAAGCCTAAGGATCAAGATCTCGACAAACCGATTAGATCTTCAAATATAATGGTTCTTAAACAACGCCATTATTATTCGTTTCTTTTTTCCTGTTACTATTGTTGTAGTTTTTGATAAAGAGTCTGAAGTTCGAGGTCGTGTAGGCAGCCTGTGTGCCTAACACGTGAGTTCAGCAAATCTAGATTTTTTTAATGGGAGATGTTCTTGGAAAAACCTGTATGCAGTCGGTATGGTAATTCTGAGAGCTAAGGTTGTCATAAATTGACTTGTACTAGACGCTTCTGTGTTCTTTAATTTATCCTCAGTTCGACTAAGTATATGTTCAAACACTGGCAGAAAAATTATGAGCCATACTCATACTTTTTCTGCTAGTATTTGAACATAAACATTGTGTTTATGAATAGAGTCTTTTAGAACATGAAACGAAAGCGTATTCCATCATCATCATATGCCTTGTTGCATTAAGTCTACCTATGTACCACTATTGTACATGAAGTTTAAATAAATATACAAGGCGAAAGCGACACCGACGGATCATGATACATCATTCTGAACCTCCGCACATAGATTTTTTTAAAGCTAATTTAAAAAAAACTGCAGTTTCCTACAAAAGTGGCATCAATACCTACACAGTCAAAATGTATGGAACAGCAGATCCAGAATGATTTACTGAATACGTGGTAACCGTTGTCGTCGGTGTACTTTCCACACTGTATAGTATTTCCATAGCATTTATACTAGTTTAGTTTAAATCTCTTAGATCTGTTTCGTATTACAAATAGTTGCTTCCATCATTCTTTCACCACAATAAAAAAGTTGTGCTATCTCTTTAGAATTGCTACTCAATTTAAAAATCCAGTTTCTACTCCAACAATTTCAAGATTAATGTCATTTTTGCGTGTTTTGTTTAATTATTGTTCGTAAACTCATATCTACACGCTTAAACTTTCTGAAGATATATCATTATTGTATTGTCTAATCAACATTCCGCTGGTATAATCAGTATCGGTGTCTGGCTTGCAGTTTTATTATCTTGTGGAATATTTATGTCAATTGTATTACCCTTATTAAGTTCACGTGAACGATGCGTGTCTCCTCCACTATAGATAGGATCATTTGAATATGTTTAGGTAGTATCTGGTGATTCCCCGATTGCGTGAAAAATCTCTTTCTTTACATGAACGTCTTAAAGGGCGACTAAGATATGAACTACAGATTTGGAAGCAGCAGCTTCCGTTGCATCATTATGCTCACTCCGCGCCGCCCGCTTCGTGATGACAATTGCTCTTGCACGGTTTTTTCTGTGACTTTATTTTAAACCACTCACGGATGTTTCAAGAAAGTTTAATTTATGATTATCGTTCAATCCAGTCTCTGAAATAAATTCTTAGTAATAGCCCGGAGTCTGGATTTGCTCGGTCAGCGGAAATAGGCTGACGTCCTATTACATGGAATTTCTTCATAGTATCTGGTGCAATTACAGGTACAGCATCTATTATATACGTAGATAAACATCGGGAGTACAACAGTGATTAACATTTCACAGGTGTGATTATTCGACAGTAATTTGGGAAAAAAAAATTCACGTAATGGGAAATCCTGCTCTGGAATTCAGATTAGTATACCCAAACCGTATCTGTATTTATTTTAACACCTCCACGTTTCAAGCATTCCGCAGTCTCACCTACAGAGGACAGCTTAAACAAATAGATGTGAAAGAAATCTCGGCATTATCACTATCTTCACTTATCTTTATTATTACAAGTTTACGTACGAGCTATTCATGTGGAGCTATTTTTAGCTCCAAGATGGCATCTTTGTTCATGAGATTACTGTGCATTTTATAACAGTATTGTCTGATATTCTACCTATTCCAAGATGAATTGGATGGAAATTGTCGGGCATATTTTGTGGAGAAAACGAACCTCACGAGTATATGGAGGCGAGCAAAAGTGTCAAGCATTTAAAAGAAAACCTTGTTGAAAACAGTGTTGTCTTTCCAAAGTACGTCACTAAGCACATCTGACAGGAAGCATGTATTAGATACACCTGAATACGATCCCTATATCACTTGCTCCAAACCAACCTCTTCTGAAATCTGCATGGAAACAGAAGATAGTGATAAAAAAACTATATAAATATCTGCGATATGTTCTGTAGCAGATAACTCTGATCTGAAACTTTAGACTGGAAACTTATTACTATCAACATATTGTTTTTCGTACATCCTGGTTTTTCGCATTGATTCTGCTTCCTCCTTCCGCGTTTGATAGGATTGAGGGATGCGTAATCCCTTGTGAAGTGGAAAGTCACATATCTCTAAAATTCTGCGTAGTTCAGATTGTGTTCCGCCGACTTCCGCCTTATTTCCGGATGATTTTGCCAATCATTTACCTTCGCCATTTTCTTTTCTTTGTCCTTGCTTTTTGATCCTTTCCTTTGGCAAATCATTCATTTAAAACTAAGCGCTTTTCATAAAATCTTTATTTAAAGATTTTGTTTTTGATGTTTTTGATTTATTAAATACTTTCTTAAAAATAAAATGTCACCCCAAGTATGTGTTTAGCTCTTCATGTACTTAGTCACCTAAAACACCTATCGCTTCATATATTTTGGTACTTTCATCTTCACTATCTTATATCGAGCCCTCTTCAGCAAATCCACTGTTTAAATTATCACTTATCACCATGACAATGCTTATTTTCATAGATTATCTTGTAAATGTAAACAAATATAATGAGCACATTTTGTATGTCATGAAAATTACTTGTACTGTTTTTGCAATCTTCGTAATTATTGTGACATTTTGATGGTATTTATGACATAATAGTGTAGTTATCTTCATTTAGGAAACTTCATTACATTTCATAAACATAACCGGTTGTGCTGGGACACAGGCCTCCTCCCGGGGAGAGCAAGTGGGCTGTAATCCACCAAGCGGGCCCAGTGCGGGTTGGTCACTGCCAACGACACAACTGCAATTACACAAAGATTTTACTTCTTCTTTTTAAAGGTACTGTGTGCCATAACTGATGAAATAATACTGTTTTTTTTCATACATTTCAAAACAAAAGCGATAACAAGATGCCGTATCTTGTTATCGCTTTTGTTATTCGTTGACATTCAAATATCAATAAAAAGTAAATGCTATAGATAGTTAGCTTAATATTACTAATAGCAATATTTATTCGGGGATGTTCTGGTCACAATGCCATAATAAGTCACACACATATAAGGATACCGTTTTGTTTGAATCATTCATCATTATGTTACCGGAAGACTTTCGAACATCGACCTCACAGATTCCATAAGTAAGTTAGGTCACTGAAATTCTGAATCATAAGATTCTATCAAAAATACTACATACATACACATTAGCTAACTACATAAACTAATAAAAAGTAAAACATATTCATGATAACGTTTTATTACC
The DNA here is from genome assembly GCA_910589295.1 of Noctua janthe. Lineage (NCBI taxonomy): Eukaryota > Metazoa > Arthropoda > Insecta > Lepidoptera > Noctuidae > Noctua > Noctua janthe. The sequence goes on along the minus strand of OU342575.1, from coordinate 14,029,076 downwards.
CTCAAATATTTGATAGGTATTTTTTTGATAATGTGTTTTGAACTCATAACGCACACTTATTTCAGTATAGGCTAATTCAGTTGTCACACTAACCCCGTATTAAAGTTGAATGAACTTGAAATGTGTGCAAAATATTCCGCTTCACCTGTTGTATTAATGAACTATACTATCAACTAATTAGCAAATGTTTTCTGGAAAGAAAGACTATAAATATTTGTAAACACAAGTAATAATGCCGTTCACGTAAATGAAGGAAAATTTGAACTGCTAATTGAAGTAGATGATCTTGTGAAATTCAAAGCATCTACAGATAAACTTTGGGTGGGAGAGAACAAAATATGTGAAACAGCTGATTCTTTTAATACGGAATACAAAATGTCGGCTATAAATGCCTCTTAATATAAAGACTCACAAAATTATGCAATCTCTGACAGCTGTATTATCATAACTTTTTATGCTCAATTTGTAAAACAAATACAGAAAATCGATTCACACTTCGTCTACAAAACAGCTCTTCTAGAATATTCGCAGAACAATTTACATTATCGCTAAGTCAAGCCATCTGCCCATTACTCCACGCATAAACGCCACGATATTTCTGGCGTTCTCGTAAAGAATAACCTTAACCAACGTCCTAACAATTATTTTGCAGAAAAGGTTATCAGTCAAAAATCTCAGAATGTTTGAAATGTGAATCACAGGCCCAATCGCACTGACGCTTAAAACTAAAAATAAATTGAAAACATTCAATTTAGTATGAATTTACAAATAAACAAATAACCACTGAGTAATGATGGATTATAAATAACTAATATCTGAGTTATTTTAGCACTTTTATCGTTATGATAAAATTCCAAAATCCGTATCGTTACTCTGTGAATGACGCGATTTCAATCTGCATCTAATCCAGATTTCCATGTAAAAGCCTCAATATATTGCCACCTCGCTGCACGGTGAGTTTTTGTTCCGCTACAGAATATCTTCAGTGACGCGGTATCTGTGATAACACCTGATATCGAATAATTAAACCAGCTACCTCCTACGAGTACATGTTCTCAGTAGTTCGGCGGTACGCCTCAGTCTTCGCGCAACGCCCGTGCTAAACACACGCGTCAGCATCCGCGAAACTAAACTTTACCTTTTATCTTCAAGTGCTAGTTTATTTTTATCCCGTATCTTTCAATCTTTAGTGATTGTGTTAACATGCCTACCGAAGTTTGCGAGAGATTCATGGCGAAACTACTAAGGATTGTGAGTTTTCTCTTTTTTCATTATATTTTTTAAAGTTTCCTTTGCGCTTTGCATATCAATGTTATCTGATTTTATGTGCGTGTCATTTAAATTGAGTGTCTTCAGGCTTCATGTGTATTAACTTATACTGTCTGTTAATCTGTCGATTTGGGCGAGAATTTCAAGGCTGAACAAATTTGTGAAAAATTCTTCACAGTCACTGGTACCTCCGAAAATGATTAACAAAACCTATTGTTTTTGGTACTTGAAGCTTTTATTGTATTCCATCCACGTACACTTGACGTCAATGGTTTAATTACAATCAAGTAATAAAGAATCTAATTTGGAACCTGTGACCCCATGGATTTCTGGCTACTTGGTGAATTATTCTAAGATGTACGTCCTTCGTACACATCCGGGGGTTTATGACCGGTTCCAATGACGTCCAGACTTGTACGTAAACTTAATGCTTCATCTAATATAACATTGTTTTTGGATACATTTTATGGGCCGTAAAAGTGCCGGTTAGTTGCCTGTAGACTTATACTAATTCTCTGGCAGAATTTCTCTGATGTAAGCTGTGTGAATGGGATGCTGTAAAACACAGTCTTTGCGTATGTTTTACTGCTTCTCATTCATCCATCCATCATCGTCAGAGCTTGATATATTATTCGTTGGCTGATAAGTTTATGGTGGTGATATAAATTCGGGACTTTTAAAGCTGGAACGCAGATAATATTTTATAACCATGTGTTGTATTTTTCTGATATTATTTTTTACTTTTAAACTTGGAAACGTATGGGTTATTATTTTACTGTCTTTTCCACATTCCTTGTTATTTTCAAGGAATAGCGTTTAGTATCTTCCAGGTTCAGAGTATATTTCACCTATATTTTATTTTGCTAAATACCAGAATTCTCTTGTCTCGACACGTAGTGGATAATTGTTATCAAGTAGGTAGCAACTGTCTTAGTATTGTTCAGTATATATATGTTAATCTTTGTTATGTAATGTATTGTTCTAAAGGTGTTGCGAGTGTGAGGGGCGAAATTAGTATTCATAACTCGTATGGTTGGAGTTTCACATTTGTTATTTAAGCCGGTCAAATAAAGTCAAATTACTGGTTGAATTGTTTTTTTAATACTTTTGGCTACTGCGTCTAGTTTATAGCTGTTAAAGATGGCTCTAAGTTCATGAGTTCAAAATAAACTTTAAGTTAGAAAACATGTTTATATTATAAATTCAATGTAACTTTTTCCTGTGTAGTTATTAAGACTTTTTTGTAGAATTCTCTAACAATTTAGGTTTTAGCGAATCAATTCAAGAACCCTATGTAGGTATTTCACCGTATTGTTGTTGTCTTTGTTTGCGGCTAAAACTTAAGAGCCATCAACATTATTACGTCACTTTTCCTAATATGTTGTTGACAAATATCCAATTATTTTGCAAACTTAAATACGAGTGACTCAAATCCAAAATCATCCTTAATACGCACAAAGTAATATAACCCTCCTATTCGGATCTAGGACATCCTGCAGTTCTGTTTTATTCAGGCTAGTCATAAACCGTTTTGATGCTGTATCCTGTGGTTTTACTATCCGGGTTACTGTTTATAGGTGTCCTAGTTGAATTTTATGATGGTATTGTTTTTCTGTTGCAAGGAAATATGTAATCTGGAATTTACATCATCACATTCATGTGTTACTTCATTGAGATCAGCATACACCTCTTTGGATTTTATTCCTAAACTTGTGTCTTTTACTTTACTGCTATATTGAAGGATCATCAAAACATTGCTATCATCATCACCACTACCATCGGAACTATGATCAGATTTTATCTCTGAGCATTAGGTGTAAGTTCTTCGGCTTAGTGATGAACGAATAAAGATCGGAAGTCGTCCAACGTCACTTTCAAGCATAATACATGCTCAAATCTTTTACCTAATTCTATTACAGTTACTAGAATTTTTGTTTTTTTATTTAACACTAATACGAGGAATATAAATGCGCAACAACAATAACTAATACATTTGAATCAACACTGGATTCAGTATAAGTTTTTAATAATTTTCCTCCCTGTCTCTCTTTTACTGTTAACCGCATTTCGAATCAATTCCATGAATGAAATATCAATAATAACATGTTATGATTCAATGGCGTTACATGCTATGATCATAATAAACCATAGCAGGATTAGTCAGTCGAAAACTTTGATCTAGAAGGCGTTGAAAGAAACAATGAAAGTTTTCAACAAATAGAAGATGAATAAGTTTCTACCGAAGAAATTGAATAGAAATGGGCAACACAAGGAAATAGTAACGTCTGTTACAAACCTACAACAGATATGCAATACAATTAATTGTAATTCTGACATATTAGTAATACAGCTAGCATTACACAACAGGCATAAATCAGTAGGGGAGACAAATAACAACTCATTCAGTACTTGATAGTGTATCGAGGTCGCATGTGAGTCAGGTTCATCAATTGGTACTTTGTAACTGACGAGTTCAACCGCAGGATGTCTGGTAATAGTAGTTTAATTTCTATTAAATTGATTAATGTTTCTTGTACTTTAGATATTTGAATTGTTTTGTTTAAGTTTGAAGAATGGATCTTTGGATTTGATAGTAGCTCCTTTTTATCATTCAGCGTTTTTTGTTTTGATGTTTATCAAACTGTATTATTATTTCTTCTTCAATTTCAATCTTTATCATTGCTTGACTTCGGTTACTCCAAAAGCTCAATACTTTTAGAAATTAGAGTCGATTTCTATAAAGCTGATAATGATGACGAAGCTTTGACTAAAAACAATATTTTCAATCGAAAAAATCGAAGCTTTTATTGTAACCGTAGCAATAAAAATCACGAAACAATGAAAGAAATGAAATAACATCTTTCGTTTCCAAAGAAAATATTAGCATTCATTTCTACTACAGTTGTCTATCGCGAATGTGACATGCTAATAACAACGTGATCGAATGCACAAGTCGATGCAACCAACGTCACCTGACTATTCACAAGGCGTATTTGTATAACGACTGCGTGTCTATGGTCCATCTTTAAAGCCAATAACGGTGATACAAAAGCTGAATGTTGATTGTCTATCTATGACTTAATTGACCTGTGCTTTACTCATTATTGTTCGCTTCGACGTCAACCAAGCCTTTGTTTTCCGATACTATTTTAGCTGTTACCTCTTTTATATTTTCTTCAAGCTTATTATGTTTTCGCGTGATATTGTTTACTGAAGTGAACGTTTCACGCAGAATAACAAATTTCTGACCTTTCAATACAGTAACCAGGTTTATATCCTTTTTATCAGTCAGTATGCAGATAGATTCAGTTCTATCGGCTTCAGTTAATCCTTTAGCCAGCCGACACCCACGGAAAACAAATCGAGATAATGGTGTATCTGGCAACGTCGCGCGATTTCGCACTAGATCACATTTGACGCAAGTGGATATAGGTCTTGTCCTCAAGTTTGGTTCACAATGCTTACTGTTTCGAGAACCTTGTGGCTGATAGCCAGGAATGATAACACTATCCTGGTTTGGTTTAGCCAGACATAGTGCGTGGCGGCTCGCGGTTTTCCTGCATCATTTAGTACATAAGACAAGCGGCAGCGATTTTTAGCACAATAACACAAATTTTAGACGACAAGAAAAGGATTCAAGCGAATCTTATGTTTACTGAAGTGAATACCTTCAGAAAATCGATCGGCTTCGGCTTTCTCAAACGGCTGGAAGTTAATTGAAATATTAACGTAACTGTTCAGATAGGTGTTTAGTCTAGAAATCTCAATTCTTGATCAAGAAGTTTGCAGTCAGAATTAGGTTGCATTTTATTTGAAAGCAAGCATGTGAATTATAAACAAACGTATTTATGAATTTAGATCACGGCTTCAGATATATCGCTGGTATTGCGCATTCCATTCCTTTATTATCAACAAGAACACGTTTTAGATTTTATTTTTATTTTACAAGTCTTTTAAAATAAACTGTTCCGTCTATTATTATTGTTGAAGGTTCTTTTTTTATTCAAAATCTATCTCCTTCAAGATTGTCTGCAACGCAAAAAATATCTACATTGTCTTCTTTCTGTTCAAAAACTTTTGTATGGCCCATTGAAAATCAAACCATACAACTGGTTTTTGGGTATCCATTCTTTATCTCAACATTTTTCTCCTCTACTTGAAAGTATACCCCAATGGCCAAATCAAGGACTTCATAAATCCATAATGTTTTAACGTTATGACTTACACCGCGACGGCCTCCGGAAACTGTTTTGTTTAGTTCCAGTATTGTTATTGTAATGCCGCATTGTGTCACCAATCAGGCGACAGTCGGGACCGGGGACACTCCACGTCCTATAGCATTCAATCCTGTTCAGACAATCGTCAGTATCCATTCGGCCGTTACCGCGGTCGCTGGGGTCCGTCGCGTTGAACCATATTCGGACTATACTGTGGTTGAAAACATTTTCGAATACTGTTATAGTATCCATCAACTGTGCAATTTGTATCGAATTCGATTTTGGATAGTTAAACATTTAATGTGTTACAAGACTGATGTCTCAAGGACTCTTCTATGAAATTGATTTCGGATTTCGTAGCTACAGCCTTGAAATTGTGATTTTTGTGGTGCGTGTCTAGTTTTTATGTGATTCTTGCTATTTGCTATTACATGGTGAACGGCGGTTTTGAAGATGGTCGTATGGTATACTTCAGAGGGTAAAGAAGAGGTAATTTTGTTGTATTTCAAGTATCTTGTGTACCAATATAATATCCTGTTCTTATTTCATTTATAATTGATCTTCAACCTAAATATTATTCCGATTAAAGCATATATTTTACAGTTTGTGTTACTAATACTCGCCTACGCGATGAAACACGAGGCAGTTTCCTCATTATAACAAATTCGCGGAAAATTTTGGATCTTGGTAATTACATACTAAATATTAGTGTACGGAGCGTTCGAGGATGACCGTGTTTCATAAGTTTACACAACTTCAAATAGATATAAAGTTTATGTAATTTGTTGCGAAGAAAATCATCATGTCTAGATTTTCTTGGAACTCTGGTAATTAGTTTGTTGACAAATCTGTACAGTTGGTAATGATCTGATTGTGATATTTATGTAATGTTGCATAAGGTCGAGACAGGATGACTTTGCATTAATAATGAATAATCACACCTACAGCCATGACTTCTTTAAACATTTCAACGTCACTACTGACCAAAGGGTTTTTACGAATTCCCACGTCAATTAAATAGAAAGTGTCATGACTGGATACTTTACCTACAGCTAATTATTCCCATGTTTAGTCCCCAACACACCTCTGACTAACCATTCCAAAGTCTGCTGGTCGTCCACTAAATTCTTTTAATGCATTACATAGACAAGACCAGTGGTCACTTTGACTAGTTGCATTGTCTTGGCTTGCCTAGTGTAATCATAGATTGATTGGTCAGAAAATGTTTCGTCTTCTTGGGACCAATTGTCTTGAACGACTACCTCAGTCTCCTCAAAGTTCCCAAGTTCATCGACTTGTCACCTTAGTTCAGCCTCTTACGTCGCCAGCATACAGACACAGGTGCCACATTATCAGCATGTCTCAACTGACAGCCGTCTGGATGTCACCCGCTCGGGTTTTCTTTAGCAAACAGCCTGTCCGTCAGTTTGATGTACAAACACTCAAACGTGGCCACTACGTGTTCATTTAGGGTTGGTAAAACATCTTCTAAGAAAATTTAATTTTCTAAAATGTGACAACGTGACAAAAAAAAAAGATTGACAGTCAACAATGTTGTAGCTAGGGTAATTGCCCAAAGTCCTTTATGTTGAGGAGGCTGTTTGACTTTAAATCGACCTTCAGGTTCTTGTGCTAATATTAAGACAATAATATGCCCATATTTAGTAATAAAAACTTAGCTTTACCTTATTTTGTTTGTTCGGTTTAAGGATAATTTGAATTGAACGCACTAATGAAGTAGGTACGGCACGGTAGCTATTTTCGGTCAAGGTAGGTACATGTCATTCTGTAATGCGTTTGTATAAAACTGAATTGTATTAAGGCAAATAAATGTTGGAACAAATCAAAGCCAGTAGTTTTCCTAATATGTATAACTTTTGAGTCGTCCTATAGTCAGGGATAAAACCCCAAACAAATCGAATTATTGGCAATGTCCTTATATTGACTCGGATGTGTTTTGACGCAAGAACTGTATCTACCAACTACGTACTGCGCGTATTAGAAGTTTGCTCGTTACCAGACCAATTAATCTGTATCAGCAACAGAATAAACTGCAATTAAATGAAGTACTAAAGTATATCTAGATAGAACATGGAACACTCAAAACAAAAAGAATGGATAAAGTAAGAAATACCATGTTATATAAAGCTGTTACAGAAAAGCTATAAGGATTAGGGGGTTTGTCCTGGCGTGGGTATGGGATGAGGAGAGATGAAGCGCATGTGACTAAAAGAGAGATGAATATAATTGTCGATGGATGGAGACCAAAGACGGAACGTATATAAAAAAAATGTAGCGCCGACTGCAAGTAACAAGGGCAGGAACATTATAACCGATGAGCAATCACATTGAATGCTGAGCGGGGGCGCGGCCGTCACCAATTACGATCAATTTAGCTCTTCCTCGGACCATGTCACATGTCGCCTACGCAAGCATTCGTTTCAATTGCATTCTCAATCTGGGACGGAACTTACGGACGGACGGATGGGTGGATGAGGGATCGTTTGTCTGAATGAAACGGTTGTCTAAATTCAAGGATAAGAATCAATTTCGGGCAGTTAGGTTTCGTAGTTGCCTTTTGCCGTCTGTTTCTTGTTTTGAATGCTAGTGAGAGGTATGGTTGAAAAAGTCCCTAAGCTAGGATGCTGACCATTATCACAGGTGAAAATCTCTGCGCTTTCTTTCATATCATTACACATCAATTGATAAAGAAGAAGCGACCATACCAATGCTTGCAGTCTTCGTTTCCTTCGGTCTGTACAGCTCTTCGTCATACCCAGGGAGTGCAATGACTTACACCCAATTATTCAATTTATCAACCGATTCTACACCACTTCGTATTCTAACAACGGCTCATAAAGTGGGACCAGTAATGTTCATCCATTATAACTCGATGTCGTAGTTACCACGTGTATATTGCACATGCACCTAATGCAGACGACTTCCTTCCGTTGCTACTTAATACTTGCGTAGAATAATAATGTCTGATCCTTTCAGTTTAATGGCTTTAATACCCTATTTAGTATTAGTCAGTGTTATGTCTGATGCAGGCGTGTTAACGTGAGTTTTCTTCACTCAACTGCAACAGTCTTTGCAAAAATCATCGCTCGCATCTCTCAAATTAAATCCTGCCACCATAGATTCTTCAGGTTGCATTACAACAAATTGATATTTATGTTGGACAAACGCGCCCTGTCTATTCATAGTCACTTCTGTCTAATGTTCTTTACATTTTCTATCCCTGAACAGTAAGTGAGCCCCGCTACCACCTTGCTAACTGCCTAGTATTTTTCTACTGCATTGGCCACTCATGTCTTCGTGACATAAAAACTATTCAACAATAATTTTGGGCAGCCCTGCTACTATCAATCATGTAAAAACGAACAGCGAAGCATGACTCTCGGCGTACAGTTTTCAACACCTCTTTTTATGAATGACATAGTTTTCCTTTGAATTCCCCAAGCCACAGTTATGTTGTACTAGTTTTAAACTTGTGGTCAGTCCCGTGATCAGTGAGTGTTATGTAATATACCTACGAGACTTAAAAGGCTTTACGTATTGTTTTAGTAATGCCTACCCAGAACAGTTCGTCAGAGAGAGGAAAAAAGGGAAAATACAGGTTTGAGAGTTAACTGCGTAGTTCGCTTGTCGCGTTGTGTTAGTGTGTTCCTATTGGTTTAAAAATATGTGGTAAGGACACACGTATTTTTAGACGAATAGGAACACAACTTGTGCCTAGGTAGGGTTTTATATATTTCGTCTTCAGTAACACATGTAAAGTTAAATACAACTTCGAAGCTGAATGTTTATTTATTTATGCTAATCTTAGATTTGACTTTTTTATTTATTTATGATAATCGTAGACTTCCTATGCAGTACGTCTTCTATTATTATGTATTTTAAAATTATCTTAAAAAACCTCGACTTTATTGTAAAAGCTAGGTTTCAGAGCTTGCATAATCAAACTTTTTGCGTATTCACAAGAGTTTCTTGGGTCATAACTTTTACACAATAAACTTAACTGCCCATTCTTCAGTAGTAACTCATAGCTTAATTTATAATCACGTTATGAAAGAAAAAGTACTCCCACGCAGATCGTTAAAAGGTAAAAGTGTAAACAAAGTCATTTCTCTTGTGAATGAAGTTTTAGTAATGTGCGTGCGAATTTCGTGAATACAGTGTATTTTTCCTTACATTTTTATTTGTTTAACAAATACGATACAAAAGGCTTTTCGTGTTAATTTACGTAAGGTAACTTTAAGTTTGAGTTTATTCTTACAAGATTTATTAAACGCAACTTTGTTTGTTTGATACACTTTAAATACTGTGGCACTTTTGCCCATACTCCTTTAACTTTTTTGTTGGTCGGTCATGAAACTCAAAAAAATTATGTTGCAATGTAAATGATAGATAATGTACATGGACGTATAAGTATTTTGATTGTGAAATGCAAGGCCGTAAACAATGATTATTCAATTGCTGTTATCTAGTCGGAATGTAGATTATTGTCTTTGTCAGTATTAGTTCTGTTGTTAGGTTTTTAATTTTTATACTGTCTTATAGATTAAGGACCATCAAAGTCCAATTTTAATTGTATTTACCTATTTAATCTAGTATGGAAGACACCCATGTTTGATTTCATTTCATAATAACGTGCATGTAATGAGATTGACCGATAACATGTTTTAGAAAAAGCATTTTGTGTCAACTTGCTAAATAATTGCTTTACAACTTTGGACAAATACTTTTACTAAATTGAAACTTCACTCTGTGGCGTGCAAGTGAATTTCAACCATAATCTCCTTGTTTGCACTACCTAAGTACAGAAGATATTACTCCATTCCATAAAGGACCTTAAACACCATAACTAACTGTCGTATTTTCTATTGTCAACAGAGCGAGCAGTCATCGCCGTTCCGTCGCTGGACTACCGGCAGCGGTGCGGGGAGCTCCTATCGCCATCACGAGCATCGTAACATGTATAATAAGGTAAGCTTATGATGATGAGCAGGAGCTGCTGATCCCAAGAGCCGATGAAGAAGTAACCTCTTTGAATCCTGCACCCTAAATGCGGAACACACTTTCTATCACAATCCAATAACTATATTGAAGGAAATAACGAATCTATTGCTTTAAGATTGAAAAAATCCTGTGCTCGACGATAATTGATGACGACAAGGTGATTTATCATAATAAAAGGCGTTGTTTCTACCGAAACCTGCTGAAGTGCATCAAATCATAGCTCGCCAAATTACTGTTACGAAAATTCAAGGAGCTGCCTTAAACTATTCGAAGATATTCTTGTTTTATCCTAAAACTATCCTTATTGTTTCGTAATATAGAACAATAAGACTAACAATATTCTCTCTCAACAGCAAATGAGCGAAGGTTCAACCCAGGTGTCGGGTTCCAACGGCGGCGGTTCCAACGTGTCCCGCTGGTCCCTCGGCCTGGAACACCTCCTAGCTGATCCGGCAGGAGCCGAGGCCTTCGCCCACTTCCTGGCTAAGGAGTTCGCCGCTGAGAACATACGGTGAGACTTGGCAACCTTGTTGAAGCTTTTGGTGCAGGTCTAAAGAGAATTATTGCCGTCGGATTAGGGAGTTGAACTCGGTCAAAGATACATATTTAATTGTAAGTTTGCCTTAAGTCTGTTTCTAAAATGTTAATTAACTTCTTGATTTCCTGTCAAAAATTAAATATATAAATTAATTAAATATAGACCAATTTATTTTCAGTTTTAAGTGTAAAAAATCCATGGCTATTCTAACTTCCTCTTCCCCTACAGGTTCTGGTGGTCATGCGAGCAGTACGCTGCCACCACGTCCGCGGAGCGGCGCGGCGCGCTGGCGGCGCAGATCTGGCAGCGCCACCTGGCGGACAAGGCGCCCGAGCCCGTCAACGTGGACGCCGCCGCCAGGCGAGCCGCCGCGCTGCTGCTGGCCACGGAGCCGCCGCCGCCTGAGCTGTTCCAACAGGTAAGCCGACATCTGAAAACTTATTTACACAACTCTGAACGTTGGCGCTAAGAAACAACGAATCAAACGACAGTTTTATGAAAATGGAAAATGAGCTTTATGTTATGCTTCTAGCATTCAAAACAATTATTTTTTATCTCAACGCCGTCTTATTGCTGGCAAACTGAAAATTCATCCCCAAAAATGGTACAATATTGAATGAAAGTTCGTAAGTTTTGCTGATGAAAAATCTCATCGAATAATCGGTAAAATTTGTACCTACCAATCAGTAGTTATTATTATATCGATTACTCAATCAAATCTATTGCAATACTTCCATGCATCGAAACATTTACGCAAGATGCACGCTACGGTAGAACGCGTGAAATTCATAATTCAATCAAATTTATTGTTGCGCCTTTTAAACTTTTACGAGGCAATTACAATTTTAGCCGGCATTGTAACTTCTTCACACTCGATGTTCAAATAATATGTGGCTTCAGAAATGTCGATTGATGCTCGAAAATTATAATATTCGAGGTCGGCAGATAAATTGATTAACTTGGCTGATTTATATTGCGTTAGGTTCTTTCCCTAACTAAAATAACCGTCAATGATCAACAATGTAACCTCGGAAATGGTACTGATTATTTCTACTAACCTTGAACCGTAATCCAAATAACTGAAATGAAAATAACAATTCCTGAAGCAAAAATTAAAACTCAAGATAACATTTTATATTAGAGAATATCGATATATAGTATTCTTCATATTTTATATGTAGAAACGGTCAATCAAACATCATTTTGAACACCTGCTTGTTTGCAAAACCAGCTCTTACTGTCCAAAAATGGACATTGCCTGTCCCTTGAGCAATATCCAAAGCGTTGACTTTGATAACCATCTTAATCCACCATCTTCTTTGTACCGCTAGGCTCAGAAGCAGATCTTCAACGTGATGAAGTTCGACAGCTACCCGCGCTTCCTGCGCTCCGGCGTGCACGCCGAGTGCGCGCGCGCAGACCTGCGCGGTCTGCCGCTACCATACGCTTCGACCAGGGAGTCGGAAACTGACGCTACTAAGGTAACACTTTCATTTATAATTAATATCAAGGCATTTATTATAGAAGGTTAAGGTTATGTCAATCAGAAAAAAAAAAACATCACTACGTCAAATACAGTAGTAAAATACCAAAAAATCGAAGGGGATCGATTGGCAGATCATGACTGCTGATCATCATTGCTCCATTCTATAGAGAATACTTAGGAGATTAAGGCTGATTCAATTAAACATTAACGTTCCATTGTCCAGCAGTGGGACATAAAAGGCTAATAAAAAAACAACTGTTGTTTGACAAAGTAACTAATCAAGTACTTTTCTTACAGTTAAAAAAATCAGCAAGCAACGCGTCGGAGCGTCGCCGCAGTGGAGGCGCCTCTCTATTACCGTGGAAGCTCAGAACAGGACGAGAGCGATCCAACAGCACCCAGCAGAACGAACCACCACCAATCACTGATGTAAGTTACATAACTTTATCTACAACAACACTTGAACTACGGTATTAGACCTTACTGCTACAACATAGCGCTGTCAATAGCAAATTGTAACCGCAGACATGCGATTGTAACTGTACCTCCGTACAAAACCTTTACGAGACTGATTGGCTAACACACTGTTTACATTGCTATCACTACTATATCTGTAAAGGTGTCCTAAGTCGAATATAGTCTTGAGAAAATCAAACACAGGCCTGAAATTTGTATATACAATACAATAAGTAAAGATCTTAGCAAATTCTGCCGTCCTCTATAGCACAAAAAACCCTAACGAAAAATCATCTTTCATAAATACAAACCAAAAAATATGAATGTAAAAGAAAAGCACGCAAAATAAATCGCAAGGATATTTCACTAACATTTACTACACAATTTTTGAACAAATAATACGCTATCAGACCGACAATATTATCACTATGTCCGATAAAATATAAATATACAAATAACACGAATGTTAACATAAACGGGGATTCAATTGGCGCCTAACTTCCAGGGCTCTAGATATAGTGGACCGAGGCTGTGTCTACATACCAACAAATGATAATATGATCTGACAAACTAAAAATACACAATTGAAATAATAGTGATCCTTACAATATTCTTTTTGCTTCGATTCGATCTTAGCAGTTCGCCGGAAAAAGCTGTGAGTTTATTTATGCAAAAAAGTGTATCCAAATCGGTTCGCCCGTTTAAGAGCTACGGTGCCATAGACAGACACACACACACATACACACTCTTTTTGCGGTGGGGGGTTAAAAAATAACAACAAATTCCAGCAACAATATGAATAGGTAAAAATAATGATCTATAAAAAAAATGCATATAAAAATAATGCCCAATTATTATACTAAAGGTATTTTTATATATAAGGAAAAGCATTGCAAACCAAAAAAAAAACACATTTTCCTACCATTCAAATATCAAAATAACTCGTCTAATCATCAAGCTAAACAATACCCAGATAATTCGAAGTTTTCCTCTCTAAAACACATTGCAATAATGATTTAGCATACTGGATGTGACAATCAGTAAATATGCATAGGAGCACAATCGCGCTACGTTGTGTACAGTGCGGAAAAACATGATGATATCTTGTGGCAAATATTGGTATACCGTGCTTACTGTTTCTACTACTATTAGTGTTACTAATTGAGCAAATAATAACGTAATTTCTAAATTAAATTAGCAACTCAAGGTTGTGTATTGGAAGAAACACTAGAATTATTCCATCAAAAGATTTTCTTATAGAATACTTTTAGAATTTCAAATTAGGCTCTGAAAATAACAATCTAAAACTCTAATTTACTTTTTCTTTCCATACAAGTCTAGATCCAAAGATTGGTATGATGGGATGGGTATTTCAGCTTTGAAACTCGTTCCTTTTTTCAAATTCTTTGAGAAACTTCTAATAACCATCTAATGCTGTAAAGTTTGAAAACTTAAAATACATCAGTAATCAATTACAATATTAGCTTTGGTAGTAATATTTCTATTAAGAATCATAATCACAATATGGGTTTGCAAAACCACCTACCTTCAAAATATTTTCACCCTTACCTTAATTCTTAGAAACCTGCTATCATCATTCTCTTGCCCTTATCTCAATTCATTTGTGGTCGGCGCAGCATGTCCTCTTCTTCCATACTTCTCTATTACTCGTCATCTTAGCAGTCACCTCCTTTTTAGCCATATTTTCCTTCACACAGTCCATCCACTGTTACTTTGGTCTGCCTCTGCTCTTATAGCCATCCTGCCAACTTTAAATAAAATCATAAATCAGACTGAACTCAGCAAGTAATCTCTCTCACGATGATTCTACACAGACTTTTCCTAATGAAACCCTCACGATCGTACAAACAAACTGTTTTACCTTTACAAATATTTAGTTTCTATATATACGATTATATAGATAGACTTTGTGTACCTTATTATATTTATAGAAGGCATTATGCTTATCTGTTTACTATTGGCGTTGCGTTTTAAATATGTATTAATTGTTTGTAAAGTAATTATTTGCGTTTGGACTCATGTATATTCATTCATAAAGTGATTTAAATTAGAGACTTTTTTGTGAAATAATGTGTGCACAATTCTTTACTGCTTAACTCTAATTAAGCAAATTAGATTTGTTTGTTCTTCTGTCTTGCTCTTATTTTGAAAGAAGATATTGCTTACAAATAAAATAGTCGTTAAAAATGTAATTAACCTAAATTTTATTGTAGGATTAGGATTGTAGGAAAATGGAATTTGCTATAATCTTTCATGCTTGAATTACTTAGTGAGTGCCTCAAAAGCTATGTCGGCCAAGGAACCCTTGATTTTCTCATCTTTGGATCGAAGAATTATGAGCGTGTTGTTCCACCTCAGATGAAAGGTCTTCTTTCCCTCTTTCTACCTTTCGCAATTTTGGACCAGTCTTATAAGGAGTTCATTTCGCCATTTCTAATGTGAATTTTCTCTTTGTCAAACAGGTGGTGAAATCTAGCCAGACGGCCCCAGGTCAATGCCTGTTGTGCCGCGTGGTGCTACCAGATGGCGCCACGTCCGTGGTGGGCGTGGAGCCCAGCGTGACAGTAGGCCGGCTCGTGGACAGGCTACTGCAGAGGCGGAACCTGCTGTGTACCACCTACGATGTTCTGCTGAAGGATGGAAATCAGGTTAGCGGAGATAACCATTTAGTTTTTATGTTAATTAGTAATAATGGTTTATAAATTTTGCAATACCATAGAACTAGCGATAAAAAGATACATAATTATTTGTTTTTTTCGAACCACGCAAATTTTCTTGTAAAATACAAATATAACAAGGAAAAAACATTAAATCCATGTATTAAAAATAGTAAACCCGCACCTCCTCCCCACAGGACAGCACGACCGTGGACCCGGCCGCGCCCAGCACGCTGCTAGGCGGGCGCGAGGCCGTCGTGGAGCGGCGCTGCGTCGTGCGCCTGGAGCTGGCGGGCCGCTGTGTGGCCGTGCGCGCCCGCGCCGCGCGCCGCCTGCGCCACGTGCTGCGGCCCGTGCTGGCCAAGTACGCGCAGCCGCACCCGCAGCGCGCCGTGCTGCGCGACGGCCGAGTGCTGCACCCCGACACCACCATGCAGGAGCTGGACGGCGCGCGCCTGCAGGTCGTGGACGTGGCCGACAGCGGCGACTACCGCGCCACCGCCACCGAGCGCGACGACGACCCGGACGACCTCGGCGACCTCGCCGTGCGCCTGCAGGACGACCCGCTCCGCCCACAAGACGCACAGGTGAACATATACCCAAGACAAGACATTACCCTCATCATTGACTCGTTAGTGAAGTGTTCGCAAACGCTACTGCCGAGCATGATAGGTTCGATTCCAAGGTCGATTAACGCAGTAGTCACAACCAGTATTCTACTTCTTACCGTAACGACGACAATCTAAATGAAATCGGCAGTATATAATACCTTCAGTATAACCAGTATTTACTGCAAAAAAATATATATTTGGCATTACCTTACTCGGCGTTTATAAATAAAGGATTACTATACTAAAGAGGAGCAGTGATATTAACAGTCTCATGTCCTTGTTACAGAGCGTAAGCACAGCTTCAGGCAGCAGCCGCGGCAGCACGGGGCAGGCGGGCTCACGCGTGAGGGCCGCGCTCAAGCCCGGCCCGCCGCTACATCATCATCCACCTGGTTAGTATTACTGCAACTTAATAATCATATACTTAACAAGCTCTAATTGTGACAAATCTCAGTATAAAAACAAATCAAGGCTTTGGCCATAGTGATTTGAATTTAATATAGAAGAAGAATTATGTTGATTTACGAAAAACAATCATATTTAGAATCTGACAAGGTTCTATTTGTTTTTGTATTGTGCGATGGAAATAGCAATGATCAACATTTACGTAAAATGATGGTCGAATATTAGAAGAAGTTTGGCTATGTAGAGCCCCGTGTATCAATCATCCTCGTGTGACAACCCTATAAATTACAAAAAAACGAATACTGAAAGAATTAGTCTTATTTTCGTCCAAATCTGCAACTCAAACACAATAACTAACAATACCTTCTTCTCCCACAGACTTCCTCGAGAACCTCCGCGAGACCCAACGCGCGCGGCTGCACAAGAGCGACTCCCCGCCGCCCGCGTCGCCCCCTCCCCCCTGCACGCCGCGCACCCCTCCCCCGCTGCCGCCCAAGCCCACGCACCGCCAGGCCCCCACCGTCGTCTGAACACATCGCACCAAGCTCCAGTGCTTGGTACTTCACGAGACAGACGACAGACTCTCCGAGTCCATAAAGTCGCCCCCGGCTACAGGACCTTCGCAAAACATGATAGGATTGTCCACGAAGTATTCCCACAGCTTGAATAACCGACTTCAAGGAAGAAGGTTGTTTTCGGCGCGTTATTTTGTTACGTGCACAATGATTGATAATTATTTGCACTGCAGTAGCAAAATTGGTAAAAATACATTCTTACATAAGTAACATTATTTCTGTAACAATAGCTTTAGTAGTGATTACAGAAAATGAAGGATTATTGTAAATATAGCTGTTATTGAGCTGATTAAATAAATCTCATAATTTATATCATGTACAAAGTGTTTGCCATCAGGATTATGTCCTTAAGACGCATAGGCACTGGGTTGAATTTACATTGAGATATAACTAACTCAGTGTGCAAGGCGTGTTATAAGAAATAATACAGAACTATTAGAATAACACTAATATTCTTTGGAAAAGAAATACATTTCCAGCTAGTTGAAACAATGAAATATATAGATTTTGTTAACTAGCACAAAATAACCTCAAAACCTTACAAAGATAGTTATTTTCAATGTAAACGACGTCCAATAAAATCAACGCAAAGATCATAGTAATAGTATACATTAATATAATTTGTAAATACAATATTTGTATTACTTTTGGTGCCTTCCATAGTTGTATAAGACTGCACTAACATATCTATATACGAATGAATGAGAAAATGTAAAATGACTTCTTTACACATTGTTTTTACGTAAATCATAAGTTAAAACTGGTTAATACAGGAGAATTTTTGTGTATTGTAATTTAATGTAAATAAATTGTAGAGAAGTCATTGATAAACTGTAAAAAAAACATTGAAAATGTGTATAATAGAATATTTAGACTGAATGAATTATGGAAACCACTTTATTGATTAAATAGAGACAAATGAATTTTGAACTTGGACTTTTTATCTCGAATACCCGATTTTACTTACCCAGGTTTATTTACGCTTATCTAAACGTGTCACCTTTAATTTGGTCGTTGAAACCTCTTCATGATTTCAACTCGGTGAAAAAGTAAGTCCAATGTTGTCTACTTGAATGATCCAGGTTAAAAATAACTGCATAAATGATACTTTACTAGTAAGTTCTATAATTACAGACGCATGTTAATCCCCTGCATTCCCATTCCCGGATTATCTGGAATTTTGTACGTTGCAAAAACATTCTATAGTCGGCAAACCAAGGATGAATGAACTGTTCTAAGAAACATCTCAACCTACCCCTCAACTCTTACTGACATTCCAACAGCGCTATTAGTAATTTGTTACGCAAACTTGCAGAAGGCAACCTCATAGCATTAGTTTACAAATTAGTCCAATAGATGGCGCACCTAGACGCATTTCTTCATTGAATCGATACACGATATACCAATCACGGTTCGGAACTTTGGATTCCTGTTTATTGCTTCTGTATACTTCAACTCTGGTGCTCATATCCAGCTAGTTCATAAAAATGAAGAAGTGGTGACTAAAATACAAGTTTTAAAAATATTACAGAGAAAAACAACTCCCAAACAATTTACACTACACTTTATTTACAAAACTAAAACTCATTTATCAGCAATGGCAGCCGCTGGCGTTGCTGCAGGCGCCGCTACAGGCGTGGCTGCCGGCGCTTCCAACTGCTTAGTCTCCTCACTTTCTACCTTCACAATCTCTGGTTCCGGTGCTGGCATTATCCTAGTTATCTTCGAAGGTGCTTTAGGCGGTGTCCAGTCAGGGATAATCTTCTCATGTATGCGCCAGGTTCCGTAAAGGTTGGACAGATGTTTCTCGAAGACTATGTATTCTAAAACGTCTTTGGCTAGGATTTCGCTGCCGTGTAAGAGGCGGCCGAAACGGTCGTAGACTGCAAGCTGTTGGCGGGTGTGGAAGCGGACTGTCACCTGCGAGAGAAATTAGACAACCGTAATTTTTTAATTTAATCAGATACGAATAAGTGTTTTGGTTTGTCCAGTTACAAAAGTTGTAAATGTTGTCTTGAAAAGGCGACAGGGTTTTTATACAACTCTATGAATATTCTTCATAGCCAGTATTGATAGTGAGACTGCTGCTTATTCATCAGTACAGTCATACAAAAACTTGTTGTGTCCTTGCCATGTTTCGGCAACCATAAATTGAATAGCCCCCCGGCCAAAGTAAAGCACAGAGCTGCATTTTACGGCTGCGGTCCTTTTAGGAAGAACACCTTAAAATTACATGAGAGTTAAAGTAGACGATTATCTAAAGTTTCTCTCAACCTAATATTTCAAGTAGATGTTATGTTATTGACTCACCAGGTTCAAAATTCCAAAAGAAAAATAGAATAACAAACAAACCTGTCCAAATATATTCTCCTTGCTAACAACATCAGTGCACCGAGCATGCACCACTCTAGGAGGCTCCAGCGACTCAAGGAACTTCCACCTGATAGTCTTCTGATGACTGTTATGTCTAAACTCCGGATACGCCTTCTCCGACACATACAACCTTAAAGCCTTTTTATCACCATTTGCTAGACTTTCATGAGCCTTGATGTAAGTGTTTTGGGCTTGCAAAACAAATTCTTTTTTGTCAAATTCTTCTTCAAAAGATTTGATCTTGCGTATTGCCATCATTGACTTGGATTTTTTTTCGAGGTGTTCTACTGCTTGCTTGGCTCGGCTTGTGGATACAAAGGAGGCTTTGCCGTCGCCTTCTGGTGGGATATAGGGCTCGAACACACCGCCTGAAAATTAACTATGGTCAAAGTTTTGTTTCTGCCACAACAGAGCATAGGATATGGATAAATGATGATGATGGATAGGGAAGGAGAAATGGCACAAACAGAACAAGTTAAATGAAACTCAGTTTAAGTGATAAATTGCTTACATTCCTGATAATAATTCTAACTGAGCCGAATGCATGTGATGAACGGTCACATTTCTAATCAATATACCTAGCAAAGATTGGGTTAGATCTGAATTCACAACTGTGTGATACAGTAGCCAATGGGCAACCATCACTTCAAATAAAGAGGTCTTGTGAACTCAGGTGAACGGTACCCATAGGATAAAGCTATAAGCTTATGTACCTATGTTAAACATTTCATGGAATCCATTTTAAGGCAAAAGGCAACCACATCAATTCACAATAAAAAAACACACACAAACCTGTCGCAGAAATATAGAAGGGACGCTCCATCCAAGGCCTCGGAGGCAAAATTCCTCTTTCCTTCATCTTCTGCCTGATTCGTTCCGGACTAAGCGCAGAAATATTTTCATTTGGATCGGGCAGTTCTACTTTGAGTACCTTTTGAGCTCGCAATTTCTTGAATTTCGGGATATAATGCTTACTCGTGGTTGTACGAGCTGGTTGCGTGAAAATTACAGGGGCCATGCGTAGTGCACTCATCTGGAAATTAAAATGCGGTTTGTGTATTTGATTTACAATCATATCGATTGTTGAACCATTAAAAACCTAAAAATAATTTTGAACAAACCTTTGAAATAAGAGAGTTTGCCATAGTAATTGTTTTACAGCTGACGCTGTTCTGTAAATGTAATAAGTAGTTCTTTTCTTTGACTATTTGGAATATCTACACATCCCTCTTACAATATCCTTAATATGTTCCCAATAATTATTTCAGTTTTCCAGTATTCACTATTCAGTAGTTTTTATAACCTAAAATCAAAATAATGACAGACGGTGCCAGTGTATTTCTGTTTCACTCATAAGCCAAAACTGTCTGTGTCTAATGCTAAATATATAAAGTTTTTTGAAGTAGACATGCAAGTAATATCCAGAGGAATAATAATAATAAAAAATTAAGAAACAATGTATTAATTATGAATTAATTAAAAATACCAATAAACTGTAAAACTGTCGCACCAATTTCTCTAATTTTCTATTTTGCAACTAAAGTCAGTTCATAAATTCCTATGCCAGCACAGGTCATATGTTTATGAATAAAAAATGTCTATGGTGTTTTGTTTTTTCTGCCATTTTTAGTCAAATACTTTCCATTCAAATTGTGTTTTTTTAATAAAGTGATACAAAATTTATCAAATTTATTGTGTCGTCTTTTAAAATATTTTTATTCTTATTAAACGTTACATTGTACTGATATATATAAATATTGAAAATTTCTATTGGTTTGTCTTTTGAAGCATTTCTGTCTCCTAGGAGCGTTGTACGTGCTTTGTTCTGATAGCTTACCTAAATATAAGTCAATTTCTGAAAACACTCTTATCATTTAGTTTCAAAGATATCAACAGAATAAACTAGAAAGGAAAACGCACGAGAAGATTTGAATCGATCGTCGCAATTCAACCGGACATCCGGCGACTTCATAGTCCATACACGTTGTCTCTAGCACAGTGGAATAGAGATCGCGCAGCGTTTCTTTCTTTTCTGAACAGGCGCAGTCCTAGAGAACTCGCAAAAGGAGTAAAAGGCTCCTACATAACCTGTCACTACGTAAGTATCAGTGCACATACTACTTTATATCGCGTCGTTGCTTTGTTCGTTATTGAGAATCGTGAATCTTTAACTCCTTGGAGTCCTTGCTGAGTCATAGCCAGGTGATCTCGTTATCACTCAGGTTGTGGAATATTCCTTTTGGACTTGTTCGGCACTCCCGTCAATCTAGAAGTAAGTGGATCGCGTTTGGACGCCATAACAGTATGACGAAGGGTCGAGCCTGGGGTTGCGTGGCTCACCGCGGCCGATGACCTTATAACGGAATGGACCTTTAATTGCCACGTGTTTTTCTTTTCAGCAATAAATTGTATGAGTCAGAAGGTAGAAAAACCAGTATTATCGGGTCAACGGATCAAGACCAGAAAAAGAGGTAATTTATTTTTTATTACTTATTTTCACTTAGATGTTGGACACTTGCCCAGATTCCATGTTTTGCTAGGCATCAACTTGGAACAAGTTCGCTAATCTTGTCTTAAGAAGTGTGCACATGTTTCTCGAAGACGCGAGGTGGTATAAACATCGGGTCGTTAATTCAATAACGTTTGCCTTGGCCGTGACACTGTCCTACACAATATTTTTAGCCATGTTTCCTTGTAGAATGTTGTTAGTAATCATCTATGAGATGTAGGCCACAGTATTTTAAATCTATCTACTTTAGTGAACCATGAATATCTTCAATAATTTTTATTTATCACAAAACACTATTTTGTTGAATTTGTTTCCTCATTGTGATAAATTCAAAAAAAAATTCTGTTAATAATATCTTTTAATCAGATGGCTTCAACATAATAAATAATAAATATGCAAAACATTGTGCAATGCAATCATTAGGAATAGTAACATAAACAAACATGCATTGTAAATATTTTCATC
Source organism: Noctua janthe (assembly GCA_910589295.1). Lineage (NCBI taxonomy): Eukaryota > Metazoa > Arthropoda > Insecta > Lepidoptera > Noctuidae > Noctua > Noctua janthe. The sequence goes on along the minus strand of OU342575.1, from coordinate 14,006,472 downwards.
TTGTCATAGCCATCTTGCTTTACTAATAGGTTTCTTTCTTATAACTTTTAATATCCAACATTAAACAACCATAGTTCAACTTGAAATTATTTCTGAAATAAAAACATTACTAAAAAAAATAACAATGCTTAATCTTATGCTTTGCCAATAACTAGATTGATAGAAAATTCTTATGTCAACGTTCCAGCGATACCTCAATCCATGGTATACAAAGCTATATTTTTATTCTGTCATTGGCAATTGATTTATTCAGCCTACATTAAGCAGTTGAATCATCTGACCTCAATCCTAATTGAATTGACTTTCTCTTGGCCATTTTAAACTGTAAAATTACAAGTGATGATGTACTTTTTTTCTTGAAATTGTAGTTTGTGTTCTGTTCTATTTACATACAAATTTTGGTACTGTTTTTATAGTTGTTTTTATGTCTTTCTAGAGATAATACCAGCCTGTTACTGTCCAAAACACGGAACAAAGGTCTCTTCTCATACAAATAAGACATGAGTATTGATCACCATCTTGCTCAAGGCAGAATGGCAATTTCAGACACATTAATTATACATCTAGGTTCGCTCACAATATTTTCTATTATTATAATTTTTTACCTACTTTCTTTTGTCAACCTTGACTTATTTTCTCAACTTGCCAAGGTTCACTTAGCTTCATCTTGGTGGCATTACAAATTACAATAAATCTCCTTAGGTCTGACCTCATTTTCTTCACTCTCCAGGATCATTCTATTGTTTTGTGTGTTGTAAATGGGCTTGCTTTCTTTAGGACTTTCTAATAAAAGTTCAATAACCTTTTGACAATCTAACATACCTACTTATTGAAATGATTGGTAGTCTGCAATCATAATCAATAAATCTACAAGACAGGTGCAGATTTTTAATTAATCATTTGGTACCTCGATTGAAGTTAAGATTTACAAGTAACAAACTATTACTAATGCATGTTTATCCAACACAAATTCTTCCTTTTATTACCAAGTCATTTTAATTGCAATAAAAATGTCGAGATGTGACGCAAATAACTAAATTGCTGACCAGTAGTTATTTCAATTGTTGTAACTGTCCCTTGTCATTACAAATATAGCCTGGACTTTGCACTGGACAATAACCTCAATGGCTACCAGAGTATGATTGTGCTGATCTAACATACCTATAGCATGATAAAATACATGCTATTGGAATGTTATTAATTTAATTAGGTACTGTTATTTATCCTTAAAGATGACGTTGAATGTTTTAATGCGTTTTATCGCAATGTTCCTGCTCATGGTTGTTTTTAATTTTCCGGAACACAAGTTCGTTCTTATTCTCTTTTCATTCAGTCTTTTCACACCATCAAACTATACACATCCAGAATCCCACGTCAAAATCGCTAAAAAAAATTACTGCACCCTCTTAAAAATATGTAAAAACTGACTGGCCAATTTAATTAGTTATATTGGCGTTTTATTGAGCTCCAAATTGAGTACATCTTCAAAAGCATAATACCGCGTGGTTCTTTATTATTCTGCATTCGCGAAGCCCTTGTTGTCGTTCCTGCAGCTTTCTCCCCGTCCAAATTGAATAGGCGAAAACAAGGCCATGTGCGCGTTTTATATTGATTTCTTATCTTTTGTTTATTTATTGTCAAGTTCAAAAAATTTTATTCAACTTTGTACAGTATTTTTCAAGTTCATTCTCCACTTATTGAAATTAGCTGTGAACTTGAAAAGAATCAAACAGGAAAACTAGTATAGTGTCAATTAAAACAATAAAAATGTGATCAATTAACTAAACTATAAATAAGGTTTTTATCTATCCTATTAGAGTCAAGGGACCGAGCCAGTCCCAATGAGGCCAACCTGCTATTAATTTATGCAAAGTGTTGCAGGAATTAGCTCTTCAATACAAACCTGATATTTTCTTAGTGGAATCTTACTGTTTATACACCACCTTGTTAAAGTTATGATAGATCTTTACCTTTTTCGTCCAGAACTTTCTGGCATCCTTTGCGCATCGCTGAGTGCGACCTTTCTAGAAAGAACCTTCCTTTCTTTACTTATAAAGGTCGGGAATGCTATAAACCTGCGCCAATTCCCTTTGTATTACTTCCCCAAGTTGCATTTTGTGACTATTGAACAAATGAACTTACGGTTTTTTTCTAAAATAGTTATCAAGCAACTCGTATATGGGTTGTGGTGGTCAGATAGGCAGTTCAGCAGTACCAGATTAGACTGAACGACCCAAACATTGGGAAAAGGCTAGACAGTCAATGATGAGGATCAAGCAATGGATTTTAATCTTTTGTAGTCTTTAACAATTAAGTTACTGCGTGTATTGAATAAAGTTATTTCAGAAATTTAGGTCAATTTCAAATGCCCCGATAGTTTTCTGCCTTCATTACAAAATACAAAAATACAAAAACTGATTCCGAATCGATTAAAAATTCAAATGGACTCACTTAACTGGAATGGAATGATTTATTCGTTTTCCGATAGAGATTCCATCTTTGTTGACCTTTCACCCGATTTGTCACACGTGAGTAATGCATTTTTAATCGTGGTCGTGGGATTGAAACAGCTGCCACAAAACGTATGCTTCTGAATAAATGTTGAACGCCCTAGAAGGACATACACTGACCTTATTCGTGATGTTCTTCAGAAAGGTCAGATGCATACCACTCGCAACCGACCTGCGATTATGACCAGATGTATTACCGTGAACGAAGCAAAAGGAGTATTTAGGGATCGTAGTAACTGGCCTTCTGTCGTGAATTATGTCATTTAGTTCTTTGAATCTAGCGTAGATATGAACTTGAATTCGCAAGTGTAGTGTCCACTTGTAGCAGAGCTAATAGGTTGACAACACGATTTACTAACTATAACACAGGCTCACCAACACCACCAAGCCTCAGTCCATGGTACGCTTGCCCTTCCAACTTCCCGCCATTCGTGGTGACTGACAGTTGATATTAGTGACAGCTACCTTACTACTTGTGGCTGTGAGACAGTGTTTACATATCTATTAAATAGATACACTACAGCAAGTATCAATCACTTCGTTTTCTTTTAAACAGACGTCTCGTACCCATAGGCCATACGGCTAATCAATTAGACTTGGCAACGAGGTTACTTGGAATTTATAGGACTTGATATCTTATCTATTATCAGCTAAACGCTAGGAAGTGGTGCAGTGGTTCTGGGGGACTGTCTCTTGTAAATTTTGATGTTCAAAAAGTGTTGATTATTTATCAGCCTAGTTTTAATAACATTAATTTGAGTTGGTCGAAATACATCAGGTCAAATCCAAAAGGCTTTCTGAAACATTGTGTAGTGATTTTGCCTCCCCTACTAGATATTCATAAATATCAGAAACTCATTGCAAATACAGCCGCGACACAATTTTGAATAAATATTACTTGTAACCACCTCCGTGGAATAATAACCTGTGTAGATTAATCTAAAATTGTTTACATTCGAATACCTTTTCCTGGTAATTTTTCGAATTGATTTTGTCTGAACAGACTGCCGCTTGGCAGTGAGTTGTAGCTCCCTCATTCGTGGCATGACGGAGCTTTATCACGTAAAGGTACTTCGTTGGTGGCTTGAGACCTTCCAATTCCATTCTTTGGCTAATTAAACATCTTTCACGGTCTAATCATAGATTGTTGAGAGGATTGTTTGCTCAATTTTAGCTTAGAATCGTCCTAATTCCCACGATTTTACGAAATTCAACATCAACATTTGCTACGTGGGACTTTATTATAGAAGGTTGCCCCATATGGCCTCACACGCCGTAATACATCGATATTATACCTTCAGTTTCCTTGACCTGTCCGACTTGTCTTCCGACCTCCAATGTGTCCCAGAAATACTAAAGGCATTTATAATATTAACTTGTACCGATCAGCGATCCCTAATTCGAAACCCATCGCAATAGCATTCGATCTGACCTGTACATACGTACTTCAATTTACTAAACAGACCACATAAAACAAGAATCCATCATCCTAAATGATATTATATGCCACTGGAGTGCGGGTGCCATTAGCTGATCACTGATGCGCCCGCTATCCGCTGTTATATTCCACTGCCACTGGTGCTAACAACGTCTAACGGTATTTATACACTAGCGGTACTTGCAGTGTTGTCTGTTGCGCGCTTATAAGGAAGCTTTACAACTGCTTAGAGAGATCTTTTTTTTATAAAGGTATAACTGCGCTTGCACTGGTGAAATGTTCACGTTAATAAAACATGAAGGTAAAGAAGTTTTTATCTAAGTGAAGATAGGTAAACAATTGAGATTTCAACAACATGTTTTTTTTTTTTATATTTCGCCATTTAGCAACGCACAGTTAGGAAGCTTTACAACTTACTGTTGTGTGTAACAAGCTTTCTTTAATAAACTTTTATTTAACTTCACTAAGAGCCTGGTAGTTCACAAACGTGACTGCTAAACAAGTTCCTAAGTTTTCGATCCCTAGAGCCCAGTGATATATCGTTCTTTTAGGAAATTCTCAATAGCAGCAAGGTTTTATTCTGCATTTGAACCTCCTTGGTCACAAACGTGGTTAGCAAGCCAGGTCCTGGTCCCAGAAAGAACCGGCAGTAATGGTCCATGTGGAAGTTCTCAGTAGGAAAAGTGGTTGTATCTTTCAAACACATCACGTGATGTTATGTTTTTACCGGTTGAGCAATACTTGTTGACCTTGTTGCCATCAAAAGTTTGTTCACACCAAATTCACAAACACGTGCCAAGAAATATCACCATCGATTACTTTTTGAAGTTATAAAGTTCGGCTATCACCAAAATTATTTCTTTAACACATGTTACATAATTTCTTGGTCGTTCTTCTCCGTGGAGATCTATAGTTTAAAACGAACTAGCTTCAAGTTTCTGATTAACTGACCGACTCCTATGACAAGACAAAAGTATTTATGGGTGGGTTTATTGAAATAAATGCTGTGAGTTTGAGTAGGCCTATGTCATTTATTTATACACCATACATTTATACATTGTTGCTAAAATAATTTAAATACCAAATTAATATTCTCCGCGCGTTTTTAGCTCCGTGATTCACGATCCTTTGATGTGATTCATCCTTTTAATATTGCTCAAAGCTAATACAATTAAATTATAGTCTGTGTAGCCGTGTTCGAGATTTAAACCTCCTAAAAATTACGAAGGCATTTTAGTATTTTTCATATGGGTTAATTTCACTGTTTTTTTGCGCTTAAAATGATAAATTTCAGGCAAGCAAATGATACCAACTAAAGATTGTTTTAAATACATGTTTTATCATGTGTTACACTATAAACTAGTTTATTTATCAGTTCTTATCACAAGGCAAACAGACAGTAGGATTATAAAAAAATTCAATGTCACCAAATAAGTTTTCTAGATTTATGTAAGGTTTACAGGCCTGTTTATTGCTTGCTCAAGCGATACGGGAATTCCGATGCAATCCGGATGAACATGTCAAGAAGCAACAAATGAATAGTTTCCGACAAACCCGGTTGCTTTGTCCACGTTTCTGAGAGATGAGACGGAAATCAAATTTGTTTGCAAAAGGAAAACGGTGCCGCCATCTTGAATTTTGGTGAACGTCTACCTACTGCTTATAATATGACTTGCGACTTTGAAATTCTCTTTTCAAAATGGCGTCTTCTAAAATTGAACCATAGAACATTTTAGAATACAATGATTTACATAAACAAACAGTGCTAATTAAATTAAAAAAACGATAGCTGACATTGGCATTGGTCAGTCTTATGTAAGAAAAGATAGCTAATGAAGAAAATAACAACAAGGCCAAACATGTTTTTATCAAGACAGCTAAACAACTTTTGGCTCTCGAATGCATTGTGTTGGTAAAGCAATAATGGGAAATTTCCAAAAATAATAATTACCACTACTTTTGCCAAAAAAATTAGCTGATAGACAAACACGTTACTTTACTAGCCTTCTCCCAACTATGTTGGGGTCGGCTTCCAGTCTAACCGGATGCAGCTGAATACCATTATTTTACATGGAGCGACTGCCATCTGACCTCCACAACCCAGTTAGTACTGGGTGATATGATACCCTATAAGACTGGTTGTCGCACTTTTTGGGCCACTGACTACCTGTAACGACTGTTTGTCAAAGATCTACAAATGACAGCGGGGACCAACGGCTTAACGTGCTTTCCGAGGCACGGAAGAAACTCGGTATGTAATAATGAGTGGTCACCCATCCACAGACCAACCTAGGCAAGCACGGCTTAACCTAAAGATCTACCCTAGCGGCTGTTATTATTTAGCCACGATCCCCTTTACTTCAAGGAACTCGTAAGAATAAAAACACACGTCATGTGGGTTTCTATCTAAAGACCGCCACATGCTACGATCCTTACTTACTTTTACTTAATACAAGAAACTTTTCGTTACTTCAATTGTATTAAAAACTGGTTAATGCCAAATGACTAGATTATTTTTTTCGGAATAAAAGTTGTTTTTTTGTTCTACGAAGTATACAGTGTGAGCATTGTCTTGCCCACAAACAAACGTCCTTCACAAGTATATAATTGAGGATATCTCGACTAAACGCTAAAATATCGCACTATTTTCTGCCAAAAATCACGATTGTTCTATTTTTTGCCAAAATTCACGATTGTTCTAATTTTGGCACGTTACTTCGCCTTCCTAAAATATTTACGTAATAAAATTTCCTTTTTTCTGTTACGTTTACGTGAGATGAAAGACATTTGTTTTTAATAGTACGACTAACGTGTTTTGTCAGTCGATCAAAATAGGAAATCATTTACGAGTTACATCATCAACAAACAATTTAAACTAAAGAATTACGTAATCAAAGATTGTAATTAGGTATTTAAAAGAATGAATTTAAGTACAAATAAGGTTATCATTTACCGTTATTTCAAGATAATAGATAAATTAAAATATCATAACTCCACTGACCCTTCCGTCTGTAACCATGTTAGTTGTTATCAGATTTATATGTGAAGTGAAAGTTATGCTTTCGACCTTTTATGATAACCTCACCTCGAGAACTGCTGATCCCACTTGTATAATAAATCTGTCAACTTTAGAAAGTCTGCCTATCCCTTTGTCGTATCTATGAATATGATATACGGCCTTGAGTGGGCGTAGGCCTTTAACCTATGAGCTTATCCTTTTGTGGTTAGGGAATTTAAGTTGGTGAGGATAATCCCCCTAAAATGGGTTTTTGCTTTAGTAAATGTACTAACTGTTTCGTAAAAGGTTAGGAAAATTGCTGGTAAATTCCTAAAAATAAAAAAGTAAGGATATATTTTGGGAATCTGTATTCTGGCATTGAATTTCGGGGAAAACATTTTTGCGTAATTTTTTACTACCTATCTTATTAGGCAATTTAACAGTTGGTAGTATTGTTATTATCAGCAAAAAAAATACACGTAAGCTAAGCTTACAATTACTTCCTACAAACTACTTACTGCTGATTAAATATTTTAAAAGAAAAAATAATCAGCAAGCTAGCCAACCAGGGCTTAGCATTGCTATTATCGTAGCTGTTACCCAGAAGTAGGTCGTCGAGATAAGTTGAAATCCAACAAGTCTTTGCAAATACTGGAACGAATTATGAGTACAAAGTTACGGTGCTACACGTGTTAAGTCGTAGTGGTTGAGTGGCCTAATTTTCTTTTGAATCGAGCATAGGTAAGTTAAGTTCTTTTAGTATGTTGCAAGCTGGTTTTGTATTATATTGTGGGCTTTTAATTACGCCTAATTTTGTAATTAATATACCTAACTTGTAATTAATATGCGCCTCAAATCGCCCTGAGCAAGCGTGGTGACCAATGCTCATGTTTTCTCTGTATGAGAATAGGCCTTTGCCCCCTACAGTGGGATAAGACTGGTATTATTTTAATTTTTAAACACGTGGCTAAAATCTGTTACTTTTCGGACAGTAGTCATTGTCTATAAGATGTATTACTCAATTCCATTTATTTGAGAATCATTGTTTAAGACAATGTGGTTTTAATCGGCGTAACATTCTAAAAATGAACAAAGCCGACATGTCCTAGAACGAAAATTTAAAGCATGTGACTTGTACCAAGCCACTATGGGCCCGCGTGGTTGATAACAGCCCACTCCCTGCCACAGAGAGGCCTGCAATAGCTTGCATGCTTATAATACTACATAGGCTTACACAGCCAATGAGTCTTGACGATTTCCAAGAAGTCTTTAAATGTTCCTAAGCAAGTAGATGCATTTAATTCAATAGTAATCAAGGCTAACATTACCACGTTGGCCTTTCCGGAATTGGGGTCGAGTTCCAAGCTAACGTCATTTAAGTTTAGTTCCTTGCCATTTAATTAAAGTATCACTTTACCTCTTGGAGCGTCTAGTTATTTTGTACCTTGGAACTATTTTATTGTTACAGCAGGTGTTTTGAAATGGTTATCAAAACAAATATGGCTAATTCTTTTGTTGTAATTTCGTTGTCGTTTTAATAAATAAACTCTTTGTATTTAAAATGAAATAAGAGGCAGGCTTGTATTAAACAATATTGTGTACTGACAGCTGACTATTTGATTCTTAAGAAATAATAGAATAAAATAATAGAAAAATAATAGAATAATAATAGAATTATAAGACCAAATAATGTAACATGGAAACCACCGATTGTATTTACTCTATTTATACGTGAATAAATGAATTTGAATTTGAATTTGAAGATGCAAGTTTATTATTTGTCGCCAAATACAACACTATTCACATGATGAAAAACATGGCTAGAGTCCTGAAAACAAATGTTGAGAAAACCTTTCTCGTTCAATTATTTCTGACACAACATTCACAAATACCACCAAGTATATCATTGTCTCTCGCCCTCTAACTCTTCCCTTTCTCCCATTTCAGATGAGAAAGAGAAGTACGATCCGAACGGATTCCGCGACGCGCTCGTGCAAGGACTGGAGCGCGCCGGCGGCGACCTCGACGCGGCGTACAAGTTCTTAGACGCTGCTGGCTCGAAGCTCGACTACCGGCGGTATGGCGAGGTCATATTCGACGTGCTCATCGCCGGGGGGCTGCTGCGTGAGTACCAGACTTGATTTGTGATCTAGAAAAGAGTATTTCCGTGTAACATGGAGAATAACAGACTTTCATTATGTCTGGTTGAACAGCCTTTGGTAACCGAAGCAGCTGAGGCAAGCAGAAATGCACATTTTTACCAGACATTTTGCAACAAAATGCGTTTGCTAAAAATTTTGCTTTATAATACGGTATCTGGCAGCAGTTCGAGCTATAACAGATCATTAAGCAACTTCGCTCTTATAAACAAGTTGCATATTTAACGCGACAACATTCTGGTCTGCGAGCCCAATAATTTTGAATAAATTTGCACTGCCGGTTTGATCTGTCAGCCCTTTTACAAAATACAAATACTTTTATTTGTTGAACATAGGTAGGTACAGATGTTATAATTATTAATGAACGCTATGTCTAGCCGTCATCGGCGTACAGATATTATTTTACACACATGCTGATTAAAATAAATTATCAAACAGAATATTTAAAAAAAATAAAAAACTAATATTATTATCACACATTATTAAATAATTCTAATTCAAATTGTCAAAAAAAAACTAAAATTATTATCACACATTATTAAATAATTCTAATTCAAATTGTCAAAAAAAAAACTAATATTATTATCACACATTATTAAATAATTCTAATTCAAATAGTTAAAAAAAAAAACTAACATTATACAAGTCGTATTTTGCCACCAACAAACCACCTAAAATGATGAAACACTTGGCTAGAGTCCTGAACATAACTGTTGACAAAACCTGTTCGTTCATTTATTATCTGAGCACCTAACCTGCCTCTGCCAGCCACCACGCAACACTACTATGTACTAACTGGCCTGTTTGTCTGCCAGTCCCCGGCGGGTCGGTGTCGATGGACGGCGAATCACCGAAAACGAACACCTGCATCTTCACCGCAAGCGAAGATATGGAGTCCATGCGGATCTTTGAACAGGTGTGGTCATTAGCATTGTTTTATAAAGACAAGTAGAAATATTGGTTGAAACTATAGTAATTGGTAATGGGTGTAAACGGACCCTTGTATAATGCTTTTTCGTTGATATCACAAGTTCTTCTAGATCTGAAGATCAAAACATCAGTTTTATGATGCCATAACTATTTCTAAAAAAACAAGACAAGAATTCCCTCAAGTAGAGAGTAAATTCATGTTCCAGAGCGGTTGTCAAATTATATCCAGCTAACTTCTTGTTGTAATTTTACCTTAGTAAATTGTAGTAAGCCATTTTCCAGATATAGTTAATTTTAGATATTTATGGTGATTGACGAAAAAATTACTCCATTTATCTGGTAGGAAATCTATTCACATGATGAAAAACATGGCTAGAGTCCTGAAAACACAGTGTTGAGAAACCCTTTCTCGTTCATTTATCTCTGACACAAGATTGGCCATCACATTAGCACATATTTGTAACATAGACATACTAACACATTAAGTACTTGTTCGCAGGTATTTGTGAAGCTGATGAGACGATACAAATACTTGGAAAAGATGTTTGAGGAAGAAATGAAAAAGGTAAGGTTACATTTTTATTTTCGTGATACCAAAATAAATGTAAAGTTAGATGAAGGATGATAATTTTCAAGTCATGGATTGGATGACAAAGAAAACTTATGAACATAACATTACACCTGCTAATCCCAGAAGCGTTAGGCAGAGGTGTACCTAATAGTACACCCACATCATCATTCTCGTGCCCTTATCCCATTGGGGTCGGCGCAGCATGTCTTCTTCTTCCATACTTCTCTATTACTCGTCATCTCTCCAGACACCTCCTTTCTTGCCATAGCATTATTTATACAGTCCACCCAATAGTACACCCACATTTCGCTAGTTATGTTTAAGTCCCATGTAGGGGCGAGCCTATTGCCATCAACCGGGCACTAATCCAGACTTCGTGGCTGCTACTGAGAAATTCCTGATGAAAAACCCAATAACACTGCCCGATCTGGGAAGCGAACTCGCCAATCGAAATAATCGACTTAATCTAATATACCAATGATATCTTAATGTATCTTAAGATTTGACGACATTAGAATTTCTTAAAAATGCCTAAAATATAGCGGCTATAATCTACATTGCGACATTTTGCAGCAGGACAGTTTTATACGCTACTAAACAACACGAAATTGAACTTTTGGTAACAGTCAATACCTTGCACGCGGCCAAATAAGTTTCAACGTTACTACAATACCTTACGATTAGGCTCGAGCTCAATCGATTTTGTAAAATACGACAATTTATCTGCTACCATTATGTTCTTATGTACAGCGTCGAATGAAACTGCTTACGCATTTCCTATAATTCTTGCGCCTTTTTTTCATCACGTCGCGTTGTCATGTCGTCAGCCCAGCCTTTTCTTAATTAGATAGAGGCCTGATTAAATCATAAAACCTTATTTGTACTGGCGCACAGTGGCGACGCTGGCACATGTGTCTAGTACACAAGACTAAACATTTGTGGCAGTACTGGTTATGCAGTGGCGTGTGCTAGCTGACATGAATTTAATGCTTTCTTGTTTGTAGCGTTAATTACTTCTCATACTGTTGTATAAAATCAAGTTCTAATGGATGTGTTGCTAAGGAGTTTGTGCCGCCGTTTCTTCTTCCCCGCTGCAACCAATATGGGACGTTTTGGGCGACTGACCCATGTTATTTTGCCGCTCAAAAAGTGCTACTTTTAAAAATCCTTTATTTTTTGTTGATATTTCACAAGCAATAAGATTAAAATTTGCATTTTGCATAAATATCACTCATCGGATCTTCTGAAAATTGTGAAATGTAAACTATATCTACAATTTTCTTAATTGTTTCAGGTGCTTGTGTACCTCAAGGGTTTCGAGCCACTACAGCGCATCAAGCTAGCTCGTATGACGGCACTGTGGATCGGTAAGTACTGCATCTTGCTTTGTATTCCATATTTTATTCATCAGTTAGTTTACCCAGCCATATTACAAACAAGTTCTCGTATAACTTAGATACAGCTGAATATAAGTAATTTAGATGGAGTGTACGTCTATCTGAATTCTATAACCCAGCTCTGTGTAACACGATACCTCTTGACAAATAAAGAAATCATTAATCGCAAAAAAAAAACTGCATTTTGGTTTTTTTTTTATTAAAAGAACACTAAATTTTTTTTATTTAATAGAAAAGGACGAAATCTCAAAAAATTATGATTTTTTTTAAATCGAAATGCAAATGACCATATTGTACCATTATAATTTTATCGAACCAGACACCAATTTCACCATATTACTAGAAGCTCCCATGGCCTTGCTCCAACCCGCACACATGCCACGCACGTGGCGCGAGTTCGATCCCAGGTCACACAGAGGCGTCTTTTAGAAATAACAATAAATTGTAAAGAAATATGCACACGATTAGAGCCATGTAACGTGTACTGCGTTGCGCGGTGTCGAAGTAGTGCTAGATTAAAGTACGGCCATCATTGGAACACGTTCATTGCGTGGACTATATGTGGCTGCACGACATTTTTTAGTTGAAGGAGTTAATCTTTTCTGTGATCGAGATTGGAAAAACTTATAATTCAGTTGAATTCAAGTACCTAGTAAAACAAATTGCTTTTTCCTTCTATTGTTTTTTTTTATGATTTTTTTTCTTGAAAATTTTCATATTTATTTATTTATTCTTTATTACATTTTAGTTGGAAGCACTAAAAAGTTATTTATTTATTTTTTTATTTTAATAAAGAATAAATAAATAAATATTGTAATCTTAAATAAATATTGTAATGTATTAGAATTTTGCTCGATATTATGAAAATTAAAATATGCTCATGTGTCCGCTCCGAGACAGGTGTAGGTATTCAAAAGTATGAAGAGATGACTGCAATAGTTATCCCAATGTTTGAATTACCTTGTACTTTTAATATTGTTTAAAATATTAATTCTTGTAAAATAAAAAGGCAAGACATAATCATCACAGACCTTTTACATTCAACTGACTTAAACTTTCTGAATAACTGACTGACTCCTTGAACTATAAATGGTTTAATAAAAATAAATGCTTTGAGTATTCACGATCTTCTATATTTTGTACAGGCAACGGTTGCGTCCCGCCGTCAGTCCTGCTGGTGTTGGTGAACGAGCACCTGTTGAAGGACAACCTCGCTCTGGACTTTGTGCTGGAAGTGTTCGCGACCGTGAAGGCGGAGCGCGGGGTCACGTCCCTCGTCACCGCACTCAAGAGGGGGCAACTTGAAGGCAGGTGGGTGATGAGACAATGACAGTTTCTTTACAATTGTAGATGCTATATTAAGGCAGACTGCCCCATTTTTCTGGTGGTCGCAGGTGGGACTGCTAAGCATGAGGCCCTGGTTTCGATTCCCAAGTCAGGCATTGTGTTATTGGGTTTTTCCATCAGGAATTTCTCAGCCACGGAGTTTAGATTTGTATCCGGTTGATGGCAATAGGTTTGCCCTCTTTTACATGGGACTTGAATATAACCGTCGAAGAGTGAGTGTACTATTAGGTACACCTCTGTCTCTTCGGGGATTACAAGCGTTACGTTATGATCTATTTATATTGCAAACAAGCATGAAGCTAGCCTGTTAGTAAGTGGTCTCTACCGTGGTATGACATTAATATAGGCAAAACTGAAATGACTACCCATACCGCGGCATATATGAGTATACCTTGAAAAGTTGTTGCAAATATCTTAGCGACTGTAACAACTTATACCAGGCTTGAATCGCTCCCTAACACATCCTGGTGAATTTTCTGTAAAATTCGACATTACAAGTTAGGGTAGAGCAATGCGTCGTTGTACTGGCTTGTCGTACTATTGCGATATAGTCATTAATGCCGCTACATTACCTTTACATAAAGGTGCTCCTCACCGCACCATTCGCCTGTAATATAACAATCCAAGATTCGATTTTATACAGAAACAAGTGGGATTAATACAAATTGTATTGTGTAATGCCCAGTTCTCCACACTCACTGATGTATTGCTCGAATCTGTACTCCTATATTACAGGCGAATGCTTCCAGTAAGGGAGCACTTCAAGAAGAAACGTCTCTCTCTTGTAATGTGCAATTGATTTAAAAATCATCTGTTCCCCAGATTGCTGGAGTTCTTGCCCCTGAACCGTCGCAGTGAGGACGTGTTGGCGTCTTCGTTCGCTTCCAGGGGACTTGGCGAGCTGCTGCGACTGCATCGCGCGCAGGCCTCACAGGTAACATGTCGATATAATGTCTTCTCGACAATACTTAACACATGTAATGAGTACGGGAACCTACTAGCAAACGAAATCATAAATTTTCATTTTTTTTTTTCCATGAACTGAGCGATATAAAGGCAGGTGATTTACTATAAAGAGCTCACGTTATGGTATAGACAATGGCTGCTGATTTCTCTCGATAGCTTGGTAAGCTAGGCAGTGCACTTAGCATATGTGAGATTGATATTCGGGTAAAAAAAAAGTTTGCTTTCACTCTAATGATAGTTTTTTTTTCTATTTCTAAATTAACAAATTTAATTTTAAATTTAATTGATACATTTACAGCTGTGTATGTATACGAAATGATGTTGAATTAGTACAGCACCTCATATGAACTTTTTAAAAAGCTTGATGCTGTCTCTTGTTGATTGTAATTAACATGCTCTATCTCCTTCTGCAGGAGGCACGTCGCGAGCTGACGCAGGCCCTCCTCGACGAGCTGGCGGAGGACAAACCCATACGTGATCTCATCCAAGAGCTGCGCGACATGGCCGTCAAGCATGCCATTCCAGAGCATGAAGTTGTTGCCATTGTGAGTAGCAAGTTCCTTTTTATAATGTTAGGGAAAAATATTACATACTTTTAAAACACCTATGGAAAAGTTTGAGTTGTGAAAGAAAGCTTCAAGGTGGTGGTGGTGCATTCACGCCGAATATTGTTAGTAGGTAACAAACAACGGAAAACAACAATGTTATAGCAAACGAAGAATAACTCATAGAAATATACGGTTTTGTTATTTATTTCCTTTATTCTTTTTATATACTTATTTTACATATTTTTAAATATTTCTTTAAAAAAAACCATTAAAAAATAGTGGTCTGCCGGTATCGGGAGCAGGGTCCAAGCTACCGGTGGTTAGGGCTCCAGAGACGGGAACCTCCTCACAATGCGAGCCGAATCAAGGGGTACTGCCTTCTGAATAAGGCCCTTGATTGAACCGCCTAATAAAAGATTATTGTTAATTTATTACTTCAAGCACAAAGTACGGGGGAGACTTAATTCCATAGGCATTTTCTACCAGTCAACCTTTTGGTGATGCAGAGACAAGCAGTGGTAGGTGTATATCTGAAAAAAAAAAAATAATACTAAGATAATTATTTTCAGATATACCAATAAATCTTGCTAAGAGTTTTTCAAACTCTATTGACTACTGTGATAAAGTAGCTACTTTCAATCTTACCACACAGAAATCACAAACAAATAAACTATGTGTTAGTATTCTAAATTATTTAGTAAGGATACATCATTTACTTTTTAGGGAAACTGTAATAAGACGTATTCCTTTGTATCCAAATGATACTTGCTGATTTCATCAACTAGCCTAAAATTGTTTTTGCTTGTTCTAATGTTGATACTCGATGACGAGTCGGAGTACAACTAGAAATCGTTTCGAGCTAGTTCGGACAGAGTTATTCGGTCCGTCCTGTGCTTGTCACGCCATCTTTTTGTGCCTTGTCGATATGGCAGTCTGATCAAACACGAAACCTTCGTTACCTCGACACAAATTAGGTTCATCGTACTAATGTTTGTCCAACGTTGGTGACAGATTTGGCAGTGTGTGATGTCGCGTGGTGAGTGGAACAAGAAAGAAGAGCTGTTGGCGGAGCAGGCGGCCAAACATTTGCGCCACTACACGCCGCTGTTAGCTGCGTTTGCGCAGTCCGCGAAGGCAGAGATTGCTTTACTTACTAAGGTATGTTGATACTGGTTTTTTTTTGTACTAATATTTTGTAAGAAAGAATACCTGACAAAGATACCTATACTATCATAACATCATGCCTTGTGATATCCGAAGGGTTGTGCAGTGGTGAACCTAACAAGTTCACCCACAATTCGCCAGTTATGTTTAGAAAATTCCTGATGGAAAAACCCAATAACAGTCCCTGACCCTAGTATCGAACCCAGGACCTCATTGCTCAGCAATCGCGCTTGCGACCACTAGATGGACATCCTATCAGTGATAACGATGATACCCAAAAATTAAACATTGGATTGACATTAACTTTCGAATAGCTGAAAGCTTTAATAAACTCTGAAAAGTCGTTGAAGTAACACAAAACGCTTTCAAAGCGCCTTTTTCCTAGGACCACTTTATAGTGATGAGAGGCAAAACAAGCAGCCAAACTAAGCAATATTCCACTAGCAAGCAGAATATTCTATTTATTTTCTTCATTGTTCCTCAATACGTTTGTCCAATAATTTCGTCCCATCTCCAGGTGCAAGAGTACTGTTACGAGAACATGAACTTCATGCGCGCGTTCAGCAAGCTCGTAGTGATGCTGTACAAGACCAACGTGCTGTCCGAGGAGGTGATCCTCAAATGGTACCGCGATCCCAACTCCAGCAAGGGCAAGATGATGTTCCTCGACCAAATGAAGAAGTTCGTCGAGTGGCTACAGAGCGCCGAAGAAGGTAGATGGCTCACTTTTTATAATCAACTAGCATTTGAACACGTTCGCCTAGGTAGTCTTAAAATGGTCAAGGGAACATTTAACTTGGATGGGAAGAACTATTTATTGTAATCCAGGTCATAATGTACCTACGATTGTTTTATCTGATGTGGTTCAGCAGTAATGCCTGACTATTTTATAAATTCATTCAGTTGTGATAACCTGAACTTGTCCTTTCCTGTCAATAGTGTGTAGTTACATGAATTGTTGTCAACTCGTTATTTACTGGTCTACAAATGACAATAGTTGATGTAAGAACAGTAGATTCTTCGAAAATTGTATTTGTTAGCCAAATTCGCAGCTAAAGTAATACCGTCGTGTTGCGGTCCTGTAAGGCTGCTTTCACATTAAGGCGTTAGCAGCGCGACAGTAGCGCGACAGAAGCACAGTCGAAGACAAAAACTAAAAAAAAAAAGATTTTTACCGTCTGGACGACAGACGCGCGACTGTCGCGCTGCTAAAGTCGCCTAAATGTGAAAGCGGTCTAAGGCAGTCCTCTTCTCAGAAAGTTCGCAGCGATTGGTGTAATTGTATGGGTTGATGCTAATCATGCTATAATCTCATTCCAGAGTCCGAGAGCGGCGAAGAAGAAGATTAGATTAAGAGCAGCGAGTGAGACTGACAACACAACGCGCCGTCCCACCAATGAAGCATAATCATAGCCCGCGCACCCACGTCCGACCCCCGACAGCAGCCCGACCGACCGACCGACCGACCGACCGACCGACCGACCGACACGACCGACGCACGGGGCGGCGCTATCCGACAGACGCGGCCGTCGTACCTACCACAACTGTACCATAATAACACTAGGGCGACCACAGTACGGGACAATGTTTTCTACAACTGTATATTATTCATTTCTAAATAACATGTTGATGAAATACCATATTTTTTATTCAATTTTTTTAGTAAAATTCAAATAAATGGTGGAAACCAAGTTTGTGTTTTATTGTGTCAGCCAGCGAGCTAGTAACTTTTGTGATTTCATTTGTTCCTAAACTGCGTGTGTTTGAGATGATTCATAGGAAATCTGTCAGTCATTGTTCCAATGTATCCTTAGTTTTCCTGAACCTGCGTGTTGTCAGGATCATGAGTTTAATGCAAAATTTTTGTTCTTCCACACACTATAAAAATAATTACTGATTAGGTGGTTTGGCACTGAATGGAAGCGAATTTTTGTAACGAAATCTTACAAAGCAAATTGTTTAACGTACAGACTAGAAGCCAGCCAAAAGAAGAGACTCAAGTCTTCTGGAAAACTCCTTCCATTGTCGGGAAAGCAGTTAGAAAGAAGCTCTATGGTTTGTACAGAAGGCAGCACATAAACCTACCCAAAACCAGTGGAATAGGAACTAACATTGCTATGTGTGCCGGCAGAGATGCTAGCTCATCTTATACTGGTTTTAGGTAGGTTGATGTGCTGCCTTCTGTACACAATTAATTTAAATTTTGTAAGATTTTGTTACAAAAGTTCGCTTCCATTCCATGCCGCGGCAATGTTAGTTAAGCATTAAAAAAAACCGTGAATTTTGAAAGCTGAAGAAATTAGGAAGAAGCACACTAGTTCAGTCAAAATGAACTCTTAGTTCATTCACACTGGTTCAAGGTTGATTGGCAAAATTTGTCAGTATCGGTTAGCTTGGTACCTGAGCTGAACGTAGTCCTCCCCAAAACCTCCCCTCGACACAGAGCTAGCCAAAAAGAGAAGATGTTAGAGAATCTCAAGTTAATTTTAACTTTATTTAAAGTCGCAGGACGTAGATAGTAACACGCGCTGTATATAGTTTAGTCAATCACTATTACAATCGAGCACAATTTCCCCGATTTTGTGTATATGGTAGGGCCAAACCAGTGAAGTAGGTACTAGATTAGGACAGGGTGGAAGGGACTTCTACGCAGAAACGGTTACCATTTTCAATACATCATCCAAAAATAGATTTTTATCAACGGTAATTAAAAATAAAATCAGCTGACACCTACTCGGTCAAAATGTATGGAACACCAGCTTTTTTTTTTTAAATTCATCTGCCTAGCCTTTTCCCAACTATGTTGGGGTCGGTTTCCAGTCTGTCAGTTCCGGATGCAGCTGAATACCAGTATTTAACATTTTTGAAAACTACCCATTAAAAATTTCTATGTGGGGTTCAGAATGATGTACTGAACACCAGGTCACTGTTTGCGCGTCGATGTCCCTTTCACCCTGTATAATAAATAAATAGCAACAAACATTAGCAAAGTAAACAAAGCAAGAAAAACATTAAGTTAGTAAATCCACCAATACAAGTGTTCTTTACAGCAGTAATTAAATACCTACAATTTGTTACTTTACTTTTTTTTATCAAATACACATCTCAAATCTTGAGTGCCAAGACTTAGGTAATAATACTATCATCCTGTAAGTTAAATAGCGTTATGGCACTTTAGCAACCGCTCTTTCAACAGACTACAGAAAACATACATAACCGACGCAGTATTAAATAAAAATGTACACGTGTTTTACGAAATAAAACAGCTTCCTATTGAAATCTACCCTTTTCATTTAGCATATAACAGTATTTTTTTCCGCACAACTGTTGGTAGGTACCTAGTTCCTTTGTGCTAATTCCCCCACATTGACATGGCACAATTAGAGACCTTGGAAGACCCCAATTCCGTTACTCTTATTCAAGATTTGAATAAGCCCAGCTGCGTAGTTTTAAGAAACCAGTATTTTACTCTTGTGTGGAATATTAAAGGATGTATTGCGCAAATAATTGCCCCGTAGAAAATGTAATGGGCTAGCTCGCCGTCTGGCCGTCTTATGACGACAGGCCGTGTCGACGGCGCGTTTGTGTTCCACGCGCGCCTCCAAGAGATATCAGTAACCAGGAAGGGGTCCGCAAGAGCCGATGCCTGCCGTGGCTGCGGGACTGTTCGAAAGAGATACCGCGGCCCTGGAACACAAAGGGCAAAGAAGGAACTTGGATGGGTTTTAGTCAGTCCAATTCTGACACTCCCTTCCGCCCAGAGCAAATGGCTTATTTGATGATTTACCTACCAAAAAAAAATGAGATAGGTGTACCTACATTATATTATGCATACCACATAGTAATACCCAAATTATGCTCATTTCTGTCTCATAAACATAACATCAGGCCTGGTATTCCGAAGGGTTAGGCAGAGTTGTCCATAACAACCACATTTTGCCGGTTTTGTTTCAGTCCCATTCAAAAAGAGAGCCAATTTCGAATCCAGGGCATCATGCTCAGCCGTACAGCTTGCGACCACTAAAACATTAAGGCAGCGTAAGCCGCCCCATATGATGACTCGGCTGTTGATGGGTATTTTTCCCATTCTACATAGTACAATCAACCGCCCATCATAACAGCTGTTTTTGTCAAATTGTTACCAGTGATGGGCGGTTTATTGTACTTTCTTGAAGGAGTCCCACACAAAACGCTTAGCCGCAAGCGCGACTGTTAACCGTGGGATCCTAGGGTTGATTTTTTTTGCCAGTAGTAGCACGGATCCTATCCATCCTCCTACAGTATTACATTATCTGTGCTCCTACTCTTGACTAGTCGCGATCGCGACTGCTAATAGTGGGGTTCTGGGTTCGAGATTAAAATTTGCCGCGGTGACCTTATGTACCATCAAACTCCAAGCATTTATTTCAACTAGACCATTAGAGGCACTTTTGAATATCAAAAACAAAAAGAAGAAGCTACAGTCAAAGTTATTATTCTCTGTGGAGAAGAATGGGTAAGAAACTCCATGAACGCTCTTTTAAATCAAAATATCGTTACAAAATCTTGGTTACATCATGCATGTTGAGATTATAACTACATAATATACATAATTATGTGAGAACACGATCGTCAGTTCGAGTTTCGAAACTGAACTATTAGCGCCATCTGGTGGGAAACAATAAAATGATTACATACATGCTTCGCTCGCTAATGCACCCTCCCCTTTTCAGTTACATTTATTCTCATGTCTGTATGAATGAACAAATACACAGGGCGGAGGCGGGCTACTTCAATTTAGAATTTTGAAGCTCTCGTCTCTCGCTCTTGCATCCTATTAGTACCAAGAGCGGAACCAGGGGGGGGGGGGGGGTCATGACCGGGCGTCATAACCATCCCGATCTGGGCTGGGCCTAAGTAGACCGTGATTATTTTTCTGAACTTATTGATTTAAATAGTATAAATAGAGGCCCGGCTTGCTTCGCTCGCTCATTGAGTTCTTTTCATCTTAAAACTTGAAAAACTTACTATATCAGAGGCAGGGCCGTAGGCACGAGGGGTGGGTGAGGGTTTAACCCCCCCGAAATCTCCGACAACTATAAAGAAATCAACATATCCGAGGCGGAATGCTAAAATTTTCTTGCTCGCTTCGCTCGCCAATATGTATATCCTATAATTTTTCAATTCTGCAAATTTGACAGAGTCCTTATTTCTGTATAAATTCACAAAAGGAGTGGTGCACAAATTTTCCAGTTAGCTTCGCTTGCTAGTACAGTACTTTTTCAATTCGCTATAAGTTGACAGAGTTCTTCCTATAGTTATTTCTGTACAAATTAACAAAAAGAGTGGTGGTGAAATTGTCCAGCTCGCTTCACTCGCTAATAGGTACATTCTGTACTTTTTCAATTCTCCATAAGTTGACAGAGTTCCTCCTATTCTCATTTCTGTACACATTAACAAAAGTAGTGGTGCTCAAATTTTCTAGCTCGCTTCACTCGCTAAACATCCTGTACTTTTCAATTCTAAGTATAATAAGTTGATAGAGTTCCTCTTTTCTCATTTCTATATGAATGAACAAAAAGAACTTAATTCCAAGGAAGGGTGCAAAAATTTTCGAGCTTATTTCGCTCGCTCTTGCATCTAAATACTTACATAACTCCTGTATGAATTGCTCAAAAGAAGATCTAACCTACCCGATGTAGTTCGAAAATTTTCGAGCTCGCTTTGCTCGCTCTGATGTTCTGCGTTCTTTTAAGGTTTTCTCTATAAACTGACACAATTTCTGAAAGCCTATCAAATTCGAACGGTGGGCTAAACTATACGAGGTCGCTGCGCTCGCTCTTGAATCCTGACTCTTCTAAATTGATAGGCTTTTCACAAACAGAATTAGTCCTTCCTTGCGTGAATCGACCTGACAAACGAAAACCTTTTGTGTAGGTAAATTCAGAGGTGGTTGATATAATTTCGTTTTTCAAAAGTTGTTTATAATTGTTTACCCTCCATCTGCCTTTTTTTTATTCGGGGTAACCCGTCCCAACCAAATTCCTGGCTATGGCCTTGTGTGACCCCCCCATCTGGGACCGCGCCTGCGCCTAAAGTGGGGCTGGGGAATTTAGGAACTAAAAGTAACGTTAATTTATAGTTAGATATATTTAAAACTGTAGGTAGGTCTAGGTACCTCGTTGTTCTTTTGTGCTCATTCCCCCACGTTCACATAGCACTATTAAAGACCTTGGAAGACCCTAATTCCGTTACTCTTTTCAAGGCTTGAATAATCCCAGCTGCGTGTATGATGATTAAAGAAACCAGTACGGTGCCTTTGTGTGGAATATAAAAAGATTTATTTCGTTATAAATGCCCAGGAGGAAATATCTCGAAATACATAGGTATACTTACCTATGACATCAGCCCTGTGTTTACCGATAGTTATCTGGATCCGGACTGGGATCGAAACAGAAACCAGGCTACTACTGAGATAGTTCCAATAATACTGCCCGACCAGATAAATCTAACTCACGATTTCACGTTCAACTGGTGAGCTGACGTCTAGGTCAGACGGATGGATATACTCAGGGGTAGCCCTGAGTCACACACCCGGAGCACACAAGATTTTCATTGGAAAAAAAAAACAATAATACTGCCTGACCTGTGATTCAATCCCCAGACCCCACTTTTATCCATCAATCGCACTGACGAAGATGATGATGGAGCTCTTGCAAGAAAAGTAAATTCAACCGCATAAGTGGCAACAATTCGACACTGCCGACACTCTTATATCGTATCAGTTAAGATGATTTTGGCAGTGCAAGTGCATTACCACTGATGGCTGACGGCTATACTACCATAATATATGTATTTGTGAAATGATCTTTTGACGCGTAGCCAAACTCGGGACTAACGTCGCCTTAGCTTAGCTTGTATTTCAATGCATTTTATAAAACTTTATCACCAACGGAGACGGAATTTTAGACATTAACATTTCAGCTATGGCAATACATGGGTGTGATCCAATCTTTTGCTTTAGATGTTCGTAGGTAGGAAGCTGTGACCATTTACAAACAGAATTAGCAACTGCTCATTTAACATGCATCTACATCGTAAGTTACTTTTGTAGAGCAACATGAGAGCAGTAAGTAATTTTTTTATATTTTTTCCGCATACATTTTGCGGCTTTACATTTTGTCATGTTGTTGCCCAAAATTGTCATTTTGTCAATTAATTAACTTAATGCTATCCAAAAGTAACTTCGGTGTAGATGCACTATAACTAAAAAATAAAAGCCACCACGCGGGCGCTGACCTCAGTACTTAAAAGGCATGGAACACATTTATTTGGTCAGAAAAGCTCATTTACCGCTAATCAAATCAAATCGAAAACTATTAAACTCAGCAATGGAATGGGCCCCATTGCACAGTTTCCTGCGTGGTAGTTTCCTCCATATATTCGTTCCTAGGACAATATATATATCCATCTAACAACCATTAATTTAATTCACCTGTGGTCTAGAACACTCATATGGAAAACTAACTTTTAGGCATTGCAGTGACATTAGGGGGCGAGCCTACTGCCATCAACCGGGTACAAATCCAGACTCCATGTCTGCTACTGAAAAAATCCTGATGGAAAAACTCAATAACACTTTGCCCGACCCGGGAAACGAACCCAGGCCCAGAACGCCATGCTCAGCAGTCGCGTTGAGTATAAATCGACTTCTTGAGTCTCCAATGTATTTATGTAGGAATTTTTTAGGTAGGTAAGTACTAAAATTTTGGCAGTTAATTAGTCCTCTGGTGGACCCCTCGACGACAAAGCGTGATTCTTAGGATAATACATATAGCTTATAGGTACTACCTACTTAGCTTTTGTCCCACGGGAGCTTATAAAATCGGTCCAGCAGATAATAACGGCCAGCCAGAAAAATCGCGAAAAAAAATTATTAAGTTGTATTAAAGTGATGTCAATTAACTCCCCTTCGTAATTTGAAAATAATTGTACATGTTTATATTCTTAATTCAATGAAATTACACGCCAAAATGCCAAATCATCCGGTCATTTTTCAAATTGTAAAGATTGCGTAATCTCATTCGGTCGTTTTTGATTTCCATAGACAAATAAAGCAAGGGGAGGCAACCTTCCGGAGCATTCATCGAGGACTTGTTTAACGGCCATAACATTGTCCCGGCGTTCGTTTTGTTTCGCCCCTCTTGGTCCAAGGACAGCGCGGTCCGACGGTCCAAGGTCACGTCAGGTGATGCCAAAAAGTCTACACGTGTAACGCTAACGGTTTTATTATTATTAGTGTAGTACATAATGAGCATTGAGTTTAAATAGAGCGTAATAAGATGTTGCAGATGGCGAACCCTTTGTAATTTAAATCTTGTATTACAAGTTTAAGGTCTTTCTTATGGAATTACAGATTAAAGGATCTTATACCTATTGATTAATTTAGGTAGTAGGTATCCCGTATCTGATAACACATCATCTAAATGATATTAATTAGATAGTTATCAAAGTAGGTGCCTCGTTGGTCTAGTGGTCGCAAGAGCGACTGCTGAGCATGTAGTCCTGGGTTCCATTCCCAGGTCGGGCAAAGTGTTGTTGATTTTTTCCATCAGGAATTTCTCAGTAGCAGTCACGGACTTTGGATTTGTGCCCGGTTGATGGCAACGCCCCCTATTACATGGTACTTAAACATAACTGGCGAAATGTGGATGTACTATTAGGTACACCTCTGCCATACCCTTCTGGGATTACAGGCGTGAATTGTACTGAGTGTGATGTGATTGACGGTGTTTTATATATTTTAGTGGAATATGTCCGGAACGAAGCTGAGAGGATTTCTTTTGGGCTTGCTTACAGCATTAATACACGACAGCGATGTATGTAATAGTATTCTTGCTATCCCCTTATCAGAGGAAGCAAGATTTATTTATATAAAATGGTTGATTTTGATTTAAAACGTAGATAAGATAAATAAGTAAGATGTGAATATTTTTGATTTAAAACGTAGATAAGATAAATAAGTAAGATGTGAATATTTAAATTAATAGGTCTGTAACTATGGCGATGGTATGATCATGCATGATCAAATCCTATTTTTCAATAAAGAAAACAAAAACCCCCGACGCTGAACCGAGTGATGAAAATCCTGAAGTGCGCTTTTATTTAGGCATTCATGCGAGTGTTTGTTAGTGAAAACTGGTATAAATGTGATGGTCCATCCATTCCTTGTGTTGGAAACAACAAGGTTACCTAAGTAAAATGACAAGGAGCTTGAGTCTGTCTTGCATCTCGATATTTCTTTATTTAGAGTCGTTTTACTAATGTTATTAGCCCACAGGAAACGGTACATCCATTCATTAGACACTAGGTACACACGACGACCAATCAAGCTATACAGGGTGTTTTTTTAAACGTGGGCAATACTTTAGGGGCGTGTAGTATTCATGAAAATAAGTAACTTTTACTATGAGACCGACCATGAAATCGCGAAAAAAATATCAGCTGCTCCATAAATTATTGGTAGCGTAACTCGAAAAAATGTATGCAACTGCAGATTTTTGAAACATATTTCATAGTTAGCCCCATAGTAAGAGTTGATCATATTTATGAGTACTTTAGTCCCTTAAAGTATTGCCCACGTTTAACCAAACACCCTGTATAGAACCAGTTTATGTGGATCTCTCATTGTACAGGAAATCTATACAAAGCGACGCCAAGTTATACTGGTAATGTATAGCTTGATATGTCGCTGTTTGTACAAGGCTCGACATGACGACATCTAGGCTAGTTTCTTTTGTACTGTTATCTCATCAAACTTAACTGTAAACAGTAATACATTTCCTTATTTTACAATAAATGTTTTCCCACGCAAATAACAACTTACAATTAGGTGCAATAGTCGATGAAAGGAATCTGATTTCAATTCGTGATAGGTCAAATAAATAGCTGTTAATTGCTGAGATTTTATATTTAACTAGCTTAGTAACCGTTCAGTATACAATAGCCTTAGATAATATAATTTTATTGTAATTTGGAAACGACATAACTATCAAAGTGCAGCTGATTTGAAAGTCGCGAATTCGATTATACAAGGTGTAAACGGACCCTTTACGAAGCCGGCAACCAAGCATTTTGTCCATCAAATTAAGTTACTTTACGGAAAAAATATTGCTGGGAAACGACTTTTTTTTGGGGTTTAAAATCACGTTTTGTGGTAGCAGGTAGGACTCAATGTAACTAACTAGATGGTTCCCAGGTATGTACCAGAAAAAAAAGATTGCAAATGACGCAAAGAACATGTGCCTTTCGGCTTCGCTAAGGGTCTTTTTACACCCATTATGTATCCAGCATATTTAACCAGATCCCCTACACTTACTATAGTGTATCTATTTAATAGATGTGGAAACACTGTCTCATAGCCACAAGTAGTCAGGTAGCTGTCACTAATGTCAACTGTCAGTCACCACGAATGGCGCGAAGTTGGAACGTGAAGCGTACCCTGGACTGGGGGCTTGGTGGTGTGGTAAGCCTGTGATATAGTTAGTAAATTGTGTTATCAACCTATTAGCTCAGTTACAATAGGATACTACACTGACAATTCTGACAATGCTTCTAGCATGATCTTTTAGCTTCGAGAATTAAAAAAAAAATGTATTTATTGACACTAAGAAAAAAGTTATGTATAAGTTATGTTATAGGTATTAACATGAGAAGATTCCTATTCATTGTAGGTTCATTTGTATTGTTTTGAACCAAAACGTTCAGCAAAATATATATTTTACCCTTTGATTGACCACCTGGTCAGTCAAAATTAAGGACCTATTGTACGATTTTTTTAAAGGAAACGGTACCTATTATAAAATGTTAGACAACAAAAGGTAACTTGAACCAAACAATCAAAGAGACAGACATACAAGCAAAATCTCACAAGAGTAACTCTCGAATAAAACGCAATTTAAATATTACCTAACGTTATAATATTAACCCATCCTCTTTTAAATAATACGTTGTATTACAAGTACAGCGAATACAAACTGGTCCAGAACCCAGCAGCTGTACTCGGCATAGGAAGCGACGTGGAAAAGCCGGCAGATCACATCAATGGGGCGCACACCTGCGCAAGAGTTTTTGGTCCCGCAGACGTACCTATGCAAGTACTTGATGTAAGGGCTGGCACGATTGCTTGTGAATTAATGTCGAATACATCTTTTGAGTTTTTGGATGAAGAGATAAGTGAAAATATATGGAAGATGTGGAAGAGTTGGGTACAACCGTCTAAGTTCATTTAACCCCATTCAATAAAAAACATTGTCGTTCATTATTTCATTCTTGCATGCTGTGTCTGTCGCATTATATTGTACACTATGCTTGTATCATATTGCTTGTAGCATTAGGATAAACAGTGTAACAATTGTAGATAGGCCAATAAATAAATAAATAAATAACTATTTCATGGAAAAGTCATTCAATGGGTTTTAATGAACTTAACTTTTAATTAACTTATTAACTAAACTTTATTGAACTTAATGTTATAACTAATCATTTATTTTATTGTTATATTTTATATAATTCTGTAACTACATACGTGTTACTTGCGCGACTAATTTTTCATCAACATACAACCTGACACTGACCTGCAAATTGCAAAAAACATAAGAAAATTGGAATTTCGCGGACGACCCTGGCGCTTCCACCATAAGACGGAATTGTTTAGGACGTAGTGATTTTGACCGATGTGGTAGGTAATTACTTTTGAAAAAGAAATTTAAGTACTTTGAAGTTCTAGTCAGAGGGTCTTAGGTCTGAAAGGATGTGCCTCTGCCTGTTAGCTCAATAAAAAAAAAGTGATCGAATTGGATCATCAAAATCACCCAAACAATTATTAACAAAGAAAGTTTTGATCTCCAAAAGGGGTGTCATTGCTGATATTTCTTGTAAATAAAGGACAATAAAGAAAGCCACTGACTTATGTCAGTTAATTTTGCAACCATAAATGTCAAACACTATAACTATGCAAGATACAGCCATAAAGCATTTATGCTCTACACATACAAAAAAAAAAATTAAAATAACAAAATTCAAGAAAATACTCGAACAAAAACTTAAAAAGCCGGCTAAGCTCTCAACCCTCGCTCACACAAAGGTCTACTTATCCCAACCTGAATGCGACAATCACTGATATAGAATAAAAGCTCCCGCGATACCCATATACGCAAAAAATGCTTACAAGATCCCCTTTTTAAAACCAACCGAGCTTACTCGGATTGCAGATGTCTTATATTCTCTTATAGCCGAGAATCTTCAAAGCTTCCTGTATAATATCATTACAATAAGTCTTAAAATCAAAATGACCATTTTTGAATTACAATGGGCAGTATTGGATAACCGTTTCAGCCAGTTTCTTCTCCCAGGATTTTCAAGGTGAACTGGAAACAGGAACTGGGGGTCTTTGGAGAGCAGAAGGGGTTGTTGAAAAGGTAGCAGCTTCAAGGTGAAGGTCTACTGTCAAACATTGGAGCTCAAATCGTAAAGGTATCGTGCTCGCTTAGTAGCACCCGGCAGCGGCACCCCAATTGTGAGTTTTGGCAACGGGGCGTTTTGAGGGACGGTCTCATGTAAATTTTGACATTCAAAATTATATCAGCCTAATTTGAATAAATGACAATTTGATTTTGTGTAGTAGGTACACTTTTAATGGCAACATGACAAGTTTTCAGAAAAGGCATAAAACGTTGTTTTCTTTATGATTTATTTGTACACAAGGAAAAAAAAACTTAAGTACATAACACAGAGTGAATAAAGTCGAACAGTGAAGATATATTAAAATGGGAACTGCCTCCTAAACTAGGCCATAAGCCTGTGTTTTAGGAGTCAAGTTTTTAACGTCAGCGAAGAATTTTGGAATAAGACTAAGTGTAAAAGAATATAAATTTCTGCTATCCACCAATAATTCTTCACAAATCAAAGATACGTTTCTGTTGCTACCACTGACATATAAAAAAATCTACAATCGAACTTGTTCCGGAACTTGTTTTTCTTGTCATCATGGTGTGACGTCACAATGCGCCCACGCATCTCTTAATAACTGATCAATAACCAGGGTAACCGACCTGGCGGAAACATTTTTGTCAAAAAAAGGTATTATTGTATGGCTTACTGACCATTGATTTTATTGTTAATAAATTATGTCGGCACGAGTTTATGGGTCCATAGAAGGTTTTTTCACTGTCAACTATGATTTTAGTCAACTTTAGTTAGATAGAAGATCAAGATGGGGCAGTTTTTTTTTTTTAGTTTGTTCATGGCATCTCGCAAGGTCAACCTATGAGTCTAGCTTCTGTTTAACCGGACTATCCTGTGGATGCCTTGAGAGTAAGGAGAATGGGGCAGTGATGAGTACCAAGTCTTTTTATGCTAATGTTACGTTTGGTAAAATATTCGGCCAGCTACGAGATTGGCCAAGCCTTGGCCTGGCCGTCATCCAAAAGACCCTATCCACCCGCCCTCCCCCTCCCTCCATGGTCCTATTATGAGAATCAGAAATAAATAATTTATCATGATGCCCAGCCAAACCAATCTTCACCAGAACCATCGTAGATACAGAGTGATCCGTTGCGAGGTTGATCATGCTTTCTGGTCACAAATATAATCACCACGAGATAGCAATGCTAGAAAAGTAACGACAGCTAGTCTCCAAAGATTTTCACTGGGCATTTTTCTCTAGAATTATACCACTATCATAATCAAAGACATTCAAATATTACAAGAGATCAAGGGGTGGCCAATTTTCGAATTCAATATTCAAACTGCAAAGTACACTGAATGGTCAAATAAAATGTTCCCAAAATATCCATTCGGTATTCAAATTTTTCAACAAACACAGACCGCGTTGTTCCAAACTCGAACTTCGAAACAATAAAAATATCGGTAAGAACTTTCTCCGCATCCATTGTCTGCCCGCGTTCCTATTGATGTAAACTTAACGTAGATCATAAAATTCTTTAGAAATAAGGACGTGACGAGACCCAAGATGGATTGTTAATAATTTTTACCTAAGCAAGTACAATAAGTACAACAAACTCGGTACCTGCCCTTTCTGAGAACTGGTTGTGAAAAAATTTCGCCTTTGTGTAATGTTTCCGGGGACCATCAGACAATTCGACAAAACAGTTCGAAATTCGAAAGATAGAATTTGTAATACGAGTTTGTAAAACAAATGTTTTTGAACTTGGAAGAATGGGTTTCGATTCCTTTAAAATTGATGCATGTTGTTATTTCGTGTTCAGTTAAGAAGTTGCAGATGACAAACAGAAATCGTCAGAGACATAGACATAGCATTTATTTTTACCCTACTACGGCGAAGCAAAAAGAAGGGTTATGATTTTTTCTTAGCACTTAAGATGCGAGTGCATTACAGTCGGTGCTTTAATGAAAAATAACATGGAACATTGTACACAAACATAAAATCTTTAACAGCACAAACAAGAAAATGGTGGTGATGGTCCATCACCAATTTCTAATTGTACCTATACTAGCGGATTTACTTTTAAAAAATGCAACGTTACATGTGAATTAGGGTAGTTTTCTTAGAAAACACATCCCACGACGACGGTCCACCACCGTTCCAAATCTGATTTCCGTCTGTCAATTGTCATCACCATTTACTTTTTGGTTAGCACCACTTTGTGAATTTTTAATATTTTTATACATACATATTTCGAAGTAACCCAATTCGAGTCAAGTGTACAACTAAATAAAAATAATTAGAATGAAGATTAGGAAGTGGTCCAATTTCCTCATCACTTTCTTATTTTAAAATGTCTTAAGATTTTACACGATAGGGGAATCTAAAAATTATGCAAAACTATTCAATAAAACGCGTGGAAGGCAGTATATAAAAAATTGTTCATTCATTCAATTTGTTACATTCATAATGAATCTCCGTTTGAAATAGGAAAACAGAATTATTTATTTGCCATAGATAAAATAAAACAAAGTTATTGTTTGTATCGAATGTTTTGACAGGTCTTTGCAAAAATAAAGTTAAAAACGTAAATTTTATTCTGTAGGCAATTTTTTGATAGTGCCATTGACTATTTTAACTTGGCAGGGGGAATTTATTTGATGATCTTTTAACCCGTTGTTTGCCATTTTGTTAGAAAACTACATAGATAAAAAAAACTGGTAAAATTGCGGCGAACTGTGACAATAGACTTTATTTATTGCCACTAAACTGGTAATGCTAACGCCATCATATAAATTGCTTGACAATAAGAACATGAGCTAAAAAGAAAATGATTGAAAGATATCTGTGCCGTCATTTTTAATGAGCATTTAAAATCGACGTAAGCACGTTTATAGTTAGCCAAAGATTAACCTAAAGTAGGAAACAATATTGTACCTACGCGCTACGGGAGGAAGCAGTCCTAAACTCTAAAAGGAAAAAATAAAGACATTCAAATATTTACGAGCGATAGACGGGACAAGACGAAGAAAATCGTAATCCAATACTTGTTAGTTACTAGCATTGTGTAGCATTTGTGTGTCAAAATCGAAAAAGTTCGGGATCAAATTTTTGTATGACTTTATTACCAATGTCCGCTGTATAATTATTTTAAATCTCTTTGAGAAAAACTAAAATTTTATCAAACTAGGGTGATTTGGGAACAGTCACAAATGTCTGCTACTGGCCTACTATATCCCTACAGCATCTTAGTGTTAGTTCTTCCTGTAAACTAACCAATAAACAACTAAATTCATCGATAAATCTAGGAGATATGCAAAATACCTCGATAATGTATTCCACTAAAAATTTTACAACCTAATCCGACAGGTTTTTAAAATTGGAACTCTAATAAAAGTCACTGACCACCATGTTGAATTAAAAGTTTTTAGATTTCGAATTTGAATCTCGTGAACTGTTAAAGAAATGTTAAAAAAAATAGACTTGATGTTTTCACACATAAATCTTTATTATATAGGTGTTCATAGCAGAATTTATTTTTGGTTTTCCGTACAGAAGTTATTTTGAAAGAAAGTTCTAAGTAAGACATAGGTAATTGTTACTTTCTAGATTTTTTTTGTTTGTGCCAGACTGCTTTAAAAAAAAACTGCAGGTACCCCTTTGTCTCCTAAGCGTAGGTAATGATTTTGTGGAACCATTTGACATTCCAGTGAGATGGGCTCAGTTTAAATGGCTGCTGATACAACGAAAATAGCACTTCTATTCTACCTGTTCTCTCTTCTCTTTTTTCTCTCTCTCGCTCTGCTTATGCTTATCAAAACGAAGCTTATGGCCGTTTACACTTACACAAATCACCACCTAAATTAAAAGCGCGGTGTGGATTTTCAACTTTCAGCGCTGAACGGACCGCTAATTCAACACTGTGCTTTTATTAGACAATCCATCTTCTTCTTATGTCTTGTCCCTGGTTTGGTGCCGGATATGTCGATGGCTTATGCCATTCTTAAAGCTTCCTGAAAATTTAGACCCCAAAAATGTGGCTTATTTAGTGTAAACCGGCAATGATCTTTCTCTATTAAATTAGGTACCTATTGATATCCATCGACCAGTGTAAATATGTGTAGGTACAGTGTCTATCAGAAATATGTAATATTTAGTGAGGACTGAGGTGGTACATCATCAAACTAAAAAACTATTCTTGGAACAAACATAGAAATTCCAAAAAAAAGAATCTGTTGTCATAGACAAAACTTCATTACCTACTCCGCTACTCGATCCCTCGACCCAAAGGTATGGATGTGAGTGGCCTACTATGACAGAACTAGTCTTATTAATAGTCTCACTAAGACCTCTTAATTACGTAAAAGTGTCATAAAATATCTTTTAAAAACATTTAAAACGGTAATAAACGAATCAAAAATAGTGTTTTATATACGAGAACAGGACATCCTTGTTTTTTTACGGTTCAGATATTAGGCCTAAATTGATTATTCAAATTAGTAAACAACAGTTAGTTCTACCGGTTCTACGTCAGTCGGTTACAGTTTTGTCTATGGTAACTGAATTAAATGAGGAGTTAAGATCGTTGACACTGATTATTGGGTAATATGTAGTAAACTGGTCTGGTGGTGGTCTGTCTGGTGGATCTGCCTAGCCTTTTCCCAACTTATTGGGGTCGGCTTCCAGTCTAACCGGATGCAGCTTGATACCAGTATTATTATTTACATGGAGCGACTGCCTATCGGACCTCCACAACCCAGTAAGTGCTGGATAATACGATCTACCCCTTGGTAAAACTGGTTGTCAACTTTCGCGCCTGCCACTGACTACTTGTAACAACTGTCAAAGATCTACAAATGACAGCCGGGACCAAAGGCTTAGCGTGCTTTACGAGGCACGGAGGGAACTCGCTATGTATTGGGCGGTCACCCATCCACGGATCAACCTAGGCAAGCACCGCTTAACCTTAAGATCGACCCGAGCGGCTGTTTCTTTTTTTGTGTTAACTAACTTTTAATTGTTGTTGAAAAATACCCCGTGGCTACAATAACTGTTTTATTTTCTATTTATGCATTAAAAACAGACAACAATAAAAATAGTGTTTACCTACAAAAAAACAAGAAACACTTAAACGTTAATATTTGCTTAGCAAAGTTTATTCATGACAAATAAAATAAGCACACTCACAGTTACGTGTCCATTCGTGCCATTCCATGTTATCGGAGACTCATCTAGATTAGACAACAACCGGGCACAAAACCATAGAGGACTGTGTGGAAAAGTCTAGGTAGTCATGAGGGCCATAAACAAGACGCAGTTCGCTTTTAAAAAAGGTTTGCGTTTCATCAGGATTGATATTTATAAGCCTTACGGCGGTTTTAATCAAACCAATTCATTTTGGACTTTACCATATTCGTATCGCTAATTGAATTCATGGAATGTCCCTTTGTCTAGCTAGGCCTTTCCATCACTGTTTTAAGCTTCCACGGTTTACAACTAAACTTATAGTGTCACTTACGGGATATCTTCTCTGTCTTTTGCTTTTAACAATTTATTTTCCATCCACCCGCATTCTCCAGACAGCCCGCGATCATGGCGCTTGCAAGAGCGTCGAAATATCGGGAGCTCAAAATAATGAAACAATCACGGAAGATATCCCGTAAGTGACAGTATAAGTTTAGGCCATTAAATGGTGAAATTTTGCTCACACAGGAAACCGAACCCCTGCAGCAGTCACACCTGCCACTGCTAGACCAAAGCGAAGTAATTAACTTCTTACTAATCATTCAGATTGAGAAAGCATTCTTTCAAAATAAATAAACAAATGACAGGGTGCCTCTTTAAGCCCCAAGGTGTACTTTCAATATAATAAGCAATATAGTGCAATATTTTAGATAAGGCGAGCGGTGTCGCGGCGCGGACTTGTTTACATTGGGCGTTTGTCTATGTTTACAGCTACGTCTGAATAACACTTTAATTGGAGTGGCCCACAATACAAGGTTATCGCAGAAGGTTCAGTTATTAATTAAACTAGTTAAGTACCTAAGTAACATCAAACTTCGAAAAGGCAAATCAGAGGAAGGTACAATTTCAAATGCCACTGCAACGGCAGACAGCAGAGGCTACGACAGACCGCAGCGGCACGGCTGTTTCCATATATTTTATTTGTAGTTGTTTATTCCCACAAAACGGCACGGAAGTGACAAACATCAAGGAGTCGAGAGTGTGCATCTTCGACGGAGACACCATATAATGTTACTCGATGAAAACGACAACAGGCAATATCGCCATCTTTCTACGGAAGCGTGTTGTGCAGACGCTAGCACATCAAGCTACCCGAAACTGTCAAATTCTCCCAATCATCCTTGAACCTAATGTTTTAAGAGGTAAAGTTGAAAATCTTTTAAATAAATTTGGTAGATTATAGTAGCTTGATGACATCTGTACAAAACTGAAATCTGTGCGCAAACCGGTTATAATAAGCTGATTAACCCTATAATACGGTTAACATTTACTGTAGGGTTTTTCACCTAACCTAAAAAATGACCCACCCAATTAGAAACCCTATACATGGAAGTCACATAACGAGGAAGCCCTGTTGAAGTCGATTAATAAAAGGATCAACAATTGCTATAATCACTGTCTAAGATATAAAAAACCACTATTTGTCCTCCTTAATAAAATTCTTCATGTTTTGACCGGATTTTTGTCACTGCGCAACGCCATTTATACGAGAATACTTGCGAGAAAGGCAATGACCAGCGTCAACTCATAGACTACGCGATCTTAACCTACTGCAGTTCACCCGCCCGCTGCCACTGTCGGCTGTCATCAAACTTAGTGATATTTGACCTCACGGCTACACAGAAACCATTAAACCATTGAACACCGGAGTCTGACTGAAATGGAACAAAGTGGTTATTATTAATGAGGTTCCACTGGTAATCAGCAGTTTGGAGGTCAAGAACTCTAAGCTCAAGAGTTGTTAGGTGAGACTGGATTAGGGTCGTTGGATCGATTTCTTTATGAAATATCAAGTAATTGAAGCTGAAGAGTTTGTGTTCTTGTAACTTTTGTGTTTGAGTCGGATTTGAAAATATGTGCTTATTACTAAAAAAATCAAAAATATATTTGTTTTTTTTTTTTTAATATTTCGCTATTTTGCGGCTTCACACATTTGCTTCTCATTCAACCTGCGAAGGCATAGCGTAAAGAAAATAGCAAATTAAATCATAGTTTTAATAATGATGAATGACAAAAATACTTTCCGAAACGTCGTTTGACCCACGTGGGCATTTGTCGATGCTGTTCTCGGCTTCATAACACCCTCGCCTACGGCTTGGGTGTGAATTATACTCCTGCTGCAATGACAAAGTTTCCCTACTTGTATCAAAATGTACTATTTGCATTTGATAGCTCAATTTCGAGGAAGGTTATTAAATATCACGCTACAGCCCTATGGAGCAGAGAAAAAAGAAAAAGGTCAGTCCTATGCTAAAACGAAGTAAACAGCGGGTAAAACCGTGGGTACAGCTAGTGAAATTATAATCCAAGAACAGCACTGGTGTAATAGGCACAGCTTGAAAGAATGTTTGAAATCGGATAAGTAGTTGCAGAGATTATTACCCTGCAAACGTATAAACTTTGCGTCTTTTATAATATTATTACTATTAGTATAGACTTACATGGATGACTCAGCAAATTGAAGTAACCGTACTCGACTCGTAGAAATACGGCGAAAAGGTCAATCGGTACTTTTCGTCTCATTGGTTACAGTAAGTAAGAGAAAATGATTACAGTCTTTCTTTTATTTAACTTCCTAATTTTTATTGGAAACGGCAAGAAATAAATTGCTCAATCAACTAAAAGCCAATCCCGGATATCGCAAGACTGGAGTGACGGGGTAGCGGGCCGGCAGACTGAGGAGAAGATGGCGGGACGCCTTGGATGGCTTCCTCGCGAATTGGCCAGAAGAAGCACACTATCGTGAGAAGTGGAAGGAATGGGGGAGGCCTATGCCCAGGAGTGGCCTAACTTTTTCTTATGTTAGCTTGTATTATCCTACTCTTGGGAAGCTCGGTCTAACTAAAAAAAAAATCTAATGATGTTTTTTTTAAATGACCCAAAAACTAGCATCAAATTAATCAATCTTTGTAGCACTTGTTTGTACAGACGCCAGAACATCAAACTACACGAAACTGTAAAATTTTCCGAATCAACCTTGAACCTAATGCTTAAGCGATAAAGTTGAAAATGTATTAAAGAAATTTGACAGATTGTAGTAACTTGTTGTGCTAGCGTCAGTACATTTGAAAATCAATCTTATTCCAATCCACATAAAGTTGCAAATTAAAACTCCAGTCCCGTTACTTTTCGCATGCCTCATATTAGCAATGTGAACTTTGATAGGACTTAATAACTTATTTACTTTAATATCTTCACGCCTTCGTAACTCTAACGGGGTGGACAGTTACATTCCTTGGAACTGGCGGATTTTCTCATAGAGATAACCTAAGATATTTACATTGCAAGTTTATTTTTATATGAAGAATTATAATGGCTTAATAGTGGGTATAAAAATATCCCTTAACGAAGCCGAAAGGTATTTGTTCTCCCCGTCATGGCGATATTTTTTTTGTTACGGACCATACCTGACATTACCTGGGACCATTCTAGTTACGGAGATATTGTCTAGTTCCAACCTTTTTACAAGTTTTTTTTTTTAAATACAAGTTTTTAATGTTATAAATTTACAGTGCAGCAGTCGTGGAAGAATTAAACTTTAAATACTTCCACGACCCATGCACTAGTCAATCCATCCATCAGCACAGTCAATGTTTTGGTTACATCACATTGAGTTCTACCGTAAAACGTGATATTTCACCTCAAAAAAAAAGTAGTTTCCTTGCAAAAATTTTTGAGCAGTTACATGTATAAAATGCTTGGTTACCGGCTTCGTGAAGGATCCGTTTACACCTTGTATACTGTGAGATTTTCAAAAGCGGAACAACATTTTACTACTGAGCAAAAATACTGTCAGTTACAGGATTGTTCATTATTTTGAGCTCCCGATATTTCGACGCTGTTGCAAG
This sequence comes from Noctua janthe, assembly GCA_910589295.1. NCBI lineage: Eukaryota > Metazoa > Arthropoda > Insecta > Lepidoptera > Noctuidae > Noctua > Noctua janthe. The sequence continues at coordinate 13,968,907 of OU342575.1, read as the reverse complement.
CGCCATGATCGCGGCTTGACCGGAGAATGTGTGTGGTGTGATATCCCGTAAGTGACAGTACAAGTTTAGTTGTAAACCGTGAAAGCTTAAAACAGTGTTTACTAAGAAAAAGTCTGAAATAGTATCATAGCATTTCTCTTTTGGTGCCGAAAGCATGACATTCTGGTTTCATGGTGTGACAAAATTGATAACCTGTAGTGACTCGCGACTGTTGAGAACGAGGTCCTGTGTTCAGTATCATAACATCACGCCTCTAACCCCAGAAGGGTTAGGCAGAGGTGTACCTAATAGTACACCCACATTTCGCCAGTTATGTTTAAGTCCCATGTAATAGGGGGCGAGCCTATTTCCATCAACCGGGCACAAATCCAGACACCGTGGATTATTTATTATTATTATGAGCCTGAGAGCAGTGGTGGCCCAGTGGTGGAGACCCCGACTTACGAGCAGTAAGTCGTGGGTTCGAACCCAGCCAGGCGCATTACTTTGTGTAAGTTATTTCATCACCACTGTTCTCAAAACGGTGAAGGGAAACATCGTGAGCAAACCGGCATGTCCTAGAACCAAAAATTCGAAGACATGTGACATCTACCAACCCGCACTGGGCCCGCGTGGTGGATTATAGCCCATTCCCTCTTATAGAGAGGAGGTTCCCAGCAGTGTGAACAATAATAGGCTGATTATGCTATGCTTATATTATGAGCCTGATGTGTTCCACTGCAGGCATCCCTTCCCTCTTTCCATTTATCTCTGTCTTTGTCCGTGGATGCTACTGAGAAATTCCTGATGGAAATACCAAATAATAATTTGCCCGACCCGGGAATCGAACCCAGGACCTCATGATTAGCAGTCGCTAACCACTAGTAGATCAACGAGGCAGTTACTGAAGTGAATTCAGTATCCTGGCGACGCATCAGGGATCAACTAGTATTAGACCAACGAGGTTATACTTCCTTTTTTTTTTCTTTCGCGGTCACCTGCCAGCCTTCTTTCAGAATTGTAAAGCAATCATCCACTTATCATAAAATTGCTGCATTCACCTATTGTCATAATCTACTAATCGTTACGTATAAGAACGACGGACAGTAAAACTTTATGCTTCAATAATTAAAGTTTGAACAACAGCTTGAGAGCTTGTCCTACATTACAAGCTATTAAATAAGCCATTTCCTTCATAACTCTTGTCAGCCGCTCGACAGCTGATATCCTTTTTAACCGACTTTGCATAAAGGGAAAGGTTCGGTTTGCCCTGTACGTATTGACTATGTATTTTTGTGTGTATTTTTAGTTTTTACTGCTCTGTTGGTGTAGTGGTCGCAAGTGCAAGACTACCGAGGTTTTTTCACCAGGAACAATGACAACCACGGAGACTGGATTTGTGCCTGGTTGATGGCAATAGGCTCGCCCCCTATTACATGGGACTTAAAACATAACTGGCAAAATGTGAGTGTACTACAAAGCATCCCTCTCCCTAAGCCTTCGGGGATTGCAGGCGTGATGTTGTGCCATTTAAAATTTCTTAGTAAATTCCTATCTACATTTAAATACACAGTAATGAGATGCGTGGTTATACTTTAAATTGCGAATTGCGACATGTACCATTGTGTGTAACAGCGCGAAGTAGAGACGATACCTTTGGAAGAAACATAATTATTAATATTACCTATAACTGTATACGACATGGTTGCCATCACAGGAATATCCTGAGGCAGTCACAAGAGCGTGGAGCTTGGCACAAGCAAAGAGAGGCCTATACCAGCTGTGGTTGAACTCGGGCTGTGGATGATGATGATGATAACTGCATACAAGTCTATTTCCTCACAGTAAACATTGCTTTTGTTTGATAAAAGACAAGCTTTATCGCTGTAAGAAGTTTTTGTGCCTAGGCTACATCGGGCACAAAATACTCATGACGTGAACTCTGAAATGCTCTTAATTAGCCTTCTAAAATCAATTTGACCGCCAATCAAAAACATCTCACTAATTCAAAATCGGAATACTTTGCCGATTCCCCAACTTCGTATCACGAAGTTATCCGAAGCTGCGTTCTCGTCTTCGCGTGTACTGTCACGAGCACCAACATGTGGAAGTTTTGCAAGTTTGTGCGATTTTCCACTACTGTATTGATTGCTATTTCTTGTTGTTACGAATATAGTATTTTGGAAACCATATATTATAATGAAAAGAAATACCAATTTTAAAACAATCGTTATTCCACGAATAATTTAGGTAAATGTTTATGTACGTCGGTCCACCTAGTGGGAGGCCTCCTAACGCCACGTCTTCCGGTTCGCTGTCGCCACTCCAGAACTTTTTGGCCCCATCGGCCATCCGTTCTGAGAGCAATGTAACATTGCTATCGTCCCTATCGATATAAAAATACGATAAAACAAAGAAAAAATGGTTTTAAAAACCGCAGTAGGTACAATTTTAGTTACCTACTTGAAATATCAGTTTTATTTTATCGTGTTCATATACAAATACTCATACATAAGTATGTGAAGTTTACACAAAAAGTAACTTATATATCAAGAAATAACACTTCATGCGGTTGTTGACGCCAAAAAAAGTCTCATCACGTCTGCGAAGTCTCGCTAGCTAATTCAACATGCCCTTGTATTGATGCTCGCGACTGTACCTCGCTCGGCTGAGACCGGTCGCATTCGGGCCGACCGTTACCCGGCCAGCCCACGTGCGGTTATATCACTGGCGCTCAATAACTAGTGGCTACTGCTGGGGAATGACGGAAAAAATTCCATCGTTTTTGGATGGAGTGAGAAAGTTTCGTGTATGATGAATTGATGATGATCATGTGACAATGAGGGAAATGTCCTGAGGAAAGTTTTGTATGAATGTGGGTGGGTACAAGAGTAGAGGAAGACCAAAGAAACGATGGATGAACTGTGTGAAGGATGAAATGGCAAGAAAAGAGGTGCCTGATGAGATGACGAGTAATAGAGAAGTATGGAAGAAGGCATGTTGCGTCGCCCGCAAATGAATTGGGATAAGGGCAAGAGAATGATGATGATGATAGGCAACGTAGGTTCTATAGGAAGGGTTGAAAAACCCCCAACATCAAGCTTGTATATCCTTGAACAGTTAGGCAGAGGTGTAAGAATCGTATAGTACATTTAGTGCATCCTCGTTTCGCCAGTTATGTTTTAAGTCCCATGTAATAGGCCAAATTGCCATCTTTTGGGCACAAATCCGACCTAAAGGGAAGCTATAAGAAATATCTGTTGAAAAAACTCAATAACACTGCTTGAAAAACGTTCACAACAATATTTATGAAAAGGAAGAGCCCACGAACTTTTGTGAATGACCTCCGAGCATAGACTATGTAGTTAGCAGTTAGCGCTTTTGTTAAGTTTGTTAAAACTAAAAATCTTAGGGGTCACTGAGCAGAGTGAAGTAGACGTACGGTCAGACTTGATAGAAATGGAGTTTGCTAAGTATTTGACAGTGGCCACTAAGAAGGAAGTGGAAAAAAAACTAAATAGGTAGGTCGTCTTTCTTTTTTATCGTGTTGTTAGTGCCTAAAGTTTTTATGTCGCCAATGAGCCTCTGAATTGGCTTAAATGGTAGGTACTACATAAGAAAGTTACATCAGTGGTTTTATTATTTTATAGCATAGCTGTTAAACCAATCAAAATGGTTTTCTTTAATTTTATAAAACCATTTTTAAAAACCAAAAATGTAAAAAAAATAATTGCACCGCTCTCTAAGTGTTAGAAGTGAAGAGCCAGCCAATTAAAATTTCGGAAAAAAAAAGCTTTTGGAACTGTTGAAGGCATTATCAGATTTATTTGAAAATAACCAAACCACCTAACCACTTTCTTAAAATGAATGATTTTTTTAAAACTGTTTAGGAAGTTATTAAGGCAAAAACCCCATTAATAATAACTGCATTTTTGATCAAATAAATAATATTTTTTTTAAAGTATTTAGTTATAAACTTACCTATTTGGAATATCGACAGATTATCATAAATAATGATTGACTCCATTTTAAACTGCATCATTTATTTTTTCCGATGGCCTTGTTCTATCAAGCTCAGTAATAAACAGATAATTTGTTATTCTGTATTTATACTAATATTATAAATACAAAACTCGAAAGTAACTCTGTATATCTGTTTGATACCTTTCCCACGTCGAAACTGCTGAGCGGATGTCGATGAAATTAGGCACACCGGTAAATCATGAATCTTCATCATCTGCCTAGCCTTTCCCCAACTTTATTGGGGTCGGTGTCAAGTCCTACCAGATGCAGCTGAATACCAGTATTTTACATGGAGCGACTGCCTATCTGACCTCCACAACCCAGTTAGTACTGGGTAATACTGTACTCCTTGGTAAGACTGGTTGTCAGAGTTTCGGTCCGCTGACTACCTGTAATGTAACGTATTGTCAAAGATCTACAAATGACAGCCGGGACCAACGGCTTTACTTGCTAATAACATCGGGTCCTGTATTAAAAGAACCTAAACTCGATACGACAACTTGAAGGTACTTATTTATGATATCTAAGCTGTAAATATGCTCAACATCTGGCATGTAATCAGTAATGACAGATTGTAAACGCAGTTTACATTAAGTTTTAATTTGTATGTTTCTTTGAGCACTTTCAAGAACTTTTTTTATTTAAAAGTTGATGTATGGACTTAGGTATTACATGCTTCTGCTATTGTTAGCTACATAGCAGTAGCGAAGGGTCAAATTTTGTATGAGGTAAGCCGGAGTACAAATGTTTATTATGATTATATTATTTATCTATAGAATACAGACTGTGCCATTTTTCAAAGGGAATCCGCTGGGAATCGAGTTGTATGGAACCTTCGCCACTGCTACATAGACTGATTTATATTTTATATTGCGTTTGTGATTTAGTAAAAACGTGAACAGATGCCTGAAATGACTGCCTCGTTTGTCCAGTGGTCGCAATCGCGACTACTGAGCATGAGGTCTTGGGTCCGATTCCCGGGTTGGGCAAATTGTTATTGGGTTTTTTCATCACGAATTTCTCAGTGGCAGCCACGGAGTCTGGATTCATACCCGGTTGATGGCAATAGGCTCGCCCGCTATTAAATGGGACTTAAAGATAACTGGCGAAATGTGGCCGTACACACGGCGGCACTTAAAGCTGTACATTTCCAGTATAAGTTGGCCTCGCTTTGCATAGATTTCCTATACAATGAGATATCCGCATAAACTGATTTTGTAAAGCTTGATTGGCCGTCGTGCATACTATTAGGTACTTACACCGCTACCTAACCCTTCGGGGATTACAGGCGTGATGTTATGTTATATGTATGTTTATGTGAACAAATCTGTTTTTGCATGTAATTAAACATTTTAACACCATAAGTCGTAAAAAAATCCAGAAAATTTTACTGAACGAATTAGAAATAAGGATTTTTTTTAACGCTAATCGAATCAAATTAAATTCAGGTTAAAGATTGTAGCCATTAACATAAACAACAGTCAACGGCATCATGGCTCTAGCGGCCGCCTGCTGAGCCGATCCTTGGGTTCGATTCCCGGGCCGCGCTAAACTGTTACCGGGTTTTTCCGTTATGAAATTCTCGGCACGCACCCTATTATATGGAGCTTTTACAATTCTTGCCAATTGTGGGTTGCTCTATGTTTACTCACCCCCTTTCAATAAAAATGCATAGCAAATACCTCTTTTAACCAACTTCAAAAAAGGAGGAGGTTTTCAATTCGGTTGTTTTTTTTTTCATACATAGAATAACTAAATTATATCACTAGAACTTTACTTTAGAGGCAGTCGCTCTATGTAAAACACTGGTATTCCACTGCATCCGGTTAGACTGGAAGCCGACCCCGACATCAAGCTAGGCGGACGATAACCGCTAGAACATTACTTACTCCAATTCATTAACTTAACTTTCTATTTCAATTAATAAACTGTTAGCCTTTTAATCCCGCCCTACTCATTAACTCATAACTGTTATAATCACTCATAAATAATAAATCAAGTAACATCTATAATATTCTGATTATGACGACAACTCAAGTATTATAGTACAAAATCAGACTCGGCGATGTCGGCGACAGGTTGCAGGACAGCTGGCCCCGGCAGCTGCGGCGCATGCGCGGGCAACAGACGCACGCGCATATGTGTACCGCACACTTTGATACATTGATGGGTAAGTTGTAATATTGGATGTTACTTTCGTACCTGGCTAATTTGCTGGATGAGAACAAGCCGAATTTGACGTTATAACTGGAAAAATATACGCGTTGACTTGAGAACCTCTAATTTTTTGTCAATTACAAAGTAGACAAATTAAGCTTGTCTAAATATTTCAGTATAGGGAGTAATCATAATCATAAATCTTTATTTATCTCGATATCAGGGAATTGTAGACGCTGGTTCATATATGGACTATCTTATACAGGGTGTAACAGAAAGCGTATAGTCATTATATGGAAGGATATGCTGCAAACCATCAAACTGAACAACTTTCTCAGCAAAAAAATATCAGCTGTCCCATACATTTGGGTCGAGTAGGTATTGAAATTTTGAATGGGACAGCTAATATTTTTTTCGCATTTACGATATTGGACCCAAGAAAGTTGTTCAGTTTGATGGCCTGCAGCATATCCTTTCATATGACTATACCCTTTCTGTCACACACAGTATAGAGAAATGTGTCTGAAGTAGGAAGGTCTTGAGGTACAGATCACCTCTCCTCGTAATCACACTTATCTATGCTGGATCGGCTTTTAAAGTCCATATTGTGTTCCTACAGACCCATTTAGTTTTGAATTGTCAAGGAGTCGGTAAGTACATGTGCTTTATTGAAGGCTAAGTTGTAAGCTGGAGGTACCAGTAGCGAAGGGTCAATTTTTGTAAGAGGTAAGCTGGAGTACATATCTTTAATGTGATTATAATATTTGTCCATAGAATACTGACTGTGCCATTTTTCAAAGGGAAGCCGGTAGGAATCGAGTTCTATGGTACCTTCGCCACTGGGAGGTACTTTAGCTGAGTTTTTTGCTGAATCTAATAATAAAAATTACCTCGTTGGTCTAGCGGTCGCAACCGCGACTGCTGAGCATGAGGTCCTGGGTTCCCGGGTCGGGCAAAGTGCTATTGGGTTTTTTCATCAGGAATTCGCAACCGGCTTGAATGTATGACCAGAGTTGTGAACGTGGCATAGGTAGAAGGAGTAACTATGTAAGGATCGTAGCAGGCTAGCAGGTGGATGGAGTCAGCTAGTTTTTGGTGAAATGACCTGATTTTATAAATTAGAAGCATTATTTCAGGTTTTGTAAGTGTGAGTACCATGCACACTTTTTTTTTTTCTGTTATGTTTTGGTTAGTAGGGCTTTTCTTTATGGTTTTAAATGTGTTTTTCTTTCCTTTTCTATTTCTATATTGTGCTCACATATAGAAGCAACAATATTGTACCCAGGAATATGTTATATATAATTTGATTTGGAAAGAGTGTCCATGGAGTTTCTTGCCCATTCTTCTCCATGAAATCGACTAGTTTCGAGTGAGCAACTACAGTCCATTCACAGTTATTATATCTGTGGCTGGACTGTAGGTAGTGTATTTTTGAGTATGCAAAAGTGCCTGTCACGGGTATATTTGAGATAAATGCTTTGAGTTTGAGTTGAGTTTAAATGCATGTCGGTCCAACTGAACCCACCGTTTTCTGGCCAAAACTACCTTTCGCCGTACGATTTGCGTATTGAAGTATTTATAATATTAGTGTGGAGTGCCACAGGGTACCATTAAGTGCACTTCAGTGTTACTCCACCTACTTGGCACCTCATTAAGTTGAGAAAGAAATGTTTGCCACTTCACTCAAGAGTGTGCGAGCTGTTCTTAAGATTAATAAGTCTCAGGGCCCTTTGCTAAAAACGATTATGTAGCAAGAATTTAAGTTAAATTTCACGTAGCCGGCTTCTCCACTGTTACATTGGACTTAAATATAAAGTTTCTGGCAAATTGTGGGTATAATAGAATTAGGTACAATTCTGTAACTAAATACATTAGTATTACGGCCGCGAATTATATTTTGTTCAAAAAACTTTTTTATTAGTTGTAATATCCTATACTACAAATATTTGCTCTGCATTTATTTTACATTGTTAGCAATACATTTCAAGATAATAGGCTTGTCCCCAATCAAATGGAACTTAACATTCCTAACTGTCGAAATCTGGACATTCAAGCGTGATGTTATGTAAACAATAAACATCCAAGCGATTGCAGCAATCACGACAGATTTGCTGTCTATTATTGAAGAGTTTCGTTCCATATCTCCGAAGTCCATGATCAGATCATGACAATATTTCTATGGGACCAACTTGGAAAGTAGAATTTTCCAAATCGGTTCAGGCGTCTTCGAGTAATCAGTAAAAAAAAATGATTCCGACGAATTGAGAACCTCTCCTCCTTTTTTGAAGTCGGTTAAAAATACAGCCCGACACTGAGCGGCAAATTTCAAAAAAACGTAAGCAAATTTGAATATCGCGTACTACCCTCGCGCTTTATAAATGTTCTGGCAAAATGTGGGTTTACTAGAAGTAGTACACCTCTGCCGAACTCTTCGGTGAGTATAGGCATGATGTTATGTTTATCAAGCCCGTATTTCTGTACGTGAAAGCCAAATACTTAGGAGGTGAGCAGAGGTGAACTACTATAAGGTGCGATTGAAATGAATCGGTCACAGAGACACAATTCTGGATTGCTCCTAAGAATTTTCATTTTGATCGCATTGCGAGTGAAGAGCAACTTTTCTGAGTTCTCTCTGGTTTTAATTTCAGACTGTCTACCTGTCAGTTTCATGACAAATAAAATAAAGTGTTTTTGAAAAGCTGATCAGTTCGATGTTAAAGCTTTCGGTTTACTGACTGTATACTATATTAAATTAACTTAGTTATCAACTGAATAGTAATCATTTTCATAAAATTGCATATTATTACAACATTACAAGCCCGGTAGAGGTCACTACTCCGTCGCAATAAATCCTTATCTACCTTCCATCTATCTGTACTTACTTTTACGACGTCATACAAGTACAAGTATATAATATACGGCGGTCGAAACAAAACCTTAAAGTAATAGTCGAGTGCAGTTAGACAAGAAGGTGGAACTAAGTTTATAATGGTCGAATTTTCATTGGACTTTTTTATTGACTTCCTAGAGGTGTGCAGAAGAAAGTAAAAAAAAAAATGCCGATCGCGCCTTTTTTTAAAATTTCCTCATGATTTCTTTTTTCGTTTCTGAATAATTTGAAATTCGACGATTTTATACTATTGTGGCGTAATACTGTGACCTGTGTGCATTCATTAAACGCCAATATGGTCTGTTTGTTTTTTATTTGTTCATTGTTGGCGATGAAATGCAATATTTCCATTTTTTTTCTACAATTATTTCTGAAATACCGAATTTTAAGACTAAGTTTTCTTTTGTAATTGGTAACTGATACTTTTTCACACAAAAATCAGGACATAAAAATCTTCAACAAAACCTTCATGAGTGAAGTGACATAAATAATCATTCACAAATATCAGGAAATTCCGGAAAACCCGGGGTGTAACCTCGAGGGGTGACACTCCCGGGTCGGATCGCCAGCACGGTAAACTGTTATTTGGTTTTTCCTTTTGAAATTCTCAGTAACCAGCGCCCACTTGATCCCCGACCAACAACAGCATTAGACTCGCTCTCTAGGTGTGATGGGTAACTTAAGACTTAAAGTTCAACAAACAACATATGGGTGCCAACCTAACATAATTATATTAATGATTGTTTTTTTTTTGTGTGACATCACTACATAATATAAATATTTTAATAGGTAGTTATTATTATTTTTTTAATTGAATTTGTAACTATTGCTTATATTTGATATAAAATATTTGCATGCTGTATTTTGGTAAGCGAAATATGCAGAACCTATTTATCTTTAACACCATATTTCCGGCATATAAAGATTATTTTATTCTATAAAAAAGATCAATAAAAAAAAAGAAATAAATCATAATATCTTATGACATGACGATCACCATCAGAAATATACCTAACTCAAGATAACAGAGAATCCCATATTCTCCCCTGAACCACCCTTAACAATAGTAATTACTAAGAAAACGCACGCGCGCGCTTTCCAGAAAGAAAGGCACACTGCCATAGACAATCGTACACCTGTCAACCAGACAATCAAAAAACAAATCTTTGAAAACAAAAACAATTCTTTTCTCAAAACCACCCTCTTATAAGGGTTGTTCTAAGTTGCCATATGTCATGTGACAACTCCCTGACCTACATGATGGTCTGTCCGTCTGTCCGGTGAGGTCTAGCCAGGTGTGTGCGGGGGTGTGTGCCCGCGGCGGGGCGGGGGGCGGCAGATGCGAACGCAGCTGTTGTGCGCACGAGTCGCAGTCGCAGGCGCAGCTTTACGCACCTTTTGTGAAGCTATGCACTTTTTGTTCGTGTGTGATTGCTTTAGATTGGTTGATATTAGGGTTTTTGTTTAATAAAGTTGAATAGAGTGTACGTTCATGTTTTACGCCTACAGAGTAAACTGTAGGCCAATTCTCGTAATTGAATATTATCAAATTCTACCCTCAATATCATCTCATCGACACTTCATGTCAAACAGTTGTCAAAAGTGGAGGTAAATTAGAGGTATTTTTGAATTGAAGATTTGAAGGCATACTGGTGTAAAGTTATGTAATGGCGTGATGTGATGTCACGCTTGAGATCCTCGAAAGGTTAGGCAGAGGTGTCTATAAATTCAACCATATTTCGCCAGTTATTTCTAAGTTTCATTTAACAGGGGATGAGCCTATTGCCATCAACCGGACACAAATCCAGACTCGGGCCTGAAATTGCCCGACGAAAAATGATTTTCCCCGACCTGGGATTTGAACCTCATGCTTACCAGTTGCGCTTGCGACCACTACCACCAACGAAGCTGTCAGAGGTAATATTATTATCAGGTAATCTGTCATTTGAGATGTTTTATAGAATTTCTTCTTGATACCTTGCATTCTTTGCCCTGCCATGCGTAGGCGTCGCATAGTACCTACTACCTCGGTACGGCGGGTGGCCGTTTGTCACATCAGCTCAATACGAGCCTAAACATCCTGTACCTTCACGCTATCGGCGATACTGAAGGAGCGTGTCAGCACATTGCTAGGTAAGATCGAGTCGTAGTGTTGTTGTAGATCAGTAGAGTGGATCTATGAATAAACGTGTAACTTGGTAGGTATAGCAAATGATCATCTGACAAGGCTTTTTCTGAACTACGTTGAGGTCGGCTTCTAGTTATTCAAATGCAGAATACCATACCTATTTAACATCAAATCGAGGCTGTCTATCCAGCCAGTGACTTCTACAAACACATAGGTGAGTGAAAAAATACCCCTTAGCAAATGAGGGTACTATACAATAAAAAATTTGATATCGCACCTGTATTACGCGAACGCAAGGCAGAGATATTGACATTTCGCTAAGTATATTGTTGATTTTTATCACAGGTAGTTTATAGAGAGGATCTATTAGTATACAGAAAGTAGGCAACGTCGCAAATAGCTGTCAAATATTTCTCTGTATTTATAAGAAATATGGCTAACCAGTGAACGAAAATATTGATTATGAAATGCAATCATTACCTCGTAATTATTTAATCGTAACACCGAATACCTATTTAGTTTTAGATGTAAAAAAAGTAATTAGAAACTTTCCAAATGCCTTTTTTAAACCTAAAACGGTAACAACATCAAATTCAGTGTTTTAATTGCATTATTAAAATTCGACTTCACTAGTTAGCCATATTTCGTCGAGAAAAGTGTTATTGGGTTTTCCATCAGGAATTTCCTTATTTCATTTTATTGCCCACGGAGTCTGGGTTTTTAGGTACCCGGTTGATGGCAATGGGCTCGCCCCTTATTACAAGGGACTTAAACACAACTGGCAAAATGTGGGTGTTCAATTAGGTACACCACTGCCTAAGCCTTCGGGATTACAGGCGTGATGTTGTGTAATTTGTTACAAATAAACACATACCATAGGTTTGTGTGTGGTTTGTTTCATTTGTTACTCACTTGTGGGTAAGCGACGACATATTTTATCATAAAACCTCGGTCGCCACACATACCGCCCTTCTCAGTAAATTCAATGATTAGGTACCAATCAATTCTTTAAATTAAATCGCCATTCTATATCGTTTTGAAACTGTTAGCTCATCCATTGAGAGCAACAATAGCCTCGGTAGGTTCTTCACAAAAATTTCGATCGGTCAAAACGTACATTTTTATGTTTTCTGAGAATCAGTGCGAGGCGAGGCCATAGCTTTTACCAAGTTTATTTACCGACAAACACATAACACGTCAACCTTATTGTTTAATCTATAAGGTTTATTATCCTGTTTGGGAATAGTATTTAATCTTTTGCGAAATATAAGCTACTTCCTTTTGTTTTAAAATGGAACAAAATTCGCATTGTAGCAAAAATTATGTTCTTCTTTTCAAATTTTAAATTGTAGGAAAGGAATACTTGAGTCGTAAAATGAATGGGGATTAAAAAACTAAGTACGGTTTTGAATAGTATTTCACACTAAAGTTACGATAAGTAAAATGCAGGTAGAATAGATATTCTAAAGGCAATCTTTCGGCAATAGACAAAGATAGATTTACATTGAACCATTACTGCCTGTTTTTATGATGCTATTGTTTATGGACGCGGCGATGAAGCGTGAACTATGCTTTAAGAAGAAATTTCTATGGTTTAAAATCTTTGTGGAAAATTTGTTGCGAGGGTTTTAGTAACAATTATAGATTGTATTCATGCTTCATAGTTCGTAAAATCAACAGCCAAACTAATGAGAACTGCACTATGTTTTAACTGGTGGTGGTGGTGGATTTTATATTTTGACAGCTTAAATTTACTGAAAACTATGCACCAGTAGGTACCTACGATGATTTAGCTGGGTGCTTTGAGTGAAAATCATGAATATAATAATTATGTCCAGTCAAAGATACATAATAAGATAAATAAAGAGACCAAAACCATAAAAAAATCAATTTCAAAAAAAGAATAGAGAAAGTAACCACAAAACTTGTTTTTTTTTTTTAAATATGGCGCGCAGCGCGCTATTAATAATATTGTCACGATTTAAAGGTAAATAAATACTTGTCTATCTGTTAACTGTTTCGTGTTCGAGATGACGTACCTACCTATTCGAATCGAATATTAAAGCATAATGTAGGTAAACACTAAACAGGTTTTTTTTATTCGTACTTAAATTTGTCTTTTTATACTTTTTATTGAGTTAATATAGTACCTATTCAATGTCACTCTCTTAAAATTACTACGTTTATAAAAGAAGCTTATTTTTTCAAGTTTTCTCCGTAAATAACACGAAAATAAACCATTTGCAATAATTCGCAAAATGCTTTTGAGAAAACAATACTTCCCGCGTTTTGTCAAACAAATATTTCTTTTTTTTTCATTCAAAAACGCGTTCGTTCGGGATTATTCTCGATTCGTAAAAAGACCATGCTTTCATTTAACAAAAGTGTTATCTGCCTACGCAGAAAAAAAAAACAATTGTCTATTGCTTTTGCAATTTTGGGTGCAATTGCAATTATGCTACAGGTATAATTATTATTACTTCCTTTTCTTGACAAGGTATTTTTAAGTTATTAAAATATTGGTATTCAGCTGAATCTGATTACACTGGAAGCCGACCGTAACATAGTTGGGAAAAGGCTAGGCAGATGATGATGGGTTATAAAATACCAAGTTCATCATCATCTAACCATGATCTGGAACTGTTCGCAGGGCAAGCGTGGCTAGAAATTGCACGAAACAACGAGGATTGGAAGAAAGGGGAGGTCTTTGTCCAGCAGTGGGACACAATTGAGGCTAGAGGAAAATAAAACCATCATCTGCCTACTCTTTTCCCAATATGTTGCTGGGAATCGACTTTGTTTTTTGGGGTGAACAATCACGTTTTAAGATAGGGCTCGATGGAAAGCTATAAAAATCTAAAATTAAAAAACAAGTATTTAAAAAAAAACTTGTGAAAAAGTTGGAACCTTGACCCCCAATATCTCCGTAACTAGAAGGTTCCCAGGTATGATCTAGAACAAAAAAATTATCGCAGTGACGGGGAGAACAAGTGCCTTTCGGTAAATAGACCCTTAACACATGTTAAGGGTCTATTTACACCCTTTATAATTGCATTCAATACAGTAGGTCTTAATCGCTTATAAAATTTGTTAAGAGTGTATTTGTGCTTGTAACTGTACATATTAAACATACCCAAAGGTATTATGACGCAACGGTGGAATGTCCGCCTGCTTGACTGCAGGGTCGTTAGTTCGATTCTCACATTATTTATAAGGCTTTATAGGCCTAGCTTATATATTTTTATTTGTGTTTGTAGAGCATGCCTGAGTATGGTTACAATGTTTTTGTTATTGAGCTTTTGACTGTGTCGTGCAAACTTATGAATTGTATGTATTATTAAATACTTTAAGATGATACGTTACGGATGTGCGCGTTAACATATTTCATATAATTATTTGAATTTTGATTATTGTGTTGGTCAATTTGATGCATGGGTTGAACTTGAAAGTGTAGTTTTGCTTCTTCATTTATTTTGCTATCATTACAAACATAATTTTATTGTATACCAGTCAGCATCGCCTTGGTACATAAAAAAAGATAATTCAGCCGTCATAGATGAACAGGTAAATTATTACTCCAGTCATAAAAAATAGTCAAATAAACCGAATCATCGGCACACCACTGATCAATGACCGAAAATATTACGTCATTTTATTACATGGACCATATTTTTATCAATAACCACGTGGATCCTGCGTGGTGGATCAACTGTGCCATTTTATGTTCCTCTCTGTTTGCTACGTAATCTATGGCGCTCGCAGGTAGCGCGGGATGGACGGTTTGAATGTCGAACTTCGGGGTTGCAAGACTTTAAAAATAACTTACGTATTTTTTTCCCAGAAATGGGTAACGCGAAATGTTGAATGCAAATCACTCGAAATAGATTTCTCTGGTTCTCAAGCGATTGTGGTCTTAAATTAATATTGTTTGTATCGTTTATGTTAATTAAGCTTCATTTACACATTCAATTCAAGGCTATGATTTCGGCTGGATTGAAATAAACGAGACTATTTTAAGAATGAAATCGGTTAATTAATTATTTCTATGCCGGAAGTGTTTAAAAAAAAATATTCTTGACAATATTATCATAAGAAAAGGTGTGATTATGACGTAGAAAAAAACTATAAAAGAGTTAATTGTTTTTGTTCTATGTATTACACAATTTGTTACAACGAGACATTAAGTCGACAATCTGACCACATGAACTTTGAATCGAACCACGCGAAAAGCTTGGTTATGCGTCATTGCGGCCGCCGACACGTTGCACGCGCGGAGCGTGTCAAGGATCACAACTTTCAAATCTCAAGAATTATCAGAAACATTTTCCCCAAACGCCGTGTGAAATTTTCACGTTGACAACATTGTCGGGAAGTTCAGGAACCACTTCCCAGAACGATAAAGGGCCGGCGCAGGGTGTGGCGGGCGCGGGGGGGAAGACGGCGCGACAGCTGCGCGTGCGTCGCTCCCCGCACCACACCACTCACCATTCCGTCGCCGACCGCCGCGGCGAGTACACGGCCGCGAAACTGCTCTTGTGAAATACGCGCGTAACATTCCGTTTAACTCGAGTGCGTGACTTCAAACTTTCAAGTTACAAAATAATGAAGTATTCATTCACGTATTTGGAGGAGCGCGACCGTCGGAGGCGACGAACCGTCGAAGGACGCGGAGCGGGCGCGGCGCAGGAGCGGCCGTGGCATCCTTTGTCCGGGAGGCCCGTGTGGCTGGGCGGTGACTGGTGCTATATTCGGTTAGTGTGCGATATTGCACCAGTCCCGGCCTTTCCAAGCGGGCCCGTCCGTCGAAGACCGCTATTCAGGCACTCAGCATCCGCGGCGCGCAGTCCCGTTAACCGGCCGGTCGGTCGTTCACTGCGGTGGCCACGCTTAGGCCGTGATTCGGTGTAAACGTTGTGACTTGTATCAAATTGCACCAATCCCGGCCTGCCTGTGGTCACCGCGCCGTGGACTGGGACTTGGACCCGCCGACACGTGGTGGATGGATCAGGTAAAGCAAGACATCCTGCAAGTACCCACACTTGGGAAAAATCATCTGTAACTTAATGACTTTGTAACTTTTGTGTGAACACTAGGTCAGCTTCCTCTAAGATCGAATTGTATTCGCGACGAAGCATTTCATAGTGCATCATCTGGTTTTTGTTTCGCAATACAACTGATTAATTGTTTATCTATACTTCCGTATTCTAAGACCCCGACCCCAGAGGTACCCACATATTTCGGATGGTAGAAAGTATCCGAGCTTGTGATTCATATTGTAAGAAAGTTATTCGTTGCGAGGTGACTGAATTGATATAGTGTAGACACCGGTCGATGCAGGCAGACCGGTTTCGTCGTAAATCGTAATGTGCTATGTTAAGTATACCTACTTATGGATTTTGTAGCAGACCGCCAAATCGAAGGACATTCTACGGAGATTGGCACAAACTAGGCTACGACAGGCAATTTAGGAACAGCTGATTTCTTCATTCATGTTTTATTCATGATTATTTGCATAGTCATTCTGTCTGTCATTGATTAGCACCCAACTATTTTAATTGGTAGGCACATGCATAATTTGCCTAACTGTTTACTATTCGCCGGCTTTTTCAGTGTCAATGTTTCTTTGTTATTTAATTTTGACGGAACGCATTGTGTTGACAGCACTTAATTTGACAATAAACTTGACCGCTAACTTTGATTTTGACCCCATCTCTTCTCAATTTTGCAATCGAAAACTTACCAACATATTGCCATTTCTTTTGTGCCTTCATTTAATTTCTGTTGATAACATAATATTCATAAATTGAATGAACCTTTTCTTCGAAATATTCGCGAAACCGTTCCTTTATTCCTTTACTAGTGATGTGAAACACATTAGTAACAATATTTCCGGAACGATAAAAAACACTGTTTCTAAATCGGTCACAGGTCAAATAACCTTACGATATGTGGTTATCTGTCAAAATCGTGTAGAGCCTACGGTAAATTATGGCTTTGCGTCGACAGTTATGTCTGATGGCGGTAGGTGCCTACACGTTTTCGGCTCATGCGTGTGTGTAAAAGTAGGTTCGTATAAAGTGGTACAAATCGCTTGTATTTCAACCTTCTATTTTTATGTTATAAATCTTCATTGATTGTGAAACACCTACAACTTTTCAAGTTCATCGCTCAGATGGTACATATTTTTATTTCGTTTTCGATAATTTTGAGCATCTGTCAAATAACTGGTTAGCTTTTTTTTTTAATTGGAGCTCATTTCACCAAGCTAAACGTGTTAATAAGTTAACCAGATGTCACACCGGTTGGCATTTTTATGCAAACGAAGCGCCATTAAGCTTATCGCGCCGTACGTAGACACTCTCTACTTGGTTTAGTATTATCGTATGAACCCGACGCCGTGAATCAAGCGGAAAGATGATTCACTAAGCAAGTTGAGAAACCGTGTAACCGTTATGATTTAAATTGCAACAGCTGTCATGGGGCATTCACGAATTGCGGTACCTACATACCTTGGTCGGGTTTATTAACAAAAACTTTACTTTCGTGAGTAGCCGGTCATTTTTCTACACGTAATTTTTAACTGTTTTGGCGGAATTTTCACTTAAAGATTTCAACAGGGACACAATATGTAGTCGCAAACATTGTCGGAATAAATAGAATCTGTTACAGGTGTTAAAATCTACGGTATTAGCATTCAAAAATAACTAAAACTGTCATGTATGTTTACATACTTGATATTACAGCATCCTTAAAACATTTCCGTTCCTCTTGATTAACTAATCAGTTTTAAAACGCAGCCTTATAAAATACCTCTAATACCTTAGTAAACAGGAGCCTTTAAAGCCTCCTCGATCGCTTTACAGTTACCTAAGTTAACTATAAACCTGTAAGCCAATTACTAAACGACTGCATAATATGTTAATGATTTGCCAATGCCACACTGACTCCTAACTCCATTACAAGTCGCTAGCTTTATCTGTATGCCGCATCTGTTAACGGTGCTTGTAAAATGACCGCGCCTAGGGAAACATTCTGTTTTCCTATTTCCGTGTTCTTTGATATCATAAAGTTGTTCTCGTGTTGTATTTAGCTTTGAAAACGTCGCACTGATTGTGATGTAAAGTTTAATTTATTTGAAGGGGTCTTCGTTTTACAATAGTGCTCTTGGACGATGAATCAAAAATTTCGGAAGTTTCCACTTAATACAGTGTTTATAACTTTCAAGTTTATTTTATTTATAAGTTACATTAACGATCAATTAGGATCATCTAAAAGTCTAAAACTTTATTTGAAGTAAAGGTTCTAAAGATATTCGTATTAGTAATTTATGAATAAAACCAAATATATTGAAGAATAATTATTTAGACGTTAAGTTATTAAACATATCTTCTATGTCTAACGTTTTTAAATCTAGTAATTGAACTTCTAGAAACTGTCTTCAAAAGCACATCGACGTCTGAAATTATTTATTTAAGCATCGATGGTTCGTGACACTTTTTATGGTCTATGATAAACCTAGTATATTTCCTCAAAGTTTATTTGCTGCTGAGTGAAATTGTATGTAATGTAAAAAGTAATTCTTGCCGGGATAATGACTGGGTGTCGTGAGGCGGAAATTTTTATTGTAAATTAACAATATCTAATACAAAACTTGAAAAGACTGCAGCTAGCTAGCAAGATGCATAATAACCATTTTTTTTAGAAATGTTTGTGGTTATTTACAGTTATCGACAAATATGATTAATTTCCTGATAGCCAAACTGCCATACATAAATGAATAGTTGCAGCATTTATTTATGTGATAGCAATGTTTTTAAGAAGGTTTAATTTCCGGACGTGTAATTTTAATTTAATTATCAGCGGGTATTTCCGTGGTTCATAAAAATCTAACTGGCGCATAATTCCGCGAAATACGCGCGATTATACGCTATTAGTAGAAAAATTACAGTATTTGTATTTTACGATAGACTTTATTCATCATTTCTCTTATCCAATACATTTTAAACATTTTTAAAACCATAAGTTAACAAAACATTAAAAAAATAAAAAAATAGATGGCCCATCGGCATCAGGAATAAGGTCCAGGCTGCCGGTGGTCAGTGCTCCAGAGAGAGGAACCGCGTCAATATGCGTGCCGTGTCCAAGAGTACTGCTTTATGAATCAAGCCCTTGACCCAGCCGCGCAATGTGAGCCTCCTAAGGTGTTGGCCGAGGCTCTTTATAGAGTTTATTATGATACCAGATTAACAAAACTGTTTTATGTCCGTCACATCACCATCTCAGGTCCAGTTGAAAACCAGCGTCGGATACTAGCTGCTCGGCAGTTTGCTGAACTGGGCCTATTTGGCACAGCCGTGAGACACACAATATTATCTCCTTGTTTTTTTTTTGTTGTTTTGTTTTAACATTTTTATAAGTTTTTTTTTTAAATATTTTTTTTTGTGCTTGTTGTGTGCACTTGTGGCATGGGCCGAATAAATATGTTTTCTTTCTTTCTTTCAAAATATGCGTTTCTAAAAAACGACCCATTAAAAAATAACCGTTCCAAAATACCGACTAAACATGGTTCCTGCAAAAGCACGTCCCTATTCTTTTGTTTACTTTTTTTTGTACAATCTGTATCAACTACAAGATAATCCGTTATTCATCCAAGATGGCCACGCTTTATGATAATTCATTCGCGTTTGTTATTAAATTAAAGTGTAGCACACAACGGTCTGGTGGTTTTATGTCAAGGTTGCCGTCCCCTACCCTAACGAACTTACCTACTACATGTGTGTAACCACGTGTTTATTTATGTAATAATGATAGTTTGTTACTATATTTTTTTTTGATAGCTGTTTTTGTAAGTAGGTACCTACCTAGTATCTGACTGATTAAAGTTATGGTAGTTCAGTTCACTTGAAGTGTTAATTTTGCAACGTTTATCTAAATGTTAATTTTGATCAATATTACGTAGTCTGTAGTGTGACCAATATACATATTTTTTGTATCCTTTTTAAAAGCTTGCGATGTAATGATAGTTTCACATGGTAAATTTTAGTTTTCGTTTTATTTCAGAGTTATATTTTGTAAATACCTAACGATGATTTTATAAGTGTTGTGTACCGATGTTGATGCTAGTTTATGCCCTTTTTGACACCTAAATTAATCTCTGAATAAAAGCGTATTGTTACATTCATTACAAGGCCGAACTTTTAGTAGCCGTTGTTAATAAAAAAATGGCATCTATTTTATAAATCCAGGCAGGTTTGGCAGATGTTCCAAGTGTCCTGCTGTCGCTACAGGATGGTCATCTCATTTGTCAAAGCTAGCCATTTAGCTCTTTGTATGCTAACCCTAAAAACATGCATACACACCACAGCTTTACAAATTGAAGCGCAGAATTTTAATCTACACATTTTATTGAATGTAACCAGTTTTGTATGTCCTACTTTAGAGTTTTCGCACAATATGCCCGTGAATATTTTTAATTTGCAGTTTTTTTTGCGCGGGAGACTGGCAGCTGTCATAAAATGGTCCTTTCTGTTTCACCGGCCAGGCGCAGGCGCAGATGGCAAGTACACAAAGGCTACTCAGCTGAGGGTGCCTTTTGTAAGATTCGGGGCCTCATCTTGCGTTGCTAAAGGATTCTGGTTTTGAATTGACGTTGACATCTTTACAAAAACCTGATGTGACGGATGGACTAGAAAGCTTTTTAAATTAGGGTTTCGACGGGTTTTCTTGTGTATAGTCTTTTGTGTATCAAGTAAGTATTATTGTTTTGTGTACTTATCGTGAATTTTAGCGAAAAATTATTATTTGTCCTGGCGCGCGCTGGTTGAGCTGCTTGGTCCGAGAGAGACTCGTTATCTCTGAAACATTGTAATAGAAGTTTGTCAAATATTACTTACTCATTACTTTTTTGTGTTAAAACTGGGACAAATTAAAAACCATAAAGAAATCTTATCAAAAAATCACACACAGTTCTCGTGTAAGTAAGGATATAGTCATTCAGAACCGCAAAAAAAACTGCCGCCTTTGTGTAATTATTTTCAGCCAGAGGTGTAAGAGAATCGCCGTAACTGGAAGCGCTCCATACGGTTATTTTGGCGCGAACCCTGAATCGGGACAAACGCCGCCATCTTGTTTTAAAACAATTTCCACAGACAATTTCACAATTTTTTACAACAGCCTTCTGTCAATGTCATTCAACCGTCAAAAGAACCATGGTACACTGTATTTTTTCAGCCAGAAGCTTAGAATCACCTTAGAAGCTTGGAACATTGATATGGGATGGACCACCAACCACTCCCTGTCCTGTCTCGCATGGTGTCACAAAATTATGCTGATCGATAACTATTTTGCGTGAATGTGATGAGTATTTTGCCCAATTTGTTTTTATTTTGTATGCGTCACGTTCGGTTTTCTTTCTTTTCTAAGTCCTAACACCCGGTTCCCTATCCATTAGCATAAAATTTTAAGACCTAATATAACTTAGCATAATGTTGTTTGGCATAATTATTTTTTCGCATAATATAATTACGCATAACAGCTCATGCATAATTTTTTTAAGCATTATGTCTGTAACCATAATAATGATTAGGCATAATATTTTAAAGCATAAACTTATTAAGCATAAAGTTCTAAAGCATAACTTTTTTAAGCATAAAGTTCTAAAGCATAACTTTTTTAAGCATAATATCCTAAAGCATAAAAGTTAAGCATAAATAACGCATAAAAATATTAAAACATATTTTTATAGGTATAACAGTGAAATAGTTGGAAATTAAATGTTTATACGCACTAGCTTTTTTGCCCGAAGAGGATATACCAATTTATTTCGACGATTGGAGAAAAGCCATATCTCCTGAATCAGGTAATATATAAAATATTAATATATTATAACGTATTGAACAATTTTGTGAGTATTTTTTCGCTGTAGGAAGCAAGCATTGCAAGCATACAGCATGCAAGCAAGCATGCAGCATGCAAGCAAGCATGCAACATGCAAGCAAGCATGCAAGCAAGCAAGCAAGCAGCATGCAGCAGGCAGGGTTTCTGTGACGGCTCCGGCGCTGCGGCCCTCCGGCGGCCCCACGCGTGCTAATCGTCGCAGACGGCTTTCGCTCACCACCGCAGCTTCGGCTTGTTGGCCGGCTTCGCCGGCCAGCCTCAGCCGCGGCGGCTCGCTCGCAGCCGCCTGCTCCTCAGCCCGCGGGCCGCCTCGCCCCTACGCGCCTACGCGATTTTAAATAACACTCTAGGGGTAGGACAAACAAGACTACGTGAAGTCGGTTTTGCAGCAATTCGGTTCTGTGACTAACTTTTGTTGCCCAGCATATTAATTTTTTAACCAACAATATTATTTGATTGTTACAGGTACTATAGCTAATTGGTTTGCTCAGAATTATGTATGGGGCACTACAAGTTCACCACCACCATTTCCACCCAAAGTCTGGAGTACGTATTTACTAGTAAAGGAAAATATACCCAGGACACAAAATCATGCAGAGGCATGGCACAATAGATTTGCTCATTTTGTGGGAAAACACCATACTGGATTTTATTTTTTGGCAAAAAAGATAGTTCAAGAAATAAGACATCAAACCATTGAAATAGATAAACTGGATATCGTAACATCACTTATACTAAAAAAAAGAAAAAATACACGGACAAAACCAAAAAAATTGAAAAAATCATTGGTAAAAAAGATGAGTATCCTTCTAAACTAGAATATTTACAAGCAATTGCTAAAAATATACACCTAAAATAAATAATTAAGGACTACTATTTCAATCAGTTAACTTCTATCTGAGGAATAACCGCCATATTTATTTCTCATAATAGAAGTTAACTGATTGAAGTTAACTAATTCACTGCTGTGTGAAATAAACGTTTCTCGCGATTGAAAATGTCATGTATATTTATAATAAATCATGTGCATGAACATTGTTTTTGTTATTTATATTAATTGTATACCTAAATATTATTATGCTAATAGCCAGTAGGCCTACTAACGTTATGCTAAAAGTCTTTAGGCCTACTAACGTTATGCTAATAGTCATTAGGCCTACTAACGTTATGCGAATCAAATTTATGCCAAAACAAATTAGTCTTTAACATGATTATGCCAACATAAAATGTATGCCTAAAAAAATTATGCCAAAGTATTATTATGCCAAAACAAATTGTGCCAAAATCGTTATGCCGAAGTATATTAGGGCAAAAAACATTATGCGAAAAGAAGGGATCCCCTAACACCCTGGTAAGAATCGGACATTCAGCTTCACTGCTTCAACGTCACCGACTCGAGAGCAATGCTCTGCGGTCACCAACCCGCGTACCGTGGCGACTACGGACAATATCTTAATGTCGTAAACATATTTGTTAGGTAATATCTGCTCCTTAGCACTTTAATTGCTTAACTAACTAACTAACTTTAACGACCATAAAGATTTTGAGCATAAACAAGATCCATTGCTTGTTTGTATTTTTTTAAAATTGACATCTGTTCGCCAGAACTTCAATTTTAAAAGAGTCAGCATCATACCGGTTTTCGAACCGAAGTTTTAACTGTCAAAATAACTGAAGCACTAGCCGTAAGCACCAGGGTAGACCGCGAAATTATCAACATTAAAACTTATATTGAACTGATTTGAGAAAAAAAGTAAACAAATTAGTATTTCGCGGGTTACCTATAAGCACTTACAGTTACGAGTATATACTTCAAAATGCTTCGGATTGTGTTATGCAATTTATTAGGGTATATGTTCTGCTGTTGACATGTTCAGCCTTCATAATGATAATTTCTGTCACACAGACGCGCCCTTTATCCCGGCAGTGGACTGTGGAATGCTCATTCTGCTATTCAACCCCCTTAATAGAACAAATATTTGCGCACTGCTCCAATTTAACACAGCGAGGTTTCGGATTAAACAAAAATAGCATCGATGAATACAATTTTTAGATTTTTGTTTTTTTTTCAAAAACCGCACGACCGAGTTCGATAATATTTATATGGAAATAAACCCTTTGAAACATAATTTTCCAAATTGGTTCAGGCGTCTTCAACTAATAGGTGAACAAATCCGACATATTGAGAACCTCCTTCTATTTTTAAGTCTGTTAAAAATAACCAGCTAGTCTATGCTTTTCGAAGCACGTAAACAAAGATGCAGCATAACAATGATTTTATCTATTACAGGACAAAGCAATGGCGCTCAATTACATAAGTTAGCTCAAGAATGTTTTTGTGTTGTATCTTGAGCGTACGCCGTGAATCATCTAGCTAGCTAGCTATATGCTTATGTGAATATAATGTGTAGCGGTTTTATAAATTGTCACAAGGATTACTAGATTGTTGTGTATTTTACATAAAAAGGGTGTAATTAGACCCTAAACGAAGCCGAAAGGCACTTGTTCTCCCCGTCATTGCGATATTTTTTTTTGTTCTGGAGGAAACTTCTAGTTACGGAGATACTGGAGGTCAAAATTCCAACTTTTTCACGTTTTTTTTTAATACAATTTTTTAAGGTTATAACTTAACTTTAAATGCTTCCATGACCCGTTTACTTTCAATGCATCCCTCAGCGCAATGTTTTGAGTGCGTTACATTGAGTTTTACAGTAAAACGTGAATTTTCATCCCAAAAAAAACTCATTTCCCAGCAAAATTTTTAGCGCAGGGTTACTTAGTTTGATGTGCAGAATGCTTGGTTGACGGGGTTATGAAGGGTCTGTTTACACCTTGTGTAATTCCTGTTTTTCCCAGTGTTAGGCAGAGATGTATCTGCATATTTCGCGAGTTATGTTCAGGTCTCATGTATCTACAAGCGGCACAAATCAAAATTTCGGGCTGCAAGCTGCAACTGAGAAATTCTTAATGCAAAAAGCCAATAATACTTTGCCCAACCCTGGAATCGAACCCTAGACCTCGTGCTCAGCAATGGCGCTTACGATCACTCAATAGAACAAAGAGGCGGATTAATATGAAATAGGCTCGAAGATTACAGGTGTTATTTCATTTTTACTGTTTTCTAACAATGTTTTTCTTCATCATAATCACCAGCCGTCCGCTTCTGGACGGAGGCCCCCAATCGCACACCACTCCAACAACTCTGGCAACTCGGCAGCTCTGATCCACCAGAAAATGTGAAGATGCCTCCATTTGAGGGCATCCCACCTCACACTTGCAGAGTCTCAGTCTCCACTCAAGAACACGTCTACCCCAACGGTTATAGGTTCTACGGATAATATGGCGGCACATTGCCTCTTGAGTTTGCTTTATCCTTTGAGTCAATTATTCAATCAATTATTATTTCTTCAATTATTGCTTTCTGTCGAATAACCCGTTCCATATACTTTTCACAGTTTTATTTATGGTTAGCAATTATGTTGACTAGCATGTGGTTTGAATGCTTCGCCTGTAGAACAATAACATATTTTTTACATACATACTGGGTGTAAAAGTACCCTTTTCGAAGGCGAAAGGCACTTGTTTTCCCAGTCATTACGATCATTTTTTTGTTCTAGACCGAACCTGGGAAATTAGCTTTTGCCCGCGTTAATTTAGAAGTTGACAATCTAGCGGTGTGAATATACTTTACGACCTATTCTCATACCTACCAAATATACAAAAAAAAAACAAAATCGGTCCAGCCGCCTAGCCGTTTCGGATGAGTGCGACCACAAACACCGTGACACGAGATTTTTATACATGAGAAGATTGTTTTTAATGTTATAACTTTGCTTAATACCTCCACGACCCCCGTACTATTCAATGCATCCATCGGAACAATGTTTTGAGTGTGTTACATTGAGTCCTACCGTAAAACGTGATGTTTTACTCTAAAAAGTTCGTTTCCCAGCAATAATTTTTGAAGAGTTACTTAGTTTGATGTACAAAATGTTTAGTTGACGGCTCCGAGACGGTTATTCCCGTTCGCCACCGCCAGTATTGCCCCCTCCGGTGGCGACTGGGAATTATTCTAAAAAAATATCCCAGTCGCAGAAGGGTCCGTTTACACCTTGTATTCCTCAGATTGGTCAACTAATCAAGTTTTTAGTTAAATTTTTAAGTTAATTAGTCAACAGCTAGCGCAAAATAAACTGCGAAAGGACAGGCTCATAGCATAATAGCATAGCATAATCAGCCTATTAATGTTCCCACTGCTGGGACGCAGGCCTCCTCTCTATAATTCACCACGCGGGCCCAGTGCGGGTTGGTAAATGTCACGTCTTCGAATTTTTGGTTCTAGTATATGCCGGTTTCCTCACGATGTTTTCATTCACCGTTTGGGAGCAGTGGTGATGAAATAACTTACACAAATGAGTGCGCCTGGCTGGGTTCGAACCCACGACTTACTGCTCGTAAGTTGGGGTCTCCACCACTGGGCCACCGCTGCTCTAAAGGACAGGCTCACAATGTATTTAAATAGTAATTATTAACGCCGAAAAGCTTAGAGAATGTCATTGTATTTACTTGTTAACTATCACCACATAACGAAATTCATTGGAAGATCATGAACACTACTATTGTTCTATATTTAGACTTCTACTAATGGCTATGATAATGTTTTAGCGTTGTGTAACGTAAGTATATGTATATTAATACTTACATGTTATTATTTGTAAAATAAATCGTTGAATGAATTTTATTGTAATCAATTTTTGTTTTCATTTTTCCTTCCTTGTTTTGGTTAGTTACATTAGTTTAGTGGTTACAAGCTGCTTGTGGTTCTGGGTTCGATTCCCAGGCTATATCTAACTGTCTTTGTACAATACTTTTCTGTAATACGAATATCTAATTATCAATTAACGTCAAGATGACGGGACCCCGCCAGGTTTTTCGAATATCATGTGAAAGGATTTAATACAATATTTCTTCTACTATTATATATTCAAAATATTCTTCAAAGAAAGTGGTCCCGCTATTTTGATATCAAAATGGCGGTCAGGACCACTATTTAGAACACACCAAATTTAATATAAGACTACGTTTGAATCGTTATTATACCCTTAAAACTGTAATGTCAAAAAAATAGTGTTTATTATATTTACATCAGAAAAGCGCCTGACGAAAAAGTATCATTTTATGGCTCTTACAATTTATTTAGGCGTTTAGTTTGTGTAACTAAACGCCTAATTAAGTTTTAAAAGTATAATAACGATTCAAACAAACAGCAAACGTAGTTGTACTAAATCGTATTAAAATTTGGCGTGATCAGTTTAAGATCATGGCATGTGTTTTTCGTTAGCGTCAGAATGGCTGTTTGTCTATGGCAAGCGGCTCTGAAAGTATATTTAAAATTGATATCCAATTGCTAAATAATAAGATACATTCAGAAAAACATGAATATTTTTTTGACCAGCCATTCTGACTTCAGGATGGATGGCGGCCTCCGTGTTCAGCATTAAGGACGCAGTACTTCTTAAAGTGTATTGTATCAATAATTGCTTACTAATTGCTACTTTCACGAATTTAAGTTTTGAGCTTCGTACATACATTAGGTAAAAAAATATAGCTTTTATTAAAATTTGTACGAAGTAGCCAACCCGCACTGAGCCCGCGTGGTGGATTATAGCCCATTCCCTCTCATAGAGAGGAGGCCTGTGTCCCAGCAGTGGGAACATTATAGGCTGATTATGCTTATGTACGAAGAAGTGCCTAATAATTTGGAAAGGCAAGAGTTTTTTTGTACTACAGTGTCTTGTTCAAATCGTGCAGGCGTTTACAATGCATCACTTCCTCTACTCTTACCTTCCTTCATTAGGATAAGTTTTCCTTACCACAATGCCTTGTGTTTATGTTGGTGTGTTGTGTAGTGTATTATAGGGTAACATAAAAATATAGGAGTACGATAGACGCTCTCGACTGTGTGTAGTCGCCTCTCGCACCGCAGTGTCCACTGTACTTAAGAACATCAAGAATGTAATACATTTCCGATCGCTATTTAGGAAATGCATAGATTTCCTAGGAAAAGTGCATATTACAATATATATCATAGATTTCCTATTTTAGGAATTGTACACATTTCATAGGAATTGTATACAACAATAGTTTTAGTATATGCGTAACCTGAAACACGTGTCTAGTATTTTTCTGTAAAGAATCTAAGTACAAAATTTCAAAAATTTATCACAATATATCACAAAGTTATAGGCTTGTTCTGTTATCTTGTTTTCCGCACAAAAACATAGTCAGCACGCGGAGCCGCCGCGCGCGCGCCTCCAGCGTCGTCTTGAGCTCATTGATAATAATAATTTGGCAGTAGGTACCTAAAAGATTGCGACATGTACTTAGTGTCGCTCGGTGTCCAACTTGTAACCCTTTATTTTTGAGACAAAATATAACATGGTTTAAAAATTATTGGAATCGATTCAGTTACTTATTCAGGTTTCGCATATACTAAAATAATGTTGTATAATGACGAATTACATACATTTCCGTTAACATATGTATAGATTAGACGATGAAAGTTTCTGCAGAAACAGGATATGATTAACTTATGAGATCATGAACCAATCAGGAACAATAGTTAAGTACGACGTTAGATTCATTTCAAAAATAAAAAAAACGGTAGTTTTTTGAATGATTTTTACGATATACAAAACTGTTGGTTACAAGCGTTAGGAAGAACATTTATTTTCAAAGTAAGCGTTAGTAGGGTTGTTAGTAGTACACAAAAAATAAAAGGTGTTAGTAATTTGTTAGTAAACAAAACAAGTAACACAATAAGAACAGGGCATATAATTCACAAATGGTCTCCTGAGCGCTTTCATTTATAAGCTACACTTCACTTGTCCACCGTTCAACGAGCGTCACATCACTGATTCCCTGAAGTTCCCTGAGTATTTGTCTGAACATATAGTCACTGTATTACTATAGTTTGGCATTGGCTCACGGCTCAGGGCTTACTCCTGCGGAGTCCTGTGCCGCGGAGCTGCTCGCGGCCTCCTGTCGCGAGCCGGACGGTGACGATGTGTACGATCTGGAAGTAACGCGGTAGGGTATAGTAGGGTGGCATGCTGCCGCGTAGAGCAAGGCATTGGATAGACCCTACAGTCTCCTAAGACGTGATTTAAAACAGCTTCATGATGCTTTTGCTTTTCAGCTGGCGTCTTTGCACCTTGGACAGGGACCTCGTGCACTACGCCGTCACGATCGTGAACGTCCGCAGAAGCCCCGATCATGTTTTTTTTTTTTTTTTGTTTTGAATGAATTAATCATTATTTTAGCTGATAAGAACTAGTGTCCGACCGAAATATGTTTTTTTTGCCGAAACCGAAGGTTCGGTATTGATAATAGTTTCGGCCGAAACCAAACCTTTTATAATCGTGATTAAAACGTTGTTTCGGAGCGGCCGAAAGGTTTGGCTGTTTTTTGGCCGAAACCGAACCTTTGGCCAAAACATCTATTTAGGCCGAAACCGAAACTTCGGTCGGACACTAATTAGAACACAACCTAACGTTACCGCCAGCTCTGTGGCCATGTCTGAGAACTCCTATACTCATAGAACTGATCACTACAAAAGTCTGTTGCCGTAGTTAGTTAATAGTAAGGTACCTGTTAACATGTCTGCGTGAGTCGCAAGTCCTCGCCGGCGAAGGCACCAGCTCTTCCGGCGACGACGCGCGACTGCTACGCTCACTGCCGTCCTCCTCGTGCGAATTCAACCTCGTAAACTGTTGAGCAATGTCTAGGTTACAAAGATTTCTGACTTTAAACTTATCAATTGTTAATTACTTTTATCTTTACTAAACGGGACACAGAACCAAGAAACATAGAAATAGGAAATTGTTTATTATCCCGGTAATACATAAGCAAGTACACTGCGTTTATACATAAGAGATGTTATAAGCCATAACCACTTTTAAAAAACCACTCAAACAGCAAATCATAAAAAAAATCACATTGCCTACAGTAATTTCAAGCCACATTCAGCTATAGCTTATCTATGTTGAACGGAGACTTGTTGGAGAAGCGAATATCGAGTTGTTTGTATTATTATTTTTCATCTACCCTCAAAATTATTATTGTGCAAATGTCTAGTTTTTGTAAAACTCTCAACAATTTCGACTTATGTTATAGTTTCAATATAGTCATGTAAGTGAATTTTTGTATTCTTATGAGAATAAAGTCACGGCAATTATACTGTGATAAAGTTATCTGAAACCTCATTAGTGGCTTAAATATTACCTAAAATTAGTTTACACAGCAGTAGCGAAGGGTCAATTTTTGTAAGAGGCAAGCCGGAGTACTTATCTTTAATGTAATTATATTATTTGTCTATAGAATACTGACTGTGCCATTTTTCAAAGGGAAGCCGATAGGATTCGAGTTCTATGGAACCTTCGCCACTGTTACATACATAGATAGTTTTGTTAGTGAACCCTAAACTATACAGTTAGGCTGTATCTCGGGGTTGGTTAAATATCTTCATTTAAATTAATCACAAGCATTTTTAGCACAGATGGAGAAGGGGTTACCGGTTATAAAGGTGTAAACCAAGTTGTAAGTTGACTATTATAACAGGTCGTGGCAGCGAGTTGCCCGGACATGTTATAATAGTCAACTTAATGCTGAATCACGAAGGATGGTACGAGGTGGCGCTGGAGAAGAGTTCTTGAAAAGATATGGGGAGCCCTTCCCCCAGCAGTGGGAAATTTAAGGCTATCAAAAAAACTAGACACTGTCAGTGGCGCGGAGATTACTTTCTCTGAGGTTCCCAAAGCTTAAATATTAATTTATATAATGTCATGCGAAAAGTGCTGGACATTCACTATCAACAAAGACCAATACCGGATCACGCACATACTACCTACTACGTACCTACCACTTACCTACTACCTACCTACTTACTACCTCTACCTACTACGTACCTACCACTTACCTACTACCTACCTACTTACTACCTCTACCTACTACGTACCTACCACTTACCTACTACCTACCTACCACTTACCTACTACCTACCTACTTACTACCTCTACCTACTACGTACCTACCACTTACCTACTACCTACCTACCACTTACCTACTTACTACCTCTACCTACTACGTACCTACCACCTACCTACTTACTACCTCTACCTACTACGTACCTACCACTTACCTACTACCTACCTACTTACTACCTCTACCTACTACGTACCTACCACCTACCTACTTACTACCTCTACCTACTACGTACCTACCACCTACCTACTTACTACCTCTACCTACTATGTACCTACCACTTACCTACTACCTACCTACTTACTACCTCTACCTACTACGTACCTACCACCTACCTACTTACTACCTCTACCTACTACGTACCTACCACTTACCCACTACCTACCTACTTACTACCTCTACCTACTACGTACCTACCACTTACCTACTACCTACCTACTTACTACCTCTACCTACTACGTACCTACCACTTACCTACTACCTACCTACCACTTACCTACTTACTACCTCTACCTACTACGTACCTACCACCTACCTACTTACTACCTCTACCTACTACGTACCTACCACTTACCTACTACCTACCTACTTACTACCTCTACCTACTACGTACCTACCACCTACCTACTTACTACCTCTACCTACTACGTACCTACCACCTACCTACTTACTACCTCTACCTACTATGTACCTACCACTTACCTACTACCTACCTACTTACTACCTCTACCTACTACGTACCTACCACCTACCTACTTACTACCTCTACCTACTACGTACCTACCACTTACCTACTACCTACCTACTTACTACCTCTACCTACTACGTACCTACCACTTACCTACTACCTACCTACTTACTACCTCTACCTACTACGTACCTACCACTTACCTACTACCTACCTACCACTTACCTACTTACTACCTCTACCTACTACGTACCTACCACCTACCTACTTACTACCTCTACCTACTATGTACCTACCACTTACCTACTACCTACCTACTTACTACCTCTACCTACTACGTACCTACCACTTACCTACTACCTACCTACTTACTACCTCTACCTACTACGTACCTACCACTTACCTACTACCTACCTACCTACTTACTACCTCTACCTACTACGTACCTACCACTTACCTACTACCTACCTACTTACTACCTTTACCTACTACGTACCTACCACTTACCTACTACCTACCTACTTACTACCTCTACCTACTACGTACCTACCACTTACCTACTACCTACCTACTTACTACCTCTACCTACTACGTAC
The DNA here is from genome assembly GCA_910589295.1 of Noctua janthe. Lineage (NCBI taxonomy): Eukaryota > Metazoa > Arthropoda > Insecta > Lepidoptera > Noctuidae > Noctua > Noctua janthe. The sequence goes on along the minus strand of OU342575.1, from coordinate 13,936,508 downwards.
CTACCACTTACCTACTACCTACCTACCACTTACCTACTTACTACCTCTACCTACTACGTACCTACCACCTACCTACTTACTACCTCTACCTACTATGTACCTACCACTTACCTACTACCTACCTACTTACTACCTCTACCTACTACGTACCTACCACTTACCTACTACCTACCTACTTACTACCTCTACCTACTACGTACCTACCACTTACCTACTACCTACCTACCTACTTACTACCTCTACCTACTACGTACCTACCACTTACCTACTACCTACCTACTTACTACCTTTACCTACTACGTACCTACCACTTACCTACTACCTACCTACTTACTACCTCTACCTACTACGTACCTACCACTTACCTACTACCTACCTACTTATTTTTATTTTATTTTATTTATTTGGCTCACCAACAATTGCATACACTGTTTCAAACATATGAGATACATTCAATAGAGTCACAGACAAGTGTATCAACCTCTTACAGGTAAGCACATCATGCACTACTTATTTGTCGTTGAGTGCCTACTTAAAATTAGATGAGTACTTAACTACTCACCGCACACAACTATGGTTTTTAAATACATAATTTAAATTAATTTACCTACTACCTACCTACTTACTACCTCTACCTACTACGTACCTACCACTTACCTACTACCTACCTACTTACTACCTATCTACTACCTACCTACTGTTTCCGGGATCAATAGTAGCCTATGTGTTAATTCAGAATATATGCTATGTTGATACCCAATTTTATCCAAATCCGTTAAGCCGTTTGAGCGTGAAGGAGTAACAAACATACAAACTTTTGCCTTTATAATATTAGTGTGATGTTATATAATAAAGTATGTGTAACATTTACGATTGGATTCAGTGAGCGCGATAGCAAGCTTCTGACGACTTCATGCATCTCCCGCCGCCGTATATTCTCCGGGATGTCCAAGATCTGGAAGATAAAGTATGAATAGATTAATTACTTGGACCAGTACACAAGTCTTGTTATTGAAAAGGTACAATACAATAGTAAAAACCACTCCATGCACACGTCCAGCTGTTGCTACCGACTATCATTCTAGATCTTTGACAGTCGTTGCAGGTTGTCAGGGGCCCGAAAGTCTGACAAACAGTCTTACCTAGCAGTAGCGAAGGGTCAGTTTTTGTAACAGGTAAGCCGAAGTACATATGTTTAATGTGATTCTATTATTTGTCTATAGAATGCCATTTATCAAAGGGAAGCCGGTAGGAATCGACTTGTATGGAACCTTCGCCACTGTTACCTAGAGATATCATGTTACCTACTAAAAGGGTCGTGGAGTTCAGATACAGTCCCTCTATACACCGTGACTTTTTAGTCGTCTTACAACGGCAGCCCACTTTATGTATACAATGAATGCTAAACATTCATAAAAAAAAATTGGTATATATGAAATTTTAATAATTCAAAAATAAAAATATTTTTTAGTATTATGACGCATGACGTAGTTAAAACACCCTGTTGCGAGCGATGATCTACTGGACTCGAGTGCTGGGTAGGTATATAGGGTTTAAATAGACCCTTCACATAACCGTCAACCAAGCATTCTGTACATCAAACTAAGTAACTTTACGCAAAAATTATTGTTGGGAATCGACTTTTTTTTTTGGGGTGAAAAATCACGTTTTAAGGTAGGACTCGATGGAAAGCACTCAAAGCATTATGCTGATGGATGGATTAAATAGTACGGGGGTCGTGGAGGTGTGGAAAGTAAAAATCTTACATTAAAAACATGTATTTAAAAAAAAACTTGTGAAAATGTTGGAACTTTGACCCCCAATATCTCCGTAACTAGAAGGTTCCCAGGGATGGCCTAGAACAAAAAAAATATCGCAAAGACGGGGAGAACAATTGCCTTTCGGATGTGTGTGTTTTCACATAAAGGATATTAACACTATCCAGGCCTGTTAAAACTTAAAGTAACCAGTTATGATTAGGTACATCTTTAATACATTATGTGAAATGTTGTCAACTGACCGACTTTTCGTAGTACTTCACGATGTCCATCTTGCACATGGGACACGTGTGGTACTCCAACAACCACGGATCTATGCAGTTCTGGTGGAAGTCGTGTCTGCAAAAAAAAAGCTATAAAAGTAAGTAATAAGGTCTTTTCTGGCTCTTAGGAAGAAACTCAAAACTGGCGTTAGACAACAGACTCCAACTCCACTAAAGCCAATCTACAGATATGGCATCCAATTTTGGGGATCAGCCAGTGCCTCCAACATAAGTGCACAAAAATTACACACACAAAATTAAATGCGAGACGCACGGGACCGGTCAATGTGGCGACACTTGGGGGAGGCCTATGTCCAGCAGTGGACATCTTTCGGCTGAAATGATGATGATGATGAAAATTATATACTAAAACAAATATTCAACGCACCATAATTTATTAAGACAACAGAGATCCATGATATATTCTCAATATATCTTTGGTCAACGAGGAGATAAGTTCACATGGACACGACTACAAATCCAGACTGCTAAAGCACCCAAATAAGCTTGCGGGGCAACTAACCATCCCAGAAAGCATCCGTCGATTAAAAAAGCGACGAGACATTTTCGACCAAAACAGTCAGTGCAAAGAATGACTTCGGAAAGATAAGTCAGACTCTACTGGGAGTAGCGCCCAACACACCATCCGAACCATCTCATCTGCTCATAGTCTGAAAGACTGATCGCAGATTAAACTATAAAATATGGTTTTAGTATTTCTAGCAAATGAAATCATTTATTCGCAGAATGTAGGTATTTTAAAATATACAGGGTGTAACAGAAAGGGTATAGTCATATGAAAGGATATGCTGCAGACCATCAAACTGAACAGCTTCCTCCATGGGTCCAATATCGTAAATGCGAAAAAATTATCAGCTGTCCAAAACGAAATTTCAATACCTACTCGACCCAAATGTATGAAACGGCTGATATTTTTTTCGCATTTACGATATTGGACCCATGGAGGAAGTTGTTCAGTTTGATGGTCTACAGCATATCCTTTCATATGACTATACCCTTTCTGTTATACCCTGTGCAGCCGTTATAAATTTGCTAGAAATACTAGAATAAACTCATGGCGCAGACGCTTTTGTAGGATCATTCATACAAGTAATATCTGGTAAGGATGTCGTAACACTAAATTGAATGTTTTAAGAGTGAGAGAATGGTTAGGTACCACCTTGACTTACAGATCCGTTAGGTCGAATTACTCAAAGAGATGACCCTAGGAAGTTCTTAAATCTTTTGATTTGCGATCACCAAACCCGTTGACAAGGGTAATGAATGGAAAGAAAATATCAATACTGACCTACAAGGAAGGGATCTTAGTGTTTCAGACACTTCGTAAGGTTCTATGCAAATGGCGCAGCATTCGTCGTCGTTCTGGACTTCCTGTAAGCAATAAACAGCACAATTAACATCAAGCCTGTAAGCCGACGTAGTACGACCACATTTTGCCAATTGTATAAGTACCAAATCGGGCGAGCCTATTGCAATCAACCAAACACAAGTCACTCGAGGCTGGTACAAACATTTCTGATAGAAAAAACCCAATAGCACTTTGCCCGGCCTGGGAACCAAATCCACGACCTCATTCAGGGTTAAAAAGTTGCTAAAAAACATCACGTGATTAATGAACGAGCTAAGCTGCGGACAGACAGACAGACATGGCGAAACTATAAGGGAGGAACCCTTGTTGATTAAGAGACCCTAAAAAGATGTACTGAAAAGTGTGAATAGACGTTACTTACCCTATCTTCAGTCTTCAAACTCTTAACAGGTATTTTGGATAAAGTCTTCTCCGCTTCGGCTAATAGAAGTTTCTTCTGTAACTGTGTGAATTTGTGTGAGTAACATAATACAACATAAACATTTTGACAAATGAATTTCGACGGTAAACAGCGTGTATCATAACGGTGTGGTCATCATTTAAGGGTGTGCTACAGGCAGTGGCGGGGCAAGACCACAATTTTATGTGGGCAAGGTACATTTAGCGAGGCCCTCTGGTGGCGCAAGAAGCAATGTTATAAATTAAAAAACAGTTGAAAAATAGTTTTTACTACTTTATTATAACAAAGACACTGCAATCCAAACTATTTTCTTAGACTAACATTAAAGAAATTGGAAAGAAAAATTCTAGTGCGAGCAGGGTTTGAACCTGCGACCTTCCGATTCAGTACACCACACACAAATGCATTCTTGTGTGACAGTGGATAACGAAATAATAGACATTTCAAAGTCTAAGAATATAATTTCATATAGATAACGACCATATTCTTAACATGGTCGTTATCTATATGAAATTAAAATGAAATTAAAATGAAATTAAATTTCGTTATCTGGTCATTATGTGGACTTAACCCTAATTAGCGCGGTGTAAGATTTCTGTTACAAACTAATTCTCTGCAAACTAAAATTCAAATATTTTTTCAAACCCATTTAGTGTAACTTATCTATAACAAACCGATGTATCGACTTAGTTAGTTAGTTAAACATAAAAAGTGTAGATGGCGTTCTGCCGCGTGATAGCCGTTGTTCGTCGACTGACCGAGTTAAACTACCTTTCAAATAAAAAAAATATGTGATTATTCCAGAAACACGTGTATCTTTATTTCTTTCGATTGAAATTTTTCACTACTTATTTCTTAAATTTTATATCTTGCGCTACACAGGTTTAAATGCAATTTGAATAGGATATAGATGATTCATTGTACCTATTGTGCAAATTGTTAATATAATAATTCGTCTTAGGGCCGATTTTTCAATCCTCAGTTAAGTCGTCGAATAGCTATCTAGCGTGTAAACTTATTTGTCTGTTTATCAAGCGAATAAATATTTACAATTTTTCAATCGTATATTATCTAGAGAATAGCTATCAGTGGTATAAGCTAGCCAACTATTGATGTGCAAGCGAGATGGACAGATGCAGTATTTAATGTGTTAGACAAGAATAGCAACAAAAGGTGATTTGACATTTGTCGTTGTTTGCTACACAATTCATAGTGTCCACGCCGTGTTATTTATTGTTAAAAATATGGGATTTGTGTTCTTTTGTGGCATAAAAATGGATCAGTGCTACAAACTTCAGTAGTTAGGAAGTACGATTATTGATGGAATTGGTGACTTTAAACCCTGCAAACATATATCCTTTGCTTCCAGGTACAACAGCCAACAACGAAAATCCGTGGACATTGTTACATTTACGTTTGCATATCATCACTATTTACGCGAAATGATTGGACAAACTAATGTTCAGCATTTCGTATGGAAGCGCCAAGAGTTAATATTCCTGGTTGCGATTTTTGTCTCAGACCAATAAAAAAGTATAATATTTGAACATATTTTATAAAGTTGTGTGTGTGTTGTGTGTGTTTACTTAAACAATTATATTAGGCTAAGAATTTGTTGTATGTTAAAATACTTTGATTTGTAAACATTATTCGTTTTTAGTATTTAATATCAAAATTTTGTTTTATGTTAGTTAATTAAACTTAGTAAGAGTCTAACTAAGCTTGTTTTAAATAAATACTTTATTTAGTTAGCTACCTAAATTAATGTTTGTGTTTAATAATATTTGCATGCTATTTTATGGCGAAATGTGTCATTGCACTTCATGTCATTTTTACCATCTTTTGTACCACATTTACAGCAAATAAATAATTTTGACTTTGACTTTGAAAAAGTACTCGAAAACTAAATATGCAAAAATAAGATTAATAACTCGTGCCCGATACTCCGAAATACTTTTGGGAAAAGGTACCTAATATTCTTAAATCTTGCAACACTGACACAATGGCGTCTAAAATTCGTGTTCTGCGAAATTACGACAAAAATTTTGAAATTTTGTTTAAGTTATACAGAAAATCGAATACTTACATTGTATATTGGTATTAGTGCTGAAAACATGATTAGATTTTGCAACACTTTACACAGGGGTGGAAACACACTATTGACCCAACAAAACGCGATGCGTGTCGAGTAGGAAATAATCGTATTATATTCTATGCCTAGAATCACTTTATAAACACTCGACGCGAAGCAACGAAATGTGCGCAAACGCCACCCGATTCCGATCAGTACCTGCCGCGCGACGTGTTGCCGGTGGTGGGGGCTGTACGCTACCCGCGTCCCGCCGCCGACGCAGCGCAAGCAGCTGGCAGCTCCCTTGTTATTCCCATATTAACTCTTTGGCCCGCTGTGCAGTCCATTTTCTCAGAAAGCATACCTACGCTTTTTGTGCACGCATTTTTTCTTTGCATATTTTAGAAAAGAGACGAACTAATCAAATTAGAAACGATATCCTGTTCTGTATGGGGTCGAAGGGACACCGACGCGAAATCGGTTACAAGTGAACAACTTTTTATTCTTTCTTTGTTTTTGGGGATTTTTATCCACAAGGATACGTCAAACCGAAGAACATAACTTTGTAAGAATACTTTGTAGATTTACTTAGTCCAAATCAGCCACCTGTTTTTCTCGCCATCAAAGATGACCCCAGGCTACGTAGACAGGCAAAACAAATCAATAAAAATAAATTGCAGTATTGACTGCAGAGAGCCGAAACATCTTTTGGGCATGACACTTTTTTTTCGGATGCGAAATCATCAAATGACTCCTCCTGCTCTGGGCGGAGCGGAAGGGAGTGTCAGACTTGTACTGCCTAAAACCCATTCATGTTCCTTCTTTGCCCTTTGTGTTCCAGGGCCACGGTATCTCTTTCGAACAGTCCCGCAGCCCTGGGCATGACCCTTGAAAAGAAGTAGACAGTTATATCATGGAAAATTAAAACAACGATATCATTAAGATAACATGATTTATTATCAAACAAATGTAAAAACAACCAATATTAAATAGTTTTAGTATAACTATCAGAGTTATGCTAATTGTTAGCTTTACAATATTTTTGCAGCGTTTCGAATGATATTCAAAACCAGACTAATTACTACTCTTATGGTATTCCTAACGAAATACAATTAAATATCCATAAACATGGCGCATGCTACAATTGCGACATCCATCCGACAGAATCTCAAAACAAATAAAGAAATATGTCAGTCAACCCAATTGCGTATCACGTGAGAGTGTGTAATCACTATTATACGAAGGATTTTGAAGAACGAACTTCATAATCAATTGATTCTCAAAAGTTTTTAAAACAGACTGTCCGTCTGATTATAACTGGGCGGCCGGGTATTGTTAGATACAATAAAATCCCTTCAGTTTTGTCTCGACGCTCTATTCAGCCCGTTTTACCAGGTAGCTACCCGCCAGCGAGTGAATTATACAGACAGTTGGCAACGTCGCAAATAGCTGTCAAATATTTCGCTGTTTTGTTTAATTTGGCAACATTACTGTATGTAAAGAAGACATATGGCTAACTAGTGAACTAAAATATCGATTATGAAATGCAATAATTAATATCGTAACACCGAATATTTAGTTTTAGATGCAAAAAAAGTATTTGTAAAGTATTTGTCTTTCCAAATGCCTATTTCACACCTAAAATGGTTACAACATCAAATTCAGTTTTAGCATAAGCATAATCAGCTTATTAATGTCCCCACTGCTGGGACTGTGATTCAGTTTTTAATTGCAAGTAATTATTAATATTCTAGTTCACTAGTTAGCCATATTTCTTATTTCCATACAGTAATATTGCCAAATTAATTAAAACGGGTAAATATTTGACAGCTATTTGCGACGTTGCCAACTTTTTGGATGACAGCTCTTAACTCTAAGGCTGCCATCAGACGGAGTGCATCGCAGCAACCGCGCGCAGTCGATATATTCAACTGTTCCGTTGGATATTTTTTCAACAGTTGAGTCCGTCTGATGGCAGCCTAAGTTCAGCTGGACTGAAATTTGTGTGCTCTGTGTGATTCCTAACTACCTGCGTTTTTTGTACACCTGTTCCCTGGTTATAATTAGAATGGGAACTTTTATTTAACTGTCAAAATGACTGGCATTGGGAATGTGATTGTTTACCGCAATTAACCGCGCCGTTTCATTTTTTAATTGACTTCAATATGACTGTTTTTGCTTTCTACATAAGACGAGTCGCTTTAAGGCCAGGTTATTCGAGCGCAGTAGGCATTTAGCGTTACTTACCTCCGCGCGTAGCAAGTCGCGCGGACGCCCATTTCAAATGAACTCGGTGACCCCGCTGTGCAAAAATTTCGAGTCACAGTATAAAATTCTAACAGTAGGTACAGTCAACTTCGTTTTACGGAATTCATGTTTAATTTTCGGGGGTTTAGTTTTTAGGGAAATATCAGTAAAGCAACATCATCTATTCTATTACTTACTATATATTTTTATCAGATCAAAACAAACAATTTCTGATTGTTTAATGTTGAATCAAAAATAGGTCGATTCTGAGGAACCTGGCCATAAGACCTTTAAGGAGAATCCTCCGATCAGACGGGTGTTCTGTGTAGTGGGTTACTGCCGCCGGTTGTCGGGCTTTTATAGTAATTATGTTCTTATTTCGCATGAATCTAATAACGCGATGCAGAAACTTGATTTTAGTTCTTCATTCGTGTCATAGATGGCACTACACTTGTTTTTATATAAAACTATAGTCTCATGTACTTAATCATCACCTATTACCAATTTCATCATCATCACCTAACACATAAAACATCGCTATCCTGACTAAACCTGTTCACACTAACATACCGTCTAGTAGTCCTCATACGAGCTGCGGCCACGCTATCGAACACCCATTTAGAGTTCACTTGTCCAGCTGCAGACCCTATTACTACATCATATTCGTCATTATTTACTATGTCCCGATTATTAGTACCAATGTTCTGTGTTGATTGAAGATTAGGACCACTAATTTGTGTTGGTCGAATGAAACGACCATTATTTTGGTTATTTGGGCCATTATTTCGGTTATTGTTAACCGAAGCACCGCACAGTGTTAGCAGTTTAAATGCGGCGTCTCTTTGTTCGGCGTTTGGTTTCAGAAGTACGCGCATACCGTAGAATACGTCGTAAGCGTATTCTGAGTGTAGGCGACCGAGGGCCGTGCGTTCGACGCGGGCTTTCTGTAAAGATAAATAAGTTGTTGGTAAGAAATGTCAACATCATCTGCCTAGCCTTTTCCCAACTTTGTAGAGGTCGGCTTCCAGTCTAACCGGATGCAGCTGAATGCCAGTATTTTACATGGAGCGACTGCCTATCTGGCCTCCACAATCCAGTTAGTACAGGGTAGTACGATATTTGATATCATAGGAAGGGACAACGCTAAAAAAATGAATCCGGTTGTTGTGAATTTCGTACTACTAGCTCCATCTTTTAAGTTGTAATGTAAGTTGTAATAAAAGCATGAATCATGTGTCTGCAACTGTTTAAGCTTTTTTTTTTCGGATGGGAATTCGTCAAATAATTCCTTCTGTTCTGGGCGGAGCGGAAACCTATCCATGTTCCTTCTTTGCCCGTTGTGTTCCAGGGCCACGGTATCTCTTTCGAACAGTCCCGCAGCCCTGGCAGGCATCGGCCCTTGCGGACCCCTACTTATTTGCTGACATCTCTCTGAGGCGCACGTGGAACACGAACGCGCCGTCGACACGGCAATTGTTTAAGCTTAGCTTTATAATTGTGTCATTGACAAAAAAAAAAAAACAAAAAGCGCCAATACTTTGCACTTGTTTAATCAAACTTTTTGAAGTAAAAAAAACTTTACACCGGAGTTCCAATTCTACGGTACCCTCATAATCTGTACTATGTCCACTAGTCTTACTGGATGCGCCTGAATACCAGAATTTTACATGGAGCGACTGTTTAGCTGACTTCCACAACCCACGATACCACGTGGTAAGAATGATTGCATATGAGTGGAATACTAAAAACAATATCATGACTAACCTGACAGATCTTCCTCAAATGCTCAACCTCATAGCCATTATGATGCAGCCAGTTCCCAGCGGCCGCAGACTCCACCGCCCAGCGCGCGTGCAGCAGCCTGCAACCTCGCGCCGCGCCCTGCAACGCGTTACACGTCCGCGCTCGCTTGTCCGTAGCATCGCTCCAACAACTAGTCTTGCTCAGGTCACAGTGGGTCGCAACGCCGGTGATGTTCGAGGGATGGTTGCTGCAACTTGCATCGTTGCGACAGGAGCCTAACAGGACGTGTGTTGTGCGCTTGTTGACTTCTTTTTGTATGAAACCGTTTAGTTTTTGGATTGATTTTGTTATTGCTTGGCGTTCGAGGCGGGTCATGCCTGTTAAGACCTGTAATAGAAATTTATTAAACTACTAATATTATAAATGCAAAAGTTTGTGAGGATGGATGTTTGTTACTCTTTCACGCAAAAACCACAGATCGGATTTGGATGAAATTTGGCACACAGATAGTTTTTAGTCCGGATTAACACATAGGTTGCTTCTGTGATTCTGTGAAGAAAAACATCGTGAGTTCAGAATAGAAGATGCGCTTCGTGCATTCTAGATACATGCCCACACCGCTTGTACTTTGATAATTGTATTTTGTAACATGGTGCAAAACACGGGAGCAGCGGTGGCCCAGTGGTGGAGACTCCGATTTAAGAGCAGTAAGTCGTGGGTTCGAACCCAGTCAGGCGCATTACTTTGTGTAAGTTATTTCATCACCATTGCTCTCAAAACGGTGAAGGAAAACATCGTGAGGAAACCGGCATGTCCTAGAACCAATAATTCGAAGACATGTGACATCTACCCGCGTGGTGGATTAGAGCCCATTCCCTCTCATAGAGAGGAGGCCTGCGTCCCAGCAGTGGGAACATTAATAGGCTGATTATGCTATGCTTATGCTATGCAAAACATGTCTTTTTTATAAGACCAACTATAAAATAAGCAGATACTTACAATTTTCGGTTTCAAATGCCCCTGTGTAGCGTGTACCGCAACGTTGTTGTTACACTGCGGGTTGCAAGCCGCTAGCAGTTTCTTGGCCATTCGCTCAGCGCGGGCCAAGTCTCTTCGTTCGCGTTGAGTCAACTTGCTTTTGTTTTTAGTTGTGTCGGCATCTGGAACGGAATTTGTTGAAGGTTATGAAGATATTAAAGAAGGAACTATGGAATTTCAGCAGCATAACATTGATTCAAATTATCTCATCAATCATCTTAAATTATGAGATTGTAATCGCCTTTGAATTAAATAGCAACAACATCAGATGGATCTATTACTCCATTACAGTACAATACAGCACATGCTTTTTATTTTTTATAGTTATACTTATTATAATTCAACAATTTGGTCATTTTTATTTTTTTAAAACGATGCCCCACTCCAGGAATTTTTCCTGGACCGTGGGTGCGTTTACAAACATTTAAACTCACTTACACAAACAGTCAGACCCGGAACAACTACCTGTAAGCCATACAAATATTTGTTCTGTGCGGGAATCGAACCCGCGACACGCAGCGCAGCAGTCATTCGCTCAGCCACTGCGCAAACCGTGCCGTCGTAATTGACTTGTTCCTTCGGCCAAAGAGCTTTTTGCTCAAGATTGTTGTAACTGCACTCGACTATAACTTTTAAGGTTTTATTTCTTGCCTTTACTATCATGTAGTGTTTGTCGCCGTCGTATTTGTACTTGCAGGACGTCATAAAAGTAAGTTCAGATGGATGGTAGATAAGGATTTATTGCGACGGAGTAGTGACCTCCACGGGACTTGTGATGTTGTAATAATATGCAATTTTATGAATTTGATTATCATTCAGTTGATAATTAAGTACATATAATATAGTATACAGTCTAATAAAATCGAAAGCTTAAACATCAAACTAAGACTTTATTTTATTTGTCATGAAACTGACAGACAGACAGTTTGAAATTAAAACCAGAGAGACTTCAGAAAACTTGCTCTTCCAGTCGATCAAGATAATTCTTAGGAGTAATCCAGATTTGAGGCTTTGTGACCGAGTCATTTCAATCGCAGCTTATAGTAGTTCACTTCTGCCCCTCGTCGTGGTTGCCAGTGTAAAATAAGCAGGCGTTCAAATTTAGAATTTTTATTTTCAAAATTAATTTTAGACCTTTTACCGCATCCGTGTCTGCTTTTGGTACGTTCGAGCACATTGCCGGAACATTGCTACGCCAATGTTTTCATACTTAGATAGTAAGTAATTTACTCAGATTAAAAATAGACCCGTCATTCTAATATCAGGCTGGCGGCTAACTAACTTTTTTAAATAACTCTAGTTTTAAAAAAGCACATTGCTTTAAATTTACGCACATTCCTGACATTGCTAGAAAATTGCTTTCATGTGTATAGAATCACTGTTTTTTGACGTACACTCTTCATAACGAAGTTCACACGTATTTGGCTATCACGTAGAGAAATACGGGCGAGATAAACGAGGTGTAACTCCTTCCAGTATACCCACATTTTGCCAGATCCTTTATGTTTCATGCCCGGTGTCTATTAACAACGATTCGTTGTTTTACAAACAAAAGGTACCATTAGTTTTTGAATTAAGAGTAACGGTTGATAAAAGGCGTTCTTAAAACTTTTTGCGTGATCTACCTGCGATGAACGGACAGGTGGATCCAGGTACCATGTTACCCACTTACCGAAGCCCTGCGCCAACGCATGTTCGACGCTCCTTACGTTTCGTTATTACAATTAAGCATGTTTAAAATTAGAGTAAAACCATGTGCATAATACACCTGACATAACATATTTATTACCTTTAAATAGAAAACTTAAGTTTTATGTTTATTATATAATTTTGGTGTTGAAGAAATCCCATAATTTTGTAAAAAAAATATTTTTTGTTATTCTATGTTAGGCTACTGAAGTGAACAAAACGCGATTGAGAGCGTCTGGCTTGACACATGCATTTTAGGAACTCTGGGAACTCCAGAAGAGGGAACAGGGCCTGCGAGGTAGCTATTTATTTAGGAAGAAACTATTGGCGTCGCGCTGCGCCAAGACTGTCCCCATAGAGTGCGATAGGGACAGCAGATTATATCACAAACATTTTGACAAGATCGACGTTTTGTATTCATTCGTAGGTACACATTTCTGATAAACACTGTATCCCTAGGTAGGTACTTCAATAGTGTAAGAGTTTATGCTTGTTTTCACTAACAACTTTAAGCGACATCCTTTGAGATATTGTTTCAAGAAGGTTCAAGAATGGCCTAATGGCTTTATTTTTAGTTTGTAGTTTTTTGTAGATCGCTTTATTTAATTTAATTTATGTTATAGTATTTTGTACCTTTTTTTTTTTTTGTTGTCTTTTTTGTTTCGAGTGTTTCAAGAATTATCTGTGGAAATTTGTAAACGGCCTTTGAATTCTTATTGTATAAGAACATTGTTTATATTACAACAAGTTACTGTAAGTTTCCCGAATAGTATAAAATAATAATAATCTAGCAGCAAAGCAGCGACAAATAAACAAGATAGGCACTGACGGGTCGGGTATAAAGAAGCTGGATTGTCTAATAAAAATAAGCGAGAAGAAGCACACCATCGTGAGAAGTGGAAGGAACGGCCTCTTCGGCCTTTGCTCAGGAGTGGGAAAATACGGGTTAACAAAAAAAAAAAAATTGGAACTTTCCCTCTTTTGTACGGAACTTCAAAAATAAATCATGCTATGTTTTTAAAGATTTATGTGTGAAAACATCAAGTCCATTTTTTTTTAACAATTCCATAACAGTTCGACCGCCGTCTCACTCCGTAAATTTGGTGCCTTATCTACCTGCTCAAACAAAGAACGGGGTATCTGCGACATTGTGGAGTCTATGTGCTCGGGCAGGGCTTCAAATGACAATAAGTCTTAAAATAATTCGTGTTGAGTCAATATTTTGATATCATTTTGTAGGTTGACTCAAATCCTTCTGATATAACACAAAAACATACGCAACATTCAGGGGTTAATTTTGCCATAGAATAGAAAACGTAAAATATCTTAATTTCGTATTTTTTAAGGCTTTTTGCATATTTTTCAGGAAAAATTATTTAATTATTATAAAATTATTTAATTTGATCCACGGAAACATTACACAAAAGCGAATTTTTTTCACAACCAGTTCTCAGAAAGGGCAGGCACCGAGTTTGTTGTACTTATTGTACTTGCTTAGGTAAAAATTATTAACAATCCATCTTGGGTCTCGTCACGTCCTTATTTCTAAAGAATTTTATGATCTACGTTGTATTGTATTGTATAACGGGCTGGTGTCCGCAACTCCACGTCAAAGCGCGTATTTTGCGTGCGGACCTACGTTAAGTTTACATCAATAGGAACGCGGCCAGACAATGGATGCGGAGAAAGTTCTTACCGATATTTTAAAATGTTTTGAAATTCGAGTTTGGAACAACGCGGTCTGTGTTTGTTGAAAAATTTGAATACGGAATGGATATTTTGGAACATCATTCTCATCATTCTCTTGCCCTTATCCCAATTCATTTGGGGTCGGCGCAGCATGTCTTCTTCTTCCATACCTGTCTATTACTCGTCATCTCGCCAGACACCTCCTTTCTTGCCATATCATTTTTTACACAGTCCATCCATCGTTTCTTTGGTCTTCCTCTACTCATATACCCATATATCTCATAATATTTTGGAACATTATGTGTAATTGATTGTTCAGTGTATTGTGTATTGGAACATTATGTGTAATTGACTGTTCAGTGTATTTTGTAGTTATTTTTTTGCAATTTGAATAATGAATTCGAAAATTGGCCACCTCTTTGATCTCTTACTTTATTCATTCCATTTTTAAAAGGTCTATTATCGAGGCTCGTGTCGACACGCGAACGAGCAGGACGTATTTTTTAATAGGTAAATAAAAGTTATAATTCTCGGAATTTTATTGTTTACGCGCGACACAGCTGTGGTGGCCCTCGCTCGACCTGGTCGGGTAGCGGAAGTGGGGCGCGGGCTGAGTGCGTAAACTACCTGAGTTATGACGAACATGTTGATTATCATAAACCTGATGATGAGACGCAATCTATAAATGAGGTCGACGAGATAAGCGATGCAATACTACAAGAGGAGTGCGGAGATGAGGAGGTTACTAACAAGGCGACTAAAAGAAACCGAGAAGATCTGATGAAGAATGGAAGATAGTGGGACAAAATCGAAAAGAAAAGAGATTCAATCTGTATAATTCTGATGAAGATATACATAAGCTGGAAGTAACTATACCATGCAAGGATAAAAACGGCTAAAATAAAAAATCCAACAATGGATGTTGAAATAATCTAACGAACGACATGTGAAATCAGCTGTTCACTGAAATCCTTCTGATATAACATAAAAACATACGCAACATTCAGGGGCCTGGCTACATAATTTATCGAACTCGTCGTCGCGCTTGCCGTTCGCTACGCGCGTTTTGCCACGGTAACGGTACATTAAGTATGACGAAATAAAACAAATCAAATTTATTGGATCCCCATAACATTCCTGAAATAATTTCTTGTACCAGTCATCTTAGTACAATATACTGAATTCACCCCATCAGTTTGTGGAGGGCTGTCCCTTACACCCAGTATAGTTCGTGTCAGATATTTGTGCCCGTTCAGAATATGAGTTCAGTTTGGAGATGAATTAAATTTAAATAAGCTGTTTACAAGTGAAGCATTAATTACCAAGGAATGGAGATTTAGTAAAGATATGGAAGTATCTTACTCATACGGGCTTATAAGGGATGTGGAACTAGAATTAGAAGAAAAAGAAATCCTGGATAACGTATCCTGCCCAGGAACTTTGAACTCATTTCAGCGATGCGATTAAATAAACGTGATCAGGACAAGGGTGGATGGATACCCAGCGAGGTAAGAATAAGATAGTATAAAATGAGGTCAAAATGAAAATCCAAGATGTCGCCGATGAAAACTTTCGGTTTTTTTTGTCATAGGTGTCATTTTCGTAGTTTTCGGGGTCGCTGATAACGAAACTGAGGTCTAAATGAAAATTCAAGATGGCGCCGACGTAAAATTTTCGGTTCCGCGTAAGCTAGTAACGAAAATGAGAATAAAGTCAAAATGAAAATACAATAAGGGGGTTACAAAAAAAAAATACTTTACTCATTTTTTTCTTCGGCTTCCCCTTTCAAAAATTTGACCCCTCGCCACTGATACATATAACTTATTTGGCGTTTTCGTCCATCACATTTGTGGAGAGCCGCTAGTTAATTTAATTCGAACTTGTATAATTAAGAAGGTAACATACCAGACTCCTCCGAGCTGCCAATATCCTCAGCCTCCTTGTGCGTGAACAGTTTCCGGCGCGACCTGGGCGGCCCGCGGCTGGCCGGCTCGGCCGTAGCGCGCCGAGGGGCTGTGTTTACGCGGGATGGTATGTCTGGAGTACAAAATAAACGAATAAAATTACCCACGGTGGCTGAAAATTGAGGCTATTTGCTTATAGATCGTTATCTAGTTAGTTTTTAATTTAATCTGGCTTATATGAACGAAAAAGAGTCATGTTTTAGTGCTAATAAACGTTATTTCTGCCTTTCAAAAAGGCACCTGTCTTAAATCAGTATTTAATGTTATATCCCGCATTTCAGTGCTTGCAGTAGCCTAGATAATTAGACAAATTGAACTGCAAGATGATTTTGGCAATATTCTCTGAAGATAACTGCCGGCACTGTTAGCGCGGTGGCTGAGCGACTGACTGCTGCGCTTCTTGTTGCGGGTTCGATTCTCGCACGGACCAAATATTTGTGTGGCTTACAGGTAGTTGTTCCAGGTCTGGCTGTTTGTGTATGTGAGTTTAAATGTTTGTAAACGCACCCACGATACAAGAGAAATTCTTAGGGCGGGGCAACGTTTAAAAAAACAAAACTCACTTGCAATGGTACTGATAGACCATTGCAAGGTCATATAGACATCATTTTCATTAACAGCAGGCTAGGATACTGTTATGTATGAGTATGTGTGCGCGCATGTTGTGTGTGTGTGTGCGCGCACACCACACGGCCTACATGTAATTAAACAGTGTGCTAACAGCAGCCGATGGGTTCACTTGCCTCCCGCGACATACCTAACAGATACTAACCAATAGTATCCCGGGACGTGTCAGTAGTGTTATCAGTGTCAGAAGATATCCTCAGTCGGGGCTTGCCATCGTTGTCCTCTTCCTTACTGTCTGATAGCAAGTCTATTAGAGGGACATTCTCCATCTGGGCTCTTTTCTGTAATTATACAAGTATTTAAGTTATTACTTATTTGCATTTCAAGTAAGAAAGCTGGGATTTTGAGTGGCATCGCTCTGCACATCATACACTTATAATTCACTTCTGTAAAGGTCAGCGCTCAAGATTCGTGGCGATTATTGTAATCCATGTGGCCCACTCCCTCTCATAGAGAGGTCTGTCTCCCAGCAGTGGGAATATTTACTTATTTATTTAACACTTCAAGCACAGAGTACATAGACGGACTGTGTGCCATAGGCATAAATTACTACCAGTTAAATTTTGGGTGATGCAAAAACAAACAGTGGTACAGACCGACCGCTTTAATGAGTCGTCTGCCTTACCCCATCAAAGGCACATTAAGCGTCCACAAAGTCCTAAAGGTTATATGGTTATGGTTATTTTAAAGTAAGCAAACAACCTGTGGGAAATTACACAGGTTGTTTGCTTACTTTAAAATAACCATAATCCACGTAGGTATTACGATACTAATTGAACCAATACGTCAAAATCAAAATCAAAGCATTTATTTCAAGTAGGCCAGTTACAGGCACTTTTGAATTGTCGAAACAAAGACAACAGTAAAAAACAGCTACAGTCCCAGTCACAAGGCACAAAAACTGTGAAAGTACTGTGGTTGCCCATTCCCTAACGTAGATCTCTATGGAGAAGAACGGGCAAGAAACTGCATGGACACTCTTTTAAATCAGAATACTTTAACAAAACCTTGGTTACATCATTCATTTTGAGATGGTACATTATGTGAGAACGATGCAGCAAGATGTGTACGTTAAAAGTGTCCATAGTAAAAACAATTCAAAAATAAAATAATTAATTCAAATAAGCCGTGGCAAATAAGAGATGACCAGTCACAACTGACAGCGCCCGTTCTCGAACATGACGCATGTATCAGCACCATTCAACTCAACCATTTTGAAGGGAACTAAATGATCCGACACACGTGCCACCATCAGCGAGACATTTGAGTGAGCATGACATACTCCTAACCGCCAGGGCACATTCAAGTCAAGAAAAGACGCAGGTTTCCAGCGAATGACAGCTTTCTAGTACATAGTACTCACACAATATGGGCTAGGCGGCTATATAATACAAAAGAGATTGAATCTGTACAATGCAAAGATAGTTGTACAATCTTCAGCAGCTCCAACAATATTATTTAATGCTATCAATTTAGGCGCCCCTGTTCTTGTGGAGCAGGACCGGCATTGAGCCAAGCATTTTTATCAGTGATATAATCGTCCAACTTGTAATATGCTTTCTTACATAGTGTGCGTTTAATGCATGTTTTAAATTTCGTTTCATTCAGTTCAAGAATACTTTGTGGAATTTTATTATAGAATCTCAAACAGTACCCCATAGAAGATGAGTCTACTTTAGCGAGTCTGAAGCCTGGCTGAACTAATTGGTCTCTATTTCTAGTACTGTAATTGTGTCTGTCACCTCTTTTATTAAAAAGATGTAGATTTTTTCTTACATACATTATGTTTTCGTAGATGTATTGACAATGTACCGTCATGATGTTAATTTCCTTAAACAGTTCCCTTAGAGAATCGCGCCTACGAAGATTATATATGACTCTGATGGCTCTTTTTTGCAGAATAAATATAGACTCAATGTCTGCAGCCCGTCCCCATATTAAAATGCCATAAGACATAATACTATGAAAGTAACTAAAATAGATCAGTCTAGCGGTATCTACATCAGTATATCGACGGATTTTTCTTATAGCATACGCTGCTGAACTTAGCCGCCCCGCAAGAGATGTTAAATGAGAACCCCATTGTAGCCTTGAATCAAGCGTAATCCCCAGGAAAACCGTTTTATCTACAAATTCAAGTTTCTCTTTATTCAATACTATATCACAATCGCTACTTTTAACATTCGGTAAAGCAAATCTTACGCATTTCGTTTTTTTTTCATTTAACACTAAATTGTTTGCTGTGAACCAATTATGGAAATCCTATCATTATTCACGTCATCTAGATTTTGGGCCCGTCTATTTATCTTAAAAATTAGGGAAGTGTCATCAGCGAATAACACAATATTTTGAGGTTGGCTTTTCAATAAATAGGGGAGATCATTTATATATACTAGAAAGAGGAAAGGACCCAATATTGAGCCTTGCGGTACCCCCATTTTTACTTTTAAACCCTGTGAATTAACACCATTTATTTGCACATGTTGTTGTCTATCACTCAAATAAGATTTTACCAAACTAAGTGCAAGTTTCCCTAGTCCGTAATGCTCAAGTTTCAAAAGTAATGTGTCGTGATTTACGCAATCAAATGCTTTGGAGAGAACACAAAATATTCCAATGGCGTCTTGGGACTCTTCCCACGCAGTAAATATGTGCTTTAATAAGGTTACACCGGCGTCAGTTGTACAACGTCCCTTGGTGAAACCATACTGTTGATCGTGTAAGATTCTGTTGGTGTTAAAATGATTGAGCATTTGATTTAGCATTACCTTTTCAAACACCTTGCTAAAAACTGGCAACACGGATAACGTGATCAACCTTTACAATATTCCATTTAAATTGATAACTTCGCGAGGACTCATTAAAACGGTCGGTCGATAGCTTTTTACGAATGTGCTCGCGAACTTTAATTTTAAACGGTTGGTTTCCATCCTGATTTCCTTAACATTTTAGGCTGATTATGGTAAGAGTAAACTGGTGGCAGAGATGGAAAACATTATGATTTCTGAAAATGTTATCACTTGAAGGAAGTAACACTTCACATGGAAGATGAACAGAACGCGCTGCATGACCACCATAGAAACGGGTTTTGTCGACGGAAGAATCGACAAAATTTCAATTTCTTTTGTTAATCTGTCATTATGTCGATTCTTCTGACGACTAAACCCGTTTCTACGGTGGTCATGCTACGCCTGCTCGACAATCAGTTCAACCTATCGCAGTCTAGAGCCACAACACCCTATCTTCTATCTCGCGCATCTATTCTATTTTGTTAAGGTCGTCGGACCATCTGGCTAAGGGATGACCCCACAGTATGCTTGCAGATACACGGTCTCCGGGTGGCCTACCATGCCGTCTTAAAGTAGGAGTAATTCCAGTGTGGGAAAGAGATGGCGCTAGACGACCTTAATAGCTCTTTCCTACACTGGAATTACTGCTGCGTTAAGACGTCATGGTAACCCCCCAGGTCTCGGTTGCACCATCAACCTTAGAAATTGATAAGTCTACTTACCAGCAATTGTCTCAATGTCCTCGGTGAGGGCAGATCTGACTGTCTGGAAGCAGCAGGGAACGTGCGCTCGTTGAGTTTGGTGTTGGCGGCGGCGCAGGCTTCCACCCACAGTGGGGACACCAGCTTGCAGGCTAGCGCGCGGGCTTTGGCGCGGGTGGCGCGGCAACCACCTGGAGAGAAAAACAAATAGTGTTTAAAAAAAAAGGAGACAATTTATGGTTCTTTCTTCTTCCAAAAATATTTAGAAGCTGTTGTTTTTGGGAGTTGTATTTTAACCAAGATATTAATTTATCATAACATTGCTTGTAAATTCACAGGGTAGAAAGAACCTTAATTATTTTTCTAAAATAAAAGTAGTCTTAGTTGCTCTTTATAACATTAGCTACCGGTCGACCCGTTTCAGAAATTAGCCGGAACAAATCGACAGACAGAAAAGACTTAAAAAAAAAAATAAGTACCATAATATGCATTCAGTAAAAAGCTATTATTTTGAAATTACAAACAGACACTTGTATTTTATTTATTTGAATATAAAAATCAACCCACTATCAGTCCACACTAAATGCGTGACAAGGGGGCTCCAGTCAATAACGACAGTAGCTCCTAAAGCTGCCAGCGTGCACCGCAGTGGCAGAGCCTTAGTCTCCGCTCCCACATCCACCATGGCTACCACACCGCGAAGAGAGTCGCATGCTGCTTGCATTGCTGTTGGATTCTCCTGCAATTATCAAAGTATTTGTTTTGTTTCTAAAAAAAATTTATTGTTGCAAAAAAGCCCATAACCCTATTCCCAACAACTGAAAACTAGGATCAACAATGGCTCAATGCGCTTAACTGTCATAAATTCCACAGTAAAATAAATGGCAGTTAGGCAAAACAAAATGACCAGTTCAATTACAAAATTTACAAGCACTTCTGAATTGTAAAAAAAATATGATAATTGACATAAAATTAGCTCGATACCTCAGGTTGTCTGCCCCAAAATACTGATTGATAATTGGACATTGGAAACTACGAGATAGTAGTTATTTACCGACAAGTTGTTGATAAAGAATTTGAGAAAGCAATTTTAAGATAAGATTTTCAATATTATTGTTACACCCCTGCTAAGACACTATCACCCTTAAGAAATAAACTAGCCACCTAGTATATTTGTTACGGGTGATAGTTCAATTTACTGCATAAGTATTTAACTACTCACCGTTTTCTGATAAGCAAGCATGATTTTTATTGCTGAAGAAATATTGCAGAAACAATGTCATGATGCACAGTTTAATACAAATAGTTGGGGTTCTCTAAAATAATTATGACAGAATAGCAAGGATTTCATTTTATGTTAAAGTAGGTAGCAGTAAATTTAAAGTTTGACAGCTTTGGAGAACAAATTGTCAAATTATGGCTTATATTTTCAAGGTTTTTTGAACACACAAAATCAAATAAACTTTATTTATGTGGATTGCTAGAATCAACAGTAAAATAAACCTATAAACGCTTTTCGTTTTCCTGAAATCTATAATCAGCCTACAATGTTCCCACTGCTGTGACACAGACCTCCTCTCTATAAGAGAGAATGGGTCATAATCCACCACATGGGGCCAGTGCAGGTTGGTAGATGTGACATGTCTTCGAATTTTTGGTTGTAAGACATGCCAGTTTCAACACAATGTTTTCCTTCACTGTTTTGAGAGCAGTGGTGAAGAAATAAATTACAGAAAGTAATGCACCTACCTGGGTTCGAACCAATGACTTACTGCTCGCAAGTCGGGGCTGCCACCAATGGGCCACCGCTGCTGTCCGACAAGCTATACTTAATATTAAATTATCAACAAAATATAAAGCCAAGCATTTACCTTTTTCTGACTAGCAGGTTTAGTAGACTGTTTGTTCTTACTAGATACACCAGGAGTATTCCTAATGTTTGTAGGTTTCTTCTGGAGTACTCTGCCTGTATGTCTCGAAGTAGTGGCCGCATCCACTTCCTTTAAAGCAGACCATTCTTCTCTGAGACGTATCCTTTCTGCAGCCACTGATCGGCGCTGAAATTCAAGGATACAGGATATAGGTTTTTAAAATACTGGAGTGTTACAAACACGTTACACACCAGAAGATTTAATAATTGTTGTCTCAGCAGCTGTCTACTATTCAGGAGGATACAAGATTTAGAGGTCAGACCCTCAGCTAAGAGGAATGAGGAAAGATTATGCCCAATTTCACAGGGCGACACCTGAATTAAATGCAAGGAATAATGATTATTTTACAAACATTTTGTTCACATTTCTCACACCAGTTTAGATAATATGACATTTTTGACAATACCATGATTTTTTAATTTATTTTGGCGCCTTTTATTCAGACTCTTTGGAGGAAATAATAAAAAGTATTATACTCACCAGGCCTGCTGCGCCTCTGTTATTTTCTTTGTTCATTATTGATAATATTAGGTAATTAACTATAAACGTAAAAAGTAAACAATCATAAAATGAAACGCAAAAGTCGAATTGCAAAGAAAAACAATTCTTGTCAGTGTTAAAACATCTTATTCAAATTATTTCACAGAATTATAAATGCATAATTGTGTGTTATTTTGTAAATAAAACTAAAATCTTATAAAAACTGTGTATAGAGTGCAAGTCCACAATCAAGTCGCAACAAGTTTACAAGACACAAACGTCACGTTCAAATGAATGACACTAACAAGATCTGTCAAATATGGCTTTTTTGTTTCTTTATACAAGTTTTAAATATGAGCTTTTTGAGTTTCATGATTTTTTTTGGATGTTGAACCCATATTTTCTTTGCTGAGCTCTGGGTCTCAAGTTAATTACATTAAGAATGACATCCTCATAAAATAACATCATGCATGTAATGCCTGAAGAGTTAGGTAGGGGTGCCTAATAATAAACCCACATTCAACCAATTATGTTTACCTAGACTCTGTAGCTGCTACTGACAATTACCTGTTTGAGAAAACTAATTACACTACTTGCGATAATACCACGAATAGGGAAAAAATCAAATAACACAAGTAAGTGGTGAAGTTTTTAATCAATTAATTTTCTAATCAACAGGATTATTCCTCTAAACCATTGTTATCAGCGCCACTACGAAGTAGTCTGTACTTCAAACAAACTTTTTAAAGTAAATCCTTCCTTCAATGGTTCTATGGCTAGTCCTAGATATGGGCTATAAACAGGTGGGCTTTCTGCTTCCCCTTTATTTTGGGCCAGTTGTGATGCTAAATACAAGTTTGGTCCCATTTCACCTCTTGGCTCACCAATTTCTTCCAGTTCTTCTATATCGTCTGATGCAGGTCTTGCATTCTGCAAAAAAAGATGTGTTATTTCAACCCTTAGATATTTTAATCATTAGCTTTCGAAACAGTTTATTATTAAGCCACGGACCTCCTATTTTCATTAAGTTTGAGTCAGTGACGTGAATGAAAAATAGAGGCTCTATTATTTTAAATAACATAAGAAGTTCAGCATTATAAGTAAACTTATTTCGTTTGGGTTTTTGTGAAAGTTGAGCTAATTGATAAACTGAAATCAAATTTTTATCTAATGAAGTATTAGATAGGTACCTCGTTATTCCACGTAAGCTCAATACCAAATATGGGTTTCTCAGTATAAGCTTGATGCAGCGCTTGCAGTTCAACCAGTAAAGGCTGCAATCTTTCACGAGGGTCAGCTCTGAACCCCAGCACGTACCCTCCAGATGTTCGTCGCACTACAAACACTAGGGCTTCGCCAAACTTGGAGTCTTTGATTATAATCTAGAATAATTTAAAAATCATTAGTTAATTTACAACGTTAAAGTATATGTCTTATTTCTTTGGGGTTTACTTGCGAATCTTTAATAGTATGAAATACGGTATAGTGAGGTCTTAAAAATTGGTCTACAAACAAGAATATGTATAAAAACCAGTAGCTCCGATACAAATAATATGGCATGCCATGAACCGCCGGATGGAACAATCGTGGGCTTTCGTTCTAAAACTATTTTTTTTAGAATCTATGTTGTAGGAACTATATTCCAAATTCTTCCAGTCTTTTCTCTGTTTAACATTCTTCCTTTACTCTTCTCCCTAAGTAACTAACTAACGAATAGTTAGAACAAACTCACGCTTTCAATAGTGATATACGGCATGGACACGTTGAAGGCATCATTAATGTCTGCGAACCAGACGATTCTGACGTTTGTGACTATCAGGGTTCCCAGGTTTCCGGAGTCGCTTGACAGGTTCCAGATACTATGCTCGCGTAGACATATCTGAAAACAGCATTATTAAATAATTGTTAATATCCTTATTGGTCTAGCCATCTCAAAAGCTACTGCTGAGCATTCGGTCTTGGGTTCCTTTCTCAGGTTGGGCAAAGTGTTATTGAGTTTTTCGTATAAGACTGGCTTTGAAGCATGAGTGATTGAGGCACGCCTGTATTTTACTCTTCTTTGATTACAGGTGCTTTGTTTTGTCTCTTATAGTGCCTAACGGAAGTGTACTTCTAGAACTACAGATTGAGTCCCATTGAATGCTAGGCGACATCACGGCATCAGGATGAAGATGTATCAAGGGACTGTACCTATAGTAGGAGTCGAATTCGCAAATAGCGGAGAAGGATCAATGTGTTTGGAAATAATACAGGATATTGCCGAAATACCTTTTCAAGTGGTAACATCCGCAACTGCTTATTGTGTATGATAGCACCTCTTAGCTTTAGGTCTCTGTACATTCTGGAGGCTGTATACGCCCTGAAAAATAAAGCCAAAGTTGCTGAATGATGTTTTGCTACCTCCTAGGTATTAGGAATATGGTGTATATTTCTTCATCCTCCATTGAAGGAGGATCCTCAAACCAAGCAGGCGTTGTGCCTGGTAATTGTGTATATTCTAATCGGTCGGATGACTTTTCTTGAGCAATGCAGGATTTGCGTGACGTCAGGTACGACCGCACGACCGCACTCCCTTACGGAGACCGGAGGAGGTTCTGTTTTCTTCTTCATGACTGTGCGTTATTGACTCATCAGCAGTTCTTGGATATTCTATATCGGCACATTGTTTTTCGACAAAAATTTTATAAGTTTTCAAATCGGAGACATACCTATTCAAATTTAATCTACCTACTCCGACACTGATCATCAGGAAACTCAGTCTTCTTCCAGGATCCTCTCTCTTCTAAGATTGATTTATGAATAAATATGTATTACTTACTTGTGGACCCCAGCAACAGAAGTATAATGCCTGACACAGTTGGGCGACAGGTTGGTGAAGATAAACTCATATTTGTTAGCTTTGTAGGCTGCTAACACGTTGAGGGCTTGCGTGGTGCCTCGAAGACCTGAGTTCACTATCTTGGTGTTTGTTGAGAGGATACAGTTGTGGCCAATTGCTGAAATCATACATTTTGCAATATCATACGAAAGTCAGAAAAGTGTAGAGAGGTACTAAACATATGCATGACGCCGAAAGGGCGTTGATTGCAGGAATTATGACGCGCCTTTAAAGCCGTCAGTTCCTGATCCTGCATGTCATGGGTCGTAGTGCGAAAAAACGTTAACACAACTTGTTTGGAATCTGTTGTCAATGCCGCTTCTGGCTTTGAAATAAAAGGTGTCTCCATTCTCTGTGCCGCAAATAAATATATAGATATCCAAGTAACCCCTTCTGCTTGATCTTGGCAAGGTTATTCTTGCTTCAGTTCATCATATTAGGTGATTCTCACACGACACCGCTCGTCCGCGCGGTCGGCGGAGGCGGCGAAGCAAATGCATTGGCGGTGCTCCACGCGGGGAGGCGGTGAGGGCCGCTCGTCTGCGCGGGTTGGCGGTATACTAGTGTAAAGGTATCAACGAATTTCATACAAGCCAATGCGACGTGAGACCCGCTTGACCGCCCGACCACGCGGAAGAACGGTGCCGTTTGAGAATCGTCTAACCTATCAGCACTTTTTAAACCTCCAAAATACATAAAACAGACCCCCATAACGCCGACACTTCACCCTTTCTAGTGATTTATCTGGAAAGAAGAACTGGCGATACGAACTCCTCAGCAACACATTTGTCTGTTAAGTTATAAAAACTTCATTCTATAGTCTTTGGGCGGATTTTTATTCAACAGAACTTCCGTTCGCCATCTTTGTGAAACTAACACAAATTGATCCTAGGTGAAGCCAGCGAATGCCATATAATCCTCAAGTTTGTGACAACCATGCGACCTTTAGTGCCGCTGTTGCCTTTAGTATCTTCAATCGGTTCGATTCTATCGAAAATCTTCTCGCCAGGTCGTAGTTTTAAATATCTGAAAATGTCAAGAAATGCTTAAGTGTTATTGGTTCAAACTCGATATGTAATGGGTCACCTATCCACGAACCAACCTAGGCAGGCGCGGCTTAACCTGAAGATCGACTTGAGCGCCTGTTATTATTCAGTAGACACGCCTCCAATTGGGACTTAATATATCAACCGAAATGATCAACTACTTTAGATTAGATACCCCTTCGGTGATAACAGGCGTTATCAAGAAACACGTGTAAGTAAATAATATGAAAACTTTGACAAGAAAAATGCCTCAGATAATTTCTTTTTTAAGATTATGTCAGCCATCTTAATAGCCAGAGAATGAAATGCGGCTTTCCCTGTAGTCATATTATTAGACTTAAAATGTAATGGTTTTTACAATGATTAAGTAGATGTTGACGACCCTAACAAAATGGCTGAGATAGACATGAAGTCCGAGGACCCCTGTCCTCGGACTTCATGTCTATCTCAGTCAACTCCCTAGTTGTGGTACAGCTTGGTAAAAGACCAGTAGTGGACTGCGAATCTGCGATAATCTTGCGAATTGACGGCACGGTTGGCGCAGAGGCTGAACGATTGACTGCTGCGCTTCGTGTCGCGAGTTCGATTCCGCACGGAACAAATATTTGTATGACCTACAGGTGGTTGTTCCGGGTCTGGCTGTTTGTGTATGTGAGTTTAAATGTTTGTAAACGCACCCACGATACAGGAGGAATACCTAGGGTGGGGCAACGTTTTTAAAAAAAAATCTGATTTGATTTTGATTATTGTACATGTAAGAGTTTCTTAAAAAGTGTTTGTCGTGGTATGTGCATGATATGCAGAGGAATGAGGAAAATGTCGTGAGGAAAGTACTGAGTATGAATGTGGATTGGTATAAGAGTAGAGGAAGGCCAAAGAAATGATGAATGGACGAAGGATGATTTGGCAAGAAAGGTGTCTGATGAGATGACGAGTAATAGAGAAGTCTGGAAGAAGAAGACATGCTGCGCCGACCACGAATGAATGGGGATAAGAGCTAGAGAATGATGACCAAGCAGACAAGCAGTTGTGGCGCCGCTTTGTAAAGGACCAGACTGCGAATCTGCGATGGTCTGGGTTGATTTAGATTATTGACATGTAAAAGTATCTTAAAAAAACCTGCATACAGAAATAAACATCATTTAGTTTCAATACAGATATCTTGTTTTGTTTTAAACATGTCAATTCAGATTTTTTACCTTGAAGAAAACCATTGCATTAGGAAACTCAAGGAGCTTCAATGCTTTTGAAAACTAAGTCTAACTGAATTCTGTTATAGCATTTTTAGTGCTTACGTTGAATCAAAGGGCCATAAACACTGCTCCACTTTAGAACGTAAAGACTATTTCACTATGATGAAAGATTTGGCAAATTAAACAAAATATTAGGGGTAAAAGTATGAAATTGCCGATTTGTTTGGACCATTTCGTAAAATGTGATATTTCATTTTATTTTATGATGCAAAAAAAAGCTGCGCTGGACTGCGTATCTTAAATTCTCAAAACACACTCTATGACAAAAATATACCTATTTGAATTAGTGAAACCGACGGCACGTTGAAACAGATGTTTTGACACACTACCCCATGAGGTAATATGCAACTACTAGTAAGGTTTTTAAACTCTAAAAGGTAAGGTACATAATTTAACAATTAATCCAATAAAATGGAATTAGGTAAAAAAATACTGTATGTCAAAGTTACAAAGACCTATCATATTATAAATCTATGAAATAATACAAGTGGTTTTCAGCTGTAAATTACTGGTATTCAGCAAGATTCAGTTACGCTGGAAAGAAATGTTGAGATACTTACGCAAAAGGCAAGTCAAAGAGGACCTCTCTATCTTCCCACACGGCTCCAATCTTACTTTTAGACATTTTGTAACAAGGAAAACAAAATAGTAAAGAAACACTGTCGCCTGTCAACTGTTTTGTTTAGTATTCGGTTGCCATGGAAACCTAACAAGTTAGTTTATGGTGCTGGCCTAAAGATAAGCCTATCATTTTCATAAAACTTGTATAAAACTGTTAATTTATATGGTTTACGAGCCAAAAGAGTGTGGATCAAAAGATAATGAGTTAAATATTTTTGAACGACTTAAAAATGGAGTAAACTTACATTATAGGTAGTACACAGAGGCTCTAGAACAAGCGCGCGGTGTAAACGTAAATACGTCGATGATAAAATGAACAAGAATTTGTGTGCTATACTACAACTAAAAAACCTGACTACTGAATAAAATGTAGCCTATGTCACCTGGGCTATAATAACGAATCGATTGACACCTTATTCATCAAAATCGGAAGAATAGTTTAAGCGCTACGGAGGAACATACGTAAATACAAACATACATAAATATATACATAGACTGCTAAAATCATAACCTTTCCTATTGGCCTCGCCGTAGTCGGGTGAAAATACTCGTTTCACATAAATAACATTTTCACAATTTTAAGAACTTATTCATGTCTATGGATGATACTGATTGTGCTCGTTGCAAACAATTTAACTAAAATGCTGTCGATAATTGTGTTTTCGATTAAAAAATCGACGTATTTACGTTACGTATACACCGTGCACTCGTGCTAGGGCCTCAGGCGGCCTAGTGGTAGCGAGTGTGACTTACGAGAGGTCGTGGGTTCGAACCCAGGTACACAATTTACTTTGTGTAAATTATTTCACCATCGCGGCTACAAAAGTGAAGGAAAACATTGTATGTGTAATGTCTGCGCTGTAGTTTAACATACAACAGTGCACTTTTATTCAGACAACCAGTCTTACCAAAGGGTGTCGTATTACCCAGTACTGACTGGGTTGTGGAGGTCAGATAGGCAGTCGCTCCATGTAAAATACTGGTATTCAGCTGCAACCGGTTAGACTGGAAGCCAACCCCAACATAGTTGGGAAAAGGCTAGGCAGATGATGATGAGTGCACTTTTATTCAGGCAGTCGCCAATCGCCAAGCATTAGTGAAAATAAGATGAGAGAAGGTAAGATATTTATTTTGCAAATATGAGTACAAACACGGTGACATAAAAATATAATTAGCAACAGCCATGTTTAACCAGAAGGCATTCAAAAGTACAAAATACATTAGAGATGCTTAGTACAAAATAATGAAGATAAACAATGTCAATACTTATAAAGATTGATTGACTATTATTAAATTTAATTATGAAGAACTTCATTAGTTTTTTTATATTCATTATTTGTTATTTTATTGTTATTATTTATTTTTTTGTTTTTTATTCAGTCAACTTCCGATTTTAGTCCTTCGAATTTTAAAAACAAACTTACATGATTATTTGTGTACGTAGAAAGGTTGAAATATCAATAAACAAATCCAATCAAAATCATTCCTTTTTCTGGTATCGTTACCAAAATAATGATTCCAGAATAACACTTAAGTGCTTCGATGTCTTACCCCTTGGCCACGAGCTACAGATTTAAGCGCCACTTGTGTTGCGACCACAACTGCGCGGAAGACACATGAAAGCAAATGTTTAACCATCGCCCACCGCGACTTTATGCAGCGATGCAGTAGGATGCAAACTCAAAACGGTCGCGATGCTCTTGCTGGTTTCTTCGCCGACGTAACCAAGATTCGCGAAGTTTTTACGCTTCTGTCGCACATTGAAAAGACCTTTTTTTTAAATTCGCGATAGCGTTGAAAATGCCATTAACGCACGCTCGCAGCGTTTAAGTAACATACGACAGCATTGCTACAAAAAGTCTCTGTGGCTACGCTGTGACCGTGACTGGCTCTTCATGCCATTGACAAAGTCGCATCGCTTGAGAGTCGTGAACGGAGCATAATTGATGACATTCTCACAAGTTCGGACAGGTCATTACCCAAATGAGGATGCTACAATAGCAATGCGTGACACATTTGATACGATCTCTGATCACTGATTGTCACCAACATGTTCCGATACTGAACATTGTAATTATTTATGTATGTAATTAGTGTAAGTGTAACGAGTAATGCTTGTGGTCAGAATTTGATTCTATAAAAATAAACTACCAATTTGAAGGTTTATTTTTATGCTTATTATTGTTTTTTTTTTCATTAAAGAGCACGTGAAGCTATTGAAGCTAAATATTACGTTACGGCCCCAAAGGGTAATATTTAGCGTAAAATTTAGCTTCTATATAGTCAAAAATCTACAAATGACAGCCGGTACCAACTGCTTAATGTGCTTTCCGATTTACGTAGTACACTCGATAGCTAATGGATGGACACCCATCCACGGACCGACCAAGGCAAGGTTTAGCCTCCACATAATGTAACTGCAAGCATAATCATATTACAAGAGTACTTACACATTGTGAAAGGGAGCGAGTTTTAATTCACTTCGCGGGTCCAATGTGTATAATCGGTAGATGACAGATGTCATCGAATTCTTGATTCAAGGACTCGCCGGTTGCGTCACGATGTTAAATTACACGAAATAGAGTAACTGCGCGGTCACTTTCAAGGGGTCACCAGTGCCGCAATTCTATTTGAACTAAGGAGGTTAAAACAGTGTTATATTAGTCGGTTTTCTTAGTACTTAGGCTTAACACTTTTGCACTCATTGTAAGCTAAAGTCTTTAATGTTGACAAACTAATTCGGCAGATGTCGCTACTAATTACTGAAAAGTGCGCCGTTTTGACAGCTGACCTTAATCAAGATGGCGTCGTTAAGTTCGTTATTCGAAAACTGTCGTTGAGTTTAAAAGCTGTTAAGTGCTTAGGGCACTGTTAAAATTGACGGTAATCACCTAAAAGGTTTTCACATTTTATAGGATTATTCGTTTCGTGTCGTATTAGTGTACACGCATAAGAGACGGTGTTAAAATTTTAATTGTTGTGCTGCTGTTTTGCCTAGGTACCTATTACTGTACCTATGTATAGAGTTCACATGCTGCGTCAAATCGTGAGCTGTTGGCTAAATTATAACAGCCGCTGGGGTCGATCTTTAGGTTAAGGCGCGCTTGCCTAGGTTGGTTCGTGGATGGGTGACCACCCATTACATATCGAGTTTCCCCCGTGCCTCGAAAAGGACGTTTACCCGCTGGTCCCGCTATCATTTGCAGATCTTTGACAGTCGTTACAGGTAGTAACAAGACCGTATAGTGGTCCAAAAATCTGACAAAGAACTAGTCTTACCAAAGGGTAATCATGTTACCTAGTACTAACTGGGTTGTGGAGGTCAGATAGGTAGTTGCTCTATGTAAAATACTGGAATTCAGCTGCATCCAGTAACACTGGAAGCCGACTCGAACATAGTTGGAAAAAGGCTTTCCATCAGGCGTTATCTCTATCACGCTTGATGGAAGACCTCCGTCAAGAGCAGGCCAATTTTGTGATAAAAAAAAAAACAAGGCTAGGCAGATGATGATACGACATCAAATCGTATCGTTATGGTACGATGCGACGTCATATAGTAGATATTTAACGGCACGGTTTGCGTAGTGGCTGAGCGATTGATTGCTGCGCTGCGTGTCGCGGGTTCGATTCCCGCACGGAACATATTTTGTATGGCCTACAAGTAGTAGTTCCGGGTCTGGCTGTTAGTGTATGTGAGTTTAAATGTTTGCAAAACGAACCCACGATACAGGGAAAATTCCCAGTATAGGGCAACATTAAAAAAAAAAAAAAATCATCGTCGTACATCGTGAATATTCCCGGCACAATATCGAAATCAATGTTATCTACATACAGTGGACCTCAACAAAAATGTCAAAGATAAATCAAATTAACGAAGAGCAAATAAATAGACAACCAATTAAAAATTCATAACGAATTTCCGTAGGTTTCAATCATTCATATAATTAAAGGTCACCAACAAAAAATATGCTGTGCGGAATATAAATTGCAAATTCGATTTGAAAACTCGCTAAACACACAACATCAATCAAGAAATGTAAATAGACTTGCTTATAAAAGTTTTGTTTACTTCATCGGCTTCTAAAACTAAGGATTCTTGGGTGTCGCTGTGGGCTTGGGATTGACGTCCTCGCTACCTGATTTCTCAAATTGACTTGTGTAGAGGAAACTAATTTGGATCGGAACTAGCCAAAACAAGGATCATACTTCAGAGAATACGCAATTAGATGAAGTAAGGGCCTGTGTTATCACAACACCACCTTTATACAGGGTGTAAATAGACCCTTCACATATCCGTCAACCAAGCATTCTGTACATCAAACTAAGTAACTTTACGCAACAATTATTGCTGGGAATCGACTTTTTTTTTTGGAGTGAAAAATCACGTTTTACGGTAGGACTCGATCGAAAGCACTTAGAGCATTGTGCTGATGAATGGATTGAGATGATGTATTTAAAAAAAAAAACTTGTGAAAAAGTTGGAACTTGGACTTTTAATATCTCCGTAACTAGAAGGTTCCCAGGTATGGTCTGGAACAAAAAAATGATCGCAGTGACGGGGAGAACAAGTGCCTTTCGTTTATGTTAAGGGTCTATTTACACCCTTTATAAGTTCTGATTTAAATACCTACATGTATTGATACAAAGCTCCGTTTTTACGATTATTTAGATGACACCTCATTTTATGTTTTCAGTAATTTATTTTATTTGTCGCGTTTTTGTTTTTGTTTTTTATTACCTTTGTTTTCTTTTTCATATTTTATTGTTTGTCCTGTGCTTACAGAAGAAAAAAAAGAAAAAAACGTGTTGCGCTGACCCCAAGTAACAAGGGACAAGGACAGTAAGATGATGATAGTTTGTCCTGTGCTGTGTTTGTGCTCGTCGAATAAATACTTTTTCTTTCTTTCCTGTCAGATTCTGAACTTTCGACGTTGAGCCTAGTGTTGAAAAGCCTATTGATGGTAAAAGCAGACATATGTCATATACCGGTATAGATAGTCCCTATTTGTAGTATGGTCCTCACAGCGAGCAACCAGAATCGCTTCCTATCAAAGCGATTTTGGCTGTTCACAAGTTTGATCTCTGCCTATTGTTTTAAGAAGAGAGTATACTCCTGTATGAAATCTATGTTAACATTAGCAAGGGTTTACTTATCAGAAACAAGACTAGGACTAAGTATTGTAGCCATTTGTAAAAGCAAAAATGGGCATTCAAAAAAAAAAAATGAGTATTCTAAATATGATTTTGAAATACCTATTCAATACATACATACCCCACATAACATTTTGATGGCTGTCATGGTTTTAGTGACACTCCCAAGATTACGACCAATCCAATCAATGACGTAAGAATCATCAAAATCGGCCCTCGCGTTTGGTCTCAAGAGCGCCACAAAGTAACAAACATACATATGTGTCTGATAATAAACACATAATCCATCTCAGTCATCATCTGCCTAGCCTTTTCCCAAATATGTTAGGGTCGGCATCCAGTCTAACCGGATGCAGCTGAATATCAGTATTTGCGACTGAGCGACTGCCTATCTGACCTCCACAAACAATTAGTACTAGGTAATACGCTACCCCTTGCTAAGACTGGTTGTCAGACGTTTTGGGCCACTGACTACCCGTAACGACTATCAAAGATCTACAAATGACATCCGGGACCAACGGCTTAACGTGCTTTCCGAGGCACGGAGGAAACTCGGTATGCAATGGGTGGTCACCCATTCATAGAACAACCTAGGCAAGCATGGCTTAACCTAAAGATCGATCCGAGCGGCTGTTATTATTTAGCCACGAGCTCCTCTCAGGTAACAAAAATACAACGCATGAAACCGTAACCAGAAATCGCGAAAACTTTCAGACCGACTTTCAAAAAAAACACCACATTATTTTCCCAAACGCTTATAACTCTGCAATCCTAAATTCCTAGCTGCCGTGACCCGTAAGAAGCTGTCGAAAGTGGTGCCACATTGAAATTGTAAAAGTTGGTAATAAAGGTAACTTTACGACCCTTAGCGAAGGGGGGTGGGCTATCTGATAACATTTAATTCTGAGCCACCTTCGGGGCTGTTGATATTACTGATATGCGGGAGTTAAATGTTAATGTTTATCGTGGGTGGAAGATGTTTTGATAGGTCGATTTAGGGCTTAACTACTAAATGTACAAGCTTTATAGACTATCTAAATAAGTACATACTGTTATATCCTTATCCAGCTAATGATGGAATCTCTGGCCTCTATCCAGACTGGTCAGTATTTAGCAGTAGCGAAGGGTCAATTTTTGTAAAAGGTTAACCGGAGTACGTATCTTTAATGTGGTTTTATTATTTGTCTATAAAATACTGACTGTGCCAGTTTTCGAAGGGAAGCCGGTAGGAATCGAACCTTCGCCACTGGTATTTAGTAACTTAGAGACGATATTCGAAAGAGAGACTGCGGCCCTGGAATAAAAAGAGCTAAGAAGGAACATGGACGGATTTTAGTCAGTACAAGTCTGACACTCCCTTCCGCTCCGCCCAGAGGAGACTCATTTGATGATTTCCCATTCGAAAAAAACAAAACGATATTCATTTGGTTTGCACGCCAGTTCGGTCTGAAACTCGGTACGGGTCGAAAGTCCTAAATTATACTATTTCTATTTGTCAAGTTCCTGTTCCAAGTTTTCTAAATCAATAAACTCTGCGTCCAGATTAATTAACAAGATTCCGGACTCTCTTCTAGTACGATTAAGTAAGTAGGCAGATAATTTGTTTTTCTGTGGACGTAATATCATAAAAATTGATGGGTCTCTTCGTTTGTACTACCTCCAGGTTCCTGTGCCAGCCCCATCCACGTTTTCTTCCCGATGGCATCATTGTCTTCTGTCCATCTTACCACCGGACGACCAACATTAAGCCACCCAGTCCTTGGACGCCACTCGGTCACAACTTTACTCCACCTGTCATCACCGTGCCATGCTAGGTGTCATCAACATCAGGTGTCGTGTTTGTGATCCATAATGAGAATTCCAATATCGAAGTTTTTTTACGACGTGATGTGATTTATTCGGATTAATCCGTAAAAAACCAAAAAAAAACGGCTTACATGTGTTCGTCTAGACCAGACTTCTTTACTTGGTCTCAAAGGTAAGCAACATTATCGTTTTAGTCTTACGGGTGGATGTAATTACTACTTTCGTCAAATTGCTAACACCATCATGTTGCGAACATTATTCGGGCCACCAAGTGAGGTGAAAATTGCTATAGTCGCTGTTTTTTTACGCCAATGTAAACTACTGTATGTTTTTTTGCCATTATTTTATCTTCAATCACTGTACAAAGAATTTCTCGAGAACTCAATCAATCAACGCAGCGTATTACAAACTCAAAGCTGGACAAAAACTCCTCCCAAGTTACGTCCCCACGTTTCTAAGTAAAACACTTTAAAATTTAATAAATCGAGGAATTTCCCGAAGCTTTCATGCAGATTTAAGTGTATAAAGAGGTAAAAAGTGGTACAAATCGACGATTCCTTCCCTTGGCTGCAGTTTAAGGCGATTAAGGGATTATCTTAGGTGAATGGGTAACTTCAAACTGCAAGCATTCTTTTTATGATGTTACTTTTATAGTACGAGGTGTTACCTGCAACTTTTGCTTGTAACATCACCATCATAATCATCACCCAATTCTGGGTTAAGCTCACTATTGTACATAAGCTATAATGTAATTTCATTTTGTGTATAAATGTTTTAATTTTTTGTGCAATAAAGTATAAGAATCTGCCTAGCCTTTTCCCAATGTTGGGGTCGGCTTCTAGTTTAACCGAATGCAACTGAATGCCAGTAATTTATATGGAGAGACTGTCTATCTGACCTCCACAACCCAGCTTCTCTTTGGTAAGACAGATTTTTGTGTGGAACTCCATGCCTTGTGTTAGTTTCACGAAAATCGCATAAAATAGAGTTTTATAAAGATTTAAGGACGCGTTGTGTAAGTTAGACATTCGATCTCGCAGTTTTTTTGATCCACAAAGCCAATTCGAAGCAATTGCTAATTTGATACAGATATTCTCGTGGCTGCTTACGTCTTGCTTCGAGGGCTAAACCGTCCGTATTTTTCTCGAAATTATATCTACTTCGATTCGATTTTCTTTGATGCCAAATCTTGCCGTTCCAAACATCGGTGTAGCACCCCTGACTGGATAATCCAAGCCATCGACAAACTCACGACAATTATGCAAGAAGGTAAAGGTATTCAAACTTTTTAGACCACGACAGTTTCTACAATAAGATTGTCTGTAATAAGTATCCCCATCTCCAATTATATTATTCGCAAAAACTGGGAAATCATTTCACAAAAGCGAAAGCTATTAAGGTCTAAATTATTTAATACGACGATTATATTCTTTGCCAAAAGTTTCAGCAGTATTCGTGGTCCTTATTACCTAGGTTCGAAAGACCAATTTTCCGAGTCTTTGGTCCTGAAATATTCTTGTAAACTTCTCTTAATTGTCTCTTATAATTAAGTAGGAGTCCCGAAGTAGGTGAACTTAAGGTCCCAGATGCGTAAAATTGGCTAATTATAAAAAGTATTAAAGACAATTTGGAGTTTATCCAATATTTGACTTCAGGGTCCTTCGGGTTCTCAAATGTTATTAAGAATCTGCCACGCTATTAAACAAGGGAATTGCATTTAAAAGAGGAAATGGTCCCATGGGTCGTTGTCGGAATCTTGACAAAGAAATCTTGGATTTTAATCTAATTGCTTTTGAATACAGTTTTTGTATTTAGGTCAAAAAGTACATGAAGTGGTCCTTATTTTGAAGACTCATCATTTAAAAAGATCATACCAACTTCTATTTTTTTATTGGTCCACATGGAAGTCCCTGAACCACCTGCGGAACCAAGTGGGAGGATGTAACTCCAACTTCGTGAAGTGGGGCCACCTCGTCGGTGGAGTGACGGTGTGAAACTGTGTCGGGTGTCGCAAACTAAGCTATATGCATACGGCACCTATAACAAAAAAATAACTTTTTTTTATTTTAGTCTGTCTGTCTGCCTGTTTGATCCGGCTAATCTCCGAAACGGCTGAATCGATTTTTACTGGCAGACAGCTGGTGTAACTTAAGCTACTTAGGGTTCCGTGTCAAATAATTAAAACCCTTGAAATTGGTCACAAAATCCGATTCAAAAAGGAAAGTAATATTTTTTTTATTATAATTTCACGCGCGGAAAGCAGAGCTAGTCCAATACATTTATGACATCTATCATTTGCATTTTCGCTCATATAACGTCATTTTGCCTTGGCACTCTCATAAGATATTAGGTGTTTAACTCTAAGTTAATTCCCTCTAGACGTTACTAACTAAACAGTTTCCCCTATAACTAACCTGTGTGCTAAAACCAGCGTTCAGTAGCCGAAATTGCGTCACCATCTAAACGAGCCTTCACTAACAAAGTTTGATTTTACATAAAAAACTGAGGGTTTCCGAGCAAAATCGTGAGGGCGTCGATGTAGGGGCTAAAAGGGGGGTGAGGGATGGTGTACTCGTTATTTTCACTTTTCTCCGTTTATTGCCACAATAAATAACATTAGGTTTATGATGCGTGTATAAAATACCCCGGTTCGGGGCGTACGAACCTGAATTTTTAATTTTCCACCCTCCTTACTTACGTTTTGTGGAACTAAAAATTGGTTGTTTAAGAGTTGTTTTGTATTAAAGGGCGTAGGTTTTCATTAAGTTTGGGTAGCCATTTATTGATGTGTGAAAAGGATTTTTGTAGCCGCATAAAAATACGTATAAACAATTTAAGGTTTGTGTGTTTGAGCGGAGGGATCAACAGCGGAGTTTTTGGCTGATTTCATGTTACGAAAACAATAGTTACAAGAAATATTATAATTTGTGCGGAAATATTATAAAAGTGTAAAAAGTAATATTGGGTTTTTTCATTACGAATTTTTCAGGAGTGTGGATTTGTGCCCGGTTGATGGCAATAGGCTCACCCCTTATTACAAGATATTTAAACATAACTGGCGAAATGTGGGTGTACTATTAAGGACACCTCTGCCTAACTCTTCGTGGATTACAGGCGTGATGTTTATGTTATGTTATTATAAAAGGATCAATTGCCTATTCTCTACAGCTTGTCAATTCAGTATACTGTGTGTATTTGATTTAAATATACATTTCCAAGGGCTACTTTCACTAAAGAACCTGCGGCCGACTTGATGAGCATATTTGGCCTGGGTTTAAGACCAGTCAGTTTCATCATTGCTATGAAGTATTGTACACTTCAACCAACTTATCTGTGCAGGCGGGAAAACACAGAACTCAAATAAACATACTAAGTTCGACATATCGCTGCAAATTTTGTTGACAAGCAACGCCACCTTGAACTTAAAGAGGTCATACTATATTGTTTTTGTTCAGTTTCATAGGTGAAAC
The DNA here is from genome assembly GCA_910589295.1 of Noctua janthe. Classification (NCBI taxonomy): domain Eukaryota; kingdom Metazoa; phylum Arthropoda; class Insecta; order Lepidoptera; family Noctuidae; genus Noctua; species Noctua janthe. The sequence continues at coordinate 13,897,483 of OU342575.1, read as the reverse complement.
TCACCCTAAGAAACTCATCATCTGCTTAGCCTTTTCCCAACTATGTTGGGGTCGGCTTTCAGTCTAACCGGATGCGGCTGAATACCAGTATTTTACAAGGAGCGACTGCCTGTCTGACCTCCACACCCCAGTTAGTACTGTGTAATACGATACCCCTTGGTAAGACTGGTTGTCAGACTTTCGGGCCACTGACTACCTGACTGTCAATGATCTACAAATGACAGCAGAGACCAACGGCTTAGTGTGCTTTCCGAGGCACGGAGGAAATTCGGTATGCTATGGGTGATCACCCATCCACGGAACAACCTAGGCAAGCGCGGCTTAACCTAAAGATCGATCCGAGCGGTTGTTATTATTTAGCCACGAGCTCCCCTCTCACCCTAAGAAACTGAAGACTGATATTTCTACTCAAAGGAAGTTTTCCTACCCAAAATGCATGTAAACCCCCGAAAAAGCAAAAAAAGCCTCTAGTTCCTCGGACATTTCTAACAGAAAAAAAACCATTTGACATTTGAGACAGTCTGACATTTCAACACCAATTTCGTTTAAGATTTATCCCACGTCCCTCCCGTATTAAAGTACCCCTCTACTAATTGTAGAACAACATCAGAGAACTAAGATTTTTTACACAGCAAAGTGAATTTAATTATTAACCGGGAAAGGCCGGCAAGGTGGGACGCACACGTAAATGCCTCTTACGTCCGTAAGTGGTCGTTGTAGGGCCATACGACGTTACGGAGGGGCAATAAGTGAGGGGGCGACGTACACAGGGTTGAGGCTCTTGAGGAGGATTCAAGATTTATTCTTGGATGTGTTTTGGAAGCAGCGGTGGCCCAGTGGTGGAGACCCCGACTTACGAGCAGTAAGTCGTGGATTCGAACCCAGGCAGCCGCATTACTTTGTGTAAGTTATTTCATCACCACTGCTCTCAAAACGGTGAAGGAAAACATCGTGAGGAAACCGGCATGTCCTAGAACCAAAAATTCGAAGACATGTGACATCTACGAACCCGCACAGGGCCCGCGTGGTGGATTATAGCCCATTCCCTCTCATAGAGAGGAGGCCTGCGTCCCAGCAGTGGGAACATTAATAGGCTGATTATGTTATGTTATGTGTTTTGGAAAAGCGGTTGGGACACTGCTTACAGAACAGATGACTGATGGGTCCACAAATTCTAAAGTGTTAACCACGTACCAAAAGGCGCAGTGTTGGAAAGCGGCCCTCAAGGTACATTGATGACTTGGTGGAGGCCGCGGAAAGTCGTTGGATTCAGGAAGTACAGGATCAGTCGATGTGGGGACGCTTGGGACACTTCTATGTCCAACTTCATGTCTTTCGGCTGAAATGCTGACGAAGAAACTGACAACAATGCAGCCTAATAAATAAATCTTCATCTAACAAGGTTGTGCTTTTATAATGACACTGGGAACATGCCTTTCCATCATTCAGGTTTACATAGTGTTTCTAAAATGTTGTAGCTTCGTAGGTCCAAAAAAAACTAATAAAGAAAGCCGGAATTTGGTGTAGTCGGCTATTGGAAAGTAGTCTTCAGTTTGGCCGCTTTCTGGATTTCGAAATAGGTGACCAGACGATCTGAAGCCAATACCGCGAGCGCTGGTTCGAGATGCAGGGGACAAAGGCTATTAGAAGGCCTTGGCTCAGCAGTGGTGCAGTAGGGGGGCTACCTAAAAAAGTCTTTATTCGACTCAAATTGATAGTTGAGAATGTAATCTTTCAATTCCTTTGTTTCAGTGTCCGTTCCCCCTACAACATAATAGGCTCCGTGGGCGGTACCATTTGGAGGGCCTCGCGGACTCCAGCTTAAACGTTTATAGCCAAACTGTCGCTGGAATTGTTAATTATTTTCGCGGACCCCGCTGTTAATCCCCGTTCGGATCGACCGTAATGATACCTACGTCACTTGATAACGAACCATCTCGGATCGAAGGTTTTTGGAAACTTTGGTCCTTCGGTTCGAGTTTGTAGTTTTAATATTTGAAGTGATTTGGATGATTGGAATCTGACTTTTCGAAGTTAGAATTATCTTTTTGTGATTTTATCTAATTTGATATTTTCGAGCAGTCTGGCGTTCAAACTCTGGGGCCCTGGGATCCGAGTGCTTACAGCCTTTTTAAGGAAATTTCGAAATGCCTATTTGACGCTTCCCGTGACCCAACTTGCTGTTTGCGGGCTGGCTTTTACCTTGCCCAGAGGCTAAGTGTTGCCATACAACGTGGCAACGCCGCCAGTCTCTTAGGCACATTACCAGCTGAAGGCGGCGTTGAGGAGGAGTTTTTTGATGCCCTTTTATACTTTGTCGTTACTTTAGTTATTTAATCGTTTTTAATTGTTATAATGTATTTAGTTATCTAGTTTATTTATAAAAACTTACTATTTAAATTTGGTATGATGTTTAGGAGCCTGCTCCTGATTTTTATCTTTCGATTGCTTCAGGAAAAGGTCACAGGGAAACAGTCATAAATTCTTAATCACGTTGGCACACGGTTTTTATTTATTTAGTAGGTAAACGAACAGAAATATTTAATGCTGCTGTTCTATTTTTGAATCAAACTGGGTGGAATCATACATAAACGCGCACAAACGATTATAGGTACATATCAAATCGGAAAGGGATCGTCACCATATCACCTCGAGCCATTGACACAAAATATAAAACTGCTTCGTACAGCCGTAACCTCACTATTTCAGGTCCAGTTGAAAACCAGCGTCGGGCACTAGTTGTCCGGAATTTTGCTGAACTGGGCTTATTTGGCGACGCCGTGAGGCACACAGTGTCACACTATTTATTTTTTTTGTTTAGATTTGTTTTTAATTTTTAATTTGTTATTTTTTTATACTGTGTACACTTGTGGCATGTGCCAAATAAATGTATTTTCTTTCTTTCCATTCAGTATTCTTTGTGTGAAACTCCCTACTGCAACGCACTCTAATCGGAATCGTAACGTAATCTCTTTGCCTCCGGACAAGCTCACGATACAGTGACGATAAAAACAACTGTTCCATACGTTTTGATGTGCAGGTATTGCACTTTTGTAGGAAACTGTATTTTTTTTAAATAACCGATAAACAATTTCGATGTGCAGGGGTTCAAAATGAACTGAGTACGTGGTAACCGTTTTTGCGTCGATGTGCCTTTCAACCTGTATTAATGACTACAAGTAGACAGTCATTCCATGTGACATGCTGGGGTTCAGCTGCATAACCGGTTAGACTGGAAGCTGACCTCAACATTGTCCGGAAAAGGCTTGGCAGATGATAATGAATGTCTAAAAGTATGGATACGACACTCGTGGAAAAGTTATTACGGTTTTATTTGATTGATATGACTGCCTCGTTGGTTTAGTGTTTGCAAGCTTGACTACTGAGCATGAGGTCCTGGGTTCGATTCCTAGGTTATAGTAGGAATTAAAAAATAGTTGGCGAAATTGAATTGCCTAACCCGTCAAAGATTACAGACATGATGTTATGCTATGTTGATTGATTTGTTTGGAAAATACTCTCCTATTTACTAAGACCTAAGAAAACTACTTAAAAGAAGGGCACAACCACACAGTTTCCTTGGGCTATAAAAGATCATCATCTGCCTAGCCTTTTCCCAACCATATTGGGGTCGGCTTCCAGTCTAACCAGATGCAGCTGAATACCAGTATTTTACATGGAGCGACTGCCTGTCTGACCTCCACAACCCAGTTAGTACTGGGAAATACGATACCCCTTGGTAAGACTGGTTGTCAGAGTTTTTGGGCCACTGACTGCCTAACGAAAGATCTACAAATGACAGCCGGGACCAACGGCTTAACGTGCTTTCCGAGGCACAGAGGAAACTCGAAATGTAATAAGCGGTCACCCATCCACAGACCAACCTAGGTAAGCACGGCTTAACCTAAAGATCGACCCGAGCGGCTGTTATTATTTAGCCACGAGCTCCTCCTTGGGCTGTAAAAGATATAACCAACTAATTGGAAAAAGGGACAAAAGATATATCTTTCCGCCATTTCCCCTAAAACAATGTATTGTTTTCCTGATTTGTGCTAAATTACACTTAAGTGTTGAGTTAATGCAAGGGTGATTAAGTACTTGTTGACAGTTTATATTGTTAACTGTACTGTACTGACTTTGAAATACACATTTTGGTTTTTGTATTCAAAGAAATTGTTGGTCTAGTAGTTGTAGTTTCTCTGGAACTTCGTCGAGCTTCATTGTCTCGGCGCTTTTCTGGTGGTCGCCACTGGTGATTCTGGCTTTCAGGAGTTGCACTGGTTTAGGAATAGTTAGGTAAATAATAAAAGCAACAACAAAAGTAACAAGAAATAAACTCGTCTTTCGTAGAACTTGGTTTTTCAGTGTCTCTAAGGCTCTTTTGCAAACCAACCCACAAAATTCTGGTACCGCTAGGCCTAAGTAGAATGATGGTTTAAATACATAACATAACATCACGCCTTGTAATCCCCGAAAGTCCCATGTAATAGGGGGCGAGCCTATTGCCATCAACCGGGCACGAATCCAGGCTCCTTGGCTACTGAGAAAAAGCTGATGGAAAAATCCAAAAAAAAATTGCCTGAGCCGGAAATCGAGCCCAGGACCTTATGCTTAGCAGTCGCGATTGTCACAACTAGACCAACGTGGCAGTGGTTTAAATCTGTTTAGTGTTAAAGTCGTTAAGCATATTTGGTGATTTACGGTTAAAGCGGGCTTAAATCTTATAAATCCTCCATTTATTTAAATATGGCAGCTACGTTTTCCACAGCCACATTAAGAAATAACCACACCAGTTTATTTTCTTTCTCTTTCTTACTCTCGCCATCCCATTCCAATTCTCATTACAATATCACAACTTCACCTATAACATCATAATTTCTTGCGAAAAAAATCCCAAGTTTTAACCCTCCCCCTGCTGTGGGGGAGTTTAAACAAGTTGCCTTTGCCAGATGGCGTTCGGCTATTCAAATTTTCTTGTTTTATTAAAAAAAAGTTCGCACTTGACCCCGAAACCGTTTTAACTCAAGTTCTTCAAGCACCTTCTTAGTAATGTAGCGGGGTAATTGTATTTTAATGGCAGCGATTTTAGGAGAGAAATTGCTGTTTCAAGCTCTTTTAAAATTTGTGTCAATCTGAGCGTTGATGGCAGCTTTGTTTTATTTTTATAGGCTCCGAGAAGATTAATGCTAATTCGCTGTAAATCCTCGATACGGCTTTGGTCTCGATCTAAAATAATTTATTTTTGGGAAGTTTAAATCTTTAAGCTTTATCAATTGTGTGAACGTTTACACTTCCACTGCCATAAAAATCTGAAAAATATTCTAGACAACTGAAAATCCGAGGTCACATCAATCTGTCTTTCTTTAATATAGTCCTCACATTAACAGACCTCACAACATAATAAACAAAAAAAGCCCAAAAAATTTCCTCAAGTAAACGAACCTTATTAATAATACACACTTTAGCGAAAACGACGAAGCCTCTCATTTTAAAACCCTGACGAATGCTCTCCGTAAAGCTCGTATTGTTTTGAATTTTTAAGAAAGAGGGACCAAATAAATTATCATTATGGGGTTCTAAGGAAACAATCGTCCGCTTCGTCGACGGTTCGCAGTGAGAGGGTTGGCCGTGTCAAACAAAAATATGGATTCCTTTTGTTTCGCGAAAATTAAAAAAAATAACGTGATTTGTTTGTGAGTTATTTTTGCCGTGTTTCTAAGTACTTGAGGTAAAGTGAGGTAATTTATGGTTTTTGTTCTTTTTAGTGCAGTTTGGTTAGAACATTAAGAATATTTGTTTGCATTTGTTGTTGCTTCTGTGTTAAGTATTTGCCTGATTCAGCTGCATGCATGCACATAATTCGAGTGACTTTATGAAATCATAATTCAATTGAAGAAATTGGATAGCTATTACACAAAACCGCCAAAAAGAAGAGAGATTTGAAAGAGACCTACTGCACTAATCATTACAAATTGGCAAAAATGCAATTGTCGATAATATTATATTGAATCTTTTATTCATTTAATTATCAAAATAACTAGCTTTTTCCCACCGCTTCGCTTGCGTTAATTTCGAATTTGACAATCAATTCGGGTTATAAATAATAATTCAATCATCGTTCGAAAAACACGTGGCGCCATCTATTATCATAAGAAAGTTATTGTTGTTCTCCTCGTGAACAGTACTTTTTTTTTGGGATAAAAGGTACCCTATGTCCGTTTCTGGACACCTGCCAACGTATATACAAAATTTCAGGGTGAAAGGTAACAAATAAACAAACAAACTTACTTTCTCATTTATAATATTGGTTAGGATTGCAAAGAATGGATTGATGACATTATATCTATTTACTTTGCGGTCAAGAGCCCTTTTCAGGTTGTTATTGCACTTACACTAGGGATTAATAAAGCATTAAAAACTAATTCGAAGTGAAACTAACAATATTTACATAAGGACTCCCACAACACACATTGTGTTCTATTACCCCCTGCGGTATTTTTATCATGAACTGTCTTTTCATATCTTGCAGGTGTAACACAATAGTCGTCGCCAATTTATTAATTAAATTCACTATATTAAATTTAAGGCGACGCCACACTACATGCAGATTTTTTTCCGAACGATCTTGATCTGAATCTATTTTATTTTTCTTTATAGCAATTATTTCTGACGACGACAATAAAAATATGATCGTATTAGATCGGGTATGTATTTGAATGCTTTTTTTTTTTCGGTTGGTAAATCATCAAATGACCCCCCCCACTCTGGGCGGAGCGGAAGGGAGTGTCAGACTTGTACTGACTAAAACCCATCCATGTTCCTTCTTTGCCCTTTGCGTTCCAGGGCCACAGTATCTCTTTCGAACAGTCCCGCAGCCCTGGCAGGCATCGGCCCATGCGGACCCCTACTTGGCTGCTGACATCTCTTTGAGGCGCTTTTGAATGCTGTGTTAATAATTAACGACACGACATGTTTTGACAGTAATTAAGAGATTTGCACTTGTCAAATACAAGTTGACAGTGGAGCTCGGATTTCATTAAATATTTAAAAGTCATCTTCCGAGGTAGAATTCAAACCATATCCCAAATAATCATACTGGTTATTTACAACATTATTTTTAGTAAATGAGAAACCTGAATATAGTTTGTTCAGAATAAGTAACTGAATCGATTCCAATTATTTTTAAACCATGTTATATTTTGTCCCAAAAATATTTAAAAAAGTTACAAGTTGGACACCGAGCGATATTAAGTACCTATCGCAATAATTTGTGTACCTACTGCCAAATTATTATTATCAATGAGCTCAAGACGACGCTGGCGGCACGCGCGCGGGCTCGCTGCGTGGTAACCACGTTTTTGCGCGGACAACCAGGTAACAGACCAGGCTTATAACTTTGTGATTTTTCATGATACGGTTTTGAAATTTTGTACATAGATTCTTTACATAAAAATACCAGACACATGTTTCAGGTTTCGCATATACTAAAACTAAGGTTGTATACAAATAAACAAAGAAACATATGAATGTGTTTTGTTTTTAGCACGATGTTTCACTAAGTAGGACTATTGACGTGAAAAAAAAGATGCACGCATCACTCGTTTCCTTCGCAACTTACGTCTCTCTGTCGCGGTTACTCTTGCCCCCTTAGCATGACCATGCTCGCTAATCTCTCACTGGACTGCAGCCCCCCACAAAACCGCGTCCGTCTCCATTTCTCGAGTCGTTTCCATAAGAAATATGGCGTCATTTAAATTTTTTATTTGTTCATTCATTTCGGCGAGTGAATGAGTAATAAAGAATATTATGTTTGTTTGAGTTATATGGCAAATGTCGCAGTGGCCTGCAACAATACGGGTAACTAGGGTGTATTAATGTAGGTAAATTTTCCATTTTTATACTTCATACATTCAGAAAAACATGTAAGAAATGATACGAAATCATAGAAACGCACAGAGCCCGCATAGCTTTTTCTTTTCTGTAAAAGAACCATGTAACCCCTTTAAGAGGACCTGACCTGACACTAACCTGCGAAATAATAATAATTATTAAATAATCGCAAAAAAATTAAGAAAATTTGAATTCCGTGGGCTACCCTGGCGCTTCTCCTTTAAAAGGCTGATATTTTTAAATAAATAATAACAGCTGTCATGAAAAATACATTTGGTCCTTCGACCTAAATTACTGTAAATTTAGCTCGAAAGACCAAATGCTTTTTTCCTAAAGTGTGTACTGTGTACAACCCGGTTAGTACTGGGTAATACAGTACCCTTAGTAAGACTGGCTGTCAAAGTTTCGGACCAGTGACTACCTACTTATACCAACTGTTAAAAATCTACAAATGACAGCCGGGACCACGGTTCAACGAGCTTTCCTGTCTCTTATGATACAGGTCTCCTAGTTTAAGAGACAGGATTCATTATTATTTTTGTATCTATGCATAGACTTTTTGTAGACTTAAATCTTCGGTGCACAAAAAACTATATTATTATGCTTATTGCATTTCTGCAATCTTGTTTTGTACTGTGTCTGTGTGTATTACTCGGATAAATAAACAATTTTATTATTTCCGAGGCACGGAGGCAACTCGGAAAGTAATGGGTAGTCACTCATACACGGACCAACCTTGGCAAGCGCGGCTTAACTTGAAGATCGACACGAGCGGCTGTTCTTATTTAGCCACGAGCTCGTCGTCCTCCTCCGAAAATATATACTCAATACTCAATACTCAATACTTTATTGCATTCCATAATGTATACAAGGCTGGTAGGTAAATTATAGAGAAACAATTATGGACCCTGTCGGGCACAGCAAGTTAGTTTTTAGAGGAGAGGATGAAGCGCTTTTTGTTTAAAAACATAATAATATTGAAATTATAATATTGAAATTAAGGAGTAAATCTTATATTTAGATATTTAAGTAGATATTATTTATGAGTAGATTTATATTAATTTTGTTTATTATTAATATTTCTATATTTATTTATTTATTTATATATTTATTTATTTATTATTAATAGATATTTTCTAAATTATAAATTAGGTAATTATTTTATATATTTATTTATATATTAGCTGTAATTTATTATTAACTAAATAGTAAGTAATTAAAGATATTGCACGGTAGATAAGGTAAATAGATGTATTAGGTACTACTTGGTTATTCTAATTATCTTCGTTTCTCTAGGAGGAATTTATCTTTGAAGTATTCGTCAATTGTGTAGTAGGTTTTATCTAAGAGAAATCGTTTTAGTTTATTTATAAATATATTGTTTGTTTCTGTGTTTTTTATGTGTTCAGGTAATTTATTGTAGATTTTTATTGACGTGACAAACGCACTAGAGGAGTGCATTTTTAATCGTGAAGTTGGCAGGTTGAGTCTATTTCCATGTCTAAGTTTGATTTCTGTTTGTATGTCTTTTCTTTTGCTGTAGAATTGTGGGTACTTCCTTACAAATTTGCAAATTTCAAATATATAGAGACAGGGTAGTGTTAGGATGTTTAGTTCTTTGAAGTGTGGTTTACATGAGTCGGTGTCTTCTATATTAACCAATGTTCTTATAAGTTTCTTCTGTATTGTAAATAGCGAAGGTGCGTCTGTACTGTTACCCCATAATATTATTCCGTATTTAAGCCAAGCGAACGCGTACGCATAGTATGTTACTATTGCTGTTTTGAGATCTGTAGTTTTCTTTATTTCTCTGAGGGCATATGCAAATTTAGATAGCTTTGTTTTTACTTTCTGTATGTGTGGTTTCCAGTCTATGTGTGTATCTATGTCCAGGCCTAAAAGGGTGAATTTATTAACTATTTCTAACTTGGATCCTTTGTATTTAAAATTTATATTTATTGGGGTTTTTTGTCGCGGGTGGAAAGTGACTATTTTTGTCTTACTAAAGTTAATTTCTAGGTTATGTTCGTTCATCCAGTATGTTGTGGTATCAAGTATAGATGTTAGTGTTTGGTTCAGGTTTTGGTTATTTTTACATGATGTTAAAATAGAGACGTCATCGGCAAACAATACGCACGTTTCATTTATGTGGTTAGGGAGATCATTTATGTAGACTAAGAACAATAGGCATCCTATGACACTTCCCTGTGGTATGGAGGCGTTTACAGGTATGTTTTGTGATCTAATTAGTTCAATGTGTTGTGTTTGTGTATTGTAGTGTTCTATTTCTACGACTTGCTCTCTGTTTCCTAAATAAGATGTAAACCAGTCATGACTTTTCCCTCGGATACCTATGTTGTAAAGTTTATTCAATAGTATATCGAATTGTACTTTATCATACGCTTTGGTCATGTCCAATAACAGTCCAATAGCGTATTTTTTATTATCAATAATTTTGAGTGCTTCTTGTATGTACTTATATAATAAGACTCTACCCCATTAAAATAGCTGCACGCTTAGCTAGGTAACTCGAGCTAAAACTTTCGTCTTTTCCATACAAAAGGTATCACGAAGCCCGTATGAGAAGCACTGAAGTCCTGAATAGTCAATGTACAGGAAAGTTACCTGAATTTCACAGCAAGAATAATCAATTAGATGAATACATCTGCCGACAAAAGTTCCTCATGAGTTACTAGGTAAACTGTTTGAGTTGTGCCGTATTTATAGTGAGGAATTGGGGGCTTGGGGTATGGGATATTGAAGTGGTTACCTATAGCTAATTTATTCTGTTTTTTTTTTTCATTTCACCTTTAGTAGGTGCTGAGGAATAGTATATTTTCTTTATGTACAAATTTTTGATATTCTACAAAAATAAAAATTGAAACAATTTGACAACTAATAATATGTTATATAAACTATTACCAAGATACCTGTAGCACACTGTGTTCGCCATGCAGTTAATAGAGACCGGTGAAAAAGAATCGCGAAGGCAGCGATCGCAGTTGTTTACCACCACCACTCTGTAAAGAGTGAACGCCTAAAAAGAAGAAGAATATGTTATGGGGTGTCTGTCTGTGCAAGTAAAGGGAGCACCTAAATAATGGAAGAAAAAGAGTGAGACCTCAAGTAACATGAGACAAGAGCAGCAAGACGATGGGACTAAAAGAACTACATAAATAAAAATAAAAAAACAAACTTTTATTAAAATAAATAGAAAAAAATTAGGTTTATCAATCAACATTGACCGCGTATACAAAGCTTTGTTTCCGTGCTATTAACCGTTGAGGGATCCCCTCATGAGGAGGCGATCCTGGCTGCAGGATCAAGTCATGTCTATCATAAAACTGTATTGTCACCTGAACCAAAGCTGTGTACAAAATTTCAGCTCAATCAGTTGGGTGAAAATGGTCTGAAATTCAGTTGCAAGATTTGATACATACATACTAACTGACAAGGCAAGTTTAAATAAAAGCTTTTCATATCTATAAACTGGCGCCTTTTCTAGGGGGTAGACAGAGTTTGCAAAACGCCACCTGCTACTATTCTAACATAATCCTTTTGCTGACTCCTTTTCATTTTTCATACTGCTTTTGCGTCATACATGCACGTCGATTGCGAGTACTACGTATCTAATGTTTTTAAAGAACATGGCGAGTAACGTCAAGTTCTATTTATTTTTAGTGGAAAACAAAGTGATAATACAGACAGATTACTTTAACAAAAACCCAACTCAATTTATAACCCCTCCACCAGACTATGAATACCGTCGCTCCAGCTTCCGCTGGCCGACAGATGGCGCGCGGGTGATTGATGACTTAGAACTTAATTATAATACTTAGCCAGGTTTATTCTTCAAATTTCTTTCTAACCGACTCCAACTTGAGGAACTTAGACAATCAACTTGATGCTTGATTTCTTATTCTTTGATGGTGGATCTTTGAGTGTATTTTACGAATTGTTTTTGTGTGTCACGTTCGTTTTTGAGCTAGTGGTAGCGGCCCCGATTTACGAACAATAAGTCGTGGGTTCGAACCCAGGCAGGCGCATTACTTTGTGTAATTTATTACATCACCACTGTTCTCAAAACGGTGACGGAAAACATCGTGAGCAAACCGGTATGTCCTAGAACCAAAAATTCGAAGACATGTGACATGTACCAACCCGCACTGGGCCCGCGTGGTGGATTATAGCCCATTCCCTCTCATAGAGAAGAGTACTGTGTCCCAGCAGTGGGAACATTATAGGTGGTCTCGAACCAAAAGATACCTAAATATGTAGTTTCGAAACTCATGATTCAAAATACCATTTTTTTAAAAGAAATTTTATTCGCTTGTAACATACAAATAAATTCGGATTAAGTACTGAAATGTTTTTTGTAGTTACGTGACTACTAGTAACTATTGACCTTGGTATCCCCACTTTTTCTGATCCAAAAAAACTTGAAAGGGACGTCTATAGGTACTTGGAAAAACCTTTCAGCTAATTTGCTTCGGATAAGCTTTTCCGATGCAAATCGGCTTACGTTGAGCCAACGAAACAATCGTTTCAATATAAAACAATTCACTAAATAAACAAATAAAGTTCATTCGGAATTGTAATCGCTCATATTGAGAACAACAGATCAAATGGATTGGCTTTAGCTGGGCTACGGTTTAGTGATGTGATAAGGGAAATAATGTGTTAGTATCGATAAATTGTATCGATGTATTTATGCGACAACAGTCTTCTGAGCATTGTTGCTAGCAACACTGAAGGCCACCTAATGGGGCTCCTGTGCGAAGAAAAAGAAATATTCAAGAAGTAGTAGACTACTCCATTTTGTGAAATAGTTTTATCAGTAATACTTGAACTAGAGTAATTACTTAATGTAGCAAAAATTCTGAATTCCTCCGAATGGTAGGATTTAAATAGCTTTTTATTAGATTTAGCCTTTTTATTACTTTTAAGTAATTGATTTTTACACTGGTTTTTGTTACTCTTGCCTCTAGTTAATAAAAGGTTCCGCCGTTCAGCCATGTAACATTAAAGATAGTTTTTTTTTCAAAGCGGTTACCCGTACAATTTTACAAGAAACGATGGATGGACTGTGTAAAGAATGATATGGCAAGAAAGGAGATGTCTGATGAGATGACGAGTAATAGAGAAGCATGGAAGAAGAAGACATGCTGCGCCGACCCCAAATGAATTGATGATGGTTCCGGAGGATGAGTATGTACACGTAAACCTAATTAAATATTTTTATCGATACCTCTCCCATCACTAGCGTCATGTGATCGTTCTACGGCTCGACTACAATTTGTCTTCGTTGACAAATATTTAAATGTTCACCGATAGCTATCGATCACCGGCCCCAGAGATATCGAGATATCGGCAGAGCTGGAAAAAAAAGTAAACGGGCTAAGCGCGAGTCGGACTCGCGCAAGGGTTTTGTGATCTGTACCTACCACATTTATTTTTTACAATTCCTCTTGTTTTAATTATTTGTTTTATGATATGTTTTGTACACACAGTTAGATAAAAATAAAACCGATTTTCAAGTACAGCAGACACAGGAAATGTTGAAACATAGTTTTCATTTGTTGTGTGGTTTACGTAAGTTTTCAATTTTAATTATTTTGTTTTCGTTTTCGTCATGCTAAAGTAAAGTAGGTAGTCTATAAACCATTATCTCTAATTATACAATTATTAAACCCTGTAATATACAAATAGACGACTTCTCAAAGGCATCTCATCATCTGGCTAGCCTTATCCCAATTGTGTTAGGGTCGGCTTCCAGTCTAACCGGATGCAGCTGAATACCAGTATTTTACATGAAGCGACCTCCACAACCAAGTTAGTACCGGGTAATACGATACCCTTTGGTAAGACAGGTTGTTAGACTTTTGGGCCACTGAATACTTAACGACTGTCAAAGATGTACAAATGGCAGCCGGGGCCAACAACTTAAAGTGCTTTCCGAGGCACGCAGGAAACTCGGTATGTAATGGGTCGTCAACCATCCACTACCCAACCTAGGCAAGTGCGGCTTAACTTGAAGATTGATCCGAGCGGCTGTTATTATTTAACCACGAGCTCGTCACGAGTATCAAGGTTATGTATGGGTAAAGATATACGTAACCCCAAAAAATGAAATATTCTCTCTACTGCCAAGGGAGAGACGACTTAAAAAATGTAAAAACTTTCGGATTTTTTAGGGTTAGAATAATTTATTACAAAGTTATGAATTGCGTTTTAGCGTTCTATAAATATATCAAATGTGAAGGCTTTGGAATCTAAAAATATATGCATTATTAATGGTAATCGATTATTTAAAGTTGAAGATAGGATAATAGATTTTTCAAGAAGATATGCGAAACCGCGCTTGCCTGTGTTGGTTTGTGGATGGGTGACCACCCATTACATATTGAGTTTCCTCCGTGCCTCGGAAAGCACGTGAAGCCGTTGATCCCGGCTGTCAATACATACATCTTTGACAGTCGTTAAGTAGTCAGTGGCCCAAAAGTTAAAAAAAAAAACAACTAGTCTTACCAACGGGTATTGTATTACCGAGTACTAACTGGGTTGTGGAGGTCAAATAGGCAGTCGCTCCATGGAAAATACTGGTATTCAGGTGCAGCCGGTTAGACTGGAAGCCGACCCCAAAATTGTTGGGAAATCGCTAGGCAGATGATGAAATGCGAAACTCTCAACTAACTATAAAGGAAGAGGTTCAGGTAACCGCAGCACGTCTTGTAAGTATTAGGTTACGATGAGGGTTCAAAAACTGATATTTTTATGCGAAGAGGGTAAAAGAAAACACCGTGAGGAAAACACAGGTAAACAGTTAAAATCCAGCGAGTATTTTAACGATCGGTCCTCTTCTGTACTACATTGATGTCTAGATGTCTTTAATTTGTAGCGGATGTTTTATTTCGTAATTATTGACTCCTTTATTAAATTTTTCCCTCATAATTTACATGTTTAAATATTAATAAAAACAACAAGTATATAAAACAATAAAAAATACGAATAATAGATGACCCATCCGCATCAGGAACAAGGTCCAGGCTGCCGTTGATCAGGGCTCTAGAGAGAAGTACCTCCTTACTATGCCTGCCCTGTGCCAGGCTCTTTGTAATCATAACTATTATTATATTTTCAAAATTGCGCTATTGCAATTAATACTTTTTAGACAAACACCTCATTTTGAGTCCGTGCAAAACCAACATACATACATACATAAACCACAGAAGGGGTAGGGCATGCATGGTAGCTCGTGGCAAAATAATAACAGCCGCTCGGATCGATCTTTAGGTTAAGCCGTGCTTGCCTAGGTTGTCTGTGAATGG
Source organism: Noctua janthe (assembly GCA_910589295.1). NCBI lineage: Eukaryota > Metazoa > Arthropoda > Insecta > Lepidoptera > Noctuidae > Noctua > Noctua janthe. The sequence continues at coordinate 13,882,265 of OU342575.1, read as the reverse complement.
GTGACCACCCATTACATACCGAGCTTCCTCCGTGCCTCGGAAAGCACGTTAAGCCGTGGGTCCAGGGTGTCATTTGTAGATCTTTGACAGTCGTTAGGTAGTCAGTGGCCCAAAAAGTCTGACAACCAGTCTTACCAAGGTGTATCGTATTACCCAGTACTAACTGGGTTGTGGAGGTCAGATAGGCAGTCGCTCCATGTAAAATACTGGTATTCAGCTGCATCCGGTTAGACTGTAGGTCGACCCCAACATAGTTGGGAAAAGGCTAGGCAGATGATGAGAAGGGGTAGGGCATCCCCTCCCGGTGTTGCCACTCACATCTGCCTTGTAGATTCTTTTTGTTAGTTGCCTTTCACTCAAAAAAAAATCTTGAGTAATATGCAGTAATATTGCCTTTGTCTTTTTATCACCCCTTTGGTTTCGAATCCGTTCACTAAAAAACCTCCCCATCAAAAACAAGCTCAACAGCCTATCTCCAACACCCATCTTATTAGATCTCAGTTAAAAACTCGACACGAACATGAATTCCTACCGCAGGGCGACATCTTTTCATAAGGACCACAATTCGGCTCTGAGGGTCCAAATAACGTACGTATAAAACGTAAGGGCCCGTCTATACGGGGTCCCGGGGGTCCCTGACAACATTAATGTTTGGGGTGGCCATGATGTTCTGTCGTTCGAGACTACGCAGGAAAAAATGGCAAGAAAGAGGCTGACTTGTTCTTTCCATAAAATCTTAGCGCAGGCCACACAGCAGCTGGCGAGACTCTTTTCATACTTCATTTCGGCTCTTTTGGTAGTTCGTGGTGTGAATCAAAGTATGAAAAGATGACGATGCCTCGCCCGGCAGCAAGGTGGTTGAGTGGGTAACTAGGGTAGGTATAATTATTGAGCTAAATACTCGTATGTAATTAAAATAGCTCTTAATTCTTTTATGAAATGCCGAAGAGGGTCGTTTAAGTTTGTTGCCGTGTTTATTGTTTTTTACCGTCCATCAGGTAATTTTAATTTTGTGAAAACTCGATGCACATTAATAAATGAATTGCGTAAATCTTTGCAATATTGGTTAAGTATGACATCTCGCCAGCACCTAGCAATTTTCAGAAATATCAATTTTGTAGAAATTGCCGAGGTTTTGTAGATAGATCAGAAGTTGCATACCACCAGCATCTGCAACTGTTTCTTTTTAACAATTTTATAATCAAAATAAACGGGTACGTATTACAATACCGAAATTTAAAAGACCGTATTTTAAAATACCTATGGACCAAATCCCGAAAAATTTAACGCCGAATGATTGTTTGGTCGAAAGTTTTAAATCCCGAAAGTTCATTTGCCCGAAAGCTTAAAATCCCGAAGATCCATATCCCAAAGTTGAAAATCCCGGAATTACATCCCAAAGTCTAAAATCTCTAAGACAATGACATGCAATACGTACCCGTTCAGTTTACTCCGACCAATCAGGTTAGTTTAGGTTAGAACTGTAACCTACTACGTCGAAATTGGTCGCAATTCTAGCCTAACCTAACCTATTTGGTCGGAGAAAACTAAAACTGTGTTGTAGTGCCATGTATGAGTAATCGCGGGAACTACATCGCCGCTCTTTGGGATTGTATCCATCGGTATTTCGTCCATTCGAGATTTCGGCCATTCGGGGTTTCATCCTTTCGGACATTTGGACGTCGGTATTTTATGTTTCGATATAACGGTTATCGGCGTTTAAAACTTTCGGTGTTTTGAATTTCGTTGTTTTGGACGTCGGTATTTCAGTCATAGTTATTATGAAATTTCAGGATTTTAATACGTACCCAAATAAACAGTGCAACAATGCTGTAAGAAACTATCTTTACTCAGCTCAAGTTCTAACATCAGTTGCATCCATTAGTGCAACAGGGAACAGCTCTTGTGACCACTCAATAAGTCAGAAACTTAATAGTTCAAACTACTTAATTGAGTTTTGAATACGACCAGAAATGGCGGCAAATTTTGTATCTACTCTGCCTGTTGCAACGCGTCTTGAATAAAGTTTTCAAATCACTCTCGTTAATATTTTGCTTAGATTTAAATTCCTTTTCGATGACAATCTAAAATTCACAGTCGACATCGCGTAGCCTTAAACCGTTTCATCTTTGCCGATGAGTAATCCCTAAATCTAATATTTTTTTCAAATAAATAAAATTGAAGTGTCTATTTGTAATTTCAAAATAACGGTTGTTTACTGAATGTATATGAATGTGTATGTACTGTACTTATAACAAAAAAATCTTTATCATTTTCATGTTTGTCTGTCTATTTGTTCCGGCTTATCTCCGAAACGGCTTGACCGATTTAAACGGGATACTACTGGCAGATGTTACAAGGAGTAACTTAGGTTATTTTTATTTTAGAAAAAGGATTAGGGTTCCGCGCAAAAAAAAAAAAAACCCTTGAAATTGTTAACAAAATTCCATTCAAATAGGGAAGTACTATATTAAAATAATTTGACGGAGAAGATAGTCTCGGGCAACAGCTAGTGCCTAAATAAAAACGTTTAAGTTGAAAAGTCTTGCTCGTTACGGATAGAAAGGTACAATGCATTTATCAAGTTTCTTTAAAACTCAAGACTGTCCTTCAATATACCAAATGCATGGCCACAATAGTTATGGGCCACAAATCCTAAGATATATCCCGTATCTTATACACCCATCGGTGGATTATAAGACGGGCTTACTTTGCTATATTTCTAACCGATGATCTTCGGAAAACTCTTAATGTTGCGAACGGCACGCAGTTGTTGTTAGAAAACATCATTTTACTTTGTTCACTTCATCATCATTCAAATAGCCGTATTTATGAATGCTAAGAACATTACATAACACCACGCCTGTAAATTTCGAAGGGTTAGGCAGGTACACCTACCTAAGAAACCAGGACCTCATGCTCAGTAGTCGCGATTGTGACTGCGATTCCCAGGTTGGGCAAAGTGTTTTTGGGTTTATTCATCTGGAATTTCTCAATAACAGCTACAGTCTGGATTTGTGCCCGGTTCATGGCAATAGGGTAGCCCTCTATTACTTTGGACTTAAACATAACTGGCGAAATGGGGGTGTACTATTTGTTACACTTCTGCCTTACCCTTTGGGGATTACAGGCGTGTTATATTGCTGTAACAGACAAAGAGTCAGTGTGGCTTGGTAATATAGACTTTAAACACTGTGTACACGATTTGTTATAGTTTAAAGATTGTAAAATCCGTTCTGATTCGATGCGATGCGAGCCGTTTGGTGGAAATCATCCTTTATCCTGTCTAAGAATTTTACCTACAAACAATCTTTATTTCCTTAAAGAAGATGATGTGTAATTTTCTACTAAAATTGTTTTATTTGCAAAAAGAAATACTGCCTTTGACCTTTCAAGGGACCTTTCTTCACGATTTTATCCTTAAGAAAGTAAATTAAGTGTATACAAAAAAATATTACATACAACTTTGTAACAAGGGCAGGGATCAATCAATCTGGGAGGTTAAGTTGTGTTTACCTCGGTCAGAATGTAGATGGATTACTGTACCTATAGTTACTAAATTGCCATACAGATATACGAGTATAATTGGTCTTAATTTTGAACGCAGGCTTTATTTGTAGTGCCATTTACAAATTGTGTGCTTTTTTAATATTTTATACGCAAACCCTGCGTAGGGAACATAGCTGTTTTTGACATGGAAAGAAAAATTCCAGTGCGAGCAGGGTTTGAACCTGCGACCTTCCGATTCAGTACACCGGATGTCTTAACCAACTAGACCATCGCACCCCGCTCACAGATCCCGAAATTTTTCGTTCCATTAATAACGTCTTACGGTGACGTTAGCGCCATCTATTTAAGAAAGTATCGAACTAACTTAAACCAACACGTTGACATTGCAGTCAGTCAGTCAGAGTTGAGTTGTTGAGTTTGTCAGTGTGTGCTTTTGTTTGATTATTTGAATTTTACATCTTGAAGCTTTTACCACTCTAATAGTAATACCTAGCTCTCAAATGGGCTCAGACAGAACTAGACGCCCTGGATAGGAGGGTCCGTACATTGTTGACGGCATATCGAATGCATCACCCGCGTTATTCTGTTATGAGACTGTATATCCCGCGGAGGTGTGGGGGTCGAGGCTTTTTAAACGCTAAGACTCTCCACAATCGCGAGATATGCAGTCTCAGGGAATATTTCCTTGAAATCGACGTGGGGATGCATCGAGATGTGGTCGCGGTGGACAAGGGGCTAACCCCGCTCTCCTTGGCTAAAGAGAACTGGCGCAAACCTGTAGTGCTTGACACTAACGACCGCATGGAGGTATGGCAGAGTAAAGAGCTTCACGGACGCTTTTTCCGGGCCCTGCATGGGCCCGATGTAGACCTATCAGCGTCCGTAGCCTTTTTTTTTTTTTTTTGGATGGGAAATCATCAAATGACCCCCCCCACTCTGGGCGGAGCGGAAGGGAGTGTCAGACTTGTACTGACTAAAACCCATCCATGTTCCTTCTTTGCCCTTTGTGTTCCAGGGCCACGGTGTCTCTTTCGAACAGTCCCGCAGCTCTGGCAGGCATCGGCCCATGCGGACCCCTACTCGGTTGCTGACATCTCTTTGAGGCGCGCGTGGAACACGAACGCGCCGTCGACACGGCCTGTCGTCACAAGACAGCCGGACGGCGAGCTAGCCCATAACTCGCCGTCCACAGGCCCGCGCCTACGGTGGCCGGGAGCCACCACGTGACCCCCGACGCCCAGGGCGTCTCCCGCGGCGGCTGGGACGTGAGGTTCTTTCCCTCTCACGTCCCGCCACCTCCTTCACTAGCATGACTGCTTCACAGAAGGTGGTGACGGCTTCCCATTCCCTCTCGCTCCGGACCATGGCTTGAACCAGGGCCGGACGCGAGAGATCGCCGCCGCCAATCGCCGCTACAAGGACACGGCGGTGCTCCGCCCAAGCGGGGCAGACCTCTACGGTGTGCTCCACCGTGTCCTCCGGACGATCCTCGCAGTGGAAACACCCGGGCGTTTCCTCCCGCCCGATTCGGTGCAAGAACCTCCCGAAACAAGCGTCCGTAGCCTGGCTACGTTCCGGGGACCTCTTCGGAGAAACCGAAGGTTTTGTCTGTGCAATTATGGATGAAGTTCTGTTATGATGACGAATAACTACCGGAGATTTATTGTGAAGGACGGTACGGTTGACATATGTCGGGCATGCCACCGTCCAGGCGAATCAATCCATCACATTATCTCCGGGTGTTCTCATCTGGCTAACGGAGAGTACTTGCATAGACACAACCTTGTAGCCAGGATTATCCTTCAGCAACTTGCTCTAAAATACAACCTTGTGGAATCGGAAGTACCGTACTATAAGTATGTGCCCGACCCAGTTCTCGAAAATGGCAGTATCACATTGTACTGGGATCGATCCATCATCATTGACAGGACTATTGTAGCCAATAAGCCTGAAATAGTGGTGGTGAATCGGTCAGAGCGGCGTGCAATGATTGTTGACATAACGGTCCCGCATGATGAGAACCTCGTGAAAGCCGAGAAAAATAAGCAAATCAAGTATCTTGACTTGGCTCGCGAGGTTGGCGACATGTGGGATGTGGACTCAGCGATCATTGTGCCGATAGTTGTATCAGCCCATGGCTTAATTGCCAAGAGCCTCGACCAATACCTGAGGAGGCTCTCGTTAGGCAGCTGGATCAACGGTTTGATTCAGAAAGCGGTACTCCTGGACACGGCTCGTATTGTTCGGAGGTTCCTCTCTCTGGAGCCCTGACCACCGGTAGCTTGGACCCTGTTCCCGATACCAGTGGGCTACAATTTTTTATATTTTTAAATGTTTTTTTATATTGTTTTTAGTTTAAGAAATATTTAAAAATGTATAAGATTTGTATAAAAATAAATAAAGGAAAATAATACCTAGCTAATTTTTAGGGTTCCGAACCTCAGTCGGCAAAAACGGAACCCTTATAGGATCACTTCATTGTCCGTCTGTCTGTCAAGGTCCTTTTTCTCAGGAATGCGTGAAAGTATCAAGCTGAAATTAATATCAAACACTCAGGTCAGTAAGTCGTGGGTTTGAACCCAGCCAGGCGCATTACTTTGTGTAATTTATTTCATCACCACTGCTCTCAAAACGGTGAAGGGAAACATTGTGAGGAAACCGGCATGTCCTAGAACCAAAAATTCGAAGACATGTGACATCTACCAACCCGCACTGGGCCCGCGTGGTGGATTATAGCCTTAAGAATAAGAATAAGAATAATTTATTTGTGTAGAAACATGGTACATTAAGGTCTTATAAATAGGTTTGTGATGTTTCGCCATAAAATGGCATACAAATTTTTGAACATCTTAAACATAGAATTTTATTACAACGACAATTATTAGTGTATATATTTATATTTTTAAATGTCTAGTTAATAAAAATAACAATAATAGACTCATTTAATAAAAGAAAAATTAAATCAACTTAAAGAACTCAGAAGCCATATCTATCGGATACTTTTTTATCAAGAAATTCTTTTAAACTATAAAAACAATTGTCAACAAGCCATTTATGCAATTTGGATTTAAAATATTTTAAAGGGAGTTCTCTTAACTCTTTTGGTATGTTGTTAAAAAAAATTATTGCAGTGATTAAACAATTTTTTTGACATAATGTGCTTTGATGTGAAGGTATTCGCAATCTTGTGGGGTCTCGACGAGTATATTTCGAATGCAGGTTACATGCTATAATAAATTTAGAGTGTTCCTTCACAAATATACCAGCCTGCATTATGAAAAGACCTGTTAAGGTTAATAGTTTTAATTTTTTAAACAGTGGTCTACAGGATGTTAATGGGCTGATACCACAAATTGCTCTTAGGCATTTTTTTTTAACAATAAATGCTTCACTTACATTTGTGGAGTTCCCCCAGAGTAGGAGTCCATACCTAAGTACAGAGGATACATACCCGTGGTAAGCAGTAAGGGCGACTGCTTCACTAGCGGTACGAGCAAACACAAATTGATTCAGTTTCTTGCACACTTGTTCTATATGTAATTTCCAGTTACAATACTGATCAAGAATGAGTCCAAGAAATTTGTATTCACTAACTTCACTAATTTGTTGTCCTTGACAAATAACTTTGAATGTTTTTGGTTTTGAGTTGTAATTTTGAAAATTTATGTACTTGGTTTTACTAAGGTTTGCACAGAGATAATTATTTTCTAACCATTTTAAAACTTGATTTACTGTTGTATTAAGGTTTTTTTCGTGATTTAAGTCTGATTTATTATCATTAGTCAAAATCAAAATCAAAATCAATCAAAGCATTTATTTCAAGTAGGCCAGTTACAGGCACTTTTGAATTATCGGAACAAAGGCAACAGTAAAATATAGCTACAGTCCCAGTCACAAGGCACAAAAACTGTGAAAGTACTGTAGTTGCCCATTCCCTAACGTAGATCTCTATGGAGAAGAACGGGCAAGAAACTCCATGGACACTCTTTTAAATCAAAATACTTTAACAAAACCTTGGTTACTTCATTAATTTTTAGATGGTACATTATGTGAGAACGATGCAGCAAGATGTGTACGTTAAAAGTGTCCATAGTAAAAACAATTCAAAAATAAAATAATTAATTCAAATAAGCCGTGGCAAATAAGAGATGACCAGTCACAACTGACAGCGCCCGTTCACGAACATGACGCATGTATCAGCACCATTCAACTCAACCATTTTGAAGGAATCTAAATGATCCGACACACGCGCCACCATCAGCGAGACATTTGAGTGAGCATGACATACTCCTAACCGCCAGGGCACATTCAAGTCAACAAAAGACGCAGGTTTCCAGCGAATGACAGCTTTCTAGTACATAGTACTCACACAATATGGGCTAGGCGGCTATATAATACAAAAGAGATTGATACAATGCAAGATAGTTATACAATCTTCAGCAGCTCCAACAATACTATTTAATGCTATCAATTTAGGCGCCCCTGTTCTTGTGGAGCAGGACCGGCATCGAGCCAAGCATTTTTATCAGTGATATAATCGTCCAACTTGTAATATGCTTTCTTACATAGTGTGCGTTTAATGCATGTTTCAAATTTCGTTTCATTCAGTTCAAGAATACTTTGTGGAATTTTATTATAGCATCTCAAACGAAGTACCCCATGAAAGATGAGTCTACTTTAGCGAGTCTGAAGCCTGGCTGAACTAATTGGTCTCTATTTCTAGTACTGTAACTGTGTCTGTCACCTCTTTTATTAAAAAGATGTAGATTTTTTTTTACATACATTATGTTTTCGTAGATGTATTGACAATGTAGCGTCATGATGTTAATTTCCTTAAACAGTTCCCTTAGAGAATCGCGCCTACGAAGATTATATATGGCTCTGATGGCTCTTTTTTGCAGAATAAATATAGACTCAATGTCTGCAGCCCGTCCCCACATTAAAATGCCATAAGACATAATACTATGAAAGTAACTAAAATAGACCAGTCTAGCGGTATCTACATCAGCATATTGACGGATTTTTCTTATAGCATACGCTGCTGAACTTAGCTTAAAAATTAATGCTAAGTATGGTGCTATAGTCTCAACTATGGATGTACAAACTTTGATAGACATTCCCCAAAGATCTTCAGTCAGTTTGACTTTTATTTGCCGGAAAGCTTTAATAACTATCAGAGGGTTTATGTGTTTAAATTTAAATTCAGCCGGGCAGTCAGACACATTCGCCTTTAATAAACCAATTGAGACTTCAGGAGAGGAATTAAGAGCCTCCGTAGTTTTTAACGGTATATCGGTAAAGAAATTTACAAACTCATGAGCTACTTCCTGATTAGAGCTTTTAGGACCACATGCTGTATCTAATGTGTAGCTAGTGTTACGTATTTTCTTCCTGTTAGTCTCGTTATTTATGACTTTCCAAACTGTCTTAATTTTGTTTCCTGCTGTTTTGATCTTGTTGCTAATGTGCAAGGCTTTGGCAACCTTGCATGTATTTCTAAAAATTTTTGAATACTTAGCAACATACTTGTTAAAAGTTTCAGAGTTTATATAAGGCTTAAGGCCATAAAGCTCAAATAGTCTTTCCCTACTTTTTCTGATACCTCTAGTTGCCCAATCACTAAATATAAATTTAGGGCAAATACATTTTGTCTTCTTTTCAAAAGTTTTGTTAAATTCAGTGTGAACTATTGAAAAGAAATTATCATACAATTGATTTATATTAATATCGTCCATACGATGGCTCATAACACTTAACTTGTTCTGTAGGGAAAAATTATACCTCTTTAAATTATTAGTAGTTATAGGTCTAAATTGAATCTGAACTTTTTGCAATGGTATGTTACACCTAAAAGTTACAGTTTGTCCGCTATGGTCAGACGGCAAACAATTTACTATGGTTTTATCTAAGTAATCACAATTGCAGAAAACATTATCTATACAAGTAGCAGAAGATGAAGTGACTCTCGTAGGTTCAATAAAAATGTTAGTCAAGTCAAATGACTTGAAAAGATTTAATAATCGACTGCTATTAGAATTTTCTTCTTAAATATTGATATTGAAATCATCACAAATAATTATAGGTTTATCACTGGCTGCAAGTTTTGCCAGGACATCTTCCATTATTGATTCAAATAAGGAAAAGTTTTGATAGTTTGGGGGTCTGTACACACACACAATTACATGCTTATCTAGCTCAACACAAGACAGTTCGACGCAATGTTCCGCCGAGAGACCTACTATGTCATTACTTTGCTTATATTTAACACAATTTTTCAATAATATTAGGGAACCTCCACGCAGCATAGATTTACGGTTAAAACAGCTACCCACCGCATAGTTCTCATAATTAATAGGCATTTGGTAATCCTTTAGCCAATGTTCAGTAAAACAAATAATATCAAACATACTTCTTTCTAAAAATAATTCAATTTCTAATAATTTGGAAGAAATGCCTTGGATATTTTGGTGAAATAATTTTAAGGTGTTCTGCTGAGGCCCTTTTTTAATATTTAAATGAGTGCAAGAAGGTACCTTGATGTTGGTAGGTTTAACAAAATTGTTAATGGTACCTTCTGTTGTCTCACTTCCTAGTTTAAATTAATATTAATATCTGGAGTCAGCCCCGAGACTCCCGTGCCATCACCAGACAATAAAATCCTATTACTAATATACCCTAATTGAGAATTTTCCATGGTGACACATGGATCCTCCTCAGTACAATTTTTGTAAACATTTATAGCACTAATGCTATATTTATTTAAGGTCGTTGAGGGAATGGGAAGCCGTCACCTCCTTCTGCGAAGCAGTCATGCTAGTGAAGGAGGTGGCGGGACGTGAGAGAGAAAGAACCTCACGTCCCAGTCGCCGCGGGAGACGCCCTGGGCGTTGGGGGTCACGTTTTGGCTCCCGGCCACCGTAGGCGCGAGTTATGGGCCAGCTCGCCGTCCGGCCGTCTTATGACGACAGGCCGTGTCGACGGCGCGTTCGTGTTCCACGCACGCCTCAAAGAGATGTCAGCAAATAAGTAGGGGTCCGCAAGGGCCGATGCCTGCCAGGGCTGCGGGACTGTTCGAAAGAGATACCGTGGCCCTGGAACATAAAGGGCAAAGAAGGAACATGGATGGGTTTTAGTCAGTACAAGTCTGACACTCCCTTCCGCTCCGCCCAGAGTGGGGGGGGGGTCATTTGATGATTTCCCATCCGGAAAAAAAAAAAAAAAAAGGTCGCAGTGTTGATAATATAACTAAACTTCGACATACTACTTATGTCTGAGTGAATATTAAAAGCTAATAGCCGAGCTATTTTGTGTCTACATCTAATAGGTAGATACACTTTACCCCGAGTCGACTGAAGTTTATCAACAAAAGTGTTGATATCAAGATATATAAGTTTGTCACTATAGTGACCTACTAAAAAATGTACATGTTTATTTAACATGTGTATTAATTGTTAATTGTAAATTAATTGTTTTTTCTATTAGATACATTTTCAAAATATGGAAAAGCACACAATATGATTTTATTACAATTTAACTTTAACTACTCTGATACCCAGTCAGTGATGTCTTCCTTTTTAATCTTAGAACTATTACCAACACATATAGTAATGGTGGTATTAGGATCACAAACAGTTTTAGTTACTGATGCCATAATTTGTTTGTAGGTTGACCCTGGCATACAATTGTTTTGGGTACAATAACTCAGGTTATTACTAATTAATTTACCTAGCCCTCTACCTATACTGTCAGAGAACATGACTGAATGATTACAATCATGACTATTAGGTGAGACAATATCAGGCTGTACTACTTGTGAAACATGAAATGTAATGTCAGGTATTATATCTTGGTTGATGATGATACCATCCTGAGCACTCACAGCCTGGGACGGGTCCTCCGTTGCCTCAGGCTGGAGAGCATCAAAACTGGGTTCACTCCGACAAGTACAAGTGTCTATCAACTCGTTTGTGGCAAGAATATGCTCCTTAATTTGCTTTTTAGAACTATCATACTTATTATACAAAGACTTTAGTGACATATTCAGAGCCTGAATTTCAGATTGCAAGCGCCGAGTGTCTATTTCATAAATATTTATACTATCTTCCAATTTAATCTGATAGTTATTTAATCTATTAATAAGAGAAACACGTTCTTTCCTTAATTGAATATTTTTGGAATAGTGCTTTTGTTGTTTCTTGTAATTACATTTTTTAATGAATTTATTCAATCTTGCATATTTCTTAATTTTATTTTTACTTTTTTACTTAGTAACGATTACAGAAATTACCTATATTAATAACTTCTCACAGAGAAGAGGCCTGTGTCCCAGCAGTGGGAACATTATAGGCTGATTATGCTTATGCTTACTCAGGTCAGCTACTCCTGGGAGCAATGAAAATCAAACTTGTAAGTCAACGCGATCAAAAGATATGACCGTTTATGTCGCATATTTTGCGATGTCACATGGGAATTAAAATGGAAGTACAAGTTTATACGGAACCCTTGGTGCGCAAGTTCAACTCCCGGTTGCCCAGTTTTTTATACCTCGAAATGCCCCATCATCCTTAACATAAAAACTTTCAACAGATCAGTTAATAAGCATTTCAGAAGGTAGTGACTAGTATACAAACCTACCTACTTATGAATTGGCGGTTTCAGAGTATGAGGTCCTGAATTTGGCCCCAGAGCTACTTTAAAAATTTTCAATATGGGTTCAAAAATTCTTAAGGCTCTGAATATATAAGTTCTAACTATTCATACACGAAATATTTTCAGGGAATCATCTAACGGCTATAACAAAGCCATTTCAAGGGACTTTTTTTTTATCGAGTATATTTTTTTATAAAAAATAAACAATTTAAAATTACTTGACCCACAAAATAAATACTGGCACCTTATTTTTAAGCATCCATTATGCTAGTTTACTACGTCGTATTTACCTACTGTCATTGTTTGAATATGGGAGTAAAGGTTTTATGCAAAAGTCCCCAAAAATTTTAGAATTTAAATAATTTCGTAAAAAAAAAAATCACTCAGATAATTTGTTTCTTCGTTGCTATTTCGACTTTACGACTTATAGAAGATACTCTTAAAATATTTCGTGTATGAAAAGATACGCCTTATATAGCCGGCATTAACCTCGCCCCTATAGCATGGGATCTAAACAAAACACACATGATATGTATACAATAAACCCTAGCAGACACTTCTGGGAATACACACAAGAACTTATGATACACCACCATCACAGCTCGTCAATCCCCCAGATCCACTGACGTATAATAATAACAGTTCTCAACGGAACATGTTACGTGCTAACTGCTAATTGGAACAGGCCGTGGAACTGTTATGGGGAGCTGTTACGGTTGCCCCTCTCTATAGTGAGGCTTTGAGGGCCGTTCAGACCCGTTCCGGCCCGTTCTGGGTTGTTTGTGGCTGAGTGTTAGGAGTGAGAAGAAAAATTTACTACAGGTTCTAGACAAGTAAGTCGCAATCGCTCTCAAAGTGTATTTCTAAAATTATCTTTAAAATGATTGACATAAGCTTTTCGGTCGCATAATGGGCTGTCGCGCATGAATTCACCGATAGAGGCGCTCGTGTAGAGTAAGGTCTTCAGAAATGTCAGATGTCATAGTGTTCGCGTTAATTATCACGCATTTTTACTAATATTCACGATTGTGATCAAGTTTGAGTCATTTCTTATTAATTATTTAAGCAGCAAGTTAGGATCTAATTTGTTAGTACTTGAAGGAAGAATGATTTTTAAATGTTTCATGCTAATTTTAGGGACAATATTGTAAATATGTAAACAACAGAGTGTAAACTTCTACACTCTGTTGTTATACGTAATAAAATAAACTTTTTATGAAGTTATTGGTACTTCAAAGTATAAAATAGAAATAATGACAGGACCTTACTCGCCAGTGGCGCCAGCTGGTGAGCTCGAAAACGATACCTTTCAGGTACTTTTCCATTGTCGTTCTGGCGGATAGAATAGCATTTTGTCTATCTTGTAATAGTCTGTTGTCTAGAACTGTTTTTAGACACACAAATTGATAAAAGAAAGTAATTTGACAGTTGAAAATCAGGTTTTCAGCAAACCAGGATGTTTCTTTGTATTTTCAGTATACCTGTTCTGCTCAAGTCCCAATTTTTATATGAAAATGGAAGAAAAAATCCCTAGCATTCAGAAAAAATAATAGTTCTTACTAATGGAAGTGTTTTCTGATCAATTTCAAAAACAGTTGAATGTTTTCTCCAGGATTCGTCCAGCTTCATTGCCGCGCCACTTTTGATTTGGTCTTTCAAGAGTTGCTGTGTTTGGCAAAAGAGTGGCGGGGTGGCCCAATAAAAAATGTTGAAGTGACGAAGCACGAGTCCTGCAAAAAAAACCAGCCAAGTGCGAGTCGAATTCGCGCATGAAGGGTTCCGTACCATCCTAGCACGGAAGCAATTTATAATTTATTTTTATTATTTGTTGTAATAGCGGCAACAGAAATACACATTCTGTGAAAATTTCAACTGTCTGCCTATTACAGATCAAGAGATACAGCCCGCTAACAGACAGACGGACGGACGGACAATGGAGGCTTAGTAATAGATTCCCGTCGGTTACCCTTCGGGTACGGAACTCTGAAAAATGAACACTCAAAAATATTAACAACAAAACAATCTCTTAGCAATTAACAGATATAAGCTGTCAGCTCGTTTGTTAGCCGCCATCTCATAAATCACAGCGGAAACCAACATGGCGGAGATTAAGCGGCCGGCCAAGTTTTAATCTCCGCAAACGAGATTACGTGACTATGAAACAACTTACAAATACTGATGGAGGCTTATTAAGATGTATTCGCTTTTCTTCAAATTTCCCTTAAGGACCCGCCGCCATTTTTTGCGGATAAAATTTAATGATACCGCGGTAAACAAGTTATGCGGCTTTTTGTTGAGTGTTTCTGAATTTAGAATAGAATTAACTCTGACTATCAAAATATGTACAAATAGAAGCATATTCAACCTATTATAGGTTGAATATTACCATTGATGGACTGTGAAGAAGATGGATGAAAACGATTGCATGTAGCGGAGATGAGAATGTTGAGATGGATGTGTGGAGTGACAAGAATGGATAAAGTAAGGAATAAGTATTTAAGTATATTAGAGGGAGTTTGAAAGTGGCGCCTGTTACAGAAATATTGAAAGAAAGTCGTTTGTCTTAGTATGGACATGTAATGAGGAGGGATGAAACACGTGTGACTAAAAGAGTAATGGACATGAATGTTGATGGATGGAGAGGGAGAGGAAGGCCAAAGAAAAGATGGATGGATTATGTGAAGACTGATATGAAAGAGAAAGGAGTAAATGATGCCGTGACGTATGACAGGGGAGAACGGAAAAAGAAAACGTGTTGCGCCGACCCAGAGTAGAACGGGACAAGGAAGATGATGAATGTTCCCACTGATGCGGCTCAGGCACCGAGTGGGCCGTCAAATGTCTTCGATTTTTTTATTCTAGGACTTGCCAGTTTCTTCAATAAGTTTTATTACAGCGATAAATTGGAGAACATCGTGAGGAAACCAGCATGCTTTAAATATATTCTTCGACAGCATGTAAAGCCAAGTCAGCGGCCCATGGGCGGCATAAAAACTCTGACACCAGGTTAGGCACTAACCACACGATTAAGGAAGAAAGCGATAAATTACCCCAAGTAATGTGCTGATATGTACAAAATGATTTCCAGTATGTGTTGGTGTTCCGAAGTCAACATCTATTGACTTAACACGGGTAAAGTTAAAATATAAGTTTCAGGTAAATAACCAATTTGCCACACTTAAAATCTCTTCAAATATTTAAATGAAAGTAAATAAACACAGTTCAATTAAAAAAAAATGCAATTAGTTACTGTAGTAACATATTTATCTGTATTTAGAAGGTTTCAATTTGATAACTTACATTTCGGAATTAATTTTCTAAATATTGGCTAAAACCTCACCTGGAAAATCCGTTGTGTTGTTTTAAAAAACAACGTGATTACAGAGACAGAAAAAGGCCTTTATTTCATAAAATTTAAAAGATTAACTAATTCTGTACTGAGCTAGATTCGATCTCCAGGTCATGCAAAGTGTTATTGGGTTTTTCCATAACATTGGAATTTCTCTATAACAGCCCGGAGTCTACATACATAGACTCACCCATGGAGGTAGGCAGAAACCTCAGGACGCCACCTGCTACGATCCTTACATACTTCTTTTGCCTCGTCCACGTTCATACATCTGGTCATACACGCACGCCGCGGTAGCGAGTAATACGCACCTGACCTTTGCCCGGAGTCTGGTGCGTACATAAACATAACTGAAGTAATGAGGGTAAAGCTATTTATACCTTTGCTTATCGGGAATTTTGTCGGTACACCCCAAGATGCTGCTTCAGATGGCTGGTGTCCAGGAGGGCTACACTTCAGCTCGTGGCTCCACTGGCACCCTAGTAAACTTTGGGAAGGCCACTTATGCGGCTATTGCCAAGACCTATGCCTCCTACCTCACTCCTGACTTGTGGAAGGATATCCCACTGACCAAGTCGTCCTACTCGGAGTTCAAAGTCTAAAGACGGTTGTTTAAAACTAAAATAAATGTGACTTTAGCCCTTCAGAATCACACGCACGATAATTGTTATCCTACAAATTATGAAAACAGACTCTAAGCAACCATTTCCCCACCAAATGGAAAAAATACAGAAACAAATCAAGTATTCCTTTTAATTTTACAGCTAACTCGTACGACAGTGTCACAAAAGGCGGGTTACACAATGGATTTCATAAATCGCGGCTGGCTGCTGACGTAAGCATCGCGTGGGCCGCAGGTGTGCGTCCCGACTAATACTTTACCTGTGCATTTGATACAATTTTATGGGAAATCTCGGTAGCCGTATTATTTTATGGGTTGTTCGATGGTATGGTTGGCGAGTCTTGTCGATTTTTTTTCTGAGCAAGAGTCCTTTAAATCTTCGTCAATGATCCTTAAACATTTTACTGCGGAAGCACTTGGTGGCAGGCATTTAACAAATTGGAACTACATTAGTGATTTAAAGTCAGTTAAAAATGAGTTCTGCTTATCCAAAATTTTTAACCAAATGAAATAAACATGTCGGGTATGTCAGGGTTTTTACATCATGTGGGCAGACGGTGGGTTTCGTGCTATGAAAACACACTAGGTGCGATACACAGTTTCTAGCAAAACTAACGAATTACTCGAGACTACAACTCAACACAATAACACGGGGCACAATGAATCGGGTACAGTTCCAAGACGAACTTCGCCGCCATCCGACACTCAATGTCGTTCTCACTCGAATTGGACATCAGGGCTCCGTACAAGCACACCGTGTGTTGGTAGACTGGTTAGTAAATCGCGTGATGTCACCACTGCACACTGGCGTGCTTTTCAATTCATTTTATGTCCGTACTATTGACCGGATCCGACAAACATAACAAATCTTTCTTTAATAAAAGACCTCATATAATTTTTATTAGAAAACGATGAATGGATTGTGTGACGAATGACATGAAAGAAAAAGGAGTAAATGATAGCGTAACGGTTGACAGAAGAGAATGGAAGAAGAAATCGTGTTGCGCCGACTCCAAATAACATGGGACAAGTGTAGGAAGATGCTGATGCTGATGATATAATTATCGTTAGCATTTCAAACGGGATATTTACCATGTTTATTATTTGTTTTAAGTTTCCGATATTTCGGCGCTGTTGCTCCATGGTCACGGATAATTGGAAGATTTTTCAGGTGGGTGTAATAATATTATCCCGTTTTAAGGGTTAGTGAGCCATGTCAATTTAAAAAAATGTGAGCCGTCACGGGACGCCTGGCAGATGTGAAACATCGACATTATTTTGTAAAAGTAATATGCAGAAAAGAACAGTAAAATAAAAAAAATAAAAAAAACTGTATACTGTAATGCCTCTAGATACATCCAGCAGGTGACGCACCGTACACACTACTGCATATAGACTGTATATATATACCATCATATAGCGTGGCGGCGCGTCGCCACGGCATGCGTCGCCACGCCAGAAATCGGTTTTACGTGCGGCTATAGATGTTTCACATCAAAAGTTATTTGAAACTTCTACATATAAATAATCCTTGTCTATACCTATGTTAAATCATTTCGAAACAACATCTATTGACATTTCAATGCGATACAGTCCTCTTACAATATTACAAGTATGAATAAAAATAATATGTTTTTATTTGTTCTGGCAATGAATGACCCCTTGTTACAAAGGTTGGCAACCCTATCTATTCGGCCTGTCCATAGGTGTAATATTTTTTATTAATTTCCATATTGAGGGTCGGATGATGTATGTTGCAATTCGGGGATAGAAACAGTATTAAATGTTACATAATAGATTGTATACATATGTTTTTCATTCACAATCATTTTTCTTGACTGGTTGAACAGAAAAATCTTCATAACATAAAATAACAGGCCTGGAATCTCCGATGGGTTAGGCAGAGATGTACTTAATAGTACACCCACATTTCGCCAGTTATGTTGATGTTCTATGTAATAGGGGGCGAGCCTATTGCCATCAACCGGACACAAATTCAGACTCCGCGGCTACTGAAAAATTCTTGCGGGAAAAACCCAATAACATTTTACCCGACCCGGGAATTGAAATCAGGACCTCATGCTCAACTGTCGCGGTTGCGACCGCTAGACCAACGAGGCAGTCTAAAATATTGATATTTTTGTCAAAAGTGCTGTGTTGAATTTTCAAGGCACGGGTTAGCGCTAAGAGCTAAAATTCCAATAGTGCCACAATATATAGCATTGTTAATGGCGGACATAAGTATCACTAGCTAACTTAAACTCTGCTATAGGTACGAAATAAAAAGGATACAGAAAATGACCCAAAGAAATCAACTGAATAGCTGAAAATGAGCTATTGTGAAAATGAGTCATTACAGTAAGCTGAAATGACTTCAAAAGCAATAGCAGTTCAATGTGAACTGGCCACGGAGAAGTAACAAAATGGAATGTTTGGGAATCATGTAGCTTTTCGATCTTTACTTTACGATAGAGCATGGGAAACCGCTTGATACTAGTTTTTTTTCTTGTAGTTGTTGTTCCACTATTTTATTTTCTTATTATATAGCACAATATTATTATCATAATTATCTTCTACATTATTTATTTTTATTATAACATGAAATTGTTTCTGATAGCCTCTTTACCTTATAATTAAAGGTTTAGAGTAAAAAGTTAGAAAGCACCGTATCTACAGTCTATACCGGGATGATGTGGTCTTGTCATATCAAAGGGTATGGTTGAGACATGTTCTTTTTATGATCTGTGGTACAGACCACAAAACTGTGATCAAACTACTATATTCGATATTTTTTTCGCAATTACGATATAATTATTCTCTCTACTCTTTTGAATCCGTATTAACACTCCATTTTCAATACTCTGTGTTTCCTACGGCAAAGGCGCAATACAAAGGGTGACGAATTTTTTCCCCTACATATTAAAATACCCGCTAAATGAATACACAGGTGTTACTCAGTGATTTCCATCAATTTCTAATTAATAAACGAATGTTTTGTGTCTTTTGTTGTCATATTTCTATACAATGTCTGATTATTATGAAAAGAAAATATGAAGAATTTTTCGCGTAATTATTTTGTTCAGTTCCCGGCTTTGTGTGCGAAGAAAGGAGTCAGGAATCAATATTATGTTTAAATATGTGTTGTCATCTATCGGTGGTTGATTAAAACATTAAGGTAGGTGTTATGAGGTGGTACGGGCACTTTTCCCCGACTACATCATCTGCCTATCCTTTTCCCAAATATATTAGGGACGGCTTCCAGTCTAACCGGATGCAGCTGAATACCAGTATTTTACATGGAGCGACTGCCTATCTGACCTCCACAACCTAGTTAGTACTGGGTAATACGATACCCCTTGATAAGACTGGTTGTCAGACTTTTTAAGCCACTGACTACCTAACGACTGTCAAAGATCTACAAATGACGGCCGGGACCAACGGCTTAACGTGCTGTCCGAGGCACAGAGGAAACTCGGTATGTAATGGGCGGTCACCCATCCACAGACCAACCTAGTCAAGCACGGCTTAACCGACCGAGCAGCTGTTATTATTTAACCACGAGCTCCTCTTTTACCAGACTACGTTAAAGCCAAAAGATGGTTATGATTGTTTTGTTTTGTTTTTTTAATGGTATCTCACAGGTCAACCTATGAGGCTGGCTTCTATCGGACTATCCTGTGGGTGCCTTGGGTCTGGTCTTCAGCCTGGGGAACAAAACTTATCATCTTATCAATGGTCATGATTTTAACAGACTGCGTCTTTATACGAGTATCATCTTATGTTCATTTGTTGATGATAGTTGACAATTGAGACTTTGACTCAAGAATACGAAAATCGATGTTATTTTAATTGTATTAAAAACTATCATAGAAATCTTTAACGTATCAATATCTTTGAGAAAAATTAAAATAGGAAATACAAAATTGTTCTTAAATGTCTAGTAACATACGACTCAGCCTGATCGATGGCTTGCTTATACAACATGTAACATAATTACCGCACATCCTGAAATTAGTTTGTTCAGAATCGTTTACTGAATCGATTTCTATAATTTTTATTATAGGTTTTTTTTTTTCCCAAAAATAATTAAAACTACGTAAATTACAGTAAAAACTCGTTAACTCGTTTCGAACGCGAGCGAATACCTACTAGGTTAACAAGACCCTCATACCTACGTGTGCGACTGTCTGCGTTCGTGGATTTGTACTGTGACCACAACATTCTTCCGGAATTAGTATAACTAAATCAATCAATAATCAATGCTCATATATGTTTAACTAAAAATTCAGTGTATGTATTATGATTATAACATAATATACTAATTGGGGTGTCTGAGGGTGTGCGTTAATTACGTTACATGTAGTATAAGTTTTTTTGTTTTTTTTTTTTTTAAGTTTTTGTTTTTAGTTTTTGTTAATGATAATGTCTTGCTTATACCTTTTTAGTTAACGTTTTTGTCGTAGTATGCAAACTTGCAGCTCCAGTGGAGTTAATTTTGATGATTTAATTCAAAAACATTAATTGCGTTATTCACTCTGTCGCGCAGACGAATCCATACCAAGACAGACGGATATCCCGAAAAAAAATCCTCAACATTATAAAACACTCGATCACATTTCACATCAAATATAAGTCACAACCCATCGCATTAAAGCTCGTATTTCGTCCCAACGTAGGAAACGTCTGAAGTCAAAGATAAGACGGTGATAACAAGTCGGTTCGGGATTATGCTCTCAACCGATATCGAGTCGATAACCCTTCACTACAAAGCTTACGGGTCCCTAAAACGGGCGAGAGAGTCTTCCTTTCGATTCCGTTCTTATTTGAGGACTTGCTCATCATATTTTGTATTTTGTTTTTGTGGTGGGATTGAAGTGTGGAGATTGTTTATGGTATTAAAAGTCTTTGCTTGGTTGGTTTAGTGGTCGCAAAGCGGCACTGCTAATTTAGATTCGATTCTTTAACATTATAATTGTCTTTTTTTCTCTTTATACATTCAGCTCACATCTCACATATAGAAGCAACAATGTACCCAGGACTATGTAATATCTAACTTAATTTGTCCTGACTACCTGTCACGACTGTCTAAGATCTACATACGGGGTGTTTTTTAAACGTGGTCAATACTTTTGGGATAGTACTAAGCAACTTTTACTATGGGACCGACCATGAAATCGCGAAAAAAATATCAGCTGCTAGCCAACAGCAGATTTTGTAAATCATATTTCATAGATAGCCCCATAGTAAGAGTTGCTCATATTTATGAGTACCTCGCTCCCTTAAAGTATTGCCCACGTTTTACCAAACACCCTGTATAAATGAAAAGTATTAAAAGTAATCTGTTTCTAAATCGTTTCCTAAGTATGTATTTTCTAAATGCCTACATTATTTATTTCTAGTGGCATATAATCGTTCCCAACTAAGTGCAACTGTGGTTGTTTGTATAGACGAATGTCGGTGATTACCTGATGTGCCCGTAATCAGCCGATCGATTGGCGTACACCTCCACGGCATGTTGGTTTTAGTTTACACATTAGAAGGCCAATTCATGTAATTGAAAATTTTCAAAACCTAGTCGCAATCGCAACTTGAAAAAATATAAAATATAAGGTAAATTAGGAGTATTTTTGACTGATTGAGACTGTAATAAGACTAAAGACGTTCTTAAAAATATGGGAACTGCAAAAAAACGTAAGAAAATTTGAATTTCACGGCCACCCTGGCCCTCCCCGCTTAAGATCTTAATGGATCCTATATAATTAAATTATTTAAAAAAAAAAACAGTAACACTGTCAACAAAACAGGCTAGCATGCAACATGTTTATAAAATATTTCACTCTTGCATTAACCCACAAAGGAACAAACAAAACACTTGGAAACAACCAAAATCCCTTAAAACCTTCAAAAACCGACTTTAAAACACTCAATACCCCGAGCTATCAATTTCAAACGGCACCAAAAACATTAAAACCCGTGATCCAATTTGTCGTGGCGGTGTACTCTGGCAGGTGTACGGTTGTTCATGGTTTATTTATGCCTTGTCGAGCAGCTATCGATAGTCGGGCTGACCTATCGATGTACATCACTAGCTACGTCGGACGGTGAAGGTTTTGCATTGTTTGTCTGAATGGCTAGTGATGGGATATGTTTTATTAACGATGTTTTGTTTGTTTTGTGTTTATTAAAGTTCGACTATTTGAATTTCAATTCTTTTTTCAGAAGATTTGAAATTTATTTTTTAAAACGGGGCTTATAATACTTTAAAATATTTGCTTCATCATAATTTTTTTGCTTAGTGTGAGACTCCCCCCAGCAAGCAGCAGACATGGACTGCTGACCTTGAAAAGCTGGCTGGTATAGATTGGGCGCAAAAAGTGGAGGACAGGGTGTGGGATGGCACAGCTTGGGAGAAGGCTAGTCCAGCAGTGGGCTACACGATAGCCTGAATTGATTGATGTTGAGAAAATCATCGTCTATAAATAGTAAAAACTTTTTTTTTAACAAAAGGAGGGAGGCTTTTGCCAAGGAGTGTGACAGAGCAGGCTAGAAAAAAAAATAAACACAAAATCAGCCTATAATCAACGAAGGGTTAAGCAGAAGTTTACCTAATAGTACAGCCACATTTCACCAGTTATGTTTAAGTTCCATGTCACGTGTGTGTGGGGCGAGCCTAATGCCATAAACCGGGCACAAATCCAGACACCGTGGCGTGAGAAACATTTTTTTTTCAGTATGAGTATTGTTTTAAGAGGAACACAATCGCGGGCCTGTGGACGGTGAGTAATGGGCTAGCTCGCCGTCCGACCGTCTTATGACGACAGGCCGTGTCGACGGCGCGTTCGTGTTCCACGCGCGCCTCTAAGAGATGTCAGCAAACAGGAAGGGGGTCCGCAAGGGCCGATGCCTGCCGGGGCTGCGGGACTGTTCGAAAGAGATACCGCGGCCCTGGAACACAAAGCGCAAAGAAGGAACATGGATGAGTTTTAGTTAGTACAAGTCTGACACTCCCTTCCACTCCGCCCAGAGCGGGAGGGATCATTTGATGATTTATTTTATTTTATCCCATCCTAAAAAAAAAGAGGAACACAATAATTATTTAGATATTGCCCTGAGTGATTTCTTGATTATAACATCGCTATAAGCTCATGGATTATTTCACAGAGAACAAGAAATCCCCTATCTGTTGCTAAGAAACTGTTGAAATGTTTACTGAAATATATATTGAAGATTTTACCAAAATACTCAAGTTAGTAACAAGGAAAATCATTACGTATTTGTTTATTTGATGTTACTGAAAATGTACTACTGGAAAAACAATAAGGTAACACTGACTGATAAGGGAATCGAATCCAGGATTTTACTACCAAGAATTACGATTGCGAGCTCAAGATTAACTAGATTCTAAATTCAAAATATCTAATTTCACGTAATATTACTTGCATGAGCACTTGTGAAAAGTGAAAAGTTGGTGCATTGATTTAAATTGACCATTTCTCATTGAGAAGAGCCACCTACTCGTTGTCTAGTGGTCGCAAGCGATGCTGCTGAGGTCCTGGGTTCGATTCCTCGGTCGGACAAAGTGTTATTTAAATTTTCCATCAGGAATTTCTCAGTTGTAGCCCAGAGTCAGGACTTGTTCCCGATAGGTATCAATAGGATCGCCTCTATTACGTACAAAACTGGTTAAATGTTGATGTACTATACAAAGTGTAAACGGACCCTTCACGGAGCCGTCAACTGCGCATTCTGTACATCCAACTAAGTAACTTTACGCAAAAAATATTGCTGAGAAACGACTTTTTTTGGGGTGAAAAGTCACGGTTTACAGTAGGACTTAATGTAACCTATTCAAAACATTTTGATGATGGATGCTAAAAATAGTACGGGGGTCGTGGCGGTATTTAAAGTAAAGTTGTAACATTCAAAAGATACCTGTACTCACATGACTTGTACCCACATGTGACGGTTCCTAAGTCACCCTAAAATGATAAAATTTAATTGTTTCCGAAATCATGTAAATATTAGTATTAAAGACGGTTTCTCCCGAACAAAAAAACGAGTGAAAAAGTTGGAACTTTGACTCTTTAATATCTCCATTAGATTCACCTCTGCCAATCCTTCAGGAATAACAGGAAATGTTTTGCTTAACATCACACCTTCCGATAAGATGTATTAGTTTATTTTATTTATTTAACACTTCAAGCACAAAAGTACAGAGGCGGACTTAATGCCATAGGCATTTTCTACCAGTCAACCTTTGGGTGATGCAGAGACAAGCAGTGGTAGGTGTATATCTGAAAATAATTTTAAATAATACTAAGATTAACTACAAGGATATATATAATAGGATAGGATATATTTTGTTTGTATATATGTATTAGTATCATTATAAGTGCCTATATTCGATAGCAAGAATTATTTTTTATATATTTATTTTGTACCCTATCACAATGTTTTCTTATTTGACCCAAAGGTTGACTGGTAGAGAATGCCTTGTGGCTTTAAGTCCGCCTATGTACCAGTATTGTTCATGAAGTTTAAAGAAATAAATAAGAAATTCTTATGAGCATTGGAGTTTCTACCTCAGATTACCAGCAACGCTTACAATTCTATCTATCCCCTAATCACATAACAATAGCATTTATAGGCAATACACACTCCAACATACACATAGCCGGTATTAAGCGCAGCTCACCCATACAATTCCTTTGCACATGAGCTGTTCGCGCGAATTCGTGCGCCTAGATCCGATTAGGTGTGGAAACGCCCTAAGCGTTCAGCTGCGTACCTGTGTGTATCTGTCTGTTTGGTAACGGTATTTCAGGTAGTTTCAAGTATGTTGGTTGGTGGTCTTTGAGTTGTGGGTTGATATGGGATGCAGTGAAATATTACTAACATATTACGTTCAACAGCAAGGGCTATATTAGCAAATCAGCTTAAAAATCTGATATATGTTTTATTTAAAAGGGTTTTTTTCTAAATTTAAAAATTTCTTGAAAGGAATCTCTATGGTTAATCTTTATTTTGTTCTTTATACCCGACTGCCATGGAAGGGTTATGTTCACGCGTATCTTGTGTTTGTTCTTGTAAATTTCTTTATTACCTCGTATGTTCCAAATGGCTGGATGGATTTCGATGATTAAGGTTTATTAGATTTGACTTAAAAACCCAAGTGTCCTTAGATAGGAGTTTAAAAAAAAACAAAATGGCGGATTTTTGGCGCTAAATTGTAAGTCGTTAATAATTTTTTTTCAACGAAACCTATCGAGTAGGGTATCAAAATGAAGGGAATTAAAATACATACATGGATACTTAATATAATTTGTAGTCGGGTTTTTTGATACTTTTAATTAAATGTTACTTGTTACAAATCAGCATCGTGAAAACTATAGCGGACAGGTGGGACAGTCCCATACTGGGGCAATGGATACCTACCTACAAGCCACTGTGGCGTATAAGTAATTAATAATTGTTTTGTTTTTCTGGTAGATGTAACTTGTACTAACACTAGTTTCTTAGTGGCGTGTTGTACTAACCAAATGGACTATGTCTGAAATAAAAGAATTGATTTATTTACACGTTAAACATCCGTAAAACCGGATAATTTCTAATTTCTACTTACTTTGAGGACTTTTCATACAAAAAGTATGGCCAAATAAATCTTATTTGGTACAATTTGTATGTTGTCTAAAGCGAATGTAAACGCTAAGGTTGTCAAAATTAAGGTTAGATTCATTGCCTACCCCAATATTTTACATAACATAAGTAGTGGTAGCAACTCAACAGTAAATATCACTGTGATTTTGACACTGATTTAACGTCACAGGCGAAAATAACTGTGTAGAATCTGAGATTTATCATCATCATCATTTCAGCCGAAAGACGTCCACTGCTGGACATAGGCCTCCCCCAAGTGTCGCCACATTGACCGGTGCCGTGAGTCTCGCATCCAGCGGATCCCAGCAACCTTCACCATGTCATCGGTCCACCTAACGTAACTGAAGTTTTAAAACTACTAAACTTAAATGTCATAAGTGAAAATGTGTTGTTTTTTCTTCAAAAAACCATCTCAGACACTAATCTGCGTAGTCCTAATGTGAGTTGACCACAATTATGTCTGGACCTTAAAAGAGACTATGACCTCTGAGTTTGTTTTGGCTGTTTCTTCTCATAGTAGTCAGGTATGAAACAACGGTCCCATCTAGTTTTAAAAAAGATACGTGTAATAGTATTAAGTCCACCAGGACCAAGAGGACCAGAAGACCAAGACCAAGGACCAAGGACCAAGTGTACCAGTTCGTGTGTAGTGCCCGTGTGTAGTATATCGGGAACTCAAAGAAAACAATAAACATGGTAAATATCCCGTCTTCTAGTTATAATAATTACGTGTAATAGTGTTTGTAAAACACTGTTTGCAAAATAAACATCATTTATTATTAATAAAACTTTCAAATTCCATTGCAACCAATCTTTTTAAGAACATCATCATTGTCATCTGCCTAGCCTATTCCCAACTATGTTGGGGTCGGCTTCCAGTCTAATCGGATGCAGCTGAATACCAGTATTTTACATGGAGCGACTGCCTATCTCACCTCCACAACCCAGTTAGTACCTACTAGGTATTACGATACCCCTTGGTAAGACTGGTTGTCATACTTTTTGGGCTTTTTGGGCCACCTGTAACGACTGTCAAAGATCTACAAATGACAGCCGGGACCAACGGCTTAACGTGCTTTCCGAAGAACCGAGGAAAGTCTGTATGTAATGGGTGGTCACCCATCCACAGACCAACCTAGGCAAGCACGGCTTAACCTAAAGATCGATCCGACCGGCTGTTATTATTTAGCCAGTCTTTTTAAGAACATAAATGAAATACCTTACCTTTGATAATAAATCGAAGTAAGGTAAGGCAAGGCAAGGCTAATACATTTTAATAGACATCAATGAATTTTCCATACGTTTTTCCAACACGGTGATTACATACAACCAGCATTACATTTCCTATTGAGCCAGACGATAAGATAAATCAGCTGACTGTAATCCTACTCAAGTTGCATGCGGGTTCCGTACGTTAGAACGTTTTCCTGTTTTATGCGGGACTCTGAAAGTGGAGCACTTCGATTTACATAGCGAGTGGCGAGAACTTGTTCTGATGGAGCGTTTTACGAAGAAAACGATTCGTGTGAGTAAAACTTTGTGGAGGATTAAAAAAAGAAAAAAAAATCATGTCCATCACGACATGTTGAAAAAATAATAAGTCCACCATATTGGATTTAGAATGATGTCACTTAACGTGTTTGCAAAATTTCAGCAATCGGTTGGGGATAACTGATTAAAAATTCAGTTGCAAGATTTGACCTAAAAACAAACACCATTAAAGCTAAAAAAAAAGCTTATAAAAAGAACACTGTGGTACATTTGTCGAAAACGTTTGGAAGTTCCTAAAACTCTTTGGTATAGATAGATATTCATAATCAGCTACAATCATTACGTCATCAGACCGTCTTTTGTTTTTCAGACAAACAAAAAAAAACAATCAAAAACAGGTCATTGACATTCACAATCGAACTCACAACAATATCTCAGCTTTCCTATACAATCGAAACGACGGCACAAAACGCTCTTTATTCTACACAAAGCTTTATTTCTAAGCTACGTTACCCGCTCCGCTTCGCTCGCTCGGCTCTCTTCGGTCCCGCGGCCCAGGTGCGAACCTCTAACATATTTATTGCTTTTCGTAATCAATGGGCGCTATACATAGTAGTAATTTTATTTGTTTACTTACAAAGTTCCACTGTATTTCGAAGGGTAAATGTTAGACTATTTTTGTGTCTAGGGTAAGCGTGGGTAGTCGAGTGTTATTTCAAAAGTGGTTGTCACGGAAGGGAATCCTTTTCAGTGGGATGTGAGTTATTCAAATAGTTGTGGGTTCTTGTAGGCGGCATTTAAATGTGTCGTCACTTCATATTAAATTAAAAGCAATTATCAACAACTTAGTGGTTAATAGAGCAGATTAGTATCGCTGTCAGAGATCAATCAATCAATCAATCAATCATTTATTTTGTTAAACATAGGTATGGTTACAGATAACAGATAGTATATTGTCTAGAATAGGTGCACTATGTTTTGCCAATTTATGGCGTACAAAATTAACAAATAAGGTGGCATGTCAATAGATTACATTAAGAACAAGAAAAAATCATTCAATTTAAAATATGTCAGTTAGGTAAACATGTCATTACAATTTTAGATAAATAAACACATTTATACTTAATCAATAAATAAAATCATAAATGTTTCATTGGCAAGTCGGAATCGTCATAGTAACTCTGTTTAACAGTAGTAAATTCAGTGATGGAGTAGTAACATCTATCTATAAGGAATTTAAACAAAGACCTCCTAAAGGACGCCAGACATTCTTTATTTCTGATAGCTTCTGGTATACTGTTATATATTTTTGGGGCCATACCTAGCACACTTTTGCCTAAAAATGCGGTTTTATGAGAGGTAACATGAATGGTATTCTGATAACGGCGAGAGCGTAGTTTTTCAAATAAATGCAGGTTACAGCGAACAAACACTCCCATTTCATATATGTACATAGACGGTAGACTGAGCAAACAAAGTTCCCTAAACAATGGTTTACAACTATCAATCGCTTGTAATTTGGTAAACGATCGCAAGCATTTCTTCTGAGCTTTAAAAGCAATGTCTCTGTCAGTGGAGTTGCCCCAGAAAATGATTCCGTACCTAATGCTAGAAGCCACATAAGCATTATAAGATATTTGAACTGTAATGCGGTTAACCGTTTTTGATAGTTTGTACAGAGCATACGCAAATTGACTAAGCCTCTTTGACAAAGAGTCGATATGATTTTTCCAAGTCAGATGACTATCTATGTAAAGGCCCAAAAATTTTGTGATGTCTGTTTCAGAGATTGCTACGTTGCCATATTTTATATTCAGTTTCGGTTTATTTGTTCTTTGATTAAATGTCATTATTTTAGTTTTGTCAAGATTTATTTTTAGATTGTTATTAACTAACCAATTTATTATATTTTTAAGATCATCATTTATGTCATTTTCAAGAATATTACTGTCATTACTAGAGAATAAAATAGTGCTGTCATCAGCATATAAGACCATCTGATGTTTACTGACCTTAGGCATATCATTTATGTAAATGTTAAATAATGGAGGGCCAAGAATGCTACCTTGGGGAACACCATAAGTAGTTTTCCTAGGACGTGACATGTACGTTCTCTCAACTTTCGAGCTCGCACATAGCCTATCAAGCGCTGTGATTTGAGTGCGATTTGTAAGATAAGATTGTAATAGGTTTAATGCAGTTCCTCTAATCCCATAACGCTCTAATTTGTTTAGCAGTATACCATGATCGACATGGTCGAATGCTTTAGACATATCCATAAACAAGGCCGCCACTGGAGTTCTAGTATCAACGCTTGAAACAATTTTCTTGATAACGTCATAAATCGCCATGTTAATGGATTTACCTTTTCTGAATCCAAATTGTTCTTTGGCTATGAGATCATGCTTTTCAAAAAACGACGTAAGGCTATTGCATATCACCTTTTCTACAATTTTTGAAAAAATAGGAATAAGTGCTATCGGTCTATAATTACCCATGATACTCGTACTTTTATCGTCTTTTTTATGAATAGGTTTGATTACAGTTATTTTTAATTTTTCCGGGAAATGGCCATATTCAATCCAAATATTGATTATATAACTCATAGCAGGTCCTATTAATGGCGCTACATGCTTGACCACTTTCGTAATGATCCCATCATAACCATGGCTATTGGTATTATTTAAAGAGCGAATTATAGCCACTATGTCTGCTGGTACTGTAGGAGGAATAAATATGGAGTTACAGTTAGTTTCAATATTTGTATAGCAAGGAGTAGAATTATTCGATTGAATTTCGTCTATAAAATAGTCATTAAGAGTTTGTGCAATTAGTCGAGGTTCATGTATTTTATTGTCATTTATTGTTACATATTCAGGTATATTTTCTCTAGGGTAGTTAATCTTAGGTTTATTGATAACACTCCAAGCCGCTTTAGATTTATTCCTGGCCGCATTTATGTGAAAGTCATTTTGAGATTTTTGGGTCAGTGTTATTATTTTCTTTAATCGAGCAGTATATTGCTTTAATAGAAGTTAATTTTTAAAAGTAGGGGCTCGCCTGTATTGCCATAACATTTCTCTTTTACGCTTACTACTGAGCCTAATTCCCTTGGAAATCCAGTTTGATTTTTTACGCAAAGTAATTCTTATTTTCCTTAAAGGGAAACAGAGGTCATAAAAAAGCAAAAATTGATCGTAGAAGCAGTTAAATGCATCCTCAGGATTGTCGTGCAGAAAGACTTCACTAAAAGTAAGATCATGAGATAAGACCGCCATTGTAACCATGCAATTAGTAGGATTGCATTTAAAACAGATATGTTTTAATTTTGGTGTACAATCAAGTATATAGACATAACATCACGCCTGTAATCCCCGAAGGCTTAGGCAGAGGTGTACCTAATAGTACACCCACATTTCGCCAGTTATGTTAAAGTCCCATGTAATTGGGGGCGAGCCTATTGCTATCAACCGGGCACAAACTCCAGACTCAGTAGCTGCTACTGAGAAATTCCTAAAGAATAAACTCAATAACAATTTACCCGACCTGGGAATCGAACCCAGGACCTCATGCTCAGCAGTCACGCTTGCGACTACTAGACCAACGAGGCAGTGACAGCAGAGTGAGAGTGGGTGAGTGAGGGTGTGAGTGAGGGAGTCGGGCAGTCTATTCTATTAATCAATAAATTATCTTGTAATTCATAAGGTACAATTTTAACATCTTGTGTCCCACTGCTACCTCACTCCATTACCCCATGCTTACTCCCAAGGGACTAAGGCGTGAATTTATTTACATACGCATGTATCCCACAGCTGGGACATGAGCTTGGCGTGACTTGAATGTTATCAATCCTCGTTCTTTATCGGTCTTTCGAAATTCATTTGAATGATTTTAGCATTCTGAAAACTTCTGTGTGATGGTGTTTGTTACATATGAGAAGCTGGGGCTCATCTTCATTATTATTACAAAACTGCATAGTACTTAATGCTGAGTCTATTAAAAAATCATTTTTATAGTCCTGGGTCCATAACCGAATAAAACACGCTAGTGGTTTTCAATTGACTAATGTATTGTCATTATTATAGTTACAATGGTATACAGGGTGTAAGGGACAGCCCTCCACAGACTGATGGGGTGAATTCAGTATATCATACTAAGATGACCTGCACAAGAAATTATTTCAGGAATGTTATGGAAATCCAATAATTTTTTTATTTTTTATTTCCTCATACGCAATGTATCGTTACCGTGGCAAAACGCACGTAGTGAACGGCAAGCGCGACGACGAGTTCGATGAACTCTGTAGTTAGGCAGGAAGTTAACACTTGATTTCGCGCGTCGTTCGTTAGAGTAACTCAACATCCATTGTTGGTTTTTTGATTTTAGCCGTATTATTTACATAAATGGAGTGCTGCGTACAGGGCATGTAATTTTTCATTGAAATAAAGGAAAATAGTAACTGAAAAAATTATAAAAAAAATGAAAACTTCTCGGAGAAAAATTCCGGTGGAATATGATTCAAAATAAGGAGCTGAATGCACCCTCAATTTGTGGCGGGCTTTCACTTATACCCTGTGTAGATGACAGGTAGCAGTTGCACATTTTTGTTTGCATACTAACAATAATCATCAGGGATAGTGACAAGATAAAGATAAAGATAAAGATATATTTATTTTGTAACGTGACGTGAAGGGCTGACGAAATTAGAGACAGTTTAGAGTAAACATAAAATCGCATGACTTTTTTTTTGTTTCTTCTGCGCTTGTTTTAAAAAAATAAATAAAATTGAAGTGTCTGTTTATAATGTCAAAATAACGGCTTATTATTGAATGCAAATGAAATTCAATACTTTTAAAAAAAGAAAAACATTTTTTTTTTAATTTTGTCTGTCTGTTTGTTCCAGCTAATCTCCGAAACGGCTGAACGGCTTTTTTTTGACGAAACTTTTACTAACAGATAGCTGGTGTTATAAGAAATAACGTAGGCTTTTATTTTGGAAAAAGAATTAGGGTTCCGTGTAAAAAAAAACCCTTTACATTGTTAACAAAATCCGATTCAAACAGGGAATTAATATTTTTATAATAATTTCATTCGGACGAAGGTCGCGGGTAACAGCTAGTTTAAAATAATGTTGATAAAAGGAAACTAGATACACGTGGATTGAATCCTTTTTTACCTGTTATTTTCTATAACAATACGTTATTTTCTCTCTCAACAACAGAATCTCTTGATAACCCAGATCCAAAATGGCGCTCAAGCGGAAAAAAAACGTCAAAATTATATAGCACAACGTGTAATAGGAAAATTGGAAATCATAATACCTCTACTGAAATAATTCAGACAAGGAATACATGGAATTAAATTAACCAAAATTTTCAAAGTAAATAATTTAATCTTTTCATCTTATTAGGTAGCTTTATGTATCTATAATGGCTGTAAAAAGACCTCTAACGAAGTCGAAAGGCACTTGTTTTCCCCGTCATAGCAATATTTTTTTTTGTTAAGACCATACCTACCAGTAAAGTTAAAACATTCAAAACTTAAAATGTTTTAAAAAAGTTGGAACTTTGACCCCCAAAATCTCCGAGGGTTTTTGTTACGGAGATTTTGGGGGTCAAAGTTCCAATTTTTTTACAAGCTTTTAAGTTTATAATGTTATAACTTTAGTATCATTAACATTGAAAACGGGATATTTACCATCGATAACTAAAATAGTAAATATCCAAGACCAATGACCATGTTAGTTAAAAAAAAGTTATAACTTTACTTTAATTTCCTCCAAGAGCCCTGAACTATTCAATGTACCCATCAGTACAATGGTTTGAGTGCGTTACATTGAGTCCCACCGTAAACTTTAGGATTTATCACCCAAAAAAATAAACAATAATTTTTGCATAGATTGTACTTAGTTGAATGTACAGAATGCAAATGTTCGTCGTCCGGCGTCGAGATGGGCAGACGGACGGGCGGACATAGTTGTCAACGGGGCAAAACTCTGATGAGACTGACACAGGAACATGGAGATGGGAACATAC
Organism: Noctua janthe; assembly: GCA_910589295.1. Lineage (NCBI taxonomy): Eukaryota > Metazoa > Arthropoda > Insecta > Lepidoptera > Noctuidae > Noctua > Noctua janthe. The sequence continues at coordinate 13,848,952 of OU342575.1, read as the reverse complement.
CCAGCCATGGGTGAACTCAGGCATTGTTGGACCTACGCTGTCCCCCCATACTTAAGTACAAGTGCTGTTACACGATAATAACTATAATGATTTTGAAAGAGTAACCATGGAGTTTCTTGCCGGTTCTCCTCCATAGGAAACGACCAACCCGAACCGTGCACCTTTTTGTCGACGTTTTATAAGTGCCCCATCTAGGCCGATGTGAAATAAAATATTTAGATTTTAATTTTGAAGCTGTAGATGATGATGAAAATAAAAACCGTACAAAGCAGGGACAGATTACTAATAAGACAAAGCTGACACCATTTTCTAATCCAATTTCATCTAAAGTTTCACAAAACAACCAGCTAATTTCAGAAGGCGATTAAGCCAGCACTCCAATAAAACACCCTGGAGGCAAGTATCAACGTAAAATGCCCACATTTACAGCACAACAACTCTTGTGTGTGGGGTCCAGCTATTATACAAATTTGCCGGGCAATAAAGAATATTTATGAAGGCACCTTCGCACTGTAATTACCTAAGGTTGTAGACGAACAATTTATATGTAAAGCAGGTAATGTAATACTGCCCTGTTGTATGCCTTGTAAATATGGGGTACGATGTATTGATAAGGAGATTATTGGTTCGAGTTGGCTAAGTAGAGAGTTAGGTGTTTTGTAAAATATGGTGCTGAGTGTTACGTGATTTATTCGGTGGAGTTACATAACATCACGCCTGTAATCCCCGAGGGGTTAGGCAGAGGTGTACCTAAGACCTCTCGCGTTTGCGACCACTAGACCACCCAGGCAGTGACTCGTTGGAAAATTGATAAAGAAATAAAAAAAAAGTATTTATTAGACTCACACAGGACAGAACAAAAATAAAAGGTTGAATTAACAATAAAACAAAAAATAGATGGAAAAGTAAACATAAGAAAAAGATAAAACAAACGAAATTTTCCCCATCTCAGCATGGTGCTGCAACATTTAAAAAAAAAAGTCACAGCGCTGATATTGATGGAGTTTGACGTTGCAAATTATTTTGTTATGTGTAAGTAAACTGTGGCCTTTTTCAGCTGATTATCATTTAAATGATTTTAACACACATTGGTTTACATGCATTGCATCAGTAACTACAATAACTTGTCTTGAGACAATGGTAAGCTCCACAACTTTCCGAAGGTTACTCTTGTTTAGAAAGAATGCCGAAGAGAAGTTTAACATTAGTGTTCCAATATTTAACTAACTATGTTGATCTATGGAACTGCTTCGATGATTTAGTGCGACTTCTGAGCATGAGGATCTGGGTTCAATTCCCGGGTCTGGCAAAGAGTTATTGGCTTTTTCTATTAGGAATTCCTCAGTAAATATTGAACATAACTTTCAGTATTTCAAAATGTGACCAAATGATTATTTATTTTTAAACAATACAAGCACGGTTCTACATACACGTAGTTTCCACTTTTTTCGGGTAACTCCCAAAGGATAGAATTTGCAACACAAAAATGCAGTGTGGCAGCATTTTTTGTGTCGCAAATTGTTACTACACCTTTGGGATCCAAAAACGAATTTATTTAATACAACGATTGCTGAATTTTTGACCTTGGAATCTCTGAATTCTGATCTGGTCACCTTTCGAATGGTCATCATCATATGCCTAGACTTTTCAGAATTTAGTTTGGGTCGGCTTCCAGTCTTATCGGAAGCAGCTGAATTATATGGAGTGACTGCCTATCTGACCTCCACACCCCAGTAACTGGCTGACACGACAGTATTTTTTTAAATTTTTGGCTCAAAACCCAGCCACTTCCTCAGCGTCGTCGGTAGTAGTAGCAAGAAGTCACACTATGAGGATAGAGGTGAAATATAAGTTTACGTAACACATCCATGATATGCTGCCGCCCCGATAGATTCACAACAGAGAGATTTAAAATATTATACAGAGCTGAGCATGAGGTCCTCAGTTCGATTACCGGGTCGGGTAAAGTGATATTGGGTTTTTCCATCAGGAATTTCTCAATAGCAGCAACGGAGTTCATATTTGTGCTCGGTTGATGGCAATAGGCTCGCCCCTATTACATGGGACTTATAAATAACTGGTGAAATGTGGGTGACTATTAGGTACACCTCTAGCCTAACTCTTCGAGGATTACAGGCGTGATGTTATGGTTAAATGTCTTTGGATGGAGGTAGCCCTACTTAAAGATTCGGTCAAATCGACCAGACACCACTACGGACACCGGACTGTGAAAGATAATGTGCTGAAGTATCTGCCAAAGTCCTCAGTCCGGTCCAGTCGTTTACAGTCTGGTCTGCAATTAGTCCGTACCGCAACCTTTCACCGTTTTACCGCACCCTTACCACGCTCAATAATATCATGATATTGAGTACGTATACGGAGTACAGGTGGACGCAATGCTCCTAAAATAATCTCATAATCGCTCTTTATAGTGCCCACGGGACGATATCGGCCAAATTCGACGTATTGCGCAATCGAAATAAAGCTTAGGTGCACCAATACCGTTAATTTCATATTATTTATTGTTGTTACTTTAACTGTCGGTGCTATAGAAACATTTATGAGTTACCCAAATGGCCCAGACAGCTGGCAATAGCTTTTAAAGCGTTATTTTCTCTCTCTCTCTCTCTCATTTTTAACCTATGCTGATTGTAGGTATTTTGCAAATGTCTCCATTTTTGGTTGTTTTGTGTCATGGGTATCTAGTATCTTCCGGTAATGAGATTGTCTGTCCACCTTCGGTTCGATCGATTGTTTACCCACATTCCTCCGTCCTGTACGTGATCTCCACTCCAGCACTTTCTTCCCCCATCTTCCATCCAGTCTACGGCATATAGACTCCCCCACAGTCTAAGCTTTGTGTATTTCTAAAACAACTACAGTAGAATAGACATAAACTTTTCGATAGCTTATGTCAGTCCTGATATTGAAACTGTTGGTCTGTGTCATCCCACTGTTGGGCAAAGGCGTCATTTCATGACTTCTAGTTTATTAGATGTTAGTGCTACACATTTTATCATCTTTTCTATGATTGTTATTGCTGATAGAATGTAATATCGACAAAACAGATTTTGTCGACGGAAGAATCGACAAATGACGGAAGATCAACAAAAGAAATCTGTCATTTTGTCGATTCTTCCGTCGACAAAACCTGTTTCCACGGTGGTCATGCTATATAGTAGAGTTGTACTATGTAGTAGAGTATACTGTTAACAATTTTATTTCCTAAATCAACTTGGTCATATCACCTACTAACCCAATTCCCACAAATATGTAGAATCTACGTTTACCGAAGCAAGATAATTAACGGTACCTATTTATGCGCCGCTACACGGTCTGCCCGGCCTCTCTATGTACTTACCAGTTAATGCGTATAATGGTTTCATTCGCTTGGATCATTCGGATTGGTTTTCAATTACGTTGACAGCTGTATTGAAAGTTTGGGGAGTGTTGTTTTAGTTGATCTGTTTTATGGACTGCCTCGTTGATCGAGTGGTCGTAAGCGCGACTGCTTAGCAGGTCTTGGGTTCGATTCCCAGGTCGGGCAACATGTTATTGGGTTTTTTCATCAGGAATTTCTCAAACACTGTTTTAAGCTTTCACGGTTTACAACTAAACTTATACTGTCACTTACGGGATATCGAAACATCGGGAGCTCAAAATAATGAACAATCACGGAAGATATTCCGTAAGTGACAGTATGAGTTTAGGAATTTCTCAGTCTGTATTTGTGCCCAGTTGGTGGCAATAAGCTCGCTCCCTACTACATGCGACTTAAACATAACTAGTGTAATATGGGTATTCTATTAGGTACACCTCTGCCTAACACTTCAGGGATTACAGGCGTGATGTTATGTTCTATTTACTGCTAACTACTAATTCCACGGAAAAGTCTTCTGACACGTTATTCGATTCGAAGTGTATATGGTTATCTGATCCTCAAATAATTACGATTTAAATTTCGGAATAACGGGAACATAAGGCAAACAGTAAACATGGTAAATATCCCGTTTCTAGTGTTAATAATATTTTCGATTTAGTAAAAAAACCCCTAATCACTAACACTCTCCTGCCGTTACCCCAATTTATTTGGGGTTGGCGCAGCATGTCTTCTTCTTCAATAATTCTCTATTACTCGTCATCTCCTTTCTGGCCATATCATCCTTCACACAGTCCATCCATCGCTTCTTTGGTATTCTTCTGGCTATAAAGGTTTATAGCCAGACAACCAGGTAACAGAACAAGCTTGTAACTTTAGGATTTTTCATGATACAGTTTTGAAATTTTGTACATAGACTCTTTACATAAAATACTAGACACGTGTCTGAAACACGTGTCTAGTATTTACATACACGTTTTGCATATACTAAAACTAATGTTGTATATATAAAATGATGAACATTCTCAATTAAGTAATTCATCATAGCGTACATTCTGACTCACGTAAATCCTACTTTCAAACTTTACGTATACGGTACATCGCTATTTTTAAACTTCGAAGTTCAGTAAGACAGTCCGAATTTTTAATTCCCAAATAATTTCTACCTTGGTATCCTAATAATACTAAATCTAAACGGATAGCACGTGGTTAGTCACAGTTCTAAGTTCTAACCTACCTAAGTCGTTTGGGTCGGGGTGCCCTAACTTAGTTACTGAGACCAACTTTGATAACAGGCTGGAAGTTAAAAGAGGTTCATTTATTCAAGAAAGTCATTCTAAGATCAGAAGTTTTTTGAGGGCCAATTAAAGATTTCCCATCTGAATTTGAGGCACCGTAGGGGCACTACCACTCATCATTTCTACCTAGTCTTTTCCCAAGTATATAGGGGTCGGCTTCCAGTCTAACCGAATGCAGCTGAATACTAGTATTTTACATGGAGCGACTGCCTATCTAAAAACACCTCAACAACCCAGTTAGTTCTGGTCCTTGGTAAGACTGGTCGTTAGACATTCGGGCCACTAACTACGTGTAACGACTGTCAAAGATCTACAAATGACAGCCGGGACCAACGGTATAACGTGCTTTCCGAGGCATGGACGAAACTCGGTATGTAATGGGTGGTCAATCCACAGACCAACGTAGGCAAGCGCGGCTTAACCTGTAGATTGAGGCGAGCGGCTGTTATTATTTGGTCGCAAGCACCTAGATCCACTACCACTATGAATGATAATTTTGTCTCTCTAGAATACGTCTAATATTTCTCGGTACCCTTCCTCTTGATACCGTCAAAGAAAGCCTGTCAAAAACATCATCATAATAATCATTCTTCTGCCGTTATCCCAATTTATTTGTGGTCGGCGCAGCGGTCTTCTTCTTCCATAATTCTCTGTTACTCGTCAGCAGTCACCTTCTGTCAAAAACAAACATCAAAATTATCGATTGAAATTTCGTCCTTGACGTTTACCGATTTCCGTTTCCCCATTTAATTCCTTAGCATACGGAACCCGTTTTATTGCGGAACTGAGTCCTTCGGAATTGATTTAAATTGACGAAGACTGTAAAACTTTATGTTAGGGCCCTTGAATACAAATGTAGTTTTAATTTTTGTGCGTGGCCATTAGGTGCGATGGTGGTGGAGAATTTGTAGTGTTTGTTTATGTCTTTTGTGGAGATGGCAATAGGAAAAATCCTAAAAGCAGCCGGGTGTTATGTCTGGTGGCCTACTGCCGGACGGTTGTTGTCGGGTTCTTCCATATAGTCTTAAGTTGCGGATAACTTTACCTGCGCGATGTAGGCTTAAGATGTATTTCGATGATTAGTTCATCATCTATGTCATAGACGGCGCTGTAGTACTTTTGTTCTATGTTTCTGTAGTACTCTGTGTAATACTGCTACATAGGAACAGTTTCTGAGATGTCTGGTGCACTGCAGGATATTCAAAAAGTACTTTGTACTTTGCATAGACTCTTTTTTTAGACCTTATTCTCTATGACTTCTACTCGGTTTATTCAGGTCATTATCATCTCCCTAATCTTTTTAAACTATGTTGACATGACATCTGTCAGTTGCACGATACGACTGACCCTCTGACTTTCACGTTGTTACACTTTCGAGCCACTGTCTACCTGTAAGGACTGTCAAAGATCTGCACTTATCTAACTACTTAACACTTATCTGTAATTTACACTCTATTATTGACAGCCGGCACCAACGGCTTAGCGTGTTTTCCGAGACACGGAGGAGTAATCTCAGTAAATTATGGATAGTCCTCCATCTACAAACTGATATAGACAAACGTTGCTTGACCGTAAAGATCGATTCTAGAGGCTTTTTTAATTTAGCCGTGTGCCTCCTCAATAAAGCTAAGACTATCTTGCATTAAAGCCGAACACCCGTATTTATAAACAAGTCAAAGTGATTATTAAAAGTAATAACTTAAGATACGATTTTTATTCTGTAGTTTAGTTTTTTTTTTTTAGTAATTGAAGTTGGAACTGCCAAAACTTAGAATTCTTAGCTTTGTTTTTTTTGACTGTTCTTACTTCGTTCAAATTTATTGCATAAATGTATTGCATAAAAATGGTTACACAAGTAATTACTTTAACTTGTCTATTTAAACCAGGGTAAGAACTTGACTTTGACACAAAAGCTTCTTACCCTATATTTATTCAAGTAATCAACGCATTTAGAGGCCGCACCTCAGACTATTTTCTGTGGCTTTGTATAAAGTAGTAGGTGAAGTTAGTCCTGCCATGACGAACGACCGCACTTCTGATGCAATTCCAACATCGCCCCCCTATACACCCCTTTCTTACTATTACCCTGTTTTTCTGTGTCCCACCTCAGGTAGGATAGGCGATGGCTACGCTATGTTTTGTAATTCTCACCTTTTGGAATTCTGTTTACCATATACCGGGTGTAAACAGACCCTTCACATATCCGTCAACCAAGCATTCTGTACATCAAACTAAGTAACTTTACGCAAAAATTAGTGCTGGGAATCGACTTTTTTTTGGGGTGAAAAATCACGTTTTACGGTAGGACTCGATGGAAAGCACTCATAGCATTGTGCTGATGAATGGATTGAATAGTACGAGGGTCGTGGAGGTGTGTAAAGTAAAAATCTTACATTAAAAACATGTATTTAAAAAAAAACTTGTGAAAAAGTTGGAACTTTGATCCACAATATCTCCGTAACTAGAAGGTTCCCAGGTATGGTCTAGAACAAAAAAATGATCGCAGTGACGGGGAGAACAAGTGCCTTTCGTTTATGTTAAGGGTCTATTTACACCCTTTATTTTGGTGTGACATATTTTCTGACCCAGCTTGGATTGGTTTGTCTCATAGCTATATGAGTCTACAGACCACAGTAAAATGTTAAGAAATAATAAGTGTCGTTTTATAAATGGTAGAAATGAACCCAAGGGAACGTCGTACTACCAAGATAATATCTAGTAAAATATAAGCAATCTATGTACTTGGTCATGGTCTAGCTATGTGCCTGTCATTCAAAATTCTAAGGTACGAAAAGTAACACATAGACAGACGGACTGTAGACCGAACGCTTTAATGAGTCCTCCGCCTTGCCCCATCAAAGACACATTAAGCGTCCACAAAGTCCTAACAATATCCCACAGGTTATTCGCTTTAAAATAATCATAATCCACGTATATATAACGATACCAATCGAACCAATACGTGATCAACCTTCAGAATATTAAATTTAAATTGATACCTTCGCGAGGACTCATTAAAACAGTCGGTCTATAGATTCTTGTCGTCTTTATAATATTAGTATGGATTTCGTTACAATTCCTGCGAGTATGAAGGAGATTTACCTCTACCATTAGCTGAACTTATTCAATATCTCGGTTATTCAAAAGCAAAAACAATGCGGAAAATTACACAAAAGGGTGTATACCATGAAATTCTATTTCAGTATATGCGTGTTCATCCTGGAGACATGAATATGTTCGGAGATATGTGTTATCAAAGAGCTTGTTCTCGGTTGGAAGCTGCAGTTACTGTTGCGAATATTGGTTTTAAATACATTCCAATACCTGTGGTTAATAGTTTCTTTACTATACCTACACTTACTTCCGAAATTGGGAGATTATATTACATTTCTCTTGCAAAAATGCAATTTTTATTGAAATTGTGGCACAAACTTTACTGTGCAAACTAGGCCCCCCAGCGTTAATGTTTTTACATCAGTTACAATCAAAGTCAGCTGCTCCCAGTGGCGAAGGTTTCATACAACTTGATTCCTAACGGATTCCCTTTGAAAAATGTCACAGCCAGTATTCTATAGACAAATAATATTATAATCACATTAAAGATATGTACTCCGGCTTACTCCTTATAAAAATTGACCCTTCGCCACTGACTGCTCCTATACAAAAGTGCAATACCTACACAAGGTGTTCCACACTTTCAATAACTGATTCTCATTTAAAAACCGACGACAAATTTAAACTTCTTAGAATTTATCTTTACTAAACGATTATAAAACTCTAAACTTTGAGTCAACTAACTTCTAACAAGACCCTTAATGAAGCTGAAAGGCACACGTTCTCCTTGTCATTGCACAATTTTTTTTTCTAAACCATATATTAGGGACCTTCTAGTTACGGAGATATTGAATTTCAAAGTTCCAACTTTTACACAAGTTTTTTTTTTTTAAATACTAGTTTTTAGTGTTATAACTTCACTTTAAGTAGGTACCTTCATTACCCGATTACTATTCAATGCCTTCGTGTGCACAATGTTTTGAGTGAGTCACATTGAGTTTTACTGTAAAACGTGATTTTTCACCTAAAAAAAAAGTTGTTTCCCAGCAATAACTTTTGCGTAGGGTTACTTAGTTTGATGTACAGAATGCTTGGTTGACGACTCCGTTTACACCTTTTATTATTGAAAGTAACAAAAAACCAATTTATCAACTTGTCTAAATTAATACCATTAACTTAAATAAACTCCATTATAGTAACTAGACCTAGGTCAGTAAAACGTCGCCTGGTGTTAGCCTAGCTCTTCAGCGAGGACATCCAGGCTTTCAGGCACAAATTATACAAATTGAGTTGTACAAAGCGTCCTCGCGACGCAATAAAATAGTTCCCGTAACGTTTTACACTCTTTTTGCAATGTCGGTTAAATTGAGAACACTACAAAAGATGGTAGGATGGTATAATTGGTCTGCGAGTTGAGATATTTTTTTTGTAGTTGCAAAATAGACATTTACCTTGTTCGTAAAAGGTATTCAAATTGGAATATTTTTATCGACGTTTTGTGTAGTGTGACAAAGTCGAACCAGGTAGACTAGAAAGTCAGTTCTTTTTATTGCTTTTGTATTGCTAGTTACCATGCGCTCCAAAATTTTGAAAAACAATTGAAGTCGTTTTCAAAAACTCCAAAATTTGAATTTGGGCTTCTAATAGGTACCTACAGTTTGCCGGTAAGGCGTATGTATCGTCCATGATCGAGGATGCGACTCAAGTCACCAATGAGTAGCTCGAATGTCTAAGCTCTGATATTACAAAGGATTTCCGTACATGTTGCGATTTAATAACGCGTTATTGACTACTTTCTGTTTGGTTGAGTCGTCATTAAAATACTGAAACAGTGACCGAGTGAGTGTACTGAAACATAATGAGACAATAAATCATTTTATTTTTTTCTTTTTATTTATTGTGACATTCCGACTAGGTACTCATTGGTAGTTTGTATCACGTTGTCTGCCGCCCCGGGCCATGGCCCTCTTGGCCTAAGGGTAAATACGCACTAATACTCTGAATGACCAACAAAATAAAAAAGTAGAATAAGATATGTGATACTTTTTTAACAATTAACTTTTATGTCATTATTTCTTTTTAACTAATTCAAAGAGGAATCTAAGTAAAACATATTAAACTCGTATTTATGTATTTCTTCAGATAAATTCATGTTTTGCGGATTCCTCAGCACAGAGATTAATTAATTGAGGGATCTAGATATACCACCATAAATCTTTATGTCATATTCTACAGACTTGGAAATTTCTTAAAATGTTTAAGAAAATCTTAACTAAATTCTTAAAAAAAAAAAGATTAACTCTGAGATAGTACTTTTTGAGATTTAGGCTATGCCACTTTACGCACACGTCTGGTTTGAGGGCCCAAGTTATTTGATCATAACAGTTTTAATTCACGTTTAAGATATTCATGACCTTTTTGTTTTCTTTTCGGATGGGTAATCATCAAATGATCCCCCCTACTGGGCGGAGTGGAAGGGAGTGTCAGACTTGTACTGACTAAAACCCATCCATGTTCCTTCTTTGCCCTTTGTGTTCCAGGGCCACGGTATCTCTTTCGAACAGTCCCGCACCCCTACTTATTTGCTGACATCTCTTTGAGGCACGCGTGGAACACGAACGCGTCGTCGACACGGCCTGTCGTCATAAGACGGCCGGACGGCGAGCTAGCCCATAACTCGCCGTCCACAGGCCCGCGCCTACGGTGGCCGGGAGAAACCACGTGACCCCCGACGCCCAGGGCGTCTCCCGCGGCGGCTGGGACGTGAGGTTCTTTCCCTCATAACCTTGGTCATATTCATGACCTTGGTTTTGGCTTTAAGTTTTTGCTATTTTTAACTAATTTCCTTATAAGTCTTATTTCGTTTCTCAAGCATTTAAAATATGGGCCCTCAATCCAGATGCACATGAACAAGATGAGTACCTAGCAGTAGCGAAGGGTCAATTTTTGTAAGAGGTAAGCCGGAGTACATATCTTTAATGTGATTATATTATTAATTTGTCTATAAAATACTGACTGTGCCTTTTTTCAAAGGGACGCCAGTGGGAATCGAGTTGTATGGAACCTTCGCCACTGGTATCTAGACATTTGTTTTTCATTATTTTTAGCACAAAATCTACTATATCTTTTTAGTAACTAACCCTTAGGCTATATACCTACAACATATTGAATTCACAGCAATTACTCGATAAGCAAGGTATTTTGGGAAAGCAATGACTGTGAAATCTCACATTAAGGTTTATATTAATGTGACATTTTTTTTTTATTATTAGATATTGTTTTTTCACGTGTGAAATTGGTTTTTGTGGTTTCCATTATAAAAATGATTGTTTTAGGGCTTACATTAATATTAAAAGTTTTTAGAGTAAGAAGTTCGTAGAAAAAGACTATTGTTTAAGCTCATTAAATCATTTCATTATTTTCTTTCGCAAACTCTTGTAATCTTTTAATAGTGCGTAATAGTTTGTTCATTTATTATTTACTCAGTAGGTATTTTAACTAACAGCAAAGATTTAAACACTTAGATTTCACTCAACGTACCTACTAAAGTCGCGCAAAAAGTGTCAATATTGAGACGAGTGAACTCAGACATACTGTACATTTTCAGGGTTACACGCGAAACAAAACATAAACGCGACTCAAAAACCTGCATATCTACCCTTTTCAATCTTTGCTAATCAGAAAATATGAAACACAACAACCTTCTTGGATGACCTGCGAGACGCCATTTACAAAAAAAAAAAAACTAATCAGAAACTGTGTATCAGCTTTAAATAAACAGCCAATTATTAACATTAGTTCTTTCCTTGCAACATGTGTATATAACAATAATTTAGTATTAATACATACATATGTACAAGCAAGACAATTTCACACATGACATAAGTGTTCCATTATATCCAACGGTTGAAGCAAGCCAATTCAATATCATAGACTGGAAAAAGGAAATTGAAGGTCCTCGGGAGGAGGTGGGGTGGCAGTGACAGCTGGACATCGAAGGAGCATAATCAGCCTGTAATCCTACTTTCGTAGTTATATTATAGATGCGAAAGTTTGTGAGGATGGATGGATGGATGAATGTTACTCTTTCATGCAAAAACTACTGAACGAATTTGGATGGAATTTAGTATACAGGTAGCATAAACCAGGATTAACACTTAGGATACTTTTTATCCCGATAGTACGATCTCGTGGGACAATTATCGAACTCCACGCGGGCGAAACCACGGGCATAAGCTAGTATTCCCATAAGCATAAGAAGAGATAGTCCAGTGGTGTGACCGTCGGACTGCCAAGTCATAGGTCTCGAATTCGAACCCAAGACACGCACCTCCGATTTTTCGGATTCACGTGTGGATAGTATAATTATCACTTGCTTCAGTAACGGAAAACATCGTGAGGAAACCAGCATGCCTGAGCGATATTTCTCGACGGCATGTAAAGCCAAGTCGGAGGCCCATGGGCGGCATACAAACTCTGATACCAGGTTAGGCACTCACCACACGATAAATAAGAAGATTCCCATCATTAGGAAGTGGGTGGGTAATCCACCACAAGAGACTAATGTCAAAGGTGACTTTCTGTTATTCGGTGATAAGAAGTACTCAGCCATCTAGATGGTGAGTGAACCATCAGCAAAACTACAAATCTACGAAGGAGTTATGAACCTGTTATTAAACCGACACCCTTCAAATCGAGTTATCTTGTGTAATCGTGTAATTATTAACGCCGTGGTAGTTTCTGAATTCGCTACGGTATGTCAAAAAACCAAAAATGTCAAGGAAATCTTTAAAAAGCCCACGGGTACAGAGTAAGAGAAACTCCGGTCCACCGGTGTGACACATCAAAATTCGTTCAGCCATTCACACTTGAAAATGTAACAAATACACAGATTTCTTTCGAATTTATAATATTTTAATACGAAATGGTATTGCACAAACGCACACACATACCTACAGGAACACTAAATACCTTGTGTGTGCAAAAAAAGAAAAGAAAAGCAGTGAATCGTTTCGTTTTTGTTTTATCCCCGCTACCACTGGCACCCCACAAGCAGGCATTTGTTTGTATGAGTACAGAGGAAATGAAACAGCCAAGCTGACCGCCCAATAGCCCGGCCATAGCCCGGCCATAGCCCGGCAATAGCCCGGCTTGTACGGCATTTAGCGAATCTACATGAGATTGGAATACTTTCGTCGATTTTATGGACCACGCCGATTCGGTGGGAAAAATATGTTGATAGATTTTTGTTTAGCTGTTACATAAATATACAAGTAAAAGTTGAATTTTATCAAAAAATTTAATACATAACATAACATCACGCCTGTAATCCGCGAAGGGTTAGTTAGAGGTGTACCTAGGAGTACACTCACATTGCGCCAGTTATTTTTTAGTCCCATATCGTAGGGATTTAAATAAATAATGATCATGGGAATCATCGACACGAAGAAGAAGAAGCAGAATAAGGTCAGAGAAACGATGGATGGACTGTGTGAAGGATGAAATGGCTAGAAAGGAGGTAACTGCTGAGATAACGAGTAATAGAGAAGTATGGAAGAAAAAGACATGGTGCACCGAGCCCAAATTAATTGGGATAAAGGCAGAAGAATGATGAATCTATTTATTTATTTATTTGGATCTCCAACAAAAGATACACATATACAATATAGATCACAGTTATACACAGGTTCTTTTAAATGTGTTCCTTCAATTATAGGAGACCACAGCATGCACATAAAACTAGGTGTTAATTCAGAAATTAGAAAAAAATGAAAATATTACAAAAAACAAAATAAAAACCAAAATAGCAAAAATGAAAAAAAAAAAAAAATTGTTTCACATAAAAATTATAATTATCACTCTAGATGTATTGCAGTGGTACATCTGGTGGTGTAAATCCCAGCAATAAGTTCCTTTGGGTCAATTTTCGATACCAACGCGAGCATAACCGCAATCAAAAGTTAGTCTTCATATCGTCCAAAAAAATTGTATTTTCCTCGCTCTACTTAGAGTATGTCTTACATTTTATTAAGTATTTAATATTATTAAGTTAAATGAAGCCCTGCCAAGGCCCCTCAAGATCTGTCAAGAAGCAATTAATGAATATACTGAAAAATAAACGTACTTTTTTTAATAGCATATCTAGGGCTTACTATTCGTTCTACGGAGGAATTTCTACTTACCAAAATTTCTGTTACTAGGCTGAAAATTAAATAGAAGTAAGGAGGATTATATAATTTTCTATAGGAGTCTTGAAGGCCGGGAGGTAAGCAGGCCCGAGGTTTGAAGGTTTCAAATCGGACAGGTAATACCAATTACTTTTTCAAATTTATAATGTTATTTCAGTTTATTAAAGACACCACTTACTGATGGTGAAGAGGAGCTCGTGGCTAAATAATAACAGCCGCTCTGGTCAATCTTTAGGTACTCCACGCTTGCATAAATCCGTGGTCCGTGGATGGGTGACCACCCATTATATACTGAGTTTCCTCCGTGCCTCGGAAAGCATGTTAAACCGTTGGTCCCGGCTGTCATTTGTAGATATTTGACAGTCGTTACCGGTAGTCAGTGGCCTAAAAAGTCTTACTAAGGGGAATCGTATTACCCAGAATTAATTGGATTGTGGAGGTCAGATAGGCAGTCGCTCCATGTAAAATACTGGTATTCAGTTGTTTCCGGTTGGACTGGAAGCCTACCCCAACATAGTTTGGAAAAAGTTAGGAGATGATGATAATTTTGACTATAGGCTCGGCGCCTATGACACGGGCACTAGGCAGAGGTGTATCACGTATGGTTCACTTTTGCTCTAAAACAGTCGTTGTCTTTATGAGGGTTCCGTACCCAACGGGTAACCAACGAGACCCTATTACTAAGCCTTCGCTGTCCGTGGGTTGTATCTCATGATCCGTAACAGGTAGACAGTTGAAATTTTCCCAGAATGTGCTTTTCTGTTGCTGATATAACAACAAATAATAAAAATAAATTAAAAATCAAAGGGGGCTCCCCAACTGCTATGGTACGGAACCCTTCATACCCGACTCCGACTCGCACTTGGCCGGTTTTATTATCCATTTCACAGAGTGACATTTGGAGTAACAAACTCACACCAGTAATTCCCCACAAACACACTCCACCATCGACCCCTGAGGTAAACCCTTTAAATAATAAATTTCCCCCACAATTAATGTACCAATAACAACCGCAGGACAAAGTATGTTGCAGCTGTAAACCAACCGAATGACTTTAATTAAGTCATGAAAAAAACCTGGTGACAAGGACGGCAATATACTGACTACGTATGTGACAAGGACAGCGATATACTGCACGGTATATGGTGCTTTTTTAATTTTAATAAAGTTAGTTCAGTGTTGAAGCGAGGTGATATACTTTTTCGTTGACCGTTTAGTAATTCTGTGATAGTTTTAGTATTTTCTAGAAAGATAGGCAAGCTTGATGTGAGCCTGCTTTCTACTTCTTTAAGTGACTTCTATTTACCATAACATCACGCCTGTAATCACCAAAGGGTGAGGCAGAAGTGTGTACCTAGCAGTGGCGAAGGTTCCTTACAACTAGGTTCCTACCGGCTTCCCTTTGATAACTGGCACATTCAGTATTCTATAGACAAATAATATAATCACATTAAAGATATGTACTCCGGCTTACCTCTTACAAAATTCACACTTCGTTACTGGTACATAGTACACCTAAATTTCGCCAGTTTTGTTTAAGTCTCATGTAATAGGGGACGAGCATATTGCCATCAACCGGGCAAAATAAATACTCAGGACTACTGAGTGACTCCTGACAGATAATACATGAACACTTTGCTTGACCCGAAAATCAAACCCATGAGTTGTTGTTGAGATAAGCGCATTAAAACAAACAAATTACTCATCTCTCCACTATTATAGTAGATACGCGACCTCTACATATTTACCTTTAGCGCACGAAATAAAGGTTGATTTAGAAGTAATATGTTGAAAAACTCGTGGCTACATAATAACAGCCGCACAGGTCGATCTTCAAAGTTCAGTGGCGCTTGCCAGGTTTGGTCTGTGGATGGGTGATCATCAATTACATCCCGAGATTAAAGTAAGTCAAGCCGTTGGTTTCGGCTGTCATGAGTAGATCTTTGACAGTCGTTACACCAGTCAATGACTACTTAGTCAGTGGCCCGAAAAGTCTGACAGCCAGTCTGACCAAGGGGTACCGTATTACCCAGTACTAACTGGGTTGTGGAGGTCAGATAGGCAGTCGTTCCACGTAAAATACTGGTATTCAGCTACAGCCGGTTAGACTGGAAGCAGACCCCAGCATAGTTGGAAAAAGGCTATACAGATGATGATGATGAGTAGTATGATATTCGTGTGTATGATGTGCTACCCACAGTACCTATAGATAAGACCTAAAACTTCATCATCACATGACCGGCTCCATCCATCTACCAGAAGTCCTAAACATAATTACTGCAACTCGTGCGAAGCGGGGCGGGTATCTATAGTAATTAAATAAACTAGAATCTAAACAAACTACAGTCTTCTTTAACTTAAACTTCAACCAGCAAACCATAGACAAAGAAGGCGAGTTCAACGAGTAAATTACTCATTTTTTACTTCACTTTTTTACTTGTTCAACAAAACAACACTGGGAAATTTACATAGCGGTAAAGTTTGTTTTTAAAACAACGGAAAAACAAAGGAGTTTTACCACTTTTGTCAATTGATGTACCTACTTTAATTTTACAACAATAGTGTCCTGTGTAATTACTGTTTTACTGCTAATTATGTCATTAACGTAGTGGATATGTGAAAATGTAAGTGTACAGATGTTAAGTAAAAATGTAGCCATGTTGATGATGAAAGAAAAAATACTGATTATGTAAGTTTTTATACGACATCGTTTGATGTAAGTAAAAAAGTACGAGACATCGCTAATGATGTTAGTAAATACATAAAGGGTGTAAATAGATCCTTAACATAGCCTAAAGGCACTTGTTCTCCTTGACTTTGCGATCATTTTTGGTTCTGGACCATACCTGGGAATTAACTATACCTTCTAGTTACGGAGATATTTGGGGTCAAAGTTCCAACTTTTTCACAAGTTTTTTTTAAATACATGTTTTTATATAAGATTTCTACTTTGCACACCTCCACGACCCCCGTACTATTCAATCCATCCATCAGCACAATGCTGCTTTCTATCGAGTCCTACCGTAAAACGTGATTTTTCACCCCAAAAAAAAGTCGATTCCCAGCAATAATTTTTGCGTAAAGTTACTTAGTTTGATGTACAGAATGGTTGGTCGACGGCTGTGTGAAGGGTCTGTTTACACCCTGTATACGCATGAGACATCGCTCATGATGTAAGTAAAGTGTTTGAGACATCGCTCATGATGTGAGTAAAAATGTATGAGACATAGTGATGTCTCATACGTCAGTGGATGATGTTACTAAAATGTAGACATCGTACTCATTAAAATGTATGAGACATCGCTAATGACCAAGTAAAAATGTATGAGATTGACATAAGGTACCGAAAAGCTTATATTAAACCTGTTATAACGACAGCGACAGACGCTTGTCTGCCTGCCATCTGGGCCATTAATGATTTGTTTTTTATTTATGTAAATACTATCGTGGTTAGCCTCGTTGGTTTAGTGGTTGCAAGAACGACTGCAGAGCAAGAGGTCCTGGGTGCGATTCCCGCAAAGATATATTGGGTTTTTCCATCAGGAATTTCTCAGAAGCAGCCACGGAGTCTGGAAATGCGCCCGGTTTGATAGCAATAGGCTCGCCCCTATTACATGGGACTAAAATATAACTGGTGAAATGTGGATGTACAAATACACCTCTGCCTAACCCTTCGGGGTTTACAGGCGGTATGCTGATGTAATACTATCGTAGAGTATGTAAGTAATTTGTCCGCCATTTAAATACATTTGCTG
The DNA here is from genome assembly GCA_910589295.1 of Noctua janthe. Classification (NCBI taxonomy): domain Eukaryota; kingdom Metazoa; phylum Arthropoda; class Insecta; order Lepidoptera; family Noctuidae; genus Noctua; species Noctua janthe. Next base: position 13,831,278 of record OU342575.1, on the reverse strand, counting down.
TAACCTATTTCTGAGAGCAGCGGTGGCCCAGTGGTGGAGACCCCGACTTACGAGCAGTAAGTCGTGGGTTCGAACCCAGCCAGGCGCATTACTTTGTGTAAGTTATTTCATCACCACTGCTCTCAAAACGGTGAAGGAAAACATCGTGAGGAAACCGGCATGTCCTAGAACCAAAAATTCGAAGACATGTGACATCTACCAACCCGCACTGGGCCCGCGTGGTGGGTTATAGCCCATTCCCTCTCATAGAGAGGAGGCCTGCGTCCCAGCAGTGGGAACATTAATAGGCTGATTATGCTATTATGCTATGCTAACCTATTTCTAGAAGACTTGTATTGAACCGCACCATCTATAAAGTATATCAAGCATACGTGGATATGAATTGCTACTGTTTATATACAGCGTGTCCCAACTGCATCGTTTGACTAGCGCAGCCGACGCTCTGGCGTTTGCCTTAATATTCAAACATAAATTCATGAAATACTAGGTCTGTAACTATGAAATCGTTTTTTTTTCACATTTTGTTCTGTTTGTAACTTTGACGTAGGTATAGTTATATTTTATCCTAATCCCAATTTTATTGGATTAATTGTTAAATGACGTACTAGTAATAATTTATATCTTGTAGCCACGGATACCGTGATCTGTGGCTACAAACATGACGTATTTTTTTGTTGGAAACGGATCACAGTATCGGTGGATATAACTCGCCGTGTTCTGTGGCTAATTCAATCTGATACAGGGATCCGTGGAGACAAACCCGTTGCATATTACCTCATAGGGTAGTGTTTCAAAACACCTGTTTCAATGTCCCGTCGGTTTCAATACTTCAAGCAAATTTAAGATACGCAGTGCAATGCAGCTTTTTTCACTCTAACTATTGCAATTGCATCATACATAATCGGTTCAGACGTTTCCAAGAAAAAAAAAATGTTATTATGGAAATATCACTTTTCACGAAATCGTTCATACAAATCGACAATATCAATACTTTAAGTTTCAAAAATCTTTGAATGCAGAATGATTCAGAGCAGATTGCAGAGATTCATCATCATAATAATCATTTCAGCCGAAAGACGTCCACTGTTGGACATAGGCCTCCCCCAAGTGTCGCCACATTGACCAGTCCCTTACGACTCGTATTCAGCGGATCCCTGCAACCTTCACCAGGTCATCGGTCCACCTAGTGGGAGGCCTTCCAACGCAACGTCTTCCAGTTCGCGGTCGCACTCCAGAACTTTTCGGCCCCATCGGCCATCCGTTCTGCGAGCAATGTGCCCTGCCCACTGCCACTTAAGTTTGGCTATTCTTCGGGCTACGTCGGTAACCTTGGTTCTCTTGCGGATGTCCTCATTTCTGATTTGATCACGCAAGGAAATCCGAGCATAGCCCTCTCCATTACCCTAGTTGCCCTGAATAAAAATACAGATTAATTTCTTTTTAAAAATAAAGGAATGTTTCCATTGAGTAAAATTTTCTTTCTCCAGTATTTCGGGTACTTTCCCTCCAGGCGAGGTTGAAAAATTCCACCTTATATAGGAAAATAATGAACAACAGGTCAGCAACAACAAGTCAACAACAACAACGACTCAACAAGAAAGTCAATAAGTTGTCTCGAATGATACTACAGTGTCTCACTTGGCCCAGACTAAATAAAAAAAACAAAAGAATGTTCTACATTATTTAAGCCTGCTGTTCATTTGATAAAATAAAGCCACATGATAGTGGTCCAAGAGTATTTTTATTAGTTTATCAAAGTCTTAATTACTTTTATTGAATCGCATGACACACAATATAACTCAGCAAAATATTTGCCTGGGCTAATAAATGCTGAAGTCCAAAACAAAGCCATGCCAGTGAAAATTTGTACGATTGCGTCCTAACATGAAACACGCCCCATCGCTTGCTGACTCAAACAAACTTATCTGGCGAAATGTGGGTAGCAGGTGCTATAGTTACACTTTACCCAGAAACATCGGTGCACCCCGATGGTTTTGGCTGGCCGATGCGTAATCTTATGTCATACTCTATCTCAAAAAATCTTCAAGTCTTAATTTTTTTTTAAGTTTGTTTATCATCATCATCATCATCAGCATGGAATCACCCACTGCTCCCCTTTTTCTGCCACTCCTCCTGGTCCTGTGGGTCCATTATCCAGCCGTTTCCCACGACTTGGACGATGTCGTCGACCCAACGAGCTTTAGGAAAACCCTGGTTTCTTTGTCCTAACCTTAGCCACAGCTCGGTCAAAGCCTTGCTTCATGGGCCATCTCCGCGTCTAGCCAGATATCCTGCCCAGGTCCACTTGAGGCCCCGATGTCATAGACTTTCGTCTGACGGCGGATTTTGGTGTTAAGCAGTCGATCTAAGAGGGTTATGACGAACATGGCTAAAATTTAAATATTATGCTCAATAGCTGTTTTGACATGTAAAAAAAAATCTAGTGCGAGTAGGGTTTGAACCTACGACCTTCCATGACAAAACAGCTGTAGTTCCCTACGCAGGGTTTGCGTATAAAAATATTAAAAATATGCTCAATACACTTAAACGCCCCGCTTCAGCTTACACCTCGCTCCACACGCCATCAACTGTACCGTTATCCCCCTCATCGATCATTTACCATCCCCTTGTGAATGCGCGCCGATGTACTGGAAATCATCGCCTAATTGTTTTAATACACATATACATACGTATATACGTTACAATCAAAATTGGTAAGCGGTCAAAACCAGTTTTGACTGGTTACCGTTGAAAATGATTTAAAAGGTGAAAAACGGTTTTTTTACAGGAAGTACCAGAAACGCTAGACCTCTCGCGAGGTGATTCAGACCTAGAAACTGAATCATTATTTCACTTTTGGAAATTCATAACTTTTTTTGTAGCTTTCCCATACATGTTGTCCAGCTGATCGCGTCATCATCATCTCCCTAGCCTTTTCCCAACTATGTTTGGGTTTGCTTCCAGTCTAACCGGATGCAGCTGAATACCAGTATTCTATATGTAGCGACTGCCTGTCTGACCTGCACAACCCAGTTAGTACTGGATAATACGATACCCCTTGGTTAGACGGGTTGTCAGATTTTTTATGCCACTGACTACCTAACGATTGTCAAAGATCTAAAAATGACAGCCGGGACCAACGGCTTAACGTGTTTTCCGAGGCACGGAGAAAACTCGGGCGGTCACCCATCCACAGACCAACCTAGGCAAGCACGGCTTAACCTAAAGATCGACCCGAGCGGCTGTTATATTTAGTCCATTTTTTTTGTGAATTTCAAGAACACGTAGAAAAATAATTGTTCGGTTTCTTGGTCCGTGATACCACGAGAGAGGTCTTGGTTGTTTTTATAACAGGATATTAATACCATTTTTCTTTGTTTTATTTCAATTTAAAGTTCTCCACCTAAAAAAGTGAAGTGAAGAAGAGAAGAGAAGAAGAAGAGAGTGAGAAGTGAAGTGTGTTAGTAATTAAATTGTTACAATAATTGTAACCGGTGAAACGTAGTTTTGACTGATTTACAGTTCAGACTACGACATATAATAACTTGGCGGCCATTTTACATAATTTTGCTTTGTTGATCGTGTTATTATTCGGTGCAACATTAATTTAATTATTGATGTTAACGGATTGGGTGAATTAATGGTTTCAATGAATTGTAATGGTTGGGAAACGTTGATTTTATAGTATTTTGAGGCGGTTTTTTTAGTGCTGGCTCGTATATTAGCAAGCGCAACTGCTGAGTTCGATGGGTCCTGGGTTCGATTCCCAGGCCGGACAAAGTGTTATTGGATTTTACCGTTAGGTAGTTTCTCTGTAGCAGCTACGGAGGCTGGATTTGTGCCCGGTTGATGGCAATAGGCTCGGCATTTAATACATGAGACTCAAACATAACTGGCGAAAAGTCGGTGGTTAGAAAGAATAAAGTTAATTTGACGTCAGTTCATCAAGAACAGAATAAAAAAAGATACAAAAAACAAATGACGAATAAAAAAATGAGAAAGTAAATAGTAAGTATGTGCTATGTGCCTCACGGCTGCGCCGAAAAGGTTCATTTCAGCATACAAACAAAAAAAAAAACATTTTTTTTTTAAGATGGTGTACACCTCTCTCCAACTCTTTGGGGATTACAGGCGTGATGTTATGTTTTGTTAAATACGGTTGGCTTATAACATCCCACGACTGGACAAAGGGAGTTTTAGATTACAAAGCTCAACAGTTTCGAGGTATACATTAGCTCAAACGTCCAGCTCGTTTTGACGTTGATTTTGGTTTTATACGAGTATGTCGGACTGGGAGCCGCTTTGTGTATCAAATGTGCTATTTGTGAATTCTAGACCACGAAATAGCGGGCATTTTGGTGTTTTTAATCATGACGATAGTAATAGTAACTGGCGCTGACTAAAAAGTTGTGTTGTAATCAGTTGTCATGGTATGGGTGAGCATGTGATGCAGAGGAATGAGGAAAATGTCGTGAGGAAAGTTTTGGGTATGAATGTGGATGCTATAAGAGTAGGTGAAGACCAAAGAAAAGATGGATGGTCCGTGTAAATAATGATAAGGCTAAAAAGGAGGTGGCTGATGAAATGACAAGTAATAGAGAAGTATGGAAGAAGAAGACATGCTGCGCCGACCACAAATGAATTGGGATAAGGGCAGAAGAATGATGATGAGTGGTAACTGACCTGCAGCACAAACAACGAATTGGCAACGTGATGCTGAGTCTATGATTATTATGATTAATATGGGTTTAGGTAGACAAACTATACCAACTACTTAAGTGGCAGTGGCCAGGGCATATTGCTCGCAGAACGGATGGCCGATGGGGCCGGAAAGTTCTGGAGTGGCGACCGCGAACTGGAAGACGTTGCGTTGGAAGGCCTCCCACTAGGTGGACCGATGACCTGGTAAAGGTTGCGGGGATCCGCTGGATGCGAGACGCACGGGATCGGTCAATGTGATGACACTTGGGGGAGGCCTATGTCCAGCAGTGGACGTCTTTCGGCTGAAATGATGATGATGCTGATGATAAGACAAACTATACAGGGTGTAAACAGACCCTTCACATATCCGTCAACCAAGCATTCTGTACATCAAATTAAGTAACTTTACGCAAAAAATATTGCTGGGAAACGACTTTTTTTTTGGAGTAAAAAATCACGTTTTACGGTAGGACTCGATGGAAAGCACTGAAAGAATTGTGCTGATGGATGAATTGAATAGTACGGTAGTCGTGGAGGTGTGTAAAGTAAAAGTCTTATATTATAAACATGTATTTAAAAAAAAAACTTGTGAAAAAGTTGAACCTTTGACCCCCAGTATCTCCGTAACTAGAAGGTTCCCAGGTATGGTCTAGAACAAAAAAATGATCGCAAAGACGGGGAGAATAAGTGCCATTCGGTTATTTACACCCTTTATGTGGAACAGAATATGATTCGCGACCGTAACACGTATGTAGTTATAGAAATTGAATCATATATTAATCAACATACAACCTGACACTGACCTGTAAATTGCAAATAACGTAAGATAATTTAAATTTCGCGGGCGACCCTGGCGCTTCCACCTTAAGGAGTATCGATACAAAAGGTTTTGATGCGTAGATATCATCATAGTGATAATTTTTCTCCAGCCCTTATCCCAATTTATTTGTGGTCGGCGCAGCATGTCTTCTTCTTCCATACTTCTCTATTACTCGTCATCTCAGCAGTCACCTCCTTTCTAGCCATATCATCCTTCACAAAGTCGTCTTCATACATCGTTTCTTAGATTTCGTCTCCCCTCTTTAAATCTTATATGTATCTATCCACATTAACAACATTTATTTTTGTAGCCATCCTATATTCGTAGGTATTTGAATAGATTTCTTAACACTTGTCCACAAGCTACACGTGTAAGCGATACGCGTGTTCAAACAGCGACTGCGCTGTAAACAAATGAAAGAAATTGCTTTTAGAGTACGCCACGTGTCACTGCGGAGTGCCTTGAGACGCCACGTTACTCACACGACACGAGGGAAACAAGTGACACAAGCGCGTGGCACTTGATGCATGTTGCGTTGAAATCGGACCACGTGAGGTCGTGAACGGGACGTTAGGAAAAGAAGGTCAATATGACAAAGTAGCATAACATAACATTACGGCTATAATCCCCAAAGGGTTAGGCAGAGGCGTGCTTAATAGTACACACTCATATTTTGCCAGACAAAACAGTCATCGACATGAAATGAAAGAGTTAAAAATGTATCCCAATATATCCTGATGCTCAATTTTGACAAATAAAACTCTACTCCCGACAGCTAACTATTTACCCCACAGCAATACTATCGCGATGGTTTATTAAAGACGTAACATCAACCCTGTAAACCCCGAATGATTAGGCAGAATAGTACAAAAAACATTAAAACTTATGTTATAGGGGCCAGTCTATCTGCTATCAACCGGGAATAAATAAAATTCAGACTGCGCAGGCTTTGAGAAATTCCTGATGAAGAAAAGTAACTCATTGCTCAACCAGGGAATCAAATCCAAGACGACATGCTCAGTATCGATAGTAGCGCTTACGACCACTAGATCAAGTGAGAGATGAGATATGAGATGGTCTGAAAAGAAAACTTTTTATCTATCTTGTAGCCATCTTATAGCCCAATATTTCTATTTTATATAGCCTCATGTCCTGATGGCTATAAGATAAGACTTGTAAATAATCATACTTTTCATTATTTTGTTTATTTATTCTTTGGTGAAGGGAGTGTCAGACTTGTACTGACTAAAACGCATCCATGTTCCTTATTTGCCCTTTGGGGGGCCGCGGTATCTCTTTCGAACAGTCCCGCAGCCCCGGCAGGCATCGGCCCTTACCCCCTTCCTTGCTGCTGACATCTTTTTGCGGCGCACGTGGAACACGAACGTGTCGCCATAAGACGGCCGGACGGCGAGCTAGCCTATTACTCACCGTCCACAAACAGGCGTTGTAACGTTTTAGATATAAATCTGTTAAGTTGTGCATGATTTGTAAAAAAATAGCAGTATATTCCGATGCCCAATATTCACAAACAAACACTCCACTCCCGATAGCTAACAATTTGCCCAGCGGCATCACTATCGCGAGGCTTTATAAAAGTACGTACAAAACAGAACTGCGCAAAAACTTTCGCTTTCTCCGTTATCTCAATGGTTCTTTGCAACTTATACCGGCAACAATAAATTTTTGGACGTGACTTGAATCTTACAGCGGCTTAGTTATTTATATTCGGGAACTGGTAATAGCAAACGAATTTTGAAAAGAAATTTGTGTGTTTTCGGTGTTTTTAAATACACAAAATGAAAAAACGCGCTCGTTTGTAGGTAGCTGAATTCAAATTCAAAATCTTTATTGCTAACTATGTGTACATAAATAAAGTTCTTAACAGAGGATATCAGTTCTTAGAACATAGTGGACCTGTTAGGGCATTGCAACTTCATCATGCATATATGCTTATAATTGTAACAGTAACAGTTGAACATGCATTATTTACATTCATTAATTAAAAAGAAAAAAGTTATAAATATTAAATTTTATATAGGACATCGTTTTAATTACATTATATAATTTTATCATTTACATCATATTAATTATAAATTATTAAAGTCATACCTAAATAAAAATACACATGTCATGAGTTACCTGATTTAAAAATTATCATTATTCATTAATTCAATTACTTTTGAACTAAATTGAACTAAAGACGATCACTGACAAATGCTTGCACTGACTGGACAGGTCTAATCAAGTCTGTGTGGTTCAAGATACCATCTCACGACACTAATCTGCATGGTCCTCAGCACTAGCGAAGGGTCAATTTTTGTAAGAAGTAAGCCAAAGTACATTTATGTTTAATGTGATTATATTATTTGTCTATAGAATACTGCAAAATCAGCCTATAGTGTTCCCAATGCTGGGACACATGGCTTCCTCTCTATGAGAGGAAATGGGCTACAATCCACCACGTGGGCCCAGTGCGGGTTGGTAGATGTCACATGTCTTCGAATTTTTGGTTCTAGGACATGCCGGTTTCCTCACGATGTTTTATTTATTTATTAATTTATTTATTTAAACTTCATGTACAATAGTGATACATAGGCGGACTTAATGCCACAAGGCATTCTCTACCAGACAACCATTGGGTTAAATAAGAAAACATTGTGAAAGAGTACAAAATAAATATATAAAAAAATAACTTCTTGCTATCGAAAATTAATATAGGCACTTATAATTATACTAATACTTATATACAAATAAAATAAACTAGTACATATTGTTACATATTGTTTTCCTTCACCGTTTTTGATAGAATACTGACTGTGCCATTTTTCAAAGGAAAGCCAGGAGGAATCGAGTTGTATGGAATCTACGCCACTAGTTCTTATATGACTTGACCAATTGACTAGTCTTTAAAAGAGACAGTGAGTTTGTTTCGGCTATTTTTTCATGATGTGACGTGTAAAGTGTTTTGTAATGCCAATTTACAGAAATTAATGAAATTTATTATTACTTAAAAAAAAAAACACATACAAGCGCCCACGCGAAAAGCAACAAATCTTAAGATCTACATTTCAATTTATTGATTCAAGCAAATACGAATACGGGTTGGCAACCAAATTGCCAAATAAAAAAATACATCTCCATTTTAAAACCACACATGGATCCTATCTCTGCTAATCCTTCCGTTAATAAGTAGCGTTATTAACAGGTACAATTAAAAGAAACATCACGATGCCGCGGACCTAAAGAAACAATATGGCGGTAGTTGTATATTAATAGAATGTAAATATTTACGTTTCACCTACTAACAATATCACCCAACTGTTGTACGGTCTGCAGCGAAGACAGTTACGTTGCATTGTCTATTTTTGTTTTCATCCGTCTTCATTGTGTTTTTTATTAATAAAATAACTTGCACTTATTACTCAATTTTAATATTTTGCAGTGTTCCTTACGTTGAGGAGCTCGTGGCTACATAATAACAGCCGGTTGGGGCGATCTTTAGGTTAAGCCGCGCTTGCCTAAGTTGGTTCGTGGATGGGTGACCACCCATTACATACGCAATTTCCTCCGTGCCTCGGAAAGCATGTTAAGCCGTTGGTCCCGACTGTCATTTGTCGATCTTTGACAGTCATTACAGGTAGTCAGTGGCCCGAAAGCTGGTCATCTAGTGTTACCAAAGGATCGTAATACCCTGTAGCTGGGTTCATGGGTTGTGCAAGTCTGACAATAGCTCCATGCAAAGTAGTGGTATTCAGATGCATCCATTTAGTCTGGAAGCCGACCTTGGGATAAGGCTAGCCAGATGATGATGATTAGGCCGCAGATTAGATACTTTTCTTTATGAATTATACAGGGTGTAAACGAACCCTTCACGAAGCCGTCAACTAAGCATTCTGTACATCAAACTAAGTAACTTTACGCAAAAATGATTGCTGAGAAACTATAAAAAATCACGTTTTATGGTAGGACTCAATGTAACGCACCCAAAACATTGTTCTGATGGATGGATTGAATAGCACCGGGGTCGTGAAGGCGTTTAAAATTTCTTAATTTAAAAACATCTATTAAAAAAAAACTTGTTAAAAAGAAACTTTGTCCTCCAATATCTCGGTATGGTCTAGAACAAAAAAAGATCGCAATGGCGGGGAGAACTGCGCCTATCGGCTTCGTTAAGGGTCTTGTTACAAAATTTATTGTGATTTGAATACTCATCATCATCTGCCTAGCCTTTTCCCAACTATGTTGGGGTCGGCTTCCAGTCTAACCGGATGCAGCTGAATACCAGTATTTGATACTGAACTTTTGTATTTGGACTTTGTATTTGTGATTTGAATACTGTCGCATCAATTTAAAAAATACGAGAATTTGACCAAAAATAATAGAAAAATATTTCACACACAAAAACTGACACAGTTCGTATAAATTAAAAAGTCATAATCTGATACATTTTAATTTTTACAGTCTTTTAAAATAAAAAAAAAAAAATATTGAAGAGAGTCCAGTCGCCATTTTATATTCCCCCAACGAATCTCAATCTACATATAAAAATAACATCAATTCGTATTTTAAATTCAACGATAAGATTTATTCGATTAATAACATTTAAATGTTGCCATAAACGAATTATGAATACAATAAATATTTTATTTGACACCGCAGAATATTTTACTGCGGAAAATCAACAAATTCATACATATTTTATGCTTAAAACCTTATCGACATTTGTAATAAAATGTTGATCTTTTATAGCCATACTTACATTAAATGCTTTTATCTGAGAGTGAAATGTCAATCATTGATGGTGAAAGAGGAGGAGGAGAGGAGGATACCGTGGCTAAATAATAACAGCCGCACGGGTCGATCTTCAAGGTAAAGCGCTTGATTAGGTCGGTACGAGGATGGGTGAACATCCATCACATACCAAGTTTCCTCCGTGCCTCGGAAAGCACGTAAAGCCGTTGGTCTCGTCTGTCAATTATAGATCTTTGATAGTCGTTACAGGTAGTTAGTGGGCCGAAAGTCTGACAACCAGTCTTGCCAAGGGGTATCGGTTACCCAGTGGGTACTAACTGGGTTGTGGAGGTAAGATAGGCAGTCACACCATGTAAGATACCGGTATTCAGCTGTATTCGGTTAGACTGGTAGCCGACCCCAACATGGTTGGAAAACGGTTTGGTACATGATGATGTCGACCATAACAATGCGTAGTCCGACAAATAATAAAGTGCAAGCAACAATCAACTTTAAGGTGCTTAACATTTGCATCCCTTTCAAATTCAAAATTCAAATTTATTTATTTCGTGAACACAGGGTGTATACAGAAGATGTTATAAATAAATTAGGACCGAGCTGTGCCCCGACAAAAGGCATTCAAAATATCAAAGGTTTTTGTTTTTGTATCTGGATTATGTTTTAATAATTGCGATAATATCGGTACATACAATAAAACCTTTTTTATTCACCAAACAGGTAACCTGTAAACAAGCTTAGCTCTATCAAAGACTTAATTAAACATTTAAAATTAATAGCCAAAACGAGAACAATATTTCTAAGATAATAATGATCTGTACGAAAATAATAACCGTTCGCAAGTTTATGGAGCTAATTACGTAAACATTCGGCCTACGTTTGACCTTCATAAATAAGGATTTCCAATTCACGAATTTAGTTTCTGTTTCGAGTTTACTTCTAATTTGAATTTTACGTAAATGGGTATCGGGAATGCTCGCATAGTTCGATCTTATATTGTTTTGGTGAAGAAGTCACTGCCAGTCTCATGACTTTACATAATTTGATCCTTATTAGCGATACTATCGAATGGTGTAATAATACAGTATGTGTTTTTTTTCCAAGAGCAACGGGTTCGATTTCTGGTTAGGAAAATTGTTTTTTAAAAAAATCCACTGATGCAGTTTTAGTTTCCATCAAAATCAGGCTCGAGACTCCTTTGAGGATTTTTCAGATCATTTGTAGATCTTTGACAGTCGTTAGGTAGTCCCTAACGACTCTCAAAGATCTACAAATGCCACCCGGGACCAACGGCTTAACGTGGTTTCCAAGGCACGGAGGAAACTCGGTAAGTAATGGGTGGTCACCCATCCACAGACCAACCTAGGCAAGCACGACTTAACCTAAAGATCGACCCGAGCGACTGTTATTATTTAGCCACGAGCTCCTCAGCGCAAGGACCACTGAAAAATATTGATTAATAATTGCAAGTTATTTAATCTGATGATAAAAAAATTATGAAATAAACCATGATGACGGATAAAAACTAAAATAGACATACAACGTAACTGTGTCCGCTGCCATTCAGACCGAGTGTAGATCCATCCTCATCGAGCTTCACAAAAAAGAATAAGAAGCCGTCTGCTTTCATAACCATCTCTATTCCTGTCACCTGAACTATCACAAAACTACTACTTATTTTCTGGGGAAACTACACGTAAAGATGTTATTATTTAGAATGCAAAAACGATGCATAAGAGCCAGTAGCGAAGGGTCAATTTTTGTAAGAGGTAAGCTGGATTACATATCATTAAAGTATTTTTATTATTTGTCTATAGAATAATGACTGTGCCATTTTTCAAAGGGAAGCCGGTAGGAATCGAGTTCTATGGAACCTTCGCCACTGATAAGAGCTATGTTTGGTCTTAAAATTACAGACAGTTGCAAACCATATTTTATTAAACATTTCTCTTTCTATTTTGAATTCTCTCACTTCCTTCCTGGTATATTAGAAACGGTATTATTTGTTAAAAAGAATCCCCAGCAGCTTTGTGTGTTTCGGAACCATTCGAAGTCTTCAGATGGTTCCGAAAGAAGTCAACGTGATTATTGGAGACTTCGTTCACTTAGTGCTAAAACAACTCTCATGAGTAAGAGTGTATTCTTCATAGCCCCAAAATTACAACAAAGTACCAAAGGCATACACAGATTGCCAGGGCTGCGGGACTGTTCGAAAGAGATACCGTGGCCCTGGAACACAAAGGGCAAAGAAGGAACATGGATGGGTTTTAGTCAGTACAAGTCTGACACTCCCTTCCGCTCCGCCTAGAGGGGGAGGGGGGTCATTTGATGATTTCCAATCCGAAAAAAAAGCCATACAAAGATTTAAATATTAATAGTTCTAATAAAAGCATGAAGAAACTTTTAATTAATAAATGCTACTATAATGTTTCCGACTATTTAAATGATGTAGTTTAGACATTTTTAGCAATTTAACGTAACTTTATGATTTTTGTTCTTTGAATTTATTATTATATTTGTACGCCTTTCTGACAAAACCAGTTGAAACTTGTTTTTTTTTGTAGTCGTTCCAACTGACTGTAAACTTACACGGGTTTTACAATTGACAAATACATTTATCTTATCTTATCTTACTAACTCATTTATTCTAACTTGCAGCATCACAAATTATACGAATGCAACTAATATTAAACTTTTGACGCGGAAACTCTTTTTATGCAAACGCTACCTCTATTTACGGTAGCGTCAACAATAAAACTGACTATCGGAAAATAAACAAAAAATTTGTTGTCTCTATGTAGGGAAAGCTCGGTGTTGCCAGTTTAGATAAATAAGCTATCGTGGATTATAACGTGTGGCGGGGATCTGTCAGTGTTCCGTGTTATAGGAACTTCTTGGTCAAAGAATTTACCTTTTGTTTAAAAAGTTAGTTAACTTTAATGGTTTCCTTGTAGATTAGATCAATCGATTTCTGGAGTAACGCAACACAGCCGTGTTGGAATCGTGTATGAACGATTAAAAAGATACGTTTGGATGCATTAGAAACGCACGTTTAGATAAACAAACATTGTGAAAACAATAATCAATTTGGTAACCGACGAAAACTTTCGACAGCGGGGTCTAGAATGGCAACACAGTTACACCGTGTATAATTTTTCAAGATACATTTCACAACAAAAGTTCCGGCTTGGAATTTGCCAAAGGGCAATGGAACGTAGCATTCTGGGTGTCAAAAGACAAGACGGAGTTCGAAACACCACACAAAACGGGCGTACGTTGGCAAGAAGGCTGTTAGGCTAAAATTAGTTTGGGCAGGTCACGTCAACCGCATGCACGGTGACCGCTGGGCAAGTCTCCACACGATGGTTGCCGGAAGACGAACTGGCCCGTAGTAGTGTAGTGTAGTGGCTAGACGATCTGGACACGTACCGCGAGGGCTAGTTCGAGGAGGCACGAGGAAAGAGTACATGGAAGGAATTGGGAAAGGCCTTTGCCCAGCAGTGGGACGGTACAGGCTAATAAAATAATCGACCTCACACATTTTCCGAAATAACGACTTACCTCTTACCGATGCGATACTGAGAAACAGCCCTATGACAGACGTATAAACACAACAAGCGAGCATAGAACCCGTACAAACTCAACCCTTACAACACCTCCCCGCAGGGTATTTATACGTGACACACAAGTATACGACACGAATTGGTCACAAGAATAGATAGTACAAAAATAGAATTGTGTCCAAAACAATTGGGCAGGGAATACGCTATAAATGTATGTTGTATCCTGTTTGTCAGATGTTAGTTTTCTTACGAAGCGATAAAGTTTGGAAAGAAAGAGTTACAATATCCGGTTGTAAATGTAGCACATCGCGTTTTAGAATAAGTTCGGATTTGTGGGACGTTCTCTTTCACGCATACTTAGTACTAATGGGTGTAAAAATACTGTCAACGAAGCCAAAGGTTTTTGATCTTCCCATTATTGCGATATTTTTTTTGTTCTAGACCATATCTTATAGTTACGGAGATATTGGGGGTCAAAGTTCCAACTATTTTACGAGTTTTTTTAAAATTACAAGTTTTTAATGTTAGAATTTTACTTTAAATACTTCCACGATCCTAGTTCTATTCAGTGCATCCATCAGAACAGTGTTTTGAGTGCGTTATATTGAGTCCTACCGTGAACTTTTTACTCCAAAAAAAGTCATTTCCCAGCAATGATTTTTGCGTAGAGTTACTTAGTTTGATATACATAATGCTTAGATGTCGGCTTCGTGAAGAGTCAGTAGTAGGAGAAGCAGTGGCGCGAAAGTCTGACGACCAGTCTTACCAAGGGATATCGTATTACTCAGTAACAACTGGGTTGTGGAGTTCAGATAGGCAGTCGCTCCATTTAAAATACTGGTATTCACTGAGGAGCATCCGGTTAGACTGGAAGCTGACCCCAATAAACTGTTTCACCTACTAGACAAAATATAAAACAAATAGGAATAGGTAAGGACTCTCGTTCCGGTGATAAACAGATTACCCTGTCAGCAAGGTCATTTTCACCTTCCAGGTAATACTGCCGGACAGCTAACCTTTTTACTCCGAAGCGTGTTAGAGTAAGGTCATGTCATGATTGATCCTGTACCTACTCGTAACGTGCTTGGGACGAATTAGGTTACCCTAGAAAAATCTACTCCGACCTAAAATCGGTTAAACCTCATCCCATATTCTTCGTAAAATAAGACAAGACAATAGATAGTCAGTCGCTCCATGTAAAATTCTGGTATTTAGCTGCATCTGGCTAGACTGGAAGTCGACCCCGACATAGTTAGGAAAAGGCTATGCAGGTGATGAAAACAAAACCCGATTCAAAATAATTTCTTCTTTTTTAGGATTCCGTAGCCGAATGGCAAACAACGGAACCCTTATAGATTCGTCACGTCTGTCTATCTATTCGTCCGTATCCTTCAATATATCCGTAACTAGAAGGTTCCCAGATATGATCCATTACAAAAAAATGATCGCAATGACGGGGAGAACCATTGCCTTTCGGCTCCGTTAAGGGTATTTTTATACCCTTTATACACTCCGTCTTGGGCGAGCGGAGGGTTATGTCGGACTCTATCCGACTAAAAACTCACTGTTCTTACTACTATCATGTGTCGGGGGCCCAGGATATACCAGTACATTCACGCGTACCCCCGAATCTGTGCATAGCCTAAGCACCCGTTCATGCGGGCCTGTGGACGGCAAGTAATGGGGTAGCTCGCAGTCCGTCCGTCTTATGACGACAGGCCGTGTCGACGGCGTGTTCGTGTTCCACGCGCGCCTCAAAGAGACGTCAGCACACAGGAAGGGGTCCGCAAGGGCCGACGCCTGCCGGAGCTTCGGGACTGTTCGAAAGAGATACCGCGGCCCTGTAACACAAAGGGCAAAGAAGGAACATGGATGAGTAGATGAGTTTTAGTCAGTACAAGTCTGACAGTCCCTTCCACTCCCAGAGTGGGAGGGGCATATGATGATATCCCATCCGAAAAAAAAAACCACCCGTTCATCCTAAGCAAGGAATCACAAACTAGGAAGTAACTCGTTAGTAAGTCAAGTCGTTTACGAACCTCCTTTGAAAATCTAGTACATTCTGACTGCTAGAGTTACACGTGTACTTTTGGGTAACATCGTTTTCGGTAGGACTAGCACAGGTATCTACGTAATATTATTCCTCAGATAAAATTAAACTTGTACCCATTCAAGCCTATTATTTCTCAGAGCACATACCTGTAGCCTTTAACCTTCAATCATGGACATGTTTTATTGAAAATTCCATGACGGCCATCCGTGAGGTCCTCTAAACACGAAATATATAGGGACAGAAGGTCAATTACATACAACGAGCAAACACGAGCTAAAACAGGCGCAAGCAGTTCATAGACATGCTGACGATAACTTGACGAAATATTTTTGCCTTTTCTGGTCGAAGCCGATAAATCGATTGTCTCCATAACCTTCAGCTAAAACCGACGGTTTAATAACCCTAAGAAATTCAGTTCAAGATTGTCCAAAAGTAAATAATATAATGATTTTTTAGAACTTATAAATTTAATTTTTGTTGGCTGCAAATAAACAACATAACGAGATCTTACAAATTGTCAAAAATAATAACACTTCGTAATACCTTCGTACCTTCGCGCAGCGCTCCTTCTATCGCGCTCTCACGCATTCGTAACAGTTCGTTCAATTTCGGCGCTTTTTAGAACCTTCGGCTTTGGCCAAAACTTCAGGTCAAAATGGACCGAAGTTTCGACCTAAGGAGGTTTTTTGACGAAAGTGGATCTTCGGTCGGACACTAAAAATTTGATGCCATACGGTGAACAATAGGCCCCATTCACGTCCTCTAGCAATGCGACTTGCGACGCTATTTGCGTCAAGCGACACGCGCGTGCTTCACTTGTTTCCTTCAAGAAGGGATGTAGACCGTCGCGTCGCAAATCGCAAGTTGCGGTGACACATGGTATGCTCTAAGTATCGTTTCACGTGTAGCTCGTGGTGAGGCAATATGGTCTGTTACAAAATACCTCAACAAATGGATCTGAGATCGTTTACACCTTTAGAGTCCCCCGGATGCCAATTTGTGGTGCCGGTTCCAAATTTAGTGCTTCATTTTGATTACTTGAATACTTAATTAAACCTGAAATTTTAATTTTAAATCCCGTAGGATCGGTCAAACCGGACGAATTGCGGACACCTCCATACAAACATTTTCTGAAGTACCCGTCAATGTCCGGAATCGATCGACGGTCTGCGCAGGTATAACGATTCAAACTTTATTGCGGCTCGAAATATCTAACGTAAAGCAGTGCAGAACGAAATTTGAGGTATCAGCGGGGCGCAGAGTACCCGTCGTCTTGACCATTCTCAGCTAACTTCCGAGCCGCCATAAAGTTTGAACTGAACTATACGCTTGCACTCGCTGAACGTGAAGCGTGTCTATGTGTGCGTGCGTTGTCGCTCATTGTATTAAGTTGAACTTCTGTACTTATCTATCTATTATTTGATTTAAGCTTGACTAGTTTCACGGCATGTAGTTTCATGGGGTTGACATGGTCCGCAAGAGCCGTGGGCCGTAACCTTGTTGACAAAAATGGAGCCAATATGTTTTCGTTTGATGTGGTCGTTTTATCTTTTGCCGGTTCCATACTAATATTTTTATGCGAAAGTAACTCTGTCTGTTACTTTTTGATGACTCAACAGCTGAATGGACCACGTGACAGTCGCTTTTATGACATAACATAACATCACGCGTGAAATCTTCGAAGGGTTAGGTAGAAGTGTGTACCTAATAGTACACCCACATTTCGACAGTTATGTTTAAGTCCCACGTAATAGGGGGCGAGCCTATTGCCATCAACCGGGCACATATCCAATTCAATCAAACAGATGAGTGTGTTCTGCTATTACCATTTTTTTTGCTTAGCATGGTGATAACACCTTCCTGCACAGCCGTTCCAGGATTTAAACGAAGCCAACGAAAGAGCAGCAGGTGGCTATACAGGGTGAAAGGGACACTGACGCGAAAACGGTTACCACGTATTCAGTACATTGTTCTGAGCCCCACATAGAACATTTTCATCGGTTATTATTCCTAATAGATAGATGTTACTACTCCATCACTGAGTTTACTACTGATAAACAGAGGTACTATGACGATTCCGACTTGCCAATTAAACATTTATGATTTTATTTATTGATTAAGTATAAATGTGTTTATTTATCTAAAATTGTAATGACATGCTTACCTAACTGACATTTTGAATTGACTGTTTTTTTCTTGTTCTTAATGTAATCTATTGACATGCCACCTTCTTTGTTAATTTTGTACGCCATAAATTGGCAAAACATAGTGCACATATTCTAGACAATATACTGTCTGATATCTATAACCATACCTATGTTTAACAAAATAAATGATTGATTGATTGATTGATTATTAATAAAAAAAAATCTGCTGTTTTCTACAAAAGTGCAATACACGGTCAAAATGTATGGAACGCCTTTTTTTTTCTAATAACCGATGAAAAATTTCTATGTGGGGGGCTCAGAATGATGTACTCAGTACGTGGAAACCGATTTCGCGTCGGTGTACCTTCCACCCCGTATATAGGTCGGGTATTATTTGAATACCAACTTATTGCAGCAACTATTTACAGTCTTGCAAACTGACTCTCAGCAGTTTACTGATATTTTAGACTTCCATTAAAAGCAGATACGTTATTATTTTTAAACAAATTGGAATCGGGATGGATATCTGAAATTTTCAGCAGTCATTTTCTGAATAAACGCCGTAGTGTATAACTGAAACCAATTAATGGCTGGATGGAAACAAACTGCATTATATATGAGATTACTATACGTTTTTTCATAACAATTTTATTTTAGAAAAACTATATTTTAAGCTGGATAATCCTAAAAAGTATCCGAACCTGGTTATTAGTTAGTATTGTTGTTCCGTGCTCCGTTATTGTATATTTATTTTGTTTTATTATTTGTTTGTTAGGTTACTTTTTCAAGCTGTTAACGTCTCATCATAGATGAAACCTCAACCAATTTACCAATTTTGTAAATAAATATCTTCGTTCTAATTACGTGGTGTAGTTTCACTTCCATAAGAATTTTCGACCCTTCATAAACAAAAGCTTTTATTTTACTTGCAATGTTTATATATTATATTTGTTTTAAAATTCAGTTGCGAGATTTGACATAAACAATATGTCAAATCTCGCAACTGAATTTTAAAACAGTTATTCCCAACCGATTGAGCTGAAATTTTGTATACACGTTTATTTTGGATGACAATGCATTGTTAGCGAAGTGACGTCATTCTAAATCCAGCCTTTTCCCAACTATGTTAGGGTCGGCTTCCAGTCTAACCGCGACTGCCTATTTGACCTCCACAACCCCGTTAGTTCTGGGTAATGGAATACCCCTTGGCAAGACTGTTTGTCAGATTTTCAGGCCACCGACTACCTTTAACCCTTCTCTAATCATTTATTATGCTAAATAAAAAAGTGACGCACACATTTACCTAGACGAAAGTCGCATCGCCCGAGGTCGTAAACGGAGCCTTATAAATAGCTTGTATGCAACTATTTACGGTATTCTTTAAAATCTAAGAAGTGGATCAAATACAATCTGTTTGGCTACGATATGATTTCTAAAGCTTCCCATCTCGAAACGGGCTCCAATAATATTTACATTCTATGTAATATTATTTTAAAATGCTTGGAAAAGAAGTTCCTTCGACAATAAAATTCTAAGCGTATTCTTGAGGATTTCAGATTACTTTGAAATGGTAAACGGGTTAACCGACCGATATCTGAACTATTATTTGTATTTTCTTTCTTTCTTTCATATCCTGTATTTAAATTTTGGAACTGTCTTGGTTGCAAGCGCTATTGCTCACCATGAGGTTCTGGATTCGATTTTCGAGTCGGGTAAAGTGTTATTGGGTTATTCTATCAGGAATTTCTTAGTAGCAGCCTGTGTTTCCATATAATATTTAAAACCCTCTCTCTGTATGTGATTTGAAACCTATAAATACCATCAAATGACTAAGCCCTTCAGCGATAAGGCTGCTTTTAGAGGTAATTAATGTAAAAGGATTGCAATTGCAACACAAATACCCTTCATAAATAAATTGAAAACTTTATACCATTCACCCACAAAACCAATAGACAACACCAGCATGACTGTCCAAATAAACAACTGAATATCAATGTCAAAAGTTATATGCATTTCGAATTTCGAAACAAAAACAATATGGCGGCGGTGCGATACCGCGGCAAAATTTTACCGCCACGTTTTTCACGGAAAGGGGAATTAAAAGAAAATATAGTCTGTCAAACGCTTGTCATTCGATACGCTGGTTTAGTCATCGTATGGAAATTGAGCTCGAATTTTAGATATATTGCGGGTTTTTGAGCTAGTAGATTAAACTGACATTTTAAAGTTAGGTCCTACTAGTTCATACTGAAATACTAGTCTAGTATAATAGGAAGCTTCGTTTATCATAATTAATGAATTTGAAGTTCAGATTCAGACGCATTCTATATTCTGGTATGATTTGGTAGAACTTCTAGTTCTACCAAATAATACCACTAGGCGGCGAAAGGATAAGTTGATGATAATCATCATCAGTATAATTGCATGATTGAGTACACCAGTCTCCTTACATTGATCAGATCAGCAACCAATTAACTTTTCTAACTCACTCTTTATTTTGTACTAGCACTTCGCCCGTTGATTCGTCCGTTCAAAAATTGTGATAACTCGGCTTATATGCATGATATAAATATAGTTTACAGCCTACAGCACTCGCGAATAACGTATCTGTCCATCAGTGAAAAAATATTTAGAATTGGATCATTAGTTCCGGAGATTACCCCCTATATACAAACTTACAAACAAATACCTCTTTATAATATTGGTATAAATTAGGTTGTCCTGACTTCTTTCTGTGGAAAAATTCGCGAGTGGTACGAATATTATGGGAATATGTTCGACTGTAAGTAGAGAAATAGCAGACTATTCTCTGGCGTGCCATAAATATTTCAGTTTGTTACATTACGTAACCCTGCAGGTCTAACTTTTAATTTACCAACACCCACTTTGCATGTCGTAAAAGCAGAACATGAATAAATTGAACCTTCCAATCTGGCGATACCTTACAAAAAGTTAAAGATAAAGAAAGCAAGATTAAATATTTCTTTGTTACAGTGAAACGTGCATGTTACGAACATCGAACGTCGTCACTTGTTTCTTTCAAGTGAGTACCATCGCTCAGCAAGTCCTGTCGTGGTTACTCGTATGCTCCTAAAGGTGTACGCGCTCCTAGAAACGCCGCAGGCAGGACGTGCCGAAGTCATCACGTGTTCGGATAGTCCCGCGCACCTATCTGCATCGCACTCATATTATTTTAACAGTATTTCTGTTCAGCACTCGCCACACGAGCCTTTTTTTTTTTTTCTCGGATGGGAAATCATCAAATGACCCCCCCCACTCTGGGCGGAGCGGAAGGGAGTATCAGACTTGTACTGACTAAAACCCATCCATGTTCCTTCTTTACCCTTTGTGTTCCAGGGCCACGGTATCTCTTTCGAACAGTCCCGCAGCCCTGGCAGGCATCGGCCCATGCGGACCCCTACTTAGCTGCTGACATCTCTTTGAGGCGCGTGTGGAACACGAACGCGCCGTCGTCACGGCCTGTCGTCATAAGACGGCTGGACGGCGAGCTAGCCCATAACTCGCCGTCCACAGGTCCGCGCCTACGGTGGCCGGGAGCCACCACGTGACCCCCGATGCCCAGAGCGTCTCCTGCGGCACCTGGGACGTGAGGTTCTTTCCCTCTCACGTCCTGCCACCTCCTTCACTAGCATGACTGCTTCGCAGAAGGAGGTGATGGCCTCATGAGTGCTGCACTGTGGTGCGTCTAGTTGCGCGTTCACCTATCAACTCCTTCCGTTTGTGTTCTTAGCAGTCGCAGTCGCAAGACGCGTGTCGTTTGTGCTTGTAACTCGTGGCCGAGGGGTAACAGTAGTAGTTTTACATTATGGTTAAAGTTTATTGAAGTTAAGTTATTAATAGCACCCACGAGAGTATGAGTAGACATAGGTTCAAGTTCGGTAGTCAGTAAGGTGCATGTTTATTGCGTAATCTTTTTACCGATTGTTTGTGAATGTGTGAACATTGTAGGCCTTGTAGATGCCTAGATGCTTGTTAACTTTTTATTATCTTGTTTTACGTTTTTGTGTAGTAAGCAACGACTTATTGTCGAGCCTACGCTGTCCTTCCATACTTAAGTACTAACGCTGTAACATAATAACATTGTAAAACCAAATAATTTTAAAAGAGTAACCATGAAGTTTATTGCCGGTTTTTCTCCATAGGAAACGACCAACCCGAACCGTGCAACTTTTCTCGACGTTTTATAAGTGCCCATCTAGGTCTATGTGAAATAAAATATTTTGATTGTGAATCGGCCTACAATGTTTCCATTGCACATTACTGATCATGCCAGGCCCTCCCTGTGAGGGCTAGTGGGGAGAAATTCACCACGCATTTCCAGAGCGGATCGGTGGATGGCACAAACCTGTTTTAGACGGTTCTAGGATATTCCGCTTTCCTTGCGAAGTTTTCACTGATTTGCCGACTGCATCATATTTCGGAAGTACGTTTTGTGCCGACATTAGAGAAGTATAGAATAGTAGAAGGGCTCATTATTTAAATCAACTTCTATTAAAATATTTAAAAAACTGCATAACATTTTCATTCTTCTGCCCTTATTACAATTTATTTGAGGTCGGCGCAGCATGTCTTCTTCTTCCATACTTCTCTATTACTCGTCATCTCAGCTGTTACCTCCTTTCTAGCCGTTTCATCCTTCACACAGTCCATCCATCGTTTCTTTGGTCTTCCTCTACTCTTATAGCCATCTACATGCTCAACATTTTCATTCTTCCGCATCACATGTCCATACCACGATATTGAATTACCAACCAACTTTTCAGTAACCGGCGCTACTTTCAGACTTCCTCTATACGTAGGAAATCGTACAATCACCCTATAATCCCCTGTTGTTCCCACAGCTGGGACACAGACCTCTTATGTGAAATGAGTAAATTACCCACGGACCTCAAAAAGGTGAATCAAAGGTGACGTTTTGTCTCAAAAAGAACAACTGTTCTATAGCCACCTGCAGCAGCTAAAGCTGACTGATAGAAAATGCCTAAGACATTAGGATGTAATTAGTGCAAAAAATTAAAAAAAATAAGGAAAAAATACAGTATAGATCGCCAGCTGAAAGACGTGCACTGCTGGACACAGGCCTCCCCCAATTTACATGTTATCTACAAAACATGCTGATGATTGCCGCACTATATCAGGTATCATTGAAACTAAACGAGGGTATATCGATATCTGCCGATCCTATAACATCAAAAAGCTTGTATCTCCGTCTCATTGCATCTGATTTGCAGCGATAACTGCGGTCGTGTCGGTAAATGACGCCTCTAATGACAGCCAACATTATGGAAACCATCATAGAAACTAATTTCCATTCCTGTGTGTGTACTAAGCTAGAAAAATTTTTCAAAGCGTGTTTACTCTGCTACCTAACGAGTCTCGGAAAAGTTCCATTTTCAAACACACCTATGTGTGTAGAATCCGACTAATTCAAAAAGTTCGTCGCTTAAGTTGGGTTGAAACGTTAAGGGTGGGTTTTGAACTCGGTCGGGTAATACTACGGTACAGCATGAAGGTGCAAGCGTTCGGTATATTTTATATCAGTGCGCAACGAGTCGTCGGTAGGGGTGGGCGCTTCGCTCCCGAAATTTCCCGATTTTCCGATCGTGTGTGAACTTTGGTGATTGCGAATTTGTCTGTGAAAGTGTTAAGTTTTTTTTAGTTTTGGCAAAGGGATGTTGTTTGCAGCCTAATTTATTATCAGTGTAAGTAGTTTCAAGATGTTTTAAACGTTAAAACTTAGTTTTTAATTTCAAATTACGGAATTGAATTTCGAATTCGCCGACTTATTTTTATGAAACAAAATAAGTCTATAATTTATGGTTCTCAACATTATATGAGTATGTGAAAGTTTGAAAAGAAAATCAGAAGCCCTATTACAGAAATTTATTCTTACCAATTCAATAAAAGTACTTACGAATAATCTGAAATAGCTACTTAATAAAACTTTTTGATATCAATACGATTCACGGTAATGTCGGCACGGTAACTAATTGAGTTTCAGAGAAACCTTCTAGTTCTCTTTTACGGCAATATTTCTTTAAGTCCATTTACTTATAAGCAATTATGTAATTTTTCTGAGTGCTGAGACTATTTTTGAAGAAAAAACAAGTTATTTGAAGATTTATTTGCTTTCAAATTTCGGTTACTTACGTACCTAATCTTTTTACCTATTCACTTGAATAGAAAAATTATTTGATTAGGAATATTGAAGAAGCCTAAGATGTACCTATGATTTTGAGTTGTAGTTGTTAATAAATAAGCTTCTTTAATCCGTCATTAATAAATAAGATTTATAAAAAAATATTTGCAACGATCCAAAAATATTTCTATTAATCTAGCTGTGCTTTATCCATAAGAAAGTTTTTAATTTTTATTTGGGAATGTGGGTCATTTTCTCCTTAGAAAAAATAGCTTCTTTCAGCAACTTCATCTTAAGGCACTAATAATAATAAAAGTTAATAGTTTAGCTTTCCGTTAGCGAAAGAATTTAAAAAATCGAATGAGTTGTTTCGGAGATTACTATTTACATGCAAACTTAGAAACTGTACCTCTTTTTTTTTTCTTTTTCTTTAGTCATGGTTGTTTAAAATTGGAGATTTCTGAAAAGGAGTGCCTATCAGCCCTTTAGTGAACTGTTTCTTGTTCTTTTTGTATCGACGATACATAACATAACGCCACGCGTGTAATTCCCGAAGGGTTATGCAGAGGTGTACTTAATAGTACACTCACATTTCGCCAGTTATATTTAAGTTTCCCTTAATAGGGGGCGAGCCTATTGCCATCATCGAAGGTACATCCACTTATATGTGGAGCCACTGTTTGCCATGTTTAGTGTTAATTTCAGTAGGTGACTACGTTCAGAAGACTGTTGTAAGTTAATGATGATTATATCTGTCTTTGACCAAATTCGGCGCAATAGTTTAGAAACGAACAGATAGACAGACTAATTTGTATTTTTATTGGTAAATTTAACTTACGGCAAATAGCTTTGAAACCATTTTCATATTGTAGGTCAAATTATGTTTGAAAGTATCAATAGTTAAGGACTACAAATAGAACTAAACTAATGATAAAAATAAGACTAAAAGTAAGAAAATATAAAAATCTAAACAACGACGACAAAAGGACACTTAGGCGTCAAAGTACTCCTCCGCATCGCTGTCATCTGGAAACGTGCCCAGAAGACTGGCAGCATTGCCACGCTGAATGGCAATGCTAATTCTTTGGCCAAAGAAAGAGCCAGCCCTCTGGTCACGCGAAGTGTCGACCAGTCGGCGAGAGATTTCCTTAAAAAGGAGACGCGCACTCGGGCCCCATGATAGTTAATAGTTAATAATTTCAATTTGATATAAATTAGCTATACCCATTATCCAACACTGGCCTCCACTTAGTTTTATCATGTTATGGCTTACGGTATTAGCGTGTTACAGGAAGTCAGTGGTCCGAAAGTCTGATAAACAGTCTTTGCAAGGGGTATCGTATTACCCAGTACTAACTGGGTTGTGGGGGTCAGACAGGCAGTCGGTCCGTGTAAAATACTGGTATTCAGCTGCATCCGGTTAGACTGAAAGCTGACGCTAACAAGTTGGGAAGAGGCTAGGGCCTAGCCTCTAGGCAGATGATGACGATACGGTATTAGCGTGCTTTGTATCAGTGGATTTTTTTCGAATTCGGAGTAGTTCTGGAGCTTACCTCCTACATGCAAGCTTATAAAATGAACCTCTTCATATTTTTCACGAAAACGGTTTATACAATTTTTTTTAAATACTTGTTACTTTTAACTTTTATTCGTCATCTATTTAGCCTTTTCCCAACTCGATTGGGGTTGTCTTCCGGTTATACCGGATGCAGCTGAATACTTGTAATTTACATGGAGTGGCTGCCTGTCTGAACTCGACAACCTGGCTTCTTTCTGGTTTACACGATATTCCGCGACTGTAAGTCGCACGACTGTTTGTCAGACTTTGTCTCTATTATTATCGACCCATAAACGATCAATGATTATGAAGATAAATAATATGATTATGCAATATTAATGCAAAAGTAAAACGGGTTGATACTTTATTTCCATTCAACTATCTAAATATGGTAACATTATAACAAGTGGAGAGCAGCGGGGGCCCAGTGGTGGAGACCCCGACTTACGAGCAGTAAGTCGTGGGTTCGAACACAGCCAGGTGCATTACTTTGTGTAAGTTATTTCATCACCACTGCCCTCAAAGCGGTGAAGGGAAACATCGTGAGGAAACCGGCATGTCCTAGAACCAAAAATTCGAAGACATGTGACATCTACCAACCCGCACTGGGCCCGCGTGGTGGATTATAGCCCATACCCTCTCATAGAGAGGAGGCCTGCGTCCCAGCAGTGGGAACATTAATAGGCTGATTATGCTTATATGCTATATAACAAGTGTGAGGCTCTCGTTAGGCAGCTGGATATGGGGTTTGATTTAGAAAGCGGTACTCCTAGACACGGCTCTTATTGTCAGGAGGTTCCTCTCTCAGGAGCCCTGACCGCCGGTAGCTTGGACCCTGTTCCCGATACCGGTGGGCTAAAAGTTCTACTAAGTTACTTTCCTTTATATTTCTGTATTATAATATGCTTTTTAGAATTACATCTTCTAGACAACATAACATAACACCACGCCTGTAATCCCCGAAGAGTTCGGCAGAGGTGTTCCTAGTACCTAGTACTGTATGGCGTTGGACGTTAAGAATAGCACCATCCCATATCTTCCCGTGGGTGTCGTAAGAGGCGACTAAGGGACTTACCAGAGAATGGGCAGCAGCGTTCTCTGTGTTTTATAACAACCGTACTGCGATCGCCAACCCGCCTGCCAAGCGTGGCGATTATGGCAAAACCCCCCCTTTGGGGGAGGCCTATATCCAGCAGTGGACGTCTTTCGGCTGAAATGGTGGTGGTGGTGGTGATTCCTAGTACACCCATATTTCGCCAGTCCCATGTACTAGGGGACGAGTCTATTGCCATCAGCCGGGCACAAAACTAGACTCCCAGCTGCCATTGAGAAATTCCTGATGAATTCTAAACAATAAAAGTTGAAATGTCATAAAGAATGCTACAGCGAGTGTATTCCGCAATTAAGATTGGCGAACACTTGATCCCCTTTGTTTCCAAGTAGCCTAGCTACCCGCATCCGATTGGCTCTCGACTTGGAACAATCGTCTAATACACTTTATATTTTTTCCTTCGTACACAAGATGGGTGGAATCAATTGTGTGTTGAAACGAATAAAACATCGATCTGAGGATGTTTTTTATTGTGAATGAAGTAATTCGCTTAGTAGAGAGTAAGGCTGTATTATCTGAAAATCAGCTGTGACCTAGACTTCGGATAGATTTTTCTCAGTAAAAAGTTTTCAACACAATTTTATTAGCTTCATCTGTAACTATGGAAAAAATCTTAGAATTTAAATTTGACCGACTTCTCGGTTTCTGATTGAGTTGAAATTTTCCGTACATGTTTAGTTTGAATGACAATATATGTTTAGCTAAATGACGTCATTCTCAATCCAATATGGCGGATTCCAAAGATGGATTGCTAGTTTTTTTTTATTCATTCCCATGATATGGGTATGAAATGAAAGGGGTTGGTTTCGTTGGATTAGTAAGATTCTAGACCAAAGAGGCAAAAGCCCTCAGGTAATATCATTGTATAATCATGTTTAAAATACTTAAAACCTATTTCAAATAGTGTGAGGCAGTGATGTTGGCGTGGAAAGAAACCATTAACTCATTGTTCGAAGTCGATCGAAGGGGTAATTGTAGACTGTTTTTCGCCGGTATCCATAGCATTATCATCAAACCTGTAGTCTGTTAAGGGATAGACAGAAATGTATCTATAAACACACCAACATCTTGCCAGTTACGTTTAAGTCGATAGCTAACTATTTACCCAGCACCACCGCTATCGCGAGTTTATAAAACTTATAACATGAAGCCTGTCAACCCCGAAGGGTTAGGTAGAGGAGTACATAAAACATTAAAACTTATGTAATAAGGGGCAAGCCTATTGCCATCAACCGCCCATACGTTCAAAGTCCGGATTGCTACTGAGAAATTCTGGACGGGAAGACCCAATATCATTTTGCAAGACCTGGCAATCGAAGCTAAGACCACGATACATACGTAAAACTATTTTTGCGTACTTATAAACCTATTCGAAATAGAGTTGCATGTAAATCACCTATCAATCCAATATGCAACGTCTATCAAAGGGATTGTGGTCTGTTTTCGAGTGCACCCATCGGTTAAAATATCGATAATGACCACATTTAGAACCATCTATGTCGGTTGACATTGTTGGTCGAAATACTTTGTCGAATCTATTTCCTATTGATTCTATGTTCACAGCATTTTCCCAACTATGTGTGTTGGGGCGGCTTCCAGTCTAATCGAATGCACTTGAATACCAGTACTATACATGGAGCGACTTCACTGCCTATCTGACCTCCACAACCCAGGTTATACTGGGTAATACGGTACCCCTTGCTAAGACTGGTTCTCAGACTTTCGGGCCACTGACTACCTATAACGACTGTAAAAAATCTACAAATGACAGCCGGGAGCAACGGCTTAACTTGTTTTCCGAGGCCAGGAAGAAACTCTTTTGTAATAATGGTCGCCCATCCACAGGACGACCTTGCCAAGCGCAGTTTAACCTTGAAGATCGACCCGTGCGGCTGTTATTATTTAGCCATGAGATGAGCTCCTCTTATAGGAAGGTTACATTAATGTTGAAGCTTAAATCATAAGACCACCATATAAACAGCAATTCTGTAATTCTACAGAAAGGGACACATCCCTAGTAGTAATCACAGAAACACTATACATATCACACATGTATGTATGTATGTATATTCGCCGGAACAAGCAATTTGCATGTATTTCTCGTTAACGTAGGTATTACGTAGTGTGCTGGAGTTTAGCGGGAACACACTCTTATTGCGAATTCTTGACAAGTGCTTAGTAGTACAAATGTACCCTCCAGTGTGTGTGTACAGACTGTACAGTCAGGGGAATTAACTGTTGATCCAATTTACACACTTAAAATAAAAATATGTACCTTATATACAAAATCGTCCGCGTCGCTGTCAACAAGAACAGCCATCTGCTGGCTTGCCATCCACCGTCGCATTGCTGACAGACAGACAAAAATAAAATAAAAATTATTTTTTTGTAAAAAGTACCGTATATGGGGTGGAAGGGACACCAAAACGGCTACCACGACGCGAAAACGGTTACCACGTATTCAGTACATCATTTTGAGCCCCCCCTCCCCCCACGTGGTAACCTTTTTCACGTCGGTGTCCCTTCCACCCCGTTTATTTTCATATGCATCTTGCAGAAAGCTGTTATTTTGAAATTCGAAACAGACATTTCAATTTTATTAATTTGTATAGATGATAATTTATTTGTTTTTAATACGGAAAGAAAAAATTCGTGTGCGAGCAGGGTTTGAACCTGCGACGTTGGCGCCATCTATTTAAGAAAGTATCGAACTGACCTACGTCACCGAAAAATGTTATTAAGGGAACGAAAATTTCGAGAGCTTTGAGCAGGGTGCGATGGTCTAATTGGTTAAGACGTCCGGTGTACAGAATCGGAAGGTCGCAGGTTCAAACCCTGCTCGCACTCGAATTTTTCTTTCCATTTCAAAAACAGCTGTAATTCCCTACGCAGGGTTTGCGTAAACAACATTTTTAAAGATAATTTATTTGTTAACAGTAGAAACGTAAATTACGTAGAGTATTCCTGCTTGCTTTTCCCTGAACTTCCTATTCGTTGTATCTCATATCCTTGCAGAGATATGCTTATAATTATGTTGGCAATTCAATTGACGTGTTTCTAGAATTACATAAGCCACTTGCAGTATGGTAGGATGTTTCTCTGATTCGCCTGGGATTGGTTTTCGGAGAATTTCGGTGTAACACGATATTGTGCTGGTTAAGTCGGATTATGAAGGTATCATTGTAAGTCTTGTGTGCATCTCGCTTTATTGGTCTTAGATATATATCAAGTAACTTAACAGACAGATATGTTGGAAGTTTTTAGGGCCACTTACTTTTTTACTTTCTCGTTGGTCCTGGGTTCAATTCCCAGGTCGGGCAAAGTGTTATTGAATTTTTCCATCATAAATTACTCAGTAGCAGCCACGTAGTCTGGATTTATGCTCGGCTGATGGTAATATGCTCGCCCCTAAATTCATGTGAATAAAAACATACCTGGTGAAAAGTCGGTGACTATTGGGTTACACCTCTGCCTAACCCTTCGGGGATTACAGGCGTGATGATGATGTTACGATATTTCCTCGAGATTTATGAAGAACAGTGTCTGGTGTTTGTTCCAACGGTTATTGGCGGACTGTTGTACATATCCTTATAATAACAAAGTGGAAAACTGTTTTCGCGATTTAGTACTTTGTATATATGAGGTCTATCTTTTCATACACGAAATATTTTAAGAGTAACTTCTATAAGTCGTAAGGTCGCCATAGCAACGAAAAAAAAAATTATCTGTTGGTCATTTGTAGATCTTTGACAGCCGTTAGGTAGTCAGTGGCCCAAAAAGTCTGACAACCAGTCTTACCAAGGGGTATCAAGTGCTAACTGGGTTGTGGAGGCCAGATAGGCAGTCGCTCCATGTAATACTGATATTCAGCTGCATCCAGTAAGACTGGAAGCCGACCCTAACATAGTTGGAAATAGGCTAGGCAGATGATGATTATATTGTATGTATTTTTTTATATTGTATGTCTAATAGCATCGTATTGGACGAGTCTGTAAAGATGTTATAATTGGTAGTAAATAAATAAATAGTAAACATGGTCAATATCCCGTTTTCAGTGTTAATGATAGTATTAACAATATTTGCCAACCAATAACTCACAAATAGTATCTTGTAGTGAATATAGCCAAAAGATCGGTGCAATTCCATTTGGCTAGCGTATGCATTATGAGCGTCGCAGCCGCCTGCTGCCAAATAACAGCCGCTTCCAAACTGCTTCTTGAAACGCAATTTAGATAACATTTGTATTTCCATATACAGAACTGGGAATGAAAACGAAAACTTGTGAAGTTTTTGTACAAATGAGCTGGCTGTAATTCTTCCACTGTGGGCCGTGGTAGAATTAATTTAATAAATAACATAAACATAACGTCACGCCTGCAATTCTTAGTTAGTCAGCGGTGTACCTAATAGTACACCCACATTTCGCCAGTCCCATGTAATAGGGGGCGAGTCTATTGCCATCAACTGGGCGCAACTCCAGACTTCATGGCTGCTGTCCTGAAATTCCTGATGGAAAAACCCAATAACTCTTTGCCCGACCTGGGAATCGAACTCAGGACCTCATGCTCAGCTGGCGCGCTTGCGACCACTAGACCAACGAGAATTAATTTAATTAATATTTATTTAATTCATAGAAAGTACATGCATTGATCACTACGCTTACTCTCTGTGTGTTGTCAGTTTTCTCACGATTTCATTCTTCCATTTTTGGGTCGTGAAAACTTAAAAAGAGATACATTCAAACATATTCGTAATTATTAACTGTTTTGGGTATCATGACAACAAATCTTTACCAATTAAACTTGCAATAATTTTTGCCTTATCAACATGATTTGCCTTACTTCCTTATCGATATTCTAGTCAGATACAGGTCTACCGGATGCAGCTGAGAACTATTATTTTACATGGAGCGACTGACGTCCACAACCCAGTTAGTACTGAGTAGTACGATACCCCTTGGTTAAGACTGGTTGTCAAACTATCGGGCCGCTGACTACCTGTAACGACTGTAAAGATCTACAAATGACAACCGGGACCAACGGCTTAACTTGCTATCCGAGGCACGGAGGAAACTTGGTATAAATAATGGGTGGTCACCCATCTACGGACCAACGTAGTCAAGCGCGGTTTAACCTGGAGATCGATCCGAGCGACTGTTATTTAGTCACGAGCTCCTCCATTATATTTAATTGTTTTATCTTTTTCTTATGTTTACTTTTATAAATCATTTTCGTTTATTGTTAACCATTTTTCTATCTTGTAAAAAAACTCATACCAACCTCTACAAAACCCTGAAAATCCTAACCGAATCAAACATTTACTTATTCATACCCAAAAACATCCTTTTAACACACAAAAAGCCAATTGTACCGAAACTTTGACCTGAAAAGTAAAAAAGGCAATAACGTACACAAAGCGAGACGAATGCTATCACAAACTTGTGATGGCCATTAATATGAAAGAAAAACCGCATATATGCAAAAGTGGAACTAACTCGGACGAATGGACTCATAAAGGATTGCCTGATAAGACTGGGGTGTGACTGTGAGCGGGTAGTGGAGCGGATGAATTATTTGTCACGGAAATCTGTAAAAATCCTTTCTTTTCATTTGATGCGGTGATCTTTACGACAATAATTAGAAGTTACAGGGAATATGGTAACTCAAATCATTGCGTTTAGATTTTGTAAAATATTTTGTTTCTTTTTTTACTTTGTGCGGCTTGAAAAAAAAAAGATATGACATGGAAAGAAAAAACCCTGGTATTACTTCGAACGTTCTGAACGTTTCTAAAATAAAGAGGGCTCCTAAATGTCGATCTTATATTCCTTTTTACGTTTCCTAGCTTAAATTAAGCGAAAACTTTTAGGTTTCTTAATAAAACAACCTATATTATTTCTGATTTCTATATAAGCCAGAAAACCCAGCTTTAAAAGCTACTCGTATTTTGTACTCTAAAATATCACAATAATCTCATAAAAATATGAAAAAACGTATCGACATGGTTCCGTATTGCAGTTAAAGTCAGTTTATGAGTTTACGGGCTCCAATCAAATATTTTATGGCTGGCTTATAAGCTGTAACTGTTTCAGCTGACACACAATCTATATTTTACGATGGATCATAAACTGTGTTGGGAAATACGGAAGTGCATAGTTGTTGTAAGTTTTGTAATAGTAATTGCCTATTTCTGAATTAAGTAATTGAAGTTATTTCAGCATGGTAACGGCACTAAAAAAATTACGACAGCAACATAGTACAAAAATTACTACAGCGCCATCTATGCCACAAATGAAGAACTAATATCAAATTCCTAAATGCCGATATTAAAGGGAAACTATATTTTCTATCACCAAAATTTATATTTGTCATCAAGTTGTATCACCTAATAAATAGATCTATCGCCACGAAATATTTTCGTTCTCAGATAAACAAAAATTGTTCCCAGGTATGAATTATCAAATTAATGTTAATATATGTGTAAAATAAGAGATCGATAACCAATAAAATTATATTTGTGTTTCTTAAATAATAGGGTTTGTCCTCAAAATAGTAGATCTGTCACCAAAATGTAGTCACCAAACAGGTTAGGTTAGGTTAGGTTAGGTTAGGTTAGTTTATTTGGTAATAGACCTTATATCTCAGGATTTTAGGTGATTTATTGTGGAACTGATTTTGCATTGTTTGGTGACTACATTTTGGTGACAGATCTACTATTTTGAGGACAAACCCTATTATTTAAGAAACACAAAACTAATTAAATTGGTGATAGCTTAAATGATACCCATATTAAAGTTCTCCGCGACTTAAGACGATATAGAAAAACCCGACAGCCACTGTCAGGCAGTAGTCCAGCAGACATAACACCCGTCTTGTCGGAGGATCCTCACTTTTCTATGGAGGATGAACAACTTTATACTCCCTTCTTCATACTTCTATAGCATTAAATTTCAAAGGACTCACCGAGCACATAAACTTTTAAAGTAGAATATTACAATTCTTAACTTCAAATTCTCGAATTAACCAGTTCATAGTTCATCATTATCTGCACAGCCTTTTCCCAGAATTATTACGAGTTCTGGAAGCCGACCGCAACATAATTAGGGAAAATTATGAAAATAGAAAATCTAGGTTGGTCTAACACAGTTACATAATAACAACATGCTTGTAATCCCCGAAGGGTTAGGCAGATGTGTACCTAATAGAACACCCACATTTCGCCAGTTATGTTTAAATCCCATGTTATAGGGGGCGAGACTATTGCCATGAACCGGGCTCAAATCCAGACTCCGTGGCTGCTACTGAGAAATGCTTGTTGGAAAATCCCAATAACACTGCCTGACCTTGGAATCGAACTTAGGACCTCATGGTCAGCAGTTGCGCTTGCGACCACTAGACCAAAGACGAACTGGTCCTGCAGCCAGGATCATCTTCTTCACGAGAGAACTGGTCAACGGTTAATAGCACGGACATTAAACTTTGTATGTAACGCGCTTAATGATAGATAAACATGGTTTAAATTTTTTAATACATTTTTTTACAACAAATATGTTTATTACTTTTTACCGGAACTCTTTTCGAACACAATTTTCTTTGCAAAAAAACAACCAATACTTAAACGCTCCCACTGGCACCACACCCGTACACCCCCGGATTCCCCCAGCGTATTCGATACAATGCAAATAACGCTTCGCTGTCGGACAGTGATAGGGGGCATTAACATATATTGCGGGGTGTGTTATACCCCGGTTAATCTGACCATGAATGGGCCGTCGCAAAAATCTATGAAAACGGGTCAACTGTTTTTACAGCTCACTTCGGTTGTTTGTGGTACGGTTTTTATGCACGACAGTGTATAATGGATTCGTTTGTTAGCCTTTTCGGTTGTTAGAGGAATTCGTAGTGCATGTCGTGGTAAAAAAAGTTGGTGCTTTGTGTGTTTACTTTTTTTTTTTGTGACTTTGATAGTCGTGTCATTCCGTCTAGACTTAGACGTTGATATTTATTTAGTTGCACACTAAGTTTATAGTGTTTTGCTATGACCTAGAGAGAAGTGCTAGGAGTGTAGGGAGGTATTTGCACTGCAGTGGGACACGACATCATCATCATATGCCTAGCCTTTTCCAAACTATTTTGTGGTCGGCATCCAGTCTAACCGGGTGCAGCTGAATGAAAGTATTTTACATGGAGTGACTGCCTATCTGACATCCAAAACCCAGTTACCGGGTAGTACAGTACTTGCTGGTAAGACTGGTCGTCAGACTTTCGCGCCACTGAGTATGTATAACGACTGTCAAAGATCTACAAAAATGACGGTCAGGGCCAACGGTTTTACGTCCTTTTCGAGGTACGGTGAGATCTTGGTATGTAATGGATGGCCACCCATCCACAAACTAACCTCAGCAAGCGTTGCTTATCCTAAAAGATCTACCTGTGTCGCTGTCATTATTTACGCCTTACCTTGACATGAGTGTTAATAAGAGTAAAGGCAAGTAAGGAGGTGTCTGATGAGATGACGAGTAATAGAGAAGTATGGAAGAAGAAGATATACTTCGCCGACACCAAATGAATTGGAATAGGGGCAGGGGAATGATGGTGACATTGACGTGAGTTGTTAATAAGACTCGGGGTAGTCATAACTTCATCAGTTCAAAGCAAGGGGGTATTCCTCAAAGCGCAACTATTTTTAAGCGCTACTAAATTATTCCTCGAAGCGCAAACATTAGTTGCGCTCACAAATTCAAATAAAAAAAAATATATGTTTATGAGGAATAATCTCTTGGGCACATTACCAGCTGACAGTGTTGAGGAGTTTTTTGATGCCCTTTTATAGTTTATTGTTAGTTTATTTATTTTAGGTTATTTAATAGTTTTTAATTAGTAATGTATTTAGTTAGTTTATTCAAATTAATAAATAAAAAAATGAGGAATAACATATAATATTTTTAATTTACGAAAGTACAACCATGATGAAAAATAGACAGGGGTATGATGGATTCATAAACTTTTTTCGATCATGGTTGCGCTTCGAGGAATAATTTAGTTGCGCTCAGTCGGTTGCCCTTAAAAATAGTTGCGTTTTGAGGAATACCCCAAAGCAAGTACAAGTTGACGTTTTACGACCCCTATATGATACTTAAATTATCTGTTTACAAGTAGGTACCTAACTCAGAAGTTATTTCAACTTGTGTACCTACCATTAATTAAACTTCTGGTACCTGACTCCTGACGTCACAAACTTAGTTTTTGATTACTTCAATGTTTGTTCGTTTGTAATTTTCTGAGAAAATGACTTGGATTTAATTCGGATGGGGGATCTTTCTGTGATTCGGGAGGCGTATGTAAGGTGGATATCAAGTTTTTTCATTTTGGGAGTCGTAGGTATTATTTGGTAGTCTCATTATTGAAGGATGCTTGTTTATTGACATAATAGTTGTTAATTAAATACTTGCCTTAATATCGTGCTTATCTGTTCGTATTATACAAGGTGAAAACGGACCCTTCACGAAGCCGTCAACCAAGCATTCTGTACATCAAACTAAGGAACTCTACGCAAAAATTATTGCTTTTTTTTGGGGTGAAAAGTCACGCATTACGGTAGGACTCAATGTTACGCACTCAAAATATTGTGCTGATGGATGCATTATATGGTACGGGGCTCATGGATGTATGTAAAGCTAAGTTATAACATAAAAATCTTGAATTCTTGTGAAAAAGTTGTAACTTTTATCCCCAATATCTCCGGAACTGGAAGGTTCCCAGGTATGGCCTAGAACAAAAAAAATATCGCAATAACAGGGAAAACAATTGCCTTTCGGCTTCGTTAAAGGTATTTCACACCCATTATAAGTTGTTTTCGCGTCTGTCCTTATGTGACTATAAAAAAGTATTTAAAACACCGAGACTGCTTAGTTCATCTCAACTACGCAACGGATTTTGACGCGGTGTTCACTATAATTTAGATGATTTATTTAGAAAAGTGTATTATTAACATTATTAGTCATATTATTAACTCATATTAATATATTTCATGTTTTTGTCTTTCTAATTTCCAGTTTATTATTGTATTGTTATGATGAAACATTGATATCCATTGTGTCTGTAAAGTTTACCGACAAATTCAACAAGACGGTGGAATTGTTAGTAATTTGACTTACTTACAAAGCTATCGTTGATCTACACGCAAGCGCTACTGCCATCATTTCATCATATTATCATCATCCACACCTCGCCTTCACCCACTGCAAGGCTTTTTGATTGTGAAATAGTCCAGGTTTCAGAATAGTGACTGGTTAATGGCAATAAGCTCGTCCCTATACATGGGACGTAAATTAAAATGTCGAAATTTCGAGATACCTATTACAATCAGGTACCTACACCTCTGCGTAGTCCTTCGGGGATTACAGGAGTGATGTTATGTTATGTTGATTCATAGCACAGCATAAGCATAATCAGGCTGATTAATGTGGAACATTAATAGGCTATTAATGTTCCCACTGCTGGGGCGCAAGCCTCCTCTCTATGAGAGGGACTGGGCTATAATCCACTATCATCATTTCCCTGCTCTTGTCCCATGTTACTTGCGGTCGGCGTAAGACTTTTATTTCTTTCATTTTCCTCTGTCACCCTTATTATATTATCACCGTTATAATTATTTACTATAATTAAAGCATAATCAGCCTATTAATGTTCCCACTGCTGGGACGCAGGCCTCCTCTCTATGAGAGGGAATGGGCTATAATTCACCACGCGGGCCCAGTGCGGGTTGGTAGATGTCACATGTCTTCGAATTTTTGATTCTAGGACATGCCGGTTTCCGCACGATGTTGTTTCTTCACCGTTTTGAGAGCAGTGGTGATGAAAAAACTTACACAAAGTAATGCACCGGGCTGGGAACCCACGACTTACTGCTGGTAAGTCGGGGTCTCCACCACTGGGCCACCGCTGCTCTCTGTTGATTCATCAACATTCTATTATGATAAGACATCGATATCCATAATGTCTATAAAGTTCCCGAACTAATTCAACAATGCTGTTGAATAGTTAGCAGTTCAGTCTACCTACATCATTGTCGATCAAGTTTCTGACCTTGACTTATTCAAGTAACATCATTAGGAACAAAGTTACGTGCTTAAATTATGTTACTTAATAAAGCTGCCTGGCTGATTGAGTTTGTAATAAAAACTCATTTTATATTACGGTGTAAGGGTAGCTTTCCATTGGAGCAGAGAGGTGTAGCGAAGCTAAGTGAGCGAAGCGGAAATAAAATTAAACGCGCGTTTAGAGCTGTGTCAGCTCACATTCTTTGGTTTGAAATCCTTCAGTCTAGGAATTCTAGGTTTTCACCGAAGACCAGGGAAGCAGAGAGGCGAGGAGGTATTTTGTTTATTATAACCAATCTGAAATCTTAATTTCCTCATCGATTAGCTTAGATTGAATGGTCTCTGGAAAGGAGATGTCAAAATTTTCATTACTTTCCAGAATTTGATCCCTATCGAATGGTGTAAAAATACAGTGTGGTTTTTTTCCAAAATCAACGAGTTCGATTTCTGGCTAGGGATATTGATTTTGCAAAAATCCAATGATGCAGTTTTAGTTTTCATCAAAATCGGGCTCGAGACTCCTTTGAGTATTTTTCGATATTCATCATAGTTACGGATTTGGCCATCCACGCTCACTTGAAAAACTCAGCCTGTATGCATTATAAAGGGTCTAACTTAACCCTTACCGAAGCCGAAAGGCACTTGTTTTCCCTTCTAGTTCTAGGAAACTTCTAGTTACGGAGATATTGGGGGTCAAAGTTCCGACTTTTTCACACGTTTTTTTTTAATAACATGTATTTAGTGTAAGATTTTTCATTTAAACACGATCACGTCCCCCGACTATTTCAATGCATTTATCAGCACAATGATTTGAGTGATACATTGAGTCCTACCGTAAAACTAGAATTTATACCCAAATAAAAAGTTGTTTCCCAGCAATAATTATATAATTATATATTATATAGTTTCTGTTTAACGTATGTTTTATAAAAGTTTTTATTAAAGATTTAATATTAGGTAATTAGCTGTAATAACAGTACCTAGTTTTAGTTTTTATTTAAGTTTCAGTTTTTATACATACCTATAAAAACTACCTGCACGACTTAATGTGTAGACATTATTTGTACGCCTTTGCAAGGCAGCACATAGTGAAACATAACTCTTTTTGATAACACCGTGTATTTACTTTACCTATGTGTCTCAAATAAATATATTTGAATTTGAATAATTTTTGCGTAAAGTTACTTAGTTTGATGTACAGAATGCTTGGTTGACGGCTTCGTGAAGGGTCTGTTTACACCTTGTATATGACACTTGACGATAATGTGGCCTCTCCGTTAGAAAAAGAAGTTTCGGAAAATTACCCACTGCATCGAAACTGTAAGACTTTCTGCTTCTCTCAGCTCCTCATCACTCACTCGCTGGTGACGCAACGCCGCAACTGTTTTATGTCCGTCACATCACCATCTCAGGTCCAGTTGCAAACCAGCGT
The DNA here is from genome assembly GCA_910589295.1 of Noctua janthe. NCBI lineage: Eukaryota > Metazoa > Arthropoda > Insecta > Lepidoptera > Noctuidae > Noctua > Noctua janthe. The sequence goes on along the minus strand of OU342575.1, from coordinate 13,791,880 downwards.
CGGGCACAGCTCGGCAGTTTGCTGAACTGGGCCTATTTGGCGCAACCGTGAGACACACAATATTATCTCCTTTTTTATTTTTTGTTTAATTTTAACATTTTTATTGTATAAATTTAAGATTTTTAATTTTTAATATTTTTTTTTGTGCTTGTGGTGTGCACTTGTGGCTTGGGCCAAATAAGAATGTTTTCTTTCTTTCTTTCAATATTCTAGCAGTTCTATGCGTCAATGGACTAAAAGCCTAAGCGCTTAGTTTAAGTTTTACCATTAGGGCATTTCAGGGCAGGTTTAAAAGATCTTATCTTGATTTCATGTTAGAAGCGTGATTTAGTTCTGACAACGATGTTATTACAACATTATATTTTCGAGTAAATTACGATGAAAACATTGTTAAGTTATAATATAGGGTTAATTTGATTTTGAAGGAATTATTTTATGTTATAGCCGTGGCTCGTGGCGCTAAAATCTTGTGGAGTTTATTATTTTTTGGGTACGGTATGAGTATGAAAGGGTTAGGTATGACCTCATGCTCAGTACTCACGCTAACGACGAGGTTCGTTTCCCGGGTCGGGCAAATTGTTATTGGATTTTTCCATTAGGATTTTCTCTGTAGCAGCTACGGATTCTGAATTTATGCCTGATTGATGGCAATAGGCGTCGAGCCTACTTACATGGAATTTCAAAACATAACTGGCGAAATGAGGGCTGTAGGTATTACTAGGTACACCTCTGCCTAACCCTTCGGGGATTACAGGCGTGATGTTAAGTTATAATAACAAATAGCTTATGCCCGCGGTTTTGCCCGATACGTTCAGTAGTTTTTGTGTGGAAGAGTAACAAACATCCATCCATACATCCTCACAAACTTTCGAATGTATAATATTAGTAGGATATGATATATGATAGGAGCTCGTGGCTAAATAATAACAGCCGCACAGGTCGATCTTTAGGTTAAGCCGTGCTTGCCTAGGTTGGTCTGTGGATGGGTGGCCATCCTTTACATACCGAGTTTCCTCCGTGCCTCGGAAAGCACGTTAAGCCGTTGGTCCCGGCTGTCATTTGTAGATCTTTGACAGTCGTTAGCTAGTCAGAAGCCCAAAAAGTCTGACAACCAGTCTTACGAAGGGGTATCGTATTACCCAGTACTAACTGGGTTGTGGAGGTCAGATAGGCAGTCGCTCCATGTAAAATACTGGTATTCAGCTGTATCCGGTTAGACTGGAAGCCGACCCCAACATAGTTGGGAAAAGGCTAGGCAGATAATGATGGTCGTAGATACGAATTTCCTAACTCCACGAACACGAATCCCCATACAAAAGCAAATAAGAAATAAGCTACAAATTGGAAACTTTAAGCTTTTACAAAGTAAATCAAAATTAAACCATACTTATAACTAACTAACTCTAGAAATCACGGCTAAATATTTTAATTTACCTTTTGTTTCTCGCCTACAAATTATTATTACACGACGGCCAAGGGCGCGTTATTTTTAAGTTTATGGCCATATTAACCTTTACCTAAGGTTATGGGGATGCATGTTAACTAACATTTAGGATTTCAAGTTCAATGGTTGCTTTGACCTGGAGTTGGAGCTTGATTAAGTCACATAATTATGAATGAGGAATTATGAGAAATGATCAGGGCTTATTCAGTAGTTAAGTAGTCAGTGGCCTGAAATTTCGTCTCTCGTCTTTCGTCTCGTCCTCGTTCATACAACTAGTCATACACGCATAAACTAAAGTTTACATATTGCCTAAAAGCTGTGAAAAGCATTGCGGTGTTCCTATTTATAAGCAGTGACACTTTAAGTTTGTCTCTTAGTGGCTGTTGGGTGTTGAGATACGTCCAAACCAGAGAAGTTTGGACTCTATGTAGCCTACAAGTTACTGAATATTGAATGTTGAACCGTAAACCAGCTGCATGCATTGATTTTGGATTTCCTACGCTCGCCCGTCTATTAAAGTTGAAAATCCAAGAACACGCTTTAATTTAGACACTTACTTATGCCCTCGGCAAACCTCGGGGCTCGTGGCTAAATAATAACAGCCGCTCGGATATTTTTTTCAGGTTAAGCCGCGCTTGACTAGGTTACTACCCATCCTTTACATTTTAAAGCACGTTAAGCCGTTGGTCCCGGCTGGCATTTGTAGATCTTTGACAGTTGTTATAGGTAGTCAGTGGCCCGAAAGCCTGACAACCAGTCCTACCAGGGGGTATCTTATTACCCTTCAGTACTAACTGGGATGTGGAGGTCAGATAGGCAGACGCTCCATGTAAAATACTGGTATTCAGCTGCAACCGTGTAGACAGGAAGCCGACCCCAAAAAAGTAAAGTTGGAAAAAGGCTAGGCAGATGATGACTTATGCCCTCAGCTTTGCTCACATTATTGTCGGAAATAATCCCAAGGAAACGTCCTGTATTTAAAACAATAGCCTTTGAAAATCCGGGATAATCTAGATTCCCATAATTGGAAGAATTTTCTGCTATCAGAACAATAGTTGTAAAGATTACCCCTACATCAAAGCTTCGCCTCATTATAATCTTAATATAGATTCAATTATTTAGTCGCCGATTGTTATTGAAAGCGCCGTACGTATCCCAGGTAAAGATAGAATTATTCTCGTCATTAATATTTCTATCTAAGATATTATATTTACATTTTATTTGACATTATATTTTCTTACTTTGAGTCTTATTTTTATCATTAGTTTATTTCTAGTCTGTATATAATGTAAATATAATTAAAAGTAAAAAGAGTGAATATGAATTACTATGATAATAAAAAAAAAAAAAAAAAACAGATAATTATATATTTTTTAAATAACTGATGAAAAATTTCTATGTGGCCGCTCGGAATGATGTACTGAATACGTGGTAACCGTTTTAGCGTCACTGTCCCTTCCAACTCTTATATAACGCAAGCACCTACAAGAGTATAGTTTTTTTTTTTTTTTTTTCGGAATGGAATTCATCAAACCTGATGAACCTGGGTTTGATGATTTCCAATACTCTGGGGGGAGCGGAAGGGAGTGTCAGACTTGTACTGACTAAAAGCCATCCATGTTCCTTCTTTGCCCTTTGTGTTCCAGGGCCACGGTATCTCTTTCGAACAGTCCCGCAGCTCTGGCAGGCATCGGCCCATGCGAACCCCTACTCGGTTGCTGACATCTCTTTGAGGCGTGTCGACAGCGCGCGGAACACGAACGCGCTGTCGACACGGCCTGTCGTGACTCCCGACGCCCAGGGCGTGAGGTTCTTTCCCTCTCACGTCCCGCCACCTCCTTCACTAGACCTACAAGAGTTTTAAAGTATAACAGTTCACAATTTCGCTAGGTCAACAATTTTCGGGAATTGCAACTTAAATATTCTATAAGTTAGGTTATTAATATAGTTTACATCAAACTATAAGTGTTCTAAGTGCACTATAACTTAGGTTTAGTCTGAGGGTTTAAAATTTAACCTAATTGTTCTAGGTATTAAAAGCTTGAACTTTGTTCTTGATTGTTTGTCGAAACCTAACTTTTGTTTAGTTTTTACTAAACCCCTTTTTAGGGTTCCGTACCCGAAGGGGGACCAACGGGACCCTATTACGGCGCTGTCCGTCCATCCGTCCGTCTGTCTGTCAGCGGGCTGTATCTCATGATTTCTGTTGCTGCAATAACACACAACTAATTAAAATAAATTACAAATTAAATGGGGCTCCCCTATTACGGAACTCTTCATCCGCAAGTTCGACTTGCACTTACTTAGAAAAGTATATATTTTTTGTAGAAATTGTGTTTTAAAACAAAGTTTTAGAAAATTAACTGCGATATTTTGACCCTCAGAAAATATATTTTTTAAGCTACTTTTCATTTTATGTTAGTCAATATAAAATTTGCAGTAACAGTCTTACCAAGGGATATCGTGTTATAAAGTAATTTGGTTAAGGAGACCGGATAGGCAGTCGCTCCATATAGAATACTTTCAATCTAGCTGCATCCGGTTTGACTGGAACTCGACTCCAACATGATTGGGTAAAGGCTAGGCAAATAAAATATCAAATAATAATACCAGCCTATTACTGTCCCACGGCTGGACAAAGGCCTAATGCAGAGAAGGCAGGTGATGATGAATATTTGTCAATAGCAGTTTTAGTTTCGAGTTAAAATTTGTGATTCACACTATTTTATGAGCTCATCTGCTGTTTTGTACAATTACATAGATAAAGTAGGTGAAACAATATTGATGATTCATTAATTTACATATCTTCCTTTCATCCCGGAATATTCACGAAGGAGTATCTGATTTATCTTTCAAATTACTCCTCTTCCTGACTCCCTCCCAATCTACTTGGGGTCAGCGCAACACAGTTTCATCTTCCATTCTGTCAGCCGTCACGGTATCATTTACTCCTTTCTCATACATTCCATTCATCTTTTCTTTGGTCTTCCTCTCCCTCTCCATCAACATTGTTATATTCATGTGTTTTATCCCTCCTCATCACATGTCAATACTAGGCCAGACGATTCCCTTTCATGTTCTCTGTTATTGGCGCTACTTTCTAACTTTCTCTTATAAACTCATTCCTTAATTTATCCATTTTTGTCATTCCACACATCCATCTCAACATTCGTCATCTCCGCCACATCATAGATAAAAAATAACTTATTAACAAATTGTTTCGTCCTTTCAGGTACACAAACCTTCATAGAGTGACAAAAAACAATGTAGAACGTTACGTCAAAATGACAGTTCACCATTGAACGCAAGATGGCGGGTGGAATTGGCGCGAAAGTGGCGTGGCGCACGCTTCTCTTTGCAGTGTTTCTGGACAACGTGATCTGTCAAGTTGGCTGGACTGAGACAACAAATGAGGATTTGGGTGAGTTCGCTTTGTTTTAGAGATACTTTTTAAGTTAACCTTCGTATACTCGCGCCAAATTTTATAACACCCATACCCGCGTACGGTCTGGCAGACCGAAGGTTTGAAAATCAATTTCGGGTTTTTTTTTCAAATAACTTATACGTGAGTATTATATTCTCTGAGATATATAGTATCGTAAAACTGATAAATTACCGACAATATACCGATCATTTACTGAGTATATCCTTTCATTGTAGTTTCTGAAATAGTTAGATATTTGTAAGAGGTCACAAATGTTAGTAAAGGTGATTTTTTTCTTTTAACATACTTACAAACCTAAAAGATACATTATTAGCTATTATAAGCAAAAATAATTTGAGATATAAGTATCATAATTTAGGTTTCAGTACAAAATCACTGAAGACAAATTTTGTAACACCTTTACCCGTGTCGGTCTCACAGACCGGTATTCGCGTAATACGAACCTCCGAACCTTATATGCGCTATTCGCACCAATACACTTCTAGTCCTGAAATTATCGTAGCAACTAATTATGCAGCTAACAGGAAGTACAAAATGCCATCATTAGTTATAGCAAAAAAAAAAACGAAATACTGTTTTATCAGTCTCACAGACCAACGCGCGAGTATAGGAAGGTAGTGCCGTGATAGATGCCGCCAGTCGTAAGGCACGGTGTTACCGCAATGTTCCCAAAAATTGGTTTCTTAGATAGTCGAGTATGACGTAATGCAATGAACATACCTAACGCAAAAAATACAGTGGACAGAGAATGGCTTAAAGAAAAAATTTAACCGAACAGAATAATAAAAAATTCCGAAATTCCGAATAAAACATTGGGAAGTTGCGACACAAAAATAAACTTTGGCGTCGAAGATCTCTATATTTCCAGCGATAACAACAGTTTTTTTTTACGAATTTAATAGAATCAGCATTTTTTGAATCTTTAACCAAATAATTATTTAATTTAATGTCTACATTTTGAATAATCTAAAGAAAACCTGTAAAATAAATGCCCATTCGCAGCTTAGTCACTTGTCATCACAAATATATATTATTTTCAATTTTTAATCTTATTCACGCTTCATAGTGGTGACAATAGTTTACGCGGTCTAGTAGCGATTATAATCGCAGTCAGTCCGTGCTTTAACCCATTGCAACGGTGAGTACAATATCAACCCGCACGTTTACGAAGCAACACCCACCATACTATCAGCGATAAATAGTAGGCGTTGTATTGTCTGACATGAACCCTCATTCGTGTCAGATGCTCATATTACGGCCATGCGTTGGTACAGTCTAGTAGGCAGTGACCTTTTCTGTCGATTAATGACTGAGTGTCGTTGAATATTAGGAGGAAACATTATCTAACAGTTATTTTTGAAAACATTATGAAATATGGTGATCATTTACTTGTATACCAAAAGACCATGTCCATGTCGACTATTTTGTCTATTATAGAACCTGAGTGTATAGCCATGAGCCATGTGATATCATGGTACACGGTCAAATTATAAGAAGACCTAGACATAGTGAAGGCAATTGAAACGCGAAACAATAATCAGCTGTACCATACAAAAGTTCAATACCCACTTGACCGAAATGTATGGGACATCTGATATTATTTTTTCACGTGGTATGTTCAGTTTGATGGTCCGTACCACACCCATAAATATGATCACAGCTTTCTGATACAAGCTGTATTTAAGCGATGATGGTGATGATGAGAGCCATTCTTCTTCTATATCGTGTGGTTTGTGCCTAACCTGGTGTCAGAGTTTTTATGCCGCCCATGATAGGCCTCTGACTTGGCTTTACATGCCGTCGACAAATATCTCTCAGGCATGCTGGTCTCAGGCATGAAGTAAATGATAATTATACAATACGCACATAAATCCGAAAAATCATAGGGCTTTTTCTTTTTTTTTTTTTTCGGATGGGAAATCCTCAAATGACCACCACTCTGGGCGGAGCGGAAGGGAGTGCCAGACTTGTACTGACTAAAACCCATCCATGTTCCTTCTTAGCCCTTTGTGTTTCAGGGCCACGGTATCTCTTTCGAATAGTCCCGCAGCTCTGGCCTTGGTTATGAAGTCGAGCTGCTGTCTATGAGAGTCAATGTATAATATAATAATAGTTTATTTCCAAAAAAATTAGTACTAGTTTAATACAAAACAAGGTTTGGCCCCTGACTACTAAACTAGGAAGATCCTGTGTCTAAGGAGGCAGTGTCTTCACAAAAATAGTGGACGAGCAAATTAAGAGCGTAGTAGCAGACTCGGATAGTCACATATACAACATAGACTAAAAGGTAAGCAATATTGTCGGCACGGTTGGCGCAGTGGCTGAGCGATTGACTGCTGCGCTGCGTGTCGCGGGTTCGATTCCCGCACGGAACAAATATTTGTATGGCCTACAGGTAGTTGTTCCGGGTCTGGCTGTTTGTGTATGTGAGTTTAAATGTTTGTGAATGCACCCACGATACAGGAGAAATTCCTAGTGTGGGGCAACCTTTTTTTAAGAAAAAGAAAAGAAAAAAATATATCTTAATATCAATCAAAATCAAAATCAAAATCAAAGCATTTATTTCAAGTAGGCCAGTTACAGGCACTTTTGAATTGTCGAAACAAAGGCAACAGTAAAATAAAGCTACAGTCCCAGTCACAAGGCACAAAAACTGTGAAAGTACTGTAGTTGCCCATTCCCTAACGTAGATCTCTATGGAGAAGAACGGGCAAGAAACTCCATGGACACTCTTTTAAATCAGAATACTTTAACAAAACCTTGGTTACATCATTCATTTTGAGATGGTACATTATGTGAGAACGATGCAGCAAGATGTGTACGTTAAAAGTGTCCATAGTAAAAACAATTCAAAAATAAAATAATTAATTCAAATAAGCCGTGGCAAATAAGAGATGACCAGTCACAACTGACAGCGCCCGTTCACGAACATGACGCATGTATCAGCACCATTAAACTCAACCATTTTGAAGGGAACTAAATGATCCGACACACGTGCCACCATCAGCGAGACATTTGAGTGAGCATGACATACTCCTAACCGCCAGGGCACATTCAAGTCAAGAAAAGACGCAGGTTTCCAGCGAATGACAGCTTTCTAGTACATAGTACTCACACAATATGGGCTAGGCGGCTATATAATACAAAAGAGATTGAATCTATACAATGCAAAGATAGTTATACAATCTTCAGCAGCTCCAACAATACTATTTAATGCTATCAATTTAGGCGCCTCTGTTCTTGTGGAGCAGGACCGGCATTGAGCCAAGCATTTTTATCAGTGATATAATCGTCCAACTTGTAATATGCTTTCTTACATAGTGTGCGTTTAATGCATGTTTTAAATTTTGTTTCATTCAGTTCAAGAATACTTTGTGGAATTTTATTATACTCGTAGCATCTCAAACAGTACCCCATGAAAGATGAGTCTACTTTAGCGAGTCTGAAGCCCGGCTGAACTAATTGGTCTCTATTTCTAGTACTGTAACTGTGTCTGTCACCTCTTTTATTAAAAAGATGTAGATTTTTTCTTACATACATTATGTTTTCGTAGATGTATTGACAATGTAGCGTCATGATGTTAATTTCCTTAAACAGTTCCCTTAGAGAATCGCGCCTACGAAGATTATATATGGCTCTGATGGCTCTTTTTTGCAGAATAAATATAGACTCAATGTCTGCAGCCCGTCCCCACATTAAAATGCCATAAGACATAATACTATGAAAGTAACTAAAATAGACCAGTCTAGCGGTATCTACATCAGTATATTGACGGATTTTTCTTATAGCATACGCTGCTGAACTTAGCCGCCCCGCAAGAGATGTTAAATGAGAACCCCATTGTAGCCTTGAATCAAGCGTAATCCCCAGGAAAACCGTTTTATCTACAAATTCAAGTTTCTCTTTATTCAATACTATATCACAATCGCTACTTTTAACATTCGGTAAAGCAAATCTTACGCATTTCGTTTTTTTTTCATTTAACACTAAATTGTTTGCTGTGAACCAATTATGGACCTGAAGTAGGGCATTATTCACGTCATCTAGATTTTGGGCCCGTCTATTTATCTTAAAAATTAGGGAAGTGTCATCAGCGAATAACACCATATTTTGAGGTTGGTTTTTCAATAAATAGGGGAGATCATTTATATATACTAGAAAGAGGAAAGGACCCAATATTGAGGCTTGCGGTACCCCCATTTTTACTTTTAAACCCTGTGAATTAACACCATTTATTTGCACATGTTGTTGTCTATCACTCAAATAAGATTTTACCAAACTAAGTGCAAGTTTTCCTAGTCCGTAATGCTCAAGTTTCAAAAGTAATGTGTCGTGATTTACGTAATCAAATGCTTTGGAGAGGTCACAAAATATTCCAATGGCGTCTTGGGACTCTTCCCACGCAGTAAATATGTGCTTTAATAAGGTTACACCGGCGTCAGTTGTACAACGTCCCTTGGTGAAACCATACTGTTGATCGTGTAAGATTCTGTTGGTGTTAAAATGATTGAGCATTTGATTTAGCATTACCTTTTCAAACACTTTGCTAAAAACTGGCAACACGGATACAGGTCTATAATTATTTGTATCTTTACTATCTCCGGATTTAAACAGAGGTATGACTTTACTGTATTTCATTAAGTCCGGGAAAACTCCTTGATCTACACACAAATTAAAAATTAAAGCTAAGTATGGTGCTATAGTCTCAATTAAGGATGTACAAACTTTGATAGACATTCCCCAAAGATCTTCGGTCAGTTTGACTTTTATTTGCCGGAAAGCTTTAATAACTATCATAGGGTTTATGTGTTTAAATTTAAATTCAGCCGGGCAGTCAGACACATTCGCCTTTAATAAACCAATTGAGACTTCAGGAGAGGAATTAAGAGCCTCCGTAGTTTTTAACGGTATATCGGTAAAGAAATTTACAAACTCATGAGCTACTTCCTGATTAGAGCTTTTAGGACCACATGCTGTATCTAATGTGTAGCTAGTGTTACGTATTTTCTTCCTGTTAGTCTCGTTATTTATGACTTTCCAAACTGTCTTAATTTTGTTTTCTGCTGTTTTGATCTTGTTGCTAATGTGCAAGGCTTTGGCAACCTTGCATGTATTTCTAAAAATTTTTGAATACTTAGCAACATACTTGTTAAAAGTTTCAGAGTTTATATAAGGCTTAAGGCCATAAAGCTCAAATAGTCTTTCCCTACTTTTTCTGATACCTCTAGTTGCCCAATCACTAAATATAAATTTAGGGCAAATACATTTTGTCTTCTTTTCAAAAGTTTTGTTAAATTCAGTGTGAACTATTGAAAAGAAATTATCATACAATTGATTTATATTAATATCGTCCATATGATGGCTCATAACACTTAACTTGTTCTGTAGGGAAATATTATACCTCTTTAAATTATTAGTAGTTATAGGTCTAAATTGAATCTGAACTTTTTGCAATGGTATGTTACACCTAAAAGTTACAGTTTGTCCGCTATGGTCAGACGGCAAACAATTTACTATGGTTTTATCTAAGTAATCACAATTGCAGAAAACATTATCTATACAAGTAGCAGAAGATGAAGTGACTCTCGTAGGTTCAATAAAAATGTTAGTCAAGTCAAATGACTTGAAAAGATTTAATAATCGACTGCTATTAGAATTTTCTTCTAAAATATTGATATTGAAATCACCACAAATAATTATAGGTTTATCACTGGCTGCAAGTTTTGCCAGGACATCTTCCATTATTGATTCAAATAAGGAAAAGTTTTGATAGTTTGGGGGTCTGTACACACACACAATTACATGCTTATCTAGCTCAACACAAGACAGTTCGACGCAATGTTCCGCCGAGAGACCTACTATGTCATTACGTTGCTTATATTTAACACAATTTTTCAATAATATTAGGGAACCTCCACGCAGCATAGATTTACGGTTAAAACAGCTACCCACCGCATAGTTCTCATAATTAATAAGCATTTGGTAATCCTTTAGCCAATGTTCAGTAAAACAAATAATATCAAACATACTTCTTTCTAAAAATAATTCAATTTCTAATAATTATATATATATATTATATTAATGTATTCGATTAACAACAATTACCGAGAAACTTATGTAATCCAATACATTTGACTTAACATAGTGTCATCCCATACAGCTCGATCCCTAGCTATTCGGGTACACTAAGAGCCCGCCATTTGTTTGAAGTCGTCTTCCCAACGTTTACACTGTCTCCCTTTATTTCTTTTGTCGCCCCTAGGGTACCAATCGGTTATTATTTTGGTCCACTTTTCTTTCGTAGCGAGCTGCATGAAAGTCCTTGGAGGAGGCCTTTGTCGAGAGACAAGCTGCTACAGAAAATGAAACCGATTACCGATATACTAAAAGACCATAATTAGATGTAACAAGTATTGATGTAAATAGTGATTAGTATACCATGTAAGAGTAAGATTGTAAAGAGTAATAGTAATAAATTCTTATTTTATTTATTTTAATGTCATCCCTGTTGATGATGTAGATATACGAAACGTGTTGAAAGTCTAGGTCCTCTGGGCTTTAGTTCATTTTAACTGTCCTGAAAAAATATTGTTTTTCAAGTATTCATGAATTATCCATTGACTTTCGAAAACATGAACCAGACTGTATCTATGAAGTAGGGTCCTAAAATACGCATCGTTGCGGTCAACATTTTATAAATATAATCTACCAACTTTATCCTAAAATTTGTTCATTGAAACCTTCATTAATACCTGTTTTATAATTAAAATGTGTTCAGTAAAGAAGCGAGTAATTACAGACATGGCAACATGAGTGTATTTTGGAGTACCTTCACTGAAAGGTCACGCGAAAATTATTCAATTTATCCCAAAAGTGACTGACCTTTATATTTTGACTTTTCTTTATTACAGCTGTTGCTAAGCCACAAAGGTGGTTACAGATATTTTTGACCTATGTTTAAGTGCTAAATCATTCTCTTGTCCCAATTCATTTGGGGTCGGCGCAGCATGTCTTCTTCTTCCATACTTTTCTATTACTCGTCATCTCATCAGACGCCTCCTTTCGTACCATATCATTCTTCACACAGCCCATCTATCGTTTCTTTGGTCTTCCTCTTCTTTTATACCCATCCACAGTCATACTCAAAACTTTCCTCACGACATTTTCCTCGTTCCTCTGCAACACATGCCCATACCACGACAACCGATGTCCACACAACTTTTCAGTCACCGGTGCCACTTTCAACTTCGTCTTATGTACTCATTTCTTATTTTATCCACACCATACATCCTCCTTAGCATTCACATCTCAGCCACATGCAAATGCCTTTCATTCATCCCTTTTGTGGCCCAACATTCTGATCCATACAAGACAGCCGGTCTAACCATTGTTTTATAACTTAAGGCGAAGAGCCTTAAGTTTAAGGCGAATGCGGGAGTCGCAGATTGTTCCAAATTGTTTAAGTGCTAAATATACGTCCAATTACTTTTATTTGGTAGGCATTGATAGCCATGAAAATTAATAGAAATGACAGTAAGTACTTATTTTAACCTTTTCTTCATGGTGACCAGTTTTTTTTTAATTGGTTGGGTGACATGGATCGTTGATAAAAATCATTGGTGCATGATACAGAATTGGTTTTTGGGGTCTTTCTTTCTTTATCGTGTGGTTAGTGGTTAGTGCCTAACCTGGTGTCAGAGTTTCTATGCCTCTCATGGGAGTCTGACTTGGCTTTACAAAGCCGTCAAAAAATATCTCTCAGGCATGCTGGTTTCCTGTTTTCTAGTAGACGATAGTCGATAGTCTAGTAGTGTGACGACACTACTAGACTATCGCTGTTATAAGGATAAAACACCATGGTAGGTATGTATATGGTTTTCGTTATAAGCTAAATCTTCGACATAAGCTTCCGTTGCCAAAAATATTAAAGCTCGGTTTAAATGATTTAATTAAAATTGCCAAACACGATTTTTAATATTACAATTTAGGTCATCGTTCTCTCTCAACACAGACTACCTTCTAGCGGCATATAACTCCTGCACAATGAACTCATGCTGAATAGGCACAGAAATGTAAAAGTACTTGTGAATAAAAAGGTACAGAAAGCAATATATATTTTACATACGCGTACACTCCGTACCATTTATCAGGCTCCATCAATTTACAAAGCTGACTGGCTGAAAAAGTTCAATAAGTCAAGTGCTTGGAATAATTCTGTTACTAAAAAGGTAGGCAAATACTCAAGTAGATTTACTTTTTTGCTGATTTTTATTGATATAATAGATAGAATGTTTTCATAGTCAATTATATTAATGTATGTTTCGAAAAGGTCGATATTATTAGCAAAGGTTGAATATTAGTAGGTACCTACTTATTTATAATTTAACCCCGAGTAGTGGGCATTTTATAAACGCAAGTATTTTTTTTTCTTTGTACCAATGAAAAGAGAGGTCGATTGACTATTATAACATTTTAGTAACAATATGTTTGTAAGGTAGCCCGCGACATTTAAATTTTCTTACGTTTTTTGCAATTTACCGGTCAGTGTCAGGTTGATGAGGAGAGGTGAGGAGCTCGTGGCTAAATAATAATAGCCGCTCGGATCGTTCTTTAGGTTAAGCCGTGCTTGCCTAGGTTGGTCTGTGGATGGGTGACCACCCATTACATACCGAGTTTCCTCCGTACCTCGGAAAGCACGTTAAGCCGTTGGTCCCGGCTGTCATTTGTAGATCTTTGACAGTCGTTAGGTACTCAGTGGCCCAAAAAGTCTGACAACCAGTCTTATCAAGGGGTATCGTATTACCCAGTACTAACTGGGTTGTGGAGGTCAGATAGGCAGTCGCTCCATGTAAAATACTGGTATTCAGCTGCATCCGGTTAGACTGGAAGCCGACCCCAACATAGTTGGGAAAAGGCTAGGCAGATGATGACCGGTCAGTGTCAGGTTGTACGTTGTACAAAATATGATTCGCGACCGTAGTGCTTATGTGTTTACGGAATTATAATCACCCTCTAAGTTCATTTAATCCCATCGAATGACTATTTCATGAAAAAGTCACACCTCTGCTTGAACCTTCGGGGATAAAAGTTTGATATATTCAAATGTAAAATCAAAAGTCATTTATTCAAATTAGGCTGATATTCAGCACTCTTTACACGTCAATGTTACATGAGCCAGAGTCACCAAAGCGCCCGCCTTCCGGTCTAGTAACCACAATACTCCTTACATTAAGTTAAATTTAAAATAGGTGCGCTTGTATTCAAGCTGTAACTGAGCACCAGAATTAGAAGAAAATTAGGCCACGAATCATATTTTAATCAACATACAACCTGACACTGACCTGCAAATTGCAAAAAAATGCTTCCCCCTTAACTACTAAGCTTGGTAAAGAGATTGTTGACCACAATTGTTATTAGCATTTGCAAAGACGTTGCTGTCTATACTCTTGACATAATACCTTTGTCATCCCTAAAACAATGACCTTTTCCTAGATCATCGGCCTAGCCTTTTCCCAACTATGTTGGGGTCGGTTTCCAGTCTAACCAGATGCAGCTGAATATCAGTATTTTACATTGAGCGACTGCCTATATGACCTCCACGAATCAGTTAGTTCTGTGTGCTACGATATCCCTTGGTAAGACTGATTGCCAAACTTTCAGGCCACTGACTACCTGTAACGACTGTCAAAGATCTACAATTGACGGCCGGGTGTAACGGCTTATCATGCTTGCCGAAGCACGGAAGAAACTCGGTATGTAATGGATGGTCACTTCAGTTTATCCGTGATCATTGCGCTTGAAACAGCGCCGAAATATCGGGAACTCGAAACAATCAGCAAACATGGTAAATACCTCATTTCTCATGGATATACTTCGTCAGTCGACAACCTAGGCTTATGTCGGATTCTTACCGCCTAAAACCCCACGGTCCTATCACAATCATGAGGCAAAAGCCCAAAAGATACTTAGTACAGACGCCACCACATCAAGCTACCCGAAACTGTCAAATTTTCCCAATCAACCTTGAACCTAATGCTTTAGCGATAAAGTTGAAAATCTATGAAAGAAATTTGACAGAACTTACTACTGTCACTTACGGGATATCTTCCGTGATTGTTCCTAATTTTGAGCTCCCGATATTTCGACGCTGTTAATCGTGGGTTGACTGGAGAATGCGGGTGGATGGAAAATAAACAATGAACAAACACGGAAGATATCCCGTAAGTGACAGTATAAGTTTAGTTTTAAACCGTGAAACCTTAAAACAGTGTTTGAAATTTGACAGATTGTAAATACAATGTCAGTGTGGAGCCCCTCTGCAGGATATGCCCCACCTCCTTTCTTGCCCATCAAGAACAACCACCTGCATCTTAAAGGATTTTAACGAAGCCAACGACAGAGCTGTAGAATACAATAGACTGGTCGGGTATTATTTGAGTCTATCAACACGCAAAGAAGAAGAAGACAGATTGTAGTAGCTTGATGTCCTGTTGTCTGTACATTCACACGTACCC
Source organism: Noctua janthe (assembly GCA_910589295.1). Taxonomy (NCBI): domain Eukaryota; kingdom Metazoa; phylum Arthropoda; class Insecta; order Lepidoptera; family Noctuidae; genus Noctua; species Noctua janthe. The sequence continues at coordinate 13,776,477 of OU342575.1, read as the reverse complement.
CGCCATGCCTAACGGGCTCTGCCACCAAATACAGCCCATCCCACGACCGCACGTCCTCTCGTAAACCCACAGTAAACACCTCCTACTAAATATTCACTGAACTTCGAAATACATTACTAAATCAATAGTATTAAATATACTTTATGAACACAATCCGCCGCAAATATTAATTTATTGTCGCTTTGGTTTCGTAATTATTAACAATTTCATTAGGGATGCTCACAAATTGTTCCGTTTTCAACGCTTTTGTCAATTTATACATATTTGAAAGGATTATTAATATGTTATTCGGTGTGTTATCAAGCTATTTTCAATGTATGTGATGACTTTTGAATTATTTATTAACACGGGATGAAAAACCGCGGGAAAAGTTTTAATTTTTTGGGTTGGAAGTACGTCATGTCAGCGAATGTGTTATAAATTGTTCAATTAAATAAATTAACAAGAGTTTCTGGCATATTTTACAGTTGTGGACTTAATTAATGCCTTGGGCATTTTCTACCTGTCAACCATTGGTAAACCAGATAAAATTTTCATAACATAATATCTCGCCTGTTATTCCTGAAGGGTTAGGCTGAAGTGTACCTAATAGTACATCCACATTTCGCCATTTATGTTTAAGTCCCATGTATTCGAGGGCGAGCTTATTACCATCAACCGGGCACAAATCCAGACTCCGTGGCTGCTTCTGGGAAATTCCTGATGAAAAAAAAAGAAAAAGAAAAACTCAAAAACAATTTACCCGAACCGGGAATCGAACCCGGGACCTCATGCTCAGCAGTCGCGATTGCGACCTCTAGACAAAAATAAATATAAATATTTTTATTTTTTTTGAATATTTTCCAAAATCTTCACTTAACTGAGGAACTTTTGTCTTCAGCACTGTAAACCACCATGTTTTATTTAGACAATAATAACAAACAAAAAAGGATTATACTCAGCATCACAAAGGTTGTCACACAAACACCTACAAAGGTGAAACACCTAGATATACAACCGAAAAAACTGCGAGTATCACCCAAAAGTCTTACTCAAACTTGTTCACTCTTCCCGGCCCTAATTCAAAAAAGGATCTTGAGAAGCAAAACAAATCATAGTAAAACAGCAAGTGTTTGCTCTATAAAGTAGAATAAGGTCCGAACATCGTGTTTATTCACACATCACGAAAGATTGAACGTGTTCCCTTATAAGCCGGGTAGGGTCCTGATCAATGATTGCATAATGTCGACGCGTAGTTTTTTTTTGTTGTTGTTTAAAATCGACGTGACAAAGGAGTACCGTAGGAAAAAATACGATGAGATAAGACGTCTCTCTGGTTGAGTGGTTTGTGACCACTGACCGTGAGGTCTTGGAACTGATCCTTTTTTTTTTTTTTTTTTTTTTTTCCCCACTCTGGGCGGAGCGGAAAGGAGTGTCAGACTTGTACTGACTAAAACCCATCCATGTTCCTTCTTTGCCCTTTGTGTTCCAGGGCCACGGTATCTCTTTCGAACAGTCCCGCAGCCCTGGCAGGCATCGGCCCATGCGGACCCCTACGTGGTTGCTGACATCTCTTTGAGGCGCGCGTGGAACACGAACGCGCCGTCGACACGGCCTGTCGTCATAAGACGGCCGGACGGCGAGCTAGCCCATAACTCGCCGTCCACAGGCCCATTGGAACTGATCCTAGTATCTGGAAGTATTATTGAATACGAGATAAGATGTCTCTCTGTTTGAGTGGTTTGTGACCACTGACCGTGAGATCTTGGAACCGATTCTATAGTATCTGGAAGTATAATTGGGTGATCTATTAGACTATCAGAGGTGCTTGCCTAGGTTGGTGCGTGTATGGGTGACCACCCATTACATACCGAGTTTCCACTGTGCCTCGGAAAGCACGTTAAGCCGCTGGTCCGGCTGTCATTTGTAGATCTTTGACAGTCGTTACAGGTAGTCAGGGGCCCGAAAATCTTACCAAGAAGTATCGTATTACCAAGTACTAACTGGGTTGTGGAGGTCAGATAGGCAGTCGCTTCATGTAAAGTAATAGTATTCAGCTGCATCTGGTTAGACTGGAAGCCTCCAATTTGGTTGGGAAAAGGCTAGGCAGATGATATTAGACTATCAGACTCATTACTAGAGGTAGACTAAAATAAAGATTAAGTTACGCGTCTGATTCCGGCTTGAGAGAATTTTTAATAGCAGCTCGAAGTAAATTTCCCAATTATAGTTCTTTATCACTGAATGAGACTTTCAGATAACTTGTTTAAATGTGGGTGTAGATCACATCTATCTTGAACTATCTTTCGATACAAATTAAGAGCGTTTACGACTTACAGCATTTCATAAAAACTTTTCAAATCCTTTTTTTTTTCAAAATGACTGGACCGATTTAAATGAAACTTTATACGCATAAAAAAATATTAAAAAAAAAAACACAACTTACTGACGTTGCTCAAAAAGCCGCTAAGCTAAAGTGGGACTGCGCTGGCCATGTCTGCCGCATGCCTGACAAGCTGTGGGCCAAAATAACCTCAATGTGGAGCCCGATACAGCCAGAAGGCGACGCGGTAGACCTAGCAGCAGATGGCGGGACGAGCTGGAAAAACTAACGACCTGTGGTCTGGAGAGAGGCCTTTGCCCAGCAGTGGGATGACGCAGGATAACAGTATCAGTATCATATGCATAAGCAGGAATAAATGAAATATGTCTAAAAAGTTATCAGAGAACATTTTCGAAAAATAGTGTTACAGCTAAATTAGTCCGATTTTAGATTTTCCATAGAAACAGAAATTTCCAATTGTTTTTTTTTTTACAAGACATTTCCAAAATGTTCTCTGATAACTTTTTAGACTTATGTATCTTGCCTATACGTATGAAGTTTCATTAAAATCGGTTCAGTCATTTCTAAAAAAAGGACTTGAAAGTTTGTATAAAATGCCGTAGTCGTAAACGATCTTAACACACACAACGCCAGAACGGTACAGTTCAAAACACTAACATACGTTAACTAGATTGACTTACGCTAATTACCATGTCGTTTTAGCAAAGCCAGTTACAGCCAGTTACTAAAGACTTGTATACTAAAATTTGAGTGTAACTTCACTCTAATTTTAGTCCAAACGCTTACTCCACTGGTGTTTTTATTTAACCAAAATTGCAAAGGCCCATTGAGTGGAAACAATCGAAAATCAATTTCAATCCTCTTTTCTTAGCACCGGGTAGGTCAAGGTCTATGAGGTAATTCTCAGTCCAAACCACAGCCCCAAAACTTAGCCAATCTTCTGGGGCATTGAATTATTTGAAGCCTCGTGACGTGGCCTTGAAGGCCTAGGCCTCCATTGAGTTATAATCGATAGCTTTGTTAGTTTGGCGGTGGTAACCTGCGGAGGGATTCTCATTACATTTGCTTAGTGATTGGTTTTATGTTTGAGAGAGAAAGTCACATAATTGAGTCGTGGCTAAATAATAACAGACGCTCGACGATCTTCAAGGTCAAGCAGGGCATCCTGAGGCCGTTCTTAGATGGTATCTGATCACTGACAATCTTTAACTCTTTACTGTAATCTTTAGGGCCTTGAAAAGCACGATTCTAGCTTTCCTTCGCATATCTTTGACAGCCGTAACGAGTAGTTAGAAGCCCGAAATTCTGGCAATCAGTCTTACCAAAGGGTTTCGTATCACCCAGTACTAATTGGGTTGTAAAGGTCAGATAGACAGTGGCTTCATGTAAAATACTGTTATTCAGCGGTATCCGGTTAGACTGTAAGCTTTTATTGTGCTAAACAATAAACGCTGCCTCGTTGGTCCAGTAGTTGCAATCGCGACTGTTGAGTATTAGGACCTGGTTTTGATTCCCGGTTCGGGAAAAGTGTTATTGGGTTTTTCCATCAGGTATTTCTCAGTAGCATGCACGGAGTCTGGATTTGGGCCCGGTTGATGGCAATAGGCTCGCCCCCTGTTACATGGGACTTAAACATAACTGGCGAAATGTGGGTGTTAGTTACGCCTTTGCCTAACCCTTTGGTTTTACAGGCGTGATGTTATGTAAAAAAATTGTATTTCGATTAAATTTCCCTTTAATAGGGTTTCCGTGTTGATGGAAAATGGGTAAACTGTTTTACATTTATTATTTTGTGGGTCGATTTTTGTGTTTCTTGGACTTCCGGTTCCGGGGTTATTAAGGATTATTAATGATACTCGTACGATAGCTTTCAATAATATAGATTATGCAGACAGGCTTGATTTAATTACATGTTTACGGTTGAAAATGTTGACGTTCGTTTACTGAAAATATTTTTTGTTAGGCATTACTGTACTGCTAGTAAAACAGGCACATTCAAGAAATGAAAATGTGGAAAAAAAATTGCCGTAATAGAATTATTGTTAATTGTCGAAGGTGGATAAGATGGATGTATTTATAGCTCGAAGAATGATCAAGCTGAAGTGGCATTGGTCTAGTTACATTTACCGTAGAACCGATGACCGTTGAGGTAGACGTGTTCTTGAGTGGAGACCGCGATTCGGCTACCATAACGTGGGTCGTCCTCAGGCTAGCTGGAGCGACGATCTTCGTAGCTAGTAGCAGCTGGATGAGAGTTGCCGAGAATCGAGTAGCATAGCATAGCATAAGCATAGCATAAGCATAGTCAGCCTATAATGTTCCCACTGCTAGGACACAGGCCTCCTCTCTGTGAGAAGGAATGGGCTATAATCCACCACGCGGGCCCACTGCGGGTTGGTAGATATCACATGTCTTCGAATTTTTGGTTCTAGGACATGCCGGTTTCCTCACGATGTTTTCCTTCACCGTTTTGAGAGCAGTGGTGATGAAATAAATTACACAAAGTAATGCGCCTGGCTGGGTTCGAACCCACGACTTACTGCCTTGCTTGACTGCAATCGAGTAGAATGGCGTGCAATTATCTATTCATACACATATTTATTAATACAAAGTACAAAACTGTTTTACGTCCGTCACATCACTACCTCAGGTTCAGTTGAAAATCAGGCAGTTTGCTGAACTGGGCTTATTTGGCGCAGCCGTGAGACACACAATATTACCTTTTTTATATTAGGCTGCCCTGTCCCACTGCTGGGTAAAGGTCTCCCCCATGGCTTTCCAATCCTGCTTACAATTTGCCCTCTCCGATCAATCTGTTAAGAATAAGTCCAGATCGTCAGCGTTTCTTGGGCCTGCCTCTTCAGACACCCATTGTGTGACTTTCTGATTAGATTTAAGTATTTTATATTGTTATTTGTACTGTATGGTGTCGGACGTAAAGAATAGCACCATCCCATATCTTCCCGTGGGTGTCGCAAGAGGCGACTAGGGGACTTACCAGAGAATGGGCAGCAGCGTTCTCTGTGCTTTTTTAACAACCGTACTGCGATCGCCAACCCGCCTGCCACGCCTTTTGGGGGAGGCCTATGTCCAGCAGTGGACGTCTTTCGGCTGAAATGATGATGATGATGATTTTATATTGTGTTTTGTGCATTTGGGGCGTGTGCCAAATAAATATGATTTCTTTCTTTCATTTGGTAATGCCTCTGTGCAGCAGTGGATAGCTGTGTGATGTTGATGGTCATGTAAGACTTTAGCCTAGAATTCTACGTTGTAATCGTACCCATGATAGAGGCACAATCTCTCAAGTGTTTCATGTTTAAAAAACAAATGACAAGCGCCACACAATTTTCAAAGGACGTAAGTTTATTGCAGAGAAGACGTCTTTTTTATAAAAAAACGTTGCAGAGACAGGAAAAGCCTTTGTAGTGTACACACTTTAGAATTTTCTTTATTTTATGCCTTTGTGGAGAGTTAATTCTCTGTTTTGTGGTGAAGAAATGACCTGTCTTTTTGCTCGTGTGCCAGGAGCCTTGATAAATATGTTAAGAGGCTCTCGCTCTATCAGTAATAGGAAAGGTGGTGAACTGGTATACTGAATGAGGAGGTCAGGAGTTCGATTTTACGGTCAAGCAGAAAAGAAGTTGAGCGATTTTTAAACACATTCCTTTTCTACATAGCCAGCGGATGACACATTTTCCAATTGCCATTTTCATTCCGAATTGTGACAGTACATAGTCGAGGGAAGATCAGGTCGCAAGTGAAAAATTAAAGAAAAAAAAGATGGGAACCACTTTTGTTCCTTTACTGTACCTACCACAATTCTTTTCGTAGTTTACTTTTGTGCATAGATAAAGTGGTAAATGATGCCGTGACGTCTGACAGGGGAGAATGGAAGAAGAAAACGTGTTGCGCCGACCCCAAGTAGAATGGGACAAGGGCAGGATGATAATGACTTTTGTGGTTTCCTGAAATATATATTTATCTTCAAATGTAAAGCTGAGTATTTCAATCAATTACCGCACAAATTCTCCGCTGGGTAGGCACCTCTTAGATACAAAAGCGGAGATATTCACTATTCAGTCTAGATAGATTGCAAGCGTGAGGTTTTCGGTTTGATCACCAGGTCAGGCTATGTGCTGCTGAATTTTTCCATTGAGAAATTCTCAGTAGCAGCAAGTCTGGTTTTGAGTCCATTCATGACGATAAGGTCACCCTTCCTAAAATTCCATGATAACCTTGAACATAACTGGTGAAATGTGGATGTACATGTCTGCCGAACACGTGTTGATGTTATATTATATATAGGTTTTTTTGAAGTTTGAATTTTGCCCGGTTGATGGCAATAGGCTCACCACTATTACATGGGACTTAAACATAACTGTCAAAATGTGAGTGCACTAATGGCTACACTTCTGCCTAATCCTTCAGGGATTACAGGCGTGATGTTATATAAGTAGGTTTTTTTAAATCGAAATAATACCACGTTCTATCACAAGGATATAGGAGAACGTGTTTAAAATAACATTTATCAGGAGTGAAACGTGTTCAGGATGGTTGAGCATGGAGCTCCCACGGGATCTGTTACACCTAATCACTACTGAACCCCTTTTCATCCCCTGCTCGAATGGGATGAATTCGGTAAAGAACTTCCTATGTTTTTGTTTGTTGGCTCTTTGGTGTTATATTTTTGATGTTATACAACATTAGTTTTAGTATATGCGAAACCTGAAACACGTGTCTAGTGTATTTTTATGTAAAGAATCTATGTACAAAATTTCAAAACTGTATCATGAAAAATCACAAAATTATAAGCTTGTTCTGTTACCTGGTTCTCCGCACAAAACCGTGGTAACTACGCGAAGCCGCCGCAGGCGCGCCTCCAACGTCTTCTTGAGGTCATTGATAATAATAATTTGGCAATGGGCACCAAAATGATTGCAATAGGTACTTAGTGTCGCTCGGTGCCCAATTTGTAGCATTTTATAAATATTTTTGGGACAAAATAAACATGGTTTAAAAATTATTGGAATCGATTCAGTTACTTATTCTGAACAAACTATATTCAGGTTTCGTATATACTAAAAATAATGTTGTATACGGGATGTAAATGCACACTTCACGAAGCCGTCAACCAAACATTTTGTACATCAAACTAAGTAACCCTACAAAAAAATTATTGCTGGGAAGCAATTTTTTTTTGGGGTGAAAAATCACGTTTTACGGTAAAACTCAATGTAACGCACTCAAAAAATTGTGCTGATGGATGCTTTGAATAGTAAACAAGTCATTGAGGTAATTAAAGTAATTACCTTAAAAACTAGTATTAAAAAAAAACTTGGTACGTTGACCTCCAATATCTCCGTAACTAGAAGGTTCCCAGGTATGGTCCAGAACAAAAAAAATATCGCAATGAAGGAGAGAACAAGTGCCTTTCGACTTCGTTAAGGGTCTGTTTACACCCTTTATTGTTCAACAGTTAAGCATGTAGGCTGTGAGTCTGGTGACTAAAACCCATATCTTAATTAATAAATTCCTCGTCCAATATGTAAGTAAAAGCAAATTAAAAAAAAATGAAGCGCCATTAGCGTACGAGTATCATGTTCGAATTTATCAACCATAATTTATATTTCGACGATGTGATTTCTGTTTTTGTACATATGTTTTAGTGAGTAGGTCGTTGAAGTGCTATATAAATAAATAAATGCAACTATTTTTTCCAGATTATTTGAGTAGGCCATCCGTAGGTCCACCTCAAATAATGAGCTGACATGAGATTTGAGCATCATAAATCAAGATTAACTAAGTTACAAACATAGCATAGGATAGGAACTCGTGGCTAAATAATAACATCTGTGCGGGTCGATCTTTAGGTTAAGCCGTGCTTGCCTAGATTGGTCTATGGATGGGTGACCACCCATTACATACCGAGTTTGATAAAGCACGTTAAGCCGTTGGTCCCGGGTGTCATTATTAGATCTCTGACAGTCGTTAGGTAGTCAGTGGCCCAAAAACTCTGACAACCAGTCTTACCAAGGAGATATCGTATTACCCAGTACTAAACTGGGTTGTGGAGGTCAGATAGGCAGTTGCTACATGTAAAATACTGGTATTCAGCTGCATCCGGTTAGACTGGAAGCCGACCTTAACGTAGTTGGGAAAAGGCTAGACAGATGATGACAAACGGGTACAAATTAGGAATCCTCCAACCAGAAGAGCCAATTATCACTTAACTCCTCAAAAATAACACTAGCAATTCAAATCACTTGCTCCATTAACCCGACGAGCTGATAAAATGAATAAAAACAATAGAAAGAAAGAACAAACGAGAGAAACCGTTAATCCGTCCAATTCCGTCTGCAATAAATATCGCGAAAAGCTAAAAAAAACGTCTCTTGCATATTAATTAGTATAAAAAGCTTTTCTTTGATTTAAATTTTATGTTCTTTGTGAGGCAGTAAACAAAACTTAGGATATTTTGCTTTTAACCTTGGTTGTGGACGCACGGGCTTGTTGGTTGGCGAGCAAGTATAGGGCAGAAGGTCAATTTTTATTACATCTGTCGTAAATGTCCATTAAGGTAGTGGAAGGTCCGGAGCGAGAGGGAATGGGAAGCCGTCACCTCCTTCTGCGAAACAGTCATGCTAGTGAAGGAGGTGGCGGGACGTGAGAGGGAAAGAACCTCACGTCCCAGCCGCCGCGAGAGACGCCCTGGGCGTCGGGGGTCGCGTGGTGGCTCCCGGCCACCGTAAGCGCGGGCCTGAGGACGGCGATTTATGGGCCAGCTCGCCGTCCGGCCGTCTTATGACGACAGGCCATGTCGACGGCGCGTTCGTGTTCCATGCGCGCCTCAAAGAGATGTCAGCAACCACGTAGGGGTCCGCATGGGCCGATGCCTGCCAGGGCTGCGGGACTGTTCGAAAGAGATACCGCGGCCCTGGAACACAAAGGGCAAAGAAGGAACATGGATGGGTTTTAGTCAGTACAAGTCTGACACTCCCTTCCGCTCCGCCCAGAGGGTGGGTGGGGGGGGGGGTCATTTGATGATTTCCCATCCGAAAAAAAAATAAAAATAATAAGAGGTAGTGGAAACGATGATTCACGTAATGAAAACCCATTTAACATGAAGGCGTCAGAATAAAAATTTTCTTACGTTTTTTGCAATTTGCAGGTCAGTAGGTCAGTGTCAGGTTGTATGCTGATGAAAATATGATTTGCATCCGTAACGCGTGTGTAGAACTATTGTTGGGAGATCACGATTGAAACGGACGATCTTGTTATATATACAAGTTTGATTCTTTAGTAAATTAATAATTATAGTTTCAAAAATAGCAGAGCGTGACACTAAGAGACGCACGCACTCGAATTCAACTGTCGTGTGAATGGACCGAGAGCCGCGACGATTAACGTCCGAACCGATGAATTGTTATTTTGAATGCGCGTCATGCACGTGTACAATTATAATCATTAAAATCATCATTCAACCCTCTATGTTAATTTAACCCCATCGAATGACTTTTGTATGAAATAGTTATTGAATGGAACTAAATGAACTTAATTTTTTAATATTTTTACACGCAATCACTGCGTAGGGAATTACTGCTGTTATGTTCAGCTGTGCTGTTTTGTGCTGTTTGCTGCTGTAGTGTGTTGTGGCTGACGTCCGGTGTACAGAATCGGAAGGTCGCAGGTTCAAACCCTGCTCGCACTCGATTTTTTCTTTCCATATCGAAAACAGCTTAAATGAACTAAGTCTGCAAATTGCAAAAAACTTAAGAATATTGGAATTTCGCTGGCTACCCTGACGCTTTCACCTTATCATTTGCCTCGTTGGTCTAGTGGTCGCAATCGCGACTGCTGACCATGAGGTCGTGGGTTCGCTTCCCGGGTCGGGCAAATTGTTTAGGTTTTTCTCAGTAGCAGCCACGGAGTCTGGATTCTGACAATAGGCTCGCCCCCTATTACATGGGATTTAAGCATAACTGACGATAAATGGGTGTACTATTAGGTACACCTCTGCCTGACCTTTCGGGGATTACAGGCGTGATGTTATGTTTAGGAAAATTACCTTTGTTACTGCGCTCTGTGCCTAAGAAAGAAAATTAAGTATGTCATTGTTTCCGATAGTTGTGAGTGTTACGGGTGGTCAGAGGCCGACCGCTTTAATGAGTCCTCCACCTTGCCCCATCAAAGGCACACAAAGCGTCCACAAAGTCCTCACAATATCCCACAGGTTTATTTGCTTTAAAATAACCATAATCCAGAAATATTGCATTAGTCTCAAAATTAATTGGTGAAACTTCTGCATTAACCTTTTTTGGTCAAAAATTCAATAGATTACTCGTAATTGTGATAAAAAAACTTTGCAAATTCTATTACAGTTGTTTATTCATGATGTAAATATGAAATATCGAAGAGTGATTATTCTTTGATATTTGTAAAGGTTAATTTTAGATTATTTTCTCGAAAACGAGGTTGTTAAATGTATGATCTTGAGATCGAGTACAAAGTCAGTTTGAATAGTGTATTGATATGGTGTCGACTGAAAAGGTAAGGGTGGCCATACTAGGCGCGGGCCTGTGGACGGCGAGTTATGGGCTAGCTCGCCGTCCGGCCGTCTTATGACGACAGGCCGTGTCGACGGCGCGTTCGTGTTCCACGCGCGCCTCAAAGAGATGTCAGCCACTAAATAGGGGTCCGCATGGGCTGATGCCTGCCAGGGCTGCGGGACTGTTCGAAAGAGATACCGTGACCCTAGAACACAAAGGGCAAAGAAGGAACATGGATGGTTTTAGTCAGTACAAGTCTGACACTCCCTTCCGCTCAACCCAGAGTGGGAGGGGAAGGGAATCATCAAATGATCCCCCGATCATTTGATGATTTCCCATCCGAAAAAAAAGGGTAGCCGTACACGGGCAGTTCTTATGAAGTTGGATCAGCTTCCTTTCAATGTGTGTGTGTATGTGACTGAAGATGGTTTTTTTCAACGCATTTTCGGTGCCACGAATTTTATTAATACTGCAGCCGTCTCTCGCATCTCGCAACATGGGAATCATTATCAGGCCCTTGTAGACATACAACAAAAGTCATATCTTCCCCTTTCGACAACGAAAGGGTGACGTTTGACATGAATTGATTTGAAAACGAAAACATAATCACAGTTTTTGGAATGTATATCAATAGGAACACACCACTCCCGATCAATAAAGACATTTTCAGGAATTGAATGAGGTACGGAATGAATTTTGGTAAGAGACACCTATTTGGGGTGGGAAATGTTAAAAATATAATAATAATATAAAAACCGAAGTGTTGGGAAGAGGAGTACTTATAGTAGATACACACATATCTTACCAGCTATCTATATGCCCCATGGAGGAGCTCGTGGCTAAATAATAACAGCCGCACGGGTCGATCTTCAGGTTAAACCGCGCTTGCCTCCGTTGGTTCGTGGATGGGTGACCACCCATTACATCCCGACTTTCTCCGTGCTTTAGAAAGTACTTTAAGCCGTTGGACCCTGCTACCATTTGAAGATCTTTGACAGTCGTTGCAGGTAGTTAGTGGCCCGAAAGTCTGACAACCAGTCTTACCAAGGGGTATCGTATTACCCAGTACTAACTGGGTTGTGGAGGTCAGATAGGCAGCCGTTCCATAAAAAAATCGAAAATTCAGCTGCATCCAGTAAGATTAGAAGCTGACCCCAATAAGTAGGGAATACGCTAGGCAGATTATGACCTGACGTGAAAAACAAACCACAAGAAGATTTCATAACATGATTGTGTAAAACATTACCCTTCTTCTGACGCAGTCGGGTAAAAATACTTTGGCTCGCATCAACAGTATACCGAGCAGGAATCAAACTATCCACACACATCCCTAAATTTATTAGACAGAAGAACGCTACTACCTATCCTCCAGCAGAAACCAATAGGACCATACATATTCTATGGCACAAATAACCGAAGCATGAATGCATGGCGCTAACACAATGGCGTCGCATCAATGGCATACCCGGCCATTCGGTGTGGCTAACGATCTGAAGACGTTTGCAACTCAATATTGAAATTATCTAGCTTCTTCTTTCTGTTCCGGTTATAGGAAATTGAGATTTTATCTAAGAACTTCTAAGTTAAGTTTTAAGTAAAACTCGCTGGTGCCCGCGACCTTCGTCCGTGTGTTTTTTTTTTGTACGGAACCCTAATCCTTTTTCTAAAATAAAATTCTACGTTAGTCCTTGTAACATCAGCTATCTGCCAGTGAAAGTCTTGTCAATCGGTCCAGCCGTTTTGGAGATTAGGCGGAATAAACAAATAGACAGTTAGACAGACAGCCAAAAAATTTTATTTGTATAGATGAATTTAAAACACCTAATCAAAGACAGAGTTTCTTCTAAAAAATATCGGCCTATAGGAATATACTGGATATAGGCCTCTCCGAACGCAAGCCGATCCCCGTTTAACTCAATCCCCGGCCTGCAAAAATAAAATGACATAATGACATAGTTTTCCACCTTGTATCTAGTTAGAGTTACGTTATCTCTAACCTCTAGTAAATGAAGTCCCAGTAAGAAAATGTCAATGAATAATTCGAATAATATACTGGGTGTAAGGGACACCTACGCTAAAACGGTTACAACGTATTCAGAACATCATTCTGAACACCCATAGAAATTTTTCGTCGGTGTTTTTTAGTAGCCTATACTGTCCCACTGCTGGGCACAGGCCTCCCCCAATTCCTTCCATGTGCTCTTTTCGTTTCTCCTCAAACTAGCCATCGCGGTACGCGTCCAGATCTTCTCGCCACCTCTGGGCCGGCCTCGGCGGCGCCGTCCGTCTTCCGGCAACCATCGTGTGAAGACATTGTGACCCTCCCAATCCCATTTTAGCCAAGCTGCCTTCTTGCCAACGTCCCCTATGCCCGTTTTGGAACGCAGCGTGGTGGTAAAAACCCTGTCTTGTCTTTTGACACCCAGAACGCTGCGTTCCATTGGCCTTTGGAAAACTCCAAGGCGCAACTTCTGAGTCTCGGTGATTGACCAGGTCTGAGCACCGTAGGTTAGGTTATTTAAAAAAAAATGCTGTTTCCTACTAAACTGCAATTACAAACAGTTGGATCAGTTGTTTTTTTTTTTTTTTTTTTTAATTTCTGATGAAAAATTTCTATGGGTTCAGAATGATGGAATGATTACGTGGTAACCGTTTTACCGTAGGTGTCACTTCCACCGTCTATATACTCTATATGCACTTAGATTATGTACAAATTACCTATTTAGGTAACATAACATAAACTTCGTATATACTCGTAGGATTCGACGTAGGTAACTTAAACATTGAATGAGTCTTTCAAAGCCGATTTAAAACTCAACGTAACCCAATATTTTCTCGTGGAGGACGTGGTGAGCGCTCTGTTCCCTTCGCGAGGGGAGCATCCTCCCCCGCCTATGGCTCCGCCGCCGCGTGCGGTGCCGGAAGCGGACCACACCGATGACGATGACGACGTTCCGGAGGTGACTGGGGTAGACCTGAGAGTGGCGGTACGCAGGCTGAAAGCCAGAAACACCGCCCCGGGACCCGATGGCTTGCCTGGCAAAGCCTGGGTCCTGGCCTCCGAGGCTCTCGGGCCCCGACTGGAAGGGCTCCTAAGCGCATGCTTGGAGAGAGGCCAGTTTCCGCTTCGTTGGAAGACGGGGAAGCTGGTCCTCATCCGGAAACCAGGGCGCCCTGCGGACTCTCCGTCCGCATACCGGCCCATCGTGTTGCTCGACGAGGTGGGCAAGCTCTTCGAAAGAGTCATTGCCAACCGCCTTGCCGGGCACCTTGCGGGGATGGGACCGGATCTTGCGGAACACCAGTTTGGTTTCCGCAAGGGGCGCTCCACGGTGGACGCCATCATGCGCGTGAGAGCCCTCACGACGGGGGACGCGGTGTCCCGGGGCGGGGTCGTCTTGGCGGTGTCTCTTGACATCGCCAACGCCTTCAACTCCATGCCCTGGAGCTGCATTAGGGAGGCACTCCGGTATCACCGGGTGCCAACCTACCTTCGTCGTGTGGTCGGGGACTACTTGACGGATAGGGCCGTCATCTACCCCGGTCAGAGCGGAGAATGGAACCGGCGAGAGATGTCGTGCGGTGTTCCACAGGGATCGGTTCTAGGACCGGCCCTGTGGAACATCGGTTACGACTGGGTGCTGCGCGCCGACCTCCCTACCGGCGTCAGCGTAGTTTGCTACGCTGACGACACGCTGGTACTGGCACAAGGGAGGTCGCACGAGGCGGCGGCCGAAAACATGACACGCGGGGTTGCGATAGTCGTGGATAGGATCCGGCAATTGGGTCTCGAGGTGGCATTGCACAAGTCCGAGGCCATGTGTTTTCATGGGCCTCGGAATGCGCCACCGTCGGGATCCCTACTGACGGCAGGAGGGGTTTCCATCGGCGTCGGGTCGACGTTGAAGTACCTAGGACTCGTCCTCGACAGCCGGTGGAACTTCGTGGAGCACTTCCGACGTTTGGCTCCCAAACTGGAACGGACAGGGGCTGCCTTCAAGCGGCTCTTGCCCAACCTGAGGGGTCCAAACGCCTCCTGCCGGAGGCTATACGCGGGGGTCGTGCGGTCCATGGCCCTTTACGGGGCCCCGGTGTGGGCGCGTTCTTTAAGGCGGCAAGCCGCCCACTACCTGAACGCGCCCCAAAAGGTGATAGCCATAAGGCTAATCCGGGGGTACCGCACGATCTCCGGCGAGGCGGCTAGCCTCCTTGCCGGATTGCCGCCATGGGATCTGGAGGCGATAGTCCTCGCGCGCCTGCATGAATGGCGCGCGGAGGCACTACGTCGGGGGGAAACTCCGCTGCCGCGGCAAATTGCCGCTCAGCGGACAGACCTCCGGCGTGATATCATGGCGACATGGAGAGAGCGACTGTTGCAACCCCGTGCAGGGCACGCTACCATAGTGGCGATAAGTCCCCTCTTTGAGGAGTGGCTAGAGAGGCGCCACGGCGCCCTCACCTACCGCCTGACGCAGATCCTCACCGGACACTACTTGTTTCGGGAGGTTCTTGCACCGAATCGGGCGGGAGGAAACGCCCGGGTGTTTCCACTGCGAGGATCGTCCGGAGGACACGGTGGAGCACACCGTAGAGGTCTGCCCCGCTTGGGCGGAGCACCGCCGTGTCCTAGTAGCGGCGATTGGCGGCGGCGATCTCTCGCGTCCGGCCCTGGTTCAAGCCATGGTCCGGAGCGAGAGGGAATGGGAAGCCGTCACCACCTTCTGTGAAGCAGTCATGCTAGTGAAGGAGGTGGCGGGACGTGAGAGGGAAAGAACCTCACGTCCCAGCCGCCGCGGGAGACGCCCTGGGCGTCGGGGGTCACGTGGTGGCTCCCGGCCACCGTAGGCGCGGGCCTGTGGACGGCGAGTTATGGGCTAGCTCGCCGTCCGGCCGTCTTATGACGACAGGCCGTGTCGACGGCGCGTTCGTGTTCCACGCGCGCCTCAAAGAGATGTCAGCAACCGAGTAGGGGTCCGCATGGGCCGATGCCTGCCAGAGCTGCGGGACTGTTCGAAAGAGACACCGTGGCCCTGGAACACAAAGGGCAAAGAAGGAACATGGATGGGTTTTAGTCAGTACAAGTCTGACACTCCCTTCCGCTCCGCCCAGAGTGGGGGGGGTCATTTGATGATTTCCCATCCAAAAAAAAAAAAAAAAAAAAAAAAAAAACCCAATATTTTTCTTTTGTTTATTTTTGTAAATCACATATTATTATGAATACTTACTTTTCAAACACACTTTATTTAATTTCCCTAACAAATCAGCGCCAAAAGAAATGAAACTTTACGTGTTTGTAATGAAATCTCAGCAATACGATGAATTCATTACCTAGGTACTACAACTTTATTACGTTCAAATCTGTTGTCTGTCTCTTGTATACTTTTTATTTGTTCTTTTTATTTATTTGTACTTTCAGAGAATTTTAATTGTACTTTAGTATTTGATGAGGACTTTAACCTCATTAAAGTAATATCTTTTTATTTGTTCATCATCATCATCATCATAATCTTCCTGCTCTTGTCCCATGTTATTTGGGGTCGGCGGAAGACTGTTTTTTCTTTAATTTTCCTCTGGCACTGTTATTAAATTATCACCTTTATATTTACCTCCTATAATTGAAGGAGTTATAAGTACTTTTGAAAGTACCAAAGTTAATTATACGTTATTAGTGAATTAATGGGTGTAACAAGACCCTTAACGAAGCCGAAAAGCACTTGTTTGCACCGTCACGTCAGTACGATTTTTTATTCTGGTCCATACCTGGGAACCTTTTAGTTACAGAGATATTAGAGGTCAAAGTTTTTACTAAAATACGTGTTTTTAATGTTATAACTTTACTTTAAATAACTCCATGATCCCTTTACTACTCAATGCATCCATCAACACAATGTCGTGTCCCAGCATTAATTTCTGAGCAGTGTTGAAAAACCAAGCATTCTGTACATCAAACTATTCTTAGTTTAATGAATGCTTGGTTGACGGCGTCGTGAAGGGTCCTTTTAGACCCTGTATATCACGCAGACTTGTCAGTGATGTAGAAAGACCAACAGTTTCTTTGAGAATTACTATGAAATAGAAACTGATTTAGCTGTCGATAAAACCAATACCGTGCAATCGTAAATATTTAACCGCCGGTTAATTGTGTGGTACGACACACACTTAACCGGCATTTTTTCTTTTCGTCATTAGTCTTTTTGACAGATCACTCGTTCTTCCCAAAGAATGAGAAGCTGTTGACAAGAAAAGTGTAGAGTAAGATTATGGATGGGTTGATTAGACAAGAGAGAATATTGAGAAACTGAGCAAGGAAAACATTTATGGATTGTTTGAAAGATGAGTGCCTCATTGGTTTAGTGGTCGCAAGCGCGACTGCTGAGCATGGGTTCTTAGGTTCGATTCCCGGGTCGGGCAAAGTGTTTTTTCATCCGGAATTTCTCAATAGCAGCCACGGAGTCTGTATTTGAGCCCGGTTGATGGTAATAGGCTCGCCCCGTTACATGGCTTTTAAACATAACTGGCGAAATGTGGGTGTACAATTAGGCACACCTTCGGGGATTACAGGCGTAATGTTATGTTTGAAAGATGACATAGCTTGTAAGAAGGTGAATTTAGAGATGACAGCTATACGAGAAGCATGGAAGAAAAAGACGTACTGGAAAACCCCAAACAAATTACAACAAGGTCAGGAGGACGACCACTCATTCCAAAATATAGCGCAATAAAACAATAACCCACAATAATTCACCGGATTACTTCGCCAAAATTAAATTAGATTCCAAACAAATCCTCATATCTGCATTCGGGATCATAACTACCAATTTAACTGCCTCGCTGGTCGTTCCAGTCGGCCGTGTGTAGCGGGTGTAAAATCGTAAACAGTTTACAATATGGCCGCAGCAATTATATCGAAATATTGTTCCCGCTAGGTTAATTTCATAAAGTATGTCGGATTATTTCAACTTCGCCGGCTTAATAATTAGTATGAATTGTGTTTCTACATGTTTAGTTTATTATGTACCTAGCCTAGTGTTTTTCATTTAATTGGTCAGTCAGTTGTGGAAATTAATATGTGGGAATTATTTCGACTAATAACTTGCATTTTCGACTTTCAACTGAGGGACTTGACATTGAGGTTCCCTACTTGATTTCGAAAGTTGATGATTCGATTTTTATTATATCGAACACGGTGTGTCGATAATTCACTTATACGATGTTTTATTCCATCGATGCTTTATTGGTGCGATGTAACGTTTGTGCGAAAAATCCTGTTGCGAAAATTTGGGGAAAATAGACTCGAAGGTATGTATGGTATTGTATTTCCTAAACGTCTAAAATGCAAAATAAGATTATTTATTTAATGTCACGGACAACTGTAGGCGTTTCGAACCGACAAACTATAGAACTAATAAATTACCGAACTAATGAGCAATCGCTGTAGGGTTTTTCGCAACAGGATTTTTCGCACAAACGTTACATCGCACCAATAAAGCATCGATGGAATAAAACATCGTACAACTGAATTATCGACATACCGTGTTCGATATAATAAAAATCGAATCATCAATTTTCGAAATCAAGTAAGGAATCCTTGACAATGTTATAATTAGCGACAGAGACGGCGGAATAGTCAAACATGTGTAGGAGTTGTATAAGCTGTCGTCAAGATTAAGTCATTCCTGTTTAAATTAGTTGTACAAATACGGAACGCTTTGGGAAGTAATTACCTCTTTGGTAGGCCAGCAATACAAGGTCTATCTTTTCATACACGAAATATTTTAAGAGTAACTTCTATAACTCGTAAAGACACCATAGGGACGAAAAAAAATATATGAGTGTTTTTAAAAAAAATATTACAATTCTAAAATTTCTTGAAACGTTTTGCATAAAACCGTTAGTCCCTATTCTAACAATGACAGTAGATAAATACGACGTAGTAAACTAGCGTAATGGATGTTGAAAAATTAAGAGCCAGTATTTATTTTGTGGGTCAAGTAATTTTAAATCATTTATTTTTTATAAAATATATTTAGATAAAAAAAATCCCTTGAAATGGCTTCGTTATAACCGTTAGATGATTCTCTGAAAATTTTTCGTGTATGAATAGTTAGACCTTATGAACATTTTTGACTTTTATCTCAATAGAAAGTTAATTTGTCCAGGCCTGGTGTTCACTTGGATTCTTGAAATGTGCCTGTACAGTTAAAGTGTAAGTGTAACCAAATCATTACATAGTATAAAACAAAGCCGGTCCCGCTGTTTGTAAGCTTAGATCTTTTAAACTACGCAACGGATTTGAATGCAGTTTTCAGCAATAAATAGAGTGATTCAAGAGGAAGGTTTATATGTATATTGTACCCGTGCGAGCCGGGGCGGGTCGCTAGTTCAACAATAAATGTGGGTTTAAATTCGTAATACAATCATTACGAATTTAAACCCAGTTTTTTTTTTAATTGAGTTCGAGTTAGTGTGAATGACATTTCAAGTGGACAAATGAATTTTACAGAATAGGGCTGTACTGTAACACACAGGAGTGTATCATAATCTCAAATAAATAACAAAACTTCACTCCTGTATGTACTGAAGTGTTAGGCAGAGAAGATTAATAGGTACAACTTGACGGCACACTTGGCGCAGTGGCTGAGCGATTGGCTGCTGCGCTGCGTGTCGCGGATTCGATCCCCGCACGAAACAAATATTTGTATGATCTACAGGTAGTTGTTCTGGGTCTGACTGTTTGTGTATGTCAGTTTTAAATGATTGTAAACGCACCCACGATACAGGAGAAATTTCTAGTGCGGGGAAACGTTTTTTTTTCTTTAAAAAAACTTCTTTTCACTAGAGAAATATTTAAGACCAAAGAGGTGATCATAGACGAATATCTGCTATGATTTCCTGCACCTAAACTATTACAAACTTATCAAAATAATAGTTGAACTACTAACTGCAAAATACGTCCAATCCCTAAGTTGGGTAGTGCAATTGTGTGTTTATCTTCTGGGTCGAATTGCCCCACATAAGTACATAGCTACAGAGCTAAACCCTTTTACATGGAACGGTTAACGCCATAGGCGAATTGTGTGTGTACGACATGACGCTCCGTAAACATACACCTTTGGAAAATCACGCATTAAGGTACTACGTTACAGGTTACGTTCTAACCAAAGCGAATGTCGCTCGAACTCACGATTTTCGCGTTTATTTTGTTCGGCCAACCAGATCCGCTTGGCCACCGCCTATAGCGACATACATCTTACGTTAGCGAATGTTGCAACCACAAATAAAAGAAGTTGTTTATGCCACGCACGTGCGCGCGGACGGGCGGTGGATCGGATCTCAAGTCGCATTGACTTGTATGAAATTCGTTGATGCCTAACAAAAGTACGCCCATGCGGTGTACGAGTGCTCACCGCCACTCTGCGCGGCACACTGTTCATGCATGCGCTTCGCCGCCTCCGCCCGACCGTTGACTTGTGAAAACCACTATAAAGGGTGTAAATAGACCCTTAACATATCTGAAAGGTACTTGTTCGCCCCGTCTTTGCGATATTTTTTTTGTTCAAGACCGTACCTGGGAACTTTCTAGTTACGGAGATATTGGAGGTCAAAGTTCCAACTATTTCACAAGCTTTTTTTTTAAATACATGTTTTTAATGTAAGATTTTTACTTTACACACCTCCACGACCCTCGTATTATTCAATCCATCAATCAGCACAATGTTTTGAGTGCTTTCCATCGAGTCCTACCGTAAAACGTGATTTTTCACCCCAAAAAAAAAGTCGATTCCCAGCAATATTTTTTACGTAAAGTTACTTAGTTTGATGTACAGAATGCTTGGTTGATGGCTATGTGAAGGGTTTGTTTACACCCTGTATAATGGACCATAACACGAGACACAGCGACGCAGCTGTTTGCAGGCGAGCATGCGTTTCGCTTGACGCAAGTCTGATGATATGGTAGCGTGTTCGCGCGGCCGATCGCTTTAGTTGTCACAGGACACTTTGGTATAGATGTATTGTATCTTTCTTACTGTGGTTCCAGAGCCAAACGTAGAGTGGCTTTCTCGAGCACATGTTCAAATCCCAAGCTATGAATAAATTGTAAAAGAAATGAACATAACTTGTGATCTTTTCTTGAGGCTACAGCACCTTGAAGGAGACATATGTGGACTCGTATCTCTCTAAAACTCCAAGATTTGTTGTTACATCCTCAAACTGAATGTGCAAATTTGTATTTTAAATCTAAGTACGTAGTAATACTTCAGGGACAGTTTAAGCAAGCATCAGGAAAGCAGTGGTAGACTAGTGGTCTGACCCTTGGACTGTCAGTCACAGGTCTGGAGCTCGATCCCAAGACACGCACCTCTGATTTTTCGGATGCATGTGCGTATTGTACAATTATCACTAGCTTCGGTGAAGGAAAAGAACGTGATTATGTTAAGCCAAGTCAGAGGCCCATGGGCGGCATAAAAACTCTGACACCAGGTTAGGCATTAACCACACGATAAAGAAAGAAGAGACACTTTCAATATTGCTAGTTATCCCAAAAAGGCCTTTACACAATCAACACCTTCTCGAACAAAGAAACGGAAACTTCGTAAAACAATACTCAATAACTAACACAAATATTGTTACAGTCTACATGATAATTGCGGCTGAGCCGGTTGGCACGTCCTCAAACTTTTCTCCAACTGACATCTCGATACAAAAATCGGTGTTCTTTTGAAAGCCCCTGTTTTAAACCTACTTATACGGTCCATGACAGACAGAGAAAACAAACTTTTATACAAGGCCGACTCTTCAAGAAGCCGTCAACCAAGCATTCTGTACGTCAAATTAAGTAACTCCACGCAAAAAATATTGCTGGGAAGACTTTTTTTTGGGGTGAATAATCACGTTTTACGGGTGGACTCAATATAACGCACTCAAAACATTGTGCTGATGGATACATTGAATAGTACGGAGCCAAGGAGGTATCTAAAGTTATAACATTTAAAAAATTGTATTAACAAAAAAAAAACTTGTGAAAAAGTTGAAACTTCCACCCCCAATATCTTTGTAACTAGAAGGTTTCCAGGTCTATTCCAGAATAAAAAAAATGTTATGTGAAAGTTCCTTTCGGCTTCGTTAAGGGTATTTTTACACCCATTATATACTTGTTCCACTGTATGCCAAATAAACTTCTTATTCTGAGAAAAATGAACATTGATCACATCGTTTACCGCATGCCAATCATCTGTCTAGCCTTTATCCAATCTTGTGGAGATCAGCTTCCAGTTTAACCAGATGCATACCAATATTTTATATGGAACGACTGCCTATAACCTAACCTCCACAGTTTTGTCACTGGGTAATACAATACCCGTTGGTAACACTGGTTGTCAGATGCATTGGTACCAATTGAAACAAACTTTCTACTTGAAATCAGTATAAGTACGTGGGTACAATTTTGGGCCATCTAACAAAAAGAAGTCTTTCACCATAATCAACACTCCAAACAAATATTCAAGTAACTTCGCAAAATAACACTCAATAAATAACACAAATATTGTTACAGTTCACACGATAATTGCAGCTGAGCCTATAGGCACGTCCCCAAACTTTTCTCCAGCTGATATCTCGATACAAAACGTGCAGACACCGGTTTAATCTGTATCGGTATTCTTTTGAAAGCCGCTGTTAGTATTCATTGCGGGGTGTCAGAACATACTGCGAATTTCTAACACCCCTTGGGATTTGGGTAGGCGGGCAACTTGAAGGAGACTGGGGGCGATGGAAAAGTTGCTGTTTATTTGGTCTAATGAAGTTGAGAGAAATGTGTTTCAAGTGTTCTAAAGAAAACTGTTTTCTCATAGAAAGCAACTTTGAATCGCACAAGCTAAAGTGTGAACTACCTTCTAACCGTGAGTTCTCCTGCGTGAAAAAAACATTCTGTGGCACTCTACAGTAATTTTGCTTTCCACCAGTTTAAGAAATCGTGTGAGTAGTTTCACAGATTACATCCTAAATACAAACTTACTTTAAAACTTCACCTCTTAACACACAACATAATATCATCACGCCTGTATTC
This sequence comes from Noctua janthe, assembly GCA_910589295.1. NCBI lineage: Eukaryota > Metazoa > Arthropoda > Insecta > Lepidoptera > Noctuidae > Noctua > Noctua janthe. The sequence continues at coordinate 13,753,538 of OU342575.1, read as the reverse complement.
TCCGAAAGGTTAGGCAGAGGTGTACCTAATAGCACATCCACATTTCGCTAATTATGATTTTGTTAAGTCTCATGTAACGGGCGAGTTTTTTGCTATCAATCGGGTACAAATCCAGGCTCCGTGGCTGTTGCTGAAAAAATCTGATGGAAAAACCCAATAACAAGTTGTCCGACCCGGGAATCGAACCCAGAACCCCATGCTCAGCAGTCACGCTTGAAACCACTAGACCAACGAGTCAGTTTTCTCTTAATAATGTAAGTACGAGTATATTGAGTTCTTTACCAGTTAACCTTTAACTAATATCTCTCGCCTTTGCTGATATTAGAACTGATAAGCAGTATAACTGATGGAAACTTTCAAAGTAATTACAACACCTAAGTCTAAATACAGTCGGACTCGAGGAGACTTCTCAACATAATCCTTAGTCTAGAAACTTCACCTTCATAATTGGGATTCTCATAAAGTCACCGTTAGCAACAGCTGTTGGAATTGGATACATATTTTTTCTTTTGACACCTTTAGGCAAACGAACAACTTTTAAAACACAAGAGGGCGATGAAAAGTTGCCGAAATAATTGCTTAGTTATAAAATGAAAATTTTGATTGTCTCGTGGTTTTTGTTTAACTTAATATTTTAAAATGGTTGGATAAAATACAGTGTGTAAAATTACCTATCATAAAGCCAAGATGTCAACCAAGGATTCTGTACATCAAACTAAGTAACACTGCGCAAAAAATATTGCTGGGAAACGACTTTTATGTTGGTGTGAAAAATCACGGTTTACGGCAGAGCTCAATGTAACGCACTCAAAACACTGTGCTGATGAATGCGTTGAATAGTACATGGGTCATAGAGGTTTTGAAAGTAAAGTTATAACTTTAAAAAAAAAAAAACTTTGAACAAAAGAAGAACAGAAGGCTGTTGCAACAGCGTCGAAATATCGGGAGCTGACAGTAGTTGAAAATCACGGAAGATATCTCGTAAGTGACAGTGTAAGTTATTTAAAACTTGTATTTAAAAAAATATGTGTGAAAAATTGGAACTTGAAGTTTCCCGGGGGGAACCAGTCCAGAACAAAAAAAATATCGCAATGACGCGAAGAGTACGTGCGTCCCAGCTTCGTTGATGGTGTTTTTACACCCAGTATCAATCATCAATCAAGTCTTGGTCTTGGTAACGTACATAAAATAATTTGTTCCATAATATTTCGCCATTCGATTTGTGCAAATAAATAAGCAAAACCCCCGTTATTAATGATTCGATTATTAAATTTTTCCATATTAATGCATAATTCGATTGATAAGTCATTATTTAAACACTGAAAATCAACCACTTTTCCGCTGTTCATTTAATATTAAAATAATACACCCCGTATTCAATACAATGAGTATTGAATACGGGGTGTATTCACTGAAAAATTTTTCCAACTAAAGTTTGAAATGTTTAGTATTTTATTCAGAAACTGTCCCTCCCTAGTTTAATTAAATATTCAGAGTTGCCAAAGTTAGTATATTGTAGTGTTGTATCGAAACTGCAGCACACACAAACTTTCCTCATACATCGTAATTTTAATAACTAGTCGTTGTACCTGCCATTAATCGCCACGGAAACTTTTGAAAATGAGACAAAAGTGTAGAATAATAGTGATATTGTCAGGTTGTTTAAAGTTTTAAATGAAATGATTAATAATCGGGAAATGTTTTTTTTTTTTTTGTTTAATGCACAATGCACAAAACCATTGTTACACTCTAGGCTTAGGGGGAGGTTAGTAACTTTATTTAAGATATTTTTAGTATAAGTGTATCACTAGTACAAAAAAAAGGGGGTCCGCATGGGCCGTTGCCTGCCAGGGCTGCGGGACTGTTCGAAAGAGATACCGTGGCCCTGAAACACAAAGGGCAACGAAGGAACATGGATGGGTTTTAGTCAAAAAAAAAAGTGTATAATTAGTAAGTAAGATAAATATGTAAGTCTAAACATAGTCAATACAAGTTTTTTTTTTTAATCAAAATAAACGTCCAAAAAGTAGCTCGTCTACACAAACCCTAACTTAGAAGGCAACGAATAATACGGTACACAAGATTCCGTCGAATTATTCTATTGGTATTCAATGTCCGCTGTATGCGGCTAGGGAACCAAAGAATTTGTCTGACGATTCCCCAAATGTCCAGCCTCCACTACATCTCGTGCCGTGACGAAGGTAGAGACATTTCTTTTTTGATTACAGTTTTTTTCGTGTTACTGAAAGGCCGTTTTTCGTAATCTCTAGGTGTTTTATCACTAGGATTTGTATTGCCAACGCCGTAGACAGCCAGTATTTGTGATAATATAGAAATGTATTATAGGATATTTCTTTGGTATTCTTTTTCTTAAATGCGGTAGTATTTTATGTCTTATTTTTTGGCAGTAGATTCTGGTAATGTGTCGTGCTGTGTTGGTGATTTATTTTATTTGTTGATTTATTTTTGTAGAGATTTCTTCGTTGATTTTGTAGTCACAAGTGCTGTTGTGAGTTGGGTTCGATCACTGCGCCGGGCAAAGTTATTTTCATTAGTTTTTTTCAAACTGACTGCCTCGTTGGTGTAGTCGCAAGCACGACTGCTGAGTACGAGGTCTTGGGTTCGATCCCCGGGTCAGGCAAAGTGTCATTGGATTTTTCCAACAGGAACATCTCAATAGCAGCCACGGAGTATGGTTTTCCCCTCCGTTGATGGCAATAGGCTCGCTCCCTACTACATGGGACTTAAACATACCCGGCGAAATGTGGGTGTACTATTAGGTACACCTCTGCCTAACGTGATGTTATGTGATATTTTTTCAAACTGGATTTTTGACCAATTAGTCCCAACACGCACATTACCGGCGTTTGGGCACATTTCGTATAGGCCAGCGCACGCCTTAGGAAATAAAGTTCTGATTTCACGCTAAAATAATCTAGTTTCCCTATTCTACTTTGTAAATATCACTCTCACGCCGCCGACATTTACTACAAACCCCTTAATACACTCAGAATTAAGCTTGACCACTTGAAATCCTCTAATGAGCTGCCAACCGCCTATCCTAGGTATCTTTTACCAACGTTTGGAAAGGCGGTATTATGTTAATGAAGCTTTGTCCGTCCGTCCGTCCGGGCGGACACACGAATATTATCTTCGCGCCGTTGTATGGCGAGTTTGCATAAATTACACCCGGATCTTTGCGGATTTGTTGTTTTGCTTGCTAGCGGGATGCTGATGGGGAGTGTTTTGTTGGGATCCCCGTGGTTATAAGTAGCTTTGCTTATAGTAGTTTCCTGGGTTCCTATATCGTCGATGGTAAGTGTTACCGATCGTCGAAAAAAAAACCCGGTCAAGTTCGAGACGGATTCAAACACAAAGGGTTATTTATGCATGCGGGCCTGTGGACGGCGAGTTATGGGCTAGCTCGCCGTCCGGCCGTCTTATGACGACAGGCCGTGTCGACGGCGCGTTCGTCTTCCACCCGCGCCTCAAAGAGATGTCAGCAACCGAGTAGGGGTCCGCATGGGCCGATGCCTGCCAGGGCTGCGGGACTGTTCGAAAGAGATACCGCGGCCCTGGAACACAAAGGGCAAAGAAGGAACATGGATGGGTTTTAGTCAGAACAAGTGTGACACTCCCTTCCGCTCTGCCCAGAGTGGGGGGGGTCATTTGATGATTTCCGATCCGAAAAAAAAAGGGTTATTTATGCATACCACTTACGCCGAAAATACTAAATACGTTTATTTATGGAAATCCCCTTTTATTTGTTATAACAGCCATATAGTAATACTAGTACCAACAATGAATTTAAATGAATGAAACTTGAACATTCAAGTCCTGGAGGGTCCAATTGGTTGATGTTATGATATTTGTAGTAATACATTCATCTTTTCATACATGAAAAGATACAGCTTTGTGACAGACGGACAAAAAGCGTAAACTTAGTAATCGTGTCCTGTTGGCACCCTTTGGGAACAGAACCCTAAAAACGAATCCTTAATTTTAATGATTTCTTTATATGTTGTTTGATTGTGACGAATATGACATACATTTTCTATCCATGGCTGCTAAACTATTAACAAGATTATTATTGAAGTTTGTTACTGTATGTAGAAACTGTACATGCTTTAGTAAGGAACGCCTCTGTCCATCCTTCGGGGAAGACAAGCGCGATGTTTCAGACATATTCACTACTGTACCGATAGGCTATCATGTTCACTTAAATCACTGGTATATGTTCTGCAAAGAAAACATGGAACAGTTCTAGAATAAACAAGAAATCTGTGTATGAACCTTCAAAGCATTCATATTTAAGCAAATGTAACTACAATGCCAAGGAATATTTAAATGATAAATCCTTGCAAAATATAGATTAAACAAAAATGTTTTTTAAAATAAGTTATATTATAAGATACTTAAATGATTAGTCCTCATCTCCACATATTATTATCTCTCTTTTGCTGTGCCCGACAGGGTCCACGATTGTTTCTTTTAAAAAAATGTCTACCACCTAAGCCTACTTTGTGGAATGCAATAAAGAATTGAGTATTGAGTATTTACCCAACTTCCTACGGCACATGGACATAACATCATAACACAACATCACGCCTGTAATCTCCGAAGGGTTAGGCAGAGGAGTACCTAATAGTACACCCACATTTCGCCAGTTAAGTTTAAGTCCCATGAAATAGGGGGCGAGCCTATTGCCATCAACAGGGCACAGATCCTGACTCCATGGTTGCTTCTGATAAATTCCTGATGGAAAAACCCAATAACACTTTGCCCGACCCAGGCATTGAACCCGGACCTCTTGCTCAGCAGATGCGACCACTCTACCAATGAGGCAGCCCACAGGCACATGAAGCAAATGGAGTATAAATATTTTCCACTTACGCAGCTATGTATCTTCACACTCTTATAAAATCGAAACTCAAATCATCCAATCATAAAAAAAGGTTACAAACAAATACAAACCTAGTTTTGGTATACACAAAGGAGTATTTTCGTTTTAAACCAATTTCGATTTTTCGCAATCGAAGCGGTAGGTACAGGAAACTCTGTATTTACATACGACCACTGAAACGTTTCTGTTCAAAGGATTTTTGCGCTTTTAATACAGGAATAACGCTTGATCATAATGTTTGATGGTATTGAAAAAATTCCTGGTATTGGCCGATACCAGGAATTTTTGGTTTCGGCCAAACTCGATAAAACTTTTGGCATGGTATTTTTTTTTTGCAAATACATTCAGTCAAAAAAGTATCGGGAATAAATGATTTGTTTATGGTTCCAAATTAAATTTTTATTTATTATTTATTTATTTATGTACACACAAAATACTCAACAAGACATAACATTAAGATAGAAGAGCACAAAGGTACTGCCTATTTTTTGTTGTTAGATTGGCACAACTGTGAGGAGCTCGTGGCTAAATAATAACAGCCGCTCGGGTCGATCTTTAAGTTAAGCCGTGCTTACCTAGGTTTATCTGTGGATGGGTGACTGCCCATTACATACCGAGTGTCCTCCGTGCCTCGGAAAGCACGTTAAGTCGTTGGTCCCGGCTGCCATCTGTAGATCTTTGACAGTCGTTACAGGTAGTCAGTGGCCCAAAAAGTCTGACAACCAAGGGGTATCGTATTACCCAGTACTAACTGGGTTGTGGAGGTCAGAAAGGCAGTCGCTCTATGTAAAATACTGGTATTCAGCTGCATCCGGTAAGACTGGAAACCGACCCCAACATAGTTGAGAAAAGGCTATGCAGATGATGATGATGATGATGAGATTGGCACAACTGTTTTCAATTTTTTCGCGGAGTTTGAGTTGCATCGGTTATTTAGATTAAAAACGGTGCTGTTTGTAGTTAGATGATATCTAGTGTGTATTGCGAATTTCACAACGGACAAAAACATCGGACAAAGAGTTTATCTTAAATTTTTCATCAGAATGATTTGCAGTACTTATTATGAGCTATGATATTTTTTTTAAATTCTATTGGACTTAGCAGCGATGGCCCAGTGGTGGCGGTCCCAACTGAGAGCAGCGGTGGCAAAGTGGTGGCGGGCCCGAATTACGAGCAGTAAGTCGTGGGTTTGAACCCAGGCAGGCGCATATTACTTTCTGTAATTTATTTCATCACCACTGTTCTCAAAACGGTAAAGGAAAACATCGTGAGGAAACGGGCATGTCCTAGAACCTAAAATTAGAAGACATTTGACATCTACCAACCCGCACTGGGCCCGCGTGGTGGATTATAGCCCATTCCCTCTCATAGAGAAGGAGGCCTGTGTCCTAGCAGTGGGAACATTATAGGCTGCTGCTATGCTATGCTATTGGACTTTCACCCATTTTGACCAAACCATTCTTACACAAAAACTCAATAAGGTTAACAAAGACCGGCTGCTTTAACGAGTCCTCGCGAAGTTATCAATTTAAATGGAATATTCTAAAGGTTGATCACGTATTGGTTCAATTAGATACCTACGTGGATTATGGTTATTTTAAAGCATATAACCTGTGTGATATTGTTAGGACTTTCTGGACGCTTAATGTGCCTTTGATAGGGCAAGGCGGAGGACTCATTAAAGTGGTCGGTCTATAACTACTAACTTACTCTTTTCTGTAGTCTATTAAAAAGATGTACATGTTTTAATTTGTGTACACATACCGCACATTTGTTATATAAGAATAGATCGCTATTCAGTATTGAATAGAAGCTGACTTAATATTGTTCGAACAGTAAATATCAATTTCAACATTCACATTACTTAGGTATTTGGACTTAAAACTATTGTGTAAACTTAAACCCAGCTCGTTTCACATAAAACTGCTTCAATGGCTGCTATCTCTACATTTTGTTGTTTCATTTTCTTTCTACATTGCTACCATTGCAAGTACGATTCTGTTACGGACTTTGTTCGCTTTGTGAGTGAATACTTACTATTTGGTCTGATTTAGACTGTTTGTAAGCGAGGGAAGAAAAAATCGATCGTATCAATTTCTTATAGCAACTTAGGCGTACTGTTAAACTATACAATGTGTCCGGTCATGAACTAACGATATTCTAGGTACTTATATAACAACAAATTTGTTGATTAGCAAAGAATTTGTTGTCAATAAATTTGTTTGTTTGTTCAAAAAATTGTCGATTAGCATTTTTTTTTGAGATTCATCTTTTTAACTGAAAGTTACAAAAATGTGAACCCATTATTTCGTAATTTTAACGATAAACAATATTGTTGCCCTTCGAATAAGCGTATTTTTATGTCTGTAAGACCAAAAAATCGACAGATATGATTTTTTTTGTACACACGTAGCGTTTATCACAACAAAAAAAAATACAAAATGGCTGCCAAATAGCGGGAAAATGGATTAGACCCAAGTACCTATGTAATGTTTTTGTCTATTAAAATAGTTGTTATATAAATACCTTGAATATCGCTAGTCTATGACCGGACACATTGTGTGAATAGCATAATAGTATAGACAGCAGATGGCAAAAAATCATTGCAATGGAACGCCATGGTTTTTTGAAATAACGGTGTATGTATTGTTGTAGAAGGATTCTACTACAATCCTTTTTAAAGTTATATAACCAGCGATGCAACCAAGCATTGATAGTCTAGTGATGTGACCGTCGGATTCGCAAGTCATAGGTCTCAACTTCGAACCAAGACACGCACTTCTAATTTTTCGGATCCATTTGCGTATTGTATAATTATCACTTGCTTCAGTGAAGGAAAACATCGTGAGGAAACCAGCATGCCTGAGAGATATTTGTCGACGGCTTGTAAAGTCAAGTCAGAGGCACATGGGCGGCATAGAAACTGTGACACTATGTAAGGCAGTAACCACACGATAAAGAAGAAAGAAGTAATGCAACCCATTGAATTATGATAACCAACCTTAAATCAAGATCAGTGTGATGCAAAATCCGAAAACAAAGAGTGGCTTTACGTTAACATAACCGCAGGAATTCATGATCTTTCTGTAATCGGTGCTTTTTTTTTTTTTTCGGAAGGGAAATCATCAAATGACGCTACTCCGGACGGAGCGGAAGGGAGTGTCAGACTTGTACTGACTAAAACCCATCCATATTCCTTCTTTGCCCTTTGTGTTCCAGGGCCACGGTATCTCTTTCGAACAGTCCCGCAGCCCTGGCAAGCATCGGCCCATGCGGACCCCTACTTATTTGGTGACATCTCCTTGAGGCGCACGTGGAACACGAACGCGCCGTCGACACGGCCTGTCGTCATAAGACGGCCGGACGGCGAGCTAGCCCATAACTCGCCGTCCACAGGCCCACGTGTAATCGGTGCTTGGGTAACAATCGTTTACCCCGCAATAAACAAACTGGTATCAAAAACCGAAACTAATTTCAAAAAACGTTAATGGCCGAAACCAATATCGTGCATCGTCCATCACTTCGCCGTACTACTGATCCCAAGAATCCAAGGAAATTACTTCGAATAAAATTTCCTGTGGCGCCCATTCCGTATCCAATTCCATACTTCAAAAGGCTTGTTGCTTTTGATAGTCCATCTTTTAAGATTAGTTCTCTAAAACACATTATGTACTGGTTATATTGGTTGCTGATTTGCTATGGAAAAGTTACGTCTGATTTATAAATGTAGTGTAGCTTTTACCTTTAATCGTCAACGCGGGTCCAATGCGGGGTAATGGATGTCGCCTTTAAATTTTGGTTCGAGGACATGCCGATTTCCTCACGATGTTTTCCTCCACCGTTTTGAGAGCAGTCGTTATGAAATACCACAGCATCGCAGTGGTAGTGGACTGCCTCGTTGGTCTAGTCGCTAGCGTGACTGTTGAGCATGAGGTCTTGGGTTCGATTCGCAGGTCGGGCAGTGTTATTGGGTTTATCCATCAGGCATTTCTCAGTAGCAGCCACGGAGTCTGGATTTGTGCCCGGTTGATGACAATAGAAATGTGGCTGTACTTGTACTATTAGACATACCTCTGCCTAACCTTCCGGGGATCACAGGCGTGATGTTATGTCATGTGGTGATGAAATGAATTAAAGAAAGTATCGCATCTACCAGGGTTTGAACTCACGATCAACAACTCATAACTCAGAGCCGTTACCTCTGAGTCACAATAGCTCCTGCTAGCGTCTGTTGCCGCTAAGGTTACGTAGTTATTTATTCTTGCATTGTCGTAGCCAAAATAAAATGACAAAAAAAGTTTTATAAAAGGTAAAACGAGTCGCTTTGTACAGCCAATCGGATCGATCTTTAAGTTAAGCCGTGCTTGCCTAGGTTGGTCTGTGGATGAGTGAATATTCATTACATACCGAGTCTCCTCCGTGCCTCGGAAATTACGTTAAGCCGTCGGTCCCGGCTGTCATTTCTAATTCATCTTTGACAGTCGTTACAGGCAGTCAGTGGCTCAAAAAGTCTGACAACCAGCCTTACCAAGGGGTATCATATTACCTAGTGCTAACTGGGTTGTGGAGGTCAGATATGCAGTCGCTCCATATAAAGTATGGGTATTCAGCAGCGTCCGGTTAGACTGGAAGCCGACCCTAACAAAGTTGGGAAAAGGCTACGCAGATTATGATGAGTCGTTTTGTACAGAAGAATTGATTTATTCGATAACCTATCCGATAAATAAAAACTACTTTCCCGGTATCAACAGTTACATACAATAAAGTCTAACTATCTTCTTTTTGGTCTAAAACAAGTTTCCGAAGCAATCTCTGGACTATTTGTAAATGATTTCTGAACTACTGAACTGCGAAATTTCGACTGATAAAGACAGATATTTTGCCGAAAGTATTTTTAGTTTGGGGGAAAAATATGACTGTTTATATCTTCATCGTCGTAGTTATAAATTGGATTTTCTGGTATACGTTAAGGGTAAGCTTTTTTGCTAGTTTTGGAAATGGCGGAAAAATGTTGAGTGAGATAAGACTGTTTTTGTACTTTAACTTAACTTATCTAAGCTGTGTTTTTCCTTCTTATCAGCGAGAGATATGAGAAAATAATAGCTTATGACGTGGTAAAAGTTGGTAGCAGGGCTTACTGGCTGAAGACCTTCCAATTTTCAGTATTAATAATACATCTTTCTATATGATAATCTGAAGGGTTTTGAGAAATTCTTAATCCATTGGTTCTTCATGTTTTTTTTTAAAAAAAATTTGCCCTACACTAGAATTTTTTACTGTATCGCGTTTACAAACATTTAAATTCACATACACAAACGGCCAGACCCGGAACCTTTAGGCCATACAAATATTAGTTCGGTGCGGGTATCGAACCCGCGACACGAAGCGCAGCAGTCAATCGCTCAGCCGCTGCGCCAACCGAACTGTCAAAATTCATTTTAGTTTAATTGATTCTATTATTCGACATTGAACTGTTTTTTTTTCTTTTGTTTCGTTTCTAAATAACCATAAAACTTTTCGATATCAATCATGTAAATGTAAAAAAATACCTGAGTTTTAAACCGATATTTCTACTAATTACGATACACACGATTGTTGACCGCAGCAAAGAAAACTTCATCAAACAAAATGATTTTGTTCTTTTGCATTAAGATGTGACTGTTCACGTCTTCGAAGTGTCGCTAGCTAATTCAATTTGACCTTGTATAAACAATAAGATTTTCAACAAAGCATTACAATTAATATCACAAACATAACTTCAAAAGAAAACGACTAAGTCCCTCTCTCAGATAAAAAAATGAAAACACCGTACACTTTCAACCCTATAATAAAAAGGTTGGGAACGAACCCGTTAAATTAATTTGACCGCGCATTAGAAGGGTTAAGAGTCTTGTTTGAGACTTTATGATGTAATGGGTTCCATACGACACTGCTTACTTTGGAGATCCTTATTATTAATTTGTGTGCGTATTAGGGTAGTCTGTGACATGGCTTTTGAGATAAAAGGCATGAAATATTGGCTTTTTCTAGCATGTCTGAGTCAGGAAAGAGATAACTAGGTAATTGTTTTGTCGAATACATAAATTTACTTGCCTCGTTCGTCTAGTGGTCGCAAACGTGGCTGCTGAGCACGAGGTCTTGGGTTCGATTCCCAGGTCGGGCAAAGTGTTATCGGGTTTTTCCATCAGGAATTTCTCAGTAGCAGCCACGGAGTCTGAATTTGTGCCTGCTTGATGGCAATGGGCTCGCCCCCTATTACATGGGACTTAAAACATAACTGGCGAAATGTTCGTGTACTATTAGGGTACACCTCTGCTTAATTCTTCGGGGATTACAGGCGTGATGTTATGTTGATGTTAGTTACCATCCTGGCTTATTGTTAAAACTACTAAACATTATCGATAAAGACATGACAACACAAACTACATTAAATTGTTAGGTGTACGTGCTGAATTCCCCAGCATTTCATTGCCCTACATACGCTTAAAATTTAGTGAATTTCCTCCAGCGTTTGGATATGGTAATAAAAAGCAAATAAAATATGAAATTCAATTCAATATATTCAGATTAAAACATCAAATACATGTAGTAGGTATGGGAAAATATGGAGAAATTATGAGGAAATACTACCCGTCTGTAGCTGTCCCACTGTCTGGTATACATTTTGATATTGGTTGTTTCTTTGTGCATGTTTGTGTACTTTGTTATTACATTCGAGGCGGAATTCACACCTGAGACGCAGGCGAGGTTGTTGTGGAGTCTAGAACTGCAGCAACAAATGCCCACGTGTATCAAACGACCTGTTTCAATACACTTTCGAACAAATCGAATTCGGTGGAGCGGAAGGGAGTGTCAGACTTGTACTGACTAAAACTCATCCATGTTCCTTCTTTGCCCTTTGTGTTCCAGGGCCGCGGTATCTCTTTCGAACAGTCCCGCAGCCCTGGCAGACCGCTAAACCTAATAAGAAAAATAGAACATTCAAATATTTTTGAATTTAGAATATTATATATTCAAAAAATATTTACACCTTAAAGGCGCATATCTCTTACTCTCTCACCGCCGACTATAGGCATTGAAACAATTTAGACTTAGTATAGTAAAGTTATCTGTGGAAATTTTTATTTCTGCACACTTTCGTTATATGAAAAAAATCCACTCGTGTGAAATACATTGCATGTTGAACCTAATCGTATTGCGATAAGAACCAGTTTTCGAGGAAGTGTATTGAAAAAATAATTTTCTCATACAAAGGTTCAGTCACTGCCCTGCATTATCGGACCATTATCGGAGCAAGAGGGGTCAAGTAATGCACGTAACAGCAATTGATCACTGACGCTTAGTCTTGCTTCTCGAGATTTTGAGGATCACATTTTCTGTGAAAGAGCTCGTCCGGAGTAGAAGCATATAAACTGTTTTTCAGTCGACAAGCAGCTTTGCTGTATCCTCTTTTGTAGGGCACTGGCATTACAGGTACATGAGATATTTGAGCTTGCTGTAATCACATTTTGACTCATCATCTGCCTAGCCTTTTCCCAACTATGTTGGGGTCGGCTTACAGTCTAACCGGATGCAGCTGAATACCAGTATTTTACATGGAGCGACTGCCTATCTGACCTCCACAACACAGTTAGTACTGGGTAATACGATACCCCTTGGTAAGACTGCTTGTCAGACCGTTTGACGACTGTCAAAGATCTACAAATGACACCCGGGACCAACCACTTAACGTGTTTTCCGAGGCACGGAGGAAACTCGGTATGTAATAGGTGGTCACCCATCCACAGACCAACCTAGGCAAGCACGGCTTAACTCAAAGATCGATCCAAGCGGCTGTTATTATTTAGCCACGAGCTCCTCTGTAATTACATTTTGACTATTGGTAGAATAAGCATAGCATAATCAGCCTATAATGTTCCCACTGCTGGGACACAGGTCTCCTCTCTGTGAGAAGGAATGGGCTATAATCCACCACGCGGGCCCACTGCGGGTTGGTAGATGTCACATGTCTTCGAATTTTTGGTTCTAGGACGTGCCGGTTTCCTCACGATGTTTTCCTTCACCGTTTTAAGCGCAGTGGTGATGAAATAAATTACACAAAGTAATGCGCTTGGCTGGGTTCGAACCCACGACTTACTGCTCGTAAGTCGGGGCCGCCACCACTGGACCACCGCTGCTCTCTATGCTAGCTTTGACTATTGCTCTTAATTATTTTTATAGCGTTAGCAGAACATTGTAACTTTTATCTTTGTGTAGGGCAGTGTAGGCACAGCTTGTATCTAGGTCACCAAGATACAGGCTTGGGACCCACTGTTAAATCTGTCAGTATTCTAAAGGATTTAAAACTATCATAGTCACTAACTTTGCAATTAACACTAGAAACGGGAAATCAGTAAACATGGTCAATATCCCGTTTCTAGTATTAATGATACTTTCAGTATTCTGTTGTGTAAGCTAATAAATGAATTCGAATTTGACTTCATGTGTGGGATGGTAACGCACCTGTGTTGCCTTTGGTGCTTCAGCAGCTTAGATCCGTGGTCTATGGGTGTTAATGACCGCTTACCATCAAGTGAGCTTGTGCGCGAGCGTGACTTATTTAGCCTCTAAACAGCAAATTTATTGAAAGGAGAATAAATATACTTTTGCGAGTGATACAACCAAGCAGCGATAGTCTAGTGGTGTGACCGTCGGACTGCCATGTCTCAAGTTCGAACCCAAGTCACGCACCCCTGATTTTTCGGATTCATACGTACTTCTATAATTATCATTTGCTTCGGTGAAGGAAAACATCGTGAGGAAACCAGCATGCCTGAGAGATATTTCTCGACGGCATGTAAAAGCCAAATCAGAGGCCTAAGGGCAGCATAAAAACTCTGACACCAGGTTAAGCACACGAAAGAAGAAGATCAAGTGATTTGCCTTTTACTTTTTTATTGCTGGGCAAAAACCCCCTCTTCACAATTCTGTCATTTGCCAGTGCCAGCAAGTTCTTCGGCAGGAGTCAACTTCGTACCGTCATCCACTCCTTCTGCCGCGATGTCGTCTATCGTTCTTCTTCTTTCCGTGTGATGTTACATCCATTTTATGCAACTTCAGTAAGTGGCCACGTTTATGGGAATCACTCGGTGGTTCATTTTGGTCCATTTCTCTACAGATATGCAGCAGACATGTCCGGTCCATTTAAGCTTAGATAGAGGATTTCTGGGTAACGTCCATTATTTTTATACTGTCGCGCAGTGTTGTGTTTTTGTACCCAAAGTAGAAAAACAAGACACTTGTGTAAGAGTGGTCTTAGTGTTTTCCAGGAACCAAAAAAATACTTTATCTAAGAACAGTAATTACTTACTCTGTTCCAAAAACAGTCAAGTTCTGTATTAAATCGAGTCTAACTTTTGTATATCTATGTAAAATCTACTTTTTAGCTAAAAAAGGCGATTATTAGAGTTTCATTCGGTCTAGACGCTTCAAATTACCGGCTTGAAGCAATTAAAACCAGATTTGGCTGGAAAGTACTGGATACTTTTGGAGCTTTTTTTCGTAAATTATAAGTTTTTTTTTCTTTCTTTGTTTGACGGACTAAGTTTTCTATTATCACGTTGGATTGAGATGGTTTATTAAGTTTTTTTTTTATCTTCTTATTTTTTAAATATTAAAAGTCTTTTACTAACGAAAATTGAATGGATTAAGTGCTGAAATTATTTCTAATTCTAAACTTTGCTTACTAAGACAGTAGGATTAACACTAGGTTTTTCAACAAGTTAGATTTTGATTATATTTTAAAACCTCGACTGCCTTGTTGTTCTATTAGTCACAAGCGCGACTGCTAAGCATGAGTTCCTGGGTTCGATTCCCAGGTTGGGCAAAGTGTTATTGGGTTTTTCAATCAGGAATTTTTCAGTAGCAGCCACGGAGCCTGGATTCGTTACCGGCTGATGACAATAGACTCGCCCCCTATTACATGGGACTTAAACATAGGTACACCTCTGACTAACCCTTCTAGGATTACAGGCGTGATGTTGTCATGTTAAATGTTATATTTTAAAACTTTGACTATGAAACTGTTCAGGTAGCATTATAATTAGTGCTGTTTTGTGTGTTGGCGGATGGGAGGGCTGTCCCATACTTTTTGGCGGATAACTTGAAGAACTTGAATAATTGTCATAGATTTAGGTACAAAAAGTAGGTAACGTCCGATTCCATCACTTAACAAATTGACGACTAAAGACTCTGCATATACAGGGTGTAAAAGGACCCTTCACGAAGCCGTCAACCAAGCACTATGTCCATCAAACTATGAAACTTTACGCAAAAATCATTGCTGGGAAAGGACTTTTTTTAGGTGAAAAACCACGTTTCATGGTAGAACTCAATGTAACGCACTGAAAACATTGTGCTGATGGATGGATTGATTAAAAATTTTCATTAAAAATAAATATATAAAAAAGTTTTGAAAAAGTTGTAACTTTGACCCCCAATATCTCCGTAACTAGAAGGTTTCCAGGGATGGTCTAGAACAAAAAAATGATCGCAAGAACGGGAAGAATAAGTTCCTTTTGGCTTCTTTAAGGGTCTATTTACACCCTTTATACCTATCATAAAGACAGTCTTGCACGTAACAGCGTATAAAGACTATGCTTTTAATAGCCCTATTACGTATGCATGACAGTAGTAAATCGCTTATCATCTTGAAACAGAATATCCCATAAAGTTATTATTACCTATTCATTAACAGAGTACACAGCAAGCGAAAAGACGTTGGAGGTTACCTTAGGAGGCATGTAAATTAGTAGAGAAATTCACAAGAGATTATTTGTGAATGGAAGTGACCATGTTTTTGTGTCACGAAGTTTTCATCTCCCAGCCACATTGACTAGTAATACCGACTAGTTTTGTGTGCGTGTATATATTGTCTTTAGGTGTGTTACAACTTTTTCACAAGTTTTTTTTCAAATACATTCTTTTAATGTAAGATTTTTACTTTAAACACCTCCACGACTCCCGTACTATTCAATCCATCCATCATCATCATCATCTTCATTTCAGCCGAAAGACGTCCACTGCTGGACATAGGCCTCCCCCAATTGTCGCCACAAGCACAATGTATTGAGTGCGTTACATTGGATCCTACCGTAAAACGTGATTTTTCACCCAAAAAAAAAAATAGTTACCAGCAATAATTTTTGTGTAAAGTTTCTTAGTTTGATGTACATACAAAATGCTTGGTTGCCGGCTTCGTGAAGGGTCCGTTTACACCCTGTATGTATTAGGAACCTACTACATATTTTCTTACTTTTAGTCTTTTTTTTTACTTTAGTTTAGTTCTATTTGTAGTCTGTATATAATGTAAATAAATTAAAAGAAATTGGATTATTTTTTCTAATTAATTACGTATTATAAATCCAATTATCTAACACCCTACGCCTAACTATTGTTTTTGCCTACAGATATTAAGACTTATTTGTGTATTTCTACTCAAATATAATATTTCACCTGTTTTTCACGAATGGTAAGGCCATGCAACACACCACCACCAACCACCATACACCACCATACCATTAGTACCCACGTTCCACCATTCATGTTTAAGTTACATGTTATTACATGTAACTTAAACAAACATAATAAACGGGGCGAGCGTATTGCCAACAATCAGGCACAAATCCAGACTTCTGAAAATTACTGATAGGCAAACCTATTAACACTGCCGGATCTGGTAATCGAACCCAGTGCCACATGCCCAGCAGTAGCATTTACAACCACTAACCCAACGAAGCAGCAACCCAAAACATCTCCCCATTTAGCCCAAAACATAAAACTGTACCTACCAACAAAATGTCTATGTACAAAATAAAATTAGTCTTGGCCAAACTCGGGACTTGGCGAAATTCGTTCTCGGATCCCAATACGGAACGCTAATAAAATAAATAAGCCAATTCGTTCTCACATGGTCGTTACTTTAGCTGTCTGTTCGCGCTGAATATTGATATGCTGTGGCTTGTATATTTATATGTAAGTTGTTCTGCTGATATATTTAGGCTGTGGTGGTGTATGGATTATGAATTTTGATGTGGGATGTGGAAAGTGTATGTATCTTAAGCTTGTGTTAGTATTTATTTGTTACTACCTGTTACCCGCGACCTTCGTTCGCGTGAAATTATTTAAAAAAATATTACTTCCCTTTTGAATCGGATATTTTTACCAATTTCAAGGGTTTAATTTTTTTTCCACGGATCCCTAAGTATTTTTCAAAAATAAAAGTAGCCCAATTATTTCTTATAACATCACCATCGTCATCTGTCAGAAAAGTCCAGTCACAATCGGTGAAGCTGTATCAGAGATTAGACGGAACAGACAAACAGACAGCAGACAAATATTGAAAAAAATGTGTTTTTGTTATAAGTGGCGTATTCAGAAAAAGCTGTTATTTTGATATTACAAACAGACACTTCAATTTTATTTATTTGTATAGACTTCTATTAAGCATAACATAGTCTAATATAGACTAGAAGACATGAAGGTACGTTTTACTTTAACCTGGGTATGCGAACGAGGAGATGCAAGCAACACTCTGAATTATTGCAAGACTCACTAATCACATTACAGAATGACCGACATTCCACCGAGTATGTGAGGCGCACTCACTTTCATCAATCGATTCACTGAACGGCAAGACTAGACTCAGTACAGACACAGAGGAAATTATATAATTAGTGGTCTCCCATCCAAGACCCAAGCGCGGCTTAACCCGAAAATTGACCCGAGCGGTTGTTATTATTAAGCCACAAGATTAAAAAAAAAGGACCCTGTATTGTTACAGAAATTGTCCAGTGTAAAAGTTTCAGTGTCCATTATTTTTGAAAATGTTGTGGAGATAAAGAAACCCGTGACATTTAATATATCAGATGGTTATTCTAGCGGGAATTGCAACTGTTTACCCACTTTTAGAAATGCACAAGTATTATTGTGCTTCTTTGTAAAAATATCCGTTTTGCTGAAGTTTTTATTAAAAGACTATACTTATCTTAATAGAACGTGGACTAAGAAAAAGGAGTATAGCGGAATGTTACCGCGTTGCGTAAAAAGCGAGAGTGTGTGGGATATGCAAATGTACTTTTAATCATAGCATAGCATAGCATAATCAGCCTATTAATGTTCCCACTGCTGGGACGCAGGCCTCCTCTCTATGAGAGGGGTTGGGCTATAATCCAACACGCGGGTCCAGTGCGGGTTGGTAGATGTCACATGTGTTCGAATTTTTCTAGGACATGCCGGTTTCCTCACGATGTTTTCTTTCACCGTTTTGAGAGCAGTGGTGATGAAATAACTTACACAACGCGCCAACGCGCAAGTAATGCGCCTGGCTGGGTTCGAACCCACGACTTACGGCTCGTAAGTCGGGGTCTCCACCACTGGGCCACTACTGAAACTACTTTTAATCAAATCAAATCAAATAATGATTTATATCAACCAACAAGGTCAATATGTACTGTATGGATCGGAATGCTGGACTGTGAAGAAGTTGGATGAAAATAGATTGCATGTAGCGGAGATGAAAATGTTGAGGTAGATTGTGTGGTGTGACAAGAATGGATAAAGTAAGGAATGAGTATATTAGAGGGAGTTTGAAAGTGGCGCCTGTTACAGAAAAGTTGAAAGGGAATCGACTGTCTTGGTATGGACGTGTGGTGAGGAGGGACTAATCGCATGTGACCAAAGGAGTGATGAATATAAAATGTTGATGGATGGAGAGGGAGAGGACGGAGGAAGACCAAGGAAACGATAGATTGTGTGAGGAATGGTACGAAAGAAAATGGTGTAAACGATTGCGTGACGGTTTACAGGGGAGAATGGAAGAAAAAGGTAAAACGTGTTGCGTCGACCCCAAGTAACATGGGACAAGAGCAGAAAGATGATGAACAAGGTACATATGCTTTAATGTAGGAATCGATAGCATTATCAGTAGTGAAGACGCAAATCTAGTGACTTGTAACCTTCTCTTGTAATAAATACACTGTTGCTCGCGACTTCGTTCTCGAGGAAATTTGGATGTGAAGGTTTGAGAAAAAAAAGTAGCCGATGTGCTATTCCAGACTATAGGTAATCTATCTCTGTGCCAAAATTAGGCCCGTATTACACAACCTCACTCAGTACTTAAGCATTACTTAAACTAGATTCAAGGCACATGATTTGTTGAAACTAGTTTTAAGTAATGCTTGAGTATTTAGTGACGGGAGAGCAGCGGTGGCCCAGTGGTGGCGGCCCCTACTTACGAGCAGTAAGTCATGGGTTTGAACACAGGCAGGCGCATTACTTTGCATAATTTATTTCACCACCACTGCTCTCAAAACGGTGAAGCAAAACATCGTGAGGAAATCGTCATGTCCTAGAACCAAAAAATCAAAGACATGTGACATCTACCAACCAGCACTGGGCCTGCGTGGTGTATTATAGCCCATTACCTCTCATAGAAAGGAGGCCTGTGTCCCAGCAGTGGGAACATTACAGGCCACTTATGTATGCTTATGCTATTGACTGAAGTTCTATAATACGGCCCTAAGTTTAAAATCATTACTTATTCATACAAAAAATGCCAATAAAAATCTCCAAAATAATAATAATCAGAGAGTCCATGGCTCTGTTCAGAGCGGAAGCACTTGCATATGAAGCGTGTAACGTGTAACATGTAACGTGTATCATACGCCAGAAGATAAAACAACTGCCGCGCTGTGTGCCGCGAGCAATTATTTATTTGACGGGTGTGGTACAAGTGATAAGTGGATGGCGTGGTGAGATTTTTGAACTGGGCCTATTTGGCGTAACCAAATTTCAAATAAGTTGTATGACTGTGCTAAATTAAATGTATTTTCTTTATTTTTGTAGGATAGGGCACTTGGATAAATACAATATTCTAGCCAAACTGGCGGACAAAATTGATGGGTTATTTATCAGGCACTGAGCAGGGAGACATGTGCGAAAACACGTCCATGTCGCCAATTAAAATTTATTGTAATTTTGTTTCTAACAATAGATTAAGATTGTACTAACACTTTATGGATGTACAGTCTGAATTAAATAAATATACAATTGGGTAAGCACCAGTAGCGAAGGGTCAATTTTTGTAAGAGGTAAGCCGGAGTAGATATCTTAAATGTGATTTTATTATTTGTCTATAACATACTGACTGACTGTCTGACTGTGCCAGTTTGCTAAGGGAAGCCGGTAGGAATCGAGTTGTATGGAACCTTCGCCACTGGTAAGCAACCATAAATTAGTTAATGATAAAGGGAAAAATCCTGTGAGCTGTAAAATTGGAAAACGCCATTGTGCCATTGTATACAGCAGTGTACTTCTAAATGTCAATAATTCTAAAAATCTCAACGGTTGATTTTTTTTTTTTAATTGCAGTTAATTTATGACGCTTCTGTGTTATTGAAAAATATTTTGAGGAAATAATTAATATTATTAATACAAATAAAACTCTTGGGCTGCAGCTGTATTGCCATCTGGCATTATGCTGAGCTGAGGCCCTTTTGGCAATAGTAGCTTTGTTTGTTTATTTATTTTGTTTTTAAGGTCTTTTTGTTTTTAATTTTCTTTCTTTCTTGTTTTAACAGTCTTAATCCCAAATGTTTAGAAATGAACGCTGATATTCTTACCTACGTACCAAAGGAAAATAGAGAAGCGATCGATTCACCGAACATGACTATTCCATACCAGTTATGGTCGCCATTGATCATATTTTATAAGCAACTCTTAATATTTTTCCTCTCTTCTTCTTACTGTGTCAATATTCCGTACTTAAAATTCGAATCACGGGACCTTATTACTAAGCGTCCGTCCGTCTGTCAGCAGGCTGTGTCTCATGACCCGTAATAGGTAGACAGTTAAAATTTTCACAGAATGTGTATTTCTGTTGCTGGTGTAACAACAAATCATCATCATCATTTCAGCCGAAAGACGTCCACTGCTGGACATAGGCCTCCCCCAAGTGTCGCCACATTGACCGGTCCCGTGCGTCTCATCGTATCCAGCGGATCCTCGCAACCTATACACACACACAACAACAAATAAAAAAAAATATTAAAAAATAAAGGGGGTCTCCCCTACTACGTTGGAAGCTGCTTTTTTTCCCTTCCTCTTTAATTTTTAATATATTTTTACTTTGAAATAACAAAACGCCAACCGCTCCTAACTCACTCCTATGCAAGGGAAGCGGAAAAAGGCTCGCGCTGAATTCGTGCTCATAAATAATATTATGACATCCTTATCTATGACAGGTATTGTTTACTTGCGCCTGACCTGATTTACACTTGTTAAACTGTAATAACACGGCCGCTTGTTTGATGGCCGTTATCTACTCGACCATTAAGTGCTTAGAGATGCTTTTGAGTAGCTGCACTGGTTGGCAGCTTCCGTTTTGTTTACGTTATTCATAATGATAAATACATAACCTGACATAGTGGTGGTGGACCCTGATATAGTGGTGGTGGATCGATTAAAGCGGCCCGCAATGATTGTTGACATAGCGGTCCCATATGACGAGAACCTCGTGAAAGCCGACAGATAAGCAAATCAAGTACTTTGACTTGGCTCACGATGTTGTCGACATGTGGGATAGGAAATCAGCGATCCGCTGAGTAGTCGTTTCATCCAATGGCTTAATTGCCAAGAGCCTCGACCAATACCTGCGGAGGCTCTCGTTAGGCAGCTGAATCAAGGGCTTGATTCAGGAAGTGGTACTCATGGACACAGCTCGTATTGTTGGGAGGTTCCTATCTATGGAGTCCTGACTGCCGGTAGCTTAGATACTGCTCTCGATACCGGGTCCCGATTAGCGCGTGTGCTTTTATGAAAAACTTAAAATTATGCTTGACCTATCGGAGTCCGGCCAAGTGCGTGTCCGGCCACGCACAATGTAAAGTTTCGTGGTTGCTCATCAAAATATGCGGATTTGCCTCCAAACGATGATTTTTATCGTAATAATAAAAAACAAACTTACATTTGCAATTGAAAAACCTTTGCTGGAATGTATGGGCATTATGTTTAGGAAAATATGTTATCCAAGTACGTTTTATATTATTCGTAAACTTGTAAAGCCTACTTTCTGTAATAGTTTTCCTTTTAATTTGGTTATATGTACGCACGACGGCCAATCAAGCTATACAAAACCAGTTTATGCGGATCTCTCATTGTATAGGAAATCTATACAAAGCGAGGCCAAGTTATAGTGGAAATGTACAGCTTTATGTGCCGGCGTAATTTTAATCACCGTAATTTTTTTCACATTGGGGCTTAATATTACACAAACCCTTAATCAAAAATGACATGATCAAACTCGCAATATTTTTTAAAGACCTATCCAACGACATACCAAACTATGAGGAACGCAAGAAAAAAAAAATCCCCACGTTACGTATATTCATACACGAAATATTTTTAGGGAATCATCTAACGGCTATAACAAAGCCATTTCAAGTGATTTTTTTTTTATAAGAGTATATTTTTTATAAAAAATAAATAATTTAAAATTACTTGACCCACAAAATAAATACTGGCACCTTATTTTTAAGCATCCATTACGCTTGTTTACTACGTCGTATTTACCTACTGTCATTGTTAGAATATGGGAGTAAAGGTTTTATGCAAAAAGTCTCAAAAAATTTTAGAATTATAATACAAATTATTATAATTCTAAAATTTTTTGAGAATACGGAGCCAGTATTTATTTTGTGGGTCAAGTAATTTTAAATTAATTATTAAAAAAAGAAATTATATTCAGGTAAAAAAAAAACACTCAGATAATTTTTTTTTTCGTTGCTATGGCGACTTTACTACTTATAGAAGTTACTCTTAAAATATTTCGTGTATGAAAAGATAGACCTTATAGATACAGGAGATACCCTAAACAAAATACTTTTCGAGATTTTATTTTACCACTTTGTCGGCGTAACTAATCTGTATATTCATGCCAAATTGCAGCTTTCTAGTACTAAGAGTCTTTGAGTTAAGCTGCGGATAGACAGACGGACATGGCGAAACTATAGGGATTTCTTTCCTTGTGGACTACGGAACCCTGGTGAAGGTTGTAGGAATCCGCTGGATGCGAGTCGCACGGGGCCGGTCAATGTGGCGATACTTGGGGGAGGCCTATGTCCAGCAGTAGGAAGCCAGTGTCCAAAATTTTTATTCGTCGGTGTTCTCTCTGTATTTGGCTTACTTAATTCTATGCTGTCACTACTCAGATTCTTATCTTAATAGCCCTTCAATGCCAGGTCAAACCAAGTTTTATTCCCCACAACATTCACACACCCTGTGCGTGTCTACAAGGCGTTACTCACATACTATTAACTTCCTGGTTCTTCTATCTTTTCGGATTATACAGGGTGTGTGAGAAATGGCGAATAATTTGCTTCGGAGGGGTTAATTGGACAGTCCGTTGGAACTGTTTTGCTTTGTTGTTAATCAAAATTTTAACAAAGCGCATTTACAAAACCATTAATATATCATATTTAGGGTTTATTAAAGAGCAGCTCCTAGATAAATAATAACAGCTGCACGGGTCGATCTTCAAGGTTAAACCGTGGTTGTCAAGGTCAATCTGTGGATGGGTGACCATCATTACATACCAAGTTTCCTGCGTACCTCAGAAAGCACGTTAAGCCGTTAGTCCCTGCTATCTATTGTATATTTTTGACAGTCGTTACAAGTAGTCAGTGGTCCAAAGGTCTGACTAATGACCCGCTGAACGCACCACAACGCTGGCACGCTCGCAACGCTGGTAATGAAGGACTGAAAAAGGTCGGACTTAGTTGTCAGGAGTACCGTATCACCCAGTCCTAACTGGGTTGTGGAGGTCAGATAGGAAGTCACTCCATGTAAAGTACCGGTATTCAGCTGCATCCGGTAAGACAGGAAGCCGACCCCAAAATAGTTGGAAAAAGGCAGGCATATGATGATTCAGGGTTTATTGACGGATTTATCGCTTCATTTGATTTCTAGCATTAAGATTTTGATTGATTTAGCGAGCACTGTTATAAGCTTTCACGGTTTACAAAATAAACTTACTGTTACTTACGGGATATCTTCTGTGATTGCGCCAGAGGGTCAGCGTTGAAATATCGGGAGCTTAAAATAATGAACAATCACGGAAGATATCCCGTCAGTGACAGTATAAGTTTGATTTAGCGAGTTTATCTATAATATCAATCAAGATGAATGAACATGGACGAAGTAAAGATGTATGTCAGGATTGCAGCAGGTAGCGTTCTGTGATATCAGGCTACCCTCAAGGGAAATGACGTGAAGTTATGCATTTCAAATCTCTAGGTTTCTGGAACAAGATATGTTTCGTCGACTCCGACCTGGACCAGACCTCTTCACGTGTAAAATACATTGCATGTTGAACCTAATCGTAGTGCGATAAGAACCAGTTTTCGAGAAAAGTGTATTGAAAAAATAAAAGCAGCATTCGTTATCTCTTTGTTATAAGGATATTCTGATTCACACATATTGAACTATAAAGTTGCTCTCCATTTATTAAAATTAATGTAAGAGCGACATCAGTGGTAGTCTCTCAATCTGGGATTTCAGAAGAAAAACGTGATGTTTAAAAATATTTATTCTGTCACTTCAGTGTGCAACAGCGGTATAAAACTTCTGTCACTTCAGTGTGCAACAGCGGTATAAAACTCACCTACATAACATAACATTAGGCCTGTAATCCCCGAAGGGTTAGGCAGAGGCGTATCTAATAGTACACCCACATTTCGCCAGTTATGTTTAAGTCCCATGTAATAGGGGGCTAGCCTATTTCCATCAACCGCGCTCAAATCCAAACTCCGTAACTGCTACTAAAAAATTCTGATGGAAAAACTAAATAACACTTTACCCGACTTGGGAATCGAACCCAGGCCCATCATGCTCAGCAGTCGCGCTTGCGACCACTAAACCGACGAGGCAGTCACCTGATAAATACGTAATCGAGACTACTAAGAAAAATAAATAAAATTGTATGCGAACAATTTTATTCTGTCCATTTACTCGGAACAAACACCCCTGTAACTGTAGGCTGTACAAATATTTGTAACGAACGGAAATCGAACACACGACCTTCAGCGCAATCAGAATTCCCGAAAATATAATTTCCATAAATGTTTACTCAATCGGTTACAAATAACTTTAGCATAACTTACAAACACCCTGTATAGAGGCAAAGTTAAATTGGTTGAAAGCAATCTTATCTAAGCTGAATAATATATCAGATACCAATAATACTAAACATACTATCGCGCTTGTTTTCTTTGAAGAGTAGGCAGATCACACAAACACGAATATTTGGGTTATTTTGATATATGTATAAGGTCTATCTTTTCATACACGAAATATTTACTGAGTAACTTCTATAAGTCGTAAAGTAGCCATAACAACGAAAAAAAAATATCTGAGTGTTTTTTATTTACGAAATTATTATAATTCTAAATTTTTTGAGACTTTTTGCATTAAACCTTTACTCCCATATTCTAACAATGACAGTAGGTAAATACGACGTAGTAAACTAGCGTAATGGATGTTTAAAAATACGGAGCCAGTATTTATTTTGTGGGTCAAGTAATTTTAAATTAATTATTAAAAAAAATATATATTCAGATAAAAAAAAAACCCTTGAAATGGCTTTGTTATAGCCGTTAGATGAGTCCCTGAAAATATTTCGTGTATAGTTGGACCTTATATTCTAAGTGTTTTAATTTTACCCTTTTCAACTTATATGTCATTGTGGACTTGGTTGGTAGGTCTAGTGGTCTCAAGTATTATATTACTGCTCAGCATAAGGTTTGATCACCCAGTCTTCTTCTTTCCATATGTCCACCACCTGCTTGTCCACCACCGGTGAAGGACGACACGATTTTTTAAAATTATTCCCCTTAGGCACCACTGGTGGACAGTGACACGAATTTTGAAAATTATTCCCCTTAGGCACCACTGGTGGACACTGTGGACAGGGACACGAATTTTGAAAATTATTCCCCTTAGGCACCACTGGTGGACAGGGACACGACTTTTGAAAATTATTCTCCTTAGGCACCACTGGTCGACAGTGACACGGCTTATTAAAATTATTCGCCTTAGGCACCACTGGTGGACTGTGACACGAGTTTTTAAAATTATTCGCCTTAGGCACCACTGGTGGACAGTGACACGAATTTTGAAAATTATTCCCTTAGGCACCACTGGTGGACAGGGACACGACTTTTGAAAATTATTCCCCTTAGGCACCACTGGTGGACAGTGACACAACTTTTTAAAATTATTCGCCTTAGGCACCACTGGTGGACAGTGACACGACTTTTTAAAATTATTCGCCTTAGGCACCACTGGTGGACAGTGACACGACTTTTTAAAATTATTCCCCTTAGGCACCACTGGTGGACAGTGACACGAATTTTGAAAATTATTCCCCTTAGGCACCACTGGTGGACAGGGACACGACTTTTGAAAATTATTCTCCTTAGGCACCACTGGTCGACAGTGACACGACTTATTAAAATTATTCGCCTTAGGCACCACTGGTGGACTGTGACACGACTTTTTAAAATTATTCGCCTTAGGCACCACTGGTGGACAGTGACACGAATTTTGAAAATTATTCCCCTTAGGCACCACTGGTGGACAGGGACACGACTTTTGAAAATTATACCCCTTTTTTTTTTTTTTTTTTTTCCGGATGGGAAATCATCAAATGACCCCCCCCCACTCTGGGCGGAGCAGAAGGGAGTGTTAGACTTGTACTGACTAAAACCCATCCATGTTCCTTCTTTGCCCTATGTGTTCCAGGGCCACGGTATCTCTTTCGAACAGTCCCGCAGCCCTGGCAGGCATCGGCCCTTGCGGACCCCTACTTATTTGCTGACATCTCTTTGAGGCGCACGTGGAACACGAACGCGCCGTCGACACGGCCTGTCATCATAAGACGGCCGGACGGCGAGCTAGCCCATAACTGACCGTCCACAGGCCCGCGCCTACGGTGGCCGGGAGCCACCACGCGACTCCCAACGCCCAGGGCGTCTCCCGCGGCGACTGGGACGTGAGGTTCTTTCCCTCTCACGTCCCGCCACCTCCTTCACTAGCATGACTGCTTCGCAGAAGGAGGCGACGGCTTCCCATTCGCTCTCGCTCCGGACCATGGCTTAAACCAAGGCCGGACGCGAGAGATCGCCGCCGCCAATCGCCGCTACGAGGACACGGCGGTGCTCCGCCCAAGCGGGGCAGACCTCCACGGTGTGCTCCACCGTGTCCTCCGGACGATCCTCGCAGTGGAAACACCCGGGCGTTTCCTCCCGCCCGATTCGGTGCAGGAACCTCCCGAAACAACCGTGTCCGGTAAGGACCTGCGTCAGGCGGTAGGTGAGGGCACCGTGGCGCCTCTCTAGCCACTCCTCAAAGAGGGGCCTTATCGCCACTATGGTGGCGTGCCCTGCACGGGGTTGCGACAGTCGCTCTCTCCATGTCGCCATGAGATCACGCCGGAGGTCTGTCCGCTGAGCGGCAATTTGCCGCGGCAGCGGAGTTTCCTCCCGACGTAGTGCCTCCGCGCGCCATTCGTGCAGGCGTGCGAGGACTATCGCCTCCAGATCCCATGGCGGCAATCCGGCAAGGAGGCTAGCCGCTTCGCCGGAGATCGTGCGGTACCCCCGGATTAGCCTTATGGCTATTACCTTTTGGGGCGCGTTCAGGTAGTGGGCGGCTTGCCGCCTCAAAGAAAGCGCCCACACCGGGGCCCCGTAAAGGGCCATGGACCGCACGACCCCCGCGTATAGCCTCCGGCAGGAGGCGTTTGGACCCCTCAGGTTGGGCAAGAGCCGCTTGAAGGCAGCCTCTGTCCGTTCCAGTTTGGGAGCCAAACGTCGGAAGTGCTCCACGAAGTTCCACCGGCTGTCGAGGACGAGTCCTAGGTACTTCAACGTCGACCCGACGCCGATGGAAACCCCTCCTGCCGTCAGTAGGGATCCCGACGGTGGCGCATTCCGAGGCCCATGAAAACACATGGCCTCGGACTTGTGCAGTGCCACCTCGAGACCCAATTGCCGGATCCTCTCCACGACTATCGCAACCCCGCGTGTCATGCTTTCGGCCGCCGCCTCGTGCGACCTCCCTTGTGCCAGTACCAGCGTGTCGTCAGCGTAGCAAACTACGCTGACGCCGGTAGGGAGGTCGGCGCGCAGCACCCAGTCGTAACCGAAGTTCCACAAGGCCGGCCCCAGAACCGATCCCTGTGGAACACCGCACGACATCTCTCGCCGGTTCCATTCTCCATTCTCCGCTTCGACCAGGGTAGATGACGGAAAATTATTCCCCTTAGGCACCACTGGTGGACAGTGACACGACTTTTTAAAATTATTCTCCTTGGGCACCACTGTTGGAGAGAGACATGAATTTTTAAATACATTCCCTCCCTCTCTGTCTCGCCCCCATTACATTTACATTACATGTTGTATATGGGTATTTTGCCTGAAATAAAACACAATTTATTTGTTTGATTTTATTTACTACATGGGATTTAGACATAAAAAGCGAAACCTAGATGTAGCGTAGTTACACCTCTACCTAACCTTTTGAGGATAAGTGGCGTGATGTCATGATATGTTTAAATTTTATTATTTCAACATCAAACTACAGGTAACGATATAATTACGAGCTACAATAATTTGTTAAACGCTTTAATAACAGGTAATTTAGTACGTGTTTCATATTCCAAAAAAAAGTCCAAAATCGTTTCAATATTCCAAAAGGTTATTTTTAATTGGTGTTTTTGTTACGCATAAGCGGTTTAACACTCGTTAAATATACTGAAAAAACTGAAACCATTAATTAACATAAACGCCTGTTACGAGTACATTCAAAGCGTACAGTTCAATATTATTACTCAGTGGTATAGTCGACGGGAAAACTGTTTTTGAATCATCTGCCTAGCCTTTTCCCAAAACTGTAAAACTAAATTCAACTAACGCAGGCAAAGCATAATTTATTTCTAATAAATTCTATGCGCATAGTCAAGATATTTACGGGAAAGAGTTGAGGAGCCTTTGCGCAGGAGTCAGACAGTTCAGGTTTGTAAAAAAACTTTATAGGACCTAAAGTAATACTAACCTGATATTTTTGTCATTTAATAATAAAATTATGTAATGTTTCTTAATTTTTGCACGCCACGTATGGCAGAATGTGATGAGGCCATGGACTAAATTTAAACCATTAATTAATTAATTAATTTTTTTTTTTAACCATTTAATGTACCATATTCTGAGAAATAAATGAATTTGAATATTTTTTGACGACAACGGACCAAGAAGACAGTCTTGCCAATGTGGTCACATTGTTATGACAAGGGCGAAATTCAGTAAATAGCTCGTATGTAATATTTAATCAGAACTTTTTCACATCCCCTTGATGTTACAAGAGACTAATTTCTATTGTTCTTGTAAACTTATTATCTTGCTTTGTCAGCTTACTGCCAAAGTATCACACAAAAAAAGTAACAACTTATTTGTTATGACTGCCTCGTTGGTCGAGTGGTCGCAAGCGTGACTGCTGAGCATGAGGTCCTGGGTTCGATTCCCGAGTCGGTCAAAGTGTTATTGGGTTTTTCCATCAGGATGTTTTCTGTAGCAGCCACGGAGTCTGAATTTATGCCCGATTGATGGCAATAGGCTCGCCCCCTGTTACATGGGACTTTAACATAACTGGCGATATATGGTGTACTTCGGGCATTACAAGCCTGATGTTATGTTATGTTATTTATAATGATAACTGTAAATAGGCTTGTCATTGACTGTAAAAACACTAAAGACAGCTTACAAACATCGGCGTTACTCACGAAATTATTTGTCTAGGTCTAAATTACTAGTGAGATTTACTTGGAAACCAATAATTGAATGCCTTGTTTCCTTTTAGTGACACTAGGTCGAAATTCCAGTGTACAGTATAGCTATGATTCAAATATTCTATTCAACATTTTATACGCTTTATAAAATTAATGATGTTGCAATGCAAATGTTTCGTGTTAATGGTTTAAATATGAATATGAAATGATTGAAAATAAATGATTAAGTATTTATTTTGAAAATATTTAAGCTAAAAATATATTATGTATTTAGGCATCATGAATACATAACATAACAAGCCTAAGTAGAGGTAATCTGCGTAAACCCATATTTCGCCAGTCCAACGTAATAAGGGACGAGCCTATTGCCATCAACCGGGCACAAAACCAAATTTTGTTTTGAGAATTTCTCGATGGTAAACTCTATTAACTTTGTCCGGACTAGAAATCAAACCTAGGACGTCATCCTCAGCAGCACCAGCAACTATCAGAAATTATTAGAACTATCTAACCATCACTAGTAACTAGTAGACCAACGTTCGTTATATTAATACAAAATATTAGCCCAACCTCAGTTTAATTTCGACAAAAAAAATGTAATATTTAATTATATTTTCCGAATCACCCACAACTCGACCATCCAAAACTCGACCTTTACAACATCACTTAACCTTGTCCCAACCTTTTAACCCTCAAAACCCCACTTTATTTCCACCATAAAATAAACCCTTAACAACAGGAAATGAACCGAAGCAACGACATTCAGACGTTCAGTCTTCTATTGATTTTCGAATTCAAACATGAAACAAGCGACGACCGGAAATCGATTGGTTCACGCTTGACTTCTGAATGGAAGACCATCGTATTAACTGTGGCACCCTTGGGGCTGTCTGCTCAATGGTATTTACATTTTATTGGTAATGTATTTGGTCTCCTTTTAGTATTCTGAATGTAGGTTTTTCTTTTCTAGATTGAATTTTTTTGATGTGAATTGGGTATGACTATGACTCGTATAGGTTATATTAGTAAATTTCCACCTTTTCACCATGGCAGAAACTCCAGTCGCCGCTTGCTACGATCCTTACATACTCCATTTTAACCACCTTCTAAAACTGGAGGAGGTTATGTATTTCACCAGCATCTTTCTTTTTAGGGTTCCGTACTCGAAGGGTAGCCAACGGGACCCTATTATTAAGCCTCCACTGTCCGTCCGTTCGTCTGTCCGTCTGGCTGTCCGTCCGTACGTACAAAGTTTTACAGCATCCGCATTCATATATTATATCTACGCACATCGGTTGCAAGTACTATGCACCTGACCTTTCTGAAGAATCTCTCTAACTCAGGACGACATTCAATTTATTATTACAAAAATATAGACGTCAGTGGGTCCGTATTTTTTTTAAAGTAAACATCTCTTGAGTGTTGAGATCGAATAGTGAGCTGGGCAAATATATCTCCCCATGTCTACCTACACTAGGTCTAATGTAGACCACTGGTTGTTGGTTTTGTCCAGCTCGTTCCACCATTTTTTTCGTTGTCTTCTAAGCACACTCATCATCACCAGCATAGCCTTTTCTAAACTATGTTTGGGTCGCCTTCCAGTCTAACCAGATGCAGCTGAATACCAGTATAACTTTAACAAAGAGCGACTGATTATCTGACCTTCACAACCCAGTTAGTACTGGGTAATACGATACCCCTTGGTAAGACTGGTTGTCAGACTTTCAGGACACTGACTACCTGTAACCTACCTGTGTTGTAGGTAAACTATGATAACAATTTATGTAACTTAAATAAAGATTATCTATCGTACCTCTGAACGTGTGATTACGTGAATTACTACAGATAAAAAATAAATAGGGTATCGTAAACCGATGCTCTATAGATAGTCTGTACACCTATTACAATGTTGTACACCCCTGATTAGAACTTCTGTACCTAATTACTTAGTCCTTCTAATCTCTAGAATCTAGTGCAGTGACATGTTGCAACATAGTGACTAGACATGCGCAAAACAGTGCATCACGAAGTGATGTGATATGTCATTACATTTCGCGCCGAGTAATATTACATTATACCATCACTTTAAACATCACGCGTAATGCCGCGCGATGTGCCCGCTATAAGTATTACAGCGATATTGTAATGCAATGTTTGGGTATAATAGAAGTTAGAACATAATATTTTCATTAGACTATAGTATAGCAGCGAGTGATGTGATGTTTAGTGGTGATGTTACTGACTGATCGTCTAGAAGTGATATGAAAGATATTTAATAAATATAATGAAAAAAGCTACCAAGCGTCGTTTTTTAAATAAGACAAATAAAGTTGATTTCCCTTCATACTTGAACCGTACATCAAACTAAAGTTACGGCTTTTCCAGGCTTAGGACTGGCAATATTCATGGAAAACAAATGACATAAAAAAATATTGAGGGAAAAAAGCGGGAACGTACATTCAACGGGCGGTGTTAAGAAAATATAAACCTAATTCTTATAGCAATAAAGTTCTAAATATGAAGTGATCACCTGGTCGTGCGAAATGCAAGTCGCAACATGTTCCTAACTTCCGACATATACCGATTCCGAACATTGCCGAAGTACGTCGTTCGCCGTGCCGACCGCCCTGTCAGTACTGTCATGTTGGTGAGATACGTGATGCTATGCGTGATGCTTAATTTTGTCGAGTAATGTGTGATGCTACAGTACGCGGTCGGGTGATATTACGTGTAATACATCACTCGCATTACTTACACATGTCTAATAGTGACGTATTGAGTGACGTCACCGATATCCCGGACAATTTGTTACCGGTGCGGATACATTGACATATGCGTAATTATGTTGCTTGTTGGATAACAGACAACAGAGTGTAGGTCACGGGGACATGTTTGTTTGGTTTAATATTAAAGATATACTCCTCTTGGTGTTCAAAACATCCATACTTTCTTATCCATATTGTCATATCATTCTTCTGCTCTTGCCTCAGTTTATTTGTAATCAGCGCAGCATATCTTCGACCATACTTCTCTACTTCTCGTCACCAAGAAATCAACGTGTCTGTCTGTATTTATAACATCCGTACGAATATTCATCATAAGTCTTTTCCCTACTACATTAGGGTTTTCCAGTCTTACCGAATGCACCTGAATACCAGCATTTTACACGGAGCGACTGCCTATCTGACCTCCACAACTCCATTACTACTGGGTACCACGATACCCCTTTGATAAAACCAGTTGGGCCACTGACTATATGCAACGACTGTCAAAGATCTACAAATGACGGAAGGAACCAACTGCTTAACGTGCTTTCAGATGCACCATGATCAACAAACATTATTTTTAATATACTCCCTAACAAATTTCACACAGCCGCAGTTCATTCCCCTTTACAATGCAGTGTCACCCCTCAACACTGACACTTCATATTTTTGCAGTACAGAGTTACAAAAAAATATGTGACAAAAATATCTGATGTAAAATCCGTTATGTGAAAAACGTAATAACGGGGTACACATGCTGACGAAGCTTTAGTTTTAACAAGGACTTGTGACATGGTGTTGACATTAGGTTCGTTGGTGCACTGTATTTTTTAGGCTGTGCACTGTTTTTTTTACATATTGCGTCTTAAAATTTCGAGACTTTCAATCCGATTGCGTAACACACTAACAATCACATTCCGAAGGATTTTCAGGGAAATAAGTAATCCATAGTTTCATAAGTTTGAAAATAAATGTGCAACAACGTAATTAACGCAATTAATGTTTTTATAATGGGTGTAAACCAATGATATTATACATAAAAAGAGGTAGATATCGCACTACCGCGTGAAAATTGTTGCAGACAAATTCAGACAATTGTCGTAATTTAAGTACTTCAAGCGTAATAGCTATCTCTTTCTGTATCATACATTCCGTATTATTTATCGCAGTCGTAACAACGCAACGATATTTGAACGCTGCTCAGTATGAACGTAGCGTATCTTTCTTTATAATATCATTAGTGTAAACAGATCCTTCACGAAGCCAAAAGGCACTTGTTGTACCGTCATTGCGAACATTTTTTTGTTCTACCAACATTTTTTCAAGTTTTTTTTTAAATACTAGTTTTTGATGTTAGAAATTTACTTTAAATACCTCCATGATTATGTACTGTTTAACTCATTCATTATCATTTTTCACCCCCCAAAAACCGTCGTTTTACAGTCATACTTTCTGCGTAGGGCCGTATCAAAATCAAAATATTTAATTTCACATATACATGGGCACTTTTAAAACGTCGACAAAAAGGCGCACGGTTCGGGTTGGTCGTTTCCTATGGAGGAGAACCGGAAAGAAACTCCATGGTTTACATCTAGTAATACTGTTAAAGTGAATGTAATGTAATGTAGTTTTCCAGGAGTTTCTCAGCCCGAGCCCAACCCAGCCTCGCAGCTTTTCTCATGTTTACTTTTTGTGTTTTTTTTGTTTTATATGTTATTGTCAATTTCAATCATTTTGTTTTGTGCTGTGTGAGACAAATAAATACTTTTCTCCTTATTCTTCAGTTATGTTACTTAGTAATATGTACAGAAAGCTTCGATTATGGTTTTTTTAACCAGAGTGTCCTCTGATCCTTGTAAATTAACCGCCGGGGCTTGTCACCTACACTTAAATAAGAGGAAAAGCGACACGTGCAGTCCATTGCTCCATAGAACAGATGGGAACCGGCGGGTAAAGTACACGGTTGATTGATTGGTCTGAGGGCCTGAGTAGATGATTCGAATATCTGGGGTATTGATATCTACAGAGCATAAGCATAAGCATAATCAGCCTATTAATTTTTTATTTATTTATTTATTATTAACTTACACACACTATCTTTACAGGATGACCCCAATACAATAGTGGTTACCAAATAAAATCAACTTACGGCTAAAACTTAAAAATCTAACAACAAAAATCTTAACACAGAATATTAATATCTAAATCTATCTAATGTTCCCACTGCTGGGACGCAGGCCTCATCTCTATGAGAGGGAATGGCTATAATACACCACGCGGGCACAGTGCGGGTTGGTAGATGTCACGTGTCTTCGAATTTTTGGTTCTAGGACATGCCGGTTTCCTCACGATGTTTTCCTTCACCGTTTTAAGAGCAGTGGTGATGAAATAACTTACACAAAGTAATGCGCCTGGCTGGGTTCGAACCCACGACTTACTGCTCGTAAGTCGGGGTCTCCACCACTGGGCCACCGCTGCTCTTAGAGGAGAGCAGCAGCAATTGAATAATCTGAAGGTTTATATCTTTTGGTGAGCATAAAAGGAAAACTACAGAAGACCAAGTACCTGCTACGATTCTTACTTATGAAATATGTCGTCCAGATGAATACTTTTACTAAACACACCTCGCTGATTGCCAGAACCACCTGATCTTTTTAAAGGACACCCGGATCAGCATTATTATGTCCATCTCTAAAAAATTTGCATGATCGATTTTTGCATATCACATAATTTTGCATGATATAAATATAATTAACAGCCTATGTTACTTCCTAATAATTGAACTTTATAATGGTGAAAGAATTTTTGAAATCGATTCAGTAGTTTTTGAGTTTATTCGTTACAAACATACAAATCGTTCATCTTTATAATATTAGTGTAGAAACAAAAGAATTAGGGTTCCCTGCAAAATCCAATAACACTTTGCCCGACCTGGGAATAGAACCCAGGACGTCATAATATAGGTAGGGCAGATTTATTCTCATTAAAATCCTAGTATCTACGGCTTTAAATATTTCAGCTGTTGATAATATAACAACTCCAGCCATAATATAAAGCATGGTCCAGAGAGACAATTCGCTCCTCACAGTAGACCAATACGGTTCAAGTCGAAAGGATTAATTTAAATAAGAAAACAGACGCTGACTATTCGCCTCACTGCCAAAGTTTTCTTTGGAATATATTACCGGAAACTTGTATTATATTAACGGTATAGTATACCGTTTTAGTTTTGTGAATTTTTAAGTTACTGGTACACTTTCAGAGGTGACTGAAGACTGCAGACGGAAGCGGTGTTTCAGTTGATAGTCACAAGTGACAATGCCACTCCCATTTTAATTTCGAACGAAGCCAATTTCCAGTCTAACCGGAGGCAGCTGAATACCGGTATTTTACATAGAATGACTGCCTATATGACTTTCACGACCCGCTTATTGGATAACACGATACGTTTGAAACGACTGGTTTTCCTGGAGCCTAACTTAAGTGGCAGTGGGCAGGGCACATTGCTCGTAGAACGGATGGCCGATGGGGCCGGAAAGTTCTGGAGTGGCGACCGCGAACTGGAAGACGTTGCGTTGGAAGGCCTCTCACTAGGTGGACCGATGACCTGGTAAAGGTTGCAGGGATCCGCTGGATGCGAGACGCACGGGAGCGGTCAATGTGGCGACACTTGGGGGAGGCCTATGTCCAGCAGTGGACGTCTTTCAGCTAAAATGATGATGACACTCCAAACCGCTGAGCATGTCGGCAATTTTTGTACGCATTCAGTTGACATGCAGACTCCGACTTCTGACAACCCGAAACGACTGTCATAGATGTACGAATGACAACCGGAACCGACTTAGTAAGTACTAGGAGACTTGGCTCCTGTTATGTAGAGTAATTAACCCAAAGGAACTTTTTAAATGTAGCATATAGCACTTGAGAACAGTGTAGCGTCCTGTAAGTCAAAGAATTTTCAGAATCGGATCAGGAGTTCCAAAGATTACCCCGTACATACAAACATACAAATAAATTTTACCTCTTTATAATATTAGTGTAGATGAGTTCGACGACCTTCTTCATAAGTAATTCTTATGTTTAGGTTTATGATTAACTTGTATTTCTCATATTAAGAGAATTGTATTCTTTTTGAGAAAAAAATGTCTTAAACCGTAATATTATTATGGAAAATGCGTTGGAGTGATGGTCAAGCCAATGGCGGCGTCCGTGGCATTTTTAGGTCGTCAGAAGTGCACCGCATTTGTACTTAGTGTCAGTGGGGTCAATAATCTCCCATTTCACTAGGTGGTGCTTGCTACTTCCTACTTGGGTCCGAAATCGATTTATTTCTTTCCATATAGGCCATATAACTACAAAAAACGCAAAACACACTGCATAATAAATAATATTCCAGATCCGAATCTGACGTTCGTATAATGAGGTACTTCAACATCGTTTCAGAAACCTTAACGCATTGAAAATAGAGTTCAAAATCGTTTGCAAATGATTTCCCAGATAAGTATATTGGTAATGAGAAAATCGGGGAGGCAATTTTCCGCTTTAACCGCTACAAATATGTTTATGTATCCAATCGTTATGTATTAGCGGATTCGGTATCTTATTGGGGATATATTTTTTGTTTATTTCGTTATTTTATTAACTATGATTGCTATTATAACTGGAGGGTGAGTGATTGGTTGTATCGGCTTTGTTTCTGGGTACTTAGGAAGCCAATTTCCGGCAGAAGACTGCCCGATTACTGTAATAAGACAATAAGTAGTAGTAATACATACATCAATCAGCATCTACCTAGCCTTTATTGGGGTCGGCATCCTGTTTTACCGGATGCAGCTGAATACCAGGATTTTACATGGAGCGACTGCCTATTTGACCTTTACAACCCAGTTAGCACTGGGTACTACGGTACCCCTTGGTGAAACTGGTTGTCCATCTCCAGTATTGTAGATAAAGGATTGTTACCGCTTCGTCGATTGATTGCTAAACTAAGAGAAAAACTTAAAAATATATCAAGTGACTATATCTAATATGTATTTATTTATTTGCAAACATGTAAAACACTGATTAGTAGGCATGCATTAAATTTTCATGACACAGTATTAAGACATGCACCCTGTAAGGGCACTGCAAATTCTATATATCATATTATTAAATTATAATATTGACTCATTATTACAACTTATTACATTATTTTATACTAAACATTAATAAAATAAAAAAAATATTTCAATTCGTTCATTCATTTTAGTCAAAGGTATATGTAAGGTAGTATCCAATATTATTTCACATTTACGTCAAGTTAACATTAATACAAGATCGATCGGTTCACAATTTGTCAGTTTGAAATTCCTCAACGGTATAGGAAAGGCGGCATATCTTAACAGTCATGCCTGAAAAATCCTGATGCTGCATGATAATTGAAATACAACACGTCATTTAAAAGCCTGTTCCATCTCTTTCCATGTAAATAACACTCAAACCAGCGTTTTAAATTACACCCCCTAATTATTGTCAAGGACATACAAAACCTGCTTTATGACGAAACAACCCTTTAATAATATCAAATATCGTCACCGCTGGCGTACTTTCAACCCCGAAAGGATAACTTCGCACTTCAAAATGAAACGTGAAGTTATGTAAAGATGCGCTCATATTTGTTATTTAAATTGTTAAGTTCTGTGCAATATTATGTCAATTAGGGTTTTGCAATAATATTAAGCAATTTGCTATGCTGATTAAAAATAATTTGATGTATTATCATTATATATATATATATATGTACCATATTATATGGAGTAACTGAACATGCTAGAGTAATTGAACTTTACCAATACGTAATGATTGAAGCGGTATATAACGGATGTAAAAGTACCCTTAACGAAGCCGAAAAGCACTTGCTCTCTCCGTCATTGCGATATATTTTTTTGTTCTAGAGCATACCTTCTAGTTACGGAGATATTAAAGGTCAAATTTCCAACATATTCACAAGTTTTTACGGTTATAACTTTACTTTAAATACCTCCACGAACCCCGTACTATTCGATGCATCCATTGGTACAATGTTTTGAGTGCGTTACATTAAGTCCTACCGTAAAACATGATTTTTCATCCCAAAAAAAGTCGTTTTCCAGCAATAATTTTTGCGTATAGTTACTTAGTTTGATGTACAGAATGCTTGGTTGACGGCTTCGTGAAGGATCCGTTTACAACTTGTATACTCGTCTGCCATAAAAATTGCCCGTGTAAGAGCAGCTTTAGAAAACTGACACCCTTTCGCTAGGGGTGGGATTAACGGACGAATATTATTAAATAATAAAGCAGTCAGTTTCAGGGCCGCTGCCGGTGATCTGAATTATTCTGTCTGGTATTGATGAACTCCTGGCTAAATGAGATTTTCTGGAAATATAATTTCTCTCGGTGAAATGAAGGTATTTATGTATTTTTGAGGTTCTCATTACGCAAGTTCTTGATCATGTTAACTTGATACTAATGGAATGATAATTGCTCTGCGTGAAATTAAGGCATTTATTTTAAGGTTCTTATTGCGAATATTAATGCGTAATTTACCTGTACCTGACATCAAAGGTGTCCTTTAGTTCTGAATACAATGTGGTTTACGTTGAATGTCACCCTAAAATCCAGATATTACATAAGACTACAGTCCTCCTAAAAATTCAGTTTTCTTTGAATTGGTCTTGTTAAACAATGACATAACATAACATAACATCACGCCTGTAATTCCTGAAAGATTACGCAGAGGTGTACCTAATAGTACACCTACATTTCGTCAGTTATGCTTTAACCTCCATGTAATGCCTATTGCCATCAACTGGGCACAAATCCAGACTGCGTGGCCGCTACTGAAAAATTCCTGTTGTAAAACCCGCTAACACTTTGCCCGACCTGCGAATCGAACCCAGGACCTCATGCTCGCCCTTACGACCGCTAGACCAACGAGGCAGTCAATTATTTATTAAAAATTATTTATTTATTCTCTCATAATTTTAAACACAGTACAAACTTTCTTAAATTAAGACGGGTGTCCGTTGTAGGTAAAACTTGAATTACAGATCACCATCATCATCCACAGCCCGACTTCAGCCTCTGCTGGTATAGGCCTCTCTTTGCTTGTGCCAAGCTCCACGTTCTTGTGCCAGCCTCATTCAGGTATTCCCTCGATATGCTCGCCCCTTATTACATGGGACTTAAACATAACTGGCGAAATGTGGGTGTACTATTAGGTACACCTCTGCCTAACCCTTCAGGGATTACAGGCGTGATGTTATGTTATGTTATGTAGATGCTAGTTACCACCCTGGCTTATTGTTAAAACTACTAAACATTATCGATAAAGACACGGGGATTACACTCGCGATGTTATGTTGTGTTAAATAAATAATTATTGTTCACTATGAAATGATTTTTTGAAACCCATCCCTGTCCCAATCGACCGGCAGCTAGTTACTCCATAAAATTGATAGCCATAATGAAAGTGAACAGAATTTGCGAACGTATTTTATATGAAGCCTAACAAAAGGATTTACGCGCCACTTGTTATTACACAACGCGAACAAAACGCCGGTTAATTACATTTTAATTAAAATTATGTTTCACTGATAAAATCGATATTTTGTAAAAGGGCGTGTGTGAGTGTTGGATGGCTCGACCGCTATGACCGCGGTGTAGTGTTGAAAACAGTTGTTGAAATGTTTATATATCAACTTTACTACATATTATAAAACGACTTATTTTTAAATGCACATCAAAAAACTATCACCCGTCAATTTATTTACATCAATTAAATATTTTTTACATCAATCAAACGTAATACTCGTGAGTATTACATATAACAAAATATTTTTGCAATATGTTTTCATTGTAATAAGAAAGGGCGTCGCAAGATTATCTAAATAATTTGATATAATAACATTTCATCAGTTAACTATTATACCTCCACACTGTCACACCCAGGCCATTAATTAAAATTATAATCGCTCTTCAATTAATTAATGTTGTACCCACCTCAATTATTTCGTTTCGGCAAAGTTTAGTTGATTTTCAACAGGTACACACGGCGGCTATGAAGCTGTACATTTCCAGTATAACTTGGCCTCGCTTTGTATAGATTTCATATACAATGAGAGATCCGCATAAACTGGTTTTGTATTGCTTGATTGGCCGTCGTGCGTACAATGAAACTGGATTGACATAGCAATTACAAAATGGGATTTGGTTCGCCAAAATTACGTTTTTATGCTTGCTTAGAATTTATTTTTCACTATTTTTATAAAGTAAGACAAAGTTTTTTTTTAAGTTTGGATGTAAGAGGTAATCTTCGAAACTACTGAACCGATTCCGAAAATTCCTTCACTATTGGGAAGTAACATTATTACCGAGTGTAAAATAATATCTAAATATAATATTATGTAAAGAAATAATACCTACTTACTATTTCCATACCATATCATTTTCTTAACTTAATTTATCCGCGCTCATTACATTGGCACATACTGTCATTGTGAGAGTTTATGAAAAAACTAGAATATTAAATAATTTACCAGAGGCGACCGATATACGGGAAATTAAAATCTTTGTATGTTGTTTCTTTATTTACAGAAGAAACGCAACAGAGTTTAATTTACTTACAAATATCGAATATCTTATACATAAATAATTAAATTAATTAAAAAAAAAAATTACTTACATTTTTATATTTAAAAAGTTTTCGGGGGATAATTTTCGGCCATACCGCGAGCGAAGCCGCGGATAAGAGCTAGTAAAGCGTCTTTAGATGATTAATCGATTATACATACGAATTGAATTCAGTTATTGAAATCTCTGTTGAAAAATGTAAATAATTATTTTTCTTGATATCACAAATATAATAGAAATAATCATGAGCAGATTGTGATTAAAAAACAATTCCGTAGTAGTTGGATTTCGGAAGTAAAGTAACAGTAAAGTGCAATGAAATTAATTATTTCTATTTTATAAGTGCCCAAGTTAAGAACAATAAAAGTATAACCATGTTCCGTAAGCCAAGCTTCAGTGATCAGATAGTCTGAAGCGACAGTAATGTTGCTACGGCGTAGCGGACAGAATGAAGTCACGGTTACGGCGTAGCGGACAGAATGATATCACGGCTACGGCGTAGCGGCCAGAATTATGTAACGCTACGGCGTAGCGGACAGAATGGTGTCACTACTCCACTTGCTACGCGCTCGTAGCCACCTCGTAGCAGACCGATAGAGTATGCTACTAGTCAATTGATTTGTTCTTGAACTTAGAAAATGCATTTTGTATGTAAAGTGCATTTTATTCGTACTGTAATTTCTTTCAATAATAGGAGGAGCTTGTGGCTAAATAATAACAACTACACGGGTCGATCTTCAAGGTTAAGGCGTGATTGCCGAGGTTGGTCCGTGGATGGGTGACCATCACTACGTACCTAGTTTCGTACATGCCTCGAAAAGAACGTTAAGCCGTTGGTACCGGCTGCCATTTGTAAATCTTTGACCGTTGTTACGAGTTATCAGAAGCCGAAAGTCTGACATCAAGTCTTACTGGTATCGTATCACCCACTGGGTTGTAGAGGTCAGATAGGCAGTCTCACCATGTAAAATACTGGTGCTCAGCTGCATCCGGTTAGACTGAATGCCAACCCTAACATAGTTGGGAAAAGGCTTGGCAGAAGACGAGTTTCGTTCAATGATAAATGCGAAATGTTTTGTACTATTTACTTTATCAATTAAAACATATCAAATAAATTACACTATAGATATTTCCTCGAAATTTCACCGTCTCAACGTTGTAGATATTCAACATTACCTATAAACAGTAATAAGACAGGTATTGACACTACGTCGAAATTTAAACAATTAATTACATAATATTTACACATTCTTTAATGTAAAGCGACTACGAAAACTTTAAAAGCTCGTATTTTATTTACCCTGCATTATTGTCCAGCAATATTCATGGAATGTAAATTATTTCATTAATGTATTAACATTGTCCGATAGCCTCCAGTTATTTAAGGAAAATTAATGCTGTTTTTATTGAGGTGATTACAGTTTTCTGAGAAAAATGCAGCCCCGTTAACAATAACTAAAATAATAAATATTACTTTTGAAGAACTCGCATAGTTTTTTTACAGGAATGCATGATTCATTTCCGAGAATGTTACTGCTGTATTTTCTTACTATAGTGTTGCTTTGTTTCGTCTCTGCATCGCCCGGAAATTTAAGGTATTTTGACCGCCTTTTTAACATGCTTTATTAGCTTCATTTGTAACTAACAAACTAACTGTGTAAAAAATATGTGAAGGCAAATTAGACCCACTTTTCGATTTCCGATTGAGCTGAAATTTTGCGTACATGTTTAGTTTGGATGATAATGCATGGTTAGCTGAGTAACGTCATTCTAAATCCAATATGGCGGACTCCCAAAGATGGCGGACTAGTTATTTTTTATGCATTCCCATGATATGGGTATCAAATGAAAGGGTTTGATGAAAACAATACGAGAATTAAAATGACGTCACTCTAAAGCGTGTTTTTTTAACTATAATTTTCTATTTAGTTATGTTTTTTACTTGTCCATCAGTGTTCTCGTTAATTGCTAGAGGTGGCTAGTGAACTGAACTCCAAGAGAGGTAACACTTTGTCTGCCTTAGAGTTTTCAGTTAGCAAATTCTGTATGGCAACTTAGGGCCTGAGTCTGAAAACCTAGATGGTGATGGGGCTCACTTCCTGTTACATGGGACTTAAAATAGCTGGTAAACTCACATGACAGCACGGTTGGCGCAGTGACTGAGCAATTGGTTGCTACGTTGCGTGACGGGGTTTCGATTCCCGCACGGAACAAATATTTGTATGGCCTATATGTAGTTGTTTTGGGTCTGGCTATTTGTGTATGTGAGTTTAAATGTTTGCAAACGCACCCACGATGCAGGAGAAATTATTTGAGTGGGGCAAAGATAATAAAACGCCTGTACCTACTATCTACGCCTACCGTGTCATACAAATCAGGCGTGATGTTCTGTTAACACAGTCAAGAGAAAAATCTCGCAATTTTTTCATAAAAATGTGGGTTAGTTTATTAATATTACTTAATTTCAGCGTAGTAACTGACCCACTGTACCACGCATGTGTCTCTTTCCAATAAAATAAAACCGCATTGAAATTGGGTCATCGAACAGATAAACAAAGGCTTCATTATTTGACCTGTGTTTACACAACGATCACTCACGTAATATTTGTTTAATGTTTATACAGAGCATTACAAAGCTCTGGAGCGCGTGGCTAAATTATAACAGCCACTCGGATCAATCTGCAGGTTAAGCCGCGCTTGCCTAGGTTGATTTGTAGATGTGTAACCACCCGCTACATACCGAGTTTTCTCCGCACCTCGAGAAACACGATAAGCCGTTGCTCCCGGCTGTCATTTGTAGAGCTTTGACAGTCGTTATATTTAGTCAGTGGCCCGAAAGACTAACAACCAGTCTTACCAAGAGGTATCGTATAGCCAGTACTAACTGAGTTGTCGAGGTCAGATAGGCTGTCGCTCCATGTATAATACTGGTGTTCAGCTGCTGCCGGTTAGACTGGAAACCGACTCTAACATAGTTGGAAAAGGCTAGGCATCTGCCTAAAGATTATGATGACAGATCATTACAAAAATCATACACAAGCATGAAGTTTACAAGCATTGAATCGTAGCAGGTGGCGTGCTATAGTTTCTGCGTACCCCATTGGAAAAAGGCGTGACTATATGTTTGTTTACGCATACATTTTCGGTGGAAACTTTTTAAAAGACAAAAACTGTCTGCGTTACAGCTGAGCTTGATGTCCGGGGTTCGGTACCCAGGTCGGGCACTGTTATCCCATTAGGAGTTTCTTAGTAGCAACCCGGAGTTTGGTTTTGTGGCCGGTTGATGGCAATAGGCTCGCCCCTTATTTATTACAAAATAAAACGCAAAAATGGGAGTATTAAGGTACACCGCTGCCAAACTTCGTGGTTTACATGCGTTATTTTATTATGAAAATAATATCTAATAATATCTAGTTATAGCATAAACGGACATTAGTATAAATACATAAATTAATTTACTATCATAAAGGTCCTAAAAGCAAATTAACCTAGTTAAACCATCACGCTTGCTACACGTGTAAGCGATATCAGAAACACATTGGAACGCTACTCAAATTACTAACTTTGAATATAATTGTACCCTTCGTTATCCGCCAAGCATCATTAACGCAATGTACGTCGGTTTAAGTGCCGGTATCAGATGTCAAAGGCTGTCTGTCTGTGACATTTGAGAGTATGGGATAGTGACTCGTTTAGGGTACTGAGTACATTACAA
Source organism: Noctua janthe (assembly GCA_910589295.1). Classification (NCBI taxonomy): domain Eukaryota; kingdom Metazoa; phylum Arthropoda; class Insecta; order Lepidoptera; family Noctuidae; genus Noctua; species Noctua janthe. The sequence continues at coordinate 13,708,626 of OU342575.1, read as the reverse complement.
TGTAAATTCACTCTTGTTTTTTCCCGAAACAGTGGACAGAGGGAAGTACAGTCAAGAGCACTATACACATATATGTATATTTCAGATCCGGTCATTAGTACAGACATAAAATGAATCGCAAGAGCGCCAGTGGTGACATCACGCGACATCTTTATCAGTTTACCAACACCACAGCGTGCTTCTACAAAGCCCTGATGATCACAGCTCGAGGCGAGGCCGACATTCAATGTCTGATCGCGGCGGAGTTGAGACGTCCTGGAACTGTACCCGATTCATTGTGCCCCGTGTTATTGTGTTTAATTGTAATGTCAAGTAATTGGTTAGTTTAATAGAAACAGTGTATCGCATCCAGTGTGTTTTTATAGCTCAAAACCCATCGTCCGCCAACATGAAGTACGATCCTAATGGAGTAAATCCTGACACGTCCGACATATACAAGTAGCAACTTTTAAAAGTGATTTTTGAACTATCTATTTAAAGAGGTCAGCCATCCACGATCCAACCTCGGCAAGCCCTGCTTAACCTACAAGATCTACCCCAGCGGCAGTTATTGTAAAGGGTGTAAAATACCCTTAATGAAGCCGAAAACACTTGTTCTTAATTATCAATGACGGGGTCATAGATAATTTTTTGTTCTGGACCGTACCTGGGAACCTTCTAGTTACAGAGATATTGGAGGTCAAAGTTCCAAGTTTTTTTTTTTAATACCACATAGTTTTTAAATTAATGACTTTACTTTAATTACCTTCATAACCCGTTCACTATTCAAAGCATCCATCAGCACAATGTTTTGTGTGCTTCATTGAGTTTTACCGTAAAGTGAGATTTTTCACCCCAAAAAAAAAAGTCGTTTCCCTGAAATAATGTTGTAAAGGGTTCGTTTACACGAGCTCCTCCAACCTGAGAATCGAACCGTAATCAACCAATCGTAATTAAAGCTACACATACTATACTATATTACATCTCTAACTCATGACTGTACCGGTACCATATGCCTTCAATAAATTAGTTTTCCCGTAAATCCCTCTTAATGTCTCTTGCCAATTTGTACATAAATAAAACATGGAGTATATAATTCTAACGGAGACTGTGGTATGTTTCGTAGAATCCTTCAGTGAGGCATATATTACGGGATTCATTAAAATTTGTCATATCATTTTTTATCCTAGTACTCTTCATGGAATTTCTACTTTGAAAGTAACAAGATACCAGCTACAGAAGTCGAATTAGAATTTAATGGAAATCTTTTAGAGTGAATGTATTTCTGAATATGAAAAACGTTCACTTTGACAATTAACAAGAAACACCTGGTTCATACATTTCTATGGGGTAGATAATTATTACATTTTCGTATGATATTATTTTATTTCGGGTTTTACCAAAACTGACTGATTGTAAAAAATCTTCGCCGTTCAGGATCTGCAAGCTCATAAACAAATGAATCTTTTGAAAATCCATTTGTTACAAAAAACGTACCTCTGGTGTAGAGGTCGATTCCCAAAATAGCTTTTGTTCGATAAAACTCAGTTTGGACCCTAAGTTATCGGGGTCAAAACTGTTGCAAATTAGGTCTAGTATCACCCATTTCAAGGAATGCTTTAGAACTGCAGCATGCAGTTGCGTCTCCAGAATTGTAACTTTATCACTTAATGCAACAAATAGTGGCTCGCCTTCCATCTTGCACCGCATGCCCTATCACCTGCGCACTTGATGATTTATTTACTTCATCAGTGAGCGGGGTTCGCGTTTGAGCTAAACATATTTAAACTTTTTGCCATCGATACGCTAAGAACACAAAAAAAAATATTGTGTTTATTCGTTTTAATACTTGGTATCCTTCCATCAATAGTGTAGCTCACCCTAACAAAACGTTTCGACTTTGCGAGAGGGATAGAAGATAGGTGGCTGGGGAAGTGGGAGTAAAATTTCAATTTGAGCTGTCATCCCGTGCGCCCTTAATGCAAGACCACACAAAAACCTCCTATCCGCCGCCATAACTTCATCAACCTTACAAGACACCACGATTTCCCGGTAGCGGTATCGGTACCTAAATACTAGCGTTATCAGATACCGCATTATGTTTTCAAGGTTATGTTTGGTGATGTATTTAGTACCAATGTTGGCACTGTTTCGGCTTGTTATACCGGCTTGGATAGACGCTTCCTGTTACATTATGTATTGACTTAATGATGTTACTAAGATATATTGATTGTCTGTGATTCTTGTTAGTTCATTAGTGAATAACGTGGCTTCTTATCTTAAAGACTAGTGGTCAATATCATTCTCTTGCGCTTATCCCAATTAATTTGGGCTCGGTGCACCATGTCTTTTTCTTCCATACTTCTCTATTACTCGTCATCTCATCGGATACCTCTTTTCTTGCCATATCATCCTTCACACAGTCCATCCATCGTTCTTAGTTCTTCCTCTACTTTTTTACCCATTCACATTGATTCTAAAACCTTCCTCACAACATTTTAATCATTCCTCCGCATCACATGCCCATACCTCGACAACCGATTATCACACAACTTTTCAGTTAACAGCGCCACTTTCCGACTTTTTTGAAGAAATGTGGTCATTGCTTTCAGACCTATTTCTACAACGGCTTACACTAGGATTTACACATTTCTATAGCTTACTGATTGTTGTGAATGAGGAGCTCGTGGCTACATAATAACAGCCGCTGGGGTCCATCTTTAGGTTAAGCCGTGCTTGCCTAGATTGGTCTGTGGATGGGTGACTACCCAATACATACCGAGTTTCTTCCGTGCCTCGAAAAGCACGTTAAGACGTTGGTCCCGGCTGTCATTTGTAGATCTTTGACAGTCGTTAGGTGGTCAGTGGCCCAAAAAAAGTCTGACAACCAGTCTTACCAAGGGGTATCGTATTACCCAGTACTAACTGGGTTGTGGAGGTCAGATAGGCAGTCGCTCTATGTAAAATACTGGTATTCAGCTGCATCCGGTTAGACTGGAAGCCGACCCCAACTTAGTTGGGAAAAGGCTAGGCAGATGATGACTGATTGTTGTGAATCTAAGTGCACATTAGATTTCTACTCGGAGAGGCTCGTGGCTAAATAGCCGCAGGAGCCGATCTTCAAGATCTGTTAAGCAAGGTTTACTGGGGGCAGTCCCTGGATGGAGGATAATCCGTTGTTTCTTCTTTATCGTGTGGTTATTGCCTAACCTGCTGTCAGAGTTTTTATGCTGTGCATGGGCCTCTATCTTGGCTTTACATGCCGTTAAGAAATATCTCTCAGGCATGCACTTCCTTCACCGAAGCAAGTGATAATTATATGATAAGCACATGAATTCGAAAAATATGAGGTGCGTGCCTTGGGCTTGAACTCGAGACCTTTATGGCTTGGCAGTCCGACAGTCACACCACTTGAGATAAATCATCCATAATGAGACCCCTTAGCACCTGGGAAATCACAGCGTTAATATTTTATTTATAAATCAATCTGAAGTGCCATATTATTTTGGTTCAAAGTCATTCAAATTAATGTTACGTTCAACACCCACCCGCAATAACTTCAGTTTAGCCGTGATCAAGATACTTGCAGCAGCGCCGGAATATCGGGAACTCAGTAAACATGGTAAATATCCCGTTTCTAGTGTTAATGAACTTTTTATTTTGTTCTACATTTTTTGTGTAGTAAGCAACGACTTATTGTCGGGCCTACGCTGTCTCCCCATACTTAAGTACAAATGCTGTAACAAGATAATATTGTAATACCAAATGATTTGAAAAGAGTAACCATGGAGTTTCTTGCCGGTTCTTCTCCATAGGAAACGATCAACCCGAACCGTGCACCTTTTTGTCGACGTTTTATAAGTGCCCATCTAGGCCTATTCACATAGGCTTATAAAACGTTTAAATATTTTGATTTTGATTTTGAATGATACGTTTATTACTCGCGTTTATGCTAGGGTCTCTATTCTTCTACAACATTTATTTTCCTTAAAAAATCTCCGAAACTTCATCAAGGTCAAAAACAATTTTCCATGATATTACAGTCTACTTCTTTTCAAGGGTCGTGCCCAGGGCTGCGGGACTGTTCGAAAGAGATACCGCGGCCCTGGAACACAAAGGGCAAAGAAGGAACATGGATGGGTTTTATTCAGTACAAGTCTGACACTCCCTTTCGCTCCGCCCAGAGTGGGGGCGGGGGGTCATTTGATGATTGCCTATCCGAAAAAAAAAAACAAAAAAAAAGGTCAAACACAGCTTACATAAGACTGTCCGTATTTTTCTTCAGCCTGTTTTCACCAGAATCACTTAGCAGTTCAGCGTTCATAAGTAAAAACTGAAGGGCACTCCATCCGGGCCGTAACTAGATATCGTCCGTTCCATTTCCGATTCGCATACGGTTCATGTTTAGGGCTCATGTTTATTCACACGGTTCTGAAACGGCCACAAAACGGTTCGGCCGCAAAATTATGAGCCGAGAAACGTGCACGGACTGTAATCGTGGTTTGTGTCTGTCAGTTTTCTTTTGAATAATATCAAATAGTTGATATAAATAAAGATTACTGTAAGAGTAGAGGAAGACCAATGAAACGATGAAGGTTGATGTGGTAATTGTTGAGATGACGAGTCATCATCTGCCTAGCTTTTTTTCAATTATGTTAGGGTCGGCTTCCAGTCTAACCTGATGCAGCTGAATACCAGTATTTTACATAGAGCGACTGCCTATCTGACCTCCACAACCCAGTTAGTACTGGGTAATACGATACCCCTTGGTAAGACTGGTTGTCAGACTTTTTTTGGGCCACTGACCACCTAACGACTGTCAAAGATCTACAAATGACAGCCGGGACCAACGTCTTAACGTGCTTTTCGAGGCACGGAAGAAACTCGGTATGTATTGGGTAGTCACCCATCCACAGACCAATCTAGGCAAGCACGGCTTAACCTAAAGATGGACCCCAGCGGCTGTTATTATGTAGCCACGAGCTCCTCATTCACAACAATCAGTAAGCTATAGAAATGTGTAAATCCTAGTGTAAGCCGTTGTAGAAATAGGTCTGAAAGCAATGACCACATTTCTTCAAAAAAGTCGGAAAGTGGCGCCGTTAACTGAAAAGTTGTGTGATAATCGGTTGTCGAGGTATGGGCATGTGATGCGGACGAATGATTAAAATGTTGTGAGGAAGGTTTTAGAATCAATGTGGATGGGTAAAAAAGTAGAGGAAGAACTAAGAACGATGGATGGACTGTGTGAAGGATGATATGGCAAGAAAAGAGGTATCCGATGAGATGACGAGTAATAGAGAAGTATGGAAGAAAAAGACATGGTGCACCGAGCCCAAATTAATTGGGATAAGCGCAAGAGAATGATATTGACCACTAGTCTTTAAGATAAGAAGCCACGTTATTCACTAATGAACCAACAAGAATCACAGACAATCAATATATCTTAGTAACATCATTAAGTCAATACATAATGTAACAGGAAGCGTCTATCCAAGCCGGTATAACAAGCCGAAACAGTGCCAACATTGGTATTTTACTAGGAGCGACTGCATATCTGACCTCCACAACCCAGTTAGTACTAGGTAATACAATACCCCTTGGTTAGACTGGTTGTCAGACTTTTTGGGCTACTGACTACTTGTAACGACTGTCAAAGATTACAAAAGACAGCCGGGACCAACGGCTTAACGTGTTTTACGAGGTACGGAGGAAACTCGATATGTAATGGGTGGTTACCCATCCACAGGCCAACCTAGGCAAGCACGGATTAACCTTAAGATCAATCCGAGCGGCTGTTGAGATGACGAGTAATAGAAGAATTATGGAAGAAGAAGACATACTGCGCCGACCCGAAACAAATGATACAATAACAGGAGAATGATGGTTGTGATATGGTTGATCACTTTCGTCTTTTTGATTTAGTGTACCTCGCACCTTATTTTGTTTAAGTGACTTGCTTAGTGTACAATTGAAGTAGAATTAATTAGACTTTAACATCACTAAGACTGTTAAAACTTGAGTATAATTTTCACCTTGGATTCGATCTGTATCATTGTGGAGGTCAGTGACTGAAGTAATCAAATAAATACGGTATTGACGACAGCGTAGCAAGCATTGTAGTTTACAAAAGTGCTACGTTAATAGTCATTCGTATATTACTTTAACACTAGTTAATGTTGGTTATTAAATAATAAAAATATAAAGGAGTGGTGTTTTTGGACAAAAAACAAGGCTTTGTAAACAAGGATTCTCAAAAAAAATTGAATACCTATATTAAATGATAATTCTCCTGGACCTAAACCTAGCTAAACTGACAGTGACAGCCCACTCAAACCTAGTACACACACCATGTTTACTAAAATACTGCTCGAACAGCAAGTAGCCCATTTGCTTGCTCCATAAAATGTAATGATTTCGTAACGACTCCAGCACTCGATAAAACGCCAGTGTAGATGTGCCCTAATATATATTTTTAAAAGGAAAAAAGGCTGTTTTGCGATTGGCGTAAAGTATATACGTTGGTAACGATCTTGTTCGCTTTAATGATTGTTTGAAGCTGTGAACGTTTGTGTGGTTTTGTTATGGAAATGCTGAGCTGGTTTTGATGCAGTTTTAAGGTGCTAATCGCAGTGACATGTTGGTTTCTATGTGACTGCATGAAAATGGTTACAGGGGACAGTTTCACCATCTACGGAAGTGTTTTAAAGAGAGACCTCCGAAAGAGCACTTTGCTGGAATATGGATGTCGTTGGAGCCACCGCATTGATGAACAGGCCGTGATGCTAGTAAATTATGTGGACAAGGAACCGAAGTTTTACACTTTTATTTTTAGTATTGATTTTTTTATTCGTTAATAAGTACCTACATTATTAAACTTCAAGTATATCTAAAATAATAATAAAAACGTGTAAAAATATTGAAATGGGGAACAAAATACAGGGCGTCAAAAAATTCGTCCACATCGCTGTCAATAAGAAAAGTGCCCAGAAGTCTGGCAGCATTGCCACGTTGGCTGGCAATGCTCATTCTTTCTAACTATTTTTAATGTACCTATCTATCACCCATATAAAAAAAAACAATACTCATTGTCCCAGCTCTGTTGAATTCATATGACCTAAACATGGGTGACAAATTGACGGATACTTCACGCCCTGCCATATGTGTATTTGATTTTCCAGTAAATTGGGTATTATATTCGCAAGTCATACTAAAGTACATTTTTGTCTCATCATCTGCCTAGCCTTTTCCCAACTATGTTGGGGTCGGCTTCCAGTCTAACCGGATGCAGCTGAATACCAGTATTTTACATGAAGCGACTGCCTATCTGACCTCCATAACCCAGTTAGTAATAGATAATACGATACCCCTTGGTAAGACTGGTTGTCAGACTTTTTGGGCTACTGACTACCTATCGACTGTCAAAGATCTACAAATGACACCCGGGACCAACGGTTTAACGTGCTTTCCGAGGCACGGAGGAAACTCGGTATGTAATGGGTGGTCACCCATCCACAGACCAACCTAGGCAAGCGCGGCTTAACCTAAAGATCGATCCGAGCGGCTGTTATTATTTAGCCACGAGCTCCTACCTCCTAAAGTACACTTTTGTCTATTCTACCAAAAAAATCAATTCCAAAGCTAAGCAATAAGACAAGTACAAATAGTTGTGAAATAGATTCAGTACAGACAATACATCGGTGTTTCTACTAAGAAAAAAGAAAAACGTCTTGTTTATGACAATCAACACAAAAGAACTATTGAAGTAACACAACACGAGTGTTACTGGTGCTACACACGCGAGTACAAACAGAGACTGAGTACAACTGAACTATGTATTACTTGTGAGCAAGAAAAATTGCATTGGTGAAGAAAACTACACTTTTCTTGTAATAAGGAGTCGCGTCTGATTTCCCAAAAGGAGTCATGAGTTTACGTACGTTTAATGATATTTTAAACGTAGGTACCGGACGGGAAATATAGGAACACTAGCTTTTGCCCGCGGGTTCGCTCGTGTTAATTTACAAATTGACAATCAATTCGTGTTGTAATAATATAATTCAATCATGATTCGAAAGACACGAGGCGCCATCTATTATCATAAGAACGTTATTGTTGTTTTTCTCGGGAACAGTACTTTTTTTTGGGATGAAATGTACCCTATGTCCGTTTCTGTACACCTGACAACGTATATGCAAAATTTTAAGGATGATCGGTTCAGTTGTTTAGGCGTGAAAATGTAACAAACAAACAAACTTACTTTCGCATTTATAATATTAGTAAAGAAGTAAGAATTTTCCTCATACCTGTGGAATTCACGGCCGGTTTCTCTGTTCCCCGATCCATTATAAGTTCCAGATTATATGTTCCATTATAATCTGGATCTTTCAAAGTTGGAGTGAATCGGTATCTTCAAAGCAAGCACTCCACCCTAGGCCACTTAATCGCTTCACATCAGGCGACTTGCAGCGAAAAGCAAGCCTATTTAGCATTTTAAAAAAAACTTTCTTGTCCTACCACGACCACCAAACATATGAGGAACATTGTTGATTTCATCAAAACATCGAAATGAAATTAAATCGTTCGGATTGTGCATGAGAATAGTATAAAAACCCTTAATAGACGTCGCAAAAAAGTAGCTAACTTGAATAATGATTTGATGCAGCAGTAATATAATGTTGCTGCTATTGTTGGTACTCGTATTTCACATGATTTTTGGACTGCCTGTTATAGTTGCTTTTTTATTTGGAAAAGTAGCTTTCAGTTCATGATCTGCCCAGTCTTGTCCCAACTATGTTGGGGTCGGCTTCCAGTCTAACCGAATGCAGCTGAATACTGCAAACGACTGTTTATCTGACCTCCACAACCCAGTTAGTACTGGGAAATTCAATACCTCTTGGTAAGACTGGTTGTCAGATTTTCATGCCACAGATTCCCTATAACAACTGTCAAAGATCTATAAATGACAGCCGGGATCAACGGCTTAACGTGCTTTCTAAAACTAGGTATGTTATAGATGGTCACTAATCCACGGACCAACCTAGGCAAGCGCGGCTTAACCTTGAAGTAACACGAGCTACGAGTTCCTCGAATCTCATCATACCAAAAGAAAAAACAACAATTTAACAGCCAACCATTTCCAAACACACCCACGCACCGTTATTATCTTAAATAAGCTCAGCGACATATTCTTATATCGTTTTACAAATGGCGCTCGTTCATTCGACTTAAGAGAGGCATTACTTCGTCGGCGATAGCCCACCGCAGATGTTCCTAATACTTACCATCTTGGAGACAAAATGGAGATGGTAAATGGGTACATGGATTTACAAGTTGCGGGTGGTGGTATGGTCATCATTGGTCTTTATGTTGATGAATATGAAGTTAAGCTTATGCTATATTCTGAGGAGGGGTGAGCAGAGTAACACCCAAATTTGGTTAGTACGTAAACTAGACTTACTGTATTTTCTAGTGGAAGAGCTCAAAAATACTGCTCGACCAGGGAATCCAACTTTAGGACTCCCACACACACATAGCAATCGCGTTAGTGACAAAGATGTAGTAACATTAGCTTTAATACCAGCCTGCAACGGATGCGTGAAGACCTTTTCCCATACAGAGAAGGCATTGATCATCTTCACGCCTGTTGGAAACGTGAAGGTGATAGTTATGCTTCACCAATGTCCGCGATTTCCAAGATAAACTAAGATAATATATATGGATTGATTGATTTCAAGAAATCATTTGACAAAAGCACTATTCATAATCTGCCTAGCCCTGCCTTTTCCCAACTATGTTGGGGTCGGCTTCTAGTCTAACCGGATGAATACCAGTATTTTACATGGAGCGACTGCCTATTTAACCTCCACTACTGGGTAATACGGTACCCCTTGATAAGACTGGTTTTCAGACTTTCGGGCCACTGACTGCCTCTAACGACTGTCAAAGATCTACAAATGTCAGCTGGGACCAACGGCTTAACGTGCTTCCCGAGGCACGGAGGAAACTCGGTTTGTAATGATGGTTGGTTGGATGGTTGGTCCCACATCCACGGACCAACCTAGCCAAGCGCGGTTTAACCTGAAGATCGACACGAGCGGCTATTTAGCCACAAGCTTCTCACAAATGACAGAAGCAATATTATAAGACTCTTTTTTCAAATCTGAAATGTTGAATCGGGTCCCATACCGTCATGTTTACATAATTTATATTACGATGGTAATTCGTCTTTTCAACGTTCCCCAATAACTGAACTCCAATTACATTGAAAATATTTACCTTTTTCTGCTACAGATGTGTTGCTCACACCGCGGCCATTCAATCGGGGCCGGTATAAAGCGAATTGCTTCGATACCTTCCGATTGAGATAACATTACCGACTGAGATACGAACGCGTATTGTGGCGAGCTTTGCGGAGCAGGTTACAGATTCGAACCAAGAAGAGCTTGTTCATATTAATTGATCTGACAGTTTAAGTTGGTGGAGCATTAGTAAAAATAATAATAATAATAATCGTTTATTTATAAAAAGGGGCACATTTACAATAAAATATCTTAACAAATAAAATAGAGCACAGTTGCTTATTGCCTGAACTAAGTTGAACTTGTGTTTCAGGCTACAAGGTGCATAAATACCTACTTAAAATAAATAAATTAACATTAAATGAAAACTATAGTACTGAAATTAAAACTTACTTATAAAATAAACAAACACAAAAAACAGCGTGTTAGCAGTTTACTTGCAGACAACAAGTAAGTCTTCTGTCTGTGCATAAGATATTGGTTGTAGAAAAGTAATTATAGACTTTTTACAGTTAAAATAATTTAACTTATATATACTTAGTTTTCTATTTAATCTATTGTACAGAAATTAGCCTAAAAATGAAAAGAATCTTTCCACAAAGACGTGTTTGGAGGTTGCATTAGAATTGCACACTATATCATTCCGTCTCTTATTAGTATTGTCAGCATTGAGAAAGAAAGAAAAACATATTTATTTGTCGCAGAGACATGACGTCCATAGAAAATGACAACAAAATAAAATCCTATTCTACTTCCTAATAATATATAGTGTGTTTGGGTAGCGGTTACCGACACTATAAGGGCATGTTATATACTCATTTCTATCGACAAATACACGTTTATAAATACTCCCATCCTCACACCCCGCGAATGGCAGCCATTTTGTTTTTTTAATCAGCTGATCTAGAGTATGTTCAATGAAATGCTAATATCTTTGAATCAAAGAGACCAAGAGTCGTGAAAATGATCTTATTGCAAGGGTAAACGACGAGGCTTACAAATTATTAAATAAAATTTCCTGAAAAATAAGCAAAAAGAGCCATAAAAAAAAATACGAAATTTAACAGAAAATTACTTGTTCTTTTTACATTTTCTACTCTAGTGCAAAATTAGCCCCGTAATGTTGTACATGATTTATATTAAATGAGAAGTATTTGAGTCAACCTACAAAATGATATCAAAATATTGATCAAAATCAATTATTTTAAGAGGTATTGTCATTTGAATAAAACCCTGCCCCAGCACATAGACTCCACAATGTCGCAGGTACCGAGTTGGGCAAAGGCTAGTCAGATGTTGATGTCTAAACAAATAAGCAATACCTCTCTATTTAATCTTTCTTTTAGTATTTCTTGTAGTCCAGTTTATCTTCAGGTAAAACAGCATATATCTCTAGATTCTTGTTCAAATTCCCTTTTTGTAAATAAATATTTTAATCAACAAACCCTTCTCTTTTATCCAATGGTCAGCACTTGCTCAAACGTGTGGAAATACGCCAAAACAGTCTAGAACAGAGCCAGTAATCTGCCATATGATCTCTAATCGGTCTAATTGCCTAGCACTTCGTGACAAAGCACTAATTGTGTCTTTGTTTGCCACTGATACCAATGGTTTGGAATAGATCGTGGCTATAGGGAAAATATGACGGAGTAGGTAGTATAGCTACTGGGTAACCATTGTTATTGGGTAGCTGAATAGCTGACGGATACCGGTGGCGATGCATTTAATTTTGACAATTCATTATTCTTGAAGGATTCTAGGTGTACTTATATTTTGTTCATCCACGTGTCACTACTTCAGTTGTTTTTTTTTCGTTTAAGTTTAATATAAATATTTTATTTTTTTATAATATATTTTAACATAAAGACTGCACCCGGTGAGACTGGAAGCTGACCCTAACAAATTTGGGAAAAGGCTACGCAGATGTTTTATTATAAACTGTGTCCGCTTGGAATTTAATGAAAAATATTATTAGATTTGTTTTATTCTAAAGTATTAGTAGCCGATGTTACTTCTTATAACATCAGCTATCTGCCAGTAAAAGAAGTCTTGTCAAAATAGATCTAGCCGTTTCGAAAATTAGCCGGAACAAACTGACATACATACAATTTGTTATTTTTTATTATGCCTTATATATTGTAACATGTGTGTTGTGTTGTGTGTGTGTGTTGTAGTTTTTTTTTTTTTATCTGTTTGTGGGGACAGAAAAAGGCTGTAAGGTGGCAGAAACACAAGGTGTAAACGGACCCTTCACATAGCCATCAACCAAGCATTCTGTACATCAAACTAAGTAACTCTACGAAAAAATTATTGCTGGGATACGACTTAAAGTTATAACATTAAAAACTTGTATTTAAAAAGCTTGTAATAAAGTTAAAACTTTGATCTCTAATACCTCCTTCATTAGAAGATTCCCTGGTATCGGCTAGAACAAAAAACTTATTACATTGACGGGGAGAACAAGTGCCTTTCGGCTTCGTTAAGGGTATTTTTACACCCATTATGTAACGTGGTCGTAATTCCTCGGACGAGCACCTCCACAAAGAACTCCACTACCACCTGACAATGTAGACCAAAAATATCTAACTAAAATGAAATTCTAAAAGCACTCGAATAAAACTGAGTTTGCATACTACCGAATTCAAACGAGCGAATTAAAGTTAGTTCTACAATAAAAAACTCGTCGTCCGACTACATATTACGAAGCGACTAGCCAAATTAAAACTCCGTGTGTCCCCGCACTTACAAATTGTTCTAACCCGCATATTGGCAGGATCCTTTACTGGGAAACTGTTGCGGGAAAACCGACTTCATCTCTTGAAAAGTAAGGTTGAATTTTCAGTAGACAGAGTTTAAAAATAAATTTGCATCAACGCGTCTGGAAAGGAATGGGAACGTCTGTGGTTCCTTTCTTGGATTTCCGTGTTGAAATTTTACCAAGGTAAGCTTTGGTAGGGTTTATTCCGTTGAAGGTGCGTAGAGAGAATTTAATTCGAAGTTACGTGGTGATTTCCTAGGGCGAAATAACGAACGGATTTTGTAATTTCCCTGGTTCAGGTTTCCTGTACTTCTTTGTGGGGATGTTTCAATACTTGACTTGAAGATTGTGGGATGTTTCTTTGGATGTTATTTGGGTGTGTGAGATTTCATTGACAATCTATAAAAATAAATTAATTGAAGTGTCTGTTTATAATTTTAAAATAACAGCTTTTTGCTCAATGACTATGAAAGTGTATACGGTACTTATGACAAAAAAAATAACAATATTTTTAATTTATGTCTGTCCGTCTACCCGTCTGTTTGTTCCGGCTTATCTCCAAAACTGTTGGACCGATTTTGACGGGACTTTCACTGGCAGACAGCTGATATTATAAGGAGTAATTTAAGCTACTTCTATTTTAGAAAAAATGTTAGTGTTCCGTGCAAAAACATTAAAACCCTTGAAATTGTTAACCTTTTGAACGCCGTTGTCACATATACGTGACAAGCAAGCGCGTGTCCTGTACGCCAAACGACACAAATACGTGACAAAATGGTGAGTGAAAATTGTGGCTTGGCGTGGAGGGCACGCGCGTGTTTCTATGCTCTGGGCGAAACTTAACAAAATCCGAATCAAATAGGGAAGTAATATTTTTATAATAATTTCACGCGGCTGAAGGTCGCTGGCAATAGCACCAATATTATTTGGCACTTTTCTACCATCTTTTCAAAGTTAGTAATTATTGTAACCTCAGTCATCATTTTAACTTATACTGTCACTTACGTGATGTCTTCCGTGATTGTTCATTAATTTTGAGCTCCCGCTTTTAGTTTAATTGTAAACCGTGAAAGTTTAAAACAGTGTTTCAGTCATCATTTACCTAACCTTCTCCCAATTATGTTGGGGTCGGCTTCCAGGCTAACTGGATGCAACTGAATACCTGTATTTTCATGGAGCGACTGCATAGCGGACCTCAACAACCCAATTACTAAGTAACGTTACACGCCATAGCAAGATTGGCTGTCAGACTTTCGGGATTTTATCCTGAGTAATTGGTATTTGTTATATTCATGTTTTATTTGAATCTGAGATTTATGCAAACTACCTATTAGTTTGCATATATACGTTGCTTTATATAAATAAATAAATAATAAAAATAAATTATTTTTTCTTTGTTAGCCTGTACTGTCCCACTGCTGGACAAAGGCCTCCCCCAATTCCATATTTATTATTTATTTATCAAGACAAGGTTAATACATCAAGTAAATCTCAACTTAAGAACTGACCCACGAAACCGTTTTCATGGTTTGTCTGTGGGAGCCATGAGATTTGTCCGTCCCTCCTCAGACCAGACCTCGCGGTCGTCTCGCCATCTCTTTCTGGGTCAGCCTCGGCGGCGCCGTCTGTCTTCTTGCTTAACATACCTTTATTTTTAATTATCTGACATTTTAAGTGGGTTTCCACCTTTAAAGAAACCAATATTACCAATATCCTCTTCCATGAATATTGAAGAACGCAAAAAAACATATTTTTTCCCAATAACCTGGAGTCTTGATCTGTCTCCGGTTGATATCAATCAGCTCGCTAATATATGGGATTTAAAGATAAACTGTGTCTGGATTTGGTCCTGGTTGATGACAATAGGCTCGCCCCTTATTACATGGGAATTAAACATAACTAGCAAAATGTGGGTGTACTATTACGTACACCTCTACCTAACCCTTCGGGGATTACAGGTCTGATGTTATGTTAAACATAACTGGCGAAATGTGCTTGTTGAAATTCGCTATACATCTCTGCCAAATCCTTCGGGAGTAACAGGCGTGACGTTATGTATTAACGATCGCATCCCCTGTTATGTATCCCCCTGATGATCTGAAAGCCGCAGAACACTCATGGGAATCAATGAGGTAATTCCCATCTTAGATTGAAAGCCACAAGGTTTAATACAACACTGTGAAATGGAGATATATTTTAAACGAGAGCGCATTCCCTTGGTTTGTTTGTGTGAGAATAATGAATATGTAATGTAGAATAGAATAAGTGTAAGTTTTGAAATGTTCTGAACTTACAATATATTTATTTAAGACTGACACAGAGCCACAAAGATCTTTTGTGTCATCATCATCTGCCTAGCCTTTTCCCAACTATATTGGGGTCGGCTTCCAGTCTACCTGGATGCAGCTGAATACCAGTATTTGACATGGAGCGACTGCCTATCTGACCTCCACAACCCAGTTAGCACTGGGTAATACGATACCCCTTGGTAAGACTGGTTGTCAGACTGTTTGGACCACTGACTACCTAAGACTGTCAAAGATCTACAAATGGCACCCGGGACCAACGGCTTAACGAGCTTTCCGAAGCACGGAGGAAACTCGGTATGTCACCTATCCACGGACCAACCTAGGCAAGCACGGCTTAACCTAAAGATCGACCCGAGCGGCTGTTATTATTTAGCCACGAGCTCCTCAACAAAGATCTTTTGTGTCTCGAACTTTAAATCAGCTGTTTCCTATAAAAGTAAGACAACGAAAGTGGTGTGGGGGGAGGGGTCAGAATAGTGAACTGAATACGTGGTAAGCGTTTGTGCGTCAATGATTACACTCTGTAAAAAAATGTTTTTTTTTGGCATTTTAAAATAAAGCGTATTTACACATAAATAAAAATAGCACACAAGTTCAATACACAAACAAACTTGTTGCCGCGGATTGGCCCTCGTTTTTTAAGCTATGCTTAAAATCTGCAAATGCATGCAATAGATTGACAAAGTTTTATCGCAATCGGATGAACGGTATAGCAATATATTTCTCAGAATTTGATCGTTATTAGCGACACTATCGAATGGTGTAATATTAGAGTATGTGTTTTTTTTTCCGAAATCAATGGGTTCGATTCCTGGCTAGGATTATAAATTTTTCAAAAATCAAATTATCAGTTTTAGTTTTTAATAAAATCGGGCTCGAGACTCCTTCGAGTGTTATTCGCTATTCCAGATAGTTTCGGATTTGGCCATCCACGTCCACTTGAAAAATTCACCCTGTATGCTCACCCGAAGGTAGTCGAACGACGCACGATAATTCACGAATACCAAGTTTCAACCGAGCTGAATCTTAGGCCAAAATTGACCGAAACTGGTCGAAACCGAACCTGCGCTCGGTCACAAAAAAATGCCTGTTTTTCATTATGAAAATAGTAGACTAACAGAAAATGACAAATAGTACATTGATACTTGATAGATTTCGAAATCCCGGGGCTATTGGCCATACTTACTATTTGATATTGATTTAAGCATATTAAAACCTCCAGGCGTTTCTAAAAAAAAGCGCCTTTACGCCTAGACGAACGGACAACAAACAAATTCAACAAAGATTTTATTAGAAAACATTTTATTTAGTTTACTAAAATTAGGCAATCTTATTAAATTACGCCTGAGCACCTAATAACTTAGGCGTAATTTCAGAGTAGGTAATTACCTACTTCAAAATTCTAGTTCTGTGAACTATGTGTTCACAGAACTAGAATTTTGGAGTTACAATATAAACTATACTTATAAAGCTGTTCATGACCTCAGATGATGCGACTCGACACGCACGCGACCGTCACTTATGGCCGGCGGACGTATGGCCACGGGAAATTCGCTGCAGAGGAAAATCGCGCGGTGCGAACGGGGAAGCGTCTAGCTACAAAAAAAAAAAGTACAGAAATGTACTTTCTTCTTTATCTTTTTTCTTATTGTTTCTTCTTTTTTTCTTTTTTCAATGTGTAAAATGTCCGAAATAAAATTATTATTATTATTTTATTTTACCGCGTGGTTAGTGCCTAACCAAGTGTCAGAGTTTTAATGCCGCCCATGGACCTCTGACTAGGCTTTACATGTGTCAGGCATGCTGGTTTCCTCACTATGATTTCCTTCACCGAAGCAAGTGATGCAATACGCACATGAAATCGAAAAATCAGAGGCGCGTGCTTTGGGTTCGAATTCAAGACCTATGACTTGGCAGTCCGACGGTCACACCACTAGGCTATCACTTCTATGACTGGCTAAACTGTGGCTATGGCTCTACTGTAGTAGACGTTGCTGACGGTGTGTACGTAAACCGTTCAGGGGGGTTACTATGACGTCTTATAGTAGGATTAATTCCAGTGTGGGAGAGAGACAGAGCTATACAGGTCGTCTAGCGCCATCTCTTTCCCACACTGGAATTACTTCTGCTTTAAGTCGTCATGGTAGGCCACCAGGTGTCTTGTGGCAAGTTCTAACCAATTTCTCTTATTTGGTTTTCCCGCAGTCTCTGTTGCAAGACTTGTCGCTTGTGCGTGTTTCGTGGCAAGGCGGTAACGTGTATGTGGTCCCAGAAACTACTTCGTTGCTGTAACCACAAACGCTACACGTTACAACACGTAACGCTCAAATCTTAAATACTGAATTTAAAACAGGGAAACAGCTGCTGAACAAAGGTATTTGGTTACAGGTACTCGTTACGAAATTAGGCTATTCATAATTTCGCTGTTCGAGTTCTAAATTCGTAAATTATTCTCTTTAAAGATGGCGGCAAATTTTTGGGAGGGACGAGATATTTTAGAGTGCTTGCGTCGACATAACATGAATTATTTTAAGCCTCAGAGACGAATTTGTAAGGATTATGAACCAGATTTGTTTATGAAAATATAAGTGAAAGTATTTTTTTTGTTTATTTTGCAGCAAATCCCGTCATAACTTGGTTGTGGAGGTCAGAGAGGCTGTGCATGTGAATAGCTGATATTGTAGAATCAGGCTGGCCCCCTATTACACGGAAGTTAATCATAGCTGACCAAATGTGTGCACCTAGGTGTCGGTATCACTATGTATAGAGTTTGTGAATTTTACTAAGTTTATTTTGTATTCAATATTTTTTTATAGATCTCTGACAGTCGTTATAGGTAGTCAGTGGCCCAAAAAGTCTGACAACCAGTCTTACCATGGGGTATCATATTACCCAGTACTAACTGGGTTGTGGAGGTCAGATAGGGAGTCGCTCCATGTAAAATACTGGTGTTCAGCTGCATCCGGTTAGACTGGAAGCCGACCCCAACATAGTTGGGAAAAGGCTAGGCAGATGATGATGATGATGATTTTTTTATATATTCAAAAATCGCGGATGAAAAGTAATCAATGTCCTTCTTCAGTAATCAATGTGCTTAGGTAGAGTTACTTTCACATTTAAAGTATTGAAGACATCATCATCTGCCTAGCGTTTTCCCGACTATGACAACTATATAATATCTATCTGTGTGAGTGATGATACATCTCCTAGAAGCAACCCATTTCTATAATTGCCTATTCAGTAAAAATGTCGATATTTTCTTAAAAAAACACTCAAGTAGTCATAAATTTTAAGGAGATCAAGACAAAACTCTGCCACACAGATATTTTTTACTGCAAATAACCCCAACTAACGTCCTGTTTCGTTTGATCCACGATTTTTTACCCACCCTGTATAAAGCCCCAGTAATTCTAACATGCCTTATGCCTACATTACTCCGGTAGATTCTAGACCGTGCCACAGGTCCAATAACCCAATTCTGTCTCAAGTTTCTTATAAATTGCAGTAGATGACAAGTTACCAGGATTAATCGGGGGAACTGGCATACATGACACATTGCCACGCTGCTACCAGTAAAATCAAACGCGAGTTATGTGGCAAATTGAGCTAAATTATTACATAAGTAGGTTTTCTCACGTAGAAAATTGAAAAATATGATCTAGTTTTTAAGTCATTGAAGGCATGTTATTTGTTATTGTGTCACGATGTTTTTTATATCGTGTTTAAAACCTTTAAGAATGAAATGTCTTGAACCGAGTTTTAAAAAAAGAGGAGGGAATGTACTCCACCGGGATCTTTTTATGTTGTTCTTTTACTTTCAAGCTACTTCTTTACCTGTGAAAAATATAGCTTAAAACCTATGCTAAATAATCAACATTAATTTATAACATTTGATAAAACATTGAGACACTTAGTAGATGAATTAAAATTCTATGACTCATAAAAACTTCTTAAGACAAATTTTCTAAATAATGGTAATATTCGCATTAAAACCAATTGTGTAGGTATTTTAGAAATCAAAGACGTGTGAAGTCAATGTCTTTAATATGTAAAGGAGATAGGGACCTTAAGCATGGAAAAAATACTCACGACGAACATTAACGAATTATACCTTATTTTAAATCCTGCGATATATAGATATAACAGCATGAGGCGCATTATTGTGAGTAATGGTAATATTGAGATATGCAGGAAAATATTTTATACCATAATACAATATATTTTTTAAGTTTTAGGATGTTGATATGCTTATTACTTATAGTTTTTATTACTATTTATTAGTCCATAAGAAGATTACGTTGCCTTTATTTATTTTTAAAAATTATTTGACCTCTAACCAAGAAAGAATGATAAAAGAAAAAAAAATGCCGTAGTGGTGAAAGATTAAATCCCCAACGACCGGACCACAGATAATATTTTTCGTTTTGATGAGTAGGCATGCTGCGATTTCAATAAAGTATTAAGATTGTATTTGTCAATATGCGATTCTTGGCATCACGCGATCTAATGTATGCTGGTTTCAAAACGCTGGCATTGTGCTACCCACTACTTGAAAGTAGTCATAGTGCGAAAGTAGTCATAGTGAGAAAGTAGTCATAGTGAGAAAGTAGTCATAGTGAGAAAGTAGTCATAGTGAGAAAGTAGTCATAGTGAGAAAGTAGTCATAGTGAGAAAGTAGTCATAGTGAGAAAGTAGTCATAGTGAGAAAGTAGTCATAGTGAGAAAGTAGTCATAGTGAGAAAGTAGTCATAGTGAGAAAGTAGTCATAGTGAGAAAGTAGTCATAGTGCGAAAGTAGTCATAGTGAGAAAGTAGTCATAGTGAGAAAGTAGTCATAGTGCGAAAGTAGTCATACTGAGAAAGTAGTCATAGTGAGAAAGTAGTCATAGTGAGAAAGTAGTCATAGTGCGAAAGTAGTCATAGTGAGAAAGTAGTCATAGTGAGAAAGTAGTCATAGTGAGAAAGTAGTCATAGTGAGAAAGTAGTCATAGTGCGAAAGTAGTCATAGTGAGAAAGTAGTCATAGTGAGAAAGTAGTCATAGTGAGAAAGTAGTCATAGTGAGAAAGTAGTCATAGTGAGAAAGTAGTCATAGTGCGAAAGTAGTCATAGTGAGAAAGTAGTCATAGTGAGAAAGTAGTCATAGTGAGAAAGTAGTCATAGTGAGAAAGTAGTCATAGTGAGAAAGTAGTCATAGTGAGAAAGTAGACATCGTGCTACGAAATCGAAATCGATTCATCATCACTTTTGTGTAGCGGTTCATAGAAGAGACCTATTCTCCAAATTTCAAATGTGTGGTGTAAATAGTCTCGGAGTAAAATGGTTGTGACATACGGACGGACACAAAGACAGACAGACGGACAGGGTAAATCTGAAATAAGACTTATAACGTGATAAAAAGCGATAAACCTCCTTTATCTAAATATTTACCAAGAAGGAGCTCGTGGCTAAATAATAACAGCCGCTCGGGTCAACCATTAGGTTAAGCCGTGCTTGCCTAGGTCGGTCTGTGGATGGGCGACCGCCCATTAGATACCGAGTTTCCTCCGTGCCTCGGAAAGCACGTTAAGCCGTTGGTCCCGGTTGTCATTTATAGTTCTTTGACAGTCGTTAGGTAGTCAGTAACCCATAAAGTCTGACAACCAGTCTTACCAAGGGGTATCGTATTACCCAGTACTAACTGGGTTGTGGAGATCAGATAGGCAGTCGCTTCATGTAAAATACTGGTATTCAGCTGCATCCGGTTAGACTGGAAGCCGACCCCAATATAGTTGGGAAAAGGCTAGGCAAATGATGATCTAAATATTTACCAAGGTAATGTTTTTTTATCAACAATAAGGTATTTTCTTTTATAGAATTAGCTTCACCTGGAGGGCTTCAGTTCCCAGAAAAAATAATTAGCTTCACCTTGAGAAAACTAAGTCTGTATTTAAAGTTAAAGTTAAAGTTTTTTTTCTTAAAGTTCGACTGAATGGAACCTTAACATTTGAATTAAATGCAGAGTTTAAGGGACAGCCTTCCACAAACTGGTGGGTTGAATTCAGTATATCATACTAAGATGACCGGTACAAGAAATTATTTCAGGAATGTAATGGGAATCTAATAAATTTGATTTGTTTTATTTCCTCATACACAATGTATCGTTACCGTGCCAAAACCGCACGTAGCGAACGGCAAGCGCGACGACGGGTTCGATGAACTCTGTAGCTAGGTAGGAAGTGAACAGCTGATTTCACGCATCGTTCGTTAAAGTATTTCAACATCCATTGTTGGATTTTTGATTTTAGCCGTATTATTTACATAAATACAGTGCTGCGTACAGGGTATGTAATTTTACATTGAAATAAAGGAATAGTACCTGAAAAAAAAGTAAAATTCTCCGGAGAAAAATTCCGGTGGAATATGATTCAAAATAAGGAGCTGAATGTATCCTGTCAGTTTGTGGAGGGCTGTCCTTTTTTTTTTTTTTTTTTTTTTTTTCCGGATGGGAAATCATCAAATGACCCCCCCCACTCTGGGCGGAGCGGAGGGGAGTGTCAGACTTGTACTGACTAAAACCCATCCATGTTCCTTCTCTGCCCTTTGTGTTCCAGGGCCACGGTATCTCTTTCGAACAGTCCCGCAGCCCTGGCAGGCGTCGGCCCATGCGGACCTCTTTGAGGCGCGCGTGGAACACGAACGCGCCGTCGACACAGCCTGTCGTCATAAGACGGCCGGACGGCGAGCTAGCCCATAACTCGCCGTCCACAGGCCAGCGCCTACGGTGGTCGGAAGCCACCACGTGACCCCCGACGCCCAGGGCGTCTCCCGCGGCGGCTGGGACGTGAGGTTCTTTCCCTCTCACGTCCTGCCACCTCCTTCACTAGCATGACTGCTTCGCAGAGGTGACGGCTTCCCATTCTCTCTCGCTCCGGACCATGGCTTGAACCAAGGCCGGACGCGAGAGATTGCCGCCGCCAATCGCCGCTATGAGGACACGGCGGTGCTCCGCCCAAGCGGGGCAGACCTCCACGGTGTGTTCCACCGTGTCCTCCGGACGATCCTCGCAGTGGAAACACCCGGGCGTTTCCTCCCGCCCGATTCGGTGCAGGAACCTCCCGAAACAACCGTGTCCGGTGAGGACCTGCGTCAGACGGTAGGTGAGGGCGCCGTGGCGCCTCTCTAGCCACTCCTCAAAGAGGGGACTTATCGCCACTATGGTGGCGTGCCCTGCACGGGGTTGCGACAGTCGCTCTCTCCATGTCGCCATGAGATCACGCCGGAGGTCTGTCCGCTGAGCGGTAATTTGTCGCGGCAGCGGAGTTTCCCCCCTATATAGTGCTTCCGCGCGCCAATCATGCAGGCGCGCGACGACTATCGCCTCCAGATCCCATGGCGGCAATCCGGCAAGGAGGCTAGCCGCCTCGCCAGAGATCGTGCGGTACCCCCGGATTAGCCTTATGGCTATCACCTTTTGGGGCGCGTTCAGGTAGTGGGCGGCTTGCCGCCTCAAAGAACGCGCCCACACCGGGGCCCCGTAAAGGGCCATGGACCGCACGACCCCCGCGTAAAGCTTCCGGCAGGAGGCGTTTGGACCCCTCAGGTTGGGCAAGAGCCGCTTGAAAGCAGCCCCCGTCCGTTCCAGTTTGGGAGCCAAACGTCGGAAGTGCTCCACGAAGTTCCACCGACTGTCGAGGACGAGTCCTAGGTATTTCAACGTCGACCCGACGCCGATGGGAACCCCTCCTGCCATCAGTAATGATCCCGACGGTGGCGCATTTCGAGGCCCATGAAAACACATGGCCTCGGACTTGTGCAATGCCACCTCGAGTCCCAATTGCCGGATCCTCTCCACAACTATCGCAACCCCGCGTGTCATGTTTTCGGCCGCCGCCTCGTGCGACCTCCCTTGCGCCAGTACCAGCGTGTCGTCAGCGTAGCAAACTACACTGACGCCGGTAGGGAGGTCGGCGCGCAGCACCCAGTCGTAACCGATGTTCCACAAGGCCGGCCCCAGAACCGAACCCTGTGGAACACCGCACGACATCTCTCGCCGGTTCCATTCTCCGCTCCGACTGGGGTAGATGACGGCTCTATCCGTCAGGTAGTCCCCGACCACGCGACGAAGGTAGGTCGGCACCCCGTGATACCGGAGTGCCTCCGCAATGCAGGTCCAGGGCATGGAGTTGAAGGCGTTGGCGATGTCAAGAGACACCGCCAAGACAACCCCGCCCCGGGACACCGCGTCCCCCGTCGTGAGGGCTCTCACGCGCATGATGGCGTCCACCGTCGAGCGCCCCTTGCGGAAACCAAACTGGTGTTCCGCAAGATCCGGCCCCATCCCTGCAAGGTGCCCGGCGAGGCGGTTGGCAATGACTCTTTCAAAGAGCTTGCCCACCTCGTCGAGCAACACGATGGGCCGGTATGCGGACGGAGAGTCCGCAGGGCGCCCTGGCTTCCGGATTAGGACCAGCTTCCCCGTCTTCCAACGAAGCGGGAACTGGCCTCTCTCCAAGCATGCGCTTAGGAGCCCTTCCAGTCGGGGCCCGAGAGCCTCAAAGGCCAGGACCCAGGCTTTGCCAGGCAAGCCATCGGGTCCCGGGGCGGTATTTCTGGCTTTCAGCCTGCGTACCGCCACTCTCAGGTCTACCCCAGTCACCTCCGGAACGTCATAGTCGTCATCGGTGTGGTCCGCTTCCGGCACCGCACGCGGTGACGGAGCCATAGGCGGGGGAGGATGCTCCCCTCGCGAAGGGAACAGAACGCTCACCACGTCCTCCACGAGCTCAGGCCGGAGACTCTGCGTTAGCGGGGGGGCCCGGGTGCGGAGTTTGTCCCGCACCATCTTGTAAGGGCGCCCCCACGGATCTCCGTTCAGAGACTCCAGCATCTCCTCGCGGGCCAAATTCTTGGCCCGCCGGACAGCCTCTTGGAGGGCGGTCTTCGCCGCTCTGTACCCCTCGTACAGCTCCGCCTCAATGGCTGCCGCATCCGGAGGGCGGATGCGGAGCCTGCGATGCCTGGCGTACAGGTGCCGCGCGGCAACGCACGCCTTGCGCAGAGACGTCAGCTCTTGCGACCACCAGTACACCTGACGCCGGGCGCTTCCTGGCCGAACTCGGGGCATTGCCACGTCGCAAATCTCGGACATGGCCTCCTGGAACCAACCCGCCTCGTTGTTGATGTCGGCAGGCCTGACCGGTGATGACACCCAGGCCTGCACGATTGAGGCTTCCAGGAGGAGCTCCCGGTCCAGCTGCTTCAGCGCCCATCGCGGACCACTCGGGGCCTGTAGGACCGGTGCGCTTGAGGTCTGAGTGGAGACGTCGAACCGGATGTACCGGTGGTCGGAATAGGTCTCCACCCCCTCCATGACGCGCCAGTCGACGACACGCGGTGACAGAGCGGGGCTAGCGAACGAGATGTCCACCACCGACTCGCCCCGCATCCGCACGCACGTGGGGACAGAACCCCGATTTAGGACGACTAGACCTGTCTCCAGAGCCCAGTCCTCCACCATCCTACCCCGCACGTCCGTGTAACGAGAACCCCAAGCCAAGTTCTTGGCATTGAAGTCCCCGAGCACAGGCACGGGGAGGGAATGGCTTCCGATGACGACACTCAACTCCGTGAGGGAGTTGTGGAACTCGGCGAGAGTTCGGCTCGGGGAGAAGTAGACTCCCACTACAACGATCTCCCCGAACCGTGCTGCCACGCACCCCTGACCCTTCCTGACACTCTCAAGGGTCGGGGTACCGGCGGCGGCCGACGCAATTATGGTCACTGAGCCGCTAAGGTCCTCCACCCAGTCATCCCTGGGCGGGACAAAGTACGGCTCAGCGACCACGGCAATGTTAATCGACCACTGCGCCATGCTCTGGAGCAACAGGTCCTGAGCGCAGGCGCAGTGGTTGATATTCACCTGGAGAAGGCGTAATGGGGCCGTTACTGGCACTCCATTTCAGCCCCCTCCCGAGCCCCCTGCGAGGGCACAGCTGCGGAAGTTGCAGCAGTAGCGGCAGCGGCGGCGACAGTGGCGGCGGCTGCGGTGGTGGCGACGGTGGGGGTTTTGACGGTGGTGGCGGAGGGCCTTCCCTTGCCCCTGGCCTTGGCGGGAGCACCGCAGGCCTTGCTCCCTGCCCGGTGATCGGCCGGCCTGCCAGCTGCCGCACATGCGGCGCAGTGCGGTGCGGCAGAGCAGGCCGCGGCCAAGTGACCGGGCTGGCCGCAGCGGAAGCACAGGCCACTGCGGTCCACCTCGGAGGTGCACCGGACCGACACGTGGTGCCCCACATGACAGCGGAAGCACCTCAGAGGCCTGGGCTCCAGCAGCTTCACCTGCGCTGACACCCAGCCCACCAAGAGCCTTCGGCCCTCCACAATGGCATTCGCCGCCGTCACAGGGCAGCTTACCGTTACGGTTCGCATGCCCGACAGATCCGGACGTAAGGTGCCTGCTTTGACCTGCTCGGCAGGACACCCACCGGTCCTGGTGACGGCGGCCACCACCTCCTCCTCGGTCACCGAGTCGTCCAGACCCAGGATGCGCAGGTCTGCGCATTTGACGGGCCTGGACACTCGGGCCTCGTCCGCATTTAAGGACGCTCTGAGCTTTTCGGCCAGAGCGTCAGCGGACGAGCCACGGGTTTCGCCGGGGATCTCTAGCACTCGAGCCCCTGTTGCGGTCACTCTAAGCCGGAGGCCCCCGGCGATCCCGAGCTCTCTGAGATCCACCGTCGCCTTCGCTTTAGCTAGCACGTCGCGGTAGGTGACGCCCCTCTTTTCCGCATCCGGCTGTAGCGTTATCACCACAGCTGCGGTTTTCGGGGCGCTGAGCCCAGCCGCGACGCTTCGCTCCTTTTGTCGGCGCTTCCGCTCCCGCTTCCTGGCCTTTTTTGCCGCCCTTCGCTCCCTCGCTCTTTCTCCGGCCACCTGCCACCCGGACTCGGCCACAGAAGGCTTAGTGGGCGGGGGAGGCGGCGGTGGCGGTGGCGGCTGTCTTGCGGCTGGCGCCGGTACATACGCCGCCTTGCCCTTCTTTTGGGCCACCGCCTTGCTCTGCCTCAGGGCCGCCGCCCTCCCGACCGGAGCCGGTTTCGCCAGAGCCGGCTTTTCGGGGGCCGACGTAACCCTGCCGGAGAGCTGGCTGGACGGCCCCGGTGCGGAGGCCACAGCAGCCGCATATGTGGCCGACTTGTTTGCCGCCAGGGGGGGGCGCAGGACAATGCCCTCCAGAACGGAGAACCGCGCCTGGAAGGCAGCCAGCTCCTGCCGAACCAGGTTGAGAACCTGGTTCTCCACCGACACGGGCTGACTTGGTCGCTGCTGGCCCCCATTTTGGGGCGCCTCGCGAGAGCCGGACTCGCGCAGATCGGCCAGGTCTGCTCGGAGCTTCTTGTTCTCCTCTTGGAGAAGCTCCGTAGCAGCCGTCAGGCGAGCGACCTCCGCCCGCAGTTTGGCAACTTCGTCTGGTGGAGGCCCCGCATATCTGGCCTTCGCTGCCGCTATGATGGAGGCGGCCGCTGCAGGTATGGCCCTTTGTCTAGTAGAGGGCTTCTGCTTGTAGGACACAGCCCTCAGCGCCACCTCCACCTTCTTCGCAAACTCGGCCTTGCGCTCCGCATCTGAGCCGCCGTCTGCGACCGCCTCGTCACCAGAGGAGCCCGAACGATCCACCCCGTGACCGGCCACCCCCGGGTGGCGCAGGCCTGTGGACGGTGAGTAATGGGCTAGCTCGCGGTCCGGCCGTGTCTACGGCGCGTTCGTGTTCCACGCGCGCCTCAAAGATATGTAAGCAACAAGGAAGGGGTCCGCAAGGGCTAATGCCTGCCGGGGCTGCGGGACTGTTCGAAAGAGATACCGTGACCCTGGAACACAAAGGGCAAAGAAGGAACATGGATGGGTTTTAGTCAGTACAAGTCTGACACTCCCTTCCACTACGTCCAGAGCGGAAGGATACAGATGCGAAAAAAAAAAAAATGTTCGTCGATTTTTGTCATGTACCCTTTCAACGTATTAGAAATATAATGCATACCCTTTTCGAATAGAAAGTAGAACAGCCAATAAAACAATACACAGTTATAATACAATAACATCTATTCGTTCTTACATTTCTTAGTAAATATTATTACATCTTTAAGAAAACATAATATGATATCTATCCAATGTTATTTTGGGTACGAACCCGCTCTGAAAACATATTACGACTATATGGTATTATTTCTCTATTATGTACATATTTCTATACATTATACATTTATTTCGACTGAACAGGTGGGACCGTTTGTTTTGATATTTCGTCTATCATTTCAATTGTTGCTTTGTGCAAAATTAATATCTAAGCTGGTGAAAAATTCAGGGACAGTATAGCTACAGTGATAAAACAATAACGGGGTCGTATTGATTTATCTTTCTTTTTTTTTACTTAGCCTCTTCTATCCCACTGCTGGGCAAAGGCCTCCCACATAGCCTTCCACTCCTCTCTCTGTGCGGTTCCCGCATCAGAACCGCATCAAAATTCGTTGCGTAGTTTTTAAGAACAATGCGGGACAGACAGTCATACAACTTTATTGTTATATGAGTGTATATTTAGACTTATGTCTTAGCTTTTACCTATAATAGTATGTCTTTTACCTATAATAGTATGTCTGGTCAGGTTTCTTTTATTTTCTCTGATGTTTCGTATTAATAAATAAAGTAATCCGACTGTACTTCTGTGTTTAAGCGAATCTGACCTAACTCGAATCTGACCTGACGCGAATCTGGCGTAAAGAAAATCTGTCGTTATCCTAACAAATAGTAGTTAAGTGTGTTTCACAGTAAATAAAAAAAAGTTTTTCAAGAAAATTTTGCGAATGGCTTTCTAAGAAATCAGTTTTAGTACTTAGCTGAAGCACGGGTAATCTGAAATTAAGAGGAATAGGGAGTCATGGCGTCAAAACAAAGCTTTTAGCTTTAATTCTTCTTCTTATTAACAATTCTTAGAAAACTAAAGGTTATGAAAGGCGATAAACGTGTTAATAGCCTTTAGAAAGATTTTATTTTTAATCAAAATATAAAAATAAAATCATGTACGCCCTTTTTCGCCTTTATGGTTGGTTACCGAGGTTTTTAATCAATTTTTTTTTATAATTTTTCTTTTTTCGCTACATTTTGGTTACCTATGAGATATACATACTAACTTTTTTAATGGAGAACACTGTCTCCCATATCATAGGTGAAAACCTAGTTTGGAAGCCAGGGGACCTATCTGTGGAACATAATGTCTATATTTTGTACTTCAAGATGTCTGTAACAATGTTGTAAGTGTTCTGAAATAATTAATTTATTTTGGTAAATAAATGCATAAAAAGTTTGTTTGTTTTTGTGTTGTTGGCTAAGGTTTTTTGTGTTGTTGGCTAAGGTTTTTTGTGTTGTTGGCTAAGGTTTTTTGTGTTGTTGGCTAAGGTTTTTTGTGTTGTTGGCTAAGGTTTTTTGTGTTGTTGGCTAAGGTTTTTTGTGTTGTTGGCTAACGTTTTTTGTGTTGTTGGCTAAGGTTTTTTGTGTTGTTGGCTAAGGTTTTTTGTGTTGTTGGCTAAGGTTTTTTGTGTTGTTGGCTAAGGTTTTTTGTGTTGTTGGCTAAGGTTTTTTGTGTTGTTGGCTAAGGTTTTTTGTGTTGTTGGCTAAGGTTTTTTGTGTTGTTGGCTAAGGTTTTTTGTGTTGTTGGCTAAGGTTTTTTGTGTTGTTGGCTAAGGTTTTTTGTGTTGTTGGCTAAGGTTTTTTGTGTTGTTGGCTAAGGTTTTTTCCTGTCACTGTCACAAAATTGAGAAACTGCAAGTGGAAGGTAAAGACTCACATGTCGAAGCCAAAGTACGTGCTTATTAACGTTTATAGATCTAAGCCTTAGTCTTGATTCTTAGAGCTGTTCAATGTGCATTCTGAAAGTCGGCAACGTCGCATAACTGGCAAATATTTCGGTGTTTTGCTGAATTCACATGCATAATCCCTGAAGGGTTAGGCAGAAGTGTACCCATTAGTACACCCACATTTCGCACGTTATGTTTAAGTTCCATGTAATAGGGGCGAGCATGTTCCAATCAACCAGGCAGTAATCCAGACTCCGTGGCTGCTACTGGGAAATTTATGATGGAAAAACCCAATAACACTTTGCCCGACCTGGGAATCGAGCCCAGGACCTAATGCTCAGCAGTCGCACTTGCGACCACTAAACCAACGAGGCAGTTTGATAAATTCAACGTTGATAAATGAGAAATATTTGACAGCTAATGCGATGTTGCCAATTTTCAAAATGCGTAGTAGAAAAGAATGAGTTAAGCCCGACTCGACACTGTTCCGATTCGTCACCAATTTGTTTTTCATACAAGAAGTTCCGATTCGCCATCAGTATAAATTTGAGCGTCAAAAAGTACAGTTAGCTAAAAAAACATAGTATCTCTTTTCAATCATTTAATTTACAACAACCTCAAACAATCGTCAATCAAAATAAAGGCCGCGCAAAATTTAAGCCCCGATTACGCTACCCCCAACAGCTTCAATAAAAGATCAAGTCTATTAAAAGACAGTCGACTTTGTTCCAGTGTCGACGGTGGAAGTCGAAGCCGTCGTGGGGCGGACGGCTTCCTTGCCCTGCGACATCGAACCTGACTCCAATGAGGACCGCGTGTACATGGTGCTGTGGTTCCGGCATGCTGGGGGGAAGCCGCTTTACAGGTTAGTGGACTTCAAACAATTTTTTAAGCTTTCACGGTTTTCAACTAAACTTATACTGTCACTTACGGAATATCTTCATTTTTATTTTGATTTGTCCTGTGTGAGTCAAAAAATACTTTTTCTTTCTTTTCTTTTCTTTTCTTTCTTTTTTTTCTTTCTTTTCTTTCTTTATTTTCTTTCTTTTCTTTCTTTTCTTTCTTTTCTTTCTTTTCTTTCTTTTCTTTCTTTTCTTTCTTTTCTTTCTTTTCTTTCTTTTCTTTCCTTTCTTTCTTTTCTTTCTTTTCTTTCTTTTCTTTCTTTTCTTTCTTTTCTTTCTTTTCTTTCTTTTCTTTCTTTTCTTTCTTTTCTTTCTTTTTCTTTCTTCCGTGATTGTCCATTATTTTGAGCTCCCGATATTTCGACGCTATTGCAAGCGCTATGCCCGCGTCCGCGTGTCCCGGGATCATGGCGCTTGCAACATGGTTGAAATATCGGGAGCCCAAAATAATCAACAGTCACGGAAGATATCCCGTAAGTGACAGTATAATTTGAATGGACTTCATTTGTTATGAAAATATGAGTTTGAAAAACATTATAAAAATTAGCTGTTTTTGACATTGAAAGAAAAATTCCAGTGCGAGCAGGGTTTGAACCTGCGACCTTCCGATTCAGTACACCGGATCCTTCCGGGTTCTTTCCATGTCAAAAACAGCTATGTTCCCTACGCAGGGTTTGCGTATAAAATATTAAAAACTATAAAAATTGCTTGAGTTATGGTGGGCCTCCACTACTTTTTTCTTGGTGGACTAACATTAAATGAGTCTGTCTGTAAACACACGCAGGAGGAATTGCCAGGGTACAACATTCTTCTTTTATAAAACACTTAAACAACTTTTTAAACAGGGTGTAAGGAAAATCGACGTGCTAACTGTTACAATTATTTCAGCATATTATTCTAAGGTATCAATTTGTCATCGGTAATTTTCAAAAAACCGTTTCATACAAAAGTGCAGTTTTTCACCTGTATATGTCGGATTGTCAGGATTTACTCAGTTAGACTAGTACATCATGTTGGCCAACCCGCGCTGGGCCTGCGTGGTGGATTATAGCCCATTCCCTCTCATAGAGAGGAGGCCCAGCAGTGGGAACATTAATAGGCTAATTATGCTATTATTATGCATCATGTTGGCAACAGATAGGTTTCGTGCAATAAAAACACACTGGGTGCGATACACTGTTTCTAGCAAAACTTACGAATTACTTGAGATTACAACTTAACACAATAACACGGGGCACAATTAATCAGGTACAGTTCCAAGACGTCTCAACTCCGCTGCGATCAGACATTTAATGTCGTCCTTGCGTCGAGCTGAACATCAGGGCTCTGTAGAAGCACGCTGTGTGGGTAGACTTGTAAGAAGGTCGCGTGATGTCACCACCGGCGTACTTGCGATTCATTTTATGTCCGTACTAACGACCGGATCCGACATATATAAATTACACACATAAACCTAGAAACAATCTATTAGTGAAAACATGGGTATGATCGGTTCCGCATTTTCTGGGAAAAGTGCTTTAAACATACAGATGCGATGGACAATAAAAAGTGCATTGAGTAGGATTCGAAGTCACGCCCCCTTGCCAACACCTTTTACGGAAAGTTACTCGTGCAACCATCGTTTCCCCTTTTTAATCGTGCTCTGTTTTGTATCGTTTGAGTAAAGTTCCAGGTCGCTAGTTCACGATATAAGGACAGTGGCCCACTGCTTGGCTCACTCATGCAGGCACTGAAGTTAAGTACACAGATAACGTTTGCTATGTTCTCTCCATTTCTGATATTATTATTGATTTTAGATACATCGTATCACTGTTCAGTTTGTATCTATACAAATAAAGAAAATTGAAGTGGCTGTTTGCAATTCGAAACAACAGCTTTTTACTGAATGCATATGAAAGATACACATATACGGTAGATGTAACAAAAAATCTCCGAAACGACTGGACCGATTTTGACGGGACTTTTACTGTAGATAGCTAATGTTATAAGGTACTCCTTATAACATTAGCTATCTACAGTAAAAGTCCCGTCAAAATCGGAAAAATAAAAGTGACCTACGTTACTACGTAGGTTACTTTTATTTTAGAATAAGGATTAGGGTTCCTCGCAAAAAAAAAGATAAAACCCTTGAAATTGTTAACAAAATCCGATTCAAATAGGGAATTTTATAATGATTTTTTGAGGGCGAAGGTCGCAAACTTTGCTGGGTTTAGAGTTTGTGGTCGATAGACAAACCTCTCATTACAATTTTTTATGGTATTGCAGTGAAACGAGAACCCTTAGCATGTATAATAATATTAAGTGTTAAGTGACAATATTTTAAAAAAACACAAAAATGCTAACCATATTATGGAAAACTCTACAAATGATAAAGAATTATATACTTCTCCTTTCATAAATAAGATTTAGTCATAAATTCGTCTGTATTTAAAAACCCTATGTTGTCCAGATTGGCCAAAGTTGCAAGATTTGTCCCAAACAAATGACTAAAAATGTTGGTAAACGCCATACAATTATTTTTGATAGATTGACTCTGAAAAAATAAATTAAAATGCGAACGATCTTATAAAGACTACAAATTGCTTCTCAAGATATGAATTCATAACTTAGTTAAAAAACATTATACCTCACTGTTACTAATTGCCAATTATATGCCATAGCTTGCGGTCGCTGTAACTGAACTTACAATACCTGCAAGCTCCCATCGATCGCTACAGGAAGCGGCCGCGAAATTTTATTTATATCAAGCTTATAGACTGGTAGTAAACGACATTTTAAATTTAACGTAATTTTGTTTATGCGACCATTCATTAATTGTGATAAAATCAACTTTATGGGGCAGCGTCGCGACTCAGTGACTTGGGAGTTTCTTGGTTTTAACTAAGGAGGAAAATAATTCTTGAGTTTGTTTTTCTTGGGATTTTTTTTCTGCATTTAGCTTTAGCAAGCCTTGAATTTGGTGTGTAGCTTAATATTTTTAAATCAAAATAAGTAATTATTTAAAGGCATATATAAGTATAGTAGTGTACTGTAACTACGGCACGACCAAAAAAACTTTTAATTTTAATTTTTGACAAAAATTAAAATAGAAAGTAGTAAAATTTCTCAGTAGCAGCTATGGTCTGGATTTGTGCCCAGTTGATGGCAATAAGCTCGTCCCCTATTACATGGGACTTAAACATAACTGGCGAAATGTGAGTGTATATAGTCTATTAGGTACACCTCTGCCTAACCTTTCGGGGATTACAGGCGTGATGTTATGATATTATGTGACTTACCTATAAGCATCGCGAAATGCACAGTTTAATTGCCAAATAATACGAAGCATAAAATTAAACGAAACTTACTTTCCTGTTCAGAGTTAAAAGACGCAACAGTTGCTAAAGACAGCTAAACAATTAAAACAATAAACGCCAAATGACCTAATTCTGTTACTTCATTCCGTGATTATGAAGGCTGAATGGACCCACGGCTCATTATCCCGTAATAACATAATATGAAAGAGAATAATGTCCTGTGTTTTTGTTGACACCACAAAAATAAAAAGCAGAAGGTCAGTACCAGTTGCTTAGATGGTTTGGTCAGGAGGAGAGGATGAGTAAAAGGCGATCAGTGAAAGGTATTTACACGGCAGGTGTGAGTGGTAACGCCGGGAGAGGACGCCCTAGAAAGACATACACTGACCTTATTGGTGATCTTCAGAAAGGTCAGGTGCGCTGTATTCTTATTCTTATTCTATATTGCACACAAAATAACAAATATACCTTTATTTATTTATTTATTTTTTTCGGATGGGAAATCATCAAATGACCCCCCCCCGCTCTGGGCGGAGCGGAAGGGAGTGTCAGACTTGTACTGACTAAAACCCATCCATGTTCCTTCTTTGCCTTTGTGTTCCAGGGCCACGGTATCTCTTTCGAACAGTCCCGCAGCCCTGGCAGGCATCGGCCCTTGCGGACCCCTACTTATTTGCTGACATCTCTTTGAGGCGCGCGTGGAACACGAACGCGCCGTCGACACGGCCTGTCGACATAAGACGGCCGGACGGCGAGCTAGCCCATAACTCGCCGACCACAGGCCCGCGCCTACGGTGGCCGGGAGCCACCACGTGACCCCCGACGCCCAGGGCGTCTCCCGCGGCGACTGGGACGTGAGGTTCTTTCCATCTCACGTCCCGCCACCTCCTTCACTAGCATGACTGCTTCGCAGAAGGAGGTGACGGCTTCCCATTCCCTCTCGCTCCGGACCATGGCTTGAACCAAGGTTAGCCCTTGACTACTGTTTTTTTTTAAACGGATTGGCCAGAATATGTTCAATGTCACATTATTAAGGAGAGCAGCGGTGGCCCAGTGGTGGAGACCCCGACTTACGAGCAGTAAGTCGTGGGTTCGAACCCAGCCAGGCGCTTTACTTTGTGTAAGTTATTTCATCACCATTGCTCTCAAAACGGTGAAGGAAAACATCGCGAGGAAACCGGCATGTCCTAGAACCAAAAATTCGAAGACATGTGACATCTACCAACTCGCACTGGGCCCGCGTGGTGGATTATAGCCCATTCCATACAAATATAGCTTATGTACAATGGCGGGCTTAACCCAGAATTGAGTTTTCTTACAGCAAACCAAATTTACCAAACCAAACCAAACCAACCAAATTTTTTTTTTGTTTTTTTTTTTTTTGGTGTTCTTGCAACCAGCTTGCGTGATGCGATGTATCAACGTGGACGAGGAAAGGAGTATCTAAGGATCGTAGGAGCCTACCCCCATATTAAAAAGGCGTGAGTTATGTATGTATGTTAATACCAATAGTCGTCAGTTGCATTCCAGTTGTATGGGTGTGTTTATCCGTGATCGTGGCGTTTGCAACAGTGTCGAAATATTGGAAACTCATAACAAATAGTCATCATCATCTACCTAGCCTTGTCCCAACTATGTTGGGGTAAGCTTCCAGTCTAACCGGATGCAGTTGAATACCAGTATTTTACATGAATCAACTGCCTATCTGAACTCCACAATTCAGTTAGTACTGGGTAATGCGAAATCCCTTGGTAAGACTGGTTGTCAGAATTTCTGGCCACTGACTACCTGTAACGACTGTCAAGATCTACGAATGATACACGGGATCAAAGGCTTAACGTAATTTCCGAAGCACGGCGGAAACTAGGTACGTCCACCACACATTGGTCACCCATCCACAGATCAACCTAGGCAAGCACGGCTTAACCTAAAGATCGACCTGAGCGGCTGTTATTATTTAGCCACGAATCGCTTGAGTGAGGTTCGAAAATATACACTTTACTAACAATGGCAAAAGAAGACGGTTCTAGGCTGGACCAACTTATGTTCCATAAGACGGTAAAGATGCAATTTATCCACAGTCGAATAAGTTTATTTTATGACCTGATTATGCCAGCTTTATGTGTGTGATGTGCTTTATAGCGCTTTGCAAAGAGTTATTCTTCTTGCTTTTCTGTTTAATGCTTTTTGTTTATATGGCACTTGCAGGAGTGGTAATGGAGTGTTTTGTCAGATTTAAGAGCCATTGTGTAACTGCGTGGCTTCGAAAGGACCATCATGGTTGCGATTAGCTGATCCAGAATTAGATTCACAGGAACATTTATTTATTTTGCGGACCCTGTCAGCCCAGTGATTACAGGTCCGAAAGTCTAACAACCCGTCTTACTAAGGCGTATCGTATTCATCATCACCATCATCATTTCAGCCGAAAGACGTCCACTGCTCGACAAAGGCCTCCCCCAAGTGTCGCCACATTGACCGGTCCCGTGCGTCTCGCATCCAGCGGATCCCTGCAACCTTTACCAGGTCATCGGTCCACCTAGTGGGAGGCCTTCCAACGCAACGTCTTCCAGTTCGCGGTCGCCACTCCAGAACTTTCCGGCCCCATCGGCCATCTGTTCTGCGAGCAATGTGCCCTGCCCACTGCCACTTAAGTTTGGCTATTCGTATATTATTATTATTACGTATCGTATTACTCAGCTCTAACTGGGTTGTGGAGGTCAAATAGGTAGTCGCTCCATGTATTCAGCCTTCATCTGGTTAGACTGAAATCCGACCCCAACATAGTTGGCTCAGCAGATGATGTTTTTATTCTAATAGTTGCTAGTGAGACTCCTTTTTATTTATTTATTTGCATGTGGTTTATTTCATTCAATACAAGAATGTGGATGCCCGATTCTCAGAACGTCCTAATTGGTATGACGTTCGCAGTATCGGGTACCAATCTTGTAATGTCTTGTATCAATTCAATTTTGTAAAGTCAGGAAATTCTCAGTATCAATAAATCAGCATTCGATAGCTTCGAAGTAACACAATATGTCATATTAATTTAAATTTCATGAGTGAAACATGTGCATTTATTTGGGTCATGACATCACGCCTGTAGTCTCTGAAGGGTTAGGTAGAGGGGTGTTAGGTAGAGGTGTGTATACCCACATTTCATCGGTTCTGCTAAAGTCTCATGTAATAGGGGACGAACCTGTTGCCATCGACTGGGCACAGAGATTGAGAAATTCATTGTTATTGTGCCCGACCTGGGAATCGAACCCAGGACGTCATGCTCAGCAGTTGCGCTTGCAACCACTTAACCAACGAGGGAGTATCCTCATACTTACAAAAAAGCTTTGTAATTTAAACCCTCATACTCCCTTACTCATCTTACTCTTAAGACACACCACAGTCAATCAGCAACAATAACTAAACTGATTTACAGCGTGTCAATCATAGTACGCTCTTGGCTTATCCGGCTAGGTCAATGTGACAGATGATGTCTCAAGCCGATGTAGCTTTAGAGCGACCGACTCGCCTTGCCATGCAAAGCTGAGATAGGGCCTTTGGGCCTCGTACAGGACATTTAATGTATGTACATATGTCTTATTTTTATTTTTTTGTCTTGGGCGAGACAAATAAATAGTTAGCCTATAGCTAATTAAAACCAAACTTTTATAAAAAAGGTCTTTTCCAAAATAGGCATTGATTTTTGCAAAAAGTTGCTCGTGAGTGTACATACGGCGGCACTTGAAGCTGTACATGTCCAGTATAACTTGGCCTCGCTTTGTATAGATTTCCTATACAATGAGAGATCTTCATAAACTGGTTTTTATAGCTTGATTGGCCGTCATGCGTACTTGTGATTGCTGTCAAATAAATGGAATGCCTTTCTTCTCTTCTTCAACCTTTTGCCATCCAATGCTGAGTGTAGGTCTTTTAGGAATGTTTTCACTTCTGGCGGTTTTGTGTCATGGCTATCCAGTTTTTTCCGGCCACTTTAATGAGATCGTCTGTCCACCTAGTCGGTTGTCGTCCCACATTCCTCTGTCCCGTTTGTGGTCTCCTCTCCAGCACTTTCTTCCCCCATCTTCCATTCAGTCTACGGCATAAAGGGTGTAAATAGACCCTTAACACATCCGAAAGGCACTTATTCTACCCGTCTTTGCGATCATTTTTTTGTTCTAGACCATACCGTAGTTCCAACTTTTTCACAAGTTTTTTTTTTTTAAATAGATGTTTTTAATGTAAGATTTTTATTTTACACACCTCCACAACCCCCGTTCTATTAAATCCATCCATCAGCACAATGCTTTGAGTGCTTTTCATCGAGTCCTACCGTAAAACGTGATTTTTTAGCAATAATTTTTGTGTAAAGTTACTTAGTTTGATGTACAGAATGTTTGATTAACAGCTATGTGAAGGGTCTGTTCACACCCTGTATATGGTCCACCCACTTCGACTTTCTTTTTGGTATAAAATGGAATATGCTTCCTTAAAAATATAGTCACATATCTGATCTAGATGTAACTGGTAAATTAGGGGAAATTGTAAACAATAATCATTTCCTTTGATTAAAATTCGCTACCAGGACTTGATTTGATCTTTATCGACATTAATGTTTCGTGTAGCAACGACTTAATGGTGTTTCAAAGCGAAATAGTTTTATGTGGTGGAGTCTAGTGACTGCAGGTACGAGGCTGGCACAGGACCGTAGAGATTGGCACAAGAGAGAGGCCGTATACCCAGCAGTGTGGGTGATTCAGGCTGTGGTAGATGATGATGTAGGGTCTAGGTAACTACGCCTCTGTCTCGTCAGAAATACAAGTGTGATGTTTTGTTTAAGCAGCTCGTGTTCGATTTCTAACATTGCTTTTTAACCGTTTTCTAAAAAGAAAAATTCTAGTGCGAGCAGGGTTTGAACCTGCGACCTTCCGATTCAGTACACCGGATGTCTTAACCAATTAGACCATCGCACCTTGCTCACACTAGAATTTTTCTTTCCATGTCAAAACAGCTATAGTTCCCTACGCAGGGTTTGCGTATAAAAATATTAAAAAAATTCCAAAAAGAAAATTATCATTCGCCCTTTTTTTTTTTTTGAAAGAATGGACCCGTTACTCCGATCATTTCGAAAACTTTAATCTGCATTAGGTATAAGCATGACAGGAATAACAGCTGCTCGGGTCGATCTTCACGTTAAGCCGCGCTTGCCTGGGTTGGTCCGTGGATGGGTGACCACCCATAACATACCGAGTTTCCTCTGTGCCTCGTATAGCTCGTTCAGTCGTTGGTCCCTGCTCTCAATTGTAGATCTTAGGCAGTCGATACAGGTATTCAGTGGCCCGAAAGTCTGAAAACCAGTCTTACCAAGGGCTATCGTATTACCCAGTACTAACTGGGTTGTGGAGGTCAGATAGGTAGTCACTCCATGTAAAATACTGGTATTCAGCTGCATCCGGTTAGACTGGAAACCGACTCCAAGATAGTCGGAAAAATGCTTGGCAGATGATGAGGTATTACAGTATTACGAGTTACCCGAAAACACACTGAAACCAATGATCTATTTCATTTACATTCAAATAGAATTTCACAACCAAACTACTCTGAAAATCAGCAAATAAGTACGAAATTCCAACCATAAAGGTAGATGAGTAGAATTTACCTATCACGCGAGCGAAAGCTTTAATGTACGAGTAAGCCCGGAACGATTGTCAATCGATTGTCGCTCCGATATGGCGGGATATCGATAATCCGTTTTGCGGAGCGCGCCCTCGTTAGGGTGCATCACTAACGAGAATGGGTGCCGCCCTAGCTGTTCTAATTTTGAAATATCCACAAATATTTTGTTGACATGTGATGTGAAGGATAGTTGGTTTTGGAATAGTTTTTTTTTTATGTTTGAAAATGGAACAAATAGGTTGGTTAATTAAAAAAAACGAGTGGTTTAGTGACGATTTTGGTACCTTACTGAAATTACGGATTCGATTCCCGTCCAGAATGATTTATTAGAATAATTTTACGCCCAAGAAGTACATGTGTGATCACCTTATAGGTGATCTTCTTCTTTATCGTGTGGCAGTCTGACGGTCACACCACTAGACTATAAAAAGGAGTCTATTAAGTAAAAGGTATGTAGGCAAATGGGAAAATAGAGTGAGTTTATATAATGGTTCTATCTCCAGGATTAAGTCAGTAAACACTGGTATATTATAGACAAAAAAAAAAACCGCCCAAGTGCGAGTCGGACTTGCGCGTGAAGGGTTCCATCCCATCGCAGTAGGCGAGCCCCCTTTAATTTTTATTATTTGTTGTTATAGCTTTCTTATAGGTTTTTCTGTAATCTACGAAGTACTATATTTTGTGTTTTTTTCAAAATTTTCGGCCCTGTAGTTTCGGAGTTAAAGTGAGGGGGGAGGCGAATGATCAATTTTCGTCTATTTTATTAAATAACTTGAAAACTATTTATCTTAATATTGTAAAAAAAACTTGAGATGCTCACAATGAGCCCTTTATTTGATATGTAACACGATATAGTTTGCTAAACTTTTTGTTTTAATTTTCTAATGTACCCCCCAGACGTGGCCTCCGTGTTTAAAAATTATTAATTTACGTTACACGCCCGTCTTTGGGTCTCCGACTTACATAAAGGGTGTAAATAGATCCTTAACATAGCCGAAAGGCACGTGTTTTCCCCGTCTTTGCGATATTTTTTTTTGTCATAGACCATACCTGGGCACCTTCTAGTTATGGAGATATTGGGGGTCAAAGTTTCAACTTTTTCATAAGTTTTTTTTTTAAATACATGTTTTGAATGTAAGATTTTTACTTTACACACCTCCAAGACCCCCGTACTATTCAATCCATCCATCAGCACAATGCTTTGAGTGCTTTCCATCGATTCCTACCGTAAAACGTGATTTTTCACCCCAAAAACAAAAGTCGTTTCCCAGCAATAATTTTTGCGTAAAGTTACTTAGTTTGAAGTATAGAATGCTTAGTGGACGGCTATGTGAAGGGTCTATTTACACCCTGTATGTGTACCGAATTTCAACTCAATCGCTCCAGTAGTTTCGGAGTAAATTGGCTGTGACAGACAGACACACGAGTGTTCCTATAAGGGTTCCGTTTTTTCCTTTTCAGGTACGGAACTCTAAAAATCTTCAGACACATCTCTCGTTAGCTCCAACATATTCCTTAAGAAGAAAAACTCATAATAATTTCTCAAAGCGAACATAAAATGGAGTCACTAGTTACTCTATTTACAAACAAAAGAAAATTATCCAAGCGTAAAATGAAACCCGACTTATACCTAGTTTTCCATTTGACATATTTGTTTTATCTATTCTAACA
The DNA here is from genome assembly GCA_910589295.1 of Noctua janthe. Classification (NCBI taxonomy): domain Eukaryota; kingdom Metazoa; phylum Arthropoda; class Insecta; order Lepidoptera; family Noctuidae; genus Noctua; species Noctua janthe. The sequence goes on along the minus strand of OU342575.1, from coordinate 13,667,920 downwards.
AAATGAAAAAATGAGATTGGAAGAGAAACAGACAAGACAATGAGGTAGTTTATTTATAACCCGCGCGACTCGTAAACATTTACTGTACTGAGAATTGGGACAGCTACCCTGAAAACTATTTTGTTTTATACTTGTTGTATAACCAGGCTTCACTCGGGGTGAAATTCAATAAGAAACTATAGGTAGCGATATCTATAAAATAGGCTTTGAGGATTGATTGATCTGTGAGGTTAAGCTGCACTTTCTGCGGTCAGTATTTGGATGGGTGACCTTTTTTTGGAGCTTATAACCTGGCTTAGATACATACAAGATGAGCTGTTGCAATTGGTTGATCTGTTGAGGTTAAGCTGCTTTGTCTAAGGACAGTTTATGGATGGGTGACTAGTTTTCGAGGACCTCCTAGACACGTAGAAAATAGTTCGACAACAACTTTCTACAGGAATCCAAATAGGGATATTCGGTAGCTTTTATCAGTCCTGTCAGGACTTCTTCGCTGTTCTAGTGGTCGCAAGCGCGACTGCTGAGCATGAGGTCCTCGGTTCGATTCCCAGGTCGAGCAAAGTGTTATTGAGTTTTTTCATAAGGAATTTCTCAGTAGCAGCCACGGAGTCTGTATTCGCGCGCGCTTAATGGCAATAGGTCTGCCCCTATTACATGGGACTTAAACATAACTGGCGGAATGTGGGTGTACTAATTTGTATACCGGTGCCTAACCATTGGGAATTGCAGGCGTGATGGTGTTATGTTATATCAGTCCTATATCACCATTTGGACTTTCCCATCATCGTTATTTCTGATAGAATGACATTGTCTAGACTCTCTGGTGTTGTCATAGATGCGTTGTCATCAAAATTTAATGCTCACGTTACATGGTTCAATCAAATTGATTCTCTTTGAATTTGAAGGTGGTGATAGTGTAAGGCAGATATAGCAATCATTGAACGGATTCAGTTTTGTGATCATAATCCAATTTGGTTGTTTCATTCAAATTGGTAGACATAAGTTTAGTGAATTCCGTGCTTTGAACCAGTTAGTCCCGGCTATCGTTTGTGGATCTTTGACAGTCGTTACTAGTATATATTTTTTGCGACAACCAGCTACACTATTGCAACTCCTGAAAGCCAAAATCAACAATGGCAACCACCATAAAAGCGCCGAGACAATGAAGCTCGACGAAGTCCCAGAGAAACAATTTAACCGTCTTGGATCCCGCAACGAAAATAATCAGAAAAGAATAGCGAAGAGTCGCAAAAACATAATTTCCACTTCCCTCCATATCAGCACGAGTCAAAACAAAACAAGGCCAATAGGCACAAAAGGACGTTTATATTACAAGTAGTCGTTATAAGTAGTCACAGTCCTGAAAATCTGACAACCAGTCTTACCAATGGGTATCACCCATTAACTGGGGTGTGGATGTCAGTGATAGCCAGTCGCTCCATGCAAAATACTGGTATTCCGATGCAACCGTTCTCATGTCTGTAATAGGCCGACTCCGGACTTAAACATAACTGGTAAAATGAGGTTGTACTGCCGGAGACACATCTGCCCAACTCTTCGGGGATTACCGACGTGATAATAATGGATGTAAAAGTACCCTTAACGAAGCTGAAAGGCTTGTTCTTCCCGTCATTGTGATCATTTTATTGTTCTGAATCATACCTGGGAACCTTCTAGATACAGAGATATTGGGGGTCAAAGTTCCAACTATTTCACAAGTTTTAAGTACAAGATTTTAATATTATAACTTTACTCTAAAAACATCCACGACCTCCTGACTGTTCAATGCATCAATCAGCACAATGTTTTGATTGCATTAAATTGAGTCCTACCGTTAAACGAGATTTTTCACCAAAAAAAAGTCGTTAAGTCGTTTCCCAGCAATAATTTTTGCAGAGTTACTTTAGTTTGAGGTACAGAACTTGGTTGACGGCTTCGTGAAGGGTCCGTTTACACCTTGTATTACTTCCAAAAAAACTAAACACTCAAAACACTCAAAACAATCACAATTTCCAAAACTTTTCAGCAGACACAGGTGTAAAAATCCCCAAAAATCTTTTTCCACAGCCAAGTGAAAAAAAAAGATAAAGAAAAAAAAACAACCACAATCTGAAAGTATTCTCTCACCATTTAATAACTCCTCGCTATCCGAAGCCTATCTAGAAAACGGCAGTTGTTTTAACATTTTAACTTCGGAACAGTCCCCGGGACGTGAAAACTTGGGGCCGTTTGAAACAAACAGTTTATCGGTGGGATCCGGCGTTTATTTATTGCCTGGTTTATTTAAAATGTGAAAAAGATACGTTGTAGTTCGAAAAATATATCGATCGGTAGATATCTTGACTTTTGATTTATTTACTGGTTTTTGTTGGACATCAATTTATTTATTACAAACTGGTACCCGCGACCTTCGTCCGCGTGAAATTATTGTAAAAATATTACTTATATTTGGTTAATAACCTGTCCTTTTTCTAAAATAAAAGTAGCCTAACATCAGCTATCTGTTAGTAAAAGTGCCGTCAAAATCGGTCCAGCCGTTTCGGAGATTAGCTGGGACAAGCAGACTGACATTTATGGTGCATCGTCTAAGGGACCTGGTTGATTGGCTAATGTTTGACTGAATTTTAAGATTTATGTGCTATATCTGAATAAAATTTTATGTATTACCCTTAGGATTTAAGGTCTAACTGCTTCGATGATCACTAGAAGTCGTGCTTGTCACCAATATGCTACTGAACATGAGGTCATCGATGTACCTCAAACTATGAATTAAATGCCAAATTCTGCAGCGTCGGTGAAATGAGAGCAGAAGTGGGATGTAGAGAAATTTCCCACTTCTGCTGTCATTTCCCCTTACCCTTCATACTCTTTGGAGAATTTCCTTGTCTATTGAAAATTAGGTTGTTTAATATCAAGAGTTTTCGAGCTAAATCGCCAAAGCGAGCAAGTGTGTGTCTCATTCCTTTTTTCTTTAAGCCTTTGTCCAGCATCGGGTCAAATATCTACAGGCTGGTGTTAATTTTATTATCTGCTCTCGTACCACCACAAACTATTGGAATTTAGAACAACGGTATAATAAGCAGGTAGCCAATCAGCGAAGTGGCCGCTACCTAGGTTTCAGGCTATTTCTGTCAATTATTGCAGTTGCCTAACGCCTAGGTACAGTAGAGACCATAAGTGCAGTAGCAGTTTCACAAAACGATCGCATCAAAACAAGTCGCACTTACGACCTTTTTCCATAACAAATATTTTGCACACATATACGATCTCGTATATCGCTCTCTTTCATAATTATCTAGTCAGAAAGAGTGCGATATAATGATCATTTGCCTTAGTGACAAGCCTGTCATGTCGCGACGGAGTATTAAGTTAGTGATATTTAATTTCAAACTAACAATTATGTGTCTATCTGGCTTAGCGGTTAACGCTATAGATAAAATGTCTCGCACTGTATACTCTGCGTTCGAACCCAAGTGACATTACTCTTTTTGTGTTTTAATTATAAATGATACGTTAGACCCGATGAGATATGTTTTTCTAAATATTAGTTGGAACTTATTATTAACAAAAAAGATGAGGGTGAATGTGAAACAAAATAAACTTCTGGATTGAACAAAGTAGTTAGTTATGACGTTGTTAGTTGGTGAACTTTGTTTCGAGCGTTTGTGTTATTATTACGATTAGCGTATTGTTTGATTGTCTTTATTCAAGATGCAAGCTAATATTAGTATTGATGACAGGGCAAATATTGTCACTTTGCGTAAAAATGGGCTTAATATTTCTCAAATTTCAACTGAAACTGGCTTAAAATGTGTAAGTTATTTTTAAAAATTATAATTATTATGATGATAGTTGTGGTGTGTGATTTTCTTATTATTAAATAAATTGCTAGTTGCAAGTGTGTAATCATATTTTGTTTTTTTTTAGAAATTCTGTTAGCCGTTGGGTAAAGAGGGTTGAGGAAGAAGGTAGTCAGAAGAGTCGTCTAAGAAGTGAAAGGCCGCCGCTTATTAACCCGACTCAGCGACGTTTTATGGTGGAAGAATATGAAACAAATGGTTTCATTCCAACTATAATGTTTGCAGAGCAATTGGATACTACATTACAGACTGTTCGCCATGCATTCCATGCTGAAGGTTTACATCATCGGAAGCCAGCTAAAAACCATTTTTGACACAAAAACACAGGGAGGAAAGACTACGTTTTGCTCGAGATTATTTACATTTTAACTGGGAGGTGACTGTATTTTCTGACGAGAAGACTTTCAAGTCTTGCCAAAAGGAAGACTTAATTTATGGCGAAAAAATAATAATACTTAATTTAATAAGTAGACCGGGTAACTAAATATTTAGTAATATTAACATAACCGTAAATAAAAATAAAAAAAATTAAGAAATAAATTTTAAATTTAATGATCTTAAATTGGGGTTTAGTTTCAATATTCTTTTCGTCAAGAAAATGAACACTTAAGCTATAACCTCAATACATTCAATGTGACGTTACATTAAAAAAACACGTTCATAAAGTCTAACTCATATATTATACTCATACTCATAGTATTCAATTAACTCTGCTGAATACTGATACCTATAATTATATTTGTGTTATTAGAATATCCTTTCCGTGTTATGTCATTCTTATTATGAATTGACTTAGTGGGTATACAACAAAAAATCTTATGAACGGTGATAAGAGAACTTTTTTTTGCCTAGATAGGAATGTGACGTCACATTCTCATAAAAGTTTGTTAATTTTATAAATAAATAAAACGAATAAACATTTTTGTTATCATTCAGCATGATTTTTTTATTTCCACCTTCCAACACCGAAATCATAAAATAAAAATCATTTAATGAGGTTAAATAATAATACAATAACTATCTAATATTTAACTTCTTATAAAAAATAAATAATAAGCATAACTATATCATAAATAAACATAAATACCTAACGACTTTCTGCTTAAAATACAAATATAATTAAGGTTTCAAAGAAACAAAAAACAGCCACACATTGTATAACATGGATTCGAACTTGGACTTCATTGATCGTGAACCCATGCTCAGCCCAAACAGCTACCAACTCATGTTAATACTACGCGAATTTTAACAATGCAATGGTAAGAACAGGTCATCACTATGATGTGTATTCTAAATGCAACAGAAATATAATGCTATTTCGCGTAGTGTGACGACAGTTCATTAGTGTGTGTTATGTGTAGAATGTTGAGACATCACTCATACACGCACACGCACACACACTGCTGTATCGCGCTCGCACAGTTCATAGCAATGTAATCTTTAGCATGGTGCTGCACTTTTGAGGTCTACTGTACAACCATTTCAAATAACCGGTATTCGGATACTCTTTGTAACTTAACGGATATTTTAAATGGTTTTTCAATTGATGACAGGAGGATGGAAGCAAAAATCGTGTTGCACCAACCCCAACATGTAGTAACATGGGACTAGGGCAGAAAGATGATGATTTCAAGTCTTCTTTTTCTTTCTTTCTTTTTTAATCTTGTGGTTAGTGCCTAATCTGGTGTCAGAGTTTTTATGCCGCCCATGGGCCTCTGACTTTGCTTTAGAAATATCTCTCAGGCATGCTGTTTTCCTCATGATGTTTTTCTTCACCGAAGCAAGTGATAATTTTAAAATACGCACATGAATTTGAAATATCCGAGTTGCGTGTTTTGGGTTTGAACCTATGCCTTTGCAGTCCGAGGGTCAAACCACTAGGCTATCACTGCTTAGATTAGTATTTAATGATTATATTATATTATTGTTTATTATTTTATGATTTCAAGAGATGACCGATTTTCATATCCTAAAGTATCTTAAAACTATGGCAGTCTCAAATTAATGCTTTTAATAATTAACACCCAACACCCAATTTCCTTCAAAATAACCGATTGCGAGTTTGGTGTATGACACCAAACTCGCAAACTGCTCACGCAAAAGTTCCGGTAAATACCCTTACGTTAGGAAGACATGTGACAAATTGAATGTACTGAAGTATGTTCAATTTACGTGCATAAGTTCAGGCATGCAGTTACGGAGTCTTGCGAAGTATTTCGGCATTGTGCTCGCTCGCCCTACCGACCGACTAAACTGTCTTGTTAGCGTGATGTTTGACAGGACAACGACAGGTTTTGGCTTGTTAAAGGATGTTTGGTTGTATCTCTAGTGAATGTTTGGTTTTTTGAACGATGTAGTGGTTCTATTTAGTAGTCCTAGGGAACAATTCTATTGGCATGCAGTCGCCTTTCAAATCAGTTATTGGACGGCATTCGTTATTGTAAACATATTTTACTATTACGCCTTTATATCTCCGATGGCATAAGCAGATAGTAATTATGATTTTCAGAGAAATGTGTGTTGCTTTTTTCAATTTTTTGTATTATCAAACTCAAACTCAAGGAATTTATTACAACTAGATCATTACAAGCAGTTTTGAATGTCAGAAAAACAAAGAAAACAAAGCTACAGTCCCAGTCACAAGGCATAATAACTTGTGAAAGTACTGCATTTGCCCATTCCAAAGCGTAGATCTCTATGGAGAAGAATGGGCAAGAAACTCCATGGACACTTTTTTAAATCAAAATATTGTTAAAAAATCTTGGATACATCATTCTTGTTGTGATTATTCATTATATGGTAGAACGAGATATCTAGTGGTGAGCCATTTTGTAACGAACTGTAGAATCTATAAATCTGTTGTAACAACAATCAAATAGGCGACTATGACAACGTTATCTCAAAGTACCTAATACAATTACTGACAAAACTGTTACACATCAATCGTCATTCTTTTCTTTATATAGTTCCTCCCAATATTTTCTCAACACAAAATTATTCTATACACACTCCGCAAAAACAAAATAAAGTTATTCCAGCAGCGAGTTCACTCAAGTGAAAAGCAAAAACACATTATTATTGACAGAAATCACGTTTTTAGTAAAACGGAACGTTTTTCCGAATAGTTGACGGAGCAACATCCTGTATTGAAACATCCCGGCTTCCAATCAATTCTCAACTTTATGTCTTAGAGGTTAGAGTGTATTTTTGTGTGTGGGGTGGAGATAGGGTGTGTATATTGAAATTTCATCGAAGGAACGTTTGGTAGACAAGTGACGCGGTACCCTCACGGCTCGTTACCTAGCGATCGGTATGTGTGGTGCAAGTTATAGCGTGCATTGGTGTTTACTTTGCTTTGACTTCCAAAGATAGGAAAATGTACTGAATTTATTTTTGCTTGATATTTTTTCTTGGTTTTGGTGAATGCAGGCAAGTTTTCTAAAGGCGAGTTTTGCAATCATCTGGCAAGACGCCTGTAATCCCCGAAAGGTTATACAGAGGTGTACCTGATAGTACACTCACATTTCGCCAGTTATGTTTAAGTCCTATGTAATATCCCTATTATAGTCTGGATTTGAAATCCAGACTCCGTGGCTGCTACTAACAAATTCCTGATGGAAAAACCCAATAACACTTTGCCCTACCTGGTAATCTAACCCAGGACCTTATTCTCAGCTGTCGCGCTTGCGACCACTGGACCGACGAGGCAGTTAGTCTTTTTGTTCATTTAAAAGTAATAAGACTTCGAGATCCTTGGCAGAGAAAAAGGGTCTTGTCAGTCAGACAGACTGTCAACAAAATAATCTTTTATTGGATCCTATTTTACCACCCAAGAAATTCTAAAAATAACATTATAAAATCACGCTACTTTCTCCGAAGGATTCAGCAGAGGTGTATAAAATAACTATGCGCCAGATATGTTGAACTCCCGGGCAGGCTAATTGCTACTGACCACAAATCGAGACTCCGGCTACTGGACTGCTGAAAAAATTGTATAGAAACACCTCAAAATTACCTACTTAACCGCCCCGGCTTCGCACGGGTGCAATATACCGGGTGTAAATAGACCCTTCACATATCCGTCAACCAAGCATTATGTACATCAAACAAAGTAACTTTACGCAAAAATTATTGCTGGGAATCGACTTTTTTTTTGGGGGTGAAAAATCACGTTTTACGGTAGGACTCGATGGAAAGCACTCGTAGCATTGTGCTGATGAATGGATTGAATAGTACGAGGGTAGTGGAGGTGTGTAAAGTAACAATCTTACATTAAAAACATGTATTAAAAAAAAACTTGTGATAAAGTCGGAACTTTGACCTCTAGAGAGTCTAGAGCAAAAAAATGATCGCAGTGACGGGGAGAACAAGTGACTTTCGTTTATGTTAAGGGTCTATTTACACCCTTTATGTGTCGGATATGTCAGGATTTATTCCGTTAGACTCGTACATCATGTGGTCAGAAGATGGGTTTCGTGCAATAAAAATACACTGGTTGCGTTACACTGTTTCTATTAAACTAACAAATTACTTGAAATTACAATTTAACACTTTTTAATTGGGTACAGTTCCAGGACGCCTCAACTCCGCTGCGATCAGCTCTGTAGAAGCAAGCTGTGGTGTCGGTAAGTAGGTCGCGTGAAGTCACCACCGGCGCACTTGCGATTCATTTTATGTCCATACTAATGACCGGATCCGACATATACATATTATCCGTCCTCTTGAATTACTCTATTGCTGAATACTGCTTTAAAATTCGTTGCGTAGTTTAGAAGATCTAAGCATACAAACAGCGGGCGCGACTTTGTTTTATATTATGTAAAGATTAGTATAGATTAGATAGTAAATATAACATTTTATCACGATTTTGCATTAAACGAATTCTTCTTCTTCTTTGAGTGTCGATAGACTCAAATAATACCCGACGAGGATATTGCCACCTGCTCAGCTCTGTCGTTGGCTTCGTTTAAATCCTGGAAGGTGCAGGTGCCTGTGCAAGATGGGCAAGAAAGGATATGGGGCATATCCTGCAGATATGCGATGATACCCCATTTGACCATTATTATTTCTACAGACGCCACCGAGGGCCCGCAAACGGTTAAGAAATTTCCAGATTGGCCACTGCAGTTCCTGTCCAGGAGGAAGATATTCTGCTGGATTGATGAAGTGGGGGGAGGTGGGATGTCTGATCCTTCACAGTTCACATCTTTCTTCTGAAGAAATCGTGTGTCTCACGAAGCTTTAACGGCAAACGAAACAAAAACGATTAAACGAAATATAGAGTAGTAGACTCGAAACACTGCACAATGATTTCCCAACTTGAAGAGACACTTACAAAATCGAACTGAATCATAGCAAACCACTCGACATTGGAACCAAATGTAAGTGGAATACATCTCGTTTGTTCTCTAAGGCGAGTCTGACTGCACATACGTTCACAAAGGCATTGTGGACTGCAAGCGGTTTGAGTACGTGGGCACTACTACTTTGACGTCGTACGACTGTCTTACGGAATGTATCGGTGCCTCATATGGGGTTGATTTCAGTGACATATTTAAATCTATACAAATAAACAAAATTGAAGTGTCAGTTTGTAATTTCGAAGTAACAGCTTTTTACTGAATGCTTATGATTACTTTAATTTTTATCTGTCTGTCTGTCTGTTTGTTCTGGCTAATCTCCAAAATGGCTGGACTGATTTTGACGGTACTTTTATTGGTAGATAGCTGACGTTATAACGATAAACTTAGACATTATTATACTAAATAGGATTGCGTTTGGCGCAACTCGCCTGATGAGAAGCCATGATGCGGCTTTGGGTGGAGCACGCTTGCCTAGAAGAAACCTATTAATTCGATGCTTAAAGAAATCCAGATTATAATTTAGGGAGGGTTTAGGGAGGTTTAGGGAGGGTCCTAAATAATGGTCAAGTCCTGATGTAGTAGTCATTTTTGAAGTAGCTTCTTTAAATACGTATTTAATCTACTTCTTTTATGTTGATTATGTTATAATACTACTAGTTACAAAGTAACTTAATACCTTGCAAGAATTTCTGTGGACCACAACGAAAAATGGGAATATAAAAAAAGCGGATATAACCGACTTCCAAACAGTGTTCTAAAGGACGATTGTATTAATTCGATAAATAAATAGCCGTGTGTGTAGAAGATAGCAGTGACAGCCTAGTGGTGTGACCGTCGGACTGCTAAGTCATAAGTCTCGAGTTCGAACCCAAGACCTGTGATTTTTCGGGTTCATGTACGTATTGTATTATTATCACTTGCTTCGGTAAAGGAAAACATCGTGAGGAAACTAGCATGTCTGAAAGATATTTCTCGACGGCATGTAAAGCCATGTCAGAGGCCCATGGGTGGCATAAAAACTCTGACACCAGGTTAGGCACTTACCACACGATAAGAAAGAAGAGAATCGTAAACAAGTGTATTTTTATAATCCGCCGAGAATTTTAAACAAACATTTGGGCTTCTTTAAAGTCTATTCAAGTGTTTAAAGTACCTCAGCATTTTTCCTCATAAATATTTTCCTATCTGGAGTTAACTGTCGAACGAGCAACTATTGAATCTGCAGTTTTCGAGATCGTTCGCTCTTTTAACAATCATTTCCGGGCCGATGGACAGTGAGCAAAAAAATACATCGAAAATGCACTGAAAAATATGTGCCAACATTGTTATTATATTTTTTTTGGGGACTATATGCGAGGGGTGGTTGTGTAGTTGTGCTTTTATAGAGAACATGTGCAATGTTTTTTGAGTGACAGTTTTTTGTTCGGGTTTCGGAGATTCACATAACATAACATCACGCCTGTAATCCCTGAAGGGTTAGGCAGAGGTGCACCCACATTTCGCCAGTAATGTTTAAGTCCCTGGTAATAACGGGCGAGGCTATTGCCATCAACTGGGCTCAAATCCAGACTTCGTGGCTGCTATTGAGAAAATTCCTCATGGAAAAACCCAATAACACTTTATTTGAATATTTTTATACGCAAACCCTGCGTAGGGAAATATAGCTGTTTTGACATGGAAAGAACGGTGCACCGAACCCGGAAGGTACCGAACGGTCCGGTCCGGTCCGGTGTACTGAATCGGAAGGTCGCAGGTTCAAACCCTGCTCGCACTAGAATTTTTCTTTCCATGTCAAAACAGTCAATAACACTTTGCCGATTACCGACACGGGAATCGAACCCAGAACCTCATGCTCAGCAGTCGCGCTTGCGATCACTCAACCAACGAGGCAGTCTAATTTAACGTCTGCCTAAGGCAACTTTAGATGTTGGGGACAAATAATGGTAGTTAGATTCGATCACCCAGCGAAATTAGAATCAATCAAAAAATTTAGAACTTTGTGCACTTTCATTTTGGTTGGTTGGAAACAAAAACGTCTTGTTGAAAAAATAATAGCAGTGCCTTTATATTGGCAGTTGCTTCCATTTGTCCCAAAACCGTTTATTTGTCAAATTATAACTTGTTTTGTTAACCAACTTGAAGTTAGTAGTTCTATTTTGCATTTGTCATTGGCAAAATGGTCGACATCGGAATTACCTTTAACTACTATTTTTCACAAGTTTTTTTTTTTAATACATGTTTTTAATGTAAGATTTTTACTTTACACACTTCCACGACCCCCGTACTATTCAATCCATCCATCAGCACAATGCTTCGAGTCCTACCGTAAAACGTGATTTTACACCCAAAAAAAAAAGTCGTTTCCCTGCAATAATTTTTGCGTAAAGTTACTTAGTTTGATGTACAGAATGCTTAGTTGACGGCTATCTTAAGGGTCTGTTTACACCCTGTATAAAAATCTCTCGCCTTTGTCAATCTGTATTTCATTACTAGATTTTGCCCGCGGCTTTACTCGCGTTAATTTAAAATTTGACAATCAATTCGGGTTTTACCATGTTTGTAATATATCTAATTCAATCATGATTCGAAAGACCGCCGACACCGTAGTGCCGTCTATTATTGTTGTTTTTCTCGGGAACAGTACTTTTTTCCGGAATGAAAGGTACCTTATGTCCGTTTCTGTACACCTGATAACGTATATAACGGTTCAGTGGTTTATGCGTCAAAAGGTAACAAACAAACTTACTTTCGCATTTTTAATATTAGTAAGGATAAGGATATGAACCAAAAAATCCTTCTCCAAATAAGCTCCAGAGAGCATCCCAAGATTACCTGAGGCCTTTTCCAGGTCGTGTGAACACCTAGTCCTATAAAATATTAAGCATACAAAATTATTCTTCGTAGACACCCCAGAGCCACGACCTAGCTTCGTCTTGGTTTTCCCACATTATGAATAAAAATATCACAGCTTATTTTCATAAAGGAACAGTGACTGACAAGAACGTATCTTGTCAGCGCCAGGCTATGTTTATTATTAAAAATATTTAATGAAGTAACCTGCGAATTCTTTCTACATACATTCTTATACACCGTGACTTTTTAGTCGTCTTACAACGGCAGCCCACTTCATGTATCCAATGAATACTAAACATTCATAAAAAAAATAAGTATTTATGAGATTTTAATAATTTAAAAATAATAATATTATTCAGCATTATGACGCATGACGTAGTTAAAACACCCTGTTGCGATATGTTCGCTCGTTTGACACGTAAACATCATTAACATGTTTCATTATTTTATTCTAATTTTTTAATAATTATGTTTCTTTGTACCTATTATGGAAGATAAAAAAGAAAATCGCGCCTAGAGCTATTTTATGTCGGGTACATTGAGTGGACGACCTTTGTAAGACGACTAAAAAGTCACGGTGTATAAAATCACGCCTTTTTCCTATGGAGTTGGGCTGAACAGAACGCTACCTGCTCCGATCCTTACATACACGAATTTACATCCGCATGCCGGTTGCGAGTACTACGCACCTGACCTTGCTGAAGAACCTCAAAAATAGGGTCAGTGTATGTTCTCCTAGAGCGTCCCCACTCACATCTGCCTTGTAAATGCTTTTTGTTAGTCACCTTCAACTCATCCTCTCAACATTACCAAACCAAGCATACTCTTTTCAATTCTTGTTACTACATTTTCTTTTAAATCATGTTCTTTGTTCGGATTAAAATCGCAGGTTTGTCCTAAATTCTGACATCAAAGCAAAAAGTAGATTCTGACAGAAACCATAAAGACAATTTCGTAATCATTTTCGATTCCACAAATTAATTTCTATCGAAATAATCTCCTTATTCCCAAATGAGGGCCGTAAATAACAATATGTGCCGCGTATCGTATCACACCGTAGCGCTACAAATTTCGCGTGTATCGATATAAATTTTCAATTACTAGACGTGTGTCAGAGCGGGACGCGTCGCACCGTCACGCCTCGTTACCCCCGCTACAGCCGTGTTTGGTGTAAGTGTAGGACTGCGGGCGATGTAAGGTTCGAAAATTGAAATATATTTTGCTTTTAATTTGTTTGCAAGATGGCGGATTATACAGGATGGAATTTTTCAACGCCACCTGGAGGGAAAGTACTCTAAATACTGGAGATAGAAAATTTTACTCAAAGGAAACATTCCTTTATGTTTACATGGATATAAATGCATTCAAAGATTGACAAAAATTCGCTTGCTACTCTCGGGAATTGAGATTAGAGATTAGAGAGATTTGATCCTTATGATTAACCCTATCGATTGATGCCAAAAAGTACAGGGTGTTGTGTTTTGGAATTTAGTCGGATCGATTCCTGAGTGTCGCACAGGATTAAAAGCTGAAACGGTTGATGGCTGCGACTTGACACCTGGTGTGCCTGTTTAACCACAGCACAAAGTAGTTTTAAATGAAGCACAAAATACGAAAACCATATACAATAGATTATATACATTAGCAATATACAAAATTATTTTTAGTTTATGCGAACCCTGAATATAGTTTGCTCAGAATAAGTAACTGATATTTTGTCCTAAAAATATTTAAAAAAGGCTACTAGTTGGACACCGAACGACACTTAGTAACTATCGCAATCATTTAGGTACCTACGGCCAAATTATTATTATCAATGAGCTCAAGACAACGCTGGAGGCGCGTGCGCGGGTGCGCCGCGTGGTGACCACGTTTTTGTGCGAACAACTAGGTAACAGAACAAGCTTATAACTTTGTGATTTTTCATGATACAGTTTTAAAATTTTGTATATAGATTCTTTACATAAAAATACTAGACACGTGTTTCAGGTTTCGCATATACTAAAACTAATGTTGTGTAGCCTGATAGGTCGTTCATACGTCTTATTAGAGAAGAATTACGGCAAATTTACAAACAGTAACATTCATAGGGTTCCTAAAATAATACACGCTATGGGTAACACATGCTATAAGTCGTGTCTCCAATCGATTGATCTTATTGGCGGCTGTGCCCAAACTTGGCAAGCTAAGTGACCTTATTACCTCCATCATTGTTAATGTACGGTTAGATTTAGATGCACACCCTCGTGGACATTATCCAACACTTACTGCTGAGATAGGACCACGTGATAGAGTTAGGTTTGGAACTAACTTGCCATAGAAAAGGAAATCATGTTTGTGTAGAAGGTAAACTCTTCCTCAAAATCCCTTAAGGTAATAATGAAGACATAAATAAGAAAAAAAAAGAAAAAAGAAAGTGCCTTGCTACTCAGGAGAGTACGAGATAGTCGCAACAGCATCCTGAGAACTGTAGAGAGCTATAACTCTAAAATTGTAATTAATCTTGTGCAAAGGGTAATTGGTACTAAAACTAGATATTTAGTCGTTTAATATTAGGTTACTAACACTCTATGGATATTTTTGTGTCCGATATAAAATAAATTCATCATCATCATCATCATTTCAGCCGAAAGACGTCCACTGCTGGACATAGGCCTCCCCCAAGTGTCGCCACATTGACCGGTCCCGAGCGTCTCGTATCCAGCAGAACCCTGCAACCTTTACCAGGTCATCGGTCCACCTAGTGGGAGGCCTTCCAACGCAACGCCATCCAGTTGGCGGACGCCACTCCAGATTTTTCCGGCCCCATCGGCCATCCGTTCTGCGAGCAATGTGCCCTGCCCACTGCCACTGCAGCTGCAGTTTGGCTATTCGGGCTATGTCGGTAACCTTGGTTCTCTTACGGATTTCCTTATTATAAATTCATTCATTTATTTATAAATACTTTTTTGAAATCCACAGAAACTTTTAGAAACCATACAAACTGAAGTCAGTCAACTGAGTCAGTTCAGTAAAAGCAGTACAAAAATAGTGTTTTTTTTTATTCTGTATTTTTCGCACATTAGGTGGTTTTGAAATGTATATTAATAAATTTAATTTAAAATCAAACATAAACATCAGTTTTATTATTATTTACTGCTGCTTTGACACATTTGTTCATATTGGGCACAAAACCCTTAACACCAAGATTTTAATATATTCTGTACTAGCTGGTGCCCGCGGCTTCGCCCGAGTGGAGCTCGGTAATTGACCCACGGGATCGTACAACCGGGATAAAAAATATCCTATGCATTAATCCAGGTCTAAAAAAAAATCTGTGCCCAATTTCATCATAACCTGGTCAGAAGTTTTTGCGTGAAAGAGTAAGAAACATTTATGCACCCACCCACACAAACTTTCGAATTTATAATATTACTAATATTTCGGGTTATCTGCACAACTTAATAAATTAAAATAATTGGATGTTGCTCAGTGATTGGGTGTTCCTCCCTGCAAAACTCTGACATTTAACCGCACCTAGACAGACTGGAAATCGACCGCAACCTAGTTTGGATAAGGCTAGACGGATGGACGGGCATCTTTTAGCATAACATCACGTATGCCGCAGATGTAATTTTAGTGAGCCCATAGTTAGGTATCTTCTTTTAGTAATAATACGGCGTATATTTGAATAGGTCATGCCATATTATAAAGACGTTTTTGTCCCTCATACCTGACAGTCTCTTTTCAAAGCTTAATGTATCCCGGGCACTATACAATTCATAAATTAATTTCCATTCAATCATGTTATAACCATCAAATAAAAGCGATCACATCGACATCACGTTCCTAGTAATTAGCCAGGCTGAAATAGCGAGTGAATAGCGAAGCATCAATAGCACGAATATTCGACCGTCACGTAATTATGTGTGAAAATCGTATTGTTTGATTTACGTTCGGCCCGAATAATTAATAGATACCTACTCTCCTGTAGTTGTACATTTACTGCCGTTTAGCAGTATTGCTTTGTTGCGGGTCTTAAGAGGACCAGAAAATACAGGTCACATTAAATTCGAACAATATGTAACTGACTCGTTGGTTTGGTCTAGTGGTCGCAAGCGCGACTGCTGAGCATGAGGTCCCGGGTTCGATTCCCAAGTCGAGCAAAGTGTTATTGGGTTTTTCCAGCAGGAATTTCTCAGCAGC
Source organism: Noctua janthe (assembly GCA_910589295.1). Taxonomy (NCBI): domain Eukaryota; kingdom Metazoa; phylum Arthropoda; class Insecta; order Lepidoptera; family Noctuidae; genus Noctua; species Noctua janthe. The sequence continues at coordinate 13,651,659 of OU342575.1, read as the reverse complement.
CACGAGACTATAACTTATAGTTTACATACTGGTTGCGTCAATAGTTGTTATACTCAATGATCTCATTTAAGTTATACTCATTTTTAGAGTTTTGCTTCGGACCCTCCGTAACGATAGGTAAACGGCTTAACGTACTTTCCCAGATAAGGAGTAGTCTCGTTATTTAATTGGTGGTCACCCATCCACGGACCGACCTCAGTAAAATTTGCTTAACCTTGATGATCGATCCGTGTGGCTGTTATAACTTAGCCGCGAGCCTCTCAAATTGCAATTGAAGCTACTTGATCAATGAGAAAAAAACACTTTACAGCCAATTAATTGATATGACTGAAGAAATAAGGCTTCTCCCAAAATATCCTGTCACAGTGGACTTCTAACATAATCTAAAAACTTTTTGATGGAGACGTCAATTCCTTAGAACATTACAAACTTTTTGAACATTTTCTATTACTCTATTACACCTAAAAATAGTAGAAACTAGCTTTATAGATCCAGGTCGAAGCGCTGTACCACCTTGGGCACAGTAATAAATCTACGACAACTTTTTCTAGAATATTGCACTCGTAACACGAAAAGAAGCGGCCAAGTGCGTGCCGAACATCACACAGTACAGGGTTCCGTACTCGGCATGAATGTTTAAGGATGCACAGTGTTGACGTTTAAAAAAATTGTCGAATTGATTACCTCAGCCTTTTGTAACTTGGTTAAAAATAAGTTTTTATTTCATAGCATATCTCGATAAACTGTGAAAAGTTATTTCTGTGGTTATTTTTAACTGAAACACTGTTTTAAGCTTTCATGGTTTACAACTAAACTAATGTTGTTCCTTCCGTGATTGTTCATTATTTTGAGCTCCCGTAAGTGACAGTATTAGAGGAGCTCGTGGTTAAATAATAACAGCCGCTCCGGTCGATCTTTAGATTAAGCCGTTCTTGCTTAGGTTGGTCTGTGGATGGGTGACCGCCCATAACATACCGAGTTTCCTCCGTGCCTCGGAAAGCACGTTAAGCTGTTGGTCCCGGCTGTCATTTGTAGATCTTTGACAGTCGTTAGGCAGTCAGTGGCCCAAAAAGTTTGACAACCAGTCTTACCAAGGGGTATCGTATTACCCAGTACTAACTGGGTTGTGGAGGTCAGACAGGCAGTCGCTCCATGTAAAATACTGGTATTCAGCTGCATCCGGTTAGACTGGAAGCCGACCCCAATATAGTTGGGAAAAGCCTAGACAGATGATGTAAGTGACAGTGTTAGTTTATTTTTAACTGAAATTATAAAAAAAATGTGTCATATTTTTACCCAAACTGTTATAATATTATGAGCCTGCTTTGTCCTACTGCAGGCGACGGCATGCTTACCGTTTTTCTACTCTTCTCTCTTTAAAAATCCAAGTCCACATCTCACACCATCTCCTTTTAAAACTATTGACTTGAATAAAAAAAAGTTAAATAACTGTGTGCAATCAGGACAGACAGACATTACGAAATTATTATACTTCAGTTTTTGGAATTTGGCTACGGAATCCTAAAAACAGACATGTTTTGTGTTAGGAATGGCACAATGTACTTTATTGTTAAAAGCAATTTCTTACAGCCTTTGTATGGGTGAGGATAAATTGAATGAACACGAATCTAGTCTTATTGTATTATTCGTTAGTTTTTGTTGCACTCTGAGAACTGTCACAGAATTTTTTAGGATTAGGTTTGGTTAAAAAGGATAGCTCTTTTATCTGATTTTTTTGTTACACATTAATAATAATAGGTCTTTACCTATGTAATTGGAGATTTAATAACCAGCATTTTCAGATATAATTATCTGTGGATTGGCGCGGAATTCGAAATTCAAATAAATTTTATTCGAAAACCGTGTTCTTTTAATTTCAAATTCAGTCATTTGATTTTTGACAGTTTTTTTGTTTTTGTGAAATTGTGGTAGTTTTTGGCGCCATGGATAAACTGAAAATTCGTACAATTTTCGAATTTGAGTTCTTACGTGGACATACCGCTGTGCAAACAACACGAAACATTAACGACGCGTACGGGCCTAACACTGTTTGCATAAACACGGTCCATTATTAGTTCAATCATTTTAAATCTGGAAATTTTGAGTTGAACAATGAGCCTCGCGGTCGGCCGGTAACCATTGTCGACAACGACGAATTGAAGGCGGTAGTGGAAACGGATCTAACTCAATCTACGGCTGAGCTTGCTGCGGGCCTTGGAGTTAGTGTCAAAACGACATTGAAGCACTTGCGTCAAATCGGAAAGAAAAAAAGCTAGATAAGCTAAAATAAAAAAAATAATACAAAAATTTTTGTTTTTAAAATTTTCATACAAATCTCCAATTTCATAGGTAAAGACCTAATATCTAATGACGAGCACTCCAAGCACCACCAGAATAGAGCCTTTGAAAAATTGGTAAAATAATATTTTCATAGAAAAACAGTGGTAGTAGACCTAGTCCCACTGCTGGGGAAAGGCGTCCACAAACCCGTTCCCAGAATAATAAAATATGATAGTGCTAAAAAATTTCGAGGAGCTCTTAACTAAAATAACAGCCGCTTGAGTCGATCTTCAGGTTAAACCGCGATGCCTAGGTTGGTCCGTGGATGACTGACCACCCATTACATACCGACTTTCCTCCGTGCCTCGGAAAGCACGTTAAGCTGTTGGTCCCGGCTGTCATTTCTAGATCTTTGACAGTCGTTATAGGTAGTCAGTGGCTCGAAAGTCTGACAAACACTCTTAGCAAGGGGTATCGTATTACCCCTTACTATTTGAGTTGTAGAAGTCAGATGGCAGTCGCTCCATGTAAAATACTGGTATTCAGGTGCATCCGGTTAGACTGGAAGCCGACCCCAACATAGTTAGGAAAAGGCTAGATGGATTAGGCAGATGATGAAGTTGATAAAACCACAACTAAAGATAAAGATTCCCTAAAGATTCTCTTGCCTCATATACATATAATGCCACCCATAACAACAGTAGGTGGGTCTATATACAATACATATATCACGTTTCGTTAATCCAACAATCATAAAAAGCTTAGGTACCGTCGCGTGAGTCAGGCTTGGTTTAGTCGACGGCACAGTCTAATTCAATTCGCAGAACGTCGAGGAGTGAAACTACTTACAACTAGCTTGTTTACTTAGTTTCTACATTATTTTGGAAAGTTCAAGCATAAATAAGTAGGATAAAGTGCTCTTTTTGCACGCCTCACGCCACGTTTTGAAAAGGAAAAAATACACATATATTTGTTCATAATATAATATTTGCCAACGAGTGATGGAGCGCAGCATACTGAATGCTAAAATAACTAACCGAATAAGAGACAACACACTGCGCTCCAGAACGCAAATTGCCGACGTATAAAGCAGCGAGACTACAATGGGACAGGGCAGGCCACGTCTGCCGAATATCAGAATACAGGTGCCCTGAGAGGACGAGAACTAGACAGGGTCGCAGCAGACCGAGGAGAAGATGGCGCGACGCCTTGGATGGCGAAAAGAAGCACACCATCGAGAAAAGTATGACGAATGGGAGGAGAGCTTTGCCCAGAAGTGAGAGAAAACAGGTGACAGACAAATCATGGTGGACAGAACATCACGTCTACATAATGGGTGCATACTGGGTGCTTAAGGAAACCAAAGCCACTTGTTCTCCCCGTCATTGCGATCATTTTTTTGTTCTGGACCTTTGGGAACCTTCTAGTTACGGAGATATTGGGGGTCAAAGGTCCAACTTTTTCACAAGTTTTTTTTTAAATTAGTAAGCCACCAACCCCTTACTATTCAATGCATCTATAAGAACAATGTTTTGAGTGGTAATTTTTAACCCTAAAAAAATCGTTTTCCAGCAATATTTTTTTCGCACAGTTACTTAGTTTGATGTACAGAATGCTTGGTTGACGATTTCGTGAAGGGTCAGTTTACACCTTGTATATTAGCCAAAGGTGTCCGCGTTCAGTTTCTATTTCACCAGCTATTCAGTACCTCGCATTCGATAGAAAATAAGCTCATAGCAGAAATCGGGTACAAAATCAAGGTTCTGGCTGAACTGGCACAGAAAAAGATAACACAACGGGGAACACACTTGACACTGCCTGAGGATTCCGACCCAGGGTGGTCGCTTTTGTGACCTCGAGACCAAACAGGCGGCCAGTCCTCAAATTATGAAAATAGGAGAGGAGCTTTAATGATCTGTATTATAATAATTATGAAATTTATTCGATATTCATCGAACCAGAATTTACTAATTGGGGTCTTGAATCCGAACAGGATTGTTAATATAAACGTGTTTTACCTGTCGAAAACCACTACAGATGAAGGGCAAACTCTGTTTAGATTCATGACCCAGTTGTGTATTATCTATATAATAAGTATAGTAATAGAGAAGTATGGAAGAAGAAGACATGCTGCGCATACCCCAAATAAATTGGGATAAGGGCAAGAAAATGATGATTAAGAGTATAATGAGTCAACTGACTCGCCCTCCTTTCATCATCATCATCATCATTTCAGCCGAAAGACGTCCACTGCTGGACATAGCTTTCCCCCTCCTTTACGCCTCGCCCTCCTTTACGCTGGTATCATTCACTACTGTTGCGTCGATTTATCAAAACAATTAGATTGTCAGCTAAATAAAATGAAGCGCATTAACCTTTTGAATTTTTTTGAATGATTTTGAATACTGCATCAAACTCCGTTATGTATTTTAGTGTATTGATAGATAGCTGATGTTATAAGGAGAAACGTACTTTTATTTTAGAAAAAAGATTAGGGTTCCGTGCAAAAAAATAAAACCCTTGACATTGTTTAAAAAATCCGATTCGGGTAATCTGTATTTTCATAATAATTTTACGCGAACGAAGTTCACAGGCAACAGCTGGTAATATTATAAAATAGACATAACAGAGTATGAGCTGCCTATCTTATATATTCCACTCTGTACAACTGAATGTGGTTGTGTAATTTCTGTAGGAACTGCTGTAAGTGTCGCCGCTGGTTTAGGCGACGTCTAATTCAATTCGTAGTCGCGAGGAGTGAAACAACTTGCAAGTATCTTGGCTAGGTTCACTGTATTTTGGGGACGGATAAAAGAGATATTTGTGGGACAAATTAATAACTATAACTGCCTCGTTATTCTTGTGGTCGCAAGTGCTGAGCATGAGATCCTGGGTTCGATTTCCGGGTCGGGCAAAGTGTTATTGGTGTTTTCCATCAAAAATTTTTCAGTAGCAGCCACGGAGTCTAGATTTGTGCCCGGTTGATGGTAATAGGCTCGCCCCCCTGTTACATGGGACTTAAACTTAACTGGTGAAATGTGGGTGTACTATACCACTGCCTAAAAATAGGCGTCGATGTTATTTTATGGTTTTACTATAATAAACTCAATACAAATAAAAAAACGAACAAATAAAAAATAACACTTGATGTCCCCACTTTTAGTAATAAGAACGCCATTCAATACCTTATGCGTCCTTATTTGTTTTCTATCAGTGTCCAATAAAGGATGTCAATCCATCGCTAAGCACTTTTGTCAAACAATAACTGCAATAAATCGTACCTACTTTTCTAGGAAACAAAACTAGCATACCACGTCGAGTTTACAGAAAAAGACGAATTGGTACGACTTGTGTTGTGAATGCTCGTACCTACAGAAATTCCCACAGAAAACAGAAACAAATATTTTTTTGTTTAGACTGGAAACTGACCCCAATATAGTTGGCAAAAGGCTACGCAAATGATGATGGTTTTCATACTGACGGGTCACCTACCGGTTAGTGTCCATCGCCGCCTATAGACTTCTGCGACATCTGACATCGCAGTTTTAAGTCCCATCTAGCCAAGCCTAGTGTCGTTAACTTTGTCGTTAACAGTTGCAACTGAGAACACCCTCATGGATAATCTAATAACACTGCCCGACCTGTGAATCGATCCGAGAACCACATGCTCAGGGCAGTGCTCGCGACTACTATACCAAAGACCACAAAGAATAAGTCCCACTTAGTCCCCAAATAATGGCAACCCCAACACAGAACTGGAGCCGCAGCATGCATAATGCTGGCAACACTTTAGCTAGCAACGCATACTAATTATGTTTTTACAATTGTGACGTGCATGTTAACTTGTAACGTGAGTTTCAGTTGTTCGCGAGTAATTTAATGTACTTAATTGTTGGTTAAGTGGAGTGGTATAAGTGCTATATCTTCTTAGCGTGTCGATTGCAAATTTTTATAAAATACGTTTCGCTCAAAATTCAGCTATGCGAACTCCGCTCGCTGATGCAGTCATAAGATCGTCATGTGCGCAGGTCTTAGGGCATGCAGTGCTAGATGGAAGATGGCCATTGTTTTCAATCATACAGCACAGACGTGCTGACGAATTATTATTAATTAAAAATAATTTTAAAGAGTGTCCATGTAGTTTTTTGGCCGTTCTTCTCCATGGACAGTTTTTATGCCTTGTGACTGGGACTGTAGCTTCATTTCATTGTTGTCTTTGTTTAGACAATTTAAAAGTGCCTGTAACTGACCTACTTAAAATAAATGCTTTGATTTTGAATTTTTTAAATAAGAACATTAAAAAAATACCCTTCTTTGTGTAAAAGATTACGTACTGATCGTTTAATGATTATTAAAAAATAACTTTAACGTTTTTTTAGTAGCAGTGAATTACTGAAAACAGCTGAACAGATTTGAATGAAATTGGGTACACAAATAGTTTATAACCTGGATAGGATTTGAATGAAATTGGGTACACAAATAGTTTGTAACCTGGATAGGATACCTATTCTACCGGTACTACGTCCCCCTGGGATAATCTTCGACTTTAATTGGGGCGAAGCCGCCGGCCGGTAAATGCAAGTTGTGTCTAAAATAGGCATTGCATTACATTTTTCTGGGTACTAACTTAAAACAATGTCTTATGTTAAGGTAATAAAACTTACTTTCAGACAGAATCACACGGTCAGTAACATAGATATACACAGATATATAGTATGTCAGATCCGGTCGTTAGTACGGACATAAAATGAATTGGAAAACGCGCCAGTGGGCACTGGTGACATAACACGACCTACTTACCAGTCTACCCACCCCACAGCGTGTTTCTACAGAGCCCTGATGTTCAGCTCGAGGCGACGGCGAAAGTCAATGTCTGATCGCGGCGGAGTTGAGACGTCTTGGAACTGTACCCGAATCATTGTGCCCCGTGTTATTGTGTTTAGTTGTAATCTTAAGTAATTCGTTAGTTTTGCTAGAAACAGTGTATCGCACCCAGTGTGTTTTCATAGCATGAAACCGTTCGTCTGCCCACATGATGTATGAGCTTTACGGAATAAATCCTGACATACCCGACAAGTATATCTAAATCTGTGGTTAGTAACAATTAGTACGGACAACAAACATTTTCAACTAAATTCAGCTTGGAGCTTAGAAAATCTACTTAGAGCGCCCCAGTCCAATCAAAAGAATAATGTATAGTATTACAATCTAGCCTCCAAGTTTATATATATACCTATATATATGTTACTATCTTTTGGATGCTCCCAACAAGCACAGACGAATATACTATGAAGTTTATTTGCACTAAGATTCTTAACACAATCTCGTAATACAGGTTGAATTAATTCTTGGTTATACAAGAATTAATGGCCTCAAAATGTGGCTTTGATTTTATTTTTAATAATGAAAAAGTAAGCGACTGGACAAAGTATCCTTATAAGCCGTAGAACTTGTGGATTTTGGGACAGTTGACTTCTTGAACTTAGGTCACACGGAGAAATGTAGTTCGCTAGCCAATGAAAATAAAATTCTTTTACGATAGCTATTGGTGTGGATACGTCGATTGGTCTATTTGTCAGATTTTTAAAAACCTTTAATATTGGAAGACGATAACCTTTCTGAACCCCGCTATATTATCTAAATCAACCCTTATCATTGCATTTGTACGGCATACTATCGAAACATAATCCCCAACAAATTGAGAACACCCTGTATACCTGCTCAGAAATTAAAGTATTATTTGCTGAACGCTTCATTACTCCGATCTACGCAGCTACGTCGTAGCATCGTAGCACTACGCCGTAGAGGCACTACGCCGTACAGGCGCTACACCTTAGCACAGTGTAATAGTGATTACTAAGATCTTGGAGTGTTTAAATTAAATTATTTGAAGTGAATGATATGTATGTTGTACTGTTTCGTATCATTTCGAGTTTGATAATATGTTTCATTTCGGTTGATATAATTATATAATTAATAGCTTATGCTCGCGGCTTCGCCCGCGTGGATTTCGATAATTGCTCCAAGGGATCATACTACCGGGATAAAAAGTACCTTATGTGTAAGTCCAAGTTATACACTATCTGTGTGCAAAATTTCATCCAAATACGTTTAGTAGTTTTTGCGTGAAATAGTAACAAACATCCATCCATCCATTCTCATAAACTTTCGCATTTATAATATTAATAACTATGATTTATAACATTAATAGCATAATATGATTTTATGTTTGAAATTATATTTGGAGACAACCCATACATCTGCCTAGCCTTTTCTCAATTATGTTAGGGTTGGCTTCCAGTCTAACTGGATGCAGCTGAATACCACTATGTTACATGGAACGACTTTGGTTGAAAATGAATAATTTAATGAAATTAATTTCCAGGAAATAAATCAAACATCAAGTGTTCATTCTGACAATTACTAATAGCTCTCAAATAAATGTTAATATTTAATACTCAATTATACCGTACTAAATATAATTTGTTTATATTCGACTCAAATGGAGTATGTGAACAGAAAACGCGTACAAAAATAGAAAATTGTAATACAAAAGCCAATATAATTCCTTCCCTGTTAAGTATTTTGTGTGTACATAAATAAATAAATAATAACAAAACTACCATTTAAAAGTTGGTCATTATAAAGCTTTATAAATAATTACTATTACCATACATCCATCCATTATTATTAACCATTTATAACACGATATATACTTCGAGCATAATTACGTATTTCACCGTGTTAGTAACGAAATTGTGACAAAACAAAATATCTATGATTATTTTATGGCTGAACACGCTATAATGTACGTAGAATATCATTAAACCTGTGTTCCTCAAGAGGGTAGGCACGGGTAGTACAAAATGGGAGTGTAGTAGCGGTGGCCCAGTGGTGGCGAACGCGCCTTACGAGCAGTAAGTCGTGGGTTTGAACGCAGGCGTGCTTTCATTTGCGTAGCCCGGCTTGTTAACCAAAAACTTAATGCTAATGCTAATCAAAGAGTAGTAGTTTAGAGGTAGAAAACCTCTAAACTAATACTCTTTGTTTATCGGACTAACGAACACTATTGTTACAACAGTAAGTACATATGTACTTAAAACAAAATTGCCTGTCTGACTATCTAATGACCGTATTCTTACTCCCATGTGGAACATTGACCCAGAGTGGACGGACTAACGACTACATAACAGACTACATTTTAGACTTGAAAGTTAAGATATAATCTAGTTGTCTTATTTCAGACGTATCAACGTTAGAAAATGTTTTTGGTTTTAATTGCCAAGCTTTACTCTTGTTATATAATCATGCCTATAGGAATTATCTTAACACACTCAGTATTTTCATAAATTATCATGAAAACTGCTGAAGGCTTAATTTTAAATATTTTATACGCCAACTCTGCGTAGGGAACTACAGCTGTGCTCGAATTTTTCTTTCCTTATCAAAAATAGCTGCTGAAGGCTTGTTACAAATTAATGTACTATAATATGGGCTTCGAAACCAGGATCAAAAATGTTGCATACAGTTTTCAAGGTCATAAAATGAATGAAAATAAAATAAAAGTGGATTTTACTTCTGAGACAAACATCCAAACATTCATATTTCTAATATACATAAGTAGGCATAATCTGTTTACCCGTTTTTTTTTTTTTTTTTTTTCCGGATGGGAAATCATCAAATGACCCCCCCCCACTCTGGGCGGAGAGGAAGGGAGTGTCAGACTTGTACTGACTAAAACCCATCCATGTTCCTTCTTTGCCCTTTGTGTTCCAGGGCCACGGTATCTCTTTCGAACAGTCCCGCAGCCCTGGCAGGCATCGGTCCTTGCGGACCCCTACTTATTTGCTGACATCTCTTTGAGGCGCACGTGGAACACGAACGCGCCGTCGACACGGCCTGTCGTCATAAGACGGCCGGACGGCGAGCTGGCCCATAACTCGCCGTCCACAGGCCCGCGCCTACGGTGGCCGGGAGCCACCACGTGACCCCCGACGCCCAGGGCGTCTCCCGCGGCGACTGGGACGTGAGGTTCTTTCCCTCTCACGTCCCGCCACCTCCTTCACTAGCATGACTGCTTCGCAGAAGGAGGTGACGGCTTCCCATTCCCTCTCGCACCGGACCATGGCTTGAACCAAGGCCGGACGCGAGAGATCGCCGCCGCCAATCGCCGCTACGAGGACACGGCGGTGCTCCGCCCAAGCGGGGCAGACCTCCACGGTGTGCTCCACCGTGTCCTCGGGACGATCCTCGCAGTGGAAACACCCGGGCGTTTCCTCCCGCCCGATTCTGTGCAGGAACCTCCCGAAACAATCTGTTTACCCTTGAGATTATAACGACACGATTCTAAATATTTATCTAGTACTAAAATATGTATGTATTTGCAACATAATACATGAAAAAAAAAATAGTAATATTTATTTTCAGTGGTAATGATAATGAACATTTTAGTTTACAAACATACAATACATATATTCATCCAAGATTTTTTTTGTTTTCAAATGTGATCAAGTCCAAAAAGGTTCCAGAACCAGGCCCACACTAAAATGTACTGAAATACTAGCTGACCTAACAGACGTTGTCCTGTCTGAATCGAGCTTAAATTTTTAAAGATGTCGACAGCAGCGCCACCTACCGGATTCAACTATTTTTTTATGTACGCACAAAACACATACAGAAAATATCATACAGAATGAGCACAAAGGTACCGCTTACAACTATAGTGTTATAAACCATCCTGGTGACCCCATAAGTACAAAATATTTGTAAGTTTTCACGGTAAACATAAAATACTGTCACTTACGGGATATTTTCCGTGATTAATGAACAATCACGGAAGATATCCCGTAAGTGACAGTATAAGTTTCAAAATATTTTTTTATCAATATTGGTAAATCGCTTCAGGAACGGAAGAATTAACAATACACTCCAGCAGAATTAAAATTGAAGATAGAATAGAACGACTTATCTGTCCGTTTGTCCATGAATTTTTTACTACAAGACTCCCAAATAGTATTTGTTGCTACACGAACGTTTATTTTATCAAAAAAATGAAGTAATTGTGTCTCCAAACGAGGTCAAGTCAACGGCTTCAGAAACAGTCACACTAAAATCGACTAAAATATGAGAATCTATAACAATTTTAATTATCCCGTCATCCAATCAGGGGCGACAGAAGTTAATTAGATTAGATAAAATTCAATTAAAACACAACTTATGGGTCAATAATTCGTTTCATTAATAATATATTATATCTATATACAGGATGTTTATTTTTTATTTCAAGAGAAAATCGTGTTTTTCGGTATTTTTATTACGATCGTCTCTTTGGTCTAGTAATCACAACAAGGGGTCTCGGGTTCATCCCCCCTCATCATGATTATCATCATTAGCCTACAGCAGTCATCTGCTGGACATAGGCCTTTCCAATTTTTCGTTTTTTTTATTCCAAGTGATTATAAGCTTTTCTCGAATTTATTTTTGCCATCCTATTCTACTCCGATATTTTGATGCTGTTTCTGGAATAAGTTCTAATGATTATTTCAGGCGTGATCGAGGTCAAAGGCAGGTCAATTTAGTAAAAAAAAAATTACGCCTTTATACTTCATTCTCGGCAACTCTCATCCACGCAACCTGTAAAAATCGCTCCACCTACCTCGAGAGCGGCCTACCTTACGCTTGCCGATTCGCGGTCTCCACTCAAGAACACGTATATTTTTATTTTTTTGAAAATTCTAGGCCCCTTATTAGGAATTGCTTTTGTATCGTGGGTGCGTTTACAAACATTTAAACTCACATACATAAACTGCCAGACCTGGAACAACTACCAGTAGGTTATACAAATATTTGTTCCATGCGGGGATTAGAATCCGTGACTCGCAGCGCAGCAGCCAATCGCTCAGCCACTGCGGTAAATGTGCCTTCAAAATACTCAATGGAAAAATTTCTACGGCTAATATAAATTTCTCAGTAGCGGCCTACGCTAGGTTGATAACAATAAGCTCGCTTACTAAAATAAGGATCTGAAATAAAAACTGAGGAAATATGTGGGTGGTATACTCATCTGTCTACCTTTTCGGGGAACACAGGAATGCTGTTTTGTTTATTTTTATTATATTGTTATTTTAGTAACAAGTGCTTTTCCTTGTGTTCTTGATATTAATTGTTTCCTAGAAGTCCGGTATTACGCACTGATTTGATTAATGCTTAACAATAAGCTGCTCTCGAATGTTTTTTTTGCCATCTTATTCTACCATGATATTTTGTTGCTATTTTTGGAGTAAGTTCTAATAATTATTAGGGGGATATAACTTTAAGTGGAGAATTCATGCACAGAAAAAAGCCTTAAATTATGGCACATTTTATTTATGGACTTAAACATAACTGGAGAAATGTGGGTGTACTATTACGTACACTTGTGCGTAACCCTCTGGGGATTACATGTTGTTATGTTATGTTAAATAATATGAAGAACACAACATAATAATTTTATTTCACCATGCCCCTTTGATACTAATTTATTATTTTTCATAATTATATCTGTAATATTTAGCACACCCTATACATATAAGATGGCGACCATTTTAATTATTGTAACGCTGCCGGTATTAATTATAGGAAATCGTCGTTTTCAGACATTTTCAGTAACTACGGCGTTAGAGGGTGTCCTTTTCGCTTCAGTAATTCGAATTTAATTTATTTCTGGGAGGAATAAAGATTTGTGTTCCTAGTAATATCGAAAAGTTGCTCAAGTAGGAGGAATATTCAAAATAATGATATTTTTTAACGAGCGATATTCAATTAAAGATTTTGCGGATTGATACACGTGCCCTTTTCTTTGGAGGATGAAGAGCTTTCTTCCTCGTCTACTATATGTCAAACGGATTTCAAACATATTTACAAGTATTTTTAATAAATCCATTTGATCCCTACTGATCTGACTAAACTAGCTAGTGCACTAATAAATCGTAGCTAATATTTTATTACTGGGAAAAGCCTAGGTTGGTCCATGGATGGGTAACCACCCATTACATACCGAGTTTCCCCCATATTTCGGAAAGCTCGTTGGTCTCAACTGTCATTTGTAGATCTTTGACAGTCATTACATGTAGTCAGAGGCCCGAAAGGCCCTGGCAACCAGTCTTACCAAGGCGTATCATATTACCCAGTACAAACTGAGTTATGGAGGCAGATAGGCAGTCGTTCCATGTAAAATACTGGTATTCAGCTGCATCCGGTTAGACTGACAGCCTGGGCAAAAAAAATGAAAATGTTAAAAAAAAAACAATTAGTGGTACATTCATACTCGGGCTAACTCGCGGCTTTTTCCAACTGGGTAGGCAGAAAGCACAAAACGCTACCTGCTAAAATCCCTACATACTCTTTTTTTTATTTTTATAATGGCTATATGTTCGTGTATACAATATAACCGTTTATGTATGTATGTGTCAAAGCCATTACAACCAAAAAAAGCCACTTCACAAACATTACAGTAAAACTTTGATTAAAAAACTTAACACGCAAAACAACTAAACTTGCAAATACATCACGCCGTTCCCCTAACAGCATAAACAGAACTCTGAAACACAAATACGAACTCCTCAACATCGAAAGTCGTTTGCAATAACTTATTGGGTTTTAAGATGGTAAAAGTTATATTTGCAGGGAGCGATAAATCGGTCGAGATTAATCGTAATGGGATCTGAGATTAAAGGGTTCCGCTAAACGCGAGGAGATGCGATTTAGTCGAAGATCTAGGTAGGTGTGTTGGCAGGAAAAGGAATGAAGCTCCTTGACTATGGGACGGGTTAACAAAAAGGTATGGGGTGAAGGTATCCAGCGAGAGAAGAGATAGATAGATGATGTTCCAAACAAATTGAAGTAGCAGATATCAATGCATCTTTTTCGGAGTAAATCAGAATAGTTTTTTTGGTAAACATTGGTGTCAACATTAAGGATCTTACAAGTATAAGTAGTAAAGGTTCGCGCGCATCATGTCGGGCCGCTGCGGGTCGGGTTCAAAAAATCTATCTAATGTAATTTTTAAATATGTTTTTTACGCAAACCCTGCTAGGAAATTACAGATGTTTTTGATATGGAAAGAAAATTCGAGTGCGAGCAGGGTTTGAACCTGCGACCTTCCGATTCTGTACACCGGACGTCTTAACCAATTAGACCATCGCACTCTGCTCACAGCTCTCGAAATTTTTCGTTCCATTAATAACGTCTTACGGTGACGTTGGCGCCATCTATTTAAGAAAGTATCGAACTAGCTAAAACCAACACGTTGACATTACAGCCAAATCAGTGTTGTATTATAGAAGTCGCCATACTAAACTAATTTTTAAAAATGTTTTTTACGCAAACCCTGCGTAGGGAATTACAGCTGTTTTTGATATGGAAAGAAAAATTCGAGTGCGAGCAGGGTTTGAACCTGCGACCTTCCGATTCTGTACACCGGACGTCTTAACCAATTAGACCATCGATAGCGCCAACGTCACCGTAAGACGTTATTAATGGAACTAAAAATTTCGAGAGCTGTGAGCAGGGTGCGATGGTCTAATTTTTTAAGACGTCCGGTGTACAGAATCGGAAGGTCGCAGGTTCAAACCCTGCTCGCACTCGACTATTTTTTTCCATATCAAAAACAGCTATATCTAATGTAGCCTATATTTTAAGCTAAGCATCTAGTAGTAGAGCGGTGAAAACTGCGTTTAAATCAATGCAGTAGTTTTTGCGTGATGCGCGTACAAACATACAGACAGACAGACAAAAATTCTAAAGACTGTCTTGGCTTCTGTTGCTCTTATAAATGCACCCCATATAAATATATATTTTTTTCAATATCTTCAATGTACAAAGACATGTGTCAAAATGTGTCTGTGTGTCAAATTCGAAGACATGTGAAATCTACCAACCCGCACTGGGCCCGCGTGGTGGATTATAGCCCATTCCCTCTCATAGAGAGGAGGCCTGTGACCCACCAGTGGGATCATTATAGTCTGATTGTACTTGTGCTTGTGTGCAATGTACAGACATCGGCCTGTTGCAATTTTATTATTATATGTATATATATAAGAGAGAAAAACCCCTATCTTTACCTAAAACAACACAACCATTAAAACAATATTCAACTAAAATAATAAAACATTCTCTTGCTCGCGGAATGGTTCCATAAATACGTTAGATTTATACGAGCCGACTTTAAGACATAACTCCCGACTAAATTGAGAACTATAAAAATGATATAAAATCATCGTAATGACTCTATTTGACACGATTTATTGTTATCTTATACATATTTGCTGGTAATGGGGTTTGGGATAGTCTTGTATGTTTCCGGGGGATAAAAAAGGTCAACTTACGGGTGATGAAGGTCCTTTTGTTATTTACTTTTTAACAATTTGATTTAGTATGGTTTTTTTAAACAATATTTGGACATGTAGAACTATATAAGTTTTTAACACTAACATTATTATTACATCATCTGCCTAGCCTTTTCCCAAATATACTGGGGTCGGCTTCCAGTCTAACCGGATGCAGCTGAATACCAGTATTTTACATGGAGCGACTGCCTGTCTGACCTCCACAACCCAGTTAGTACTGGGTAAATCAAAACCCCTTGGTAAGACTGATTGTCAGACTTTTTGGGCCACTGACTACCTAACGACTGTCAAAGATCTACAAATGACAGCCGGGACCAACGACTTAACATGCTTTCCGAGACACGGAGGAAACTCGGTGTTATGGGCGGTCACCCATCCACAGACCAACCTAGGCAAGCACGGCTTAACCTAAAGATCGACCCGAGCGGCTATTATTATTCAGCGACGAGCTCCTCTAACATTATTATTAACAATAGAAAAAACTTAACACAAACAGAAAACAAGGTAGATATCCCATTTCTATTGCTAATGATAATCTAGAACTAAGTACGAGTATGTAAATCAAAAAACTATAAAATTGACAGCGCGATATTGTAAAATGTATAGAGGTACCGTATTAAGCTCTCACGGTTTACAACTAAAATTATACTGTCACTTATATCGGGAGCTCAAAATAATGAACAATCACGGAAAATATCCCGTAAGTGACAGTATAAGTTTATGCATAGAGGTGTATTATAAGACCTATATCTGAGAATTGATGAGAAGGAATCCGTAGTCAGAATAAAGAAATGAACCGTATTAAAAATTTGATTCATGATATGTGTTTTTTACACAGCATTCTGACTATTCTCTTTGGTCACGTCGACATGAGACATGCCCATAAGAGATGTTAGGCAGTAAGCCACGGTAAAAAGTTTACCATGGTCTTCCGGTCATCCTTAAAAATGACTGCTTCTAGCTGATGCTGTATTGTGATCTAATTGGCGACTACAAACTAAATCTGGACGGGAAGCGCTGTCTACAGTTGGTTAGTGTGACCTTTCCGGTTTATTTTTCTTACTGTCCCTTTCTGTATACGTCCGTTTCCTTATTTCTTTTAAAATCTGTATGATTCCGTGGACAATAGTGTGTGATATCCGGTTGTTTACTATTATACCTAAGCTAATTATTAAGATTGTAACGTTTAACTGTTTTTGTTCCAAAAAAATTGGTCTAGACAAGTAGCCAACGTTTTCCCGTTGTTTCGTGTATCTACAATGACTTGTAACACGATTGACTTTAGCTTTTCCGTACAATGATAATCCAATACATTTTGGACTTTTTAATCATTGTTGTCGAAGATGAATGTCACTTTGTCAAACCTCTCAGGATTCGAAACAGTAAAATGTTCAAGGATCGCCAAAGTTCCCCATAGAAAATGAAGACACAATAAGACAAAATTACTGATTTTAGAAATTTTACTAGGGCACGGTGTCTGAAATTGAATTGATCAGACTAGGGAAAGGTGTTTTGATGGCACGGTGTTGGCGCTGTGGCTGAACGATAGGCTGCTACGCTGTGTATCATGAGTTCGATTCCCACACGGAGCAAATATTTGTACGACCTACAAGTAGTTGTTCCGGGTCTGATTGTTTGTGTATGTGAGATTAAATGTTTGTTGACGCTCCCACGATACAGGAGACATTCCTCCTGTGGGGCAATGTTTTTTTTTTAATCATTACATAGTATAAAACAAAGTCGCTTCCCGCTGTCTGTCTGTCCCTATGTATGCTTAGATCTTTAAAACTACGCAACGGATTTTGATACGGTTTTCAGTAATAGATAGAGCGATTAAAGAGGAAGGTTTACATATATATATTGTACCCGTGCGAAGCCAGGGCGGGTCGCTAGTAAGTAATAATTAAATAAACGTAAATATAAGTCTTGGAAGATGAATAGTCCACGATGCTATTCAAAAGTAACGAGTGAGTAGCCAAAATGTTAGAAATTAAGGACGATAGTCCAAAGAAATCATAATCAATTTTAATTTCATCAGCACTTTTAAAACATCAAAATCACCGCAAAAACGCCAGCTCTTCACCAAAAAGTTAGAAAATTTCTGAACCATCTACAACGT
Organism: Noctua janthe; assembly: GCA_910589295.1. Classification (NCBI taxonomy): domain Eukaryota; kingdom Metazoa; phylum Arthropoda; class Insecta; order Lepidoptera; family Noctuidae; genus Noctua; species Noctua janthe. Next base: position 13,633,875 of record OU342575.1, on the reverse strand, counting down.
TTGACAGACATGTATCTTCGTAGAATAGAGATAAAAGTCATCATGCCACTCTTGCTGGCAAGACCAGCCCGTCCAAACACCAGACTTCCTCCAACAATTAACCACCGACCAGTCCAACACGCACAATTTTCCAGCAGCCCGCACACCCATCCAACATCCAAGACGGTTCGTTAGCCGCTGGTTTAACGAAGCGTGACGTGTACGTGAGCTATGGCGCTGTATTTAACTAAATATAATTCCTGTTCAATTGATGACTGGAAAAGACGAAGGGCTAATTTTAGGGGACTCTTTTTCTGATAAAAACACAAAGAAAAGAACACCTTCGTTAGTTTAGTGGTCGCAAGCGTGACTGCTGAGCGTGAGGTCCTGGGTTCGATTCCCGGGTCGGGCAAAGTATTATTACGTTTTGCCATCAGGAATTTTTCAGTAGCAGCCACGGAATCTGGATTTGTGCAATAGGTTCGCCCCTTATTACATGGGACTTAAACAAAAAAAAAAAAAAATGGCAAAATGTCGGTGTACAGGCGTGATGTTATGTTATGTTATATCAACTGTTTTTTTGCTGGAAACTGCATTTTCAGATCTAAATTGATTAATGTATGACGTAACAAACCTTTCAAATAAAATACCAATAAGAGCATCCATTCGGCGTATAAAAAAAAAATTACAAACGCCATATACCGTAAAGAGACTTTATAATTAAGAAAAATATCCAAAATTAGCAAACTAATAAAATATGCATAATTTCTAGTCAATTTAGTATTCATAAACAACGCTTTGGCTGGTTACTTTGGCATCTTTACACTTGGCCATTATGAATAATTTAATTATTTTTACGCTCATTTTCTCTCGGTAAATGGGTTGAATCTCGAGTAGTAAGTAACGATGTTAAGCCTACTGTATATTTAGGAAAATCTTCTGTTAAGACCTTCGCTTTTTGTGATAGAAAGCTGTTTTTAGGTACAGTTACGAGCACCATACACTTTCCTAAATTTATAAGCAATGCGCGAGAAATGACGATTGTAACTTGCAGATAGGATCATATTCATTAAAATATGAGTTCGAAAATATCATGTTCGTAACCACATGAAATTTTAATCAGAGTAGTAGGAGAAAAACTCTTTTAAAAAGTGTTTACATATTGGTGCTCGTGACTGTAAGTAGTATTTCGAAAAAAAAAATTCTTTTTCTTTTCTTACTCATCATCTGCCTAGCCTTTTTCCAACTATGTTGGGATCGGCTTTAACTGGATGCAGCTGAATACCAGTATTGTACATGGAGCGACTGCCTATCTGACCTCCACAACCCACTTAGCACTGGGTAATACGATACCCCTTGGTAAGACTGGTTGTCAGAATTTATGAGCCACTACCTGTAACAACTGTCAAAGATCTACAAATGACAGCCGGGACCAACGGCATAACGTACTTTCCGAGGCTCGGAGAAAATTCGGTATGAAAGGGGTGGTCACCCATCCACAGACCAACCTAGGCAAGCACGGCTTAACCTAAAGATCGACCCGAGCGCCTGTTATTATTTAGCCAAGAGCTCTTCTTTCTTTTCTTACTATGGTGCCATTTCCGTTTTCAAAATTCAAATGGCTGAGAAAAAGATTTTTTTCGGCACACCACACTTTACACCACATCGTACTTTTCGACATAGGTAGGGAAGAATACATTAGGCGAGAACTGCATATGATGGTCACAATCGCGACTGTTGAGCATGAGGTCCTGGGTTCGATTCCCGGGTCGTCAAATTGTTATTGGGTCTTTCCATCAGGAATTTCTCAGTGGCAGCCTCGGAGTCTGGAATTGTGCCCGGTTGATAGCATTAAGCTCGCCCCCTATTGCATGACTTAAACATAACTGGCGAAATGTGGGTGTCCTATTAGGTACACCTCTGCCTTAACCTTCGGGGATTACAGGCGTGATGTTATGCATATGCCAATAATCGCTTCGTCGCTTTTATCTCTGTCAAGTAACGTTAGCAGTGGCTTCAGACAGGTCCATCAAAGTGCAGTTGAAATAACACAAAGAGCAGGACAGAAGGTGGGTCACGGTTTGTGATGAGGCTCCGCAGCCACACTTCGTTAAATCGAAATACCCAAATTGAACTAAATTCTACACATAGCGGCCCATCGGTTCACACAGATCACAGTCGATTTGGAGTTTTTCAGGTAGGCTATGGCAGTTAGTAGACTGAGCTTTTCTGAAAATGCAAACATGTCTTTAGCAAACATAGTTTTGTTTACTGCATACTAATAAAGCTTTAACTTAACCCTACACACGCAACATCGCCAAAAATATCATCTCCAACCTGACTTAGCACTACACAATTTATAGGGTTGCTTGTATTAAGTATCTATACATTATATAAATCACGTTATATGTGTACATTATTGGCTAGGTATACATTGAATCAGTTATTTATTACCCTGAGATTATCGAGTATCGCTGGGCGGAGGCTTAGTGCGATGTAGTCGACGGTTGCTAACGAGGTAGAACGTGTGCACCTAGGTTTATGCTGTCAATTAGGCCTGGGCTATACGGGTAGCGAAAATTATGAAATTTTAGTTATGGGTGTCATTTTTGTAGTGGTTTTTCGCGATAGCGTGGTTTCGAATTTCATGGCCCAACTGTTTGAAGATTGGTTGGTTTTTCTTTCTTTATCGTGTGTTAACTTTTTACTAGTGTAGTGTAGTATTTTTATTAGTGCTAAAAACTCTGACACCAGGTTATGGTGTCAGAGTTTTTATGCCGCCTATGTGTCTCTGACTTAGCTTTACATGCCGACAAGAAATATCTCTCAGGCGTGTTGGTTTCATCACGATGTTTTCCTTCACCGAAGCAAGTGATAATTATACAATACGCACATAAATCCGAAGAATCAGAGGTGCGTGCCTTGGGTTTAAACTCGAGAACTGGATGGTTGGTTGGTGGTAACCGCCGACTTAAGACAACGACAATACTAGTGGCATCGCTGTTTTGTGACTATCCTAGAGACTGAGATAAAACGTCTCAATTGTTTTTAATTCGTATGATTTTGTCGTCAAATATAAAACTGTTAGATTAACTGGTTGCTATGTTGGTCCAGTGTTTGGTAGCGCTACTGCGAAGCATAAGGCCCTGGGTTTGATTCTCAGATCTTTCAAACTGACTGGGTTGTTCTATCAGGATTTTCTTAGTAGCAGCGTAGAATCTGGATTTATGCCCCGTTGATGGCAATAAGCTCACACCCCATACAATAAATGGCGAAATATAGTTGTTTGTACTATGGGTTCACTTTCGATTAAACCTACTACTATTACAAGAAGCTCAAAGTACAGTATCAAATGGGGTATCAGGACAATAGCGCGAAAGACATTTGCGCGAAGGACACTTGCGCGAATCCACATGCGCGAAAAGACATATGCGCACATGGACTTTTGGGCGATTAGACTTTTGCGCGAATGGACCTTTGGGCGCATAGACAGTTGCGCGCATAGACACTTGAGCGAATGGACTTATGCGCGAACGGACATTTACGCACAAAGACACATGCGCGAAAGGACTTATGCGCGAATGGTTAGGTTAGGTTAGCTGTAGAGTAAACATAACACTGAGGTTCTTCTAAATCGGAATCGATTGATTAATCTTTTTTGTACAAAGTAACAAGAATGTTCTATACATCAATATACATTTGTCATAATAGACAATAAAACAACTAAATGACCTTAAAAATCGACATTAATGAAACCCAAAAGCTTGAACAGAGAGTAAAATTATTTTGTTCAAAATCGATATTGTAAATCGATTAAACAATAATTATATCTGGCAACACTATTCATGGTAGATACGAAAAAATAATTTGACATGTCTCTCGGGCCGTGTTGCCACTTCTCTCGCTCTATCTCATTGAAAATAAGAAATAATATGATGTTATGTTTACTCTACAGATTAACCGTAGCCAGTCGCGAGTAAATCTAGTCGCGGAAGTGTCCTTTTGCGCAAAAGTTCATTCGCGCAAGTGTCCCAGATCCATCAAATGGTCATGCACTATGGTTATTTTTTTTATCAATGCGTCTTGCTTTTTTCTTTTTATTTCTGTTGACTCGTGCGTAGGACTGGGGTAACGTCTCGATACGTTGTTACTGTGTTGCGGCTGCGTCTGTGCTAATAACAAAATAATGTAAAAAGAAGTTTTGAGCATGTAGACAGAAACTACAGAAAGCCACCTGCAACTATCCTCACATACTCTTTTTGCCTCGTCCACGTTCATACATCTGGTCATACACGCACGCCGGTAGCGAGTACTACGCACCTGACCTTTCTGAAGAACCTCACCAATAAGGTTAGAATATGATATAATTTTAAATTGTCATTGTTATTAGAAGTCACATCACGTGAGATTAAGAACGGAGCGTAAAGTGTGGCAGTTATAACTTAGGACATCACACACAGTCACACACCTAACTCTCAACTGTGTTATTTACTGTTCTGTGGTTACAATAATGAACCAAAACCACATGATAACGTAGATGGCTGTCTCGGAGAATGGCGAAGTGATGTCTTCGTGCTTTGTTCTCGACGACCGCTAGCGAGACTGATCCTGTGTACGTTATTCACGCCTATAGTCCCCGACAGGTTAGGCAGAGGTGTATCTATAAGTACAAGCACATTTAGCCACTAATTATGTGATAGTGCTATGTGGTAGGGGGTGAGCCTATTGCCATCAACCGGGCTCAAAGCTAGTCTAAGGGCTGCTACTGAGAAATTCCTGATGGAAAAACTCAATTACACTTTGTTCGACCTAGGAATCTAATTCAAGACCGTAAAACATGAGATCTTGGATTGGATTCTTAGGTTGCGCAAAGTGTTACTGAGGTCTTGTATCCACTAGATCTACCTAGATCTACGAGGCTGTTACATTAGTGTACCATAGATAACCTTCTCAGAGCATGACGGAATGATGTTCTAGACGGCTGCTAACGAGATCATGTACACCCATGTGTATGTTCTGCACAATGAGATGAATGGTGTAGAGACAAAACGCAACGCTTGTAATCCTCTAAAGGTGAGCAGGTGGGCAGAGGTGTACCAAAAATACACGCATTTTTTCACAATTTTTTTTCTAGTGTCATGTTAAGAAGCGATCAAACAGAGAGGTCCGGACAGTGGATATGTTGTGTGTTCTATATGTACAACGTGGGTGTACTATGGGATCATAACATCAATCACGCTTATAATCCCCGAAGAGTTAAAAAAAAAAAAAAAAAAAAAAAAGTTTATTTGGAACAACTTTAGTTATACAGGTTACACAGGAAAAACGAAGATAGCTACAAAAGTAAAATACTGTGGCGCAGCTATCAACGCCCAATTCAAAATACATAGAATAGACATTGTTCCAGATTAATCTAAAAGAAGTTAAATTATAAATTAACAAAAAAAGGGAATGAAAAAAAATAAAAAATAATAAAAAATACAAAAAATATGATAATTTACAATGTTTACGTGGTTACTGTGTTGTGTATATGTAGAGTGGAGGTGGGGATGAGGTGTGTGATAGTGTGTGTGAGTATATACCGCGTTTATGACACCATAAGTTGCTCAGTCTCATCATAGGACAGGCACTTAAGCCAGTTGGTCACTTTTCTCTTCAGTACATTCCCAGTCATAGGGTATATTTTAATACTTTTATTTAAGATATTATAGAGTTTAGAGCTGGTGTGAGTGAAGTGGCGACTGACCAACGTTAACCTACAGCGTTCAGTCTGACAGACTCTGTCGGCGCGACGGTTCTTTGTAAGGGACTGAGGGTCGTAAGGGAGAAGTAAATGTTTCCTAAGAACTGTTTGCAGCACGAACAACTGTCTCACTGAGAGGACCTCGCATATTGAGTATAACTCAGTAGTGGGAAACCTAATCGGTTTTTTAGCGAGTACTTTCAAAACTGCTCTCTGTGCCCTCTCTAGCCGCAGCATGGATGTCTTGTGCGTCCCCCCCCCACGTGGTAATGCAGTAACTTAGGACTGATTGAACAAGGGCAAAGTAGACCATTCTAAGGCACCGGAAATCAGCAGCCGCTCGAAGTCTTTTGAATATGTAAATCAATCTTCTGACTCGAATCACAACTGAGTTAATCTGTTTTTTCCATGTCAAAAGATTGTCCAATATAACACCAAGGTATTTTATGCTATCGGACCGTTCTATTAGAGGACAGCTACAGGTGGTGGCCACTGGGCTAGCACACACATGACTCCTGATTTCAAACGACGAAGGTGGTTGGCTAAGGACACTCGGGGTGAAGGAGATGAACTTAGTCTTGGAGATGTTGAGCGTGAGCAGATTCGAAGTTAACCACATCATTACCATCCTCAGTGCCGATTCTGCCCTTTCACGAGTCTCAGACCAGTCCTTGCCATGAGTTATAAGAGCTGTGTCATCCGCATATGTAATAATTTTTGTGTTCGGAAGAGACAACCGACACAGCTCATTGACATATATGAGGAAGAGGGTTGGTCCTAGGACACTACCCTGGGGAACCCCATAAAACAAATATTCTTCATCACTTACAAACGATCCAACCTTCACAACCTGTTTACGACCCGATAGGTAGCTACGAAAGACTTCGAGGGCAATGCCACGTATGCCAATCTGTTCCAGCTTATCAATCAATATGGGGACAGAAACGGTGTCGAACGCCTTCGAGAGGTCTAGGAAGACACCAAGACACTTCTGCTTATTGTTAAGGTGTGCGACTATTGTACTAGTAAGCTCCAGGGTAGCGTCTTCTGTTGATTTTCCCGCTCTGAACCCATATTGATTATCGGCCAGGATGTTGAATTTAGTTAAGAATTTCACAAGCCTGACGTTGATAAGTTTCTCGAAGATTTTTGAGATGGTTGAAAGGACGGATATAGTTAAGCAAAGGGACCGGTCAATGTAGCGACACTTGGGGGAGGCCTATTACCAGCAGAGGACGTCTTACGGCTGACATGATGATGATGATGATGATACAGGGTGAAACTGTTTTATTTAAATTATCGATGAAAAATTTCTATGTGGGCCTCCACATAGAAATTTTCTGAACCCACATTCAGAATGATGTACTGAATACGTAGTAACCGTTTGGGCTTCGGTGTCCCACTCTGTATAGAAGCTATAGTAGGCCCAAATTTCGCCAGTTAATTAAATCCCATGTAAAAGGGTCGAGCCTATTAACCGGACACAAGACCAGACTCTCGGTTGCTACTGAAAAAATCTGAAGGCGAATCCCAACAACATTTTGCGTAGACTTTAGGCTCAACAGTACTCGTAGATGTACCAAAACCAAATGGCAACATAGTTAGCCTTCTCAAACCATAGACTATGGCAGAGTGATGTCTTTAGTCTTTGTGCTCGCTCGCCGCTAACGAGACCGATCGTGTACACCCGTGTTTATGTTGTGTACAACGCTGCCATTTAGTTGTGGGCTCCTCAGGCGGCGATGGGAAAGAATGTTGTACCAGTCTGTTACTCTCCCACTGCTGGGCAAAGATGGCGGAGTGATATCGTAGTGATTTGTTTTCGACAGCCGGTAATGATACAGATCGTGTACACCCGTGTTTATTTTCTACACAATGTTCTCATTTGAGGTGTGGGCTCAACAGACAGCGGTGGATGAGAAATGAAGTTCGACCGTATTATTTACTTTTTAGACAGTTTATTCTTGTTATGAAAAAATATAAAAGAAGCCAACGAAAAAAAAAACAAATGAAACGCAATAAAAAAAAAATAGTTCTGCAGTTGAATGGCATTTTGCTGCCCCGATCCGCTTCTACAATAGATATCAAGTAAGAAAGACGAAAGAACGAAAAAACATTTATGATGTTTTTTTATATACAAAAAAAAGTTTAGTCATGTGAGAGGCAAACAAATACTTTTTCTAAAGAAAAATTATATTTTATAATCTAGAGAAAAAGTAGAGCAAAAAAACACACAAACTTACGTAGTACATAATAAATTATTTCTTCGGCCATAAAATAAATTAAACCAGTTTCAAAGTAAAAGAATACACATTAAATCGGATAGAACAGCTATTAAAACCACTGTTTAGTGTCACAGAGAACAAAAGCTCTTCATTAAAACACAGGTACACTTTACAAAAAGTGCTTGAAAATAAATTAAGTGCCGTTTTTTACCTAATATCACTTTCAAGAGACTTCGTGTTACTGCTGTTTGTAAAAAGATAGACGTTATACCTATTTAAATACTGACAAAAGGCTATAAATTCTAAGCCTTGAATTTTAAATAAGACTTTTTATTTTGTGAAGGCATTTAAAGTATTGGTTACAATCAGATTTATAGACTTCCGTTTGGTGTAGTTTCTGACTTACAAAGGTGAAAAGGCGCTATTTTATAAGTACATACTATAAACACAACATCACGCCTGTAATCTCCCAAGGGTTAGTCAGAGGTGTACCTAATAGTACACCCACATTTCGCAGTTGTTCAAGTCTTATGGTATAGGGACGAGCCTATTGCCATCAAACGGGCACAAATCTTGACTCCGTGGGTGATACTGGGAAATTCATGAAGGAAAAACCCAATAACAATTTGCCCAACCCGGGAATCGAACCCAGTACCTCATAATCATTAGTCGCGATAGCGTTGGTCTACTAAACCAACGAGGCTGTCTCCCTATGTTTGTCAGTGTCCTTAATAAGAATTGACTGAAATGGCGATCTTCGAAGGATGGCTGGTAGCAGATTGAGACTACTCTTTTCCAGCTGCTATAAGCCATCTAATTATTCGTTGGCGGATCAAAAATTTATTGGAGAGACTTTTGTCCTGCAGTGGACTAATTTGGGTTTGGGGATTAGGAGACAAGGCGATCAGTGCAGCAACGGACTTCTGTTTAATAACGATCATCTGCCAAGCGTGGTGATTATAAAAACTCTTCTTAGCTCTCGAAAGATATGGCGAGATGATCTGAACGCACATCACAAAGACTTTTTCGAGGTGCCGCAGGAGAAGAGTACCTGGAAGAATATAGTGAGGCCTTTGCCCAGCAGTACGACATACTTACAAGGATACAAAAAAAGTATACTTTTAATTTCTAAGTAAGTTTCGTTTTCACCTCTTTTTCAAATTCAGTTAAAAATATAACATTCTTCTGTTACGGAGTAGCCATACATTAATTTATGTTATAGTACCTACGCACAGTGCAACTTAGACAGGTCACCTCTGCTACCACCTAGCTGGCTTTCAACACAGCATGACCTTTTATTACAAAGTAAGAGAAAATAAAAAATCTGTTACGAAAACTCGTGAAATAAATTCCTTTTACAAACGTCCACCAAAAGGACTCAACTGAATACACCTGGGTAGAAACATAACTCGCCCGAGACAATCTAATAAACAGTAAACAAAAACCAAACACACAGTTTTTCGTTTCCTTAGAGCAGCACAAAAGCGATACTTACAGCATATACAGACAAACGGCTATAAATCTAGGCCCATTGTTCCGTTACTCTACAATTACTATCTAGGTATATCTAGCATCTAGTAATACCTACTACTAGTCGCAAACAACCGGAAACTTGGCGTGACTACACAAACGGAAAGTGCAAACTGAATCGCTGTCGCCCGCTCAACGGCGGATTTAATGGCCCAACACCCATTGTTTGCACAGCCACTGAATTTTCAACCTTAGGTAAGGTCAGCTAATGTTGAATTTTCAGTGTTGTAGGCTGATGTTACGGTGCAACGTAGACAGAACATTGATAAATACATAGCGTTTAGATAAGGAGTTTTAAAAAAGGACTTTCTTTTGTGGTTTTTGATGAAAAATGTTACGGTTAAAGGGTAAAGGGTCCTGTTTTAGAGGGGAGTGTAATTGGGATATCGATCGTCGTGACATTGGGATGTCTTGAAGGTGAGACGTAAATATTAATTTGATTTGTCGCTGTTTTTTTCGTGTTGTTTGTAAATAATTGAGACCAATTAGGAATTTGTAGTCAATGTCAAAGAATTCGTTATAGAAAGGCGACTTTTATAATACATGAAGTGGATTTTTTTTTGTAATGTTTTAATGTTAACGTCAAGTTATAAAACATGTCTACATGTTTAGTCGTTTTTTATCGTTTACTTCTAAAGACTTAAGACTAATATTGTAGACAAAACTTATAAAACAAAAATACAAATGGATCATCGTTTGACGAGCTCGTGGCTAAATAATAACAGCCGCTCGGATCGATCTTTAGGTTAAGCCGTGTCTCTTCCTGGATTCGCCAATAAAACAAAATACCTGGATATGTTTAGATCTCATATCCAGGTTTTAACAGCCACTTGGATCGATCTTTAGGTTAAACCGTGTTGCCTAGGTTGGCCTGTGGATGGGTGACCACACATTACATACCGAGTTTCCTCCGTGCCTCGGAAAGCACGTTAAGCCGTTGGTCCCGGCTGTCCTTAGCAGATCTTTGACAGTCGTTGCAGGTAGTCAGTGGCCCGAAAAGTCTGACAACCAGTCTTACCAAGGGGTATCGAATTACCTAGTACTAACTGGCTTATGGAGGTCAGATAGGCAGTCGCTCCATGTAAAATACTGGTATTCAGCTGCATCCGGTTAGACTGGAAGCCGACCCTGACATAGTTGGGAAAAGGCTAGGCAGATGATGAATCTTTGTTTGACGTTTCCAGACGTATATTGTTGACACTAGTTGTTAACAATACATCTCTGACAACTTCAAAACAAGTAATGGTTTGAACATACGACATGTTTTTGACTTTAACAAAACAAGTAAAACACAACTGGTTTATAGGAGTAAACCGATAGGAAGGTGGATTTCCGCTGTCTTTAACATTTGGCATCGCAAACTCTTGAAAAGAAAAATACTGTCCAAGTGTAAGTCGGACTCGCGCAGGAAGGGTTCCGTACCATCGTAGTATTGGAGTTTCGTGGTATGGGTCCCTTTAATTTTAATTCATTTTTATAATTTGTTGTCATAGCGGCAATAGAAATACGCATTCTGTGAAAATTTCAACTGTAACTATTATGAATCATGAGATACAGCCCGATGACAGACAGACAGATGTACAGCGGAGGCTTAGTAATAGGATCCCGTTGGTTACCCTTCGGGTACGGTACCCTAATCTCTGATAGTACGTTTTGTAACTTGAAATGTTTCCTTGTTCACAGTTTCGATGTTCGTGGCCGAAGTTTCAACAAGGCCCTTCATTGGTCGGACCCCCTCGCCTTCGGAAGACGAGCCTACTTTGTCACCATGTCCAGACCCTCGGCCCTGACGGTGGACACCGTACAGCTCGATGATGAGGGCATCTACAGGTGTAGGGTGGACTTCAAGAATTCTCCGACCAGGAATTTCCAGATCAAGCTGAATGTTGTTGGTGAGTTTACGTTTGAATATTTTACTCTTATGAGTGGCTGTGTCGTGGTTGAGCATGTCCTACACGATCCGCATCTTATACTTCAATTGTGAATTCAAACCCAGCAAGTGCCAATGTGGACCGGTCAATGTGGCGACACTTGGGGGAGGCCTATGTCCAGCAGTGGACTTCTTTCGGCTGATATGATGATGATGATGATGAAGTGCCAATGTGACTATTTCAAAGTTATAATACTGTACTTTCCAAGGGGCCATCCTTTAATCACGTAAAGTTTTGGGCTACTTTTATAACCCCTCTCCCTCTTAGTGATATGTCGTGAGGTTTTAGACTACACTTCCTCCCCCTTTCAGAATCACGTGTTTTTATACTATTGAAATGATCAGATACTTTTAGAATCAGTTTTAATATAAAAAAGTAGGCGGGACCCATTTGAATATAAAATTATGAAAATGGAATGGGCCATTCAATTTCAAGGCCTGCTTCAAATTTTAGTTTAAATTAAAATGATTTAAAAATAACGCCTTCTTTTCTAATTCTTTGCTTTAGTTTTTTACTCAAAGTAAAATAATTTGAATGCTTCCTGGACAAAAAAAAAAGATGACTTTCACTATCGCCTCAGGATGAAAAACTCTTCGAGATAAACGCACTGTTTTAACAAACCCGTCGATAGTAATGAATATGGTTGCCCCCAATCGTAGTCATTTCTTGGAAAAAATCTTGACTACACTCAACATGAACAGCTCAAAAAGGAATTATCAGAAACGCCCTCTGGCCGAGAAGATATTCAGAAATGAAATAAATACCGTTTGAGTTGATTCGTGGATTTTTCCGAGAAGCAATTGAGATGTAAATCTGTTTTCAACGATTAATAAGCATGTCGGGTTGCCAGGATTTATTCCGTTAGGCTCGTAGTGGGTAGAAGATGTTTTTCGTGCAATGAAAATACACTGCGAGCGATACTCTATTCTATAAAACTAACTAACTTGAAATTACAATTTAACACAATAATACTGGGCACGATGAATCGGGTACAGTTCCGGGACGTCTCAACTCCGCTGCGATCAGACATTGAATGTCGTCCTCGCCTCGAGCTGTAGTCGTCACAGCTCTGTAGAAGCACGCTGTGGTGTGGGTAGACCTGTAAGTAAGTCACGTGATACCGGCGTGGTCTGGCGTACTTGCGATTAATTTTATGTCCGTACCAATGACCGGATCCGACAAGCATAATACGTGGACCTCCTCAGTAATCTACCACACTGGCCATTGCGTCTTCGTGGAATTCACATAATTATCTTGAAATTTTTCTGGCCTGTGCAGAACCTTCTAGTTCACGATTTTGAGAGCAGAACCATTTGTGGGGATTGACCGAAGATTGCCAAACATGAGAACAACTGGATACTTATGCAGGAGACCTTTGCGGCACGGTTGGCGCAGTGGCTGAGTGACTGGATGCTACGCTGCGTGTCGTGGGTTCGATTTTCCACACGGAACCTTTCTATGGCCTACTAGTAGTTGTTCCGGGTCTGGCTGTTAGTTTATGTGAATTTAAAAAAAAAGGCCTTTGGCCAGCAGTGGGACAATATTGGTTAAATAAATAAAGTACCTGTCGGCTCTGGACAGAGACAGGAAGAAAGAGTAAAGTAGGTAGTGAGATAGTTCGAGCTCGAATTTACGAACAACATGGGTAACCAACTCCACTGAGTCTCTGTTCAACTGCAAAAGATTTCATTATTTGTTTAATTTTGTTAACAGTACCTCCACATCAGCTGCTCCTGTACGATGAGCAGGGCCGCGACGTCGCTGGTGTAGTCGGGCCTTTAGAAGAGGGTGGCAACTTCACGCTACTCTGCGAGTTGAGAGGAGGTAAGCAGTTTTTCTCTGTTAGAAATAAACTTGTTTTTGCTCGTGGCTTCGATCCCATTATGTACGGAAATTAAATGTAGATATAATGTACTACAAATAAAAACGATAAAATAAACTGAAATAACTAATTTAAAAATCAACCTAAAAATGACATCAAAATGGGAATGTGCAAAAACTTACTTTTTTGAGGTTCAGTCAAACTCAAAAAAGTACTTATTGGAATAGTATGTCCTATGTTTTTGAGCCAAATATTGTTTTGTTTTCATTTAAACTACAAAACTATACAACAATTTTAGATATTTAAGTCTATAACAAAACATAGTTTCATTAAAACAAATAAGAGTACTTGAATATCATCATTATCTTGCCCTTATCCCATTTCAATTGGGGTCGGCGCAGCATGTGTTCTTCTTCCATACTTCTCTATTACTCATCATCTCATCAGACACCTCCTTTCGTACCATATCATCCTTTATACAGAGTACTTGAATAATACAATAAAAAAGCTTTGTCATCCATAAACTTTACCATCTCCTAACCTAGTTTGTGCTATAGCACAAGATTGGCTCGTCTGAACCCAGAACCTCTTGTTTAGCGCGTAACAGCTAAACTTTTGTTTCAAGTTTACAATTGTCAAGCAATGTATTTAGCTCACTTTGGATGTCCTTTGAGCTAGACTGCGTGTTTATAGAAAGTTCTGTGTTTAGCAGAGAAAAGTACCATGTATCTTCAGTTTCAGAAGTGTGATTGTTACCCGCTTTTACACCAAGATTTTGATAAAAACAAGTATGTTGTCACTTTTAACTGTCTTCGTTTATCGTTCACACCCAAAATATTGTACAGAGACTTTGTCAATAATGTCACAAGAGGATAAAATATTTGAAATTTTTCACAAGTTTAGAATACAACTGTCGAAACGCCTTAACATTTTCAAAGCATTTTCATTAAAAATGATTGCCGCCTGTCTGGCCCCCCAGGTTGACCTAAGTGTGCGACAAACCGACTTAACTTGAGTCCTAATGGGCCTCGTGCTAAATAATAACAACCACTCGGATCAATCTTCCTGAAGATTGATTCGAGTGATTGTTATTATTTAGACTTTTATAATAAACGAAATCGATTTTTTTGTAACGTTTGAATGTTATCATCAAGTTCTAAAACATGTCTACGTGTTAAGTCGTTTTTTTTATCATTTACTCCTAAAGACCAAAGACTAATTGTAGACAAAACTTGTAAAAAAATTACAAATGATAATCATTGTTTAACGAGCTCGTGGCTAAATAATAACAACCACTCGAATCAATCTTCAGGTTAAGCCGCGCTTTCCTAGATTGGTCTGTGGATGGATGACCCATTACATACCGAGTTTCCTCCGTGCCTCGGAAAGCACGTTAAACCGTTCGTCCCGGCTGTCATTTGTAGATCTTTGACAGTCGTTAAAGGTAGTCAGTGTTCTAAAAGTCTGACAACCAGTTTTACCAAGTGAGTTGTGGAGGTCAGATAGGCAGTCGTTCCATGTAAAATACTGGTATTCATCTTCATCCGGTTAGACTAGAAGCCGACTCCAAAATAGTTGGGAAAAGGCTAGGCAGATGATGATCCTAATGTGCCTATTACAAGCTGTTACTAAATTAGATCCATCACTAAACTTACCAAAAACAATAAAAAACCCTCAACATTAAAAACAAAACAAAACTGCACAAATTACAAAATCACAAACAAAACAAGAGCAACTTACACCAGCAATTTCTTCGAACAAATGGCCGAAGAAAATTCAAACATTAATAATGAAATCTAAATGGCAAGTAACGTTCACATTCGACGTAAAATAGCAGTGGAGCGCATTGCAGATATTTTCTGTGCCAGCCATATAACCATGACCAGTAACTGACTCTGAGATAAGTAAAGCTTACCTGCTCATGACAAGGATTGATAATGTATTGTGTTTTGTTGCAATTTTTCAGGATATTTATGCTGAAAGAATGGTAAATTGATGTTGTTAGGGTTCCGTAGATGTTTTTCGATTATTTAGTGTTTTTAAAATTGATCTGTGATTATACAGGGTGTAAACAGACCCTTCACAAGCCGGCAACCAAGCATTATGTACATCAAACTAAGCAGCAACTAACTTTACGCAAAAATGATTGCTGGAAAACTATTTTTTTTGGGGTGAAACATCACGTTTTTACGGTAGGACTCAATGGAACGCACTCAAAGCATTGTGCTGATGGATGAATTGAATTGTACGGGGGTCGTGGAGGTGTTTAACGTTAAAATCTTACATTAAAAACAGGTATTTAAAAAAAAGACTAGTGATAAAATTGGAACTTTGATCCGTAACTTGAAGCTTCCCAGATATGGTCTAGAACAAATAAAATGATCGCAAAGACGGGGAGAACAAGTGCCTTTTGGGTTCGTTAAGGATATATTTACACCCTTTATATTCCTATTATGAAACGTCATAAGCTGAATATGCTATAAAGGTATAGCATATTCAGCTTATGACGTTTAAACAGCTGGGACAAAGATCTCCTTTCAGTAAGGGGGTAATGGAATCCACTCATGGCTATATTTCGGGTTGATGATGACGTCACATGTCTTTGGATTTTTGGTTCAATGACAGGCTGGTTTCTTCACGATATCTTTACGTTTAAAGGTTCGCGCACATTATGTCGGGGCGGAACAGGCCGCAGCGTATCGCAAAATGCTTACTTAGCGGGCTAAGCGTAGCTTAGGGCACATAGCTTCTGACGTTTCATAAATGCCCATCAGTGGCGAAAGTTCCATACAACTCGATTCCTACCGGATTCCCTTTGAAAAATAGCACAGTCAGTATTCTATGGACAATTATTATAATCGCATTAAAGATAATTATGTACTCCGGCTTACCTCTTACAAAAATTGACCTTTCGCTACTGATGCCCATGGTAGGTTTATGTGTACTAAATATATTTCGAATTGTTCTAAGTAAAATAAGTATAAATAGTCATGTATTTCAACATAAAATCTCCTATTCTTTAAACAATAATCCGTTAGATTTCGATTCAGAAATAAATGCTTTATTAACATTCCAGAATTCCTAAGAATTCTCGAAATACACAATCAAATAATTCAGTTAGTTTAACAAACAGTTGTAACAAAGTTATTTAAACAACATTTAGTGCTAAACCTGGGCAAACAGCTTACTTAAGCAGATACCTATTTGTTTATGTTGACTTAGGTAATTGTTTTTAAACTTTACTAGTTAATTAGAGAAGGTAAATACTTAGACTCAAAATAGCGTATTTTCTGTAAAATCTTGTTTTAATCAAGTACTTATTTAAAACGTTGGAACTAACTTAACTATGTCGGATCCGGTCATCCGTATGGACATAAAATGAATCGCAAGTGCGCCGGTGGTGACATCACGCGACCTATTTACAAGTCTACCGACAGCACAGTGTGCTTCTACAGCAACTCAGGACACAGGACAGGACCAACGGCATAACGTGTTCTCCGAAGTGTGGAAGAAACTCGGTATGTAATGGGTGGTCACTCATCCACAGATCAACCTAGACAAACACTTATTTAGCCACGAGCTCCTCTAATTTTATTACGAAAATTACTTAATAAGATATTTTATTAACTCATGTCAGTACTTAGTAGACTGATTTTTCTTCCAAAACTAGTAGCCAAAAAAGGAACATAGGTGAAATAATTAAGAATTTTTCTAATTAGATAATGTAATGCCCCTCATTATATTAATCAGAAATTTTAAATCTAAATTCAGTTTCAATAAATCATGTAATTACTAACAATGTAAGTACATTTAAGATTTTACTCAAGAAATCTCTCAAACACATTATGTGTTTTTATTCTCCTTACTTTTGTGAATCCTCTCACAAAAACGATTTTAAGCTTCAAAGCTTTACTTAAGGTAAAGAATAACAAAGATTACCTCAACTTTCAAATTGACTAAAGAAATGAAAATCTTGTCTCGTAACAAAGAGATTTATAAGCCTTATAAAGCGGACATTGGGAATATTTTTATACCAAAATTTTGATCCCGAACATTTTTGATTTTGACCCATAACATGCTACCTGACAAGCGGGCGTATGACACTAGACAGACCGACTTGTTACTAAGTAGCAGTAGCGAAGAGTCAATTTTTGTAAAAGGTAAGCCGGAGTACATATCTTTAATGTGATTATATTATTTGTCTATAGAATACTGACTGTGCCATTTTTCAAAGGGAAACCAGTAGGAATCGAGTTCTAAGGAACCTTCACCACTGCTAAATAGTAATAGTAGACTTGTTACTAAGTAGTAATAAGTATTGTATTACAATTTTCTTCGTCTTGTTCCGTCTATCGCTCGTAAATATTTTAATGTCTTAGTCTAGAAACAAAGAGAAAGATACTTACCATAGACGTTTCCAAAGAAGAAATATCGTAATCTGTTTGCAATGGCAAGACCGTTAAAAGTTCATTGTAGATGGCGCGACCATAGATAGGTCCCAATCGGACCAATGAGGTCAAGCTATTTTGAAATATAAAATGACATTACCATATTTCCAACCAATAACAATAATTAGAACCAGCGATGCTAGCGCTATTAGTTTCACAGTTGCCATCGCCATTGGTTGCTGGCTGTACAAATGTGAAGTGTCAAACTTGGCTATTGTCTCTCCCTCTTCCTGTAATCCATCCAAAGGTTGTCTTGGAAAGATCGCTTTTAGTAATAAGACCGTCCATTGTGTTACGATATGTGAAATGTTTTCTCTTATGAATGTTAATTGTACATAACATAACGTCATGCCTATAATTCACGCAATCCGAATCCCTATTGCCATCAACCGGGCACAAATACAGACTCCGTGGTTGCTACTGAGAAATTCCTGTTGAAAAAACCCAATAACACTTTGCCCGACCCGGGAATCGAACCCAGGACCTCAACATGCTCAGCGGTCGTGCTTGCGATCACTAAACACACCAAACCCTAAAACACATAATAAAGAATATTCTATTCTATTATGTCATTTGGCTATTCGGCCTAACTGAGGCATTCCTATGCCTCAGTTAGGCCGAATAGCCAAATGCTGCCTGCTCCCTGCTTTTATTACAAATTTCTGCCAGCCTATTTATTTATTTATTAAAACTTTATTCACAAGTAAAAACTGTACAAAGGCGGACTTAATGCCATAGGCATTTTCTACCAGTCTACCTTAGGGTGACGCAGAGATAATATACAGTAGGTGCAATAACAGAAAAAAAAAAGACTAGAAAATATTTATAACTAAAACATATGAGAATAAATACTTATATACATCCATATATTAAACTTTAAAAAGTCATGCCTATCATTATCTCATCTGCCTAACCTTTTCCCAACTGTGTTGGGGTCGGCTTCCAGCTAACCGGATGTAGCTGAATACCACTATTTTATATGATGCGACTGCCTGTTTGACCTCCATAACCTAGTTAGTAATGGGTAATATAACCATATTACCTATTACCCCTTGGAATGACTGATTGTCAGACTTTCGGGCCACTGACTGACCTATAACGACTGTCAAAGATCTACAAAAAACAACCGGCTGTCTAACGGGGTACGGAGGAAACCCGGTGTGTTATGACGGTCACCCATCCACAGACCGACATGGCCAAGCGCGGCTTAACCTTAAATATCGACCGATTATTGTTGATCAGACTATCGAGCTTCTGACTATTCGTAACGCCATATAGTAGCTATCTTAAATCTCTTTGATAAAACTTTGAACTTCTTTTGGCTTCACAATAGTCGCGTAAAAGCCTCACAGCCTATTTACGTAACCTGTATTTTTCAACTTTTGTGACTGATTCTAAATTGACTGAACATGTAAGGAGGCAATGCTTGAGCAATAATTGGGCAATTATAAGCACCTAAGGGCTTAATTATTGACTCTAATGAGGCAATTCAATTTCAAGTTCTCATTTGCATTCAAAATTACAGTTTGTTACTAGAAACTAAACGCTGCATTTCTGCATGAAATATTTATTTTCAGACTTATAAATCGTGGTTTCATGTAGGTACACTTTCGTCTATAATTAAAGCGCTGAAAGAGTTATACTGATATTTTAATAATACACCGTGACTTTTTAGTCTTCTTACAACGGCAGCCCACTTCATGTATCCAATGAATACTAAACATTCATAAAAAAGGAACTTGGTATTTATGAGATTTTAATAATTTAAAAATAAAAATATTATTCAGTATTATGACGCATGACGTAGTTAAAACACCCTGTTTTGCTAGCGATGATCTACTGGACTCGAGTGCTGGGTAGGTAATGTTCTCCCGTTTGACACGTCAACATGGATGTTTCATAATTTTATTCTATTTTTTTATTATTATTTTTCTTTGTACCTATTATGGAAGGTTAAAAATAAATCGCGCCTAGAGCTATTTTATGTCGGGTGCATTGAGTGGACGACCTTTCTAAGACGACTAAAAAGTCACGGTGTAGAAAATAGACCGGATTGAATTAGTTAGATATAGTTTGATTGAGTATTTCTGGATTCGCCAATAAAACAAAATACCTGAATATGTTTCGATCTCTGCCAAAACATCCAGGTTTTAACAGCCGCTCGGATCGATCTTTAGATTAAGCCGTGTTGCCTAGGTTGGTCTGTGGATGGGTGACCACCCATTGCATATCGAGCTTCCTCCGTGCCTCGGAAAGCTCGTTAAGCCGTTGGTCCCGGCTGTCATTTCTAGATCTTTGACAGTCGTTACAGGTAGTCAGTGACTCAAAAAGTCTGTCAACCAGTCTTACCAAGGGGTGTCGCATTACCTAGTACTAACTGGGTTGTGGAGGTCAGATTGGCAGTCGCTCCATGTAAAATACATTAGCAGCATATTCAGCAGCATTCAGTTAGATTGGAAGCTGACCCCAACATAGTTAGGCAAAGGTTAGACAGATGATTATGACTTTGTAGTGCCTTATATCAAATCTAATCCAATTATAGAAAATAGCGAAACGGTAAGTAGCTGCTCGATTGCCGCATAAAACTTAATATTTACTTGGTCTAGAGATAGGTAATAATAACGTTATTTCTGTTCCGTGTCAGAGTGTAAGTTATGTGAAAGTAACTTTAGAACAGCAGAAATAACATAAGATCACGCCTGTAATCCCCGAAGGGTTAGGCAGAGGTGTAGCAGCAAAGGAGTCCGGATTTGTGCCTGGTTGGTTGGTGAAAAATGTGTGTGTACTATTAGGTAGACCTCTGCCTAACCCTACGGGAACAGGAGTGATGTCACAATTCAATGGGCGTACATAATAAAGAGTATTATATTTATTTATTGTTCCTCAAAAAACTATCACAGATTTAATCCCCAAAAAAAACTTAAGTAAAGAAAAACTCAACACTAATCTCAACAACCATCAAACAGAACAATCGAAATACTTTCCGAAACGTTCACAAAGAGTAGTTATGATATCAGTCACGCAGACAGGCGGACAAAGAACACACTCTACCGAGAAATAACCGAGAAATAACCGGGAAAATAACCGAGAAAAACCGCCAGCTCCCAAGGGGGAACGGGGGATCGGAAAACACGAACTATTAGTAATACAAATTACGTTTCGGTAACAAAGCGCGGGCATTTTTCTTGCGGAGTCGACGCAAGTTTCCCGGAGATGCGAAATGTATAAGTTTTTGCTATTTGTTTGAAATCGTTCTGAATGGATGGGTCTGTTGTAAGAAGTGGTTGTTTTGATTGAGTGTGATTAGTGTGGGTTGGAAGTTTTGTGAGCTATTTTTAGGTTTGTTTGTGACTAGAACTGAAGTGGGTTTCTGTTGAGATAGTAATAAAAAAAGACACAACCATAAAGGGTGTAACAAGACCCTTAACGAAGCCGGCACTTGTTCTACCCGTCATGCGTCATTGCGATCATTGTTTTGTTCGAGACTATACCTGGGAAACTTTCTGGTTACGGAGATATTGGGGGTCAAAGTTCCAACTTACTCACAAGTTTTTTTTTTAGATACTTGTTTTTAATGTTAGATATTTACTTTAAACACCTCCACGACCCCCGAACTATTCAATCTATCTATCTGCACTATGTTTTGAGTGCGTTACAGTGAGTTTATTTTACACCCAATAAAAAAAGTCGTTTCCCAGCAATAATTTTTGCTTAGGGTCACTTAGTTTGATGTACAGAATGCTTGGTTGACGGCTTCGTGAAGAGTCCGTTTACACCTTGTATATAAACACTGTTTTA
This sequence comes from Noctua janthe, assembly GCA_910589295.1. Lineage (NCBI taxonomy): Eukaryota > Metazoa > Arthropoda > Insecta > Lepidoptera > Noctuidae > Noctua > Noctua janthe. The sequence continues at coordinate 13,612,399 of OU342575.1, read as the reverse complement.
AGCTATCACGGTATATAACTAAACTTACACTCTCACTTACGGGATATCTTTCGTGATTATTTATTCTGAGCTCCCGATATTTCGACGCTGTTGCAAGCGCTATGATCGCGGGATGACTGTAGAATGCGGGTGGATGGTAAATAAATTGTCAGGTGCAGACAAATCTGTCTACCGTGAAAGGCTAAAACAGTGTCTTGGTTTTTTTTAAGAAGTGGAAGCCCTGTTCCCGTAACCAGTGCGGTACCGCACCGAGTGGACCTAACATGCTGCTGCGGCCTGCTGTGGCTACGACGCAGCTGTACATTCCGCGACTGCATTACTCCACGAAGGTTGAAGAAGTCCTCGAGTATTTGAGAGTGAAGACAAACTGGACTCTGAGGGTTGAAATCGCGCCACAACATCAAGTTTAAGTCGTTCGTGGTACGAGTTCCAACTCACCATCTACAGACTACAGACTTCATGAAAAAGGACTTTTTGCCGAAAGGTGTCGTATATCGAAGATTATGAGGACGGTTACGTGACACCAAGCAGGAAAACACAACGCCGTCAATGAAACGTATTGTTAAATAAGTTTTTTTATAAGTATTAGTTTATAAATGTATAAGATTATTTTATAAATGTATAAGATTATTTTGTGTATTTTTATCTATAGGCCGTCAGTTGCCTGACAATAAAATGACTGATTGGTTGATATCCCATAGATAGGTATTATTACACTTTATCCTACTTCAAATCTATAGTAACGCGATACTAGGACACATATTATATTTCCATCCTAAAATTCTTTACTCGAGACCCAACTCTGGTCTCATTTCAGCCTATAAAGATAAACCTAAATAATACTCTAATACTTCCCAGTTCTTACTAAAGCCTTGGCGACAATAAATAAAGTGCTTAATACTTTTAAAGGGATTTGCAGGGCCTTAAGCTAAATATTCGTGTCAACACTGTGAGTTAGATCGCCATGATATTGGCTGGGCTTATTGCTTTCTATAAATTGTTTTGAGTTTTTTTGTGAATAAAGGAATTGTTTTATTTGATATATTTTATTTATTTTTTAGTAGCTTGTGCTCGCGACGTCGCTCGCTTTAATTTTGAATTTGACAATCAATTCGGGTTGTACTCTGCTTGTAATAATATAATCCACTCGTGATTCGAAAGACACGTGGCGGCATCTATTAAAAACGTATACAAACGTTATTGTTGTTTTCCTCGGGAACAGTACTTTTTTTAGGGATGAAAGGTACCATAAATATCCGTTTCTGTACACCTGACAATGTATATGCAAAATGTCAGAATGATCGGTTCAGTGGTTTAGGCGTGAAAAGGTAACAAACAAACCTACTTTTGCATTTATCATATTAGTTAGGAAGTTAGGATAATGATTTAGCTCGTATTGTCCCACTCCTGGGCAAAGGCCTCTCCCCATTCCTTCAGCTTCTCATGATGGTGTGCTCCTCCTTACCAATTCGTGAGGAAGCCATCCAAGACGTCCCGCCATTTTGTCCTCGGTCTGCGACCCCGTCTATCTGTGAGACAGATCTTGCGATATTCAGGTATCTTTTATTGAAATTTTTAGTAGTTTATGTTATGGATTACGCAATTTTTTCAAATTTTCGAATTTAAATAATAATACGTCACTATTTCTGTAGTCATAGTTGAATATATCCAACCTGAAATAGGTAAGTTCCCTTTACGGACGTTGCCCTACATTTTCTCATTCTGTTTGTAAAACTTGTTTCAATTCCCCAAGTCTAAGTGAAAAATATATCATCTACATTTTGTATCATTTGTCTGAAAGTTTATTCAGTTAGGATTTCGGGGAGGGTCCTGAAACAAGAGAGCTATGTCTGAAACTTTTACAGCGAGGAGAAAAAACAGATTAGTAGACGATTTAATGTGACTAAATACTTTGTAGATTAAGATAACTTGCGTCCATTTTGTTTTTTTTTTGTGGGGTTCAAGCTACAAATTTTAGTTACCCCAATTGGGTTAGCCGATAATGATAATAACTAATAATTTATGAAGGTGAATTACAAGTTCTTGGTGGAAATGGTTAATTAATATCATCATCTGCCTAGCCTTTTCCCAACTATGTTGGGGTCGGCTTCCAGTCTAACCGGATGCAGCTGAATACCACTATTTTACATGGAGCGACTGACTACCTAACCACTGTCAAAGATCAACAAATGACAGCCGGGACCAACGGCTTAATGTGTTTTCCGAGGCACGGAGGAAAATTGGTATGTAATGGGTGGTCATCCATCCACAGACCAACCTAGGCAAGCACGGCTTAACCTAAAGATCGACCCGAGCGGCTGTTATTATTTAGCCACGAGCTCCTCTGGTGGTTAAGTGGTTAATTAATATAATAATTAATAATGATTTAATAACATTATCGTGAATTATTCAGCAAATGCGGTTTTGGGAAACCATATTAAAGCAATCATTGCTTTATACAGAGTGGAAATGTTACCGACGCGAAAAAAAAAAATCAGCTGTTCCGTACATTTTGACCGTGTCGGTATTGCGCTTTTGCAACAGCTGATTTTTTTAAAAATAACCGATGAAAAATTTGAATGATGTACCGATATAAGATTTTAATCTATCGTGGTCACTAACTTTTTTTTTTTTTTTTTTAACCTTTTTTATTGTATAAATTTAAGTTTTTTTTTTTTTTTGTGCTTGTTGTGTGCACATGGGCCAAATAAATATGTTTTCTTTCTTAACATTATTATCACTAGAAACGGGATATTTACCATGTTTACTTATTTCTTTGAGTTCCCGAACAAGAAAGAGGGTAGACCGATTTGTCTGCTCATAAACACCCACCCGCAATAACTTCAGTTTATCCGTGATCATGGTGCTTGCAACAGCGCCGAAATATCGGGAACTCAACGAAAACAGTAAACATGGTACGTATCCCGTTTCTAGAGATAATAACGTGGTCACCGTTTTCGCGTTGGGGTCCCTTCCACCCCGTATACGACAAAAATACTTTGTCCTAATGAGCCGACATAAATAAAAAGAAAAAGTAAATTTTAAAAAGAAAATTCTAAACTAACACTAAACCAAACTCATCATCTGCCTAGCCTTTTCCCAACTATATTGGGTTCGGCTTCCAGTCTAACCGGATGCAGCTGAATACCAGTATTTTACATGGAGCGACTGCCTATCTGACCTCCACAACCCAGTTAGTACTAGGTAATACGATACCCTTGATAAGACTGGTTGTCAGGTTTTTTGGGCCACTGACTGCCTAACGACTGTCAAAGATCTACAAATGACAGCCGGGACCAACGGCTTAACGTGCTTTCCGAGGCACGGAGGAAACTCGGTATGTAATGGGCGGTCACCCATCCACAGACCAACCTAGGCAAGCACGGCTTAACCTAATGATCGACCCGAGCGGCTGTTATTATTTAGCCACGAGCTCCTCCCAACACTAAACCCAACTAATATTTAAAATACAAAGAACACGTAGACGAAGTCGCGGGCAACTACTAGTTAGTCTGTATATTTCACTATAAAATTCATCCAATTACATCTAATTCGCTTGTAATTTAATAACAGCTTATTAACTTATGCAACGGACATGAAATCATAAATGAAATGAATTTAATGAATTGTTAATATATTTATGATTATTTTTTATTATTCTTTTATTGTGTTTGACTTATTATAATTAATTGAATTAAGAAAATTAAATTGTTATGAATTGGATTGAATTGAATTAGTGATGTTGTGTATAGTATTATTTCTATTATGAGGCAGTGATACACGAATTTAAATTATTTTATTTTATTTATTTATTTATTTATTTTATTTTACTGTTTATGTACACACAATGCAATACAGAAAAATTATATTAAAAAAAAAAAATATACATTTCATTTTTATTTATTTATTTATGATGTTTGAAATAGCTTCATTTACGAAATGTATGTATTTTAATTTTCAATAACGTATTCAGAATGAGGGTCTTGTGGCCAAATAGTCCGCAACGCTTGCTAAGTTTGGTTTGTGGATGGGAGGTCGTCCATAACATAGCGAGATTACTGAGATCCCCCCGAGCCTTAGGAAGTTGGTCCCAGCTGTCATTCGTAGTTCTTTGTCAGTCGTTACGGGTAGTATCCCGAAAGTTTGATGACCAGTCTTACCAAACCGTAGTCCATGTTGCCCAGGACCTGAGTAGGGTCAGATAAGCAGTCGCAGTCGCGCCAATCAAACTAGCCAATTCAGTCCAGTCTATTTTCTATTATTCAAATATCAATGAGTGCTTAGTGATTATTCAGGTACGTGCGGTGTTGTGTGAGAATCAAACTAGCATAAACATATCATAAACATAATCAGCCTATAATGTTCCCACTGGTGGGACACAGGCCTCCTCTCTATGAGAGGGAATTGGCTATAGTCCACCACGCGGGCCCAGTGCGGGTTGGATTCTCACGATGTTTTCCTTCCCCGTTTAGCACTGGTGATAAAATAAATTACACAAAGTAATGTGCCTGCCTGGGTTCGAACCCACGACTTACTGCTCGTAAGTCGGGGCCGCCACCACTGCCCTTCATTGTGCTTAATGAGTGCTTACAGTGTTGAAATTATACACGAAACCACGATTTATAAGTCTGAAAATAAATATTTCATGCAGCAACCTTGCGTTTTGTTTCTAGTTTCAAACTGTTATTTTGAATGCAAATGAGAACTTGAAATTGAATTGCCTCATTAGAGTCAATAATTAAGCCCTTAGGAGCTTATAATTGCCCAATTATTGCTCCAGCATTGCGTCATTACAACTTGTCCAGGCAATTTAGAAATAGCCACAAGTTGAAAAATTGCAGGTGACGTAAATAGATTATGAGATATGATATATGAAAATGCTAAGGGGGATGTGTGGTGTAACGCGAATGGATAATTCAGGAATGAGTATGTAAGAGGAAGTCTGAAATTTCGTCGGTGACTGAAAAGTTGTGTGGGAATCGGTTATCGTGGTACGGATATGTGATGCGGAGGAGTGAGGAAAATAAAGTGAGGAAAATGTTGAGTATGAATGTAGATGGGTATAAGGATAGAGGAAGACCAAAGAAACGATGGATGGACTGTGTCAAGGATGATACGGCTAGAAAGGAGAAGACTGTTGAGATGACGAGTAATAAAGAAGTATGGAAGAAGAAGACATGCTGCGCCGACCACAAATGAATTGGGATCATTCTCCTGCCCCTATCCCAATTTATTTGGGGTCGATGATGATGCTTTTGCCCGACTATGGTGAAGGCAAAAGAAGTTCAATATTTTCTCAAAAAGATTTGAGAAAGCTCCTATAAGGAATTACGAATGGTCTGAAGTTCAAAAGTCTGACAAATAACAAGGGGAATCTTGTTGCTCCATGCCAGTTGCTCCATGTAAAATACTGGAATTCAGCTGCATCCGGTTAGACTGGAAGCTGACCCCAACATAGTTGGGAAAAGGATAAGTAGATGATAACTTGTATATTTAGAATACGTGAGTGTAAATTAAATAAGTTATGTTGACACAAAACATAAAAGTTTTCCTAGTGGGTGCGGTTCTAGTTGCAGCGGACTTCGTAGAACATGAATTAGCCATAAACAGATAATCTTAATTAGGGTAGCGTGCCTTCTTCTTCTTCTTTAGGGTTGTAGAACATTTCAACTAAATACTAAAATATTGTGTAAAGCATAATCAGCGTTGTTTCGGGAGGTTCCTGCACCGAATCGGGCGGGAGGAAACGCCCGAGTGTTTCCACTGCGAGGATCGTCCGGAGGACACGGTGGAGCACACCGTAGAGGTCTGCCCCGCTTGGGCGGAGCACCGCCGTGTCCTTGTAGCGGCGATTGGCGGCGGCGATCTCTCGCGTCCGACCCTGGTTCAAGCCATGGTCCGGAGCGAGAGGGAATGGGAAGCCGTCACCACCTTCTGTGAAGCAGTCATGCTAGTGAAGGAGGTGGCGGGACGTGAGAGGGAAAGAACCTCACGTCCCAGCCGCCGCGGGAGACGCCCTGGGCGTCGGGGGTCACGTGGTGGCTCCCGGCCACCGTAGGCGCGGGCCTGTGGACGGCGAGTTATGGGCTAGCTCGCCGTCCGGCCGTCTTATGACGACAGGCCGTGTCGACGGCGCGTTCGTGTTCCACGCGCGCCTCAAAGAGATGTCAGCAACCGAGTAGGGGTCCGCATGGGCCGATGCCTGCCAGAGCTGCGGGACTGTTCGAAAGAGACACCGTGGCCCTGGAACACAAAGGGCAAAAAAGGAACATGGATGGGTTTTAGTCAGTACAAGTCTGACACTCCCTTCCGCTCCGCCCAGAGTGGGGGGGGGTCATTTGATGATTTCCCATCAAAAAAAAAAAAAAAAAAAAAAAAGCATAATCAGCGTATAATGCTGGGATTCAAGCCTTCTCACTGTAAAAGGGAATAAGAAAAGCTTCTTCATTTAAATGTTATACAAAATGAAGTTATAATTCCGCGAAAAAGATCCAGGCCTGGATGCAAAATGCTGCACCGTCCTCCCGGCTGCAAAAATATGCACATGCAGGAAAAGCAATTATAATTAGCATGCTATGCACCCAGACTTATACTCGACACGTGTTTCGCACCTCCACCCATCATTCAGCATGCTGCATTCTGCATTCAGGCCAGGATCTATTTCGCGACATTAATACTACATGTTTTTCATAACATTTGAGGCCTATTAAAACCTAAGCTGTATTCGCTGCCGCTGAGGTTGCGCGGCTTAACCTTGTAGATAGATCCGTGCGGCTGTTATTATTTAGCCACGAGCTCTTCCGCACCCAGAATCTACACCTAAATAAGTTGAGGCTGTGACAACTGGACTACGACTGCTGTACTAAACCATAAAAATAAGCTCAATCATAAACTACCAACTAACACCATACCCCAACAATATCTCCTTGAAAAATTGTCCGGATGAGACGACACCGGGCTCGCAAATGGATATATATGTTCGCAGCCTGAACGGGTGACCATGTATATCACTTTATACCATTAAACTCGGCCGTCACAGCTTTGCACACTAATCTGAACAAACGACTTTGGAACTTGATAAAAACTCCGACACTTTTGATGGAAAAGCTTTTTCGGAAAAAACGAGTGGTTTTCTAATTGCAGCTTTAGGGTTGAAAATTGCATGATAGCTGTTCTTATAAGTGATCCCTCGTTTAGGTTGCTTTGTTAGTTGCTGCCTATAATATCAGCGTTTATTTTTTATTACTAAGCCTCCGCTGTTCGTCCGTCCGTCTGTCAGCGGGTTGTATCTAGGGTAGGTCCGTAAAAGGTAGACAGTTGAAATTTTCTGTGAGAATGTGTATTTCAGTTACCGCTATAAAAAAAATAATAAATTAAAGGATTCTCTCTTACTACGGAGGTACGGAGCCCTTCATGCGCTAGTCCGACTCGCACTTGGCCGGTTTTTTTTTTAAGGGAATTTACTCATGGATACCCTCCGTCTCCGGCGAGCGGAGGGTTATGTCGGACTCTAACCGACTAAAAACCCACTGTTCCAATTACTACTATGTGTCGGGGGCCCGACAGATAAAAGTACATTCACACGCACCCGATGACTAGTATCAGCCCGTCATTGCCGGCGGGCCCCATCACCAAGTGCGGCCTATACAGTGATCGCACGGTCTGAAAGCGCCACCTCATTGGGCCTGACTGGTCGGGCGGTGACTGCCACAGATAGCAGATAACGCACTCACGGCAGGGACGCAAGCCTCCTCTCTGCGAACGTCTCTCAGAGATAAGGTCTGTGTCCCAATGGCTGTGATTCTACCATGTTGTCCGAAGTCTGGATTTTGTCGTCTTCATCATCATTCTCGATTTATTTGGGGTCGGTGCAATATGTCTTCTACTTCCCTAAACTACGCGAACAATGATAAAACATTGAACAAATGTTGTATGTGTGTACACCAAGCGAATGTGATCGAGCGGGACCAGAGCTCGTTTGGTATAAAGTCACTTGTAGAAGGATTTACGCCTGATTAATACACACCTTAGAACATTATCAATCTATGTTACGATTTCATGACTCGTTTAATCCAAGATCAAAGTGGAACCGTTACGTCTTCGTCGATTTTCAGCGCAGTACCAAAGCAATAAGCCTCTCCCACTTTTCGTGTACGAAATTCCATACAAATTCTTGCTCCAACAAAACAAATAAGACCAAAAAAGGGTGTCGCATTTAAAAAATCGACTTAAGAAGGCTGTGCCTCGGCCCAGTTACTGCCAGTTCCGGATTAAGGCAATGTATCGATATTTATCGCTCGTTAAAATTTATACAATTTTGCCGTCGAGTTTTTCCCGAATGGCTTCGTCGGTATAGTGTTGTGACTAAGATTTTGGGGTATGGAGGATAGTCTTGTTTAGGTAAATAATGCTGTAAATGTGATGAAACCGAAAGTAGGTAATGCCACAGTAAGAGAGACAGCAGTATGTAATGTTGTGTGTATTTTAGACATCAAAGGACAAATAAAGAAATGGAAAATTTTAGAGTCAGTTTTTGATGTCGATAAAATAACAAAAACTTAACACGTAAACTAGACTAAAAATCTCTTTTTCATATATTTTTTTTACGTTCATATTTTGCAGATTACCAAAAACTATATTAAAAAAAAATGCAATACCTACACGGTCGAAATGTTTGGAACAGCTGTTTTTTTAAATTATCGATGGAGATTTTCGACGTGGGGGTTTATAATGATGTACTGAGAACGTGGTAACCGTTTTCGCGTCGGTGTCCCTTCCACTCTGTATTATATGTCATTGCAGCATTTCGTAAATAAAATAAACCAACTTTGAGCTAATAAATGCCAAACAGTTCCACTAGCCTACCTACCCTAAGCTTCTCCCCGATACTATATCATATATTATGCAGTCGCTTATTCTTGTTAGTAAACTAACTTCGTCCGTACCCCGAGTTCTTTCGGAGAAAAACCTAGAACTGTGTGTAACAACGTTCTTATTGAAATAAAACTTCTGATTGTCCTGTAACTTGATTCAGTATTCTTTGAATAAGTGTGTCGTTTGTTATGCTTCTCATTACTAAGGAATGGGGCAACTAGAATACGAAGTGAAATGGAAAAAACCAAGTGTAAACTGGCGACATTTCAGTGAACGTCAAGTCACTGAAATATTTTTAGTATTTGAGTGTTATCGTGACGTTGTCTAAAATTTAAAAGTATATCGGCGCATAATAGCCTCTACCTGAAGTGGTCATCATAAAGTGGATCAGCTACTTCAATATCACCAGGATTGTGCCGGAATATAACAGTTCCACGTTTGACGTGGTAACGACAGCGGCTCGCGTTCATGATCTGTCATCTGATGGCAGCCGCCACGTCAACCAAGGCTACGACGCTCCGCTAGAGTGACAGTCATCAGCCAGTGGCCCAGTGTCAATCTTAACCGACCTTCTTCGGTAGTTTCTATTTACTTCGCAACAAACAGACGGCGCCACTTGTTGCGCCTTCAAGAATATTTTTGAGTTAAATTACCTATCTAGGGTACCTACTTACAAAGCCACTACTTTCAAAGCGCTTCGTATTTCCACAATAATTCTCAATCATTTTTATGCTAAAGGCATGTCTCATTCTCCAGGTCCTCTGGTCTACTTAACATAAAAACAGACTTACAACCCTAGAAATACCTGATCACAATATTGTGCCGTTAATCTATAGAATCTTTTGTAAACATTAAGATAGGAGTGGCATTAACAGGGTAAAAGAAGTTACCCACACCAAGCAGTTACATATTTTCTTTAGCATAACTACAAAAAAAACACAAAATTGCTTATCGACCGCGCTGCACTACATCGCTGCCGGCGTAATATCCGAATAATTTATTCAATACATTGTCACTACACCCGAATCCAATAACAGTATCCGAAAACAAAAACAAACCTAACTAAATCATTATTTTATTATTTTTACGTTTCGCACCAACAATTTTGGAGATCATATCCCATAAATAACAAAAAACTTTGGTTACTTTATGGTATCTACAATTTCCGGTATTTACGCTTTCACACTGAAATAAATGGAAATCCAATTAATAGTCCGCTATTTTGTTTTTTTTCGTCATTTGGGACACTATCTGGTCATTGTGTCCTAAAATTATTTTTATATTCGGCGAATATTTTTGTATGAATATTTTAATACACAATTTTTCTAGTCTGCTATCATTTTGACCTGGAGCGCTGTATTTTCGTCCTGTTTTTCAACGTAAAAATGGCACCTCAAATCTAAAATGACAATGGACTAGATTTTTCTGAATTTTGTGTGATGACTTGGGTAAAACGGAAAACCTGTGTGTCTCATTCGTTTTTCTAAAGTTTGCAGGATTAAACTGTGTTATTTTATTAAACAAAAATGTAGTAAACATATACTGTCACTTACGGGATATCTTCCGTGATTGATCATCATGAAAGATATCCTGTAAGTGACAGTATAAGTTTAGTTGTAAACCGTGAAAGCTTAAAACAATGTTTAAAAATATAGTAGGTAAAACATCGTATATCTCGAGATCAACTAGATTTAAAAAGTGCCGAAATTAGCTACCAATCAACAACATTAGGGTCCTATAAAGGGCTCTAAGACACATACCTAACTTAGATGATTTATGAAATATGTTTGCCACAGTATTCATAGGCTAAATAAACAATAGTACTGCAGCTGTCCACCGCTGAATCTTCACCCATTCAACGCCATATTACCGCTAGCATGAATTGGTAGTTACCTACTAAAAACTTTCAAAACTTTCCAACCAGTTAACATCTCCAGAAAGTCACCTCAGGTCACTATAGTTAGCTCAAAAGGATCTAAACTCCGCAGTTAGATAAGGCAAGGTTTCCAAAGTTGTGGTAACGTCTGACTGTACCTAACCTCGTTGGTCTCTCATCTTGTTTACGCTGCAGCGCTGAGGAACTCGGCTAAAAGTTCCGCTGCAGCGCAAAATTTGCTAAATTTACAAGCGAGACCCAAGTTCTTCGACCTAGTCTAATTGTTTGATAGTTTTCACAGACCTTTTTGTTTGTACTTAAGTTGGGAACATGTTCAAGTTGTAATTTCCGAGGTTTTACTGAGGGTAATTGTTTGCTCGATTATAATTTAAAGTTTCTTCGAGTTTGGCTTTAAGAGCTTTGCTAATTATGGGTTTTAATTGGGCCTTTGTTAAAAATTCCAAAGCACTGTGTTTTGAATTAAATGATTATGGAGGTAAATGATGTTATGATAACATTTTCTGAGTAGAATCCAACTCAGAATTTGAGTCTTCGAGGTCAGCTAATGACTCTGTGCTCCGTCTCAGTCCTAAAAAACCAAAAACGATTATCGTCCGTGTTCATTTAAGAATATAAGAAGCACAACGTTCGCTTTCAGTTATGACCCGGAGTTAGCACAATACACGTCAATTATTAAGTGATTTCGTCGTAAAATTAGAAAAATATTCATTCTACATCAGCTGGTTAATTTCAACCAATTATTGGTATACAGTTTCATAATAGTAACTTGCAAAAATAAAATCATTTTTTTCTTCCACCAGGTCGTCCCCAACCAACCTTGACCTGGCTGATCAACAACAAGCAAGTAGATGACCACACGATCCTCAAGAACGACGGAAAGGTCATCGTCAGCAAGATCAGCATTGGAGGAGCCGAGAGGAGTTGGCTGAACACCAGTATACGGTGCCAGGCCACCAACACTCCTCTGCTGAGCCCCCATGAACGGACAGCCAGGGTTGAGATGCATTGTAAGTACAGTCACAGTAAAAATACGTTTGTCATCTCAAAGTTTATTTAATCTTTTGTTTACTTGGTGTCCGTCACCCAAAGGGCAATGGAGAGGGTTATGCTCGGAGTTTCCTTGCTTGATCAAATCAGAAATTAAGAAATCCGTAAGAGAACCAAGGTTACCGATGTAGCCCGAAGAATAGCCAAACTTAAGTGGCAGTGGGCAGGGCATATTGCTCGCAGAACAGATGGCCGATGGGGCCGGGGACGCACGGGACCGGTCAATGTGGCGACGCTTGGGGGAGGCCTATGTCCAGCAGTGGACGTCTTTCGGCTGAAATGATGACTTGGTGTCCAATTGAGTCTGATTTACTGTCTCAATAGTGTCGTAATGCTAATGTTACAAAATGACACTACAGTCCATTCAGACTAATTTTACCCCTGAATTTGCAGTAAATATCACAATTCTAACCTTTATCTTCGTTGTAATAAAGTTGTCGTTGCACTACAGCCACTGACAAGTCTGTCATAATTAAAATGAGTTTTATTACTGTTCATTATGGTTTATCTGAAGTAAAAGAACTGTAAATTGAGAATTAATAATGTGACATTGAAAATATTCTGGCCAGTTCATTTAAAAAAAACAGTAGTCAATGGATAATATTTTGGCCTTTCTGATCAAGTGGTTAAATATACTTTTCTATACACTAATCTATCACTACTACTGCTTAAGAAAACTATATTTAATTGTTATTAAATAATAATTTAAGGTGGAAGTGTCTGGGTAGCCCGCGAAATTCAAATTTTCTTAGGTTTTTTGCAATTTGCAGGTCAGTTTGAGGCTATATGTGAAACAAAATATGATTCGCGACCGTAACACGTATGTAGTTACAGAATTATAATCATTAAAGTCACAAATACACCAAATTAAGTTCATATAATCCCATTGAATGAGTTTACCATGTAATAGTCATTCAATGGGATTATATGAACTTAGAGTTTTATATTGATGAGTTTAATGACTATAACTCTGTAAAACTATATTTTTTAAGGTTGCGAATCCTATCTTAATCAACGTACAACCTGACACTGACCTGTAAATTACAAAAAAACATGAGAAAATTTAAATTTCGCGGGCTACGCTGGCGCTTCCACAGCTGTAACTTCAAAAGGTAGTATGTGTCCTGAATTAATTATGGAAAAATTGTCAAAGGTTTTAGCAACTCGACTGTACATAATCATCAGATTCACATACATAATTATTATGTTACTTGAGCACTTTATAAAGGGTGAGAGGAAACATAACTTTTCACTCTTGCTGGAGTATTTTGGTAATAAAATGAAGACAAAGTAACACAGTTAATTATTGTCTGACATTTACATCATAATTTTGTTTGTGCCGCACGTGTGAACTGAGTGTGGGACTTTCAACGGATTGGCAAAAGATTTTAACCGACTTCGAAAAAAGGAGGAGCATCAGCAGCAGCATCTTTTTAGGGTTCCGTACCCGAAGGGTAGCTAAGCCTCGCTGTCCGTCCATCTGTCCGTCCGTCCGTCTGTCAGCGGGCTGTATCTCATGACCCGTAATAGATAGACATTTTCACAGAATGTGCATTTCTGTAGCCGCTATAACAGTCTCCTCCCGCGCGGCAACGCCGATGCATGTCTGGTGGTAAGTGTGACTAACAAAATAAAGAGTGTAAATAGACCCTTAACATAAACGAAAGGCACTTGTTCCCCCCGTCACTGTGATCATTTTTTTGTTCTACGCCATTCCTGGGAACCTTCTAGTTACGGAGATATTGGGGGTCAAAGTTCCAACTTTTTCACAAGTTTTTTTTTTTTAATACATGTTTTTAATGTAAGATTTTTACTTTACACACCTCCACGACCCTCGTACTATTCAATCCATTCATCAGCACAATGCTATGACTGCTTTCCATCGAGTACTACCGTAAAACGTGATTTTTCACCCCAAAAAAAAGTCGATTCCTAGCAATAATTTTTGCGTAAAGTTACTTAGTTTGATGTCCACAATGCTTGGTTGACGGATATGTGAAGGGTCTGTTTACACCCGGTATAAACGATGTCGAGTGTTGTTAAGAGCAAATGTTTTAACATATATCAGTGAACCTTTTGCCTTCATTCAAAATAACTTTTTTAGCCTCAATCATTTAACATCCACCTTTGTCCCCAGTGCGTCCAACCTCCGTGATGATCACCAACAAGCCTGGACAGATGTCTGCTGACTCCGAGATCACCATCATCTGTGTGACCCACGGTAGCAGACCAGCGGCCCAGGTCACGTGGTTCAGGGAGAACAGAAGATATACCAGGGGAAAGGTAAGGGTAAGAGACCATGACATGCTTTTACCATCTATACACCATGACTTTTTAGTCGTCTTACAACGGCAGCCCACTTCATGTATCCAATGAATACTAAACATTCATAAAAAAATAAATAGGTATTTATGAAATTTTAATAATTTAAAAATAAAAATATTATTCAGTATACGTACATACGTACGTTACGTAGTTAAAACACCCTGTTGCGATAATCTACTGGACTCGAGGGCTGGGTAGGTAATGTTCTCCCGTTTGACACGTAAACATCATTAACAGGATGTTTCATAATTTTATTCTAATTTTTAATTATTATTTTTCTTTGTACCTATTATGGAAGATAAAAAAAATCGCGCCTAGAGCTATTTTATCTCAGGTGCATTGAGTGGACGACCTTTGTAAGACGACTAAATAGTCACGGTGTATAATATAATGGGAATAAAAATACCCTTAAAGAAGCTGAAAGGTGCTTCTTCTCCCCGTCATTGCGATCAGTTTTTTGTACTAGAACATACCTGGTGACCGGTAACCAGTAACGGAGATATTGGGGGTCAAAGATTCAACTTTTTCCCAAGTTTTTAATGTTATAGCTTTACTTTAAATACCTCTATGATCCCTTTACGTTTCAATGCATCCATCAGCATAATGTTTTGAGTGCGCTACATTGAGTTCTATCGTAAAACGTGATTTTTCACCATTAAAAAGTTACTTAGTTTGATGTACAGAATGCTTGATTGACGGCTTCGTGAAGGGTCAGTTTACACCCTGTATTTATACCTAGCAAATAGCAGCTATCCAGTATCTTAATACAAGCAGCTTTTTTTTTTTTTTTTTTTTTTTTTTCCGGATGGGAAATTATCAAATGACCCCCCCCACTCTGGGCGGAGCGGAAGGGAGTGTCAGACTTGTACTGACTAAAACCCATCCATGTTCCTTCTTTGCCCTTTGTGTTCCAGGGCCACGGCATTTCTTTCGAACAGTCCCGCAGCCCTGGCAGGCATCGGTCCTTGCGGACCCCTACTTATTTGCTGACATCTCTTTGAGGCGCACGTGGAACACGAACGCGCCGTCGACACGGCCTGTCGTCATAAGACGGCCGGACGGCGAGCTGGCCCATAACTCGCCATCCACAGGCCCGCGCCTACGGTGGCCGGGAGCCACCACGTGACCCCCGACGCCCAGGGCGTCTCCCGCGGCGACTGGGACGTGAGGTTCTTTCCCTCTCACGTCCCGCCACCTCCTTCACTAGCATGACTGCTTCGCAGAAGGAGGTGACGGCTTCCCATTCCCTCTCGCTCCGGACCATGGCTTGAACCAAGGCCTGACGCGAGAGATCGCCGCCGCCAATCGCCGCTACGAGGACACGGCGGTGCTCCGCCCAAGCGGGGCAGACCTCCACGGTGTGCTCCACCGTGTCCTCCGGACGATCCTCGCAGTGGAAACACCCGGGCGTTTCCTCCCGCCCGATTCGGTGCAGGAACCTCCCGAAACAACCGTGTCCGGTGAGGACCTGCGTCAGGCGGTAGGTGAGGGCGCCGTGGCGCCTCTCTAGCCACTCCTCAAAGAGGGGACTTATCGCCACTATGGTGGCGTGCCCTGCACGGGGTTGCGACAGTCGCTCTCTCCATGTCGCCATGAGATCACGCCGGAGGTCTGTCCGCTGAGCAGCAATTTGCCGCGGCAGCGGAGTTTCCTCCCGACGTAGTGCCTCCGCGCGCCATTCGTGCAGGCGTGCGAGGACTATCGCCTCCAGATCCCATGGCGGCAATCCGGCAAGGAGGCTAGCCGCTTCGCCGGAGATCGTGCGGTACCCCCGGATTAGCCTTATGGCTATTACTTTTTGGGGCGCGTTCAGGTAGTGGGCGGCTTGCCGCCTCAAAGAACGCGCCCACACCGGGGCCCCGTAAAGGGCCATGGACCGCACGACCTCCGCGTATAGCCTCCGGCAGGAGGCGTTTGGACCCCTCAGGTTGGGCAAGAGCCGCTTGAAGGCAGCCCCTGTCCGTTCCAGTTTGGGAGCCAAACGTCGGAAGTGCTCCACGAAGTTCCACCGGCTGTCGAGGACGAGTCCTAGGTACTTCAACGTCGACCCGACGCCGATGGAAACCCCTCCTGCCGTCAGTAGGAATCCCGACGGTGGCGCATTCCGAGGCCCATGAAAACACATGGCCTCGGACTTGTGCAGTGCCACCTCGAGACCCAATTGCCGGATCCTCTCCACGACTATCGCAACCCCGCGTGTCATGTTTTCGGCCGCCGCCTCGTGCGACCTCCCTTGTGCCAGTACCAGCGTGTCGTCAGCGTAGCAAACTACGCTGACGCCGGTAGGGAGGTCGGCGCGCAGCACCCAGTCGTAACCGATGTTCCACAGGGCCGGTCCCAGAACCGATCCCTGTGGAACACCGCACGACATCTCTCGCCGGTTCCATTCTCCGCTTCGACCAGGGTAGATGACGGCTCTATCCGTCAGGTAGTCCCCGACCACACGACGAAGGTAGGTCGGCACCCGGTGATACCGGAGTGCCTCCCTAATGCAGCTCCGGGGCATGGAGTTGAAGGCGTTGGCGATGTCAAGAGACACCGCCAAGACGACCCCGCCCCGGGACACCGCGTCCCCCGTCGTGAGGGCTCTCACGCGCATGATGGCGTCCACCGTCGAGCGCCCCTTGCGGAAACCAAACTGGTGTTCCGCAAGATCCGGCCCCATCCCCGCAAGGTGCCCGGCGAGGCGGTTGGCAATGACTCTTTCAAAGAGCTTGCCCACCTCGTCGAGCAGCACGATGGGCCGGTATGCGGACGGAGAGTCCGCAGGGCGCCCTGGTTTCCGGATGAGGACCAGCTTCCCCGTCTTCCAACGAAGCGGAAACTGGCCTCTCTCCAAGCATGCGCTTAGGAGCCCTTCCAGTCGGGGCCCGAGAGCCTCAGAGGCCAGGACCCAGGCTTTGCCAGGCAAGCCATCGGGTCCCGGGGCGGTATTTCTGGTTTTCAGCCTGCGTACCGCCACTCTCAGGTCTACCCCAGTCACCTCCGGAACGTCGTCATCGTCATCGGTGTGGTCCGCTTCCGGCACCGCACGCGGCGGCGGAGCCATAGGCGGGGGAGGATGCTCCCCTCGCGAAGGGAACAAAGCGCTCACCACGTCCTCCACGAGCTCAGGCCGGAGACTCTGCGTCAACGGGGGGGCCCGGGTGCGGAGTTTGTCCCGCACCATCTTGTAAGGGCGCCCCCACGGATCTCCGTTCAGAGACTCCAGCATCTCCTCGCGGGCCAAGTTCTTGGCCCGCCGGACAGCCTCTTGGAGGGTGGTCTTCGCCGCTCTGTACCCCTCGTACAGCTCCGCCTCAATGGCTGCCGCATCCGGAGGGCGAATGCGGAGCCTGCGATGCCTGGCGTACAGGCGCCGCGTGGCAACGCACGCCTTGCGCAGAGACGTCAGCTCTCGCGACCACCAGTACACCTGACGCCGGGCGCTTCCTTGCCGAACTCGGGGCATTGCCACGTCGCAAATGTCGGACATGGCCTCCTGGAACCAACCCGCCTCGTTGTTGATGTCGGCAGGCCTGACTGGTGATGACACCCAGGCCTGCACGATCGAGGCTTCCAGGAGGAGCTCCCGGTCCAGCTGCTTCAGCGCCCATCGCGGACCACTCGGGGCCTGTAGGACCGGCACGCTTGAGGACTGGGTGGAGACGTCGAACCGGATGTACCGGTGGTCGGAATAGGTCTCCACCCCCTCCATGACGCGCCAGTCAACGACACGCGGCGACAGAGCGGGGCTGGCGAACGAGATATCCACCACCGACTCGCCCCGCATCCGCACGCGCGTGGGGACAGAACCCCGATTTAGGACGACCAGGCCTGTCTCCAGAGCCCAGTCCTCCACCATTCTACCCCGCACGTCCGTGTAACGAGAACCCCAAGCCAAGTTCTTGGCATTGAAGTCCCCGAGCACAAGCACGGGGAGGGAATGGCTTCCGATGACGACACTCAACTCCGTGAGGGAGTTGTGAAACTCGGCGAGAGTTCGGCTCGGGGAGAAGTAGACTCCCACTACAACGATCTCCCCGAACCGTGCTGCTACGCACCCCTGACCCTTCCTGACACTCTCAAGGGTCGGGGTACCGGCGGCGACCGACGCAATTATGGTCACTGAGCCGCTAAGGTCCTCCACCCAGTCATCCCTGGGCGGGACAAAGTACGGCTCAGCGACCACGGCGATGTTAATTGACCACTGCGCCACGCTCTGGAGCAACAGATCCTGAGCGCAGGCGCAGTGGTTGATGTTCGCCTGGAGAAGGCGTAATGGGGCCGTTACTGGCACTCCATTTCAGCCCCCTCCCGGGCCCCCTGCGAGGGCCCCGCTGCGGAAGTTGCAGCAGTAGCGGCAGCGGCGGCGACAGTGGCGGCAGCTGCGGTGGTGGCGACGGTGGGGGTTTTGGCGGTGGTGGCGGAGGGCCTTCCCTTGCCCCTGGCCTTGGCGGGAGTACCGCAGGACTTGCTCCCTGCCCGGTGATCGGCCGGCTTGCCAGCTGCCGCACATGCAGCGCAGCGCGGCGCGGCGGAGCAAGCCGCGGCCATGTGACCAGGCTGGCCGCAGCGGAAGCACAGGCCGCTGCGGTCCACCTCCGAAGTGCACCGGACCGACACGTGGTGCCCCACATGGCAGCGGAAGCACCTCAGAGGTCTGGGTTCCAGCAGCTTCACCTGCGCCGAAACCCAGCCCACCAAGAGCCTTCGGCCCTCCACAATGACTTTCGCCGCCGTCACAGGGCAGCTTACCGTTATGGTTCGCATGCCCGACAGGTCCGGACGTAAGGTGCCTGCCTTGACTTGCTCGGCAGGGCACCCACCGGTCCTGGTGACGGCGGCCACCACCTCCTTCTCGGTCACCGAGTCGTCCAGACCCAGTATGCGCAGGTCTGCGCATTTGACGGGCCTGGACACTCTGGCCTCGTCCGCATTTAGGGACGCTCTAAGCTTTTCAGCCAGAGCGTCAGCGGACGAGCCACGGGTTTCGCCAGGGATCTCCAGCACTCGAGCCCCTGTTGCGGTGACTCTAAGCCGGAGGCCCCCGGTGATCCCGAGCTCTCCGAGATCCACCGTCGCTTTCGCCTTAGCGAGCACGTCGCGGTAGGTCACTCCCCTCTTTTCCGCGTCCGGCTGTAGTGTAATCACTACAGCTGCGGTCTTCGGGGCGCTGAGCCTAACCGCGACGCCCTGCTCCTTTTGCCGGCGTTTCTGCTCCTGCCTCCTGGCCTTTTTGGCCGCCCTTCGCTCCCTCGCGTTTTCTCCAGCCACCTGCCACCCGGTCTCGGCCACGGAAGTCTTAGGAGGCGGAGGGGGCGGCGATAGCGGCTGTCTCGCGGCTGGCGCTGGCGTATTCGCCACCTTGCCCTTCTTTTGGGCCGCCGCCTTGCCCTGTTTCAGGGCCGCCGCCTTCTTAATCGGAGCCGATTTCGTCGGGGCCGACATAACCCTGCCGGGGGGCTGGCTGGGCGGCCCCGGTGCGGAGGCCGCAGCAGACGCATATGAGGCCGCCCTCAGGCCCGGGGGCGCCTTGTTTGCCGCCAGGGGGGGGCGTAAGACAATGCCCTCCAGGACGGAGAACCGCGCCTGGAAGGCAGCCAGCTCCTGCCGAACCAGATTCAGGACCTGGTTCTCCACCGGCACGTGCTGGCTTGGACGCTTCTGGCCCCCATTTTGGGGCGCCTCGCGAGAGCCGGACTCGCGCAGACTGGCCAGGTCTGCTCGGAGCTTCCTATTCTCCTCTTTGAGAAGCTCCGTGGCGGCTGTCAGTCGAGCGACCTCTGCCCTCAGTTTGGCCACGCCATCTGGCGGCGGCCCCGCAAATCTAGCCTCCGCTGCCGCCATAATGGAGGCGACCGCAGCAGGTATAGCCCTTTGCCTGGTGGAGGGCTTTTGTTTGAAGGAGACAGCCCTCAGCGCTGCCTCCACCTCCTTCGCGAGCCCGGCCTTACGCTCCGCATCAGAGCCGCCATCTGCGCCCGCCTCGTCGCCAGAATAGCCCGAACGGGCCACCTCGTGACCGGCGGCCACCCCCGGGTGGCGCCCCTCCTCGGCAAGCCGCGCCGACCTCTCGGTGGCAGCGAGGCCTCTCCCCTTGCCGCGGATCCCGCCGCGCTTGCTGGTGGGGATCTTGCGAGCCGAAGCCAGCTCCCCATCTGACGACGACTCTCGGTCGCCTACCGGCCTGGACCGCTTGCGTAGGAACTCCCTGTTCCCCGCAGCAGCCCCGGGCCTCCCGCGCTGGGAGCACACTGAGCCAGCGCTCACCTCGCTGGATGCGGCACCGGACTCCGACCCCGCATCCCTCTCCTCCCTTCCTTCGCCGTTATCGGCCGTTTTTTGGGTTAAAATATTTTTCATTTTGTTCCCACGAGTATGGGGGAAATAAATAGTCCATCTGGGCAGTGCCCCCTGTACCCAGATAAGCCATAGCCAGGCCCGGCAGTGGTTCGCACTAGAGACTGATTTTCCAAAGGAACCCGTCAGCCATACATCTCCTCGCGGTGCGCCGCCGCTTGAGATTCGGGGTAACTTTTTATAGAGGTTTTCTACCTCGTGGTCCGGGCGGTTAAGCCAAGACCCTCGGTCCCAATCGAAGCCGCGAGACGTGTTCCACGACACTTCGACGGTGGGATTACGATATCGACGGAGACAGTGAAGGACGCACGTCCTTCACTGTCTGCTCGGAGGCAGGGTAAGTGCACACCGAGCCCGTCCTTGCTCCTCCGCTGTGCCCTCTGCTTTTCAGAGGGTCACGCGGAGCAACGCCCCCTTGGTCCATGAGGGACCCCCCATGTCAGAATATTAGCCATGGGCAGTAACATTTCCCGAGGAATAAGAATCTCTTCCTATTCCTCGGGGAAGGATACTGCCCACGCCCAGGGTGCACCGGCCCAGCAGCTGCTATTCCCTCCAGACGTATCGAGAGGGACCGGCAGCCATCAGGCACACGAGGAGGAATTCTGACAACGCACCCCAATACAAGCAGCTTAGCTCAGTTCCTTATTGACTTTGGAACCCTAGAAAGGCGGCACAGTTCAGTAAGCAGCGTTTCAGTACTCTTTGAAAAAACACTAGAAATGAATTTAACTTGATCTTTTAATTTTCTCAAAACGGTGAAGAAAAACATCGTGAGGAAACCGGCATGTCCTAGAACCAAAAATTCGAAGACATGTGACATCTACCAACCCGCACTGGGCCCGCGTGGTGGATTATAGCCCATTCCCTCTCATAGAGAGGAGGCGTGCGTCCCAGCAGTGGGAACATTAATTGGCTGATTATGCTATGTTATGCTATGCTTTTAATTTTACCTAAGAGACTTTGTTTGAAACTAATATGGATCTTTTAGACATCTGAAATAAATGATTTTATTTTTATTTTATTTATTTATTTTTATTTGTGGGAGGCTTTTGGCCATCAGTGGGGTAGGAATTTTTTTAAGTAGTTCTAAGCCTTGGATGGCTGGAGAAAAGTGGAAGGAATGAGGGAATGCCTTCGCCTAGGAGTGGAACAATTCAGGTTAACAAAAAAAAAATCTTAATAAAAGTCGAGCTGTTTCTATCCTTGCATTTCTTATTTAAATTATAGTTGAACAAGAGTTGAGAGCCGGCTTATTAGTTTCCTAACAAAATAATTGCCTTACACCTCCTTGGTTGATGGCAACTAAAATTGCCATTGTAAAGTTTTAAACCCTTACGTTATGAGAATGTAAGATACTGATTCTGTTAGCCTGCATCATCCCATTGCTGGGCATAGGCTTCTTCCCATGACTTTCAGTTGTTTTGATCCAATGCCAGTGTGGACCACTGGTCGCTGCTCTTGTCCAGTTCGTCCCGCCATCTTCTACGAAAATGTAAGAAACAAAAGAATTTGCCAGTAGCGTTCCCACGGCTGGCAACCAACCCTCCTGTCTTTGAGAGAGAGTGGATGAGTAACCATGCGGGTCTAGTGTGGATTGTTATAAGTCACATTGTATTCAAATTATTTAATCTTGTAAAAATTATTTTCTTTATTCTTCTTCATCATCTGCCTAGCCTTTTTCCAACTATGCTGAGGTCGGTTTCCAATCAAATCGGATGCAGCAGATTACCTGTATTTTACATGAAACGACTGCCTACCTGACCTCCACAACCTTGGGTAATACGATACCCCTTGGTAAAAATGTTTGTCCGACTTGCGGGCAACTCACTACCTGTAACGACTGTCAAAGATCTACAAACGACAGCCGGGACCAACGGCTCAATGTGCTTTCCGAGGCACGTGGGAAACTCGATATAAAATAAATGGTCACCCATCCACAGATCGACCTTGGCAAGCGTAGCTTAACCTTAAAGATCGACCCATGCGGCTGTTAATATTTAGCCACGAGCTCCACTTCTTCGAATTCTTATTATGAAGAGATAATGAGATTCATTGTAAACAGAAATTATAATTTTTCTAGAAAATTTGCGTCTCCTATGATTATTTTTAGATTTCATTAATGAGTTTCCGCACCAGATGTTTTGTTTACTAATCGGCCTACGTAAAAAATGTCAAAGCCTCTTTGTAAAAGTAATTTTCTGTTGGCCTCATTATAAGGCTAATACTATCGTTGTTTGCGAAAATATTCTAGAGCTGGTCTAAGTAGGAGGTATATTTCAATCTTCTTTCTTCAATTGTTAATTAAGTACTAACATAAGCAATCGGGTGGACCTTTGAGTAAAAGTACTTTATCTTATCCCATTGAATTTATAAGTTAAGATTTCATGGTTTTTCTTTCATTTAATTTATCATGTTTGTTAGATAGATTTGATCCATATGATTGACCCTATCGATTGGTGTCACAAAAGTTCCAGGGTGTTATTTTTTCGAATTTTAGTCAGTTCGATTCCAGAGCGTGGCAAGCGAATTTTCAAAAATCTTTGAATCTAGATTTGATTCTTTTTAAAAATAAAGGAATGTTTCCTTTGAGTAAAATTTGCTATCTCCAGTATTAAGAGTACTTTCCCTCCAGCCCCCGTAGCATGAGCACCGTAGACAAGGATTTCTTTGACGAAAGAATCGACAAAATGACAGATAGTGCAAAGAAATCTGTCATTGCGTCGCCACAATCTGTCATTTTGTCGATTCTTCTGTCAAAGAAATCCTTGTCTATGGTGCTCATGCTACGGGGGCAGGTTAGGTTGAAAAATTCCAGCTCGTATATTGAGTGTTTCTTCTAAGTGGCACAACATGGACAAATCTGAATCCCGAAGATTCACCTACTGAAAAACTTTAGCTCTTTTAGCAGTTTAGTAGCAGCACGCAGTCTGGATGTGTGTCCCATTATGACTAGGGAGAAGTAGTGGTCCAGTGCTAACGGCCTCGACTTTAATGTCCAGTCGCGCGGGTTCGAGTCCTAGATACACAAAGTAAAATAGAATCAAGCTGTTCATCACTCTCCTGCCCTTATGCCAATTTATTTGGGGTCGGCGCAGCATGTCTTCTTCTTCCATACTTCTCTATTACTCGTCATCTCAGCAGGTACCTCCTTTCTAGCCGTATCATCCTTCACACACTCATCCACGGTTTCTTTGGTCTTGCTCTACTCTTATATCCATCCACATTGATACTCAAAACTTTCCAGACTCAAAATGTTATTAAGAAATATTATTTATTTATTTATTTAAACTTAATGTACATTAGTGGTACATAGGCGGACTTAATGCCACAAAGCATTCTCTACCAGTCAATCTTTGGGTCAAATAGGACAGCATTGTGATAGAGTACAAAAAAAAAAAACCATTTTGTTAACATAGATTGATATACATAAATAGGTACATACTAATACACATATATACAGTAAAATTAAATACTACTACTAATATATATTATAATACCTACAAATAGTCCAAAATACGAGAAACCTTATAATAATTACTATGACTACTAATATCTAGCTTGTGAGCAATTTAGTCGGATTTTAAATAGTACTAAAAAAAAAAAACACTAAAAGAACTAGTACTGAAATATCATACTGTGTTATCCATTCTAACACCAGTGTTGTTGCTGCCAAGGAATAATTTGCCTTATTTCAAAGGAACTAACATTTATTTTTGCAATTTTCTTTAATTGGGGAAACGGGTCACTACGGCCCAATACTCTGCAAACTATCTTCGAGTAATCCCAACGCAATTAGTACTTCAACCCACTTACACCTTCTACTAAAAAAAACACAAAAATAACTAGATAAAGTTCTAGCGCAATCTTCGTTAGACTTTAGGACTAACTTGGGACCAGAACTTTCCGCAGCTAAGGTCTTATTTAGATGCGGCGATTTACGTGCGGTCTTCTTGGTGTGAATTGAGCTGGCCCAGAACTTGGTTAAGATTTTGACCTCAGTTCCAGTAATAAGCAAACAACAGAAGACACAGGATACGATGCTGAAGTGTCCCATCTGTTTTATAACATCCAGGTTGGGGAATGAGATTTGTGCATTCAGGTCAAATTGCCAGCGCTTTGCCAAGCATTGGTTATTGAGCATAGTTGATTGCAGTGAGGATATTTTTCTAAAACTATATAAAAGTCTTACATCTCGATGTATCAGTAGAGCAAAAGCTTAGAAAGACACAACCAGATACCTAAATCCAAAAAAGAACTTCATTTTTATTATAGACACCTTATAAATCCCGTGCCAAGAGCCAAGCCATTATCGCGGACGAAAAAAAAAAAAATTTAAAAAAGTCACTTTCTAATAACATGTCTTACGTCTACACCATACCGTCGATATCCAGACTAGCTTATCATACAGGGTGGAAGAGACATAACCTCAAAAGCGCTTACCACGTATTCAGTACTTTTTTTTATATACATACTGCTTTTGCTTCATCCAAATTCATACATCTAGTCATACATGCTCACCGGTTGCGAATAGGTAGAAAATTATATTATATAAAACACGTTATCCAAAAGATGACACCCAAAATCGCCTCATCCGTACAGCCCCTTAATTCTAACAAACTCAAGCACTAAACTAGAGTCTTGATAACTGAGCGTCATTAATTTTCGTTGTCCTGTCTCCTGCGAGGAACCCAGCTAATTCTGTAGGTAAACTTAGGTGTCTGCTAATCTGTTACATAATCTAACTCCGAAACAGGACAAACAGGGCGTTATCATACAAACTTGGAACTGCGTCTTTAGGTACTTCTTGTTACAGTTTTTTTATCTTTTCTTGAGATAAAAACTTCGGTAGCTGCCTTTGGGGGTGCTAAAATTATTTTATTTGCAGGATATTCATATGAATCTCGACTGTGTTACTGGAAAGGGTAGCGTTTAGTTTAGTCTAGTAGGTACCCATATTTTGCGACTCAAGGGACCAGTCTTAAATCATAAATCCAAAAATTTTCCCACCATAGGAACACAAGCATCCTCTCTGTTGGTGAGATGACACTTGTCTTCGATTTTGTGGTTACCGAGTTAAAACTCATAATTAAGTAATGTGTCTACCAATTACTTTAAAACCTTGTTACTGTTGCATTTGTTCGAGTGCATTGTGGTTTCTAAATGTAAGAGAAATAAACAATTTTGTTGAATATTCTAGTAACAAGTTATCCTTCTGGGTAAAAATGGATGGGATAAACACTCCGTTTTTAATGTGATTATCTTTTGCATTGGCTTGCATTCCTTTAATCAGTAATTATTATTCAGCTGTAATAATTATGGATGTTCACATGGAACTTAGTTATTAGCAAAATTTATTAGAACGCCTAATTTCCCGTAATTAAGTACGATCAATATCTTGTCGCAATCTTACCTAAGCAGTGACAGCCAAGTGGTGTGACCGTCGGATTTCCAAGTCCTAGGTCTCAACCTCTGATTTTTGGGATTTATGTGCGTATTGTATAATTATCACTTGAAGGAAAACATCGTGAGGAAACTAGTATGCCTGAGAGATATTTCTCGACGGCAAGAAGCCCATGGGTGGCATAAAAACTCTGACACCAGGTTAGGCACTAACCACAATATAATGAAGATCTCACCTCAGCGACATTCAAACGTCATGTCTACAGATGGGACGGACAGGTAGAGTTTATTTGCCAAAACTTGAAAACAAATTCAAATTCAAATTCAAAATTCAAATTCAAATATATTTATTTGAGACACATAGGTAAAGTAAATACACGGTGTTATCAAAAAGAGTTATGTTTCACTATGTGCTGCCTTGCAAAGGCGTACAAATAATGTCTACACATTAAGTCGTGCAGGTGGTTTTTATAGGTATGTATAAAAACTGAAACTTAAATAAAAACTAAAACTTGGTACTGTCATTACAGCTAATTACCTAATATTAAATCTTTAATAAAATCTTTTATAAAATATACGTTAAACAGAAACAAATAAACAATACAAAGTAAGTAAACAGTTAAATTATTGAGTTGTAAGTAATAATCATAATCTTATGAACTAAAGCTAATAAAAGTAATAAAAATATAAAATAAAAACAGTCATTTTTCTTCAAGGTATTCATTTATGGAATAGTATGCTTTGTGAATTAAGAAGTTATGGAGTGTTTTTTTGAACGTTGGGATCTCTTGATGTTTTTACTGACTTAGGTAGTTTATTGAATATTTTTGGCGCCATTCCTAGGAAACTTTTTGAGTAAAGGGCTGTTTGATGGGATTTGGACTTAAGTGCACCTTGGTGGCGTTTAGAGGATACTGTTTCGAATTGGTTAGGGTTATTTTTGATAAATATGGCAACTTCATAAATGTAAAGGGACGGGAGTGTTAATAATTTTAGATTAATAAAAAAAGGTTTGCAACTGTCAGTGTTTTGGATCATGCATACTGCACGAACGCATTTTTTTTGGGCTTTAAAGACCGCTTCCCTATCCGTAGAATTACCCCAGAATATTACTCCATATCGCAGTGTTGTGGAGACGTATGCGTGGTATGCGGTAAGAACAGTGCTGCGATTTGCGACTTTATTTAAATTGTGTAGGGCATAGCAATATTGATTTAGCTTTTTTATTAAATGCTCAATATGTGTTTTCCATGTCATCTGCCGATCTAACCAAAGCCCTAGAAATTTTGTGTTGTCAATTTTAACAATGTTGTTATGCTCAATATTAATTTGTAGGTTGTTATCGGTTAACCATTTAATAATTAAACTTAAGCTATTATTTATATCATGTTCATATTTTTGTAAGTTTTTTCCTGTAAATATTGTGGTACAGTCATCAGCAAAAAGAGTCATGGGATGTTCTATAGTTAAGGGTATATCATTTATATAACATAGGAATAACAACGGACCTAGAACACTGCCCTGAGGCACGCCGTAGTTTATGAGTCTTTGATTTGATAGGTAGGTTTCTTCTGTTTTGGTTCTAGGGCATACTTTTGCTATTTTAGTTATTTGTTTTCTATTGACTAGGTACGACTTAATTAAATCTTGGACATTGCCCCTGATTCCAAGCTTATTTAATTTTATGAGTAGGATTCTGTGATCTACAAAATCGAACGCCTTCGTCATATCCATGAATAACGCTGAAACCGGGATTTTGTTGTCCATGTTAGTAATAATTTTATTTATTAATTCATAGATGGCCATATTAATATTTTTGTTCTTTCTGAAACCATACTGTTCTTTAGTTAAAAGATTGTTTTTTTCAAGAAATGAATAAAGGCTGTTATAAATCACTTTTTCAATTATTTTGGAAAACACTGGTACGAGAGCAATAGGTCTATAATTTTTCATATTTTGTGGATTTTCTTTTTTGTGAAGAGGTTTTATAATAGATAATTTTAAATTTTCAGGGAATTTTCCACTATCTATACACACGTTTACAATATACTCGTAGCTAAGAACTGGAGAGATTTCTGTAACTACGTTTTTTATTACATGTGTAACAATTTCATCATAACCGCAACTGTTGGTATTTTTAAGAGCAACAATAATTTTATGTATATCATGAGGAACAGTCGGTGCTAAGAACATTGAATTAGGGTTGGAGTTAATTAATGAATATGTATAATCGGTACTGTGGTTATGTTTGTTGATAGGTTTAACTTGGTCAATGAAATAGTTATTAAACAATTCGGCAATCCTATTTGGTTCTGTGATGTATTCATTGTTATCTATAAGTATTTTAGAAGGATTTTCTTTCGGGTAATTAGTTTTAGTTTATTTTCCAAGTTGCTTTAACCTTGTTGTCAGCATTGTTAATGAAGTAGCTGTTTTGCGTCTTTTGGGTTAATTTGATGATTAATTTTAGACGTTTAGAGTAGGTGTTATAAGTGTTTTTATTCGTTTTGTTTGGTTGGCGTCTAAATTGCCATAGCATTTCACGCTTCCGTTTACAACATAGTTTAATACCTTTAGTTATCCATTTCGGAGTTTTTGAGCATTCATTTTTAATTCTAACTATGGGGAAGCAAAGATCGTAGAACAATTTAAACAAGCTGTTAAATTCACGAAATGCATTATCTGGGTCTGTAAAATTGTAAACATTACTAAAACTAAGGCTTTGAAGAGCATTTTTAAATTTAAACATATTTTATTCACAATAATCTCTTTTGAAAGTATACCAATGTGTTATGGTACAGGTTTTTTTAACAGGACATCTTGTGATTTGAGCTGTATGGTCGGATATAGCCAATTCCAACACCTCGCTAGTGCTACCTCTAATGTTGTGTATTATGTTGTCGATACAGGTACCACTATCTAACCGGGTTGGTTGACGAACACTCAATTTCAAACGATAGTTATAGAGAAGATTTTCGAGTTGTGTAGATGATTTCGTAATTTTTAAAACATCAATGTTAAAGTCCCCACAGATAATTACTTTCTTTTTGGAATTAAAACCTAATATCTTCTTTAGCATACCTTCGAATTGGTAGAAAAAGGAATTTAAATGATCAATTTTGAATTTTGGGGATCTATAAATACATACAATAGTTATGTTATGTTCAAGTAATTCTATAGCACAACATTCAAAATCATTAGTGCAACAGTATTCTTTTAAATTGATGATTTTATATTTGTGTTTATTGTTTACCAAAATACATGAACCCCCTCTTCTATTGTTTCTAACGTAACAGGTTGCAAGTGTGTAATTGGGAATATGTAAGTGTACATCATCTCTCTCTTTCATGTTATGTTCTGTTACACAGAGCACATCCACCAATTTCTTATTACATGCTAGTTCATGTAGGTGTAGGCTCAATAGATCCGATTTACTTATTAAGCCATTAGTATTTTGATGAAGTACATTTATTTGGTTTGGTAACAGAAAGTAACATGTGGATAATACCTCCCTATCAAATCCTGGAATAATTTTGAAGTTCCTAAATAAAGCTGGAGTTCCAGTAAGGTATTATTCCGATCTCTGGTCACGACAGATTAAAAATTCGATCCAACCGATTCGGGTAGACTGCTGTCCGACTGCTGACAGTAGACACTGAAAGATACTTCGGTGCATTATCTGTCAGTGTCAATATTTCCGTACCCGTTTGTTGGAAATTTAAAATTGAGATTAGAATGCGGACGCTTTCACAAACACGTGAATTGTCCCTTTGGTGTGTTGATGGACATAAAAAAATTAAAACTAATCTAATTCCTGAAACGCCTTTGCCCGAAAGAAAGAAGAAAAAATAATAAAAAAGATTTTTACAAAATCAAAATAGTTTTGTTTTAATTTTGCTTGTACTACTATATTAACCTAAAATCGCGATTTTTCGATTTTTGGATTGTTATAATACAGGCGAATCCTTCCATAATCAGGGAGTGTAGATGAATTCAAGAACTTTATCTTTTTTTTTTTAATACGCTGCCCCACGAGGGTGCGTTCATAAACATTTATAATACACAAACAGTCAGACCAGGAACAACTACCTGTAGGCTAAACAAATAATTGTTCCATGCGGGAATCGAACCCGCGACACGCAGCGCAGCAGTCTCTCGCTCAGCCACTGCGCCAACCGTGTCGTCAAACTTTAAAAGTCTATTTAAATAGAAAAATTAAGGTCCATATTCACACAGCTTTCACAAAACCTACTCCAGATCCAACCTTCAATGTCTTGAAATAAAGTGCTATTCTCAAAATCATAGCTCCCACATCAAAATCAACCATAACATTTTCATAACAAAGTTCATTTTCTCAACAGCACAGCGAGTTCACGAACGAGACTACCACAGTCAGCAAGCTGACCATGCTGCCTCAGCCAGAAGACGATGGTGCAATGATCAGGTGCAGAGCTGACAACCCGGTGCTCAGGGTTGCTTTGGAAGACGCCTTCAGGATGAGTGTTGTTTGTAAGTAACTTTTGATTACCCACTTTTCAACGAATCGCATAAGTTGGGTTAAGTAACGAATTATCACCATTTTTGCGGTCCCCCTTCAGCTTACAGAACCTCGGCCACAATTGACTGCTGGGTAGCCGCGCACTAAGCGTGATGTATGAAAAGATTAATAAAAAAATCCTAAGAACACAAATGAGTGAAATAGATCTGCTACCGGATCTGCTGTCTTCAAGCGGGCACTAAAATTAACATTACAGGACTTAAAAAATGCTGTAGACGCTGCAATTAACGCAGCCACCTACTGGGTCCAAGAAATTTAATAAGTCATAACAAACATAACAAAAACCCAATAACAATTTTCCCGACCCGGGGATCGAATCCAGGACCTCATACCCAGCAGAAAATACTTGAAACATGTTTTGTAAAATCAGTTATTTTTTGTCTAAACTTGGCAGAACCAAAAAGCTTTCAAAAATGGTCGTCCAAAACTATAATTCATCTCGGAACACGGAGGACGTGTTTAAATTTTAACAAAGCGTATCTGGACCATCTGTCGGGTTGTCCGGGTGTCCAGTGTGACGTGGACAATCCGATCAGATGACTGCGACACAGCCACCGCTGTGTACAGCACTTGCACGCTGTTGTTCATTTAATTATGATGAGGATTACATCAGTTTAATAGGGTCAGTCTTTGCGTTTGTATTTTTGAAGCTTTTACACTGGTTTTAGACAGGTTATACAATACTAGCCTGCTCTCGCTCCTGCTTTGCACGGAGTCACCTATCTTTTTTTTTAATATTTGAAACTCAGAGAATTGGTCTAATAGTAACAGCAGTCAAGCGACATTTTAATTGTGTCTAGGAGAAGTTTGGCCCAACTATGATTGGTTTGGCTCAAATTAAGTATTGAAATGATTTCCTAATTATCAAATATACAAATTAAGTCTCAGCCTATAGGTAAAATCACATTTTTTTCCGTGCTTCGAAGTGCCTGGCAGAAACTGTCGACCAGCATCTGGCAGTGTTAATAATAATATTTTAACAATCTTCTACATATTTAAAAATCAGCTCTCGGGTTTTTGGAAAAATTCTTAGCATTATTTTTACGCAACTTTAGCACCTGATATTAAAAAACGGACCCCGACGGTCAGTTTTAGTTTTTCACAAGTTAGCAGGTATGCATACGTTCACAAACAAACAAACACCACTTGATGCCACCCATTTTGTTAATGAGAAAATAAGTATCGTCTGAAAGCCCTATGATCTTGGTCTAAATCACAATGTAGGTACAAATTATGAAGAAAATCGTCCCAAACACAAGGAATATAAGTCAAGTCATCCATGGCACAAAAAAAAAATGACTACATCAGAAAACCAACGTACGGTTGCGGTCACTAACCACGTACGTATCCGTATACTAAGTCCACCATATTGACGGACCGCATGCCTGTAATTAGGACACGGGCACCGCTTCCTATCTGCGAATGGGCGCTGAAATGAAGGCAGTGGACAGTGAGCAGTATAGGTCAATGATTTACATAGACGTATATTAAGCAGTGTTGTTGCAAGCGGTTTTGGAGTGTTGTTTTAGGCTTTAAGAGCGATATTAGTTTCTGTTTATCTTCGTAAAGTCGTCTCAATTATATAATCGTACTTTGGCAAATAAACTCATGTTAATAAGGCCGGAATTAAAGATAGTTTCAACAGTTCTCTGGAAAGCAAGACGAGAAGATACGATAAAGTGTAAGACATAAAAAGAGCGCTTATACACACTTACACACTTTCATGGCAAATTTCTTATTACTGTCCAAAAGCTGTTTGCCAAAGAGAAGCAGCAAGCATTATAAACCGACCGATTTAATGAGTCCTCGCGAAGGTATCAATTTGAATGGAATATTCTGATGGTTGATTATGTATTGGCTCAATTAGTATCGTAATACCTACGTGGATTATGGTTATTTTAAAGTAAATAACCTGTGGGATATTATTAGGACTTTGTGGATGCTTAATGTGCCTTTGATGGGGCAAGGCGGAGGAGTCATTAAAGCGGTCGGTCTATAGTTATCACACTTTTCACTAAAAGAAGGTTATTGATTAAAGACAATTAGGTAATGTCGCCTCATGCAAGTCATTGTTCATTAGCATTGAAATAAACATTTTGAACTCTTTCAACCTGGTGAAGAGAAAGCGAATCTATAACTTCAATGACGCACAAGAAACCCTACAAAATGTGACATTTTAATTCCCTACTAACTAGAACTTAAAGCCAATGAAGTGACCTAATGAATCTATTTCCGAAGTTCGTTGCAAACTGGCGTAACTTTCTCGTAGCATACCGATTGCAAAGAAACTTAGCCGCTCTTACTGAACTAGCAAAGTACTCAACATGTTTTTTTATATAATAAACTAATCGTGAAACCGGTTTTGTTTTCTTTTTTACAAAATGGAGAATTTCTATTCAAACTTTCATTCCCTATTTGACCCCATTAGGGGTTTTTATTTAATCTTGGGCATGAATGTCTTAAGTTGATATATTATATTGATATAATCAATCAACATAATTTATGTGATTAAATTAAAATGTTTTCGAACTTTTTAGAGTCAAGCGCCATGTTTTAAAAATGCTAACAGTTTTTACTGCTTAAGGTTTTTACCATCTGTTTCAACTTCATTTTAGTTTTCCGGAAAACCTTATTATTAATAATTCCCGTAGGGTTAGGCAGACGTGTACCTAATAGTACACCCGCATTTCGCCAGTTATGTTTAAATCCCACGTAATAGGGCGGGGCGAGCCTATTGTCATCAACCGGGCACGAATCCAGGCTCCATGGCTGCTACTGAGAAATTCCTGATGGAAAAACCCAATAGCACTTTGCCCGACCCGGGAATTGAACCCAGGGCTTCAATCTCAGCAGTTGCGCTTGTAACCACTCCACCAATGAGGCAGTCCACCAAACCATAGATTAACTTAATGATATTTATGTTTTTCTCCAGTTATGATAACAACAATTATGTTCTTTTTCAGTGAACAATGTATTAACAAAAAAAAAAATATTAACGTGGAGTTTGAATACATTATTTAAGCGCTCTGCACCTAACATGTCTCCAGGCGCCATTTTGTTTGTTTGATTATACCGATTCACCTATAATCTTCTTCCACAGACAGACCAGTCCTGACCATGTCTCTTGGCAGCACCCTGAACCCCAACGACATCAAAGAGGGGGATGACGTGTACTTCGAGTGCAACATCAAAGCGAACCCTAAGGAACATCGCATCTCCTGGTACCATAACGTGAGTGAGTCGTGGCCTTACAGTAATGTATTTTAATATATTTTTAATTATTTACATTAGAGGAACTTGTGGCTTAATAATAACAGCCGCACAGGTCGATCTTCCAAGGTTAAGCAGCGATTGCTAAGGTCGGTCCGTGGATTGCCATCCGTTAGATACTCACAAAGAGATTAAAATTATTGTGTAGTATAACTTAATGTTTTTGGATACTCAGTTCCTCCGTGCGTCGGAAAGCATTTTAAGCTGTTAGTCCCGTCTGACATTTGTAGATCTTTGACAGTCATTACAGGCATTTCATCGTTTAAAAAAAATAAAAGAGGGTTTCCATACATTTTGTCCGTGTAGACTAGTTTTCGGGTGAGTCACCAGACTTTTTTTTGTAAGTTGGTAATAGTTACGTCCCTTATATAATTTGAGGGTATATAGGTAGATAATAATTCCGGTAAATTGTATATCAAATTCTAAACCCCAAAAGAAAAAGTAAAGGCTCTCAAAACAGTCGAGGAGGTCGATTAAGGTAATTTAGGAGCTGAGTTCTTCTCAACGAGGCCCCTCGAGTGTGTGGGTCAAAGTGGAGAGCTATGGAGTTGAACTCAAGTATTTACGTTACGATTCATTCAAACGTTACTTACTTCTTCAAAGTTTTTTACTTCAACCGCCATCGCGGCATCGCCATCTTGGATGAAATGATCATAAAGGTTAAGTTGATTTCTTTTTGTCGAGTTTTGGAAGTTTAATTTTTTTGATACGTCGTTTAGTCATGGTTAGGTAAATAATAGAATAGAAAAATTTTATTTCAGACCGGAATACATAGGGTTAGTAACAATTTTACCTCCTTTCTAGTGTTAGTAGGTTACAGACACATACAATTATAATTCAGCGTGAAGCTGCATCCACCTCCGCAGCATCGGGGAATCCCATCGATCAGCAAATACACTGAGAATACAGTTGGTGCCGCCACGAACACGAGTCATCAGGGATGCACATCTATTTCTAATAATGGCGGCAAAACCATCAATATTATTATCTGCAAACATCCCCGACGCACTACAACGCCACGGCAGCCGTAGCAGTACTCTCAGTGCATTATTATATTGAACGCGTAGATCGATGTATGTCCGCTGAGTGAAGTTGACCCACAGGCTGCACGTGTAGAAGGACTGACAGTAAAAGCTTTGAAAAGCGTTAAATAATGGGCATAAAGCTCAAATTCGCAAAAGTTTAAGCAAAAAAATAACAAACAGCTGTGCCAAATTTTATAAGGATAAAGGTAGCATACACGCTCGAGTGTACCTGACAGATTTACCTGTACAGTTGAACTGTACAGTTAAACCGGAGCATGTTGCAAAACTGTGCAGGCTCCGGGTACATAGTACACACTCCGGTTTACCGGTCAGGTACACCCTAGTGTGTATGGCTACCTTTAAGTGACCTTACTATTGACGTGGTAAAAGAAAAAATCGAGCAAGATCAATGGCCTAATTACATAACACACTGACAACCTGAATCTATTTAATTTTGACAATTAAACAAAGTTAATTTTAAAAGCATTTTAAGCAATGGATTGTGAGTTCTCTTTCAAATAAAGCCAAAAATGATTACGAGTCATCATCTGCCTAGCCTTTTCCCAACTATGTTAGGTCCGGCTTCTAGTCTAACCCGATGCAGCTGTATACCAGTATTTCACATGGAGCGACTGCCCATCTAACCTCCACAACCCAGTTAGTACTACGATAATACGATACCCCTTGGTAAGACTGGTCGTCAAACTTTTTGGGCCACTGTTACTTCCTGTAACGACTGTCAAAGATCTAGAAATGACAGCCGGGAACAACGGCTTCACGTGCTTTCCGAGGCACGGAGGAAACTCGGTATGTAATGGGTAGTTAAAATGATTACGAGTGAGTTGCGAATATCCCATCATCTTTTGTTGAGAAATAGTGATTACCGATCCATTTGCGAAGCTTGGTACAATAGCTGTTAAAATACCCAATTAACTTTTATCTTTTTCCTAGGATGTACAAGTAAGCCAGAACATGTCTTCAGGAGTGTTCATCAGCACCAAGTCTCTAGTTCTCCAGAGGGTGACCAAAAGGGACGGCGGGCTCTACACCTGTAGGGCAGCCAATCAGATGGGAGAATCCAGCAGTCAGGCGGTGTATCTTAGAGTGCAGTGTAAGTACGAGTACTTAACCGTGACATCTTTGTTTGTTATCATGATCAGGCAAGATACGCTTGTAGATCCCAGGCGAGGTCGACACGGCGAGTTTACTTTGAAACAATCGACGGTACGGTTTGCGCAGTGGCTGAGTGATTGACTGCTGTGCTGTGGGTTCGATTCCCGCTCGGAACAAATATGTGTATGACTTACAGTTAGTTGTTCCAGGTCTGGCTGTTTGTGTATGTGATTTTAAGTGATTGTAAACGCACCCACGATACAGGAGAAAGTCCTAGTGAAGGACAACGCTTTTTTATAAAAAAGAAAAGAGATAGAGGCTCATGCTGCTAAATTCGCGGTTTTGTGCCACCGAAAAAGCTCTTTCGGCAGAGTTTTGAAGCTGCCGAAGGGCTTTGATGTGTAAGCTTCTTTGGACTAGTCTACCTTCTTAACTGTACCTAATTAAGCGAAAATTACACTCGCCGACCTCAAAATGTCAGGTATGTCACGAAAGTTTCAAAATTACCTAAAACCAGAGTATAATTACAACGAACTTAATTGAAAGTTCAAAGAAGAGGCATCATGAGTGTTGATGGGAAGAATGGGTTCTGAGCATCATCATCACCATCATCTTGCCCTTGTCCCATGTTAC
The DNA here is from genome assembly GCA_910589295.1 of Noctua janthe. NCBI lineage: Eukaryota > Metazoa > Arthropoda > Insecta > Lepidoptera > Noctuidae > Noctua > Noctua janthe. The sequence continues at coordinate 13,575,912 of OU342575.1, read as the reverse complement.
TTGGGGTCGGCGCAACACGTTTGTTTTCTTCGATTCTCCTCTGTCAACCGTCACGCTTTCATTTACTCTTAATTCTTTCATATCATTCCTCACACAATCCATCCATGTTTTCTTTGGTCTTCCTCTTTCCAATAGGTTCCTTCCTTGCAATAGGTTCTGAGCATACAACAACAATTCTTATTATTAATCTTTTTTTCTGTTCTGGTCCGACCCACAGACGCCCCAGTCTGCGCACAACCATCTCCACTACTAATCGGCGCACGGCTGGACGAGCCGCTGCGCGTGCGCTGCACAGTGAACGCGGACCCCGCTGATGTCACGTTCTACTGGCAGTTCAACAACAGCGGCGAGAGCTTCCAGGTGTCGCCTGCTAGATATGGTAAGTGAAATACCTGTATGATTATGAGATCCCTGACTGAACTCTTTACTTATTCTGCTGGAGATTTGATGTTAATTGGTAGGTATATATAGTCGTCAAAGGTATTTTGTGACACTAACCGAGTTGTGGAAGCCTGGCAGGCTGTCGCTCCATGTAAAATAAAGATATTCAACTGCAACCGGTAAGACATGGAAGTCGACCCCAAAATAGTTACGAAAAGTAGTGAGTGGTCATCTTGTATGATTCGATAGTTCAGTGAAAAGTTACACATGGAAAAGTGCAGGCTTGCAGGCAGGTGTATCAAATTCTGGCCAAAATCAATAGAATTTTCTAGATAAACAACCTCCGCTCTGGATGCTGCATTAACTAACAGAGCATTCAGTGTTTTACTTTTAAAAAAAGACAGGAGGTAGAGTTCGATGCGGCTATTGTTTTTATCTTCTAAACATGATCTATAATATGTTTGATACAAATAAATAAAATTGAAGTGTATGTTTGTCATATCAAAATAACAGCTTTTTACTGAATGCATATGAAGATATATACGGCACTTATAACAAAAACCCAGTTTTTTTTTGTCTGTCTGCCTGTTTGTTCCGGCTAATCTCCGAAACGGCTAGAGCGATTTTGACGGGACTTTTACTGGTAGATAGCTAATATTATAAGGACTAACTAAGGCTACTTTTATTTTAGAATAAGAATTAGGGTACCGTGCACAAAATTAAAACCCTTGAAACTGGTAACAAAATCCGATTCAAAAAGGGAAGCAATATTTTATAATAATTTCATGTGAACGAATGTCGCGGGCGACAGATTGTACCCACCCATTCCTATATATCTTCAGTTTTATTGAGGTCTTGGTGTGATTATGGCTTGTTAAGGAGACTAATTTGACCAAAATGTATGCAAGCATAAGTTTGAATTTCTTAAATTGGTACTGTGTACTGTAAATGACTATGAATACAGTTCTTCTCTTTATCTTGTGTAGTATCAACGGGCGGTACATCGAGTGAGCTCCGGTACCGTGCGGCGAGTGAGCGTGACTACGGCGCGCTGCTGTGCCGCGCCACCAACGCGGTGGGCAGGCAGAAGAGACCATGTGTGTTCCAGATTGTTCCAGCGGGTAAGTTACATATAGCTCCGCTACCATGCGTCGGGTGAGCGTGACTACGGCGCGCTGCTGTGCCGCGCCACCAACGCGGTGGGCAGGCAGAAGAGACCATGTGTGATCCAGATTGTTCCAGCGGGTAACTTACATATAGCTCCGCTACCATGCGGCGGGTGAGCGTGACTACGGTGCACTGCTGTGCCGCGCCACCAACGCGGTGGGCAGGCAGAAGAAACCGTGTGTGTTCCAGAATGTTCCAGCGGGTACGTTACATATAGCTCCGTTGTGTGTCATGTGTGTCACCAAGGAAGTAATAATATTGTAATAGTAGTATTTGGTAGTATTGTGTGTGTTTTTTTTAAGTAAACAATATAAAATGCACTAGCAAATCCTTCAGGAAGTCTCTAGTTTTAAGGTAGGGGTAAACTCCTTCACACCAGGTAGACTGTCAGCAGGTTTGCAGAGTTATTGCATAAATAACCAAAATACGGGACAAAGAATTATTTACGATACCTCAATCACAATTAAGAACTAGAAGTACATATACTTTAAAACAAATTATTTCGAAAGATTCCCACCTTCCTATTTGACAGACTAATTAACTTTAGCACATTAAAACACCTTGCCCTCCCATCTCTCAAGAGGAAGGCTCCATAAAACTCATGGTCAGGACGCCATCAAGTCAGCGCCGACCCGGAACAGGTACCATAGAGTATGGAAACAAAATAGATGTGCCTAGAGAAGGAACTTATTACTATTTATTAGTCACAAAATAGTAATTTATGATTATAATATAATTGACAATTCTACCTTTTTATTCTAAAATACAGTGTACCAGAAAGGTATGGTCTTTCAGGGTGTTATTTAGATTATCAGACTGAACAACTCGCTCCATGGAATTGGAATCAACATCGAAATCGTGAAAAAAAAACAGCATTTGGGACGAGCACGTATTAAAGTTTTGTACCGGACAGCTGATTTTTTTTTCAATTTAAATTTTTGCACACTTCTCTGATACAGCCTGTAAATTATTATGTACAATTGAAAAATATTGGATTTAAACAATAAAAATATAATGAATATTAGACATATTGCTAAAGAAGCAATTTAAAAATAAAATTAGCTGTTCCATAGATTCCAACCGTGTAGGTACTGTGTGTGTTTTTTTAAATCACCGGCGAAGAATTACTGTGTGGCGGAGTTCAAAATGATGTACTGAATACGTGGTAACCGTTTAGCGTCGGTGTCCCTTCCACGCTGAATTTCCACGTCACCCAATATTTTCCAAAAATAGCATAAAAACAATGCACCAAACAATGTTTTCTAAATCAACAAATAACTTTTTTTCTACGATCCACGGTCCATCGTCCCTTTTAATTTTTTTCGGCCATTACGAAGAGGGACGCTAATAGAGCCTTGTTTTTCTGAGGAAAAGAATTATCCTAAAATAATATATTGAACTCCGTCCGTCCCGTGCCCGTTGCCCGAGTTAATTAAAAAATAACCTCTGTAATTTTGTATGAAAACAGCATTGTAATTGGCTGAAAATAAGAGGAATAAGAGTAATTTATTTCGATAATAGAAAATGGATATTTCTTGCAGAATATTAAAACATTTGGAATGTAATTGATCTTGATTAAATTCTAGATTTCTAATGGGTTGTTTACATGCCTCCAGTATTTAGTACATAGGATCATAGCTGCATCGTTGGTTGAGTAGTCACAAGCGCGACTGTTAAGCATGAGGTCCGGGGTTCAATTCCCGGATCGGACAAAGTGTTGTTGGATTTTTCAGTAGCAGCCACAGAGTTTGGATTTGTGACAGGTTGATATCTATAGGGTTACATGAGACTGAAACATAACTTCGAAAATTACAGGCGTGATGTTATGTTATGATCATAGCTTAGATCTACATACTCACTTGATTCGTGTACGACATGACTGCCTAAAAACCTTTAACTGTTGCCCGCGGCAATGCTCGATGACCTCAGTAGAGCTTCCGAAAGAGTGGGTCTTAAAATGAACATGGACAAAACCAAAGTCATGTTGAATGCCCATGTAACACCCACTCCTATCAAGATCGGAGACTCTACACTCGAAGTTGTAGACGATTATACTACCTGGGACAATCGATCCAGTTAGGTAGGTCTAGCTTTAAGAAGGAGGTCAATCGTCGAATCCAACTCGGCTGGGCAGCGTTCGGGAAGTTGCGTGGTATCTTCTCGTCCAACTTACCGCAGTGTCTCAAGACGAAAGTCTATGACCAGTGTGTGTTGCCAGTGATTACATACGGGACTGAAACGTGGTCGCTCACAATGGGTCTCATCAGAAGGCTTAAAGTCACCCAAAGGGCAATGGAGAGGGCTATGTTTGGAGTTTCCTTGCGTGATCAAATCAGAAATGAGGACATCCGCAAGAGAACCAAGGTTACCGACGTCGCCCGAAGAATAGCCAAACTTAAGTGGCAGTGGGCAGGGCACATTGCTCGCAGAACGGATGGCCGATGGGGCCGGAAAGTTCTGGAGTGGCGACCGCGAACCGGAAGACGTTGCGTTGGAAGGCCTCCCACTACGTGGACCGATGACCTGGTAAAGGTTGCAGGGATCCGGTCAATGTGGCGACACTTGGGGGAGGCCTATGTCCAGCAGTGGACGTCTTTCGGCTGAAATGATGATGATGATGATGTTGTGTGATGTTATTGAACTCCACGTGGGCGAAGCCGAGGGCAATTATTAAATTGTCCCACGGGATCATACTACCAGGATAAAAAGTATCATATTTTTAAATCCAACCTAGAGTCTAACCAAAATTTCATCCAAATCCGTTCAGTTGTTTTTGCGTGAAAGAGTAACAAACACCCATATTCATCCATCCTCACAAACATTCACATTTATAATATTAGTAGAATAGGATAGTTGGCAGGCATAGCACCTTTTCACAGCCATCACAGAAAAACAAAATCAAATCAGCAAAAACACACTGTAAACATCACACAATGCACCTTTCACGAAAAAACAGCTGTAATTCAAGTTTGTTCAATTAATACTTCCGTATAAAATTCGCCAACACGAACTTACGTATAACACAACTATAAAAGATCTATACCAACACAGAAAAACAAAAAAAACAAACAACAAAAAACCAGTGAAATAACTGCAACAGCCCCACACAATGCACCCTTCTGCAATTTAAGTACACCTCCCTAGCCGTCGACAAAAATGCAGTAATTTTCATCAAGAATCTGACACTAAGGAATGCCAGACACGGTCCCGCGCCACTAGTGAAGTCGCACGTAGTCGCTCGTAAAGTAGAGAATTTAATCGACTTTATAGCGGGGCAAATAACTGAGGAAATTACTAATTTTATAGCTTATCGAATGTTCGCGCCGTGTTCTGAACAAGTGGGTATTGGATGTTTAAATCTTGTAGTTCATTGAGCTCGGTGTTGTATTTTTGGCTAATTAATGCTAAGTAAATTACTACTAGTAAGGTGGACTAACTGCTGCGGTCTAGCGCGACTACTGAACATCAGGTCCTGGGTTCGATACCCAATTCGGGCAAAGTGTTATTGCTTTTTTTCATCAAGAATTTCTCAGTAGCAGCCACGGTGTCTGGATTTGTGCCTCATAGATGGCAATAGACGTGCCCCCTATTACATGGGACTTGAACATAACTGGTGGAATGTGGGTGTGCTATTAGTTACACCTCTGCCTAACCCTTATTTGATTACAGGCGTAATGTTATGTTGAATTAGATAGCTTATTGTGTACGTAATAAAGTGTTGAAACTTAAAGTACACTTGCAGGTCCAAATGGATAAGCATTTTTTTCAATACGACAACACCACTTTTCATCATCTATGAATATGAATGTTGTCACTGAAGCACTGTTTTAAGCTTTTTCACTTTATTACTACACTTACACTGTCACTTACGGGATATCTTCGGTGATAACCCATTATTGTGAGTTCCCGATATTTCGACGGCGTTCCAGGCCATGATCGCGTGATGACAGGAGAATGCGGGTGGATGGTAAATATATTGTTAGTTGTAGACAACTCTGTCTACCCTCTTTCTTGGCAAAAGATGCGCAAAAGACTAAACACGCGCGACTAGTGCGCATAGCAAAAGACTAAGAAACAGGGTAGGCTGATTTGTCTGCACCTGTTACCACCCATCCGCATTCTCCAGTCATCCCGCGATCATGGCGCTTGCAACAGCGTCGAAATATCGGAATAAACAATCACGGAAGATATCCTAGCAAGTGACAATATAAGTGTGGTGTTACTTTAGTGTCCACTATTTTAATTTTGAGGGCTACCCTATCGCTTTCCCCTTAAATTATATGTAGTATATGTGGCAGTGCCCACTTGCTATTAGGTACGCCAAGAGTCTATATTCCAACCATCATCATCTGCCTAGCCTTTTCCCAACTATGTTAGAGTCGGCTTCCAGTCCAACCGGATGCGGCTGAATACCAGCATTTTACATGGAGCGACTGCCTATCTGACCTCCACAACCCAGTTAGTACTGGGTAATACGATACCCCTTGGTAAAACTGGTTGTCAGACTTTTTGGGCCACTGACTACCTAACGACTGTCAAAGATCTACAAATGACACCCGGGACCAACGGCTTAACGTGCTTTCCGAGGCTAGGTATGTAATGGGTGGTCACCCATCCACAGACCAACCTAGGCAAGCACGCCTTAAACTAAAGATCGATCCGAGCGGCTGTTATTATTTAGCCACGAGCTCCTCAGTCTATATTCCAACCTATCAATTGAAAAATATTGCGCATTCAAAGCTAAACCTAAATTATTAATAAAAAAATAACTAACCATCAAACAAAAGTGTCCTGTCGAAAATTGACAATCCAGCACAAAGTAAATTGAATAAACACACTATCGTTTGATTAGTTTCGTTTGCAATAAATGGTGAATAGTGGCCGCCATTTTGTTTTCAATGGGTCAACTAATTAAGTTCGAATTTGATGTTTATAATGAAATTGTAATATTAGATTGTAATTTCCAGGCAGACAATTTAGCGTTTACAAAATCTGAGTACCTAATTGATTTCGTGCATTATAATTCTTAATTGACATTACAAAAAAAATATTACGTAAACATAACATCACGCCTGTAATCCCCAAAGGGTTGGGCAGAGGTGTACCTTTGACTTGCTGCAACTTTGGATTCCTCCACTTCTGGAGCAGCTGACGCGCTGCCCCCAGACCCCTGCTGTGCTAAGGTTAAACTATTATTTGGTATGATTTCCAGTCAGTATAAAAAGACATCGTCAGATTAACGGTACCTCCCGTCCTAGAACTGCGTCTACCAGTCGCAAATTAAATCAAATCAAATATCTTTATTGGAACAAAAACACATTTCACAAAGTAATTGCGTACGTAAATAGCTGCATTAGTTAAAAACTGTGTCACAGCTATTAACGCCCACCTCCAGGAGGGAGACGACAGCTTTCCAAATACAAACATTAAAATAGTAAAAAATAAAATAGTAAACAATTAAAATAGTAAAAAATAAAATAGTAAACAATTAAAATAGTAAAAAATTAACATAACAAAAATTAAATTAAATATTATGTAAGTAATTGATGTGCATGTGTTGTATGTGAGTGTAGTGCGTGTCTATGGAATGTAAGTGTAGAGTGTGTGCTTGTGGAACCCCACAAGCACACTCCGCGCTATTTGTATTTGGTGTGCATGTCTACGGAAGAAAGATCTTTACGGTTTGACTTAGTTCTCCAATTCTTCGTATGTGCGACTATGAAGCCATTGATCAGTAAGTCTTTTGCAATGCCGGAGAGTACATGGATAAATAGAAAGCACTTTATTTATTCTATTATTAAGCACGGGACTGCAGAAAATGAACTGCCGGCGGACAATTTCCATTTTAACACTTGATGTCGGGCAGACTCTGTCAGTTCTACGTTTGTGTCTTCCAAACTTTGGATCAAAAGACAAGTTTGAGTGTTTTCGCAAAACTGTATTTAGCACAAAAGAGTGCCTTACTGTGGGTAGCTTCCATAGCGCGTACAGTTCGCTGGTAGGGAACCGATAACGTTTGAAGGCCATTACCTTAAAGACAGCCCTCTGCGCCCTCTCCAAACGCAACAGAAGACATTTATCAGCACCACCCCAGACCGAAATACAGTACGTTAAAATGGAATGGGCAAGAGCAAAATTCACTGACACAAGTTCTACGAACGTTCGAATGAAATTATCTACGTAGCTATGTAAGTGTATGTAAACTAGAAATCCAACAGCCCTTACATAACGCCGTCAGTTCGAAAATACACAGTCCTACTATTGAAAGTGTGTTTTCAAATTGACGGCGGGCGTAATGTAAGGAAAACATCAGGGTCTGCTTTCGTCTCGCGGAAAGGGCATGTCAACATGGAGAAGTGAGTTTGTTGAGGCATTACTTAGTTATATAGAGACTGTTGTCACTCATAGTGTAAAAATAAAAGTATTAAAGAAAAGTTATAACATTGAAAACTTCTATTAAAAAAAAAACTTGTGAAAAATGTGGAACTTTGACCACCTATCTCCGTAACTAGAAGTTATTCAGGTATGGTCTAGAACAAAAACATGATCGCAATGTCGGGGAGAACAAGTGCCTTTCAGCATTACACACATTACAGTTTTCTTTTTTCCTCCCATCTCCAACCGGTAATCAATTTCTTCCCACGCTAAAAACTTAAGTAAGCTAAGCTAAGTTTATTTCTTTAATTTATTTTATTAGTTGTAGTTACATCTACAATAGAAATACTCATTCGGTTTAAATTTCAACTGTCTACCTATTACGGATCAGCCCGCTGACAGACAGACGGACGGACGACAGCGGAGGCTTAGTAATAGGATCTCGTTGGTTACCCTTCGGGTACGGTACCCTAAAAAAGCATACTAGCTTTTATTTTTCAAACTTTCTTTACAAATACACCACTCCAACTAAGAACACACCAATGAGCCGAATAACTAAAACGGAACAGAAAAACGAATCGCATTCAAAACAGTTGAAATGAGGACTTGCTTGTAGTGCAAGTTTCGCCGTAAACCCGTATACGATCCGAAGTCGCGATTGCGAAACTTCGACCGTATTTTAAAACGGAGCCTTCGAACTCGGGTCACCGATCAATTTAGGAAAACTGGAATGTTTTAATTAACTTGGTGAAATTATTAATTTACACTAGGTACAGTCGGGGGCACAATATTTTATTTATTACACTCAAAACTGTTAATCAGTCAAAACTAATTTTGATCGGTTTATTTTTTTTTGTATGTAATGTACCTACTCTCTTCCAATAAACAGTAATAATAATAATCAACATGGGAACGTTTATTTGGGTACAATCTGACGCCTACAGACACGTAATAAGTCTATTTTTAATGATTGTCGTAGTACCTACTCATAATTATGTCAATATATACCCTCAAATATCTTAGTAACGTGACACTTTGGTATACCATGCAACTTGACATTTTTTGTTCGTCTATGTGTTTTCTACCCATACATACTACTTTCATCATGCGCCGCGATTTCGAAAAAAAATCAAAATGGCGGCGGGTCGATATGCTATATTGGTTCTATCCCCTTTGCCAAATGCCAAATATTGGTGGCCGTGACTGTACCTTAGTTTCTAGGAATTATCTGCCAAAGTCTGTTCGATGAAGTTTGATAAATTGGTGGCCGTTGAGATTTCTATTTCGAAGTTTAATTGATTGAGTGGGTGAGGAATTTAGGAAAATTTCTTTTATTTTTATGCTTAAATTGAGAGATCATCTGATAATTATGATGAAGTGATTGTTTTAAGATAAGATGGATAAGTTTGTAAAGATAGTTAGGTATTCATTGGGAACAAATAACAGGAGAGATAAATAAAACAGTAATGTATTTATCTGTATCTGTCCATCCAACGGTAGTCTGTGAAAATAACGGCGTGGACATGGACCTCCTCCATTTTTACGGCGTTTAAAAATACAACATTCCTTGTAACACCGATGTTAGTTGTCAATTTATGAGCTTTTGAATTAAATTATTATGGTTTTAAATATAAGATAAATTTTTGATTCATCATCATCATCATCCACAGCCCGACATCACCCACTGCTGGTATAGGCCTCTCTTTGCTTGTGCCAAGCTCCACGTTCTTGTGCCAGCCTCATCCAGTATATTCCCGCGATGGCAACAATGTCGTCTGCCCATCTTATCTCATTATTTTTTAATACTTCAATTTAATACAATTACCATTAATTACGAGAATTCTACACTAGACCATGTTAAGCATGGTTCGGCAGCATTGCCAATTCTGAATAACATTGTAACTAGTGAATATTCATCTCCACAATTTTGATATAATTGTGTCAAAATAATATACTCACTCCTGTCTCACGAGCAACTGAACAGAATGCCTTAGCATTGGTGCATCGTGTTTTTCAGCTAAAATTTTTTAGTATTCTGTTGGTGCTAGTCCTCGTTCTGCTTAATAAGTATGGGGCTTCCATTCCTAATAATAGTAACAATAGAAGTCGTCAATAAGTGCTCCTGCAAACATGGTAAACGCGCTGAGAATCAGGGCAACCTCAACAGTACCCTGAAACTATTTAAACGACAAATTGCAACAATACTGAAACCGTAATTCTTTCCACAGCTCGGCCGTCACCCCCACGGAACTGCACAGCCAAGCGGCTGCTCCTGCACAACGAGCCACATCTCTCCGTCAAATGCGCAGCCGGGTACGACGGGGGCCTGAACCAACACTTCACGTTGGACGTCTTGGGGGAGCATGCAAGGGTACTAGGGAATACCACTGCTAATTTTGTTGGTAAGTTCATTCAGATTTTTTAGATAACTAACTGATTTTGAAATGTATATAACAATACTAGGTATATAACAATACTAGCTGTTGCCCGCGACCTTTGTTCGCGTGTAATTGTTTTAAAAATACAATTTTCCTCGTTTTTGCAACATTTTTCATTGATGCTCCGCTCCTATTGGTCGTAGCGTGATGATGTACAGTCACGAGCACCAATATGTAAACACTTAATAACTTTTAAAAGTGTGTTTTTCTTTCCATGTCAAAACAACTTTTAAAAGTGTTTTTTTCCTACTGTTCTGATTAAAATTTCATGTTATTGCGAACATATTATTTTGGAACTCATATTTTCTTGAAAAACATCCTATATTATCCAAGTTACAATCGTTATTTATCGCGAAAATTGCGTTTAAATTTAGGAAAGTGTATACATAGTGGTGCTCGTGACTGTACCTACTATAAAATAAATTAAAAATTGTGTAATTAGCTAATCACGTGGGTAACAGTACGTGTCTTTCTTTATAAAACTGCACGAAAAGAGATTGATTACATTTGTTGCAAAATATTTTAATTTTTTAACTTGCTTCTTTCTACTAATTGTCAGTCGTAGCTTTTCATAGCACCGTGCACAATTTCTTCTCTTAGGAACTTTTTCAAGGACATGTCCACTTCTTTTGATTTGTCTTTAATTTTCTGAAATGAAAAATTTTTGCAATGTATAATTTAATTACATATTTATTAACAGTATACAATAAAAATAAATAAAAAAAAAAATAAAAATAATTACATTTTTTTATTTTTTATTCATGACTTCATAACCCCACTCAGCAGTATAAATATATGGATAAAAGTTATTTACTGTTAAGGACTAATAGTAATGATGAATAGTGCGATTTAATAACGGTATGTATTTATTTTTGGAACATGATGTTTTGTTTATTGGTTTTTTTAACCTTGAAAAAATTTCTTAACTGTCCCAGGCAAAATATCCATGAAAGGCAATAACAAAACGCACTTTTAACATTTTAAAATGGCATCGTATGCCAGTAATTGGTTTTGCAGACCAAAATCAATATAATATTGATGTCAAAATGTCCGTTTACAATAATGAGATGGAATTAAATATCCGACAGATGTGACGATGTGTATGTCCCGTATATAGAATATAGAATGGGGTTTCATTTATTTTGCTTTAAATGTAACAAAATATTGGGTGTATTAAATGTAGACTGCAAAATGCATTTTTATTCCCGGATTACAAAAAAACTGATCACGTCTTCGAATTAAAGTTGTTAATAACAACCAATTAGGTATGGACGACTTCAGGCTGCTGAGTATTAAGATCTGGGTTCGATTCCCAGGTCGGGCAAAGTGTTATTGGGTTTTTCCATCAGGATTTTTTCTCATAACCTCAAGGAAGGAAGCTAAATTATCCCCAAGTGTCCTCTTATGTACGGAAGTGGGTTCATTTCCGTAAATACGGCGAGTGAAGCCGCGAGCAATGCTAGTGTTCTCACAAAGTTCCTTTCTCCTCAGATCTAATAGTCTGGTTCAACATAACCTGGTCAGCGGTGGAATCTTTGGAGGAAGATGAGGACCTGGCGGTGACAGCCCGCAACAGTAAGGGTGCTTCGGATCCTGTGCTACTAAGAGACCTTGTGTTTCGAGATGCGGAGAAGAGAGCAGGTGAGCGTGACAGAGAGATTTTATATTTGAAACCAGCTGTTCACTTCCTGCCTAGCTACAGAGTTCATGGAACTCGTCGTCGCGCTTGCCGTTCGCTGCGTGCGTTTTACCACGGTAACGATACATTGCGTATGAGAAAATCAGAAATCAAATTTATTGTATTCCCATAACGTACCTGAAATAATTACTTGTAACGGTCATCTTATTTTTATTCACTCCATCAGTCTGCGGAGGGCTGTCCTACAGCCTGTATAAACTAACAATCAGTATTTACTGGCAACCGTTCGTCTTTTCATCAGTAATCGAAGTCCCAAATTGAATTGAACCAGAATGCAAATGAAAGCAGTCGAACAACAATTGGATTTCAGAAATATTTAGTTCAACATCGATTTTGTCGATAGAACATTTTTTCGTTAGATAAAAGCATGTTTGGAGCTAGCAGTAGAATTCTAATTGAGTACAGTAATTGTTTTTTGTAAGTCCATTTCTCTCAGTTCGGATAAATAATTTAAACTTTTACCTAGCAAGATGGTGGTAGTGGGCCGGTGATGAAAAACCGGCCAAGAGCGTGTCGGACAAGCGCATGAACGGTTCCGTACCATCGTAGTAGGGAAGCCCAACAGAAATACTCATTCTGTGAAAATTTCAATTGTGTACCTATAACGAATCAGGAGATACAGCATGCTGACAGACGGACGTACGGACAGCGGAGGCTTAGTAATATAGTTGCGAAACTCCAAGAAATTAAATGTTATGCAAAATATTTATTGTTAATTCCGCAAATACTAGGTACTAAAGTTTAGTAGAAAAGCGCAACTGCTGAGAATGATTTTCGGGTCGAGCAAAGTGTTATTGGGGTTTCCCATTACGAATTTCTCAGTAGTAGTCACGGAGTCTGGATTTATGTATAGTCCCGATTGATGGCTACAAGCTCGCCTACTATTACATGGGACTTAAACATAACTGGCGAAATGTGGATGAACTATTAAGTACACCTCTGCCTAATGTTTCGGGGATTACATGCGTGATGTTATGTTATGATTAGGTTAATGATAATAATGTTTCCATTGACACAGAGAGCACCACTCGAGCGGAGACCAAGTTTCCTACGGCAGCTGCGTTCGCAGGACTCGCTGCTATTCTGACAGCGGCAGGCGCCATCGTCGTTCTGGCTGTGAGGAAGTAAGTATAAATTCTAATTTTAAGGATATGGATAATACTACCTATTCGTTTTCACTATCAATTTCTGGCTCCTAAATAACAACGCTCTGATAGATTTTTAAAGCTCCGGCTGGGAATTGAAATTACAACAGTGCAATAACAAGTATTATTAATTCAGGAATAGCTTAATCAGATATTAAGCTATTCCTGAATTTCTTATTATTTTTTATTATTTCAAAACAGGTGTACTTATTTTTAGGGGTCGTTTGAGTGTTGAGACAGATTGTTAACGGTCCCCGCATAGTGTTTGGTAGTTCTGCTAATGTTTGGTAGCAGAACTCAAGTACATTATAAAGGGTGTAAATAGACCCTTAACAAAACCGAAACGCACTTGTTCTCTCCTTTATATGCGATAATTTTTTGTTCTAGACCATACCTGGGAACCTTCTCGTTACAGAGATATTGAGTCAAAGTTTCAACTTTTTCACAAGTTTTTTTAAACACTGTTTACATCTTTATTTTTAATCAAAATCAAAAAATCAAAATCAAAGCATTTATTTCAAGTAGGCCAGTTACAGGCACTTTTGAATTGTCGAAACAAAGGTACAGTCCCAGTCACAAGGCACAAAAACTGTGAAAGTACTGTAGTTGCCCATTCCCTAACGTAGATCTCTATGGAGAAGAACGGGCAAGAAACTCCATGGACACTCTTTTAAATCAGAATACTTTAACAAAACCTTGGTTACATCATTCATTTTGAGATGGTACATTATGTGAGAACGATGCAGCAAGATGTGTACGTTAAAAGTGTCCATAGTAAAAACAATTCAAAAATAAAATAATTAATTCAAATAAGCCGTGGCAAATAAGAGATGACCAGTCACAACTGACAGCGCCCGTTCACGAACATGACGCATGTATCAGCACCATTCAACTCAACCATTTTGAAGGGAACTAAATGATCCGACACACGTGCCACCATCGGCGAGACATTTGAGTGAGCATGACATACTCCTAACCGCCAGGGCACATTCAAGTCAAGAAAAGACGCAGGTTTCCAGCGAATGACAGCTTTCTAGTACATAGTACTCACACAATATGGGCTAGGCGGCTATATAATACAAAAGAGATTGAATCTATACAATGCTAAGATAGTTATACAATCTTCAGCAGCTCCAACAATACTATTTAATGCTATCAATTTAGGCGCCCCTGTTCTTGTGGAGCAGGACCGGCATTGAGCCAAGCATTTTTATCAGTGATATAATCGTCCAACTTGTAATATGCTTTCTTACATAGTGTGCGTTTAATGCATGTTTTAAATTTCGTTTCATTCAGTTCAAGAATACTTTGTGGAATTTTATTATAGCATCTCAAACAGTACCCCATGAAAGATGAGTCTACTTTAGCGAGTCTGAAGCCTGGCTGAACTAATTGGTCTCTATTTCTAGTACTGTAACTGTGTCTGTCACCTCTTTTATTTAAAAGATGTAGATTTTTTCTTACATACATTATGTTTTCGTAGATGTATTGACAATGTAGCGTCATGATGTTAATTTCCTTAAACAGTTCCCTTAGAGAATCGTGCCTACGAAGATTATATATGGCTCTGATGGCTCTTTTTTGCAGAATAAATATAGACTCAATATCTGCAGCCCGTCCCCACATTAAAATGCCATAAGACATAATACTATGAAAGTAACTAAAATAGACCAGTCTAGCGGTATCTACATCAGTATATTGACGGATTTTTCTTATAGCATACGCTGCTGAACTTAGCCGCCCCGCAAGAGATGTTAAATGAGAACCCCATTGTAGCCTTGAATCAAGCGTAATCCCCAGGAAAACCGTTTTATCTACAAATTCAAGTTTCTCTTTATTCAATACTATATCACAATCGCTACTTTTAACATTCGGTAAAGCAAATATTACGCATTTCGTTTTTTTTTCATTTAACACTAAATTGTTTGCTGTGAACCAATTATGGACCTGAAGTAGGGCATTATTGACGTCATCTAGATTTTGGGCCCGTCTATTTATCTTAAAAATTAGGGAAGTGTCATCAGCGAATAACACCATATTTTGAGGTTGGTTTTTCAATAAATAGGGGAGATCATTTTATATATACTAGAAAGAGGAAAGGACCCAATTTTGAGCCTTGCGGTACCCCCATTTTTACTTTTAAACCCTGTGAATTAACACCATTTATTTGCACATGTTGTTGTCTATCACTCAAATAAGATTTTACCAAACTAAGTGCAAGTTTCCCTAGTCCGTAATGCTCAAGTTTCAAAAGTAATGTGTCGTGATTTACGCAATCAAATGCTTTGGAGAGGTCACAAAAAATTCCAATGGCGTCTTGGGACTCTTCCCACGCAGTAAATATGTGCTTTAATAAGGTTACACCGGCGTCAGTTGTACAACGTCCCTTGGTGAAACCATACTGTTGATCGTGTAAGATTCTGTTGGTGTTAAAATGATTGAGCATTTGATTTAGCATTACCTTTTCAAACACTTTGCTAAAAACTGGCAACACGGATACAGGTCTATAATTATTTGTATCTTTACTATCTCCGGATTTAAACAGAGGTATGACTTTACTGTATTTTATTAAGTCCGGGAAAACTCCTTGATCTACACACAAATTAAAAATTAAAGCTAAGTATGGTGCTATAGTCTCAACTATGGATGTACAAACTTTGATAGACATTCCCCAAAGATCTTCGGTCAGTTTGACTTTTATTTGCCGGAAAGCTTTAATAACTATCATAGGGTTTATGTGTTTAAATTTAAATTCAGCCGGGCAGTCAGACACATTCGCCTTTAATAAACCAATTGAGACTTCAGGAGAGGAATTAAGAGCCTCCGTAGTTTTAACGGTATATCGGTAAAGAAATTTACAAACTCATGAGCTACTTCCTGATTAGAGCTTTTAGGACCACATGCTGTATCTAATGTGTAGCTAGTGTTACGTATTTTCTTCCTGTTAGTCTCGTTATTTATGACTTTCCAAACTGTCTTAATTTTGTTTTCTGCTGTTTTGATCTTGTTGCTAATGTGCAAGGCTTTGGCAACCTTGCATGTATTTCTAAAATTTTTTTAATACTTAGCAACATACTTGTTAAAAGTTTCAGAGTTTATATAAGGCTTAAGGCCATAAAGCTCAAATAGTCTTTCCCTACTTTTTCTGATACCTCTAGTTGCCCAATCACTAAATATAAATTTAGGGCAAATACAACCAACAAAAATAATAACCTCATGACCCGTTTAATAGTCAATGCATCCATCAGCACAATTTTTTGAGTGCGTTACATGTAGTATTACCACGTGATTTTTCACCCAAAAAAAAAGTCGTTTTCCAGCATTAATTTTTGCGTGCTTAGTTGACGTACATAATGCTTGGTTGACGGCTTCGTGAAGGGTCCGTTTATACCTTTTATGTCAGAGTACGGTGTATTCAGCCTTGTCCGCAAATTGTCCGTACCGTTTTGACTGGACCTTTACTGCGTCTGTTAAGAATAGGATAACTTTTTCCTGGTTTAAGAGTTTTATAGTACAGAAGCCACAGCACATCAAGCTACAACAATCTGTCAAATGTCTTTAATAGATTTTCAACTTTATCGCTAAAGCATTAAGTTTAAGGTTGATTAGGAAAATTTTACAGTTTTGGGTAATAATGCAGGTGTAACTTCCGTGTGAACATTTTTAGTTCTTTGTACAAAGAACTAAAAATGTTCACACGGAAGTTACACCTGCATTTTCAATTTAAAACAAAGATATCTCATCGGAGATAGGACCCATAGTTCTGTTCAAACACATGCATAGATAACTTGCCGTTTGCAACCATGTGTATAAACTTCGAAGTTTCCAACTCTGTCAGGTTTGAATTCAAAAGTTATTATTTATTAGCTCTCTATGAGTGTTAGGAGACACCTTTATGTGACTAAGAAGACTTTGTGTGATGTAGTTTTGTGTTCGCGTCAAAGGAATATGGCTGGACTTAAGTTCCTTTTAGGTTGTCGTGTAGGAGCAAGTTAGTGATCAGTTAGGTAAAGATATTGCACGCTGGGAATGTCGCTTGCACGTCACAAATTGATAGAAGTATCTGTATCCAGGATGAAAAGTAGCTTATGTCCTTTCCAAGACTGGAAACCTATCAGTTTGTAACGATCGGTTCAGTGACTAAATGTAACAGTATACAGATATATTCACATTTATACAGAGTGGAAGGGACACCGACGTTAAAACGGTTACCAAGTATTCAAATACATAATTCAGAACTCCCACAAACACCACATATGACACCAACACAGAAACATACACAAAAATCACACAGAAATACACACACAAACATATCACATAGAAATTCGTCGGTTATTAAAAAAAAGGTCAAAATGTACGAAACAGCTGTTTTTATTTTTATTTTTTAAATCTATTTTCTATGTGGGGTTTCAGAATGATGTACTGAATACGTGGTAACCGTTTTAGCGTCAGTGTCCCTCACACCAAGAGTGTAATAGTCTAGCATTTTCTCGCGGCCTCACTAAGCCCCAGGGACGTTTTCACTAAAACCGATGATACTCGGGGATAATGCAGCTTTCCATTAAGTGAAAAAGTCAGAACCGTTCCGAAGATACATACAAAACTTTATCTTCTTATAATATAAGTATAGTGCGTTATATTATATTTGTTACGTGTTAAGAACCAAGTTGCTTGGTTGGAAAAAAACGCTTAGCAGATTTTTAGGTAGTGTTGATTAGTACGATGATTTTGTCAGGCGCAATATGACGTGACTCGCGTGATTGCTCAATTTTGAGGAAGGGTAAACTGAGTATAAATACAGTCTACTGAGAAATTCCTGTAGAAAAGCCCAATAACACTTTGAGCGACCTGGAAATTGAACGCAGGACCTCGCAATTATATTCAGCAGACGCGCGTTTGCGACCACCAACATAATATGTCAGTTCAGTGTATGAAACAAAATTTTAATAAAATCTGAATCGCTGTGGAGATTTAATACACAAATTGATGATGATGAAAATGTGCCTGCCACTTCGTGAAATAGTGTTTAACTACCTCTTAATGACACGACCTGAGGACGCATAATTTCCTTTAGGATATCATCATCAGCATCATCTGCCTAGCCTTTTCCCGACTATGGGGAAAGGCTAGGCAGCCTCCAGTTCAACCGGATATTGGTAAATACCAGTATTTTACATAAAGCGCCTGCCTATCTGACCTCCACAACCCAGTAATTGAGTAATACGGAACCCTTGGATAATTTTCTTTAGAAACGTAATTAGTGCTTACCCCAAAAGCCTGCATTACCCCTGCAGCAGCCACAGTCACCAAGATCTCTTGAAATGGCCTTATTATTAGTCAATTGTTATTTAAGATAAGGTCTCGGTAAATGCCTTCGTTGGCGCTTAGCCAGCCGACTCCGGCCAACTTCTGTGCCGACCATACGTTTTATAGTTAGGACGGCAGAGGTCGCTATTGTCTTAAATAGTATTTAAGGAACCTGGGGAATTTGTGGTAAGATGTCTCGTGTCTTTGCTTTCGTTAAGGCTTCTCTATGGGTCACGTTGGCCAATAAACTGTTCCAAAAGTTTTAGATGAAAGTTCTTACGCAATCAGTTTACTCAAACTAATAAGTAACACCTTCATTTATCTGTTTTAAGAAGTTTTAAATTCTATATCTGACTACTGTTTCCAATAATAGTTTTTTAAAGAACATTGTTTTCTGATTATATTTTTTTACATTTTTATCTAATTGCCTTTGGAACAGAGTAGGTACGAATACACTGATTAAATTATTAACGTAGTAAAATCCCGTATTTAAGATTTTTCAAAAATATTTAGAAATCATAATTATTCATTTACATTTCGTTTTATTATCGAAACCTAACGTTAATGGCTATGGGGTAGGTCTTTGCCATGTAGTGGGACAATTCAGGCTAAAAAAAATACTGTTTCTTATGAGAAAAGTTTTTTTGCAATTTCTGACTTTTTTAGTAACCTAGGTTGGTTGGTCTGATAGAAGTTTTTAATCAGTATTAGAAATAGGACCGATTGGCATCAATAAAATGTTTTGTGTTGCTAACTGTACAAGTTTTTGAAAATCTGTGAATGGGGATCAAAATTTCACGAAAAATTATGGCTAGTCTCCTAAGACCATTTTCGTGTAGCTGCAATAATATATAAGCGAATAATATAGTACCTATTAATAGTTGAACACGGAAGTTAATTACAAGACAATAAGCATTAATTATATCTCATCAACAATGTTATTGTGTTATTCCAATAAGATAATTTGTATGGTACACAATGTATGGTTTCTTCATTGCTATACTAATAATATTGTTTCACATAACTTCAATGATTCTGTACTCTATGGTGTTCCGTTTTATACATATTAATTGGGTTTATTTGTAAACTACGTATTAGATTTGGTATACGGAACCTGTGTAAATTATTTTCAGTAGCTATTACAATGTCTGGTAATTAACTGATGAAAATAGTGGCAGTATAAAGACGCGCGGCCGCTCGTGGCGCCGCGAGCCGTCACGCGGCCCGAGTCTTTCAAACGATACTATGTATTTTCTAATGGAGATAAAGCATAAAATGGCTTGACAGTGACACGCCGCGTCGCGTCGCGTCACTTCTCGGTGTAAATTGACCCTAAGTACGCAGTAGTGGAAGTGTAAGTGCGGTGAGCATGAAGTCCTGGGTTCGATTCTCGGGTCGGGAAAAGTGTTATTGGGTATTTCCATCAGGAATTTCTCAGTAGCAGCCACGGAGTCTAGATTTGTGACCGGTTGATGGCAATAAGCTTGCCTTTTATTTAAAAACGTGACTGGCGAAATGTGGGTGTACTTACCATACCAATACTTACTATTTCCTTCCTACCCTTCAGGGATTACAGGCCTGATGTTATTTTATAAGTACGTATAGTGTATGTACGGTAGTGACAGAACAAGAGTGTCTGACCATTGGTGACGTACGGTTTTTGAATGTTTGATTAGCAAGATTTTTAAAGTTCTTCTAAACTAGCTTTATTTTCACATAAAAATATTATAAATAATCAACATGTAAGTAGTTTTCAATTGAGGGTTTTATCTTTTTTTTTTCTTTTTTAAACTTTGCCCCACACTAGGAATTTCTCCTGTATCGTGGGTGCGTTTACAAACATTTAAACTCACATACACAAACAGCCAGACCCGAAACAACTACCTGTAGGCCATACAAATATTTGTTCCGTGCGCGAATCGAACCCGCGACACGCAGCGCAGCAGCCAATCGCTCAGCCACTGCGCCAACCGCGCCGTCAACGTTCTTTTCGACGAAACTGTTTAAATAGCCATTTCTAGTATAGAGCGAGGGTCTTGTTGAGCCGAGGCTGGTGTGCCATTGACTGTAGCTTCAGCTTCTATTGATGATTTAACACGTTATGTATTCTACCACTATTACAAGAGTCTTAAACATAACTGGGAAATTGTGGGTGTAATATTAGATTGACCTCTGCTTAACCATTCGGGAATTACAAGTGTGATGTTATGTTTATTGTTACCAGGCGAGGTGAAACCACAACCAGTAGTAAGCGACCCTCACAGAGCGTGGTCCAGGTGGACGCGCAGGGGAGGAGGTTCCTCATCGCGTACCCTGCGCCCGCAGACAAGTTGGAGACCAAACCTGACATATTGAACCCTAAGGCTGGTGAGTAATATCACCCTTATTGCCAAATAAAAGCAGACAGACAATCTGACTGCCCAGGTTTTTTTAAAATTAATAATATAATTGTCATTTTTGTGCTTATTTTGACTTTATTTTCTTGATCTCTTACGACAAATTTAGTAAATATTCGAAACATGCAGATCTTCTCTGAAGGTAGCATGTTTTCAAGATTTGCTCATTTCTGATATCAAGTGTCCGTCTAGGATACTCTGGATAGTTATTCATTAATAGCGCATCGCCTACCCTATGAATTGAAAACTTAACTATTCTTACAAAAAACGTTTAAATTTTCAAAACCTACAATTATCCGTTCTTTTATTCCTGTCAATCCATGGGAATAAACAGATTGTAACTGATTTTCTTGTCCAGATAACGAGCCTCCCCGAGTGGTGCTGGAGTCGAGTGACAGCAAGACATACAGCATCAGGGGGGCGAGCAGTGAGCCACACAAGTCAGGGTACAGCCCACCAGCCACAGCTGAGAATATGGTAAGAGTCACAACTTGAGGCAGAACCACCCCGTCAGCCGCTGACAGTGATAGCAAGACACAGCATCCGGGAGGCAAGCAGTGAGTCACGCAAGTCGACGTACAACCTACCGTCCAAAGCTTAGAATATGGTTAGAGGAGAGAGCAGCTGAGAGTATTTGGTGCAAGATCTGTTCTTAGATTAGCAGGAGTTAGATTGCAATCGACACGCTTAGAAGAAGAAGCAAGAGTTAAACAAGAATAGCTCATGTTCTGGTGAAGAGAGGAAGTGAGCAATAGCAAGATAGGTAGAGGTGGCTTTTATATCTTCTTGAGATAAGAGGTAGTATACGATTGAGCATAATTCGATAACAGCTTATAGCGTGGTTCTAAAATTAACCATAAATTCATACTTCAATAAAAGTAGGAGGAATAGAAACACCGCTTTAAGAGCGTTAACGACGTACGGCATTTCATACAAACTTTCAAGTCCTTTTCTGTTTAAATGACTGAACCGATTTTAATGAAACTTTAAAAGCATAAGCAGCATACATAGGTCTAAAAAGATGACAGAGAACATTTTTGAAATATAGTGTTACAGCTAAATACCGATTTCTGATTTTCCATAGAAACAGAAATTTCAAATTATATTTTTTTTAAAAGACATTTCGAAAAGTTCTCTATCAACTTTTTTAGACTTATGTATCCTGCTTATGCGTATGAAGTTTAATTAAAATCGGTTCAGCCATTTCGAAAAAAACGGACTTGAAAGTTTGTATGAAATGCCCTAAGTCGTTAACGCTCTTAATGTTTTAAGCTCAAATCGGAATAGTATTTTTATGCAACGAAAACCACCCATGTTTTAACTACAAAAAATACTACTATGTTTTAACTAAGAATACTGACAACGATACGAACTAAAATTATACTGTCACTTACGGGATGACTATCATCCCGTGATCATGGCGTTTGCAAGAGCGTCAAAATAATGGATATCGGGAGCTCAGAATAATGGATAATCATGGAAGATATCCCGTAAGTGACAGGGTAAGTTTAGTTATAAACCGTGAAAGCTTAAAACAGTGTTTGATACTAACTAATACCTAATTAGTAGTTCATAATTTGTTCCTTTTGACACGTCGTAATCATATTAGCATGACGTCAAAACTTCTGAGTAGATTTGTTAAAATAATTACACCACATTAACCGAAAACAAATCACTTATCATCTCAAATTAACCAAACAGTCGTCACTCCAACAAAATTAACTGTAGACAAAGTTCCAATAAATATCTAACGTTATTCACCTCAAATCTGCCAGAGCTATTGTTCGTCACTGTAGCGCCCCGAAACCAATACTTCAGTGTATTTAACGAGAGTTCGGCATTGGTCTCACAGTCGGCGATAAGCGAGAAGAGCTAGAAACTATAAACGAGAAATTGTTTGACTGAGTTCTCGTTTGCTTAGGAATTAGAAAAATATCCTGAGGATAGTCACTACAAAAACTAGTGTAGCAACATTTCCAACTGGTTAATTTCGTATTTATTTGTATCATCATTTACTTGTTTCTACTAATCAATAGTAACAAAAGTAAGAGAGTTAGAAAGGGCTTCTAAGATCACAAATAGAGAAGTCTAGTCTCTGTTAATAATTAAGTCGCGAGTTAATAGGCTTCTTTTGGGTTAGCTCGTTCCATCGTCGACCTCATCTCTGTCCTCTGAACTAGATTGAGGTCAAGAGTAAGCCCATTTAGAAAAAAAAAAATGGTAGAGGAAGACATGCTGCGCCGACACCAAATATATGGTTTATGATGATGGTGATGAACGAAACAAATAAATGGTTTTTTCCATAATGAAAGCTTCTACAAATCTATTAATAAGTATGTGAAACTGTCCCACTACAGGGCAAATACCTCTCCTTAGACAAGGTGTAAACGGACCCTTCACGAAGCCGTCAACCAAATTAAGTAACTCTACGTAAAAATTATTCCTGGGAAACGACTTTTTGGGTGAAAAAATGTTTTGCAAGCGCCGTGATTGCGGGATGACTGGGGAATGCGGAGGTGTGGAAAATAAATTGTTGGGTGCAGACAAATGTGTCTACCCTCTTTCTTAGTCTTTTGCTACGCGCACTACTGGAACTCGACACTAAGCCACGGCAAAATACACTCACAGTGTCACTTGGTTTTGTAGAGTCCTTGTTACGACGCCAGATACTATTTATGAGCATACTTAAAAAAAAAAAAGTTTTTTATTTTATTTTATTTATTCAGGGACAATAAACAGCTACAATATGTGTTGGAACAGAGGAAAAATAATACAAAATATTAACAATATTGCAGCCCACTACATTATCCGCATATTAACAAAACAGAATATGATAATGAGTGTAATCATTTAATTCAGGTCATTGACCCATATTAGTTAAAAACAACAGTTTCGTCAATTTACAGGCAGATTAACTACTTTGACTAAATAAATAAAGTTAATTAAATGACGTAAACATAAAACAAATAAACAAATGTCATAACCAATCAATTATTAATTTGTTGTAAAAGTGAATTCCACGTACTTGACAATTTGAAACCCTCCTCTCGATTGAAGTTTTTGTGTCTTATTATTATACCGTGAAAGTTTAAAACAGTGTTTAAAATAATATCTCTTTTGTTGCAGATGCCGGAAAGATAGCATACGGATCAAATCCAGAGTGATAATTATGTAAATAAATGTTCCAAAGACTATAAATAAATTGTAAATTCGAAGGATGCCAACAATTATTAATAGTTACTAAGATAATTATAGAATTTATAGACAAACTCTTCCATATCAATTTAAATATTTGTAAAATAATTGAGATTTTATTCTGGGAGGCGTTTTTTTATCATTTCTGATGATTTTGTAAATAATGTTTGGTATATCTGAGAATGCATAGTTATCACGTATAATTAATAATGACATATCGAAATAAAATACATATCTAGAAATAAAAATATCGAACAAAAAAAATATCACTGTAATATAATTTTTGTGTCACTTCAGTTAAAAAACGCCTTCAGAATGTATAATCTCTGAAAGTTATTTTTAAGAGAAAGCTATGTGAATTATGTGATTAATATAATGAACGTTGGATTATTAAATAAACTTACGGTTTTCAAAAGTGTTGTACTTACTTATTTACTCAATTTTAAGGCGAAAAAAATGCCTCAAAAAGAACAAATGAATCACTTCTCATTTCGAACTTTTTGGCTGCATCCCTACTGGTGACTTTCCTGATTCGCCAAATAAACAAAAGCAGTGCAAAACAATTAAAAAGTGCCTTTTTGTAACTGTTTTAATCTTCATACATTGAGTCCCGTTTCGGCAACTATAAATTAAAAAACATTTTGGAAGCCAACGACAGACCGTTAAAGTCGGAGGCGTTGCGGTTAACAACAACCGCCAGCATCAATGGCGCTGCGGTTTGAATTCCAAACGCAACCTCACACTTCTACGGCCGTGGCATTTTTCTTCTTCAGTTTCGCGATAGACATATGTCAACAACAAAAAAAATTGAGCGACTAAACGTATTTTTTTTGTGACAGCATATGACGGTACTACGCTCGCGGTAGCCGCTCCACCGCAACGTCAAGCGGCAATGTCAAATTCAAATTCAAATTTATTTTTTGGTGTGATTTTTGGTACATTTTACATGAGATCTTAATAATAAATAATTAGTTCCTCAAAAATCTACCTTAAAGGTGTACAGGTACACTCTCAAGTCAACACTGTCGCAAGTGTTTTCAATGTCAAACCAGTCGTGTCACATTGGTCTGTTAGCCGCTACATTGAGCTGCTGCGTTTGCCATTCGTGGTCGCTTTTTTAAGTGCACCTTTAAGTTCAAGTGAAAAATCACTTCCATGCTTAAAAAAATCATGACAAAGCATTGTTCAAATAAAGCTAAAACCTAATTTATATTAACTAGTAAAAGCTAGCTTTAAAACATGTAACTTCAGGATTTTATCTTCACACTGCAATGAAAAGAAAATTACGAAGTGCTGCTTGTTATTCTAAGCAAGTCAGTACTTCTAAGGAATGTGGATTACCAGTCTTTTAGACGAGAAAATGTTAGGACAGATTCCCGCTGTCTTTTTGTGTCCGGTCCTTAACGTGAAAAAGTAAGAAAGAAGACAGAAAATTGTTAATACTTGCATGAAAATTAACACACCAGACTAATACCAGACAGTTGAATGTAGTTTCTAATGAAATATTAAGATACGGAAAAAAATATAGATTATGGAGATTATTCTGCAATTGTCAGTCAACAGAGAATGAGATTACTTACATATTATTAACAATCTTCAGATGCTTAAGAGGGAACAGGGCCTGTCAGGAATAGGATTTTGCAGAAACTATTGCCGTCGCGCTGCGGCAAGCCAGCCTCCGTAGAGTACGATAGGGACAGCTACAGCTCAGACCGATTATATCACGTAAAAATGCCGAGATCTACGTTTTGTATTCCCTTTTTTTCTTCTCGAATACTAAGCCGATTCAATTATTTTTGACTTTAAAATTTAAAAAAAAAAGAGTATTTCCTGGATCGTATCAATTTCTTTTACGTCAAAAACATTCCGAATTTTCTGGTAGTCGTCTACTCACGGCCGTAACAATAGGGATTTTTTTTGTCATTTTTGGAAGATAATATTTTCTTTACCTATTAGTAGCTGAATAAAAGGAAATGACAGGGACGTGCCTACAGTAGACCTTGATTTCACGAAAAAAAAAAATTGCTCTAGAGGCATTATTCGGGAAGAAAAAAGTAGAATACATTTGTATGAAGAATCGCAGCACCTGTTCCCTCTTAAAGATGCTGCTGCGGTTTGCAATTGCGGTCACATTCGTAAACAATTACAAGTCTGACCGCAATAGACGGGTCATTGTAAAGACATACTGCAGTGACCAGACAGGTTTTCATGTCACGGTAGTCGAACGTAAGTACATACGACAAAGTTGCGAGCACCTTCTGACTTTTTACTCGCCTTAAGACAGACGCTCACCATCAATAGCTTCACCTAACTGTGTCCCATGCCTTAGATTTTACTACATTGGTTTTACGATTTGTGTTCTTTTATAGTCCCGCCACACGATGGGTAACAAATGGACGCCACAAGTTGACATCGCAATAAAAAAAACCATTCATTGCTGGTTAAGGTGGAAGGGCCAGGGTAGTCTGCGAAATTCAAATTTTCTACAGTTTTCTGCAAGTTGCAGATCAGTGTCAGGTTGTATGTTGATGAAAATATGATTTGCGCACGTAACGCAGTGTCCTGCTTGAGCGACCAATACGATGCGACGCCATGCAACATAACACTACGCAATGGGACGCGATGCTACACGCGACAAATGTCCTACGTGATTTTGGTCATTACTTCTCGAATCATGGAGAAGTACACTACAAGTTTGCTTGAAAGTTCATATTTAAAGTACAGACTTTTAAAAAATATCGTAAAAAAACACAGAATGAAAACAAATATAATATTTTTACAACCAACCATTTCATAGTTCGTGGTGTCGCGTCTGGTCGCCCTCAAAACAAGTACGCGTTACGTCGCGTCTTGCCGCAGACTGCCATATAGGCCACAAGCAGGGGATGCCGTTGAGTTGATCGCGTTCGTCGCGTTCGCAGAGTCGCGTGGCGTCGTATTCGTCGCTCACGTAGGACACCCCGTAACACTACGTATGTGTTACGGGGTGTCATGCGTGAGCGGAACGTTACGGAATTATAATCATTAAAATCATCCGTGAAAAGGGAAACAGTGGATGGGGGGGTTGTACCCAGCAGTGGGACAGTATAGGCTGATATAATAATAAAACTAAGAACTTGTTGAAGACTTGCCTCCTCGGTGTAGTAGTCGCAAACCGGACTGCTGAGCATTAGATTCGTGAGTTCGATTTTCAGATCGGCAAAGTGTGATAGGGATTTTCCATTAGAAATTTCTCAGTAGCAGCCACGGAGTTTATGTTTGTGCCCGTTTGTTGGCAATAAGTTCGTCTTCCACGACATGGGACTTGCATACAGGGTGGGACGGACACCGAAGCACAAACGGTCAACACGTTTACCATTAAAAAAACAGTTTTCCATATATTTTGACCGTGTAGGCATTGCACTTATAGGAAGCAGCATTTTTTTTTAAGTACCGTTAAAAAGTTCTATGTATACCGGTTCAGAATGATGTATTGAATATGTGGTAACCGTTTGTGCTTTGGTGTCCCATACACCCTGTATAACTTGCAAAATGTGGGTAAGTACTTGTAAGTACACCTCCTTCGGGGATTACATCTAAAAATAAATCAGAATAAGAACTACAAAGTCACGCTGTTAAGAGAGTCGTCTTAGAGATTTTTTCAGTAAACACATTGTCCCGAAAAAGGTGAAGAAAACGGGATAAAAGCAATTATTGTGCTATTTATAGTCCACAGTCTACATCCATAGATACAAATATTGAAAAGCCAAAAGTAACTTTGTCTGTCCGTCGGTCTTCTTTCTTTATCGTTGCTAACCTGGTGTCAGAAATTTTATGCCACCCATGGTCCACTGACTTGGCTTTACATGCCGTCGAGAAATATCTCTCAGGCATGCTGGTTTCCTCACTATGTTTTCCCTCATCGAAGCAAGTGATAATTATACAATACACACATGAATCCGAAAAATCAAAAGTGCATGTACATGGCAGTCACACCGTTAGTCTATGACTGTTTCCGTCGGTCTATCTGTGGAATTGTCAGTGTATCTGTCGGTCTGAATCTCAGCCTGTCTATCCGTTTGTCTATCGGACGGTCTTACTGCCAGTCAATTAGTCCGTAGGCCTGTTGGAATTTCTGTTACCTTTATGAGCCCTAACGGCCGAATGGATTTTGAAGATATATTCCTAGGACTGTAGATATAGGAGATAGGATTTTTTATCCTGGTAGAACGTATCCGTGATGCAATTAACAACTACAGTACTTTCACAAGTTATTATGCCTTGTTTCTGTGACTGTAGTTTCGCCTTTTTTTGTTTTTTTTTTTGACATTCCAAATTGCCTGTAATGGTCTAATCGAAATAAATGCTTTGAATTTGAGTTTGAGAGTTTGAGTAATGGTATACTTGCACGCGGGTGGAGTCGGGGCCATAAGTTAGTCTACAATGAGTCGCCCCCTGGCCTCCTTCTATTTTTACATTATTGAATTTGAGAAAATCATTGTGTAAGGCAGTACGTACATTAGATGTCATACAATTTTGATTTCGGAAAGGTTGAAACCCGATGGAGTGTTTTCAGTCAGAAAAGAAGGCTAGTGGTATAATAGTGAAAATATTATAGGCTGGTTATGCTATGTCTAGGCCGAGATATTTTTACGTATTTCAGAAAATGTAATAAGTAAACATCACGCCTGTAATCCTCCCACTGTAATCCTGTTACTTCTCGCGAAAATTCCTTTTAAATTTAAGAAAGTTTATACATATTGGTGCTCGTGACTGTACCTAATAATATACCCACATTTCGCCAGTTATGTTTTGTAAGTCCTATGTAAGGGGTCGAGTCTATTGCCATCAATCAGGCACAAATCCAGACTCCGTGGCTGAGAAAATTACTGAGAAACTCCTGACGGAAAAATTCAAAAACACTTTGCCCGACCCCAGGACCCCATTCTCAGCAGTCACGCTTGTCCTACCAACGAGGCAGACAAAACTTGAAGAATACGAGAGTTTCAAAACGATAATTTGAGAATGCCTCAAGACAATTTCTTACCAAAATATCCTATACCCTACCCGAGTAGAACATGTTACGTATTATGACAATACACTTTAGAACTTCCATAGTTTCTCCATATTATCAACCCTATACTTGCTTAACGGTTATGAAACAAGCCACGATATTATGTTAGTTTATAGTATCACGATAAGCCGGCATCCAATCATACACAACTCCCGGGGGGCAACTATTCAATTTTATTTACTCCATTCCTAGAGTATGTGGGTATGTCAGAGGCGTAGGGTGGGAGATGGTTGAGATCTTGAATTGTTGTTTGTGGTTATGTTTTCTTGTGTCGTCAGTTTTAAGTGTTACGGAAGTACGTAGGTACTTTCATGCTGTTTTTGTTAATACCGGTCAAGCGGCGACTCGCGCATGAAGGGTTCCGTGCCGTCGTAGAAGGGAATTAAAAATTAAAGCGAGCTCCTTTTAATTTTTAATTTATTTTTATTTTTTTAGTTATATCGGCAACGAAAATACACATTCTGTGAAAATTTCAACTGTCTACCATCATGTATCATACCTTAAACATACATCTATATAAAGGGTGTAAATAGACCCTTAACATAAACGAAAGGCACTTATTTTCCCCGTCACTGCGATCATTTTTTTGTTCTAGACCATACCTGGGAACCTTCTAGTTACGGAGATATTGGGGGTCAAAGTTCCAACTTTTTCACAAGTTTTTTTTTTAAATACATGTTTTTAATGTAAGATTTTGACTTTACACACCTCCATGACCCCCGTACTATTCAATCCATTCATCAGCACAATGCTATGAGTGCTTTCCATCGAGTCCTACCGTAAAACGTGATTTTTCACCCCAAAAAAAAAGTCGATTCCCAGCAATAATTTTTGCGCAAAGTTACTTTGTTTGATGTACAGAATGCTTGGTTGACGGATATGTGAAGGGTCTGTTTACACCCGGTATGTTTAAGTTTCCGATTTCTTGATAGGTTCTAACCGGATGCAGTTAATTACCAGTATTTTACATCAAGCGAGTGCTTATCTAACCTCCACACTTATTTACTCGGTTATAAAATACCCCTTGGAAAGACTGGTTGTCAGACTTTCGGCTTCTCCGGATGCAGTTAATTACCAGTATTTTACATCAAGCGAGTGCTTATCTAACCTCCACACTTATTTACTCGGTTATAAAATACCCCTTGGAAAGACTGGTTGTCAGACTTTCGGCTTCTGACAACCTACAACTCAGACAGTGCCTATGACTTTTGGAAATTTATATCTTTTTTATAGTTTAACTATACATCTGTTTTTATTTTTATTCTGTTTCTGTTATGGTCTAATTGGTTAAGACGTGCGGTGTACAGAATCGGAAGGGCGCAGGTTCAAACCCTGCTCGCACTCGAATTTTTATTTCCATATCAAAAACAGCTGTAGTTCCCTACGCAGGGTTTGCGTATAAAAATAATTAAAATTTACTATACATGTTGTTCAGCTAATCGTAGCAGTTGCTATACAAGTCTAAGAGTTTTTCCATGTTTTTTTATGCGAATTTCAAGAACTCATAGAACAAAAGTTGTTCAGTTTCATGGTCCGAGAGACCACACAGGAGGTCTTGCATTTATTATGTTACAGCTTATGTAGCCAATTTGAACTCTCTTCAAGGATAGCCATCATCCCAGTTTATGAATCATACCAGCCGTACATTGTTCGTAATAGCGGATACTGCGCCCTAAACAATTACGCCGCCGTGTATCGGTGGTCCAATGATAAGCAGGAGAGCTATTACTTTGGATGGGGGTAGGACTAGTTGTAACTTGTAAGTTATTGCAGTTAAGTTGAAGTTAAGTTAGTCCGGTTATTAGAGAATGTGAGGACTGGGGAGGTGGGGCTGAAATTATGTAATATTTGGATTATCAATTAGACTATACTATGTACTACGATACCGTCAGACTTTCGGGCGACTGACTACCTGTAATGACTGTCAAAGATCTACAAATGACAGCCGGCACCGACGAAAGAAAGAAAGAAAAAAGATTTATTTGTCGCAGGGACATGATATACGTCATTCAAAATGACAAAAAAAGAAATAAAAAACAACAACGACGAGACGACGACGAAACGTGCTTTCTGAGGCACGGAGGAAACTCAGTATGTAATGGGTGGTCACCCATCCACATACCAAACCAGGTAAGTACGGCTTAACCTGAAGATTAATCAGAGCGGCTGTTATAATTTAGCCACGAGCTTTTTATAATATAATAGGTGTGTAGAATGAAAAAATACGCTCCGTATTACCAAATAATGAGATTATAAAAAGATTGTCCCGACCATGTGCTGACAATGGGCGGTTCTATCGCTATCGGCGATCTTTTTTTAGACCATCTTTGGTACAAAAAAGAGTGAAAAGAATCAAGGGGTTGTCCGTGGTACAAGCAATAATGTTATTCTAAATCAAATATACTGCTTCATTGGTCCAGTGGTCTTAATCGCGACTGCTGAGCATGAGTTCCTGGGTTCGATTCCCGGGTCGGACAATTTTTTATTGGGTTTTTTCAATCAGGAATTTCTCAGTAGCAGCCTCGGAGTCTGGATTTGTGTTAATGGCAATAGGCTCGCCCCCTATTACATGGGACTAAGACATAACTGACGAAATGTGGGTGTACTCCTTCAGGGATTACAGGCGTGATGTTATGTTAAATAGACTTTCGGAATTCTGGCTACTTTTTACGACTACCTACCCCTTACATTATCAAAGATCCGTTCAAAATACATACCAACAGATCGCAAGCGCCTGCTGTGGATTTTCTGAGGTCTTAAATTTGATTCAATGCCAAAAGTTATTGAGTTATTCTAACAGGAATTTATCAGTAGCAGCCACGGAGACTATATTTGTGCTCTGATCATGGCATTAGGCTCGGCCCCTATTAGATGTGACTTAAAAAACATAACTGGCGAAATGTGGGTGTACTATTAGGTACACCTCTGCCTAACCTTTCGGCGTGATGTTATGTGTTATCCTTATTCTGAACCTTACTTTCTTACTAAAATTATAAATGCGAAAGTTAATTTGTTTGTTACCTTTTCACGCCTAAACCACTGAACCGATCATCCTGAAATTTTGCAACTACGTTGTTAGGTGTACAGAAATGGACATAGGGTACCTTTCATCCCGAAAAAAAAACTACTGTTCCCGAGGTAAACAACAATAACGTTCTTATGATAATAGATGGCGCCATGTGTATTTCGAATCATGATTGAATTATATTATTACAAGCAGAGTACAACCCGAATTGATTGTCAAATTCTAAATAAACGCGAGCGAAGCCGCGGGCAATAGCTAGTGTGTGTATAAATTAATGTTCAACATACTCATACGTAAAATCTCCCTCATCTGACTAAACAAGATAAAACAATATAAACAAGTAAACAAGCTAAAAGAATACACACGACATTTTTGATTCTATTATATTTTGATCAGACTCCGTCATTCAAATCCCAGGGCACTGGCAGGGGTGATTTATTCATCCCCTCCATATCGATTGGAATCAATTATTCGATTCTCGCAATAAATCGAGAGCTTTACTCGAGTGGTATCGAGTTGCTTACAGAAACGGAACAAAATATTTATTGGCACGGTATGTGATATATGTTCGTGTAATTTGGTTTGTTGTTTAAACCTACATGTTCAGTTATTGCTATATATATATAGCTCACGGCTAAACAATAACAGCCGCAAGGTTAAGCCGCGGTTGCCTAGGCTGGTCTATGGATGGGTGACCATCCATTACAAACCGAGTTTCCTCCGCGCCTCGGAAAACACGTTAAGCCGTTGGTCCAGCTGTCAATTTTAGATCTTTGACAGTCGTTACAGGTAATCATAGGCCTGAAAGTCTGACAGTCTTACCTCTTAGGAGTGTCGTATTACATAGTACTAACTGGGTTGTGGAGGTCAGATAGGCAGTCGCTCCATGTAAAAGACTGGTATTCAGCTGCAACCGGTTAGACTGAAAGACGACCCCAACATAGTTGGGAAAAGGCTAGGTTGTTGATGTTTAGTTATTGCTATCAGCGAGTTTGTAGACTATAAGTGGCTTGAAAAAACAGTGACTTCGTGTTCCTTTAATTAGAATGGAAGGGAATCATCTCAGCCACCGCAGGAGACGCCCTGGGCATCGGGGGTCACGTGGTGGCTCCCGGCCACCGTAGGCGCGGGCCTGTGGACGGCGAGTTATGGGCTAGCTCGCCGTCCGGCCGTCTTATGACGACAGGCCGTGTCGACGGCGCGTTCGTGTTCCACGCGCGCCTCAAAGAGATGTCAGCAACCGAGTAGGGGTCCGCATGGGCCGATGCCTGCCAGGGCTGCGGGACTGTTCGAAAGAGATACCGCGGCCCTGGCACACAAACAAAGAATGAACATAAATGGGTATCCGCCCAGAATGGGGGGTCATTTGATGATATCCCATCCGAAAAAAAAATAAAAAAAAATAAAGGAAATCGTCTCAAATGGTATCAATCTGCTAGTTGTAGGGCTGTTGAATAAGAAGTATTAAAGAATATTATTTATTTATTTAACAAATGTATACACTAGATACAGAAAAGAATAAAGGAACAGAAAAATAGGTACAAAGGTGATTATTATTTCTAAAGAAAAATCTTCCAGCATACCTACGACAGAAGGGTAGATAAAAAGAGATCTCTTACACACTGTGTGAAAAAGAAGAAGAGAAAATAGAAAACATAAAGCAAGTAACGAATTCAACTATTTATAACATCCAACATTAATATTTTACATGTATGTATTTCACTCTTCTTTTGAAATTGCAACAGTTATTACTGTAGTTACGAAGAAAAACATGCCATTGACTATTCTTTTAAATCTGTCTACATTTCCATTTGGTTTAAAAACACTCAAATATGTAAAACTCGTATATATTAATACTACTGCTACTATTTTTAATACAAACACTTTGTAGTGGATAATTACTAATTCGACCAATCTCGGGAACTCAAAGAAAACAATAAACATAGTAAATATCCCGTCTTCTAGTTATAATAATTCGACCAAAGTATGTTTTCAATGTTAACAACACATACGAGCACATACATTGATAACTGAACTGGAAGACATTCCTCCCTGTTCGAAATCAAAACAATAACATCACAAAAATAAACGCTTCGCTATAATTTCATAATCTCTTACAAAAAATCCGGGTTCCGTAGTCGCACACAAAAAACCCAAACGACGCACAAGGGTTCCGTAACATAAAAACTTTCCTTACTATCTCAGCGTCATAAATTGCAATCTGGAAAAGCCTATCGATTTACTTTACTATAATAACAGACTATCGTTCTATTAGGGCTCGTTCAGAGTGAGAGGCAGAACGGGTGATGAGGCGGAAGTGTTTTTATTAAATTTTCATTCAAAACAGTACGTGTAGTTTGCGGACTGCCTGCGGACACCGGACACTGATACTTCTTCTTCTACTTATTTTAGACTGGAAGCTGACCCCAACATTGATTTCCAGACTGTCGGTTTCTCTCCACCCATAACGACTGTCAAAGATCAATGAATGACAGCAAGAGCTCAAGCTGCTTTCTAAGACATGGCGAGGTATAGGTACGTCATTGATGATCACCCATACACCGACCAACCGCTTCTACCAAAGCTTGCCTACCCTTGATCAATCAACCCACTCGGCTGAGGCCACGAGCCCCCCATAACGTGAAATACTCACACCCGCTACCGCTCGTCACCATGCGTTCACCATGAATAAGGCCAAAGATGTACCAGCAAATTGTCCTTTAGTTGGGTAATGTTAGAAAATCGGGTGGTTGTGGTACATAAAATGGTTTTTATGGTTATGTACCATGGTGCGGTCGAGTGGAAGGGACGCTGCTAGATTTAGAAGGCTGGACAATTGGTTTGAGGAAGCAATAGCAGGGTTGCTCTTGGTAAGATTGCATTGGTTCGCAAGTTACCAATCTACATGTTGTTGTAAATGTCGGAAACAGTTTTTTAGAAAGAAAAAAAGGAAATTGCTCTGTAAAATCCTAATGAATATTTTCATTAGGATTTTACAGAGCAATACATAGAATGGTTAAATTAACAATAAAACAAAATTATATAAAAACCAAAAATAAACGAAATAAGTCCTGTCCAAAAGGATATAATTATGTATCTCAGTCCATCATCATCAGCGCTATTTTTAAACACTAGTAGCTGTGAAAGAGACAATTCGTCTTTAATAACTCTGAAATCGGTATACGGACAATGCATTGTTCATCCAAACTTCTTCTTGAGAGCAGCAGTGGCCCAGTGGTGGAGACCCCGACTTACCAGCAGTAGTCGTGGGTTCGAACCCAGCCAGGCGCATTACTTTGTGTAAGTTATTTCATCACCACTGCTCTCAAAAACGAAGTGAAGGAAACATCGTGAGGAAACCAGCATGTCCTAGAACCAAACATGTGACATCTACCAACCCGCACTGGGCCCGCGTGGTGGATTATAGCCCATTCCCTCTCATAGAGAGGAGACCTGCGTCCCAGCAGTGGGAACATGGCTGATTATGCTTATGCTTATAACTTTATAAATTAAATATTATACTTTCATAAAATATCGCAAGATACGATCATACGAGTACCTATGTTTATAATGTTGTTATCCTTTTTATTACCACAACTATGATATTTGCTCCTAATCAGACTTAGGGTCAAAAGTTAGGTACAATTTAGTTATCAAGTGCCAGAAAAACAAACGTGACTGTGTTATAAAAATAAAAACAAAATTGTTGTCAAGGCGATAATGAAACGGAACATAAATACATAACAAAGAGCTATGTTTTACAACAACAAAAACAAAGTAAATAATCACTGCACTGATTGTAAACACGATGTTATTAAGTATTTAATCGTATTTGATGTTCACACGGTACCAAGGTATAAACTTTCAACGATTCTATTTGTGTGTAGAGCTCTTGTAGGATATTCTTTAAAAAATTCCATCACAGGCGTGTTACGTTTTACATTAGGTTAGGTCGAGGTCATGAGCATGCCTATCAGACGATAAATAAGCTTTTATTAAAATTAAAACATGAAAATTAGTTATACAAAGTTTTCTGTCCGTGCTTTTAACCGTTGATGAATTCACTCGTGAGGACGATCACGATCACGATCCTGCATGGCTATCACTAAAATATATTGTCACCAGAACCAAAAGTGTGTGCAAAATTTCAGCTCAATCGGTTGGGAGGAACTGGTTTGAAATTCAGTCGCAAGATTTGACCAATACACACTAACTAACTAACAAAGCAAGTTAGATAAAAGCTTTTTTTTAAGTGTAATTCCAATGACGTGCCATTTATTTTTAATTTATAATTGTAAACCTACTATTTACATTCCTATGTGACGGTCAAATATGCAGAACTTTATTATAAAGAACCATCTATGTACCCATGTTTGCAAAGAAATAAATGATCTGATACAAAATCTAATAATTAATTTACAGGTACTTTTGAATTGCCGAAACAAAGACAATAATTAAATGAAGCTACAGTCCTAGTCACAAGGAATTAAAACTGTGAAAGTACTGTAGTTTCCCATTGCAAAGCCTAGATCTCTATGGAGAAGAATGGGCAAGGAACTCCATGGACACTCTTTTAATTTGATTTGAATCTCTCATAACTTGTCCCCCACAAAACGGAAACCATGTAGTATGCGGCGGCGTGCAGTCAAAGTAGTTACATGCACTTAAATACTCTGTCGACATCCTATTAGCCTGTTTTTAACGTAAAATATTGTAAATGAAAATACACTGTTTTACAACGGGTTTTAACATGATTAACTGAGCTATGTTTTTACTGAAAAACAGTGAATGAGCGTAACTTTTTCCTGAAAAAATGTTTATTGTTTTACTTTTTTATGATGTTTTTTAAACGAACTTGCTTTTCGATGCGTGATTTTCTTTTATGGTGTTTTTGTTACGCAGTGGTTGGATTCTATGCTACAGTTTGAAAGCTATAGACCGACCACTTTAATGAGTCCTCGCGAAGTATAAATATGTATGGATATCGTCAAAGTCGCAGGAAACACCTGGTTGAGGGACGCACAGAACTGGAAAGTGTGGCAGAAAAACGGGAGGTCTATACCCAGAAGTGGGCGATTCCAGGCTGATATGATGATGATGATGACGAAGGTATAAATTTAAATGGAATAGCCTGAAGGTTGATCACGTATTGGTTCAATTATTATCGTAATACCTACGTGGATTATGGTTATTTTACAGCAAATAACCTGTGGGACATTGTGAACACTAAATGTGCCTTTGATGGGCAAGGCGGAGGACTCATTAAAGCGGTAGTAGATAGGTCTATAGATGCCCGCCCAAATCTGCATTGCTTGGCCTGTAATTTATTAATCTGTGTTTATTAAAAAAAACGTTGCCGAGGTACTAAAACATTATCACTCTTGTAAGATAAGTAGTGATAGCCTAGTCACCCAGCCGCTGTCGCCTAGTGACTCTAATTTTTCGAATTCATGTACATATTGTATAATTATCACTTGCTTTGGTGAAGGTAGAGCCAAGTCAGAGGCCCATGGGCGGCATAAAAACTGACACCAGGTTAGGCTCTAACTACACGATAAAGAAGAACTCTAGTAAGGTCAGATAGATAGCTATTAAGCCCTTTATATTGTAAAAAAAACAGGAGCTCATGGCTAACAAATAACAGCCGCTCCGGTCGATCTTTAGACTAAGACCTGCTTGTCTAGGTTGGTCTGTGGATAGGTGACAGCCCATTACATACCGAGTTTCCTCCGTGCCTCGGAAAACATGTTAAGCCGTTGGTCCCGGCTGTCATTTGTAGATCTTTGACAGTCGTTACAGGTAGTCAATGGCCCAAAAAGTCTGACAACCAGTCTTACCACGGGGGGTATCGTATTACCCAGTACTAACTGATTTGTGGAACTCAGTTAGTACTGGGTAACACGATACCCTCTTGGTAAGACCGGTTGTCAGACTTTTTCCACCTTGGTAAGGCTGGTTGTCAGATGGCAGTTACTCCGTTTAAAATACTGGTATTCAGCTGCATCCGGTTAGACTCCGAAGCCGACCCCAACAGGCTTGGGAAAAGGCTAGGCAGATGATGATATTGTAAAAAAGCAACTTCACTTACAAAACACTCAACACTGAAGAAAAACTGAAATTCTTATAAAAGAAAATTACCTTCATAAAGTGCCGATGCTTAGACGCTGCAAATACTTCCCGGGATATTGTGCCAAAGCTTCCAAATAGCGAACTCATCATTTTTCTAGCCTTCCCAACAATATCTTACGGCGTTTCCTTGTATTAAGATCCTGTAAATTTATTTCCTATCGAACGAAACTGTTTCAGGAAAAAATGAAATTCTTCAGAGAGGGAAAATTCAAATTTAAGAATATTTACGTTTTTTTTTTGTCAGGGGTGCCACACAGACGATCTTTTTCGGGTTGGTACACCAGTTTCCACAGTGTTTGTTAAACAGCCAAACCGATTCGAGATATCTCACAGAATAAGTAAGCTGAAGTGGCAATGGGCCGGCCATATTAGCCGTAGAACCGATAACCGTTGTGGTAGACGTGTTCTTGAGTGGAGACGGCGAATCGGCAAGTGTAAGGTGGGACGCGCTCAGGCTCGGTGGAGTGACAAACTTCGCAGGGTAGCAACTAGATAAGAGCTGCTGAAAATTTAGTTAAGTGGCGTGCGATTGAGGAGGCATATGCCCAGCAGTGGACTGGAGTCGGCTGATGATGATGATGAAAACCGATTCGAAGTATTTACTGCACACATATTCGGCTCGTTTGGCTCGGCACTCAGCTAATTTCTGAAGATACATCCACACATAATTATCCTATTTTATCCCCTGTAAGTATTACCCCTGTAGCACCCCTTACTTGTTTCGTTCAGAAAACAAAAGAAGGATAAAACTAATCCTTTTTTTACTAAACAATGAATGTTATGATTCCCTCGTCGGTCTAGTGGTCACAAGCGCGACTGCTGAGCGCTGAGGTCCTGGGTTCGATTCCCGGGTCGCGCAAATCGTTATTGGGTTTTTCTATCAGGAATTTCTCAGTAGCAGCCACGGACGCTTGATTTGTGCCCAGATGATGTCAATAGGCTCGCCCCCTTATTACATGGGACTTAAACATAGCTGGTGAAATGTGGGTGTGCTATTAAGTACACCTCTACCTAACCCTTCGGGGATTACAGGCGTGATGATATGCGCCACTGCACCAACCGTGTTGTCAGATTACTCGTACCACAACGATGTTTATATCATCATCATCTGCCTAGCCTTTTCCAAACTATGTTGGGGTCGGCTTCCAGTCTAACCGGATGCAGCTGAAAACCAGTATTTTACATGGAGCGACTGCCTATCTGACCTCCACAACCCAGTTAGTACTAATACGATCCTCCTTGGTAAGACTGGTTATCAGCCTTTTTGGGCCACTGACTACCTGTAACGACTGTCAAAGATCTACAGATGACAGCCGGGACCAACGGCTTAACGTGCTTTCCGAGGCAACACGAAACGACAACGACGTTTATAATGTTACAACAATTTAGATATTACATCACAGTTTTTCTACGAAGTTTCTACTAAAAGCCTCGCAATATAGTATCTGAAATCTCTTCGATTGTAAATACAATCAAATTGACACCCGGAACTTTGTAACAGCAATCCATATAATTTACACTCGAGGCCAAAAAGTTAGCTTTGACGAACAGTTTTGAATAAGCTCGATCGACTCAAGAAACTTGGCCGGAAGTGATCAGTTAATGAATTATTAAACAGTTCAATAGGACTTGCTTGGGAGAAGTTGCGAGACGGAATTATGCACGTGTCTTTAAGCTTTGACAGTTGAAGTTCTTATTTAACTATTCATAGATGTTTGTTTTTCCCAGACTTGGTCAAACAACACATACAAACATACAAAAGTCCAGGCTCAAGGTTTGCCAAAGTGCGATGGCGCGCGGTATCCTAGGCGTCAAACTAACTGACCATATACGCAACACTGCGCTGCGCTGGCTGGCCATGTCTGGCCCCACGAGCTGTGGGCTAAAATAACCGAGATGTGGAGCCCTGACACAGCCAGACGTGCCGCGGTATGGCTCGCAGGACATGGCGGGACGAACTGGACAGAACCAACGCGCAACGATCAGTGGTCTACATTAGCCCTAGATCGAAAGATTTGGAAGTCATGGGGAGAGGCCTTTGCCCAGCAATGGGATGACACAGGCTAAAAGTAACAGATGTTTGTTGAGATGTTTGTTGATCTTGCGAATACGACTGCCTCGGTGGTCTTGTTCTTACGGTAATGCTGAATATGAAGTCCTGAGAACTTCTATCATGTACTCTTGGGTGTATCTATCAGGATTTTTCTAGTAGAAACCCAGAGCCCCCTATGCCACGAGACTTGAACATAACTGGCGAGACTAGCAGTTATATGTATAAGTATACCTTTACATAACCGTTCTGGGATTACTTCGTAGAATTAAAACCGGCATTTATTGTAACACCAGGCGATCACTTACCTAGTAAAATATTGTAGAGGAACCCAGCCTTCTAACGAAATGATATTCCCGAGAAGAAAACAGAGGATTACAGGAAATAAGGGTCGCATTTTTCCTAGCTATTTTTGTTTCTTTTTGAGTCAAGTATCTAATAAAAATCAACAGCTGTTTAAAAACAGGTTACCATCAGGGAAATAAATTGTTAATTGCGTCTGATTTTTCGGATTCTTGTGCGTAATATACAACATTATTTTTAGTATATGCCAAACCTGAATATAGTTTGTTCAGAATAAGTAACTGAATAGATTCTAATAATTTTTAAACCATGTTATATTTTGTCCCTAAAATATTTAAAAAAGTTACAAGTTGGACACCGAGCGACATTATGTACCTATCGCAATAATTTAGGTACCTACTGCCAAATTATTATTATCAATGAGCTCAAGACGAAGCTGGAGGCGAGCGCGCGGGCGCTCAGCGTAGTGACCACTTTTTTGTGCGGACAACCAGGTAACAGAACAAGCAAATAACTTTGTGATTTTTCACGATACAATTTTGAAATAGATTCTTTACATAAAAATACTAGACACGTCTTTCAGGTTTCGCATATACTAAAACTAATGTTGTATAATTATCACTTGCTTCGGTGAAGGAAACATTGTGAGGAAACCAGCATGCCTGAGAGATATTTCTCGACGACATGTAAAGCTAAGTCAGAGATCCACGGGTGGCATAAAAACTTTGACACCAGGTTAGGCACTAACCACACGAAAAATAAGAGATTGTTAATCAAATTATTAAAACAATTTCATGGTTTTTTCAAAGAATGGTAATGTAGTCAATTTGCTAAAGAAATAATTTCTCTAACTTTACATAAATACTGTAGCCACACGTTTTTACTTAAAGCTGTTTTTTCGTACGAATACGATATGTCACGAAAGTATGAATATATTTAAAGTTAAAAAGAAAAATGTGATCCCTGAGAGCTTTCTGGTACCATAAAATATGAAAATTCTGAAAAAATACAACTTACATTTCTTTTTGAAACTACGATAATCCTAACTAACATTGTAAATGCGAAAGTAAGTTTGTTTGTTACTTTTTCTTGCCTAAACCACTGAACCGATCATCCTGAAATTTTGCATATACATTGTCAGGTGTACAGAAACGGACATAAGGTACATTTCATTCCGAAAAAAAGTACTGTTCCCGAGGAAAACAACAATAACGTTCATATGATAATAGATGACGCCATGTGTCTTTCGAATCTTGATTGAATTATATTATTACAAGCAGAGTACAACCCGAATTGATTGTCAAATTCTAAATTAACGCAAGCGAAGTTGTGGACAAAAGTTAGTATGAAATATTTGAAAACATGAGTAACATATTACACGTGGGTGGGTGAAAACACTGCTAGGTTTTGACAGCTTTTCGAAAAATTTAAATTTTCGCACTTGGAAAAAAAAGAAACGTTTGGCTTTTAAGTAATCATTTCCTACCTAATATTAGATACTGTTTATAGAAAGTAAACTTATTTAAAAATCTGTGTGATTTTTATTTTTATTTCATAACGTAGGCAAGTGCTTATAAAAAATTGTACTCGAACTCCTTGTGTAAAGGCACCAGTATCTGCTTTTCAGTAGAAAGAAGTTCATTTAAAATATATTTTTATTAACCTGAGCATGAAAAATATATTGTGAAAGACTATATTTTTGGAAGACTATGGAAACGTAACTCCATGTTTTAATTTTTAATATTCTTACCTGTCATTTTTGTATATGAGTATTTTGCCTACAATTAACACTATACAGAGTGGAGGGACGCCGACTCGGAAACACTAGAAACACATAGAAATTCATCGGTAATTTAATAAACAGTCGTTAGGTATTGCAATTTTGTAGGAAACCGCTGATTTAAAATAAAAATAAAAATCCGATGAAAGTTTTTTATGTAGGGGCGTTCGGAATGATGTACTGATACGTGGTACGCGTTTGTGCATTGGTGTGCATTCCACCCTGTATCATCATTCTCTTGCCCTTATTCCAATTCATTTGGGGTCGGAACAGCATGTCTTCTTTTTCCATTCTTCTCTATTACTCGTCATCTCATCAGACACCTCCTTTCGTGCCATATTATCATCCTTCACACTATCCATCCATCGTTTCTTTGGTCTTCCTTTCTTAAACCCATCCACATTCATACTCAAAATTTTCCTCGAGGCATTTTCCTGATTCCTCCGCAACACATGCCCATACCACGAAAACCGATTACCACACAACTTTTCAGTCACCGGCGCCACTTTCAGACATAATACCCTGTATAAATATTTATTTTTGTTTTTAATTCACATAAAAAAAACAAATACAAACAACCTATCAAGAAACCAATTAAAAACATCAACACCTTTAGTGTAATCAACTCTCACAAAAACTCACATCACATTGCTATACAGACCAGTTACAATAAAGACCCGTTACAATAAATAAAACAGACTGTACACATTTATTTGTCCCGAAACTCAGGCCTGCGCCTAGGGTCATCGGTGGGACGTTATTTTATATAAGTTATTGACAAGTTTATTGAATTCTGACCCAGCGTGTGGCCTTTGAGCCCCAAATTGTGGCCAGCATCAGCTAGCCTCGTAAACTGTATAAGTTAATGGTAGATGTCCATCAAATGCGGCTTTTGCGATGCTGAATATTACTTTCGTTTGATATTCGAAAAATGGAAGCTGGACGGTTTGATTTGAAATGTGATTGGATGGTATAAATAGAAACTTTTCGTGTTTTCGAACTTTTTGGTTTTGTCCAAGATATTTTGTTTGTGCCTGATTCGCTCTATGGTCTTGATAAGATTGCTATTAGCGATAAAACCGCAGAGCTAGCAGTGATAGCCTAATGGTGTGACTGACTGACAAGTCATAGGTCTCGAGTTCGAACTCAAGACGCGAGCCTCTGATTTTTTGGATTAATGTGAGTTTTGTATGATTATCATTTGCTTCGGTGAAGGAAAATATCGTGAGGAAACCAAATCAGCATGCCTGTGAGATATTGGTGCGGTGGCATAAAAACTCTGACACCAGGTTTTTCACTAACCACAAGGATCGTCTCCAAAAAAAGGAGTAGTTTAATACATTTTATTGAACCTTGGGTCCAAAAAAAGACAGGTTTTTTTTTATTAAACCTCCGAAAAATTTCTACGCGTGTCACCAGCTTGAGCATCGTTGTCAATACACAATGTAAATAAATAAATAAATAAATCACAATAACAGAAAGAATAACAATATTTTTTTTAAATTAGCTCACGCTGACATGTATATTTGCCAAAATCCTTCATTTTCAAATGGCATAGCACTTCTTTATCATAATACCATTCGAAATAAAATGTTAACGTGGCAATAAAGTTTACTAAATAGGCTCTAAGGAGCTGGCCAGCCTTTAGGTTCAGAATGTTATTACCAGCAGTAATTTGAAAGGGTTTGCCTAAATGTAGTTAGGGTAGATTGTTATTTTTAGGAGGAGGTCTTGGCTCCTTTGGTTACCTACTGTGCCTAGACGTTTTAATGTTGCCTTGGGGTTATCTTTCAGATTAATTGATAGTTAAAGCAAATTGTTAGAGCGTATAATAGTTGTATATAGTATTTATTAAGACATTTACCGCTTATCATCAGCTCAAGCAATGACGAAACTTATACTGTCACTTAGGGGATATCTTCCGTAATTGTTCATTATTTTGGGGTCCCGATATTTCGACGCTGTTGTATTGGGATTTTGTGTTGTTCGGGAGCTCAAAATAATGAACAATCAAATTAATTGTAAACCGTGAAAGCAAACACAGTGTTAAAACAGTGTTTGAAGTAATCATAATTCCGTACGGACCGCATAATAGCTTATCTTTTTCGACACTATCATCATCATCATCATCATCTGCCTAGCCTTTTCCAAGCTATTTTGCCGATGGCTTCCAGTTCATCCAGGTCTTCGGAATGTATCGCACAGAAGCGAAACAAGAAGCAGTTATTCAAAACTGAACTGTTACGAAAAACATAGACTGGAGGAATTCATGGATTTCGCAAAAC
This sequence comes from Noctua janthe, assembly GCA_910589295.1. Classification (NCBI taxonomy): domain Eukaryota; kingdom Metazoa; phylum Arthropoda; class Insecta; order Lepidoptera; family Noctuidae; genus Noctua; species Noctua janthe. The sequence continues at coordinate 13,531,184 of OU342575.1, read as the reverse complement.
ACACCATTTAGCCAAATGAGAATCAATCTTTACCACGTCCCCGAAGAAGGAAAAATCCACCTTTAAAGCCACCCCTCCGTTGTCCCAGTTGTCAAGACAAACAGAAAGTGTTCGACTTCAAAACAAATTGTTTGTCGCGATTAAATCGTCACGCTGGGCCGCGGTTCGACAGGGCGTGATAATCAACGCGAGACGTGATAAACGAGTGAGTTGGCTGCTACTACTGGTTTGTGCAGTTATTGGGATTTTGTGCTGGTAACATGATTTCATTTCAGCCGAAAGACGTCCACTGCTGGACATAGGCCTCCCCCAAGTGTCGCCACATTGACCGATCCCGTGCGTCTCGCATCCAGCGGATCCCCGCAACCTTTACCAGGTCATAGGTCCACCGAGTGAGAGGCCTTCCAACGCAACGTCTTCCAGTTCGTGGTCGCCACTGCAGAACTTTCCAGCCCCATCGGCCATCCATTCTGCGAGCAATATGCCCTGCCCACTGCCAATTAAGTTTGGCTATTCTTCGGGCTACGTCGGTAACCTTGTTTCTCTTACGGATTTCCTGCAAGGAAACTCCGAGCATAGCCTTCTCCATTGCCCTTTGGGTGACTTTAAGCCTTTTGATGAGGCCCATTGTGAGCGACCACGTTTCGGTCCCGTATGTAATTACTGGCAACACACACTGGTCATAGACTTTCGTCTTGAGACACTGCGGTAAGTTGGACGAGAAGATACCACGCAACTTCCCGAACGCTGCCCAGCCGAGTCGGATTCGACGATTAGCCTCTTTCTCGAAGTTAGACCTACCTAACTGGATCGTTTGTCCCAGATAGACATAATCGTCTACAACTTCCAGTGTAGAGTCTCCGATCTTAATAGGAGTGGGTGTTACATGGGCATTCAACATGACTTTGGTTTTGTCCATGTTCATTTTAAGAGTCACTCTTCCGGAAGCTCTACTGAGGTCATCGAGCATAGTACTGAGGTCCTCCATGGTCTCAGCCATGACCACAATATCGTCGGCAAACCAAAGGTGAGAGATGTACTCGCCATTGACGTTAATGCCTAGCCCTCTCCAGTCCAGAACCTAGAAGACATCCTTCAGTGCAGCGGTGAACAGTTTCGGAGATATGACGTCTCCCTGTCTCACACCTCGCTGCAGAAGGATAGGTTCCGAGGTCTGGTCCTGAAGTCGGACTGACATGGTGGCGTTTTTGTACAAACACTTCAACACCTCGATGTACCGATAGTCAATTTGGCACCGTTGGAGAGACTGCAGTACAGCCCAAGTCTCAATCGAATCGAAGGCTTTCTCCGTAGTCCACAAACGCCAAACAGAGAGGCAGGTTATACTCTTCAGTCTTCTGTATAACCTGCCGCAGCGTATGTATGGTCTACGGTGCTAAAGCCTTTTCGGAATCCGGCTTGTTCGGGAGGCTGAAAATCGTCAAACCTGTGCGCGAGACGATTCGTGATGACTCTTGAAAACAACTTGTAGACATGGCTTAGAAGTAAGATGGGCCTCTAGTTCTTCAGCCGGGCATTGTCGCCCTTTTGGAAGAAGAGTACCACCACACTCCTGCACCATGCCTGCGGCGTCTTCCACTCGAGTATGACGGAATCAAACAGCTTCTGAAGGGCCTTAAGTACCGGTTTTCCACCTGCCTTCAGGAGTTCGGCCGTAATTCCGTCATCACCCGGTGCCTTGTTGTTTTTTAGCTGTTTTAGAGCCATCCTAAACTCGTACAGGCTGACATCCGGAATGTCTTCGGTATAGTGTCGGGTCAGTCTAGCTCTTGGGTCGTTAGCTAGATTTGCAACGGGTTTACTGGTTGAAGTGTACAACTGCCCATAAAAACTCTCGATCTCCCCCTCAGCAGCTCCGGTTTGGCGGATACGATCCTGCCATCATCGGTCTTCAGTTTCGTGAGCTGGCTCTGCCCAATAGCCAGATCTCTTGAAAATACCTTGGAGCCTTTATTCCGCTCAATAGCGTCTTTAATACGCTCGGTATTAAAGCGGTGGAGGTCGCTCTTCAAGGATTTAGAGATCCGTCTATTGAGCTGCCGGTATTTCCACGCCTCGTCTGAAGACTGCAGGATCATCTCACGCCGCTCCTTCATGAGCTCGAGAGTATGATCAGAGAGTTTTTTGTTCTTGTGTGCACGACGTGTCTTGAAGAACTTAGACCCAGTCGTATGGACAGTTTCCACGAACCCATCGTTGTAATCGTCCGCCTCCAGCGTCGTCCTGAGCTCATTGATAATAATAATTTGGCAGTAGGTACCTAAATGTCGCTCGGTGTCCAACTTGTAACTTTTTAAAAATATTTTCGGGATAAAATATAACATGGTTTAAAAATTATTGATTTTGATTCAGTTACTTATTATGAACAAAATATATTTAGGTTTCGCACATAAAAATAATATTGAGACTTCAAGGTATTTAAAGTAAAGTAACAACATTATAAACATGTATTTATCTCCGTAGCTAGAAGGTTCCCAGGTATGGTCTATTACAAAAAATTATCGCAAAGACTTTGCGATCATCAAGATCAAGTCTCTTTTCGCTTCGTTGAGAGTATTTTTACACCTATTACACATCTGCGGTAGTAAACTAAAAATAACTGACTTGTCACTTTGCTTGCTTAAATTACTTGAAGTAATATTTGGCGAAGTAGGTACCCTATGAATGCGGCGTTTACCCTATAAGTTAATGTGTCATTGCATTGCGCTAATTGACAAAGTTAATTGCATGGAAGTCTAAGGCAAGTTTGTGTTAGGTAGTATTTTCACCAGTTATACAACTTCTTCCTCATAGGTTTTGTCAATCTTCATTCCTCATCGGTTTATTATACCTTACTTCTCTTTGAAAACCAGTATCACATTTTCACAAACTCACTCTTTCAGTATCGAGAACCAACAGTACCACAATCCCATAATGCGTTCCGAAGCGTTCTCTCAGCGGGAGCGTTCAGCATTCAATTGTTTTGTGATCTCCATGATACAGACATACGACACACAAGCATGTTACCTTTGAGTTCCCTCACGATTTAATGTAATCAGTTGGAGTTCCTCATCGTAGGAAACTTGGGGAAAACGTCGTGTCAGGGAATTGATTTTGCGACGTCAATTTGTTGCTATTTCTGGAGGTTCGTCTTTTGTGTTGGATGAATGATGAGAGAATGGTTCATGACGTGATAAATATTTGAAAGTCAGCAACGTAATTCACAGACTCCAGGCTAATGTTGGTTAAAAAAAAGTAAATGTGCTTAATTTCACAATATCGTGTCCTGTGAGCCCTGCTTTGTACACGTTACAAAAACTGATAGACGCCACTAAAAGTGCCAAATTCGTTGCTTAAATTGCATTGATTGATGGCTAATATACTCCGCTAAACACTTTTCAAATAAAACCGAACTGATTGAAAAATTCAACAAAGGTTTTTTTTTTTTTTCTTTGCCTGTGATGAGTCCCACTGCTGGGCAAGGGCCTCCCCTTTCTCCTTCCAAACCGCTCTATCTTGTGCGATATCTGGCCAGGTTCGCCCCGCAACTTGAGGATTACTTTAGGAAAAAGCTTAAACAACGGTCGTCCATAGTTTCGCAGTTACACATAAATACATAACATCCATTGAAATAACTCCTTGAAACAGAAATAGTTCGCTAGAGTCTTTGAGCTTTGAACGCAACCTGCACGATTTAACGTAATGAGTGTCAACCGAGGCAGATATGAGAAGCGTCAGCAATTGAAAAGCAAGTTGTTTGAGGGTAGGAGATGAACGATTGTAATTTTAACGTAAAGTGGGTACGTAAGTATGGCCTACTATAAGTCATGTGGTCGCAAGCACGACTGTTGAGCGTCGGGCCCTGGATTAGATTCTCAGGTCGCGCAAAATGTTTTTTTATTATTAGTTTCTCAGTGCTGCTACTGGGAAACTGTGTAACTAATAGTACACCCACATTGTGCAGGTTATGTTTAAGTCCCATGTAATAGCGGCCAATGGCGGTAATGGGCCATGAAATAACTGATTTATTAATAATAATAGGGAGCGAGCCTAGTGCCATCAACCGGGCACAAATCCAGACTCCGTGGCTGCTACTTACTTTTGCCAATAACACTTTGCCCAACCTGGGAATCAAACAAAGGACCTCATGCTCAGCTGTCGCGCTAGCAACCACTAGAACAACGTGGCAGTCAATATATGAATATTATTTTAATCAATTTTTTTTTCTAAAGAAACATGGGGAACTAACGGCAGTAGATTTGCAAGTTCTTGCCCATTCGTGTCATTGTTTTACGAGTCATTGCCTTGAGAACTAATTGTTCTGCAGTTTCAATTTGTGCACCATTCGTAAATCTTCCATTTTCTAATTTTGAGATATGAATTTACTAGGATGTGAGGATCTTTTTTACGATTTTACACATTAACTGGGATAGATGTTTACTTAGTTACCTATATACATACAAGGTATAAACGGACCCTTCACGAAGCCGTCAACCAAGCATTCTGCACATCAAACTAAGTAACTCTACGCAAAAATTATTGCTGGGAAACGACTTTTTTGGGTGAAAAATCACGTTTTACGGTAGGACTCAACGTAACTTACTTAAAACATTGTGCTGATGGATGCATTGAATAGTACGGGGGCCGTGGAGGTCCTAAAAGTAAAAAAATTACATCAAAAACATATATTAAAAAAAACAATACAAAAAGTTGGAATTTTGACCCCCAATATCTCCGTAACTAGAAGGTTCCCAGGTATGGTGTAAAACAAAAAAAAATATCGCAATGACGGGGAAAACAAGTGTTTTCAGCTTCGTTAAGAGTCTTGTTACACCCTTTAGTAACATAATGTTGTGTTATATTCAGTTTTGTATGAATGTGGATGGGTATAAGAGTAGAGGAAGACCAAAGAAACGATGAATGGATTGTGTGATAGGTGATATGGCAAGAAAAGGAGGTGTCTAATTAAATTACGAGTAATAGAAGAAGAAGAAAAAGACAGGCTGGACCGACTGCAAATGATTTGGGATTAAGGCAGGAGAATGCTGATGGTGTAGTAGGTACCTTACTACCTCTTTCTTTTTAAAAGGGTCTGCTACTTACTGGGACGCCTTGCTGAACTTACTGTCCTCCCTAAACAACATTATTTTTAGTATATGCGAAACCTGAATTCAGAATAAGTAGTTACTTATTCTGAACTAACGAATCGATTCCAATAATTTTTAAACCATGTTATATTTTGTCCCAAAACTATTTAGAAAAGGTTACAAGTTGGACACCACAACACTAAGTTCCTATCGCAATCATTTAGCTGCCTACTGCCGAATTATTATTATCAATGAGCTCAGGACGACGCTGGAGGCTGCGCTGCGTGGTGACCACGTTTTTGTGCGGACAACTAGGTAACAGAACAAGTTTATAACTTTGTGATCTTTCATGGTACAGTTTTGAAATTTTGTACATAGATTCTTAACATAAAAATAATAGACACGTGTTTCAGGTTTCGCATATACTAAAACTAATGTTGTAATTATGTCCTCCTGTTTGCTATACTTTTTAATCAAAACCCATTATTATAGAAACGTAATACAAAAATAAGTTCCGACAAAAAACGTTTTGTCTGCCCAAAAACTCAAATTAAAGTAAAAAAACGACGACATGATTCTTTTTCGATTTAAAACCGGCCAAATCAAGGAGACATCGTCAGTCGTCGCACAATGCGGGCAGATGAATAGTCCCCAAATATTGTGATATTTGTGCCATCAAATACTCTTATATTAAACCTGGACTTGATCCGTGTCGTAGTGGAAGGTGAGAAGTATAACAATACATATTCTGACAATTAAGGTAAAGAAAATAATATGAAAGCCTCCAGTATTAAATAAATAAAAAGAATTTTTGTGGACTACTACTACTTAAAAACTCGACTACTGAATTAAATGTAACCTATGTAACCCAGGCCATAATAACGAATCGATTGACAGCTTATTCATCAAAATGGACGGATAAATAGTCTAAGCGCTACGGAGGAACATACGTAAATACAAACATAGACTGCTAAGATCATAACCCTTTTTTTTTTTCCGGATGGGAAATCATCAAATGTTCCCCCCACTCTGGGCGGAGCGGAGGGGAGTGTCAGACTTGTACTGACTAAAACCCATCCATGTTCCTTCTTTGCCCTTTGTGTTCCAGGGCCACGGTATCTCTTTCGAACAGTCCCGCAGCCCTGGCAGGCATCGGTCCATGCGGACCCCTACTTGAGATCATAACCCTTCCTTTTGGCTTCGTCAAAATCGGGTAAAATGACGCGTAGCGAAGGAGGCGTAACGAAGCTGCAAGTTTTTTAGTCCTTGTGATATTTTTTTGTACCGGACAATACCTTGGAACCTTTTGATTAAGGATACAATTAATGAATGTACAATTTTTTTTTTTGTTGGCGTTTTGTACTAAATCAGGTCTTAACTTTTTATTTAATATTATCTTGTTTTTTTTTTGTTTACATTTTTACTTATTTTTTTTTTTAGGTCTTGCCTTAGTTACGAATCTCTTAATAGGTGGGTACATAAAGGCTTATCTAGAGGTAGTGCAAATGGACATTACATGTAGGACTTATTACACGATATCCAACCATTAATTATTTAACTTTACTCTAAAATACTTACTTCTTGTAAAAACCAAATCGTAAAATTGTACGAAGTTAACACACTTCTCCCATTTTACTGTGTCCCTGACAACTGACAACCAGTCAGAAAATAATAAAGGTGAAAAAAGTAATTTCTCTTGACAATCTGATGTCTGTCGGGGCGTTTATTAAATACAGTATTAAGGTACACTTCCGAAGACGACGGCAGACCGTAAACGTGTGCGACGCGGCGACGTTGCGACAATAACCGCAAGCGACTATGGCGCTGTGGTTTTGATTGCGAACGCGACGACACTACTTTGATGGCAGCAACATTGCTTTCCTCCAGTTTTGTGAAAGACAATCAAGAAAAAGTGTTTTGTGACTTTGCGGTTTGCGGTCACCGCACGACCGCAGCGTCAGACGACATTACGAATCTACGAAAGTACGTTTCATATAATTATGTACTTATATAGTAATCAGTCGTGATGCTGCTGTTAGCTGTTGCGGCAGTCTTCAGAAACGTACCTTAAGTTCGTCAGGTCTTCGTAAATATAGGAATGAAGGGAAGATTATTAATTCCTTCCTTAGTACAGTTTATGACAATGGGATGGATTCGAAGGCCGCACCCCGGGCCCCGGACCCTTGCTTGGGGCACTGAATATAACTAATAATTTTGTTGTATACTATTGGAGTTTGTTTTAAGTATCCTTGAAGGGTTTCGGGTAAGTGGGTATGTTGTAGGTAAATAAAACTGAATTTGCATTTAAGGGTGAAGTCTTACGTTTTTTGCAATTTGCAGGTCAGTGTCAGAGGCTGTATGTTGAACAAAATATGACTCGCGATTTTTTTCGCGCGTAATGCGTATGTATTCCCTGAATATAATATAACCATTAAAATTATCAATAAAACCCTCTAAGTCTATTTAATCCCATTGAAAGAATATATCATGAAAAAGTCATTCAATGGAACACCCTTTTTTTAGAGTGAGAAATCATCAAATGACGGTCCCGCTCTAGGCGGAGCAGAAGGGAGTGTCAGACTTGTACTGACTAAAACCAATCCATGTACCTTCTTTGCCCTTTGTTTTCCAGTGCCGCGGTATCTCTTTCGAACAGTCCCGCAGCCCCGGCAGGCGTCGGCCCTTGCGGAACACTTCCTGGTTGCTGACATCTCTTAGAGGCGCGCGTGGAAAACGATCGCGTCGACACGGCTGGCGCTTCCACTTTAAGTTGCGTTGAGGGTATATTGGACATAGAAGGAAAGCGTGCTTGCAAGCACTACTTACTGTTGAGCATAGTTCAGGATTCTATCCTTTGATTAAACTAAAATGTACCAGAATAAGTAAGCTGAAGTAGGAATGGGCCGCCGATATTAGACGTAGAACCGATGACCGTTGGGGTAGACCTGTTCTTGAGGGGAGATCCCGAATCGGCAAGCGTAAGGTGGAACGCGGTCAGGCCCGGTGGAGCGACTATCTTCACAGGGTGGCTGGTAGCTACTGATTCAGAGAATCGAGTTGAGTGGCGTGCGATTGAAGAGGCTTATGTCCAGCAGTGGACTGTTCAGCAGTTGTAGGCTGATGACTATGATGTACTATTATTTTCGCCCTTGAGAAAAGTATACAGCACGGCAGCCCACTTTATGTATTCAATGACTACTAAACATTTATAAAAAAAATAGTATTTATGAGATTTTATTATTTAAAAAAAAAAAATCAGTGTTATGACGCATTACGCAGTTAAAACACCCTGTTGCGAGCGATTATCTACTCGATTCGAGCGCTGGGTAGGTATGTTCTTCCGTTTGACACGTAAACATCATTAACAGGATGTTTCATAATTTTATTCTAATGTATAATTTATTTTTCTTTGTATCTATTATGGTAGGTCAATAAAACAAACCGTGCCTAGAGCTATTTATATCGGGTACACTGAGTGGGCCACTTTTGAAAGACAACTAAAAAGTCACGGTGTACATATTCCTTTATTTCTATTCCACATATTAAATACATTTTTAAATATTCTAATATAAAACAACATTTAAAAATATAAAAAATAGTAGCGCACCAGCATCGAGAACAGAGTCAGAGCTACCGGTGGTCAGGGCTCTTGAGAGAGGTACATCCTAACGATACGCGCCGTGTCCAAAAGTACTGCTTTCTGCGAGAGCCTCCTCAGATGTTGGTCGAGGCTATTGGCAATTAAGTCATTGGCCGACACGACTATCGGCACAATGACTGCTGTACTCACTTCCCACATGTCGACAACCACGCGAGTCAGATCTAGATATTTGAATTGTTTATCTTTATTTGCTTTCACGAGGTTCTCGTCATGCAGGACCGTTATATCAACAATCATTGCGCGACGCTCCAATCGATATATCACCACAATGTCAGGTTTATTGTTATGTATTATTGTTACTTAGTAAAAATAAAACATTTTTGATGACTTAACCTTTCATATAAGATTATTTAAAGACTCGAGGAAAAGTGTGACAGCAGGTTTCATCTCCATAATTTGGGTAAAAATAATCATAAAATTCTGAAATATTCGATATCTTTTTAGGGGCAACCCGAGACATCTTTCAGTAAAAATGGTATTGCGTTACAGAATTCTTTAGAAGTACTGCTATGTAGAGATGGGGTGGATGGCACTGTTATTGGCTAGGTGAAATGTTTGTCTGACCTCGCACAAAAATATCTCACTTTCCAGGGTAATTAAAAACGGCGATCAATAATAGGAGTAATAACTATATTTAACAGAGATATGGAGTGTAACTCGAAAACAATTTTGGTTAATTTGTGAGCTAAATTAACCGCAGGCATTATTAGTGGATACATAATTAATTATTAATTAATTATGTATCCACTAATAATTATGTATGAGCTTATGTTATATATTTATAACATAAGCTCACACTTCTTCCCAAGGGGGTAGGGAGATATAGAATCTACTGAACGCCAACTGCTTCGATGGATATTCTCCTTTCGTCTCGTCCATGCTCATACACGCACACACACGTAAATTATGATGATACAGTTGCTTTTGCAACGTGTGATTTAATAATAATTAATACAGTGTGATGTTATCGCTTATTTAGTAACCCATGTACACTCAAAATCTATCTCTCTCTCTCATACACACACGCGCGCGCGCTCAGACACACTTTTACAATTGATGGTATTTTCTTTTTCTTTTTTTTCTCTTTTACTACCTACCTATTAACCTATTTGTAACCTTTTGGGGCCTTCAACTACAGGTATTTTCTATGCCTAAATGGAGACAAAAAAAAACTAATCTACCTACTGGCCCGCTGATAACCGGTGTCGCTACCCTATCCAGGTTCTAAGAGACGACTGTCGGTTGCTCTTTATTTATTTCACTTTGCTGTCGCCCGTTCGTTTGCCAGTAATTAATCATTTTCCTGTTCTTGACTCTGGAGTTTGGCGAGTTTCTCGACATCTAGGTACTAAATATGACTACGTTGCGCTCCTTTCAAAGAACCGTTATAACTAATTGTTTGCAGTAGTTTACTGTTTTATTGATGTTGCTGTTTGTTTCAAAATGCATCGTTAAAAGATATCTAAGTTCTTTTATCTTTGCAAACGTTGCTTTTAAAGATAAGAGACAGAAATATGTGTTTTAAGGTTTACCACCCATTACATACCGAGTTTCCTCTGTGCCTCCGAAAGGACGTTTAGCCGTCCCGGCTGTCATTTGCAGATCTTTGACAATCGTTACAGGTAGTCAGTGGCTCGAAAGTTTGTCAATCAGTCTTACCAAGAGGTATCGTAGTACCCAGTACTAACTGGGTTGTGGAGGTCAGATAGGCAATCGCTCCATGTAAAAAACTGGTATTCAGCTGCATCCGGTTAGACTGGAAGCTGACCCCAACATAGTTGGGAAAAGGTTATGTAGAGGATGATGAATGATGAAGGAATAGTCAAAAACATATAAAGGGTGAAAAAAGTCCTTTCCCAGCAATAATTTTTGTGTAAAGTTACAAATTTTGATGTACAATAATGCTTGGTTGACGGCTTCGTGAAGGGTCGTTAACACCCTGTAGATTGAAATACGCTACCGAAAAGTATAATTAAATCCTGTTGAAGGTATTTGAAGAAATACGAAACACTTTAAAAGTGCTCGTCACTCGTCCAAGCCCTCTGCTTGCACCGACTATCGTCACCACTAGCCCTTCTTCTTTACGTATCGGTTAAACTCAACTTTTGTACCAGTATGTAGCTACCTGCACAGCTCATTTAAATCCTGAAAAGCTGGTGGGTGTGCAGGATGGGCAGAAAAGGAGGTGAGGCATATCCTGCAAAGGAGCTCCACACTGGCATTGTGTTTGGAATGGATCGAGGACATCCCATTTGGCCAGAATACTACTCCAACCGCTATTTTAAAATACGTCAAAACATTTTTCATTTAAATATTTAATTTTTAACAGAAATTGTCGTCACGTATTACCAATGGACACGTTCATGTAAATATAAAACCTGTATCATGTTTAAGCTTATCGTTCGCAGTGTGAGCATGGTCAGAATATTTACCGAGAGCCACTAGTGATGTACTATGGAATTCTGTTTCGGATATGATATAAAATACGGATATTTATTTATTTGGATCTCTAATAAAGTATTCATAGATACAATATAAGTCACAAATATACAAAATATTCTGTTACGTGTATTCCTTCAATTATAGGAGTCCACGTATGCACATATAACTAGGTGTCAACAGAGAAATTAGAAAAAATAAAATGATGAAACTAAAGAAAAAAAACAACAAAATTAAAATAAAATAATTAAAATCACTAGAGGATAAGAAATCATAATTTTTGAAAATGTTTAATGTACGGTATTTCAAAAAAGTTTAGGTTATACCAACTTTAAAACTGCGGCCTACTACGTAAAAAAAATTAAAAACCACATATGCCCGTCCTGGGAGTTGACCAAGGGGGGAATTAAACATGGGGTCCTGCTCCTCGCTCAGCAGTGTCGCTTGAGACCAACGGGGCTCCAAATATAGACATATAATTCATTAGTTAACAATCATCAACTTCCAGCTCTTGCCCCATGTTACTTGGGGTCGGCGGAACACGTTTCTTTCTTCCATTCACCCCTGTCCACCGTCACGCAATCATTTATACCTTTTTCCTTCATATCATTCCTCACACAATCTATCCATACATTAGTTAACAATGAGATATTTTTTAATGCATCCACGAAACTTAACGAATGAAACCCAACATGTAAAATTGAGCAGAAACCAAAATAACTGCTTAATACCAGAGTTCGCTGAAAGCCGTTAAATTCACGAAGAAAAACAATGTCTTAAACTTCATTATTATAACTTTGTTCGTAACTTCTTACGGTAAGCTTACGGCAGTTAAACTCAAAAATAGACACCTTGAGTATAATTTTGAAGATGGGTTTTATCATAACTGCGCATTTACTTTTATAGGTATTAGAAAAGAACTTAAACATCTTTAAAACGGAGAACAATCTTTCGAGACATTTCTTCCTTGGTACCTGCTCTTGTCTCGTGATATTCAACAAACATCTTCAATTCTCCCCTTTCAACCGTCACGCCATCATTCACTCTCTTTGCTTTTAATGATGTACCTCCAGTACCTCACACAATCCATCCTTTTTATGGTTCCGTACCTCAAAAGGAAAAAACCGGACCCTTATACATAGGATCACTCACGTGTCTGTCTGTTTGTCCGTCTGTCACAGACTATTGACTCCAAAACTACAAGACCGATTGAGTTGAAATTTGATACAAATATGTAAATTAGTGACCCAAAAGCGGACGTGTAACGTAAATGTATGAATTTTAAACATGGGGGCCACTTTTGGGGGTTAAATTAGAAAATGAAAAACAAAAGTTTTGCAAACTTTATCGTGTTACATATCAAATAAAAGGGCTCATAGTGAGCATCTCAATTTTTTTTATTTTTATAATTATAAGATAAATAATTTTGTTTGTTTTTCAAACATGAAACATAGTCATGATATCCGAAAATATCCGCACACTAAAAGAAAGCCCATCCCTATCATTGTTTATAATCAAGAAAAAATAACAGGAAAATCTTTACAAGTGTGCGTATTTATATTTTATTCTTATTTTTCTGCTAAAGTGGTATACTTAGAATTGTTTTTAAACACTACAGCGATAATATGGCTTGATTATAATTACCTTGAAATCGTATGACGTTGTTTTAAAACTATTCCGTGTTGTGTTGAAAATAAAGGTAAATATTATCGTTATTTTTTCTTTTTTTTTTGTATTTGTGCCCGGTTGTCAAGACAGAAAAATTCTCCATCTTTTTATCTTGTCGATGGTAGGTACTGACATTGCAATGCGTGTTAAAGTACCCTTAACGAAGCCGAAAGACACTTGTTCTCCCCGTCATTGCGTCATTTTTTTTGCTTTAAAACATACCTGGGAACCTTCTAGTTACGAGATAGTGGGGGTCAAAGTTCCAACTTTTTCACAGGGTTTTTTTAAATAGAAGTGTTTAATGTTGTAACTTTAATTACCCTACATGACACCACACTGTTCCATGCAGCCATCAGTACAATGCTTTGAGTGTGTTACATTGAGTCCTACCGTAAAACGTGATTTCTCACCCCAAAAAGAAAGAATACTGACGAAAAGTACGAAGAATTGTTGCGTAGAGTTACTTAGTTTGACGTACAGAATGCTTGGTTGACAGAATTCGTGAAGGGTCTGTTTCCGCCTTGTATATTGCTATACGAATGTATACTTACGATAGCCGTAATCAACATACAACGTTCTCATTGCTGGAACCTCTTCACTGTTAAAATAAGTGGGCCATAATACAGCACAAGTGTCAGATGGTAGATCTCACATGTCTTCATGTGAGATCAATTTCGATCGATTCATCAACTGTCAGTGCTGATGTAAACAAACTCCGCGTATTAAAATATCTATAAAATAGTAATCTATTGTAATTGTATCTAGTAAAGTAATTAGGTTGTGTGTACAGTGAACATAAACACTAATAAATGTTCGCAGAGTGATACAGTGGACCCAAGTGAAATAAATCCCAAAAAACCTTTCAATCACAATATCGTATAAAAAACAATATCAGTGTTAGTGAGAGTGATCATTACTGATCAAAGGAACATAACCAAGTTGTGGACTAGCATAACTACAATGATAACTTAAAATCAGTGCATAAAGATTGGTTAATCACAAAACAACAAAATAAATCAGTTGTAACTTCAAATTTTAAATTCGTTTCAAAACAACCAAAGACAAAAGGCATTTCATTTTTAGTGATGTGACAAAAATAAAATTACTAAAGAACGAATGATATAACAGTCGTTTTTAGTGTTGAGACTTGGATGAGACCAGCCTTTTGGCCTTTTGGGCCAACTAAAGTGTGACCATACTCAAAAAATAATTAGTAGTTGGTAGTAACTTTACTGAATTTCGAAACCATCTCAAAAGTGAAAAATGACTTCGAAAATTAAAACTAATAATAATAGTGGCCACAAGGAGCAATTACTAGTTACTTGTCACAGATGCAAAAATCAAGTTGAACATAGAAGTACTTTGTTATGCACCGTATGTAAAAACCACTTTGAATTTGACTGTGCTGGTTATCCTGAAAAAGTGTACCGCTTAAAAAATTTCGAAGAGAGGAAAAAATTCAGACGGGAATGCAAAACATGCACTAAGAAGGTAAAACAGCAGAACACACCCAGCTTTGTGGTATATAATGTCACAACGAGGAAAAAGCGCTCGTCTCCTAAGTCATCCATAGCTACTGTTTCTAACGCAACTGAGGAGACTACACCCTGGGCTACTCCAAAAAACACTACCTCTGAAATATACGACTCTCATATCCTTACAATAGATCACACATCAGATGAACCGTTCACCGATAAAACATTGTCAAGAAGTATGGACTATACAGAAATTGACTATTTCAATGCTCAAGAATTTAAGGATACGATTGATCTACTCCAGACGCAACTCAGTAGTTCTCAAAATGAACTTGAAAATATCATACTCGAAAACAACGAACTTCGTACACAAAATGACAAATTACTCAAGGATAATGCAACTTTAAAAGGATTCCTAAGCCTACCCCCACAGAGAGAAAATAGCAGTGTGGATTCAGCAGTTACAAGAAATGTGCACACATACTCTTTCTTGCACTCAGATATGCTAGCTTTCTCCACTCCACCTAGATATGCGGCCACCAGTAAAACTAACACGAAAACACAACTTTATTGCAATATCTCGAACCTGCAAAAGGATACCGCAGATCTGGAGGACCAGTTAAAACAAGCCGGAAATGAAATAATAAACCTTAAGGATCAAATTCAAAATCTTGAGAAGATAGTAAAGGTAAAAGAAAGGTTAGAAAACCCCAAAACAAAAAACTTTTCACTGGATGCTCAGAGGGAAGATCACGTGCACAAAATATATGTTTATGGCACACAACAAATTATTGGACTATCATCTGCATTGATACGATCAAGAGTAGAAACACCTCATGTAAATTATACCGTCACGTCTGAAACAAAACCACACGCGCTTACCAGTGATGTCATTAAAAACTGTCAAAATATTAAGTTATCGTTGAATGACAAGCTCATAGTTTGTGTGGGCGAAAATGACTACGACTTAAAAATTTTGTCTACTCAACTTCGTCAATTCCTCATTAAATTCCGTGATAATGATGTAATAGTTCTGAGTCTACTGAAAAATATATATATATAAATGTAAATGACCTAAACCAAACCATACGCAATATTTGCAATGAATTCAAAAATTCAAACTTTGTTGACTCTAATTATAATTTGTTTAATACATGTAAATTTATTAATTATGTTATTGACTATGACGATTATGAGAAAAACTATTTAAATGTTAAAGCACTAAAGAAATTAGTATTGAGTACCCAACCAATTCACAAAAAATCTGCCAATAAATGTAAAGTCTATCGAAAAGGAACAAACCCATATTACTTTTCAGGAAAACAGTTTGAACACGATACCACGAATGAACCCGGTATTGGAAACCCTACTACTAGAAAAATGGGTACTATACATTTCTATTTTGAAACTGTGAGCAGGAATAAGCTTTTTCGTGAAAAATAGTGGTGAGTCACAGACCTTTAAAATATTTCACCAAAACATCGCTAGCGTTTTATCTAAACAAGAAATTTTAGAACTAACGTTGCTAGAATTACGAGACGCAAATAATAAACCTGATATTTTATGTTTCTCTGAAACTTTTATGCGTGCCGGAAATGAAAAGTTTCTCAAAATTAACAACTATACCTTGGCAACTGCGTTTAGTAGAGACCAGCAGAGAGGGGGCACTTGTATACTTGCAAAAAAGGGCATTACTTGTACTGAGCTTACTTGCGTTAAAAAATATTCAACGCTCAAGTCTTTTGAGGCTTGTGGTATTGAAATCCCATTGCATAAATTATTAATAGTGTGTGTTTATAGAACACCGACATCTGACCCTAACGTATTCCTGAATAAGTTGGACCTATTGTTGGGTGAAGTACTCAAAAAATACGGGCCAAGTGTAAAAGTAGTTATTGCTGGTGACTTTAATATAAATACTCTGAAACCAGGGAAAGTCACTACCTATCTAACAGATCTATGTAATACGTACAAGCTGCAACTTCACATTAATGTCCCAACCCGTATGGACTCTTGTATAGATCACATAGTAAGTAACATCAAGACTACATCTTCTAAAGTTTTGCCTCTTCACTTATCTGACCATGAGAAAGCACAACTGTTACAGTTTCCGGTAAAAGAGCAAAGTTCAAAGTGTAAATCATACTTTATTTATAAGAAAGATTACTGCAACGAAAACATAAAAAAAATTAAAGCATATCTCAAAAGTATTTCTTGGTTAGATGTCTACTTAGAATCTGACACTAATAAAGCTTTCAATACATTCCATGATTTTTTGTGTTTGTTATATAATTTGGGCTTCCCAAAGATAAAAAATAAAGGTTAAAAACTCTAATGCATTTAAGCAGAAATGGATAAGTAAGGGTCTTAGAAACAGTTGCAAAACTAAACGATTCTTGCGATATCACTATTACAATAATAAAACATTATCACACAAAATAAGATATAAACAATACTCAAATATATTGAAAAAAAGTATTGTTAAATCGAAAATGAATTCTAACATAAACTTTATAAAAAATAGCAAGAACAAATGCAGAGCAACGTGGTCAGTTATTAATCATGAATTTGGGAATGCGAGATCATGTACTAATAATATTTCTGAAATACAATTAGATAAGAAAGTTCTGACAAATCCCCCTGACATAGCGAATGCTTTTAATAATTATTTTATTGACTCTCTAATACCTTGACATCCAATAATCAACATTATTATAATGACAATAATATTAAGTCAATTCCTAACTCCATGTTTCTTAGCTCTATGACTGAAGATGAAGTTAAAAAAGAAATAATGGCGTTGAATAATACTAACTCTGAAGGTTATGATGGAATCAACACAAAAATAGTTAAAGCGTGCAGTACAGAATTAATTCCCGTTGTGACATATTTAATTAACCTCTCGTTTTCGTCAGGTACATTTCCTGATGCCCTAAAATTATCAGTCGTGAAGCCACTGTACAAAAAGCACGATAAAAAGGACGTCAAAAACTATCGCCCGATTACTCTGATTCCTATTTTGTCAAAGGTTTTCGAGAAATGTATGCTTAAGAGACTTGCCGACTTCTGTAGCAAATTTAATATTATAGCAAAGGAACAGTTAGGATTCCAAAAGCAAAAGTCAACAACACAAGCAATATTTACTCTGGTGGGCAATATCCTGAGTAACTTAAACAATAATAAATTAACAACAGATCTTTTTTTCGACCAGCTTTTGACTTCGTAGCACATGACGTATTATTGAGAAAGTTGGAAATACTGGGAATAAGAGGAGTTGCACTACAGTGGATTTCGTCTTATATAAGTGGTCGAAAACAATACGTTGTTATAGACAAAGTAAATGAAAACGTACTCACTTCCTACTGTTCTGTTTCTAGGGTAAATAAATGTGGCATCCCTCAAGGAAGTGTATTAGGTCCCATATTCTTCTTACTATATATAAATGACATACCACTGGTGACTAATCATAAATTTATATTATTCGCAGATGACATTTCAATTATCGTATCATCTGACAAAAAATCACCTTCTGATCATGAAATAGACATTAATAATACAATTGACAAAATTTTACAATGGCTACAGACTAATAAATTAAAAATTAACTTAGAGAAATCGAATTATATTCAATTTAATAAGTCGAAACATGCCAGATACAATTTTAAACTTAATATTGTCAGAATAAAAGAAGTAACACAAACCAAATTCCTAGGTGAGCTCATAGACCAAGACTTAAATTGGAAAGGACATTTAGATGATTTATGCAATAGGATTAATAAATTTACTTACGCCCTCAGACAAGTAAAGAACGTAACAATCGTTAAAACGGCAATTACTACATACCATGCATATATTGAATCTATTCTAAGTTACGGGCTTATCGTATGGGGGAACAGTACAGATAAAGACAGAGCATTCATTGCACAAAAAAGGTGCATCAGGGCCATTTGCGGACTTCGTTCTGATGAATCTTGTAAACCATTTTTTAAAAAGCTGGTCTGTTACCATTTCCTGCACTTTACATATACGCAATCTGTAACTTTGTCTTCAGTAATAAGGGATTGTTCAGAAAAGCTTATGAAGTAATCTCTCGTCCAACAAGGGATCCACACAGACTTGTAATGAAAGATAATCCTAAATCAGCCAAGTATGCAAAAAGCTGCCTGGTTATGTGTGTACGCATTTTCAACAAAATTCCGAAAGAACTCAAATCTATAAATAATTGTAATTCATTTAAAAATAAGCTCTATAAGTGGCTGATTGGACATAATTTCTATGACATTAAAGATTTCTTTGACATTGTATAATATTATATCCATCTAATAATTTTAATGATTTAATTGATAATTACTGTTGTTTTGACATGATAATTATTTTGCATGCAATTGATATTCTGTATAGCTAAACATGTGGACATTGTATAAGACTGTAACACCATCATACCATGTTTAAAGCAAATAAAGACTTATCTTATCTTCAAATTTTTGGTTCTAAGTTCTAAAAGTAGCTGATGCTGGGCCTTGCAGCTGCTAGGTTGAAGTGGAACCGGGCTGGTCACGTCTGCTGCATGCCAGACGAGCAATGGACAAACATACCACTTATTGGATACCAAATAGCAGGCCCAGAAGGAGAAGGCGGGATGAGCTGGACTCTTTCCCAAAAGATTGGCCAACAATCGTACTAGATCGCGTAATGTGGAAAGAGGGAATGCCTTTACCCTGCAGGGAGACAATATAAGCTTATAATAAATTCTAAGATACATACCAATTTCCTCACGTTGTTTTCCGTCACCATTTTGAGAGGGGACGATGTATTTCTAAAATAAAATAAAATAAAAATAGACTTTATTTCTTACTACTATTCGAACTTAACATAAAACTAATCAAGTTTATAATATTCTAGGTAGTTATTGTTACTTATATCTATTCTTAATATTATAGAGCTGAAGAGTTTTTTTGTTTGGTTGAACGCGCTAATCTCAGGAACTACTGGTACGATTTGAAAAATTATTTTAGTGTTGGATAGCCCATTTATCGAGGAAGGTTATAGGCTATAAAATTTCACGCGGACGAAGGTCGCGGGCAACAGCTATAGTAAAGATAACATTAACTAGTATTAGTAGTAGTCGCCTCTGCGGCGTAGGCCTCTCCTAAACGTTTCCACACATCGTTTTCCCGCGCCTCTCGCATCCATAAGGGTCTACATCTTTCGTTGAAGATCCACCTTCCACCTTCCTCTCCACCTTTTATTTCGTCTCCCCGTTTCCTGTCTCTTGGTATCCATTCCGTTAAACCATGGACTACGTATTTAAGTTCCGCTTAAAATAGCCTTGAACTTGGTCACCCTTGACACTTGCAAGGTGAACGAACGCCGACGACATTATAAAACACACCTAGATGATCTAATTCTGAACACTTTTTATTTTATCCCAGTATAAGCGAATAAATAACGTATTTTTAGACTGTATGTGGCTGATATTCGTAAATAAAATATAGGTACAAAAAGGGAGGATTAATAATTCCCCTTGTATAGTTGAATATGACAAAAGCAAAGGGTTTTGAGAGGTCATGGACCCTGGCCCAGGGTCCTACAGTACATATAAATATGACAAGTGGAATAATAGCCAGGACCCAGTTAGAGAAATGGAGAATTTTATGCCATAGATTATATTTACGTTCATACCAGTTTATTTAGAAACAAGAAAAACGCGGAGCTCGTGGCTAAATAATATCAGCCGCTCGGATCGATCTTTAGGTTAAGCCGTGCTTGCCTAGGTTGGTCTGTGGATGGGTGACCACCCATTACATACCGAGTTTCCTCCGTGCCTCGGAAAGCACGTTAAGCCTTTACTCCCGGCTGTCATTTTTAGATCTTTGACAGTCTTTAAAAGTAGTCAGTGGCTCAAAAAGTCTGACAACCAGTCTTACCAAGGGGTATCGTATTACCTAGTACTAAATCAAATGCTCAATCATTTTAACACCAACAGAATCTTACACGATCAACAGTATGGTTTCACCAAGGGACGTTGTACAACTGACGCCGGTGTAACCTTATTAAAGCACATATTTACTGCGTGGGAAGAGTCCCAAGACGCCATTGGAATATTTTGTGACCTCTCCAAAGCATTTGAGTGCGTAAATCACGACACATTACTTTTGAAACTTGAGCATTACGGGAAACTTGCACTTAGTTTGGTAAAATCTTATTTGAGTGATAGACAACAACATGTGCAAATAAATGGTGTAATTAACAGGGTTTAAAAGTAAAAATGGGGGTACCGCAAGGCTCAATATTGGGTCCTTTCCTCTTTCTAGTATATATAAATGATCTCCCCTATTTATTGAAAAACCAACCTCAAAATATAGTGTTATTCGCTGATGACACTTCCCTAATTTTTAAGATAAATAGACGGGCCCAAAATCTAGATGACGTGAATAATGCCCTACTTCAGGTCCATAATTGGTTCACAGCAAACAATTTAGTGTTAAATGAAAAAAAAACGAAATGCTTAAGATTTGCTTTACCGAATGTTAAAAGTAGCGATTGTGATATAGTATTGAATAAAGAGAAACTTGAATTTGTTTTCCTGGGGATTACGCTTGATTCAAGGCTACAATGGGGTTCTCATTTAACATCTCTTGCGGGGCTGCTAAGTTCAGCAGCGTATGCTATAAGAAAAATCCGTCGATATACTGATGTAGATACTGCTAGACTGGTCTATTTTAGTTACTTTCAAAGTATTATGTCTTATAGCATTTTAATATGGGGACGGGCTGCAGACATTGAGTCTATATTTATTCTGCAAAAAAGAGCCATCACAGCCATATATAATCTTCGTAGGCGCGATTCTCTAAGGGAATTGTTTAAGGAAATTAACATCATGACGGTACATTGTCAATCGATCTACGAAAACATAATGTATGTAAGAAAAAATCTACATCTTTTTAATAAAAGGGGTGACAGACACAATTACAGTACTAGAAATAGAGACCAATTAGTTCAGCCAGGCTTCAGACTCGCTAAAGTAGACTCATCTTTCATGGGGTACTGTTTGAGATGCTATAATAAAATTCCACAAAGTATTCTTGAACTGAATGAAACGAAATTTAAAACATGCATTAAACGCACACTATGTAAGAAAGCATATTACAAGTTGGACGATTATATCACTGGTAAAAATGCTTGGCTCAATGCCGGTCCTGGTCCACAAGAACAGGAGCGCCTAAATTGATAGCATTAAATAGTAGTGTTGGAGCTGCTGAAGATTGTATAACTATCTTTGCATTGTATAAATTCAATCTCTTTTGTATTATATAGCCGCCTAGCCCATATTGTGTGAGTACTATGTACTAGAAAGCTGTCATTCGCTGGAAACCTGCGTCTTTTCTTGACTTGAATGTGCCCTGGCGGTTAAGAGTATGTCATGCTCACTCAAATGTCTCGCTGATGGTGGCACGTGTGTCGAATCATTTAGTTCCCTTCAATATGGTTGAGTTGAATGGTGCTGATACATGCGTCATGTTCGTGAACGGGCGCTGTCAGTTGTGACTGGTCATCTCTTATTTGCCAGGGCTTATTTAATTATTTTATTATTGAATTGTTTTTACTATGGACACTTTTAACGTACACATCTTGCTGCATCGTTCTCACATAATGTACCATCTCAAAATGAATGATGTAACCAAGGTTTTGTTAAAGTATTCTGATTTAAAAGAGTGTCCATGGAGTTTCTTGCCCGTTCTTCTCCTTAGAGATCTACGTTAGGGAATGGGCAACTACAGTACTTTCACAGTTTTTGTGCCTTGTGACTGGGACTGTAGCTATTTTTTACTGTTGTCTTTGTTTCGACAATTTAAAAGTGCCTGTAACTGGCCTACTTGAAATAAATGCTTTGATTTTGATTTTGATTTAACTGGGTTGTGGTGTCAGATAGGCAGTCGCTCCATGAAAAATATGGGTATTCAGCTGCATCCGGTTAGACTGGAAGCCGACCCCAACATAGTAGGGAAAAGGCTAGGCAGACGTTGACCAGTTTATCCAGAAATGCTTCATTAATTTTCGTGATTACGAATACCGAATACTATCATTTATTTTGTTTCATTAGATCGTCATCCGTCACCCAAAAGATTTTTTGGGTTCTTATTTTATAATTCTAATCCCCTTCGGCCGTCTATGAAACTGTAAGTCTGTGTAAGTCTCGATGGAGGAATTATTTATCTTTGCTCAAAACTGCGGTTACTTACGCACGACGGCCAATCAAGCTTTACAAAACCAGTTTATACGGATCTCTCATTACACATAAAAAGCGAGGCTAAGTTATAATGGAAATGGACAGATTCTTGTGCCGCCGTGTGTACAAGGAATTTTTGCAATACTTTGAAATTATCATGGCAATACAAAAAATAAGTTCAAAAACTAAAACCGTATTACTGAAAAAGTATGAAACAAGATAATATTCTCGTCTGAAATTTTAATCTCCTTACCTACAAACCATTTAATATTTATCGTCTATTAAATAAACAACTTCCAAGTTATATATTTTAATGTATTTAATAAATATTCGTTGTGATGTTCAGAGATTAGTCGTGCTCGTAGGCTACCTAACCTAAAAAAAAAATATAATAGCAGAAAGGGATCATAAACTTTAGGGCAAAGCGGCATACGACTGCAGCTTATGATAAGGAGTTCAGCAGTTATGGGGGAACAGATGAACATACATACCGGTCAAAATTATAACCTTCCTTTTGCTTCGCCGTAGTCGGGTAAAAATAGGCAACTTCATTGGTTATAAAATTATTAAACAATAGTAAAAAGTTTGACAGTTCTTCCATGATATGATGAGATGATGTTGATATCAAGACATGGAAATAAATAAAAACAAGCTCAAATTTTTATCACAAACGTAATTTAATTCGTTAACAGAACAGCCTCAGAAACAGACGTTACGGTTAACTCTTTCTTGGAAGGACACTTTTCAAGCTTCACACATTTTCTTCTGACGGAATCCCTGACGGTTGGAGGGTTGCAGTAGCAAGCAGAGAAGTCACAGATGTGTCCTCGTGTGTCAGCTACAGGGCTGGGGTTGTCACAGCTTGCTTCAGGAGTCAGATGGCCACAGCCAGTGCCGTAAGAGTAGGTGCCTGCCTCACATTCCTTGAAACCTGTAACATTTAGAACTGCGTTAAGAATTGAGGAAGGAACTTGGTTATTGTGAGAGACCTGAGGACCTACATAAAGTGGCATTTTATCAGCCATGTCCATTACCACCAACCAGTACCATCATCATCATCTGCCTTTTCACAACTATGTTGGGATCGGCTTCCAGTCTATCCATACGCAGTTAAATACCAGTACTTCACATGGAGCGACTGCCTATCTGACCTCCACAACCCAGTTAGTACTGGATAATACGATATCCCTTGATAAGACTGGTAGTCAAACTTTTGGGTCACTGACAACATAACATCAAGCCTGTAATCCCAAAGGATTAGGTAGAGGTGTACCTTATAATATTCCCACATTTCGCCAGTTATGTTTAAGTCCCATGTAATAGGGGGCGAGCCTATTGCCATCAACCGGGCGCAAATCCAGACTCCGTGACTGCTACTGAGAAAAATTAATTACTATCAATTATGAGGATATTGTGTAAAAAAATAACGCCGGCGAAGCCGCGAGCGGAAGCTAGTGCGTCCATATTTTTTTATCTTACTCGTGGGTGCTAAGTACACAAACAAATATACATATCGGTTTCTAACTGACCCCTTAGATAAACTTAAGAATATAAGTCTAGATTATGTCTCAAAATAAAATTATTATATAAAATAATGTTACCCAAGAGCTGGCTTTTACAATGGCCAGAGGCTAAGCATTGCCATAAAACGTGGCAATGCCGCCAGTATCTTGGGCACATTACCTATTGACAGCGCTAAGAGGGCATTTTTGATATAATTTTTTAGTTTACTATATAATATTTATTTAATAGTTTTTAATATTAGTTCGATTAGAGATGTTTTCACATAAATAAACAGTCGTAAGCATACTAGGTACTTAGTAGTATGTTACTCATCATCTGCTTAGCTTTTTCCCAACTATGTGGTGGTAGGCTTCCAGTCTAACCGGATGCAGCTAAATACTAGTATTTTACATGGTGTGACTGCCTATCTGACCTCCACAATCCAGTTAAAACTGGGTAATATGATACCCCTTGGTAAGACCTAATAATAAAAAGCACAATAATAAAAATTAAATGACTTATAACGTCCCCAAGGGTCATATTGGCAACCACTCTGAAGAGGTGTACTATTTACAAAAACGATGATCGACAGGACACTCAGAGCGACTAAAACCTTCATAGTTTATTATTTATTTTTAATCTTTCCAACAAAAAAGAAGTATATGGTTGTAGTTACTTTTGTGATTCAACTGATAGAAAATTGATATGGTAGTATGCAAAAACAGTTGGTAGAGCTGTGGCTAATGTCGATCGTTTTTATCGATAAATTAAAATGTGCACGGCCTTTGAAGAGAGAAGAAGGTCGCAGTTAGATTTAAAACGTGATGACCTTTTTTCGGTCTAAGTTGGATATGCTAGCCACTTGGGAGCACATGTCAGAGCAGCACACCAAAGCTCTCGAAAACCACCCTAGAAAGCCATCGAATGCAGTCGCTGTGGCCGAAATCGGTTAGATGGCATCATCATCATTAAATAAATCATTAATATCGAGAAGTATAAACCTAATTTAAACTTTCACGAGTCTTACAGTATACCAAATTAGCACAAAGCGCATTTCAAATTTTCCATCCCAAATATTCACATTAATTTAGCTTTGGTTGTGATTGTTTTGAATCAATGACTAACTTGATACCTAATTTAATTAGTGATAGTGAAATAAATAGTCAGCGATGGATAACATTTTACAAGTTTACATTTATATCAAACATTTTTTTTTTATAAAATAGTCGCTGCTCGATTCTTTAGCAATTGACAGTTACAGTATCCTACGAAATTAAAACAACACTATCTTGGAAAAACAAGCCAGAAACGTCAAAAGATAAGCTTAAAAAAAACGCGTCCGATTGACGGCAATAGGATCGCCCCCTTTTACATGGAACTTAAACATAACTGCCTAAATGTAAGTTTACTATGGTACACTATTTGTGTTACCTTATGGGAAAAACGAGGCATAATATCATGTAATGTTCTATATAAAAAGGCGTATATTAAGCCATGGCGCCGCGCCGTGGGCGAATACAAATGTTAAAAACGGCAACTTGAAAATACAAATTTGAGTTACTAGTTGTTCAATACGATCAGTGTGATAATTCAATTAATAAATAATTCAAGGACACAGAAAAAAACTAAAACAAGCTTATTAACCACTAGATTGTAGATAAGGCGTAGTCGACGTAGCCCCGCTGCGGGGCTCCTATTTCTCTTTGCAGGGTTTAAAGTAACCGAGTCGGGGTGCCACAAGTCCCGAGCTCGCTACACTCGCTCTTGGTTCTTATAAACTATTTTGCATGCGAGTTTCTTATAGTTATGTTAGTTGTTGGCACAATTACTGTGGTATTATAAATAAATACTACACTTACATTTCCCCGCAACGTAGATACATCTTTTCGATCTTTGAGGACCAGCAGCCGACATGGCCACAAGCGCCAAAACACACAGAGCAACTAAAACCTTCTTGATAACTAAAATACTTTTTATTGCTCAAGAAACACGATTTATTAGTATGAGCTATATTATCGCACTGTCCGGCTAGACTAAATAGGTCGTCTTATATAGCTCCGATGACCATACAGTTTATAAACAAATCTATAATTGCTTTGCCTTGCAAAAACCGGTATGATAAGTACATATGTACATAATATGATAAGATCTCATGACATAACATTTATTTTCAGATGATTCTTTTATGTACCTATCTATTTAGTTAGGTTTAAATAAGTTTATGGACAATGGCAATATCGTACTGAATTTTACAGAGATGTGACGTACTTCAAACAAACAACGCAGCCTATTGAAGTCCACAGCTGGGCATAGGGCTTTCGCCACAACATCTAGCAACAATGGAAAATGTATGTAGATAGGAGGGTTCTTACAGCTTAGGCGGCAGGGCCGAAGGGACCTAAGAAGCCGGTTCCTGCGTGTAAAAGAAAGTATGTAGGGGAGAACGAGATAGAATGAGTAATGGTTGATATCGTATTTGGTACCAACTAGATTTTTTATTTTGTAGACTCAAAACGAAAATTCGATGGCACCAACAACTTTTTTTTTCGTCATGGTTATCATTTCAGAACGAGATAGAATGAGTAATGGTTGATATCGTATTTGGTACCAACTAGATTTTTTATTTTGTAGACTCAAAACGAAAATTCGATGGCACCAACAACTTTTTTTTTCGTCATGGTTATCATTTTCTTGGTTTTCGGGGTCATTGTTAAACAGAAAAAAACTAAAAAAATTCAATTCTCACTTTTTTTCTTCGGCTTCCTCTGACACAATTTTCACCCTGCGCCACTGTTAGGTAGTATTTTAAATGTACAGCACATCGAGCGACTACAATCTGTCAAATTTATTTAAAAGATTTTAAATTTTATCGCTATAGCATTAGGTTCAAGGTTAATTGGGAAAATTTTACAGTTTCGGGTAGCTTGATGTGCTGCCGACTGTACCTAAGCTGTTTATATGTTAGTTATTGCAAAAATAACGGTTAAGACATCATCATCATTTCAGCCGAAAGAAGTCTGGACATAGGCCTCCCCCAAGTGTCGCCACATTGACCGGTCCCGTGCGTCTCGCATCCAGCGGATTCCTGCAACCTTCACCAGGTCATCGGTCCATCTAGTGGGAGGCCTTCCAACGCTACGTCTTCCGGTTCGCGGTCGCAACTCCAGAACTGTTCGGCCCCATCGGCCATCCGTTCTGCGAGCAATGTACCCTGCCCACTACCACTTAAGTTTGGCTATTCTTCGGGCTAACTACGGTTAAGATACATCATAATCAAATCTGCATTACGTATAAAATGTACATATACATGATAATACAGGCTAACAGTATCAGTATCAGTAGTATTATATATGGCTTCTGACTTAAAACGGAGTCGTGAATTTATAATTGTATCTACATAATAATGTCTGGAACTATATAAGAGAGACAATATCATTTAAATAATCAGTATATTTACTGAACCTTAGTTGAAGCATCTTTAGTTTTGAACAAATAAAGAGTGAATAATCAGTGACTATGAAGGTTTTAGTCGCTCTGTGTTTTTTGACAATCGTTGCTCAGTCTTATGGTGCCCCATATAACGGAGATTGTTACTATGATGTTAGGGGATTATGTAAGTATGTTTAAATAATAACAACCGCACGGATCAATCTTCAGGTTAACCCGCGTTTGCCTAGGTTGGTCCGTGGATTGGTGACATACCGAGTTTCCTCCGTGCCTCGGGAAGCACGTTAAGCCGTTGGTCCCGACTGTCAATTGTAGACCTTTGATAGTCGTTACAGGTAGTCAGTGGTCCGAATGTCTGACAACCAGTCTTACCAAGGGTTATCGTATTACCTAGTACTAACTGGGTTGTGGAGGTCAGGTAGGCAGTCGCTCCGTGAAAAATACGGTTATTCAGCTGCATCCGGTTAGACTGGAAGCCGACCCCAACATAGTTAGGAAAAAGCTAGGCAGATGATGCTTGAAGAATTTAGTGGCTCAGTAGTAATGATTCCGACTTATAAGTTTTAGATCATGGGTTCGAGCCCAGGCAGGCGCATTACTTTTCGTAATTTATTTCATCACTACCGCTGTCAAAACGTGAAAGAAAACATCGTGAGGAAACCGGCATGTACTAGAACCAATAATTCGAAGACGTGTGACATTTACCACCCCGCACTATGCCCGCGTGGTGGATAGCCCATTTCCTCACATAGAGAGGAGGCCTGTGTCCAGTGTCCTGTGACCAATGGAAACATTGCAAGCTAATTTAGCTTAATTATGCAACATTTTGGGAGTACAGACGACGAAATCTGCGTTTTCTACGGAGCTACACCTCTGGGTAGACCTTTGAGGTTTACAGGCATGCTGCCAAGTTATTCATGAGAATTATTTTGAATTTGTAGAGTAGGTAATGTAAATAGTCATCAACGTTGTACACAAAAATTAAAATAAACTATCTTATACACAAAAACGATATATATTATTACCTACATACAAAACGAAAACAAGTTTGCGTATGATAGTTTTAGGAGAATCGTAACCATACTGAGATTATAATGTAAATGCGGAAGTAACTTTCTCTATATATCTGTAACAGTGGGTTCTAATTCACCACGCGGGCCCAGTGCGGGTTAGAAGATGTCACATAATTTTTCAATTTTTTGTTTTAGGACATTCCGAATGTTGAAAAAATTTCTCCAACATAGTTGGGAAAAGGCTAGGCAGATGATGATGATGATGATGACATTTCAAATGTTTAATTATAAGAAGTATCATGCCTTCCTGGGATCGAACCCACGGCGGTGTGTCGGTACCATTATCAATGTTGTGTTCTGACATGGCCGCTTTGTGCTCGGACTTTTTCGGCCAAAGTTGGATACACCAAAGCTCTCGACAAACAACCACCCTAGAAAGCCATCGAATGCAGTCCCTGTGGCCGAGATCGGCTTGATGGCGTCATCATCATCACACGTGCCGGCCGAGTTTATGGGTCAACATGTGTAAATCAAGGTTTCAGGGGAAAAATAATATGTTAAGAAACAAAAATATATAATAATTAGATATAATATTTTTCTTATCTTTTCAAGTTTCTCTAGGGGGTCACTTAGAAACTTTGCTTGTGTACTTAGTAGCCATACCCACGAGTAAAATAAAAATATGGACGCACTAGCTTCCGCTCGCGGCTTCGCCGGCGTTATTTTTTTTACACAATGTCCTCATAATTAAGATCGCTTTGGTATTATTCTGATGTAGCTATATCACTTTGCCACCAATACGAGGAAATCGATTTCGAAACGTTTCGTATTTCTATACACTGAGTTTCAAAAGGATTGGCATAAGTATTCAGGTAGCGTCAACCCAACAAATCATCGACTTTTCTCAGTTATCACTGATATAATGTCACTTTGTTAACGATTCCCAGGTCGGGCAGTGTTATTGGATTTTTTCATCAGGAATTTTTCAGTAGCAGCCACGGAGTCTGGATTTAAGCCCGGTTGATGGCAATAGGCTCACCCCGTATTAGGTGGGACTTAAACATAACTGGCGAGATGTGGGAATACTATTAGGTACACCCTGCCTAATCCTTTGGGGGTTACAGGCGTGATGTGGTCAGTGGCCCAAAGTTTGACTACCAGTCTTATCAAGGGATATCGTATTACCCAGTACTAACTGGGTTGTGGAGGTCAGATAGGCAGTCGCTCCATGTAAAATACTGGTATTTAACTGCATATGTATAGACTGGAAGTCGATCCCAACATAGCTGGGAAAAGGCGGATGATGATGGCGATGGTACTGGTTGGTGGTAATGGATAAGGCTGGAAAAATGTCACTTTATGTAGGTCCTCAGGTCTCTCACAATAACCAGGTTCCTTCCTTAATTCTTAACGATGTTTCTAATTGTTACAGGCTACAAGCAATGTGAGGAAGGCACCCACTCTTACACCACCGGCTGTGGCCCTCTGACTCCTGAAGCAAGCTGTGATAACCCCAAACCTGTACCTGATACGGATGGAGAAATCTGTGACTACTCTAACTGCTACTGCAACTCTCCAACAGTCAGGGATACCATCAGCGGAAAATGTGTGAAGCTTGAAGAGTGTCCTCCCAAGAAGAAAGAGTAAAATGTAACGTCTTTTTCTGAGGCTGTTATGGTGACGAATGTAACAAAGATGCCATATTTTTAATCTAACTTTTTTAATTAAATTGCGTTTGTGATATAAATTGGAGTGTTATTATTTGCTAGCTGACCCGCACAACTTCGTCTGCGATAAGAGGGAGAGAGACCTTAAAATATATGCTACCGCAGATTTTTTTTAGAACTTTTTAAGAGGAACGATTCCGTGGTACATGATTGTTGCGCAACTTTAACCGTTTACGTAGCGCACGCAACGAAAGCTCTCAAAAGGAATAAAATTTCCGCGTTTTTTATTTTATTTGTAATACAGAATAAGAATCGCTAAAATATTCTTATTGTGTTTTTCCAAATAAGGGCTGCCCTCCACAGCCTTACGTCTTCATCCTCAGACACTCGACGACTGCCATAGCCCATCTAGATCTACAACTACATAAGCACAATATTTGTGCATTGAATCTAACCACATTGGTTTTATAATTTACACGTGATGCTATAACAAAAGACATACCAAACATTATTATAACTAACAACAAACATGGTAAATATCCCGTTTTCTAGTTATAATAAAACAGATACCTAGACACAGACTGCACGAACAGGCAACCATACTTAAAATGGTAGAAATGGGTTCTGTCTGTGGTCCTTTAACGACTTATTCGTCAACGGCGAGTGTGAAACACGCGAGTGCGCGCGACTTGGCACCGTCCGATTTTACCTATTTTTTTGACTACTTAATACTCATAGTGTATTCATCTATAGACCAGGAGGGTTACTTTTTGTTTTTTGATAGCCTACATCGTGTCCCACTGCTGGGCAAAGGCCTCCCCCTTTCTCCCCCCAAACCTCTCTGTTCTGTGCAATTTCTGGCCACGCTTGCCCCGCGAACATGATCAGATCGCCACACCACCCTCGCCGCGGTCGACCTCGGAGAGTTACTAAGACGTCTTAAAGTAGGAGGAATTCAAGTGTAGGAAAGAGACAGAACTATCTCTTTCCCACACTGGAATTACTCCTGCTTTAAGACGTCACGGTATGCCACCTGACCCAGACCTACCTGCGTGGAACGAAAACTACACACAGACAGACAGCGTTACTTTGACATTCATAATTTCACCGTATTAATGTGGATACTAGGGAATACTAGCTCGTGGCTTAACAATTAAGCCGCTGGGGTCGATCTTTCGGTTAAACAGCGCTTGCCTAGGTTAGTCCGTGGATAGGCCACCACTCATTACATACCGAGTTTCCTCCGTGCCTCGGAAAGCACGTTATGCCGTTGATCTCGGCTGTCATTTGTAGATCTTTGACAGTCGTTACAGGTAGTCAGGCGCCCGATAGTCTGACAAGCTAGATTACTAAGGGATATCGATATAGTACCCAGTAGGTACTAGCTGGCTTGTGGAGGACTGATAGGCAGTCACTCCATATAAATTAGGGGAAAACGGCGTACGACCACAGCTTATGATATGATATGGAGTTCAGAAGTTATGAGGGAACAGATGAACATACAAACCGGTCAAAACTATAACCTTCCTTTTTGCTTCGTCGTAATCGGGTAAACTTCAACAACACAAACAACTTCATTGGTTATTTAAAACAATAACAAAAAGTCTGACAGTCTTTCCAGGAAGGGGGGGGGGGAGAGGATACAAATGGACAGACTAAGCTAGAAGCCGACCTCAACAGAGTTGGGAAAAGGCTAGCAGATGATGTTGATATCAGGATATATATAAAACATAGGCCATAGGGCTGGTCCATACAGGTTATATGGAAATAAATAACAACAGACTCAAATTTTTATAAACGCAATTTATATTCAAAACTTAGATTAAAGCTATGGCATCTTTGTTACATACGTTAACAGAACAGCCTCAGAAAAAAACGTTACGGTTTACTCTTTCTTGGGAGGACACTCTTCAAGCTTCACACATTTTCTGCTGACGGAATCCCTGACGGTTGGAGGGTTGCAGTAGCAAGCAGAGAAGTCACAGATGTGTCCTCGTGTGTCAGCTACAGGGTTGGGGTTATCACAGCTTGCTTCAGGAGTCAGATGGCCACAGCCAGTGCCGTAAGAGTAGGTGCCTGCCTCACATTCCTTGAAACCTGTAACATTTAGAAATGCGTTAAGAATTGAGGAAGGAACTTGGTTATTGTGAGAGACCTAAGGACCTACATAAAGTGGCATTTTATCAGCCATGTCCATTACCACCAACCAGTACCAGCATCATCATCATCCGCCTTTGCACAACTATGTTGGGATCGGCTTTCAGTCTATCCACATGCAGTTAAATACCAGTACTTCACATGGAGCGACTGCCTATCTGACCTCCACAACCCAGTTAGTACTGGGTAATACGATATCCCTTGATAAGACTGCTAGTCGTAGTTTTGGGTGTAATCCCAAAGGATTAGGCAGAGATGTATATAATAGTATTCAAACACATTTCGCCAGTTATGTTTAAGTCCCGTGTAATAGGGGGAGAGCCCATTGCCATCAACCGGGCGCAAATCCAGACTCCGTGGCTGCTACTGAGAAATCAATTGCTTTAAATTATAAGGATATTGTGTAAAAAAAATAAAGCCGAAACTGCGAGCGGAAGCTAGTGCGTCCATATTTTTTTATATTACTCTTGGGTACTAATTACACAAACAAATATACATATCGATTTCTTACTGACCCCTTAGATAAACTTAAGAATATAAGTCTAGATTATGTTACAGAATATAATTATTAGGTATATCTAATTATTATTTACTTTTGTTACCATATTATTTTTCACTTGACACTTCCCGTGACCCAAGAGCTGGCTTTATCTTAGCCAGAGGCTAAGCTTTGCCATACAACGGGGCAATTCCGCCAGCTTCTTGGGCACATTACCAGTTGACAGTGCTTTTTTTTTTTTTTTTTTTTTTCCGGATGGGAAATCATCAAATGACCCCCCCCACTCTGGGCGGAGCGGAGGGGAGTGTCAGACTTGTACTGACTAAAACCCATCCATGTTCCTTCTTTGCCCTTTATGTTCCAGGGCCACGGTATCTCTTTCGAACAGTCCCGCAGCCCTGGCAGGCATCGGTCCATGCGGACCCCTACTTGATTGCTGACATCTCTTTGAGGCGCGCGTGGAACACGAACGCGCCGTCGACACGGCCTGTAGTCATAAGACGGCCGGACGGCGAGCTAGCCCATAACTCGCCGTCCACAGGCCAGCGCCTACGGTGGTCGGAAGCCACCACGTGACCCCCGACGCCCAGGGCGTCTCCCGCGGCGGCTGGGACGTGAGGTTCTTAGTTGACAGTGCTAAGAGGGAGTTTTTGATGTCATTTTATAGTTTATTCGACTTCTTATTCTGTATAGAAATACAAACATAATTACTACATATAGCTTATGTACAAAGGCGAGCTTAGCCCAGAATTGGGTTTTCTTACAGCAAACCTTACTTGGAATGTGAGATTTGTAAAAGAGGATATACTTATGTGCAAAATAGTACATTAAAAACTTAACTTAAATTATTGTTAGGTTTATTATAAATAGCTTTTTATATTAATTCGATTAAAGATGTATTCACTAAATAAAAAGTCGTAAGCATACTAGGTTGATTTTATCGATAAACTAAAATGTTCATCGCCTTTTAAGAGAGAAGAAGGTCGCAGTTAGATTTAAAACGTGATGACGTTTTTTCGGTCTAAGTTGGGTATGCTGGCCACTTGAGAACACATGAAAGAACAGCACGCCAAAGCTCTGGAAAACCACCCTAAAAAGCCATCGAATGTAGTCGCTGTGGCCGAAAACGGCTAGATGGCACCATCATCATTAAATAAATTATTAACTTCGAGAAGTATGAAACTAATTTAAATTTTCACGAGTCCACCACCAAATACCAAATTAACATAAAGGGCGTTTCAAATTTTCCATTGCAAATATTCATATTAATTTGACTTTGGTTGTGTTTTCAATCAATGACCAACTTGATATCTAATTTAATTAGTGAGAGTGAAATAAATAGTCAGCGATGGAAAACATTTTACACGTTTACTTTTATCTAAAACATTTTATCGATAAAATAGTCGCTTCTCGATTCTTTAGCAATTGTCAGTTCCAGTATGCTACGAAATTAAAACAACACTATCTTGGAAAAACAAGCCAGAAACGTCAAAAGATAAGCTTAAAAAAAACGCGTCCGATTGACGGCAATAGGATCGCCCCCTTTTACATGGAACTTAAACATAACTGCCTAAATGTAAGTTTACTATGGTACTCTCTCTGTGTTACCATATGGGGTAATAGAGGCATAATGTCATGTTAAGTTTAATACAAAAAAGGCGTATATACACTTACATTTCCCATTAACATAAATACACCTTTTCGATCTCTGAGGACCTGCAGCCGACAAGGCAACAAGTGCCAAAACACACAGAGCAACTAAAACCTTCATGATGACTAAAATACTTTTTATTGCTCAAGAAACACGGGCTATTAGCCTGAGCTATATTATCGTACTGCCCGGCTAGACTAAATAGGTCGTCTTATATAGCTCCGATGACCATACAGTTTATAAACAAATTTATAATTGCTTTGCCTCGCAAAAACCGGTACGATAAGTACATATTAATTAGTTATCTAAGTTAAGATAATATATTTTATATGCCTTTTTTACATAGGTATAATACATACTACATAGTTACCAATAAGATTAATAAGAAAATGTGATTATTTTATCAATTAATGTTACCTCCAATCGCCTGAAACACAGGATTACCTAGTTCAGGCACAAATCATGGGTGAACTAGACATAGATTTAAGAAAAACTGTAAAAGTTGTACTTTATATTTTTGAATAAATTTATTTATTTTATTTATATGTACATAATACTAGCTGACCCGGCAAACGTTGTTTTGCCATATAGAAATTAAAAAAATGTCTAATAATTAAAGAAAAATGTTAAGGGTGGACAACCCTTATCACTAAGGGGTATGAAAAATAGATGTTGGCCGATTATCAGACCTACTCAATATGCTCACAAAATTTCATGAGAATCGGTCAAGCCGTTTCGGAGGAGTACGGGAACGAACATTGTGACACGAGAATTTTATATATAAAGATGATAAGATCTCATGACGTAACATTTATTTTCAGATGATTCTTTTATGTACCTATCTATTTAGTTAGGTTTAAATAAGTTGATGGACAATGGCAATATTGTACTGAATTTTACAGAGATGTGACGTACTTCAAACAAACAACGCAGCCTATTGAAGTCCACAGCTGGGCATAGGGCTTTCGCCACAACATCCAGCAACAATGGAATATGTGTGTAGATAGGAGGGTTCTTACAGCTTAGGCGGCAGGGCCGAAAGGACCTAAGAAGCCGGTTCCTGCGTGTATAAGAAAGTATGTAGGGGAGAACGAGATAGAATGAGTAATGGTTGATATCGTATTTGGTACCAACTAGATTTTTTATTTTGTAGACTCAAAACGAAAATTCGATGGCACCGACTACTTTTTTTTTTCGTCATGGTTATCATTTTCTTGGTTTTCGGGGTCATTCTTAAACAGAAAAAAAAACTAAAAAAATTCACTTCTCACTTTTTTTCTTCGGCTTCCTCTGACACAATTTTCACCCTGCGCCACTGTTAGGTAGTATTTTAAATGTACAGACGCCAGCAATCTGTTAAATTTCTTTAAAAGATTTTCAAGTTTAAAGCTAAAGGATTACGTTCACGGTTGATTGGGGAAAATTTACAATTTCGGGTAGCCTGTTGTGCTGGCGACTGTACCTAAGCTGTATATAAGTAAGGTATTGAAAAATAACGGTTAAGATATATCATAACCAAACCTGCATCACTACATAGTATAAAACAAAGTCGCTTCCTGCTGACTGTCTGTCCCTATGTATGCTTAGATCTTTAAAACTACGCAACGGATTTTGATGCGGTTTTTTTAATAGATAGAGTGATTCAAGAGGAAGGTTTATATGTATATATTGCACCCGTGCAAAGCTGGGCGGGTCGCTAGTTACGTATAAATGTACATATACATGAACGAAGTAAATAGAAGTATGTTATTATAGTGGGATAATACAGACTAACAGTATCTGTGTTATATATTATATATGGCTTCTGACTTAAAACGGAGTCGTGAATTTATAAATGTACCTACATAATAATGTCTGGAACTATATAAGAGAGACAATATCATTTAAATAATCAGTATATTTACTGAACCTTAGTTGAACCATCTTTAGTTTTGAAGAAATAAAGAGTGAATAATCTGTAACAATGAAGGTTTTAATTGCTCTGTGTGTTTTGACAATCGTTGCTCAGTCTTACGGTGCCCCACAGAACGGTGATTGTTACTATAATGAGGGGGGATTATGTAAGTATGTTTAAATAATAACAACCGCACGGACCAAACTTCAGGTTAAGCCGCGTTTGCCGAGGTTGGTCCGTGGATTGGTGACCACCCATTACGTACCGAGTTTCCTTCGTGCCTCGGAAAGCACGTTAAGCTGTTGGTCCCGATTGTCAATTGTAGACCTTTGATAGTCGTTACAGGTAGTCGGTGGTCCGAATGTCTGACAACCAGTCTTACCACGGGTTATCGTATTACCATCTGGGTTGT
The DNA here is from genome assembly GCA_910589295.1 of Noctua janthe. Classification (NCBI taxonomy): domain Eukaryota; kingdom Metazoa; phylum Arthropoda; class Insecta; order Lepidoptera; family Noctuidae; genus Noctua; species Noctua janthe. The sequence goes on along the minus strand of OU342575.1, from coordinate 13,494,381 downwards.
GAATATCAGCTAGGCAGTCGCTCCATTTAAAGAACTGGTAGTCAGCTCCATCTGGTTAGACTGGAAGCCGACCCCAACATAGTTAGGATAAAGCTAGGCAGATGATGCTTGAAGAATATAGTGGCTCAGTAGTAACGGTTCCGACTTATAAGTTATTACTTACTTCGATCATGGGTTCTAACCCAGGCTGGCGCACTTTTTGTAATTTATTTCATCACTAGTGCTGTCAAAACGATGAAGGAAAACATCGTGAGGAAACCGGCATGTACTAGAACCAATAATTCGAAGACGTGTGACATCTTACCAACCCTTTCTTATCTTTTCAAGTTTATCTAGTGGGTCACTTAGAAACTATATTTGTGTCCTTAGTACCCATACCCACGAGTAAGATAAAAATATGGACGCACTAGCTTCCGCTCGCGGCTTCGCCGGCGTTATTTTTTTACACAATGTCCTCATAATTAAGATAGCTTTTGTGTTATTCTGATGAAGCTATATCACTTTGCCACCAATACGAGGAAATCGATTTCGAAACGTTTTGTATTTCTATACACTGAGTTTAAAAAGTATTTTTTATTTATTTATTTGTGTCCTACATGGTAAAAACATGGTGTTATACAAAAGGCTTAGAGCTAAGAGACGTTGTAGACCTCGTCGGGGCACAGCAAAATTTAGTGGAATTTGTTCAATCTTAAAATTAAAATTAAAATATACTTGAAAACCAAACAATCACATTCGCAATAAAAAAAAAAATACATTTAAAAATAATCAATAAAAATAGACAATATACTTAAAAGTTAAAATTTCAATCGTACAAAGCTAAAAATTAAAATAAAATTATACATGAAAACTTAATAATTACATATAATCCACAAAACACAAAAATATCATAAAATTAACAAGCAAAATAAAACATATAATTCTTATTATTTGGTAAGCAGCTAGCTATTTCTTATTGTGTTGAACTAAATAATCTTCTTGATACATAGGTTTATATTTACTTATCATCTTTCATTCAAGTATTCGTTCACATTATAATAGCTTTTGTTTATTAGGAATAATTTTAATTTATTAATAAAGATGTTGTATTTTTTTATATTTCTTATTTCTTCCGGTAACTTATTATATATTTTAATCGACATAACATAAGTACTCGATGAATGAATTTTTAATCGGGAATTTAGGTACCGTCAACCCAACAAATCATCGACTTTTCTCAGTTTTCTCTGATATAATGTCACTTCGTTTACGATTCCCAGGTCGGGCAAAGTGTTATTGGGTTTATTTATCAGGAATTTCTCAGTAGCAGCTACGGAGTCTGAATTTGGGCCTGGTTGATTGCAATAGGCTCGCCCCCTATTACGTGGGACTTAAACATAACTGGCGAGATGTGGGAATACTATTAGGTATATCTCTGACTAATCCTTCGGGGATTACAGGCGTGATGTTATGTTATCAGTGGCCCAAAACTTCCGACTAGCAGTCTTATCAAGGGATATCTTATTACCCAGTACTAACTGGGTTGTGGAGGTCAGATAGGCAGTCGCTCCATGTAAAATACTGGTATTTAACTGCATATGTATAGACTGGAAGTCGATCCCAACATAGCTGGGAAAAGGCGGATGATGATGGCGATGGTACTGGTTGGTGGTAATGGATAAGGCTGGAAAAATGTCACTTTATGTAGGTCCTCAGGTCTCTCACAATAACCAGGTTCCTTCCTTAATTCTTAACGGTATTTCTAATTGTTACAGGCTACGAGCAATGTGAGGAAGGCACCCACTCTTACACCACCGGCTGTGGCCCTCTGACTCCTGAAGCAAGCTGTGATAACCCCAAACCTGTACCTGATACGGATGGAGATATCTGTGACTACTCTAACTGCTACTGCAACTCTCCAACAGTCAGGGATAAAATCAGCGGAAAATGTGTGAAGCTTGAAGAGTGTCCTCCCAAGAAGAAAGAGTAAAATGTAACGTCTTTTTCTGAGGCTGTTCTGGTGACGAATGTTACAAAGATGCCATATTTTTAATCTAACCTTTTTAATTAAATTGTGTTTGTGATATAAATTGGAGTGTTATTATTTGCTAGCTGACCCGCACAACTTCGTCTGCGATAAGAGGGAGAGAGACCTTAAAATATATGCTATCGCTGATTTTTTTTTTTTGATTTTTTAAGAGGAACGATTCCGTCGTATATGATTGTTGCGTAACTTTAACCGTTTACATAGCGCACGCAACGAAAGCTCTCAAAAGGAATAAAATATCCGCGTTTTTTATTTTGTTTGCAATTCAGAATAAGAATCGCTATAAAATATTCTTATTATGTTTTTTTTCAAATACGCCCTCGACAGCCTTACGTCTTCATCCTCAGACACTCGATGACAGCATAGCCCAGCTAGATCTACAAACAGTTCTAATCGAGGTGCATGAAATGAGCCCAAACATGATATAGCTCCTGTAAACTGTTACGGACCTCTTGCGACTGACATCCATCTCCATCGTCCTCCATCGTCAATACTTCGATGACAGTCATACTACACAGCTAGGTCTAAGGTACTCATCAAAGTGTCAATCAGTTACAATGAAGGTTTTAGTCGCTCTGTGTGTTTTGACAAGCGTTGCTCAGTCTTACGGTGCCCCATATAACGGAGATTGTTACTATGAGGAGGGGGGATTATTTGTTTTTAAATAATATCAGCATGCATGGATCAATCTTCAGGTGAAGCCGCGTAGGTTGGTCCTTGGATAGGCCACTACTCTTTACATACCGAGTTTCCTCCATGCCTCGGAAAGAACGTTAAGCCGGTGGTCTCGGCTGTCATTTGTAGATCGAGAGTCGTTACAGGCAGTCAGGCGCCCGATAGTCTGACAACCAGTATTACCAAGGGGTATCGTAGTACCCAGTAGGTACTAGCTGGCTTGTGGAGGACTGATAGGCAGTCACTCCATATAAAATACTGGTACTCAGCTGCATCCGGTTAGACTGGACAGCCGACCACAAAATAGTTGAGAAAAGGCTAGGCAGATGATGAGTTACCAATATTTTAGGTACCTACATGAAGCTCGTTCTATTTTCTATTTTATACCACCAGTGTTCACCCGTTATCAAATATTCAGACAGTTACCGAAAACCAGTCTCATTGATCTGATTTTCATGAGAATTTTGGTAACATCAGTGTAACGTGCTTTCCAAAGCACAGAAAGTTTTCAAAATCTCCGAAACGGCTAGACCGATTTTGACGAAACTTTTACTGGCATATAGCTGATGTTATAAGGAGTAACTAAGGCTCCTTTAGCGCACGGAAACCGGTCAATGTGGTGACACTTGGGGGAGGCCTATGTCCAGCAGTGGACGTCTTTCGGCTGAAATGATGATGATGATGATGAAGGCTCCTTTTATTAAAAAAAAGAATTAAGTTTCCGTGCAAAAAAAACAAAGGCCTTGAAATTGTTAACAGAATCCGATTCAAATAGGCAAGTAATATTTCTATAATCATTTCAGCTGCATCCGGTTAGACTGGAAGCCGACCCCAATATAGTTGGGAAAAGGCTAGGCAGATGATGATTTCACGCTGACGAAAGTCCGCGGGGCACAGCTAGTTTGTTTTAAAACAATAATAAAAAGTTTGACAAACCACTTTTTCCAGGGGGTTTAGTGTTCCAGTAACTGGATTGTGCAGATAAGATATACAGTTCCTGAAATGCACTGGCTAGGCTAGAAGCTGACCCCAACACAGTTAGGTAATGGCCAGCAGATGATGGTTATAACAGGACATTGAAATACGCAATTTGATTTTAAAATTCATTTAAAAAATATGGCATCTTTGTTACATTCGTCAACAAAACAGCCTCAGAAAAAGACGTTACATTTTACTCTTTCTTCTTGGGAGGACACTCTTCTTCACACATTTTCCGCTGATGGTATCCCTGACTGTTGGAGAGTTGCAGTAACAGTCAGAGTAGTCACAGATATCTCCATCCGTATCAGGTACAGGTTTGGGGTTATCACAGCTTGCTTCAGGAGTCAGAGGGCCACAGCCGGTGGTGTAAGAGTGGGTGCCTTCCTCACATTGCTCTTAGCCTGTAACAATTAGAAACACAGTTAAGAATTGAGGAAGGAACCTGGTTATTGTGAGAGACCTGAGGACCTACATAAAGTAACATTTTATCAGTTATATCCATTACCACCAACCAGTACCATCGCTATCATCATTCGCCTTTTCCCAGCTATGCTGGAATTGGTTTCCAGTCTGTCCATATGCAGTTAAATACCAGTATTGAGAGCAGCGGTAGCCCAGTGGTGGAGACCCCGACTTGCGAGCAGTAAGTCGTGGGTTCGAACCCAGCCAGGCGCATTACTTTGTGTAAGTTATTTCATTACCACTGCTCTCAAAACGGTGAAGGAAAACATCGTGAGGAAACCGGCATGTCCTAGAACCAAAAATTAGAAGACATGTGACATCTACCAACCCGCACTGGGCCCGCTTGGTGGATTATAGCCCATTCCCCTTTCATAGAGAGGAGGCCTGCGTCCCAGCAGTGGGAACATTAATAGGCTCATGCTCATGCTATGCTCATGCTTATGCTTATTTCACATGGAGCGACTGCCTATCTGACCTCCACAACCCAGTTAGTACTGGGTAATAAGATATCCTTTGATAAGACTGCTAGTCGAAGTTCTGGGTCACTGACAACAAAACATCACGCCTGTAATCCCCGAAGGATTAGGCAGAGGTGTACCTAATAGTATTCCTACATTTCGCCAGTTATGTTTAAGTCCCACGATTACGTGGGACTTAAACATAACTGGCGAAATGTTGTGGCCCCCTATTAAGGGGGCGAGCCTATTGCCATCAACCAGGCCTAAATCCAGACTCCGTGGCCGCTACTGAGAAATTCTTGATGGAAAAACCCAATAACACTTTGCCCGTCCTGGGAATCGTAAACAAAGTGACATGCACATGCGTGACATATCAGCGCCAACTGAGAAAAGTCGATGAATTGTTGGATTGACGCTACCTAAATACTTTTTAACTCCACCAATACGAAAGGTTTCAAAATCGATTTCCTCGTATTGGTGGCAAAGTGATATAGCTTCATCAGAATAATACCAAAGCTATCTTAATTATAAGGACATTGAAGCTAGTGCGTCCATATTTTTATTTTACTCGTGGGTATGGCTACTAAGTACACAAATAAAGTTTCTAAGCGACCCTCTAGATAAACTTGAAAAGATATGAAAAATATTATATCTAATTATTATATATTTTTGTTTCTTAACATATTATTTTTCCCCTGAAACCTTGATTTACACATGTTGACCCATAAACTCGGCCGGCACGTGTGATGATGATGACGCCATCAAGCCGATCTCGGCCACAGGGACTGCATTCGATGGCTTTCTAGGGTGGTTGTTTGTCGAGAGCTTTGGTGTATCCAACTTTGGCCGAAAAAGTCCGAGCACAAAGCGGCCATGTCAGAACACCATTGACGACATTGTAAGGTATAGCTGTAGGTGGTCTAGCTTTAAGGTCATCATGTAAGGAGATCTTAACACGACGATAAAGAATCGTACTGTAAACTTGTTGCTTTTTGGAACCAAAACATTTGGGGTATTGACCTCAAAGGTCATTGAAACGGACCAAATGATAAAGCAAGAAAAATACTTTAGAAACTAGTCTCCTTCATTGCGTGTAGATAACAATATTAATTGATTCAGGGGGTCTAAAATGGCAGCTTAGCAGAATTAGATAATAACTAGCGACCCGCCCCGGTTTCGCACGGGTGCAATATATACATATAAACCTTCCTCATGAATGACTCTATATATTAAAAAAACCGCATCAAAATCCGTTGTGTAGTTTTAAAGATCTAAGCTTACATAGGGACAGACAGACGGGAAGCGACTTTGTTTTATGCTATGTAGTGATATTATTCACGTTAAAATTCTTAAAATGGTCACAGACGCAGTAAACACTATGAATAGTCACTTTATGACCATTTTACGAATGGTGACGTAATTCATATTTCCCTATTATAGTTTTGCTAAAGTGGTCATTTTAGGCACTTTTAGTAGCGTCTGTCAGTTCCGAGTAATGCGTAAACAACAGGACAGGCAAGATTTGAAATCGGCGCAAAGGAGACATTGGTAATGGTGCCGATACACCGCCGTGGGTTCGATCCCAAGAAGGCATGATACTTGTTATAATTTATTTCATGACCACTGTTTTCAAGATGGTGAATGAAACATTTGGAATGTCATCATCATCTGCCTAGCCTTTTCCCAACTATGTTGGAGAAATTTTTTCAACATTCGGAATGTCCTAAAACAAAAAAAATTAATATTATGTGACATCTTCCAACCCGCACTGGGCCCGCGTGGTGAATTAGAACCCACTGTTACAGATATGTAGACAAAGTTACTTCCGCATTTATATTATAATCTCAGTATGGTTACGATTCTTCTAAAAATATCATACGCAAACTTGTTTTGTATGTAGGTAATAATATCTAGATAGGTCATATTTTTTTTTTGTTCGTAATTCTGCGAATCGTTTTTGTGTATTAGATAGTTGTAGGGACTACAGGCAGCAATGTGCTAAGGCTGCAAATGGTAATGTGCCCCCGCGCATATGGTTTAGCCGGCAGTCGTTTGCGCCGCGCCGAAACGGTAACTTGTGTAACACTGTATTAACCCTGTTAGCGTGAATATCGAATAGACTGGTTTTACGGACTTGTGCATTTTATTTACTCTCCTTACTACAACCACGTCGCTAATAAGATCACGTCGGGGTCACCAATGTTGAGGTCGCTTGGGTGGTTGTAGTAAGGACAATAGTTTATTTTAATTTTTGTGTACAACGTTGATGACTATTTACATTACCTACTCTACAAATTAAAAATAATTCTCATGAATAACTTGGCAGCATGCCTGTAAACCTCAAAGGTCTACACAGAGGTGTAGCTCCGTAGAAAACCCAGATTCCATCGTCTGTACTCCCAAAAAGTTGCATTTTTAAGCAAAATTAGCTTGCAATTTCCCATTGGTCACAGGAAACTGGACACAGGCCTCCTATGAGAGGAAATGGTCTATCCACCACGCGGGCCCAGTGCGGGTTCATATATCACACGTCTTCGAATTATTGGTTCTAAGACATGCCTCACGATGTTTTCCTTCATCGTTTAGACAGCAGTAAAAATTCGAAGACATGTGACATCTAGCAACCCGCACTGGGCCCGCGTGGTGGATTATAGCCCATTCCCTCCCATAGAGAGGAGGTCTGCGTCCCAGCAGTCGGAACATTAATAGGCTGATTATGCTGTGCTTATGCTAATGCGCCTGCCTGGGTTCGAACCCATGATCTATAACTTATAAGTCGGAACCGTTACGACTGAGCCACTATATTCTTCAAGCATCATCTGCCTAGCTTTTTCCTAACTATGTTGGGTTGGCTTCCAGTCTAACCAGATGGAGCTGACTACCATGATTTTTAAATGGAGCGACTGCCCAGCTGACCTCCACAACCCAGATGGTAATACGATAACCCTTGGTAAGACTGGTTGTCAGACATTCGGAGCACTGACTACCTGTAACGACTGTCAAAGATCTACAATTGACAGTTGGGACCAACAGCTTAACGTGCTTCCCGAGGCACGGAGAAAACTCGGTACGTAACCACGGACCAACCTAGACAAACGCGGCTTAACCTGAAGATTGGTCCGTGCGGTTGTTATTATTTAAACATACTTACATAATCCCCGCTCGTTATAGTAACAATCTCCGTTTTGTGGGGCACCGTAAGACTGAGCAACGATTAAGCAAGCTGGATGTTGTGGCCAGAGCCTTATGTCCAGCTGTGGGCTTCAATAGGCTGCGTTGTTTGTTAGAAGTACGTCACATCTCTCTAAAATTCAGTACAATATTGCCATTGTCCATCAAGTTATTTAAACCTAACTAAATAAAGGAATCATCTGAAAATAACTGTTATGTCATGAGACCTTATCATATTATGTACATATGTACTTATCATACCGGTTTTTGCTAGGCAAAGCAATTATGTATTTGTTTATAAACTGTATGGTCATCGGAGCTATATAAGACGACCTATTTAGTCTAGCCGGGCAGTACGATAATATAGCTCAGGCTAATAGCCCGTGTTTCTTGAGCAATAAAAAGTATTTTAGTTATCATGAAGGTTTTAGTTGCTCTATGTGTTTTGGCGCTTGTGGCCTTGTCGGCTGCTGGTCCTCAGAGATCGAAAAGGTGTATCTACGTTGAGGGGAAATGTAAGTGTAGTATTTATTTATAATACCACAGCTATCGGCCAACAAATAACATAACTAAAAGAAACTCGCATGCAAAATAGTTTATAAGAACCAAGAGCGAGTGTAGCGAGCTCGGGACTTGTGGCGACTCGCTTCCTTTAAACCCTGCAAACAGAAACAGGAGCCTAGCCCAGGAGCTACGTCGACTATACCATATCTACAATCTAGTGGTTAATAAGGTTGTTTTAGTTTTTTTTTGTGTCCTTGAATTATTTATTAATTGAATTATCACACTGATTCTATTGAACAACTAGTAACTCAAATTTGTATTTTCAAGTTGCCGTTTTAAACATTTGTATCGCTCACGGTTCCACGCCTTAATATACACCTTTTTATATTAAACATAACATAACATTATGCCTCTATTTCCCCAAATGGTAACACAAAGAGTGTACCATAGTAAACTTACATTTAGGCAGTTATGTTTAAGTTCCGTGTAAAATGGGGCGATCCTATTGCCGTCAACCGGACGCGTTTTTTTTTTAAACTTATCTTTTGACGTGTCTGGCTTGTTTTTCCAAGATAGTGTTGTATTAATTTCGTAGGAAACTGGAACTGTCAATTACTAAAAAATCGAGCAGCGACTATTCTATAAAAAAAAAATGTTTTATATAAATGTAAACTTGTAAAATGTTATCCAACGCTGACTATTTATTTCACTATCACTAATTAAATTAGGTATCAAGTTAGTCATTGATTGAAAACAATCACAACCAAAGCTAAATTAATGTGAATATTTGGGATGGAAAATTTGAAATGCGCTTGGGTGGTCACGTATGGTATGTATGGATAGACTGGAAGCCGATCCCAACATAGCTGGGAAAAGGTGGATGATGATGATGCTGGTGCTGGTTGATGGTAATGGATATGGCTGGTAAAATGTCACTTTATGTAGGTCCTCAGGTCTCTCACAATAACCAAGTTCCTTCCTCAATTCTTAACGCATTTCTAAATGTTACAGGTTTCAAGGAATGTGAGGCAGGCACCTACTCTTACGGCACTGGCTGTGGCCATCTGACTCCTGAAGCAAGCTGTGACAACCCCAGCCCTGTAGCTGACACACGAGGAAACGTCTGTGACTTTTCTGCTTGCTACTGCATCCCTCCAACCGTCAGGGATTCCGTCAGCAGAAAATGTGTGAAGCTTGAAGAGTGTCCTCCCAAGAAAGAGTAAACCGTAACGTCTTTTTCTGAGGCTGTTCTGTTAACGAATATAACAAAGATGCCATAGTTTTAATCTAAGTTTTGAAATTAAATTGCGTTTGTGATAAAAATTTGAGTCTGTTATTATTTATTTCCATAAAATCAAAAAATCAAAATCAAAGCATTTATTTCAAGTAGGCCAGTTACAAGCACTTTTGAATTGTCGAAACAAAGGCAACAGTAAAATATAGCTACAGTCCCAGTCACAAGGCACAAAAACTGTGAAAGTACTGTAGTTGCCCATTCCCTAACGTAGATCTCTATGGCGAAGAATGGGCAAGAAACTCCATGGACACTCTTTTAAATCAGAATACTTTAACAAAACCTTGGTTTCATCATTCATTTTGAGATGGTACATTATGTGAGAACGATGCAGCAAGATGTGTACGTTAAAAGTGTCCATAGTAAAAACAATTCAAAAATAAAATAATTAATTCAAATAAACCGTGGCAAATGACCAGAGATGACCAGTCACAACTGACAGCGCCCGTTCACGAACATGACGCATGTATCATCACCATTCAACTCAACCATTTTGAAGGGAACTAAATGATCCGACACACGTGCCACCATCAGCGAGACATTTGAGTGAGCATGACATACTCCTAACCGCCAGGGCACATTCAAGTCAAGAAAAGACGCAGGTTTCCAGCGAATGACAGCTTTCTAGTACATAGTACTCACACAATATGGGCTAGGCGGCTATATAATACAAAAGAGATTGAATCTATACAATGCAAAGATAGTTATACAATCTTCAGCAGCTCCAACAATACTATTAAATACTATCAATTTAGGCGCCCCTGTTCTTGTGGAGCAGGACCGGCATTGAGCCAAGCATTTTTATCAGTGATATAATCGTCCAACTTGTAATATGCTTTCTTACATAGTGTGCGTTTAATGCATGTTTTAAATTTCGTTTCATTCAGTTCAAGAATACTTTGTGGAATTTTATTATAGCATCTCAAACAGTACCCCATGAAAGATGAGTCTACTTTAGCCAGTCTGAAGCCTGGCTGAACTAATTGGTCTCTATTTCTAGTACTGTAACTGTGTCTGTCACCTCTTTTATTAAAAAGATGTAGATTTTTTCTTACATACATTATGTTTTCGTAGATGTATTGACAATGTAGCGTCATGATGTTAATTTCCTTAAACAGTTCCCTTAGAGAATCGCGCCTACGAAGATTATATATGGCTCTGATGGCTTTTGCAGAATAAATATAGACTCAATGTCTGCAGCACGTCCCCACATTAAAATGCCATAAGACATAATACTATGAAAGTAACTAAAATAGACCAGTCTAGCGGTATCTACATCAGTAAATTGACGGATTTTTCTTATAGCATACGCTGCTGAACTTAGCCGCCCCGCAAGAGATGTTAAATGAGAACCCCATTGTAGCCTTGAATCAAGCGTAATCCCCAGGAAAACCGTTTTATCTACAAATTCAAGTTTCTCTTTATTCAATACTATATCACAATCGCTACTTTTAACATTCGGTAAAGCAAATCTTACGCATTTCGTTTTTTTTTTCATTTAACACTAAATTGTTTGCTGTGAACCAATTATGGACCTGAAGTAGGGCATTATTCACGTCATCTAGATTTTGGGCCCGTCTATTTATCTTAAAAATTAGGGAAGTGTCATCAGCGAATAACACCATATTTTGAGGTTGGTTTTTCAATAAATAGGGGAGATCATTTATATATACTAGAAAGAGGAAAGGACCCAATATTGAGCCTTGCGGTACCCCCATTTTTACTTTTAAACCATGTGAATTAACACCATTTATTTGCACATGTTGTTGTCTATCACTCAAATACGATTTTACCAAACTAAGTGCAAGTTTCCCTAGTCCGTAATGCTCAAGTTTCAAAAGTAATGTGTCGTGATTTACGCAATCAAATGCTTTGGAGAGGTCACAAAATATTTCAATGGCGTCTTGGGACTCTTCCCACGCAGTAAATATGTGCTTTAATAAGGTTACACCGGCGTCAGTTGTACAACGTCCCTTGGTGAAACCATACTGTTGATCGTGTAAGATTCTGTTGGTGTTAAAATGATTGAGCATTTGATTTAGCATTGCCTTTTCAAACACCTTGCTAAAAACTGGCAACACGGATACAGGTCTATAATTATTTGTATCTTTACTATCTCCGGATTTAAACAGAGGTATGACTTTACTGTATTTCATTAAGTCTGGGAAAACTCCTTGATCTACACACAAATTAAAAATTAAAGCTAAGTATGGTGCTATAGTCTCAACTATGGATGTACAAACTTTGATAGCCATTCCCCAAAGATCTTCGGTCAGTTTGACTTTTATTTGCCGGAAAGCTTTAATAACTATCATAGGGTTTATGTGTTTAAATTTAAATTCAGCCGGGCAGTCAGACACATTCACCTTTAATAAACCAATTGAGACTTCAGGAGAGGAATTAAGAGCCTCCGTAGTTTGAAACGGTATATCGGTAAAGAAATTTACAAACTTATGAGCTACTTCCTGATTAGAGCTTTTAGGACCACATGCTGTATCTAATGTGTAGCTAGTGTTACGTATTTTCTTCCTGTTAGTCTCGTTATTTATGACTTTCCAAACTGTCTTAATTTTGTTTTCTGCTGTTTTGATCTTGTTGCTAATGTGCAAGGTTTTGGCAACCTTGCATGTATTTCTAAAATTTTTTGAATACTAAGCAACATAGTTGTTAAAAGTTTCAGAGTTTATATAAAGCTTAAGGCCATAAAGCTCAAATAGTCTTTCCCTACTTTTTCTGATACCTCTAGTTGCCCAATCACTAAATATAAATTTAGGGCAAATACATTTTGTCTTCTTTTCAAAAGTTTTGTTAAATTCAGTGTGAACTATTGAAAAGAAATTATCATACAATTGATTTATATTAATATCGTCCATATGATGGCTCATTACACTTAACTTGTTCTGTAGGGAAATATTATACCTCTTTAAATTATTGGTAGTTATAGGTCTAAATTGAATCTGAACTTTTTGCAATGGTATGTTACACCTAAAAATTACAGTTTGTCCGCTATGGTCAGACGGCAAACAATTTACTATGGCTTTATCTAAGTAATCACAATTGCAGAAAACATTATCTATACAAGTAGCAGAAGATGAAGTGACTCTCGTAGATTCAATAAAAATGTTAGTCAAGTCAAATGACTTGAAAAGATTTAATAATCGACTGCTATTAGAATTTTCTTCTAAAATCACCACAAATAATTATAGGTTTATCACTGGCTGCAAGTTTTGCCAGGACATCTTCCATTATTGATTCAAATAAGGAAAAGTTTTGATAGTTTGGGGGTCTGTACACACACACAATTACATGCTTATCTAGCTCAACACAAGACAGTTCGAAGCAATGTTCCGCCGAGAGACCTACTATGTCATTACGTTGCTTATATTTAACACAATTTTTCAATAATATTAGGGAACCTCCACGCAGCATAGATTTACGGTTAAAACAGCTACCCACCGCATAGTTCTCATAATTAATAAGCATTTGGTAATCCTTTAGCCAATGTTCAGTAAAACAAATAATATCAAACATACTTCTTTCTAAAAATAATTCAATTTCTAATAATTTGGTGGAATAATTTTAAGGTGTTCTGCTGAGGCCCTTTTTTAATATTTAAATGAGTGCAAGAAGGTACCTTGATGTTGGTAGGTTTAACAAAATTGTTAATGGTACCTTCTCTTGTCGCACTTCCTAGTTTAAATTAATATTAATATCTGGAGTGAGAACCGAGACTCCCGTGCCATCACCAGACAATAAAATCCTATTACTAATATACCCTAATTGAGAATTTTCCATGGTGACACATGGATCCTCCTCAGTACAATTTTTGTAAACATTTATAGCACTAATGCTATATTTATTTAACCATAACCTGTATGGACCAGCCCTACGGCCTATGTTTTATATATATCCTGATATCAACATCATCTGCTAGCCTTTTCCCAACTCTGTTGGGGTCGGCTTCTAGCTTAGCCTGTCCATTTTAGGGTTATCTGCACAATTCAGTTACTGGGTATCCTCCCCCCCCCCTTCCCTGGAAAGACTGTCAGACTTTTTGTTATTGTTTTAAATAACCAATTAAGTTGTTTGTGTTGTTGAAGTTTACCCGACTACGGCGAAGCTAAAAGGAAGGTTATAATTTTGACCGGTATGTATGTTCATCAGTTCCCTCATAAGTTCTGAACTCTGTATCATATCATAAGCTGTGGTCGTACGCCGCTTTGCCCTAATTTATATGGAGTGACTGCCTATCAGTCCTCCACATGCCAGCTAGTACCTACTGGGTACTATATCGATATCCCTTAGTAATCTAGTCGGGCGCCTGACTACGTGTAACGACTGTCAAAGACCTACAAATGACAGCCGAGACCAATGGCATAACGTGCTTTCCAAGGCACAGAGGAAACTCGGTATGTAATGAGTGGTGGCCTATACACGGACTAACCTAAGCAAGCGCTGCTTAACTGAAAGATCGATCCCAGCGGCTTAATTGTTAAGCCACGAGCTAGTATTCCCTAGTATCCATATTAATACGGTGAAATTATGAATGTCAAAGTTAACATCTCTGTTGTATAAGTAACGCCGTCTGTCTGTGTGTAGTTTTCGTTCCACGCAGGTAGGTCTGGGTCAGGTGGCATACCATGACGTCTTAGTAACTCTCCGAGGTCGACCGCGGCGAGGGTGGTGTGGCGATCTGATCATGTTCGCGGGGCAAGCGTGGCCAGAAATTGCACAGAACAGAGGGTTTGGGGGGAGAAAGGGGGAGGCCTCTGCCCAGCAGTGGGACACGATGTAGGCTATCAAAAAACAAAAAGTAACCCTCCTGGTCTTTAGATAAATACACTATAAGTATTAAGTAGTCAAAAAAATAGGTGAAATCGGAAGGTGCCAAGTCGCGCGCACTCGTGTGTTTCACACTCGCCAGTTGACGAATAAGTCGTTAAAGGACCACAGACAGAACCCATTTCTACCATTTTAAGTATTGTTGCCTGTTCGTCTGCAGTCTGTGTGTCTACGGGTAGGTATGTCTTTTATTATAACTAGAAAACTAGTTATAATAATGTTAGGTATGTCTTTTGTTATAGCATCACGTGTAAATTATAAAACCAATGTGGTTAGATTCAATGCACAAATATTGTGCTTATGTAGTTGTAGATCTAGATGGGCTATGGCAGTCGTCGAGTGTCTGAGGATGAAGACGTAAGGCTGTGGAGGGCAGCCCTTATTTGGAAAAACACAATAAGAATATTTTAGCGATTCTTATTCTGTATTGCAAATAAAATAAAAAATGCGGAAATTTTATTCCTTTTGAGAGCTTTCGTTGCGTGCGCTACGTAAACGGTTAATGTTGCGCAACAATCATGTACCACGGAATCGTTCCTCTTAAAAAGTTCTAAAAAAAATCTGGGATAGCATATATTTTAAGGTCTCTCTCCCTCTTATCGCAGACGAAGTTGTGCGGGTCAGCTAGTAAATAATAACACTCCAATTTATATCACAAACGCAATGTAATTAAAAAGTTAGATTAAAAATATGGCATCTTTGTTACATTCGTCATCTGAACAGCCTCAGAAAAAGACGTTACATTTTACTCTTTCTTCTTGGGAGGACACTCTTCAAGCTTCACACATTTTCCGCTGACGGTATCCCTGACGGTTGGAGGGTTGCAGTAGCAAGCAGAGAAGTCACAAATTTGTCCTCGTGTGTCAAGCACTGGGTTGGGGTTGCCACAGGTTGCTTCAGGAGTCATGTAGTCACAGCCGATGGTGTAAGAGTGGGTACCTTCCTCACATAGCTCGAAGCCTGTAACAATTAGAAATACCGTTAAGAATTGAGGAAGGAACCTGGTTATTGTGAGAGACCCGAGGACCTACATACAGTGACATTTTACCAGCCATATCCCTTACCACCAACCAGTACAGTTTTGGCCACTGACTGTATAACATTCAGCTTGTAATCCTCGAAGGATTAGGCCCACGTTTCGCTAGTTATGTTTAAGTCTCATGTAATAGGGGGCGAGCCTATTGCCATCAACCAGGCCCAAATCCAGACTCCTTGGCTGCTACTGAGAAATTCCTGATGAAAAAACCCAATAACACTTTGCCCGACCTGGGAATCGAACACAGGACCTCATGCTCGTCAGTCACACTAGCGACCACTCGACCAACGAGGCAGGGTAAACAAATTGACATTATATCAGCAAACACCATTGACGTCAATGTAAGGTATTGCTGTAGGTGGTCTAGATTTAAGGTCATCACGTCAGGAGACCTTAACACGACGATAAAGAATCGTAATATAAACATGTTTTTTTCGGAACCAAAATATTCGGGTCGGTCATTGCAACGGCCTAAAAGATAAAGCAATAAAAATACTTTAGGAACTATAACCCATTTTAATGAAACTTTAAACACATAAGCAGGATACATAAGCCTAAAAAGTTATCAGAGAACATTTTCGAAAAATAGTGTTACAGCTAAATTAGACCCATCTAAAAACAGAAATTTTCAATTATCTTTTTTTTTTTAAAAAGACATTTAGAAAAGTTCTCTGTCAATTTTTTAAACTTATGTATCTTGCTTCTTAGTATAAAGTTTCATTAACATCGGTTCAGTCATTTCGAAAAAGAAGGACTTGAAAGTTTGTATGAAATGACGTATGTCGTTAACGCTCTTATGGCACTTTTAGTCGTCTCCTGTTATGTGCTAGCAACGGGATAGGCACGTTTTGAAATCAGTACTAAGAAGCAGGCATCAGTAATGGTTCCGACCCACGGTCTGGGTTCGATCCCATCATGATACTTCGTGTAATTAATTTCATGACAACTGTTTTCAAGATTGTGAATTGTTTTATTCACAATCTTGAAAACTTTGGAATGTCCTAAAACAAAGAATTGAAGATATCGTGTGACATCTACCCCAACCCGCACTGGGCCCGCGTGGCGAGTAAGAACTCACTGTTACAGATATATAGACAAAGTTACTTCCGCATTTATAACATTATCTCAGTATGGTTACGATTCTCCTAAAAATATCATACGTAAACTTGTTTTCGTTTTATATGTAGGTATTAACCTCTAGATAAATCATGTTTATTTTTGTCATTCCGCGAATCGTTTTTGTGTGTATGATAGTTCATTTTATTTTTTTGAACAACGTTGATAACTATTTATATTATCTACTCTATAAATTCAAAATAATTATTAATAAATTAATAATTTTGCTTTTTTTATGATTGTTTTTAATCTATGACTAATTTGATGCCTAATTTATTTAATGAAATCAATAGTCAGCGATGGAAAAAATTTTACACGTATACTTTTATAAGCAACATTTTATCGATAAAATAGTCGCTTCTCTAGCAATTTGATAGTTGCAGTAATGAAATTAAAACAACAATATCTTAGAAAAACAAGCCAGAAAAACGTACGCAGTTGATGGCAACAGGTTCTCCCATTTTACATGCAACTTAAACATAACTATTTAAATGTGAGATTACCAAGGTACAGTCGCCAGCACATCAAGTTCCCACAAACTGTCAAATTTTCTCATTCGATTTTGAACTTAACCATCAACATTTTATGGCTTAAAATCGTTTGGAGTTTGGCAGTTTGTGGTACCTTGACGCGCTGGGGACTGTACACTCTCTGTCTGTCTCACTCTCTGTCTGTCTCACTCTCTGTCTGAAATAGAGCCATGATGTTATTTTATGTAATGTTAAAGTTAAAAATGAGAATCAGAGGCGTTTTATACACTTACATCTTCCCTCGATGTAGATACATCTTTTCGATCTCTGAGGACCTGCAGCCGACAAGGCAACAAGCGCCAAAACACACAGAGCAACTAAAACCTTCATGATGACTACTTTTTATTGCTCAAGAAACACGGGCTATAAGCCTGAGCTATATTATCGCACTGCCCGGCTAGACTAAATAGGTCGTCTTATATACCTCCGATGACCATACACTTTATAAACAAATACATAATTGCTTTGCTTGGCAAAACTTGGTATGTACATAATATGATAAGATCTTATGACATAACATTTATTTTTAGATGATTCTTTTATGTACCTATCTACAGGGTGTAAACGGACTCTTCACGAAACCGTCAACCAAGCATTATGTACATCAAACTAAGTAACATTTTTCAAAAAAAATTGCTGGGAAACGCCTTTTTTTTTGGGGTGAAAAATCACGTTTGACGGTAGGACTCAATATAACCCATTCAAAACATTGTGCTGCTGGATAGATTGAATAGTACGGGGTTCGTGGAGGTGCTTAAAGTAAATCTTACATTAAAAACATGTATTTTAAAAAAAACTTGTAAAAAAGTTGGAACTTAGAACCCCAATATCTCCGTAACTAGATTGTTCCCAGGGATGGTCTAGAACAAAAAAATGATCGCAATGACGGGGAGATCAAGTGCCTTTCGGCTTCGTTAAGGGTCTATTTACACCCTTTATTTATTTAAGTTTAAATAGGATCAAAGTTTATTTGGGGTTGGCACGCATTTTCTTATTCATCCTTACTACTCGATTAGTAATCATTTCAGTAGTTACTAGCCATCTATTGTTTCTCTACTTTACGTCTTTCCCTACTCTTACAGCTATCCACATTTATACTCAAAGGTAAAACCGACTCGTAAAGCGGTATAAGAAGAATAACTCTCGGATGAAACCTAATGAGTACCTAACTAAAAATACTTGGAAGAAATCAAAGATAAAATAGTAAGACAGGGAAAACCAAAGGTAAAAAACTAGCTTCTAAATGATAATTTACACAAAAGTGAGGACAATCAAAATCGAGTTTTACTAGGTTGACAGCACCGTAAATTAAACAGCTGTCAAAAAAGGCGCGGTCAGATGTCAAATTTTAATGTTAAAGTGCTGCATTTTTTGTTTGGCGCGTGGCTTTTAGTGGAACTATTGCCGCCATCTTGTTTTCAACACAATTTCTACAGTTAATTTCTCAACCAACAACGTTCTCCTGACAACGTCATTCAAACACCAAAATAATCATGCTAGTTGTTAGTTTAACACAAAACATTTACGTTATATTACGAATTATTATTACAGCTTAAACTTACATTTTCCCGAAATATACACACAATCTCTTGAGTGAGGCGTACTAGATGACAAAGCGACGATCGCCAAAACACACAGAGCTACTAAAACTTCATGGCGACAGGTTTTTTTTTATCTCAACAAACACGAGTAATGTTATTGAACTATTTTGTTCCTCTGCCCGACCTGACTAAATAGGTCGCCTTTATCACTTCATGATCATCATAGTATAAAACAAAGTCGCTTCCCGCTGTCCGTCTGTCCCTATGTATGCTTAGATTTTAAACTACGCAACGGATTTTGATGCGGTTTTCAGTAATAGATAGAGTGAGGAAGGTTCATATATGTCACCGTTAAATTGTAAAACCTTTAGATTATAATCTATCTAGCGAGATTGTAAACCGTCGAAATATTGTGAACCGTAGCATACTGATTACAATTTAACTCTTTATTTTTCGGTAGATTATAATCGACCGGCTCAATAAATTGTAAACATTATCAAATGAGATCACATAAGTTCACACGCATAAAAAATATAAAAACAGGGAAAATGTATGTAACTTAGACTACGTTTGGTGACTAACACTAACTTATTTAGCATTCACACTGCACTTCTTTGGTTAATCACAGATTAATTTTACTGCCACAACAATTTTATATAACTAATTCTAAAGCTTTGAGTTATTTTGAACTAGAAATCAATTTACAATCACCAAAACATTTAACAAATAAATAAGGCAGCGCGGGGCACATGACGTTCAACCAATCAGCGCGCGAGGTGCGTTCCGTCGCATCGCATGCCATTTCACAATTTGAAGGTTTGACTTCGATAAATTATAATCTACCAAAAAGTAATCCGTTAAATTGTAAACAGTATGTCACGGTTCACAATCTTTCGACAGATTACAATCTCGTGAGATAGATTATAATCTAACGGTTTTTACAATTTTACGGTGACATATATTTTGCACCCGTGCGAAGCCGGGGCGGGGCGCTAGTAATATATAGTTCCGTCAATAATGTTCTTAATAATTAAATATTTACACCGAGAATCGTGTTAACCGGTATGCTAACAACGTACGGTCGCCATTTTTAATTCCTTTTTTTTCGTAAAGGTTTTATGGTGTGCAGACAATTCTATTGTGTGAGGAGCTCGTGGCTAAATAATAACAGACGCTCGGATCGATCTTTAGGTTAAGCCGCGCTTGCCTAGGTTGGTCTGTGGATGGGTGAACACCCATTACATACCGAGTTTCCTCCGTGCCTAGGAAAGTACGTTAAGCCGTTGGTCCCGGGTGTCATTTATAGATCTTTAACAGTCGTTAGGTAGTCAGTGGCCCAAAAAGTCTGACAACCAGTCTTACCAAGGGGTATCGTATTATCCAGTACTAACTGGGTTGTGGAGGTCAGATAGGCAGTCGCTCCATGTAAAATACTGGTATTCAGCTGCATCCGGTTAGACTGGAATCCTACCCCAACATAGTTGGGAAAAGGCTAGGCAGATGATGAGACAATTCTATTGTGTGCCAGCGGGATATTTGATAGCTGTGGTAATGAAATAAATCCTATTATTTTAGTGTTGGCAAGAGATGGAACTAGGCGTCCTGTACAGCTCCGTCTCTTTCCCCACACAAAGTAATACTACTGCTAAACATGGTGGTCAGGCCCTGCAAGCAGTACGGGTACAAATCGCATAAAAAGGTTGTAATTTTTTTACATTTAATCGGCATTGTTTTTTTTTCTATTGTAAACACATAGGTTCAGGTTATGGTTATAAAATGCATTAAAATAAAAAAGGTTATCTTATGGGTTTACGGGACTAGTCAAAGCTGAAAATATGGGATATGAACAGCAATATATTTTTTACAGATCCCCATCTAAGGGGACAAAATGTGATTTGACCCAATTTTCTTACTTGAAACGACATAGTTGTTGTTTTGTTTTTAAAAAGAGTGAGCGAAGAGTTTTGTAATTTTATTTTCGAAATTTTTTTCGATAAATCAATATTTTAATAGAAATGAAAAATACTAGGTAGATAGGTTTTTTCATACTATGAAAATACCTAGCGTTTTTTCATACTATGAAAATACCTAGCGTTTTTTTTGTAAAAAATGACCATGGCATATACTATCAAAAATTAAAATAAATCTAGTCAGCAGTAAAAACTTTGCAAGAATAGAAAACAAATAAAAGAGTAGTACTTCAATAGTAGGTAGGTACTTTAAATCAAATATCCAGACCTGGCAAGCAATAAAATTGTCTGCACACCATAAAAGCTTTACAAAAAAAAGGAAATCTAAAATGGCGACCGTACGTTGTTAGCATACCGGTTAATTGAGAACATTATTAATGGAATAGCAATTAAATATTTAATGAGAACATTATTGACGGAACTTTATAAAGGTGAACTATTTAGACAGGTCGGGCAGTGGAACAAAATAGTTCAATAACATTATTCGTGTTTGTTGAGATAAAAAAAAACCTGTCGCCATGAAGTTTTTAGTCGCTCTGTGTGTTTTGGCGATCGTCGCTTCGTCGTCTAGTACTCCTCAAACAAGAGGTTGTCAGTATATTTTGGGAAAATATAAGTTTAAGTTTCAATACTAATTCGTGATATAACGTAATTGTTTTGTTTTAAACTATAGTGCAGCATGTGTCTCTCTCTGATATTGTCAGGAGAACGCTGTTGGTTGAGAAATTAACTGTAGATACTGTGTTGAAAACAAGATGGCGGCGATAGTTCCGATAAAAGCCATGCGCCAATGCGGATTTATGTGCGTATTGTATAATTATCACTTGCTTCGCTGAAGGAAAACATCGTGAGGAAACCAGCATGCCTGAGAGATATTTCTCGACGGCACGTAAAGCCAAGTCAGAGGCCCATGGATGGCATAAAAAGTCCACCAATCCACATTTTCCCAGCAGTGTGAACTTTATAAACTGACTTTTCTTAAGATTACATAACATAACAAAACTTCACGCCTGTAATCCCCGAAGGGTTAGGCAGAGGTGTACCTAATAGCAGACCCACATTTCGCCAGTTATGTCTTGTCCCATGTAATAGGGGATAGATTATTTATTATTAAACTATATTTATCAACATCGTCATATAAAAGATGACGGTCATTAGAAGCCCGCTATTTTGTATACTAAATGATTATAAATATAATCTTTATTAACTTTAAAATGGTTTCCGTAGTGTAATTTATTTATTTATTTATTTTATTTGGCTCTTCAACAATGAGTACACTATTACATATAATAAAATAAAACATTACAAACTTAAGTCTAAGTGAATTATTTAAAGAATTACTTAAAGAAGAGCACTACATGCACTATATTATGCGCCTAAATATCTAATTACTAATTAAACAATGAAAAAAAAAAGAAGAACTGATTAAAAATACAAATAAAAAAAATAAAAAAAAAACAAAAACAACGTCAGTCTTAACTAACGTAATACTATTACGTAAGTTAAGGAAGGTAAGGTAAGCCAAACAGAATTAAACTTAAACTTAATCTTAATTATTTTTCTAATTACATTTAAACAGTTTCTTGAGAGTAGGCACAGATGTATGACATAAGTCGATGTCTTCATCATGTTCCTTGTATACAACATACATTCTATATAATGAGCAATGTTGCCTTAAGTTTGTATTACATTTTGGCACGCAAAACAGTTTCTTATTTGAACTTCTAGGTAGATTTCGTGGCACATGGAAGGATACTCTACTGAGCAAATCAGGACAGTTCAAAGAGCCTGTTACTAGTTTTTTAAGAAAAATTAAATCCATCTCTTCGTTTCTCTAACGACGTAATGTCCAGATTAAGTTCTTGAGATGGAAACAACCACAACAGCATTAATAAGGAACGTATATAAAAACGTAGAAAAATATGATAAAGCAATTAAAATGTAATTTCTTAATGAATTGCCTCAATTGAGGAGCTAAGTTTCAAGTCGTTAATGACAAATGTAATTATTTTCAATTATCGTGACACTAACGAGATTTTTATTGATCAGCTGGTCATTTGAATTATTTGTGAACGTTTGATATTACATCAAAACAACAACAGTGATAATAGCTTACTTTGTTTTGCAACAGCTCATCATTGGACTGCGTCGTTGGTCTAGTGATCGATAGCGCTATTGCTGAGCATGAGGTTCTGGGTTCGGCAAAGTGTCATTAATTGGAGTAGCAGCCTGGAGTCTGCTTTGTACCCAATTGATGGCAATAGGCACCCCCACTATTAAATATGACTCAAACGTTACTATCGAAATGAAGGTGTATTAAAGTTACATCTCTGCACACTTTTAGACGATTACAGGCGAGATATGTTATGTGAAATTCGCGAAAATAAGGAAATCGATTTCAAAACGTATTTTATTTCTTTACGCTGGCTTTTAAAAGGATAGTCATAAGTTTTTTGGTAGCGTCAATCCAACAAATCATCGACATTCAAAATTATCGCTGGTAGAATGTCACTTTGTTTACTCTTTGCTCTAGAAACCTCTCCTTGTTCTGCCGATGGTACTGGTTTCTTCCGTGCCTTGGAAAGCACGTTAAGCCGTTGGTCCCGGCTGTCATTTGTAGATCTTTGACAGTCCGACTGTCAAAGATCTACGTGATGTGGTCAGTGGCCCAAAAATTTAACTACCAGTCTTATCAAGGGATATCGTATTACCCAGTACTAACTGGGTTGTGGAGGTCAGATAGGCAGTTGCTCCATGTGAAATACTGGTATTTAACTGCATATGGACAGACTGGTAGCCGATCCCAACATAGTTGGGAAAAGGCGGATATGAAGATGCTGGTTGGTGGTAATGGATATGGCTGATAAAATGTCACTTTATGTAGGTCCTCAGATCTCTCACAATAACCAGATTCCTTCCCCAATTATTAACGGTATTTCTAATTGTTACAGGCATCAGGGAATGTGAGGAAGGCACCCACGCTTACGCCCCCGACTGTGACTATCTGACTCCTGAAGCAAGCTGTGACAACCCCAATCCTGTAGCTGACACAGAAGGACAAATCTGTGACTACTCTGCTTGCTACTGCGACTCTCCGACCGTCAGGGACTCCGTCAGCGGAAAATGTGTGAAGCTTGAAGAGTGTCCTACCAAGAAAGAGTAAAATGTAATGTCTTTTTCTGAGGCTGTTCTGTTGACGAATGTACCAAAGATGCCATATTTTTAATCTTTTTTTTCCTAGCTTGCTCTGTCCCTGGGCGAAAACTTCCCTCCACTCTTTCCACTTTTCGCGAACCCGCGCGTCCTCCTTTCAGTTCGTCCCGCCATCTCGTTCGTGGCCTGTCGCGGCCCCGCCTCACTGTGTCAGGGCACCAGTTTCCTGCTATTTTGGCCCACAGTTTGTCCAGCATGCGGCAGACATGTATTTTTAATCTAAATTTTCTAATTAAATTGCGTCTGTGATATAAATTGGAGTGTTGTTATTTATTTCAATCGTTTTATCATATATCTTATCTTACCAGCATAGTCCAGTTAGTGAAACACTGAACCCTCTGAAAAAAGTGGTTTGTCAGACTTTTTATTATTGTTTTATAACAAACTAGCTGTGCCCCGCGACCATCGTCGGCGTGAAAAGATTATAAAAATATTACCCTAATTCTTTTTTTTTTAATTTATAAAAGGAGCCTTAGTTACTCAAAAAGTGTTCCAAAATCGGTACAGCAGTTTCGGAGATTAGCTGAAACAAAAGCAACAAACGATCGGATACGCAAACAGTTCGTATTCGATAAAAAATACAAAATTCAACTCCATGAGGACCACCGCTGCGAGGGATTGAGCCCTGCAGAACTTCGGATCTTGACGGATGGATCTAAAACAGGTACTGGCACTGGACCTGAGTCTTCTCGGAGGATCTCAACATCCATATAGCCACACCACTGGGGGCCCACAACACGGTATTTCAGGCAGAATGCATGGGCATTTCCCTGGCGGCATCAGCCATCTGAGCCAGGGGGGTTGTGGACCACTCTATTCGTATACTCTCAGATACCATGGTTGTACTGCTAGCACTTAACAACCACATAGTCAACACGAGTGTCGAGAGCAACGAGAGCAGCGGACGAACTCGCTAGAAAGGATCGAGCATGGTAGCAGTGGGACCCGAACCCATTGTGCCACTCCCTTTCGGGTATCTACACGCACTGGTAAAGAAACGAACCAGCGAATAACACAACAAGTTGTGGCTGGACCATGGCGAGTGCAGGTAAGCCAAGGAAGCACTTCCTACTATCGATGGCCGCCTCAGTAAACGAGCGCTTAGGCTGACCAAACTACAGCTGCGCACAGTTACAGCCGCCATCACTGGACACGGCTCTTTTAATAAACACCTCTTTATCATAGGAGTCACAGACAGCCCCCTGTGCCGATCCTGCATGGAGAAAGACGAAACAGCAGCCCACGTGCTTCTACATTGCCCAGTGGTTGCAACATACAGGGCAAAGGACTTCGGTACCACAGGTACTCTCCGCGAGATTGTCAGCAAAATCAAGGCGCTGCTGGCCTTTCTCGGGGAGTTAGAGTGGATCAAATAAATTTCCCACCCGAACGCAAAATACACGCTTTGACGTGGAGTTGCGAACACCAGCCCGTTATACAATATAATACAATAGTTAAAACAAACAGACAGACAGACAAACAGACAAAAATTAAAAAGAAAATATTTTTGTTTAGGTACCGTATAATTACTTTCATATGCATTCAATAAAAAGCTGTTATTTTGAAATTACAAACAGACACATCAATTTTATTTATTTGTGTAGATGATGTTGCCTATTTTGTATTACCTATTACAAAATAGGCAATTTTGAATTACCATGTTTACAAAATTATATCGTAAGAGCCCGAAAAAAAACTTTTGGATGACGGATCCGATCGTGATGATCAGGCCCTGCAAGCAGGAAATATTACAACCTTTTTTTGCGATATGTACCCGTACATATCGCAAAAAAAGGTTGTAATATTTTTTTTCTCATACATTTAATTTTTTTATTGTATTATGGACACATAGGTACAAGTTATGGTAATAAGATGCATTAAAATAAAAAAGGTTATGTTATGGGTTTACTATGGGACTGGCAAAGGTGAAAATATGGGATTTTTTTTTAATTTTCATATTTGAAGGAACTGTTTTTGATTGTTTTATTGTGAAAGCCAAAAACCACATAGTTGTTCTTTTGTTTTTAAAGAGTTAGCGAAGATTTTTATAATTTTTTTTTTTGATAAATCAAAATTTGAATAGAAATGATATTTCATTTCTATTCAAATTTAGACCAGTAAAAAACTTCGCAAAAATAGAAAACAAATAAAAGAGTAGTATTTCAATTGTAGGTCTTTAAATCCAATATTCCGAGCACATTAAAATTGTCGACACTCCATAAAAACTTAACAAAAAAAAAAAAAATTTAAAATGGCGACCGGTACATTGTTAGCGTACCGGGTAATTGAGAAAATTATTAATGGATTGGCAATTAAATATTTAATGAGAACATTATTGACGAAACTATATAAAGGCGCCCTATTTAGTCAGGTCGGGCAGTGGAACAAAATAGTTCAATAATATTACTCGTGTTTGTTGAAAAAAAAACCTGTTGCCATGAAGTTTTTAGTCGCTCTGTGTGTTTTGGCGATCGTCGCTTTGTCGTCTAGTACGCCTCACTCAAGAGGTTGTCAATATATCTCGGGAAAATGTAAGTTTAAATTTCAATAATAATTCGTAATATAACGTAAATGTTTTCAACTACAGTGCAGCATTAGTCTCTGACGGTTTAATGATATTGTCAGAAGAACGCTATTGATTGAGAAATTAACTGTAGTTACTGTGTTGAAAACAAGATGGCGGCGATAGTTCCGATAGAAGCCACGCGCCAAACAAAAACTCACAACACAGCACTTTAACATTAAAATTTAACGTCTGCCCGCGCTATTTTGATAGCTGTCTAATTTACGGTGCTGCTAACCTAGAAAACTCGATTTTGATTGTCCTTTACCACAAACACTGATAGGTTATAAGGAGGTAAAGATATAGGCCAGATATGCAGTCCTCCATGTGAAATACTAGTATTTAACTGCATATGGACAGACTGGAAGCCGATGCCAAAAGAGGAAATTTGGAACATTGGGAAAAGGCGGATGATGAAGGTTGGTGGTAATGGATGTGGCTGATAAATTGTCACTTTATGTAGGTCCTCAGGTCTCTCAATAACCAGGTTCCTTCCTCAATTCTTAACGGTATTTCTAATTGTTACAGGCTACAAGCAATGTGAGGAAGGCACCCACTCTTACAGCACCGGCTGTGGCTATCTGACTCCAGAAGCAACCTGTGATAACCCCAACCCAGTAACTGACACACGAGGAAAAATCTGTGATTACTCTGCTTGCCACTGTGACTCTCCAACCGTCAGGGACTCCGCAAGCGGAAAATGTGTGAAGCTTGAAGAGTGTCCTACCAAGAAAGAGTAAAATGTAATGGCTTTTTCTGAGGCTGTTATGTTGACGAATGTAACAAAGATGCCATATTTTTAATCTGTTTTTTCCTAGCCTGCTCTCTTCTACTCCTGGGCGAAGGCCTCCCTCCACTCCTTCCACTTTTCGCGAACCCGCGCGTCCTCCTTTCAGTTCGTCCCACCATCTCCTTCGTGGCCTGCCGCGATCCTGCCTCACTGTGTCAGGGCACCAGTTTCCTGCTATTTTGGCCCACAGTTTGTCGCATGCGGCAGACATGTATTTTTAATCTAAATTTTCTAATTCAATTGCGTCTGTGATATAAATTGGAGTGTTGTTATTTATTTCAATGTCCTGTTATCACCATCATCTGCTGGCCATTTCCTAACTGTGTCGGGGTCGGCTTCTAGCGTAGCCAGTGCATTTCAGGTACTGTCTTATCATATATCTTATCTTACCAGCACAGTCCAGTTAGTGAAACACTGAACCCTCTGAAAAAAGTGGTTTGTCAGACTTTTTATTATTTTTTTATAACAAACTAGCTGTGCCCCGCGACCTTCGTCGGCGTGAAAAGATTATCAAAATATTACCCTAATTCTTTTTTTTAAATAAAAGGAGCATTAGTTACTCAAAAAATGTTCCAAAATCGGTACAGCAGTTTCGGAGATTAGCTGAAACAAAAGCAACAAACGATCGGATACGCAAACAGTTCGTATTCGATAAAAAATACAAAATCCAACTCCATGAGGACCACCGCTGCGAGGGATTGAGCCCTGCAGAACTTCGGATCTTGACGGATGGATCTAAAACAGGTACTGGCACTGGAGCTGGAGTCTTCTCGGAGGATCTCAACATCCATATGGCCACATCACTGGGGGCCCACAACACGGTATTTCAGGCAGAATGCATGGGCATTTCCCTGGCGGCATCAGCCATCTTAGCCAGGGGGGTTGTGGACCACTCTATTCGTATACTCTCAGATACCATGGTTGTACTGCTAGCACTTAACAACCACATAGTCAACACGAGTGTCATCAACGCCTGAACCAGGTTGGTAATCTCAATAATATAACCATCCAATGGATACACACAGCGATTCACGAGGCAATGATGCAGCGGACGAACTCGCTAGAAAGGATCGAGCATGGTAGCAGTGGGACCCGAACCCATTGTGACACTCCCTTTCGGGTATCTACACACACTGGTAAAGAAACGAACCAGCGAACAACACCACAAGCTGTGGCTGTACCATGGCGAGTGCAGGTAGGCCAAGGAAACACTTCCTACTATCGATGGCCGCCTCAGTAAACGAGCGCTTAGGCTGATCAAACTACAGCTGCGCACAGTTACAGCCGCCATCACTGGACACGGCTCTTTTAATAAACACCTCTTTGTTATAGGAGTAACAGACAGCCCCCTGTGCCGATCCTGCACGGACCCCAGGTACTCTCCGCGAGATTGTCAGCAAAATCAAGGCGCTGCTGGCCTTTCTCGGGGAGTTAGGGTGGATCAAATAAATTTCCCACCCGAACGCAAAATACACGCTTTGACGTGGAGTTGCGGACACCAGCCCGTTATACAATATGATACAATAGCTGAAACAAACAGACAGACAGACAAACTGACAAAAATTAAAAGAAAATGTTTTTGTTATAAGTACCGTATAATTACTTTCATATGAAGAGCTCGCTCGAGCTTTCTTTCTGAGGAGCTCGTGGCTAAATAATAACAGCCGCTCGGATCGATCTTTAGGTTAAGCCGCGCTTGCCTAGGTTGGTCTGTGGATGGGTGACCACCCATTACATACCGAGTTTCCTCCGTGCCTCGGAAAGCACGTTAAGCCGTTGGTCCCGGCTGTCATTTGTAGATCTTTGACAGTCGATAGGTAGTCAGTGGCCCAAAAAGTCTGACAACCAGTCTTTCCAAGGGGTATCGTATTACCCAGTACTAACTGGGTTGTGGAGGTCAGATAGGCAGTCGCTCCATGTAAAATACTGGTATTCAGCTGCATCCGGTTAGACTGGAAGCCGACCCCAACATAGTTGGGAAAAGGCTAGGCAGATGATGATGATAATTACTTTCATATGCATTCAGTAAAAAGCTGTTATTTTGAAATTACAAAGAGACACATCAATTTTATTTATTTGTGTAGATGATGTTGCCTATTTTGTATTACCTATTACAAAATAGGCAATTTTGAATTACCATGATTACAAAATTATATCGTAAGAACCCGAAAAAAAACTTTTGGATGACGGATCCGATCGTGATGATCAGGCCCTGCAAGCAGGACGGGTACATATCGCAAAAAAAGGTTGTAATATTTTTTTTCTCATACATTAAATTTTTTTATTGTATTTTGGACACATAGGTACAGGTTATGGTAATAAGATGCATTAAAATAAAAAAGGTTATGTTATGGGTTTACTATGGGACTGGCAAAGGTGAAAAAATGGGATTTTTTCCAATTTTCTTATTTGAGGGAACTGTTTTTGATTGTTTTATTGTGAAAGCCATAAACCACATAGTTGTTCTTTTGTTTTTAAAGAGTTAGCGAAGATTTTTGAATTTTTTTTTAGATAAATCAAAATTTGAATAGAAATGATATTTCATTTCTATTCAAATTTAGATTTATCGAAAAAAAAACAAAATGAAATGATTATGGAATATTCCATGATCATTTCCTTTTGTTTTTTTTCTATTATTATTTTCTAAATTATTTTGTTTTTGTTACTATCAAAAATTAAAATAAATCTAGTCACCAGTAAAAAACTTCGTAAAAATAGAAAACAAATAAAAGAGTAGTATTTCAATTGTAGGTCTTTAAATCCAATAATCCGAGCACATTAAAATTGTCGGCACTCCATAAAAACTTAACAAAAAAAAAAGAAATTTAAAATGGCGACCGGTACATTGTTAGCGTACCGGGTAATTGAGAAAATTATTAATGGATTGGCAATTAAATATTTAATGAGAACATTATTGACGAAACTATATAAAGGCGCCCTATTTAGTCAGGTCGGGCAGTGGAACAAAATAGTTCAATAATATTACTCGTGTTTGTTGAAAAAAAAACCTGTTGCCATGAAGTTTTTAGTCGCTCTGTGTGTTTTGGCGATCGTCGCTTTGTCGTCTAGTACGCCTCACTCAAGAGGTTGTCAATATATCTCGGGAAAATGTAAGTTTAAATTTCAATAATAATTCGTAATATAACGTAAATGTTTTCAACTATAGTGCAGCATTAGTCTCTGACGGTTTAATGATATTGTCAGAAGAACGCTATTGATTGAGAAATTAACTGTAGTTACTGTGTTGAAAACAAGATGGCGGCGATAGTTCCGATAGAAGCCACGCGCCAAACAAAAACTCACAACACAGCACTTTAACATTAAAATTTAACGTCTGTCCGCGCTATTTTAACAGCTGTCTAATTTACGGTGCTGCTAACCTAGAAAACTCGATTTTGATTGTCCTTTACCACAAACACTGATAGGTTATAAGGAGGTAAAGATATAGGCCAGATATGCAGTCCTCCATGTGAAATACTAGTATTTAACTGCATATGGACAGACTGGAAGCCGATGGAACATTGGGAAAAGGCGGATGATGAAGGTTGGTGGTAATGGATGTGGCTGATAAATTGTCACTTTATGTAGGTCCTCAGGTCTCTCAATAACCAGGTTCCTTCCTCAATTCTTAACGGTATTTCTAATTGTTACAGGCTACAAGCAATGTGAGGAAGGCACCCACTCTTACAGCACCGGCTGTGGCTATCTAACTCCTGAAGCAACCTGTGATAACCCCAACCCAGTAACTGACACACGAGGAAAAATCTGTGACTACTCTGCTTGTCACTGTGACTCTCCAACCGTCAGGGATTCCAACAGCGGAAAATGTGTGAAGGTTGAAGAGTGTCCTACCAAGAAAGAGTAAAATGTAATGTCTTTTTCTGAGGCTGTTCTGTTGACGAATGTAACAAAGATGCCATATTTTTAATCTGTTTTTTCCTAGCCTGCTCTCTTCTACTCCTGGGCGAAGGCCTCATTCCACTCCTTCCACTTTTCGCGAACCCGCGCGTCCTCCTTTCAGTTCGTCCCGCCATCTCCTTCGTGGCCTGCCGCGATCCCACCTCACTGTGTCAGAGCACCAGTTTCCTGCTATTTTGGCCCAGTTTGTCCTTGCATGGGGCAGATATGTATTTTTAATCTAAATTTTCTAATTAAAGATATAAATTGGAGTGTTGTTGTTTATTTCAATGTCCTGTTGTCACCATCATCTGCTGGCCTTTTCCTAACTGTGTTGGGGTCGGCTTTTAGCCTAGCCAGTGCATTTCGTGGTCTGTCTATCTTACCTGCACAGTCCAGTTAGCGGAACACTAAACCCTCTGGAAAAAGTGGTTTGTCAGACTGTTATTACTGTTTTATAATAAACCAGCTGTACCTTCGTCTGCGTGAAAAGATTATAAAAATATGACTTCCTTTATTTGAATCGAATTTTGTTAACAATTTCAAGGGTTTTATTTTTTTTTGCACAGAACCCTAATTCTTCTTTTTTAATAAAAATAGCATAACTTACTCAAAAATAAGTTCCGTCAAAATCGGTCCAGCCGTTTTGAAGTTGGAACAAACAGACAGACAGACTGACAAAAATGAAAAACGATGTGTTTTTGTTATAAGTGCTGTATTTCCTTTCATTCAGTAAAAAGATGTTATTTTGAAATTACAAACAGACACATCAATTTTATTTATTTGTGTAGATAAAGTTGCCCATTTTGTATTAAAATGATTACAAAATTATATATTAAGAACCCGAAAAAAAAACTTTTAGGTGACGGATGACGATCTGCTGCAGAAACCGGAGTAGTAGCAGAACCAGAACAGAGAGAAAACTTAAAAAAAAAACAAATAACAGTATTCGGAATTCGTAATCACGAACATTACTGAAGCGCACAATATTTCTGGATAAAAATTATCATAGAATATACTATCAAAAATGAAAATAAACCTAGTCAGCAGTAAAAAACTTCTCGAGAATAGGAAAGTAGTAAGGAATTCGTAATCACGAACATTACTGAAGCACACAATATTTCTGGATAAACTGTACTTAGGTATGACCTAGATAAATTTGGTGTTTTACTATGAACATAATATTGCATTACAATGCTTCCGACCGTATACACGTCAATCTTTCAATAATAATTAACGAAAATATTTCGTGTGCTTCGACTGACACTACATATGCCACCAGCATTGAAAACCTTCTGTGCTTTGAAAAGCACGTTAATCTGATGTTCCCGAAATTCACATGAAATCACAGATCTGATGATGAGACTGGTTTTTGGAAACTGTCTGAATATTTGATAAGTGGTGAATACTGGTGGTATAAAATATCAAATAGAACAAGCTTCATGTTCCTAAAATATTTTTAACTCAATATCAGCCTAGGCTTTTCCTATGTTGGGGTCGGCTATCCAGTTTAACCGGATGCAGCCGAATACCAGTGTTTTACATGGAGCTACTGCCGATCTGACCTCCACAACCCAATTAGTACTGGGTAATCCGATACCCCTTGGTAATACTGGTTGTCACACTATCGGGCGCCTAGGACTATTTGCAACTACAAATGACAGCCGGGACCAACGGCTTAACGTGCTTTCCGAGGCACGGAGGAAACTCGGTATGTAATCGGTGGTCACTCATCCACGGACTAACCTAGGCTAGCGCGGCTTAACCTAAACATCGACCCGAGTGTCTTCTTCAAGGTCATCACACACTTGAGCCCTGTATGAGAACAGCATCGCCATTCCGAGCGTGTCAAATAGATTGTTTTGTTCGTTAGCGAAATACGTTTATGGTGACTAGAACCTTGTACACTTCCTAGATTTTTACCTGTATTATGTTCTACGTCTATTTAATCTTGTAATTTCTTAAATATCATCACATCTGTAATCCCCGAATGGTTACGCAGAGATGTACCTGTATTTCACAGACGAAATCTGATGAAATCTACCAAAACCGCACTGGGACAGCGTGGTGGATTACAGCCCACTCCCTCTCATAGACAGGAGGCCTGTGTCCCAGCAGTAGGACCGTGGTAGGCCGATTATGTTCCACCACGCGGGCCCACTGCAAGTTGGGAGATGTCACATGTCTTCGAATTTTGATACTAGGACATGCCGGTTTCCTTACGCTGTTTTCCTTCACCGTTTAATCCCGTAATGAAATAAATCCTATTATTTTGAAACTTACTTTAGTGTTGGCAAGAGATGGAACTAGGCGTCCTGTACAGCTCCATCTCTTTTCCCACACAAAGTAATACTGCTGTAAAACATGGTGGTCAGGCCCTGTAAGCATTACGGGTACAAATCACAAAAAAAGGTTGTAATTTTTTCTCATACATTTAAACGCCATCTTTTTTGTATAGTAAACACATAGGTACAGGTTATGTTTATAAGATGTATTAAAATAAAAAAAGGTTATGTTATAGGTTTACTATCGGACTGGTCAAAGGTGAAAATATGGGATTTTTTTTCAATTTTCTTATTTGAGTGAACTGTTTTTGATTGTTTTATTGTGAAAGCCAAAAATCACATAGTTGTTCTTTTGTTTTTAAAGATTTAGCGAAGAGCTTTGTAATTTTTTTCCGATAAATCAAAATTTTAATAGAAATGAACTCAAGAGGTTGTGTGTGTTTCGGGAAAATGTAAGTTTAAGCTTTAATAATAATTCATAATATAACGTAAATATTTTGTGTTAAACTATAGTGCAGCATGATTCTCTGCCAGTTTAATGATATTGTCGGGAAAACACTGTTGGTCGAGAAATTAACTGTAGATGCTGTGTTGAAAACAAGATGGCGGCGAAAGTTCCGATAAAAGCGCCTTACAAAAAAATACAATGCACCACTTTAACATTAAAAGTCCGCCCGCGCCGTTTTTGACAGCTGTCTAATTTACGGTGCTGCCAACCTAGAAATCTGACAGGCTAAAAGGAGGTAGTGCCAGCCTAGTGGTTTGACTGCTAAGATATTTCGGATTCATGTGCGTATTGTATAATTATCAGTTGCTTCGGTGAATGAAAACATCGTGAGGAAACCAGCATGCCTGAGAGATATTTCTCGACGGCATGTAAAGCCAAGTCAGAGGCCTATGGACGGCATAAAGAAAAACCTAAATAGCGCCCTTCTGATAGCAATATTCATATGTACAGACGCCGACACATCAAGCATCTCGAAACTGTCAAATTTTCCTAGTCAACATTGAACTTAATGCTTTAGAGATAAAGTTGAAAATCTATTAA
The DNA here is from genome assembly GCA_910589295.1 of Noctua janthe. NCBI lineage: Eukaryota > Metazoa > Arthropoda > Insecta > Lepidoptera > Noctuidae > Noctua > Noctua janthe. Next base: position 13,459,979 of record OU342575.1, on the reverse strand, counting down.
AGAAATTTGACAGATTTTAGTAGCTTGATGTGCTGGCGTCTGTACATAATTAGGTATAGTTGTCGTACCGGTTCCCGATTCTCAAAGAATTTAATAATGTAATACATTAAAAACTCATAAGCGATAGCCACTACTATATATATAACACCTATGTAGCTATCTCGGGCAGTGCAATAAAATAGTTTAAGTAGGTATATTGAACGTGTTTGTTGAAAAAAAAAAAAATTAACATGAAGCTTGTAATAGCCCTTTGTGTTTTTACTGTGATCGCTTTGTCAACTGGTAAACCAAAGTCAAGAGGCTTGATCTGCGTTGAGGGACGATGTAAGTGTATCCAACAAATTTTATCCACGTACCAGAAAATATTTTAAATAAACGTCATTGGTGGCAATTGCAACACATTTTTCACCAAATATGCATGAAATTTTTCTTCACTTAAATCAATAAAATAATAATAATAATAATAATAATAAATTTATTCACGAATTTGAGACAACCATACAGAGTAACTTAATAATAAACACAAAGTGGACAGATAGTTGAATGTGAAATGGTACAATATAAAGATGGTTTGGCTGTCTTTAGACTGATTCGCCCTATCCCCTCGTACTAGTATAAACTGTATCACGAGCGGATAGTCTTCCTCAACTTTAGAACAACAGATTCCCACAAGGTTCCAGTTACAAGTCACATAGCAGCAGTTTGATTACATACTGTATAGGTAATAAGTCATAGTACAGATAGTTATATTAATTAAGTTACCAATTAATGGAATTGTCTGTGTTTGGGTATGGGTATATGTATATGTATATGTGTATATGTTTTATGTATGTTGCTGTATGTGTGCAGTTAGGTGTGCTATATTGTTAATTTATTTATGTGCCTTGTTTATAACAGCGTTTTAAAGTAGATTTTCAGTGCTGTTGTAGTCTAGTGCTTTCAGATATTTTTCAATAGCTTTTTTGCATGTTTGGCTATCAAGATTCTTCAATTTTAGATCTTTACTTATTTTGTTGTAAAGGCTAGGACCAAGATAATTGTGAAATTTGTGTGCAAAACATGTTCTAAATTTGGGTATGTTATAAACTATATCTAATCGCCGTCTTTTAGCAAAGTGCGGTTTTACTTTATGTTGTGCCATGATCTCTTGTTTAATGAATAATTTTCGCACCGTTAGTACTCCTAGTTCTGAGTAAAGTAGGTGTGTTGGAAAAGTGTACTTTTTGCGAGAAATTACTTTAAGTACCATGCGTTGTGCTCTTTCGACAGACAACATGGTTGTTTTTGAGGTTCCTCCCCATACATTCAGGCCGTATATTAGTATAGATTGGCATAGTGCTAAATAGATTTTTATTAGTAGCGTAATGTCACATGTATTTCTGATAGTTTTAAAAATATAAATCAGCTTTCTTGCGCGATTATTTACTTTAATGACGTGTTCTTTCCAGTTTAGGTTTTGATCTACTGTAACACCGAGATATTTTATGGAATTGGTTCTGGTGATTGGGTTACAATGACAGGTACTACGAGTTGTGCAATGGTGAGTTTGTATGTTTATTGAGTTAGGAGACGGTTGAGTTCTACTGTTAATTGTGAATGTAATATATTTCGTTTTGTCAAGATTAAGTGTCAACAGATGATTGTCCAGCCATGAGGTTACTAGAGCAAAACCTACATTTGCTGCTTCGGTTACATCTTTCCACGTGTTAGAGCTAAACAATAATACTGTATCATCTGCAAACGTTATTATTTGACCATTTTGTAAAAGCAAATTGCAGAGGTCATTAATATATATTAAAAACAGCGTAGGACCCATAACACTACCTTGAGGCACTCCGAAGGTGACATTTTCCTCATGGCTTATATTGTTATCAATTTTTATCACCTGTTTCCGGTTTGTCAAGTAATCTTGAAAAAGTTGGAGAGGTATTCCTCGAATTCCTAAGGTATTGAGTTTGTTCAGGAGGATGGGTACAGAGACGGTGTCGAAGGCCTTTGCTAGGTCTAGGAATATGCCTAGACACTTCTGTCCCCTATCCATGTTTTCGACTACATACGAAGTTAGTTTGTGAAGAGCGTCAGCGGTTGATATTTTTTCCCTAAACCCAAATTGATTACCTGAGAGAAGATTATGAGTTTCTAGGTAGTGTTTTAGCCTCTTATTTATAAGTTTTTCAAGAATTTTTGAAAAACTAGAAAGTAGAGAGATCGGTCTATAATTCGACACCAAAGTTTTGTCTCCTGCTTTATATATAGGAATAGTGACAGACTTTTTAAGGGCTTCTGGAAAGACTCCCTTTGAAAAGCAAGCATTACATATGTGTGCTAGCGGTTCAATGAGGAAATCCACTGCTCTTTTAATGAAGAACGTGGAGACACCGTCCCATCCCGAGGAATTCTTGGCTTTTATGTTAGCAATTATTTCTTTAATTTCAAATTGGTCTGTCGGGAGAAGCATAAAGGAGTTTAGGGTTCCGCTATTCGGTTTTGGTCTCCACCGCCTGCTCAGATCTATCTCATTTGTGAGGGTCCTGGACAGAATGGTGTTTGCCAAATTACTACCGACGTTGACAAAGTAGCTATTTATGTTATTTAACGCGTCCTGGTGTGTTGAATTAGTGGAAATAAGATCTGTTGGCATTTTTGGGTAGCTGTTTAAATTTGCCATTTCTTTTACCAATCCCCATTGTTTTTTTATATTGTTAGTAGACTTAGCTAATTCTGTTTTAAAATATTTGTTTTTAAGGTTTTTTAGTAGATTATTACATGTATTTCGGTAGCGCTTGTAAGTTATAGTAAGGGTTGGGTTTTCTGGGTCCTTTCTTAGTTTTTGGTGAAGTTGGTCGCGATTCCTCATACATCTACGTAGACCTGGTGTAATCCAAGGCTTAACGATTATTTGTCGCCTAGTCTGTTTGACGGTGTGTGTGTGATTCGAGAGGATGTCTCTGATAGTTTTCAAGAAGATGTTCATCATTGCATTTGGGTCATCATTATGAAACCGTTGTTCCCAGTCAATCTGTTTTAGGTCTCTAATAGCAGCATCGTAGTCAGTTTTTGTAAGAAAGGGGTGTTTTTTGGGTCTATTTTTCATTTTCAGAGGAAGTGATATCATAACACTTGAATGGTCAGTTAAGGTTGAATTACAAACTATGGTCAACGGTTTTAGATTTGTTTTGACGAAGCAGTGGTCAAGACAGTTTGATTCTCTAGTCGGCAGAGTGTGCGTGGGAAGAAGGCCGTGGGAAGCAAGCATATTTAAGTATTCTGTATGTTTAGGGTTAAGCTGTTCAAGTTTAATATTAATATTTAAATCGCCCATTAAGATTATATTTTTATATTGGTTAATACTGGACAAGATTTTGTCTAAGGACTTTAAAAAGGGGTCTAGGTTTTTGAATGCTGGAGGTCTGTACATTGATACAACAGCTAAATCGTTGTTGATTGTTGTCACAAGACAATTGACTTCCTGACAATAATTTGGTTCATATACATTCGCGTGTATGCTATCTTTCAGATATAATACAATACCATCATTTTGATTAAGGTGGGATTTAGTACTGTGAGTTGTGTAGTTTATCATTTCAGGTATGATCGAATTTTCGGATAGCCAAGATTCTGTAAGCATAATAAGATCGTAATTGATGTCTAGTCTCTTAAGGAGAACAGCAAGCCCTTCATAGTTACGGTTTAGACTTCTTATATTTTGATTTAGAACTGAAAACGCTTTTGCACCTGAGTTAAAGGCAGCCTTGCAGCGCTCCGGAATGTCAATAGCTATAGCATTGCCGACACTGACTACATCGTCAATGTCATTTGCGATACCTTGTATATCCACCATATTCTTTATAGGTAGAAACGGAAACAGAACTAGTAGCAATGGTATAGCAGAGACAAATCGTCGGAACATCATAGGCTGCAAAATATGCTGTATTAAAGGCACACAATAAAAGGCACGAAAGTGTTTTGTTTTTTAGTAAAAATAATGTGTGAGTGTGTTGTTTCGATGTGTGGTGAATGTAAGTAGTTGAACAGTAGAAAGAACAATGACGGAAATACTTAATTATTAACAATGTGAACATATAAGATAATTTTGATTGAATACAACGCATGCAAAATTTAAGAATAAAAAGCTCATTATAGTAGTATGGGTTTGTAGGACAATAGGTGCATAAATACTCAGCTAGTCATTTATCTTGATGTAGTAGATCTATGTCTGCTTCGTTTTTAATGAGAATTTGTTTCTCTCCCTCACTTTTTCTTAAAAATACTTTGCCGAGAGAAGTCCAGCAGAACATATAGGCATTCTCTTTGGCGAATTTTCTAGCAAGGTAGAAAAGATGCTGAGCTTTTGGTGTTAGGCAGTCGGACAGGAATATCGGCTTAGGAGGGCCCTCTAATTTTATATGTGAGGTGTTTAATTTATCATCTTTATTAGTCTTATTAAATTCCCGTGCATTTTTAATTAAATCGCCCCTAATATGCATATTCGTAAAATCCACTATTATTGGTGATACACCCTCCTTTCTGTTTAGCCGGAACAAATCTTTAATTTCATGCCGTTGGATGGATACACCGAGAACCGTGGCCGTTTCTGTGACAATTTTGTAAAGGTATTCCTTAGACTCTCCAGGTGGTTTCGGAATATTTCTTATTTCCATTTTCGAAAGGCATGACATCCTTTCCAAGTTGTCAATTCGATCTTCTAGCTGAATAATATAGTTAAGATCCGATCTCCTCTCAGCTTCCAACTTTTCTGTTCTAATGACAATATCATCATATTGCTTAGCCATAGTGGTTACTTTTTCTTTTATTTCAGTGTTCTGTGAAATTATTTCCTTCATTGTAATCTGTATAGACTCTAACTTGCTGTCCATCTGAGCTGTATGAGATTTCAACATATCATGGATCTCTTTCATAAAAGTAGAGTAGTCATTAACGTGTTTGCGTTTACGGGTAGTTTTATGTTCGTTTTCTGTAACCGCCCGAGAAGGGCTAAGTTTTTTAATAAGGGTCTGAGACAGCGAGCATGAGCTCGACTCGGCTTCTGACTCAGAGAGAGTGAGTGTCTTTATGGGAGTTCGTTTAAGTGGCATTGTTGCACTTTTTGTATTTAGTACAATAAAACAACAATAATAGCTCCTTTTTTTCGAGAAAAATACAAACAATCACACAAAAAGTGAAAACTAATCCAAAAAGAATTGCACGTCCTCGGAATCGAACCCACAACTCGCCACTCGAGAGTCCGAAGGAAATCTTATCCTGCTAAGATATCTCACAATGTTCTTACAAAAATTGACGATGTATTCCGCCAGTGGGTGTGTCGCTTCAAGCAAGCTGTTGGAGTTTGCGACCATATAAGGTAACGTTTTGGGTCGTCGTGCGTTGTCTGACTCACCGCCAGCCGACTAATAGGAGCGAAGCAGCTTGGTGACTCACTGGTTGTTTACTTGCTACGACGATCACTTGCTGTATTTGTTTCACTTTACTCAAATAATTTATTGTGATTATAACAAACACATTTCACTAAGTAGTCACTGATTTTATGATATTGTAGAAGTACTCAATTTGCTTTACGTTTAGTAAGTAATTTTATTTGATACGGAGGAACATTGTGCACGTCAACCTCGTGTGCGCGCGGGTGAAGGAATATAGTACTGTCAACCTAAGAAAATAATTAAAAGTTAAATTCAACTACTGCTTGTCGCTCAAAACAATTTAAACTCCTACAATTTTCTACGACAGTTCAAACGTCCGTGACTATCGCGGCCATTCATGTCATGTTATGTGACGTCATTAACCTCTATCTGCCTTGTTTACATCTTTTTTTTCTTAATATATTAATTTTACTAATTGTATGTGCTTTATTCAAGCAAATATTGCAATAACAATATTATAATAAAATCTTAGTGAAACTTTAAGTTCTTTCCAAATAAAAGTGTTTCTTTGACACATAGACTTTGACGTCACTACCGTCGCTATCAAGGGACGATGCGTTTTGAGTTTGCGTTCCGTTTCACCAGAAACATGCTACATAAAATATTAAATTGTAAAACAAGTATTGAATTACAAAATTAAACAAGTGTACCACAATGATTTTATGGGCCAATATAAGGCATTTTTAAGAAATAAAAATAGTATTGTATTTCTTGTATATTTTCATCATTGATTTTGATTTTGAGATTGTATTTCTTGCATATTTTCTGAAGATTTTTGTTTCGACTTCAGCAAATCCTAAACATAACGAAGATCTATCGTATCCATATCATACCGAAAGTATATATTCAGTAATTTTGTGTAAATTATCATCTAGAAGCGATTTTTAGCTTTGGTTTTCCCTGTCTTATTATTTTATCTTTGATTTCTTCCAAGTATTTTTAGTTAGGTACTCATTAGGTTTCGTCCGAGAGTTATTCTTCTTACACCGCTTTACTTAGAGTAGGTTTTACCTTGAGTATGAATGTGGATAGCTGTAAGAGTAGTGAAAGTCGTAAAATAGACAAACAATAGATGGCTGGTAACTACTAAAATGATTACTAGTCGAGTATGAATGTGATAACATATCCGGGAAAAGGCAGATGATGATGATGCTGGTACTGGTTGGTGGTAATGGTTATAGCTGATAAAATGCCACTCTATGCAGATCCTCTGGTCTGTTACAATTACCAGGTTCATTCCTCAATTCTTAACGGTATTTCTAATTGTTACAGGCTTCGGCGAATGTGAAGAAGGCACCCACGCTTACACCATCGGCTGTGACTATCTGACTCCTGAAGCAAGCTGTGACAACCCCAACCCTGTAGCTGACACAGAAGGACACATGTGCGACTACTCTGCTTGCTACTGCGACTCTCCAACCGTCAGGGACTCCATCAGTGGAAAATGTGTGAAACTTGAAGAATGTCCTCCCAAGAAGAATGAGTAAAATGTAACGTCTTTTTCTGAGGCTGTTCTGTTAACGAATGTACCAAAGATGGCATTTTTTTACTCTAAATTTTCTAATTAAATTGTGTTTGTGATATAAATTGGAGTGTTATTATTTATATTAATGTCCTGTTATCACCATCATCTGCTGGCCTTTTTAATTTTATATTTTCGATTGGATTGGCCAGCGCGGAGCCCCGAACTTAACCCCACTGAGCACGTCTCGGACCTCCTAAAAACGCAATCCCGTCAAACCACCTCTACCAAACATCAGGGAGCTTAAAAGTGTGATCACGGCTCAGTGGAAACACAATCCACAGGACACCATCAAAAGCAGCATGCCAAAACGATTACATGCCGTAATCGCTGCAAGGGGATGTCATACTCGTTATTAATTTTTATTTTTGTCATTTTTTTTATTGAGGAGCTCGTGGCTAAATAATAACAGTCGCTCGGGTCGATCTTTAGGTTAAGCCGTGCTTATCTAGGTTGGTCTGTGGATGGGTGACCACCCATTACAAACCGAGTTTCCTCCGTGCCTCGGAAAGCACGTTAAGCCGTTGATCCCAACTGTCATCTGTAGATCTTTGACAGTCGTTACTTGTAGTCAGTGGCCTAAAAAGTCTGACAACCAGTCTTACCAAGGGGTATCGTGTTACCCAGTATTAACTGGGTTGTGGAGGTTAGATAGGCAGTCGCTCCATGTAAAATACTGGTATTCAGCTGCATCCGGTTAGACTGGAAGCCGACCCCAACATAGTTGGGAAAAGGCTAGGCAGATGATGATGTCTTTTTTTATCAAAACACCATAATAATACTCGTAGTCTTAATTTCATTATACTCATAAAAATGTCCATTTTAACACGGCTCTCTGTTTATATTGACTAAAACACCGATTCCTACCGATCTAAGCTAATGGCTTTCTCGTTAATTAGCGAGAAGAGGCGTAACATCGAGAAAAGTGGAAGGCCACTTTTCTCGATGTTACGCCTCTGCAAAGCCGCCGCTGCCGCCGCTGCTTTGCCCAGGAGTGGGACAATTCGGGCAAACAAAAAAAAAGCCAACAGCAGACTGTAAGGTGACCGGTTTTACATATCAAATAAAAGGGCTCATTGTGAGCATTGTAATTTTTTTTTTATAATTTTAAGAACAAAAGTTTTGAAGTCATTTAAGAACATTGACTACTCCCTTAACTCCGAAACTACAGGGCCGAAAATTTTGAAAATAATTAAAAATATAGTCTTTGCCTATAGATTACAAGAAAACCAATAAGAAAGCTGTACCAAACAACAAATAATAAAAATTAAATTAAAGGGGGCTATTACGATGGGACGGGACCCTTCATGCGCGAGTCCGACTCGCACTTGGCCGATTTTTTTTTTTATTAGCCTGTCTGTCTGTTTGTGCCGGCTAATCTCTGAAACACTGGACCGATTTTGGCGGAACTTTTACTGGCATATAGCTGATGTTATAAGGAGTAACTTACGCCTTTTCTTTAAAAAAAAAGGAATTAGGGTTTTATGCAAAAAATTAAACCCTGGAAATTGTTAACAAAATATATTATTTGTTTTTGGTTATTGTTTTCAGTTATGGAAGTCATATTTTTATAATCATTTCACGCAGATGAAGGTCGCGGGGCACAGTTAGTTTGTTATAAAACAACTAGCTTATGTCCGCGGCTTGGCCCGCGTGGAGTTCAGTAATTGCCCACGTGATCTTACTTCTGAGATAATAAGTAATCTATGTGCTATACCAGACTATTATAATCTATCTCCGTGCCAAGTTTCATCCAGATCTGTTCAGCCGTTCTTGCGTGATTGAGTAACAAACATCCATTCATCCAAACTTTCGGATTTATAATAGTTTAAATGTAAGTATAATATTAGTATATACTTTTAAAGTTGAATAGGTAATAAAGAATAGTGTAACTATTTAATTTTATTTGAGTACTACAGACACACTCGCGTTTTTTTACATGTACTTACTAATAACTTGCAAATATTAGTTCATAGTAATTTCAATTAGATTACATATGTGAAATATTGATACCTGGGTTTGAGATTGGACACCGGTGACGACAATCAAATGTTTCAATAGGAATCTATTTATAGACATAATACATTTACATAAGATTTATATCAATGTCGCGTATCAAGAGCCAACGCGAAAATTGGGTGTTCACATATATATTTACAGACACGTCTACCTCAGAAAAATCCTACATACTTACTAATAGGTAAATACTTCCGCGCCCTGCACGCCCTGGGGGATGATTTTGGAAAAAGACGGTGATACACGTCTCTCATAATTTTAATTGAATAGTGTGTACACCAATTTTCGAGTCAATCGACCAAGAGAATATTAAGTTTCTCAGAAAATTCAAACCCCCATTTCACCCTCTTAGGGGTGAAATTTTGAAAAACTCTTTCTTAGTGGATACCTACTCTTCACAAAAAATACATCCTCCAAATTTAATTTCTCTAGAACCAGCGGTTTGGGCTGTGCGTTGATATATCAGTCAATCAGGACTTTGAATTTTATATGTATAGATAATAAAAAGGCTGACAAACCACTTTTTCCAGAGGGTTTAGTGTTCCAGTAACTGGATTGTGCAGGTAAGAAATGTACTGGTTAGGCTAAAAGTCGACCCCAACACAGTCAGGAAAAGGCCAACATATGATGGTCATAACAGGACATTGAAATAAATAACAACACTCCAATTTATATCACAAACGCAATTTAATTAGAAAATTTATATCAAAAATATGGCTTTTTTTACATCTTCGTCTCTTCATCTTCTTCTTCATCTTTGTTACATTCGTCAATAGAACAGCCTCAGAAAAAGTACATTTTACTCTTTCTTGGGAGGACACTCATCAAGCTTCACACATTTTCCGCTGACGGAATCCCTGACGGTCGGAGAGTCACAGTGGCAAGCAGAGTAGTCACAGATTTTTCCTCGTGTGTCAGTTACAGGGTTGGGGTTATCACAGGTTGCTTCAGGAGTCAGATAGCCACAGCCGGTGCTGTAAGAGTGGGTGCCTTCCTCACATTCCTTGTAGCCTGTAACAATTAGAAATACCGTTAAGAATTGAGGAAGGAACCTGGTTATTGTGAGAGACCTGAGGACCTACATAAAGTGACATTTTACCAGCCTTATCCATTACCACCAACCAGTACCACTTTTGGGCCACTGACTACCTGGACTGTCAAAGATCTACAAATGGCAGCCGGAACCAACGGCTTAACGTGCTTTCCGAAGCACGGAGGAAACCAGTACCATCGGTACAATTAAAGTGTCATTCTACCAGCAATAACTTTGAAAAGCCAATGACTTTTTGACTTGATACTACCAAAAAAATTATGACAATTTTTGAAAGCTGACTTTCGTACGTATTGAAATGCGAAACGTCTTGAAAGCGATTTCCTTATTCTGGTGGCAAAATTGTGGTATGGATACATCTACATTTCGTCAGTTATGTCTATGTCTCTTATTTGGTTCCAGGACATGGTGATTTCCTCTCAATATCAGTATTTTCTTTCACAGTTTTAAGAGCATTGCTGATGAAATACATAGCATAGCATAAGCATAGTCAGCCTATAATGTTCCCACTGCTGGGACACAGGCCTCCTCTCCATGAGAGGGTATGGGCTATAATCCACCACGCGGACCCAGCGCGGGTTGGTAGATGTCACATGTCTTCGAATTTTTGGTTCTAGGACATGTCGGTTTCCTCACGATGTTTTCCTTCAACGTTTTGAGAGCAGTGGTGATGAAATAAATTACACAAAGTAATGCGCCAGGCTGGGTTCGAACCCACGACTTACTGTTGGTAAGTCGGGGCCACCACTATTGGGCCACCGCTGATGAAATAAACATAAACAAATAAACATTTATTTCAGAATCGCTTCCATACTTGTTAGTAACAATGAAAACTTATACCCTAGTGTTAGTAACATTACTCTAAGCTGCGTGAGGCACGCCGATCCTGGTGAATGTCTACTTGACTGCGTGCAGCCATATCCACCGCCCCAAGATCGGAGAGTCCCACCTATCAGCCAATGTTCTAAGAATGGTGTTGAGGCTGGCGCAAAAGTATTTGCTTGTTTTGTTTTGAACCTGGCTACCATTGTGCCGATGCATATTTGCTTATTTTAAACGCGATTTTTCCGTTTAACAAAATAGCCAAAATTAAACTCATTTATTAAACCAAAATCGCCCAACATGTTAAAACTGGCGCTATTTACACTAGATGTAATTAACTTTGTATATAATGTTCTTTAATTCATTGTCATTTATTTATCTACCGGTTCGTAGAACAATAATTGCGATTTACAAATTGCATTTAGTCACAGTGTAAAGATAACCGGTAAACCAACTACGCAATTTTTGTGAAATAGGAAACGCGGATGATAGGGTTGTCAACTGAACTCTTCTTCCTTTATAAAATTATCTGTCACTATCTATGAATCTCCACCTGAATAGGTTTTCCTTGCTTCGGCCAGCTTATGTTCGGAGTCTATTTAAAGACTGTTCAGGTGGAGGTTCATAGACGACTCTGCCCTGTAGTGTAAATGTGGTACTGCCACACAAACGATGAAACACTTGAAATCGTGTCCTACCTGTCCTGTTGTTTGCACATCACCGGAGCCGATGTACGCTACTGAAAGTGCCTAACTCGTCGCCAAATTTTGGTCTGACTCAATTTAAATTGTCATCGACACGCTAAGGCCGAGTTTCCTCCGTGCCTCGGAAAAGCACGTTAAGCCGTTGGTCCCGGGTGTCATTTGTAGATCTTTGACAGTCGTTAGGTAGTCAGTGGTCCAAAAAGTCTAACAACCAGTCTTACCAAGGGGTATCGTATTACCCAGTGCTAACTGGGTTGTGGAGGTCAGATAGGCAATCGCTCGATGTAAAATACTGGTATTCAGCTGCATCCAGGTAGACTGGACGCCGACCCCAATATAGTTGGGAAAAGGCTAGGCAGATGATGACGCTAAGACGAGAAGACTTGTCACTATGTTCGTACACGCTGATCTCCAAAACCACCCAGCTAATTTCAATGACATTTTGTGAATATGTGTGTTTGGTTCCAGCTTCAAAGATAGGATAATTTTGGACCCGATAGTGGCGCCTTGTGAAACGGGGGTTGAATACTCTGTTACCTGATGCATGCTTAGGTCTTGTGTAAACGCTTTGCGACGTATTTTGTTTCTAGTTGACATACTGTCTATGTCAAGAATAATATGTCCACTGTGCCCACAGTTGTCCATGCATTTAAATTTGTTTTATCTAAAGTTGGTGATCAAACTGAATTCATTTTAAAATGTTTTAGTACATCCCGTTGGCGGTTTTAATCAGTTGAACTAAATTTTCGTATTGTTCTCGTTGCGAAAAAAAATAAGGACGTGTGTTTGTTGGTGAATTTCACATAACATCACGCCTGTAATCGCCTGAAAGTATGCAGAGATGTACCTTTAATTCACCTTCAATTCGACAGTAACGTTTGAGTCATATTTAATAGTGGGGGTGCCTATTGCCATCTAACGGGAACGAGACTGCTACTCCAATTAATAATACTTTGCCGACCTGGAAACCGAACCCAGGTCCTCATGCTCAGCAATAGCGCTATCGAACACTAGACCAACGACGCAGTCCAATGACAAGCTGTTGCAAAACAAAGTAAGCTATTATCACCATAGTTGTATAATTCAAAAGACCAGCTGATCAATAAACAAGATAATTAAAAATAATTTCATTCGTCGTTAACGACTTGAAACTTAGCTCCTCAATTGAGGCAATTCATTAAGGAATGACATTTTAATTGCTTTACCATATTTTTCTACGTTTTTGGATAAATTCCTTAATAATATTGTCATGGTTGTTTCCATCTCAAGAACGAAACGTGGACATAACACTGCGGAAACTATTTTAAAGTTAAAAATGATTACATTCTAAATCACGTGGTATACTAGAGAACGATTTATCATTAACATTGAAAACGGGATATTTACCATGTTTATTTACCGTTTTCAGTGTGAATAATAATGTTAGTGACCATGTCATGTGTCAGGTCAGTTTAAAAATTTACTGAACGCTTTTTTTATGAAACTGCACAGTAATATAGCTTATGCATCAGTATAACACTAAAGCTATCAATTATGAGGATATTGTGTAAAAAAAATACTGCGTGCGAAGCCGGGAGCGGAAGCTAGTGCGTCCATATTTTTATCTTACTCGTGGGTACTAAGTACACAAAGTAATATTCATATCGGTTTCTAAGTGACCCCTTAGATAAACTTGGAAAGATAAGTCCAGATTATGTTGCAAAACCAAAATATCAAATCTAATTATTATTTATTTTTGTTCCTTAACATATTATTTTTCACTTGACACTTCCCGTGATCTAAGAGCTGGCTTTTACCTTAGCCAGAGGCTAAGCATTTCCATACAACGCGGCAATGCCGCCAGCTTCTTGAGCACATTATGACATTACCAGTCGACAGCGTCGAGGGAGAGTTTTTAATGGCATTTTTTTTTAGTTTATTGTTAGGTTAGTTTACTAAAGTATATTTATTTAATAGCTGTTTATATTAGTGCGATTAGAGATGTTTTCACATAAATAAAAAGACGATGGAATGGGATGGTTATGGGTTATTCGTATTACATGAATCCGAAAAATCAGAGGTACGTGTCATGGGTTCGAACTTGAGACCTATGACTAGGCAGTCCGACGGTCGTACCACTAGGCTATCACTGCCTCCTTTTCTAGGTTGGCGACACCGTAAATTGGACAGCTGTCAAAAATTGCGCGCGATCATTTATTTTTTGCGCGTGGCCTTTATTGGAACTATCGCCGCCATCTTGTTTTCAACACAATTTCTACAGTAAATTTCTCAACTAACAGCGTTATCCTGACAATATCAGTAAACCGCCAAAATTATGAATTATTATTAAATCTTAAACTTACATCTTCCCAAAATATACCGACAACCTCTTGACTGAGGCGCGCTAGACGACAAAGCGACGATCGTTAAAACACACAGAGCGACTAAAACCTTCATGATGACTAAAATACTTTTTATTGCTCAAGAAACACGGGTTATTAGACTGAGCTATATTATTGCACTGCCCGGCTAGACTAAATAGGTCGTCTTATATAGCTCTGATGACCATATAGTTGATAAACAAATAAATAACAACTTTGTTTCACAAAATCCGGTATGATAAGTACATATTTACATATTATGATAATATCTCATGACATAACAGTTATTTTCAGATGATTCCTTTATGTACCTATCTATTTAGTTAGGTTTAAATAAGTTGATGGACAATGGCAATATCGTACTGAATTTTAGAGAGATGTGACGTACTTCAAACAACGCAGCCTATTGAAGCCCACAGCTGGACATAAGGCTCTGGCCACAACATCCAGCTTGCTTAATCGACGCCAATAATTTTAACTACAGATCTACGTTTTTTTGTACAAGAATTCAAATCAGCTGATACTGCATACTGAAAATACACGTATTTTCACGTATAAATTAACAAAAGGCTCTCATCATCATTCCCATCATCAGACATCCCAGTTTATTTGGGGTTGGCGCGCATTTCCTTACTACACGATTAGACATCGTTTCAGTAGTCACTAGCCATCCATTGTTTCTCTACTCTGCGTCATTCCCTATTCTTATAGTGACACGAAATATGTATTAAAGATAAAATAATAGGACGGAAAAACAAAGCTAAAAATAGCTTCTAAACGATAACTTAAACAAAACTACTAAATATACTATATTTTCGTTATGATACGGATATGATAGACCTTCGTTATGTATTATGGTTCGTTACGTTATGTTTTAAAATTTGCCAAAAACAAAAAAAAAAAATAGTATTTGGTGAAAAATATTTTGCAATGTGTCACCTTGTCTATGACATTTATCTAATAAAAAATATCTGGTACGTGGATAAAATTTGTTGGATACACTTATATCGTCCCTCAACGCAGATCAAGCTTCTTGACTTTGGTTTACCAGCTGACAAAGCGAACACACAAACTTCATGTTAAATTATTAAAAAAAAAAACTCAAAACAACGTTCAATATTTAAAAACTATAAAATGCCTACTTGAACTATTATATTCCACTGCCGAAATAGCTTAATAGGTGTTACATAGTAATAGCTATCGGTAATGAGATTTTATTATATTCCATAATTAAATACATTGAGAATCGGGAACCGGTACGACAACTATTCCTATTTATGTACATACGAATATTGCTATGCTTATGCTTTGGTCGCTTTTTAGGTCTTTCTTTTTCGTGTGGTTAGTGCCTAAACTGGTGTCAAACTTCTTATGCTGTCCATGGGCCTCTGACTTGGCTTTACATGATGTCGAGAAATATCTCTCAGACATGCTGATTTCCTCACGATATTTTCCTTCACCGAAGCAAGTTATAATTATTCAATACGCACATGAATTCGAATAATCTGGAAACATGGCTTGGGTTTGAATTTGAGACCTATGACTTGGCTTTATTTTTGATAATTATTAATAAATAAACTAAACTAAGCAGTCCGACGGTCACACCACTAGGCTATCACTACCTCCTTTTAGCCTGTCAGCTATTATGGTAAAGGACAATCAAAATCGAGTTTTCAAGGTTGGTATTACCGTAAATTAGATTGCTGTCAAAAATGGCGCGGGCAGACGTCTTTTTTATGTTTGGCGCGTGGCTTTTATCGGAACTATCGCCACCATCTTGTTTTCAACACAATTTCTACAACGTCATTCAAGCGCCAAAATAATCATGCTGCACTATAGTTTAAAACAAAACATTTACGTTATGTAACGAATTATTATTAAAGCTTAAACTTACATTTTCCTAAAATATACTGACAACCTCTTGAGTGCGGCGTACTAGACGACAAAGTGACGATCACCAAAACACACAGAGCGACTAAAAACTTCATGGTGACAGGTTTTTTTTTATAACGCAACAAACACGAGTAATATTATTGAACTATTTTGTTCCACTGCCCGACCTGACTAAATAGGTCGCCTTTATATAGTTCCGTCAGTAATGTTCTCAATTAAATATTTACACCGAGAATCGTGCTGACCAGTTTGCTAACAACGTACGGTCGCCATTTTAAATTTCTTTTTTTTTTGTAAAGTTTTTATGGTGTGCAGACAATTTTATTGTGTGCCAGGTCGGGACGTTGGATTTAAAGTACCTACCTACACTTGAAGTACTACTCTTTTATTTTTTTTGCCAGAGTTTTTAGTGCTGGCTGGATTTATTTAAATTTTTGAGTACATTTCATGATAATTAAGATGGTGTTTATTAGGATAAGATGTGTTTTTTCTAAGTCTTATAAAAAAACAACAAACTACATTGTTTTTAGCTTTCACAATAAAACAAACAACGAGAATTTGTGTGGTTGGTTTACTACAATTATAATACCCGACTACTGAATAAAATGTAGCCTATGTTACCCAGACCATAATAATCAATCGATTAACACCTTATTCATCAAATTCGGATGAATAGTTTAGGAGCTACGGAGGAACATACATACACACATACATATACTGCTAAAATCATAACCCTTCCTTTTGGCTTCGCCGTAGTCGGGTAAAAACCACAGTTCCCTCAAATAGGAAAATTGGGTATCACATTTTGTCGTATCATGGGAATCTGTATAAAATATTTTGCCGTCCATATCCCATATTTTTACCTTTGCCCAATCCCATACTAAACCCATAACATAACCTTTTTTTATTTTAATGCATCTTATAACCATAATCTGTATGTGTTTACAACACAATAAAAAAGATGGCGTTTATATGTTTGACATAAAAAAAATTACAACCTTTTTTGCGATTTGTACCCGTACTGCTTGCAGGGCCTGACCACCATGTTTTATATCAGTATTACTTTGTGTGGGAAAGAGACGGAGCTACACAAAACGCCTAGTTCCATCTTTTGCCCCACTAAAGCAAGATTTAAAATAATAAAATTTATTTCATCACCACAGCTCTCAAAACGCCGAAGGAAAACATCACTCGTGAGAACAAGCCGTCCTAGAACTAGAATCATTCGAAGATATGTGATATTTACCAACCCGCACTGGGCCTGGGCCCGCGTGGTGGATTACAACCCACTCCCTCTCATAGAGAGGAGGCCTGTGTCCCAGCAGTGGGAACATTAAAGGCTGGTAATGCTTATGCTTACAAGAGGTGATGGTAGCCCCCCAGATGACCGAATGACGTGTTTCCAATGTCAATGTTGTATTTAAAAAATACTGTGTTTTATGATGCATCTTCTTGTTAGCACGCCAAAAACGGGTTTTATGATTTAAAGCAAAAACTGGTACCTAATGATTTTTAATTTATTTTATGGTTGATTTTAATTTATTTAAGACTAAGATGGATTAATCAATTATTCCAATCAAGTCTCGAATCTTTTGACAGCTTTGCTTTTTTTTTCAATCGAACTCATTTTACCTTCGAAATTTACCCTACAAAAACATACCACCGGGACACACATCGTGGTCTACCTTTAAGCCAAATTTCGTCGCATTCCGTTCAGCTACAAAAACATGGAAACTCAGTTTATTTCGCATCTGTAATATTAGTATGAATATAGAAATTTACCATTAGGGTCCGCAACTATGTATTTTTAAAATAAGAAGGCAGAAGAATGTTGGGGGTTGTATATGACCTTACATCCAAACGTGAAAAAACTATTTGGTATTGTTTTTAGCTTTTTGTCCACGGTCTTTTTTAGCCTTAATTTATATGCTCAGTTTACTAGAAACAGCACACTAGTAATAACAACAATATAATTGTTATTAATTATTGATTTGAAGACGAGTGCTGCACCTACATCGATTAGACTAATCATGCAGTCAGACTCAAGGCTGATGATGCAACCTAGGAAAATGCACGATTGTCCTGGGTTTTGTATAGTCACGAGCAACAATATATAATAAAGTTCCCATAGCTGGACACAGGCCTCCTCTCTATGAGAGGGAGTGGGCGTTAATCCACCACGCTGGCTCAGTGCGGGTTTGTAGATGTCACATGGATTCGAATGTTTTTGGTTCTCTTCGCCATTTGAGAGCAGTGTTGATGAAATAAGTTACACAAAGCAACGCCTGGGTGGCCATTACTGCTCTTATAATATGTAGAAACTTACCTAAACTCAAATGCAATTTCCACCTGGAATAACGATTGCAGCTTTAAGATAAGACCTCATCATCTGCCTAACCTTTTCCCAACTATGTTGGGATCGGCTTCCAGTCTAACCGGATGCAGCTGAACACCAGTATTTTATATGGAGTGACTGCCTATCTGACCTCCACAACCCAGTTGCCTGGAATATGATACCCCTTGGTAAGACTAGTTGTCAGACTTACAAGCCTCTGACTACCTGTAACGACTGACAAAGATCTACAAATGATAGTCGAGACTAACGGTGCTTTCCGAGGCACGGAGTAAACTTAGTATTACATACTTAGTTTATGTGGTTTGAGTGGTCACCCGTCCATGGACCAAGCTAGGCAAGCACGGGTTGTCCTAAACATACCACAACACATACAAAACCGACCCGAGCGGCTGTTATTTTAAGGAATGAGATCTTATAATATATCTTTAAGTCAAAATCTATTTCATAATATTATGGGTTCTAAAATATCATGTTCGTAAATTCGTAATAACATGAAATTGCAATCACTAGGTACAGTTAGAGAAAATTACTTAAAAATTGCTCAGTGTATATTGGTGTTCGTGACTGTACCAGCTAAGTGCATATTATTGTCTACAATGTCAATAACATAGGTTTTAGAGGAAAACTACCTTGGCCTAGTGGTCGCAAGAGCTGAGCACGAGGTCTTCTATTCGATTTCCGGGTCGAGCAAACAATTGTCGTGTTTCTTTAGGAATTACACCAGCAGTTCACATTTTGGATTCGTGCCCAGTTGATTGCAAAAGACTCATCGTACTATACCCATGACATGGGACCCACAGATCACGGGCGAAATGAATATGAGTGAAATATAATTAGGTGCAAAGCCAAGAGGTTCATTGGTGATGATAAGCTGGTGGGTACCAAGCTTCATAGCCTGGCCCACTACCGCTAAATTGCACGCTTGTCGGTCTTTTACAGACTGTGAGTGTGCCCAAGAGCACGGTTAGCTCGTTCTAGGCGTGCGTAACTCTTTACGGAACCGACTCACTGATCTAGACCATTGAAGTGATTCAAAAGATTGGTTCAGTAACAACGTTTCAAACGCATCATTTGGATCTGAAACATTACTTTGCTCTGGCTTATTCCGCACGACGCGAATATTTTATATCCTTTGAGCCGATGATCCAAATGAGCCAAATAAAACATATCAGTGTTTCGGATCATTTCAGTGATCGAGATGCAAATGTTCCAATTGCAAAAATGATACACTTGGCCTACCTCTAGCTCGTTCCATCTCCTCAGGACAAGAATGAGGTCAAGAGTAGGCTCATTTAATTAAAAAATAGGTACTTTGTTTAACCATTCGAAGATTTCGAGCGTGATGTTATGGTTGAGGACAAAGTATTGCCAAACTCAAGAAATGACGAAAACGACTTAGGACATGCTAACTAGCTAAGAATCTAGGGAGTACACAAGGTTCTCATATTCATAAACGTATTTGCTAACGAATTAAACAAACTATTATACACGATTGTGATGGCAATGCTGTTCCTTCTCAGTACTTATAAGTGTGCCTTGCCTTTAAATTAAAGTATATGGACTTCCAATAGAATTCAGATCTTTTAATAAGGTATTCATCATTCTTCTGTCCTTATCCCAATTTATTTGGGGTCGGGCGGCGCAGCATGTCTTCTTCTTCCATACTTCTCTATTACTAGGCATCTCATCAGACACCTCCTTTCTTGCCATACATAGAATAAAAAAGCATTTATTTCAAATAGAATAGTTACAGACACTGTCAAAAAAACAAAAAGAGTTATAACCAAAAAACTGTGAATTCAAATTCATTTATTTCAGGTACATAGCCTATATTGGAAAAATTATTAAATTATTTAATTAAATACAAAATCACGTACACATAAATACAAATCAACACCAATCAATTAATAATAACAATAAATCACATTCAATCACAATCATTATGAAATCATTACAATACCATAGTCTCTTACGAGCGACACTATATGTAACTTGTCTGTCACAGCAGTGTCGCATATAAGGATAGTCCAACCTATTAGCTGTCATACTCAGAACGGTCTTGGAGCTGGCCCGCACTCTACGCACAAGAGACGCGCAGCGCTTCCGCATGGTTGCATGGAAGCAGTCCGGGCGCGCCCATGCGAACATACCTGAAGCGCTGCAGAAGTGATTCAGACCTAAAACCGCTCTGAAAGTGTTAAATAGAAAAAGGAGGGTGCGGTAACTGTAGTTGACCATTGCAATCAAAATATCTTTAACTAGATAAGTAAGCTTAAAAATAAGAAAGAGAAAAGCGCTCATGGAAGGAATTAGGGAAGGCCTTTGCCCAGCAGTAGAGCAGTACAGGCTAACACAAAATAATGTAAGTTCAAGTAACTTAGAAAAAAATAATATCCTTAGGCTAATTGATCAAATTCATATGCGTATTGTATAATTATCACTTGCTTCGGTGAAGGAAAACATCGTGAGGTAACCAAACATGCCTGAGAGGTATTTCTCGACGGCATGTAAAGCCAAGTCAGAGGCCCATGGGCGGCATAAAACTCTGACACCAGGTTAGGCACTAACCACACAAAAACAAAATTTGAAAAAAAACCTTTCTTTTAATTTTACCCTCATGACCTGAATTAGAATATAATACACAACACAATATACAAGCTATGTACAGACATACTTATAGCTCGTAACACATAAGCGACAAACAAACTTGATAGTACTAAAACACAAAATAAAATGCCGTTAGTTGATCCGTTCAGTTGACATACCGGTATGAACGAACCCGTTCAATGTTGGGCCATGAAACCGGAGGGTTTATGCGCGAGCGGGGTTTGTTGACCTGAAGTCTGATAACAGAAAATTGAGAAGTCCCACTTTATTAATTTACAGAATAGCCACTGAGATACGAAATAGGCAAACCGATTGCCGCTGCAAGGGCCTTGATTCGGCCAGCAAAGATGAGTGGGAAATCAGCGACCATGTTGCTAATTTTCTAGTCTTTACTGGGCAAAAATTGGATATGTCTCCCAACCAGACTCACGGAGAAACTTGAAAAGGAAACTTGGAAAGCAAGATGCGGAAGGCAATTAGGCTGTACTTAAGCGTTTCCCAAAGTATGCATGGGAAACACCTAAGTATAAGCCAGCATTGCATTTTAATCAGTTGTCTGAAAAACGAATATCTAACCCACGCTCGTGGAGATTTTATGGACTGAGGACCCACCTAACCTTGGCTCCATAGGGTCATGGATAAATTCTTCTAGAACTTTGCCATTAATGGCAGTTTATTCACATTTCATAACGAACCTTCTGCTCCAAATCTTCTTAGTCCACCGCCAACAGATTAAGGATCCAGTCGGATGCTCCTTCTCAAGTAATAATCAGTATCTTGTCCCTTACATGGGGTGATCACATAAATACGTGCTTTACATAAGTGCTTAATGTGATTTCAGATGCCGTTACACTGATTACGATACGCATACGATAATTTTGGGCAATTTGCGAGCACAGGTGGGGTGATAAAAATATTTTGGACGGACATTTTCGGCTCTGATTTTAGCATTTGTTGCGCACTTTTGGGAATTGCATTTTTGCTGATAAAATTTAAGGCAAATCTTCGATTCGTTTTATTTTTGGGATTGGTGATTATAAGAACGCTATCCTTCTGTGGGCCTAGACAAAATGATATTTAATCAGCAAAATGACAATTCATGAGCAATTGATCATCATCATCATCATTTGCCTAGCTTTTTCTGAAATTGGTATGGGTCAGCTTACAATCTAAAATAGAAGCAGCTGAATACCAATATCTTTCACGACTGCTTATCTGATTTCTCACTACTGGGTAACACGGTACCCCTTAGTAAGATTGACTGTCAGACTTGCGGGTTTCTCACTATCCGGAACGACTGTCAAACATCTACGAATGACAGTCAGGATAACGCTGCTTAACGTACTTTCCGAGTCAAGGAAGGGTATCGGCATAAGGATGGTCAGCCATCCACAACTGACATTGGTAAACATTCTCAGCTTTAAAAATCGACTCGTGCTGCAATTATAACTTAGCCATGCGCCCCATAAACGATAAATCTAGCTTCTATCCGCCTATTTCTTAGCCCCAAAGCATTCGATTGTCTTGAATAGAATTCGTTTTTTGTCATCTCGCGTACCCACTGACATAGTTGATTATGTAGATTAACCCAATATGTTTATAGTTGATTATGTTGATTCACCCAATATGTTTATAGTTGATTATGTTGATTAACCCAATATGTTTAATTGTTTATACTATATAGGTGTCTTCTAATACATTTTTTTATGTGGAGAAAGCTTAACAAATTATCTAGATGTGTGTATTGCTGTTCAGTAGTTTTCGCTTGTCTAAAATTGAGCTTACATGTAAAACTAAAGATATTGAGTTATTTTTATTTTGGTTTTTGCAGGATAGGGTAAAATTTGCTTACACTTTTATTTTGTAACTGGACTTCCTCGTTGGTCTAGTAGTCGCAAGCGCGACTGCTGAGCGTTAAGTCCTGGGTTCGATTCCCGGGTCGAGCAAAGTGATATTGGGTTTTCCCATGAGGAATTTCTCAGTAGACAGCCACAGAGGCTCAACTCCAAATAAGCTCGCGGGCGAAATGTGGGTGTACTATTAAGTACTCCTCTGCCTAACCTTTCGGGGATTATAGGCGTGGTGTTATGTTATATTATTTATTTAGAATAAAATCGTAAAAGGTCTTCCACGATCTTACATCTGTCCTTGAAGCTTAATTCTTGACTGTGGAGGTCAGATAAGCAGTCGCTCCATGTAAAATACTGGTATTCAAATCCATCCGGATAGACTGCAAGCCAGCTCAAAGAAAAGTTTCTTGTAGTTATTTTACACTAGCAGATGCCCGCGACTTTCGTCCGCGTAAAATTTGATAGCCTATAACCTTCCTCGATAAATGGGCTATCCAACACTAAAAGAATTATTCAAATCGAACCAGTAGTTCCTGAAATTAGCGCATTCAACCAAACAAACAAACTCTTCAATTTTATAATATTATTGTATAGATTCGCTAAAACACTCAATGCAAGTAAACGGTTTAACAGCATCTTTACGTTGACTGATTTGTTAGCTACAATGATAGATAACCTCTGAGTTTACAATTTATAAAAGCATCACAGCATTTATAAAAGCATTACTTACAATGTCCTAATCTGTCTAACCTTTCCAACTGTTGGGGTCAAATTCCAGTCTAACCGGATGCAGCTGAATACCAGTATTTTACATAGAGCGATTGATTATCTGACGTTCATAACCCAGTTAGTACTGGGTAATACGATTCCCCTTTTTAAGACTCTTTGTCACACTTTCGGGCCATGACTATCTTTAAAGAATGTCAAAGATCTACGAATGACAGCCGAGACCAACGGCTTAACGTGCTCTACAAGGCACGAGGAAACTCGGTATGTAATACGTGGTCACCCATCGACAGGCCAACCTAAGCAAGCGTGGCTTAACCTGAAGATTGATCTAAGCAGCTGTTATTATTTAGCCACGAGCTCCTCTATCTACTTACATTATATAGGTTACATTACCATTACACACAATAGATTACAAGATTACCTTACCCTACAAGACAGAATAATCGTATCCATAAATAACAAGTAATTCCACATATCCGAACACAATGTAAACATTGATTTATTCTAATTTATGCATTCCATAAATGCTTTGAACATCTGAGATCCTCGATAGCTCTCTAAGGGACTATTCGAACAGAACTTTTGCCCTTCAAAAAGTTGTAGATATATAAACAAGAATCATCATCTGCCTAGCCTTTTCCCAACTATACTGGTGTCGGCTTCCAGTCTAACCGGATGCAGCTGAATACCAGTATTTTACATGGAGCGACTGCCTATCTGACCTCCACAACCCAGTTAGTACTAGGTAATACGATACCCCTTGGTAAGACTGGTTGTTAGACTTTTTGGGCCAGTGACTACCTAACGACTGTCAAAGATATGCAAACGACCGCCGGGACCAACGTCTTAACGTGCTTTCCGAGGCACGGAGGAAACTCGGTATGTAATGGGCGGTCACCCATCCACAGACCAACCTAAGCAAGCACGACTTAACCTAAAGATCGACCCGAGCGGCTGTTATTATTTAGCCACGAGCTCCTCCTCATATAAACAAGAATATAAACTCGATTATTTAGCTAAATATCGTCTTGTGGTGCTGTCTGGGTAGTGATCGCAAGGGCTGCTGACCACGAGGGCTTTGAATCCCAGGTAGGGCAATATGTAATTGGGTTTTTCCATCAGGAATTCCTTAGCAACAGCCGGGGATCGTGCCTAGTTCATGGCTTGCTCTATTTTAAAAAAGTAAACATAACTAGCGAAATAGGTGTATTTTGAGTACAACTCTGTGTAACAGTGGTGAAATTTAAAAGAGTGTCCATGGAGTTTCTTGCCCGTTCTTCCCCATAGAGATCTACGTTAGGGAATGGGCAACTACAGTACTTTCACAGTTTTTGTGCCTTGTGACTGGGACTGTAGCTATATTTCACTGTTGTCTTTGTTTCGACAATTCAAAAGTGCCTGTAACTGGCCTACTTGAAATAAATGCTTTGATTTTGATATGATTTTGTAGGTTCCTTAGAACTCGATTCCTACCGGCTTCCCTTTAAAAAATGGCACAGTCAGTATTCTATAGACAAATAATATAAACACATTAAAGATTCCGGCTTACCTCTTACAAAATTGACCCTTCGCTACTGCAGCCTAACCCTTAAGGAATTATAGGTTTATGTTACGCTATATTGTGTTGGACACGCAAAACATAGATTTAATTTTAGGCACTAGGTACTAATTAAACAAAGCAGGGAAAAAGGTTGCAATATCATATTGTTCTTAATTTCTCAGTAATTTTCCGTTTCGCTGGTATTGTACTGAGAAATGCTTTCTGTACGATACGTGGGAATTGGTTTAGGTATTTAAATTAGCGATCAAAGACCTGAGAGCCAAACAGTCATGACGTGATGGACAAGTCAAAAATGTATGAGACTTAATCCTATTAAAAACTTTTCTAATACAATAACTTAAACTTGTTTAAAAAAATCCATTAATGGGGGGGTTGGCGATAAATCTGCAAGGTCTTGCATGGGACTGGGCGGGTCACATTTCCAGGATAGGTCAGGACAGATGGGCCAGAATCGTCACACAGTGGGTGCTTGAAGGACGGTCGTTGTCACCGAGGCAGGCCCCAGAAACGCTGGCGTGACGATTTGGACTAGTTTCTCACTGATTAGCCAGAGGAGGCAAAACACCGGAAGAGTTGGAAAGGACTGGGGGAGGCCTTTGCCCAGCAGTGGGATAGAATACGCAAATTTAAAAAAAAAACTGCTTTTGGTAATATGAAAAGAAGAAAATTAGGTTTAACTATCAACATTGAAAGCGTATACAAAGTATCGTGTCCATGTTACGAGTATTAACCGTTGTGGAGTTCTCTCTCGAGGAGACGATCCTGGCTGCAGGATCAATGCATGTCTGTCATAAAAATGTATTGTCACCAAAACCAAAAGTGTGTGCAAAATTTCAGCTCAATCAGTTGAAGGAAACTGTTTTGAAATTCAGTTGCAAGATTTGACCAATACATACTAACTAACGAGGCAAGGTAAATAAAAGCTTATAACAAGACGCGTTGAAAGCGTTTTTAGGTTAGAGTATGTCAATCGTCGGGCAAGTTCTCTAGCTACCACCTGAAAAGCACATCCACAAACACTGTTTCAAGCTTTCACGGTTTACAACTTAACTTATACTGTCACTTTTCACGGGATATTTACCGTGATTGTCGCGCATGCAGCGTCGAAATATTGGGAAGCTCAAAATAATGAACAATAACGGAAGATATCCCGTAAGCGACAGTATAAATTTAAGCACATCCACTTCTGAGGGTGTACATATAAGAACTCGAAGTCTGGACTCCTCGTTGAATTCATGAACTACATCAATGTAGCGCCTGAAAGAAACGTAATATTTTTATACACACATTAAAGATTATTAAAGCTCGTGGCTAAATAAAAACCGCCGCTCGAGTCGATCTTCAGATTAAACCACGCTTGCCGAGGTTGTTCCGTGGATGGGTGACCACCCATTACATACCGAGTTTCCTCCATGCATCTGGTTCCCTAACTATGTTGGGTCAATAGTAGATCTTTGACAGTCATTACAGGAGGTAGTCAGTGGCCCGAGAGTCTGGGTATCGTATTACCCAGTACTAACTGGGTTATGGAGGTCAGATAGGCAGTTGCTCCCTATAAAGTGTACTGGTATTTACAGCTGCATCCGGTTAGATAGTTAGGAAAATGCTAGGCAGACGACGGTGGATCTTTGTCAAATAGCTTACCTGATCTTAAAGTACATTCATACTTTTGGGATTTTTGAAAACGCATAATTCTTCGTTACCTGGAATTCACAATACATCTAAAAGACAAAAGATCAGTCATACCACTCTTACTAAATTATTCCAGTGACAATACAACCCACGTACTTTTTCCGGGAAAGACCGATATGCATCGAAGATTATTCAAATGAAAGCCACTGCATGCGCGCGCGCAAAAACTTATGAAGTTATGATGTATCATTGTGTCAGGTCCCGTAATCGAATACAATAGAGGATTGATGTTACTGGTCCCTATTGATGTTATCTTAGTAGTCTAGTGACTTTCGTATGTTAATATAGCGGCTTTTGTTGTAACTGGGTAAGTAGAGAGCTTATCCTCGAAATTGAATCAATGATCAACATATAAACCACATCACGATACGGAAAAGAAGTGCTGTTTTGTTGTTGTAAATCAACAAACAAGTTTTATACGTACCTAAGTATGAATTTATCCTGATAATGACATACAAACTTTTTTCGAACGGGGTTCGAACCCACGAAACGTAGCTAAGCAGTCAATCACTTGGCCGCTACGCCAACAATTGTATCAGCATTTTTATTACGGTCGTAGTTACAATGGACTTAACAAAATATTGAAGGCTATCAATCCGTTGGCAGTTAAATCGTTGCTACAGTAGTACAGATGTCAGGAATCACATTCCTCTAGCTAGATAGATCGTTGTTGCTCGTCACTCATAACATCATAATATCACGCCTCTAGACATTTTTCGCCAGTTGTTTAAATCCTATGTGGGTAACAGGGGGCGAGCCTATTGCCATCAACTGGGCGCAAATCCAGACTCTGTGGCTGCTACTGAGAAATTTCTGATGGAAAAAGCCTAATAACAGTTTTCCGACCTGGGAATCGAACCCAGAACCTCATGTAGTTGCGCTTGCGACCACTAGAACAACGAGGCCATCATTGCTCGTCACTCCTCAGCCGTCAATTTATCAACCTATCGCAGCCCACTGCTGGACATAGCCATCCCAAGCTGTGCCACAACAGAACACCCATCCTCTACCTTTTCTATCTAGTCTGTCCCAGCCACCATTTCATCTCGTCGGGTCATTTAGCAGACGGGCGTCGGGGCGGCCCCCGATACATTTACCGATGCGCGGTCTCCACTCCAGGATTTGCTTGCTCCTCGGCTATCAGCTATCATATCAAACTATACTATAAGAAAAACTAAATGCGATTACAAATCCTACTTCTGCACCGGTTTCTCACCAACTCGACACGAGAGACTGAACACACGTGAGTACAGTTGGTGAAACTCTAAATTAGTATCACTTATTATTTTGTCATCTGGATACGTCAAGATTTTTACTTAAATTAAATCACTTTATGATGTGTTTTTTTATGTTTTCGCCATGATGGTATTTTTTCTATTTAGTTTTCACTGTAGAGGTAACAAGCCAGTTCAGGTGATGAATGTATTATGAGATGTAATGTCTGAGCCATAAGTCAATCATTTACGCACTTTATAAAATATTTGAGAATTAACCAGTAGATAATTTCTAATAGCCTTGTAGCATCAGACTTGTTATGATAGTATCTACGCATTAAAAATAAGTTTATTAATAGTCATACCTGCTACTACCTATTTTTTTTGATATTATTATCATTATTTTATGTAAATTATTGGAGGTCCTTACGTACTCTTTGACGTTGATAAATCTTAGTACTAATAATACCAAAACATATACCTACGTTTCAGTTTTAAATAGATATTGAGTCATTTTAGAAACTTATATTTGCTAAAAAAACGATTTTATAAAGCACCTCAGAAGTGGGTAATACGTACTTACCATTGATAACCTTTTTAAATCAGCTATAATGTTTGATTTTAAATAATAGCAAAGTAACTGTTAACAATACATTAATACAAGCCTATTGGAGACACCATACCTAGGAAGTTCCCAGGCTTGGGAAAAGTGGTAAAATAAACAATATTCAATTCAAACCTCCGCTACTGAGAGAGTAGAAGTAAGCACTAGTGCTAACCATGATGTTTTGGGTTCGATTCCCAGGTCGTGCATATTACTTGCAATCCTCAAAGGATTAGGTAGAGGTAAGCGCCAGTTATGTTTGAGTCCTATCTAATAGGGCAAGCCTATTGCCGTCAGCTGAGCACAAATCTACACTTACAAGCTGCTTCTGACAAATTCCTGATGGAAAAACTTTGCAACGCCTTACGCGACCTGGGAATCGAACCCAATATCTCATGTTCAGCGGTAGCTCTTGCATCCACTAGACCAATGAGGAAGTCTAAAGACTACTAGGTCCTAGTTTATCCTTTATGGATTCGCGAACTAAACTAAAATTATCCAAAACACATGTGTTGTAAGACATTGATTCTTGGTTGGAAAAGGTCATAATATCTTTTGATCGCGTTGACTTACTTTGATTTCTTCACTAGTCTATGGGGTAGCAGACTCGAGTCATCATCTGCCTAGCCTTTACCAACTATATTGGGGTCGGCTTCCAGTCTAACCGGATGCAGCTGAATACTAGTATTTTACATGGAGCGACTGCCTATCTGACCTCCACAACCCAATTAGTACTGGGTTATACCCCTTGGTAAGACTGGTTGTCAGACTTTTTTGGGCCACTGACTACCTAAAGACTGTCAAAGATCTACAAATGACTCCCGGGACCAACGGCTTAACGTGCTTTCCGAGGCACGGAGGAAACTCGGTATGTAATGGGTGGTCACCCATCCACAGACCAACCTAGGCAAGTACGGCTTAACTTAAAGATCTATCCGAGCGGCTGTTATTATTTAGCCACGAGCTCCTCCAGCAGACTTGAGTATTTGGTATTATTTGAAGCTTGATACCTCCATGCGTTCCTGAGAAAAAGGGGTCTTGACAGACGGACAACAAAGGTCCTATAAGGGTTCAGTTTCTGCCGACTGAGGTACGGAATGGTTTTGTATAAAAACACGTGATGTCGTTTTGTAATGGATCCGCGTTCCGAAAGTATAACGGGACTGCACTGCCACCTTTCGGCGACATACCAAAGCTTCAGATTTGACGACACCTAAGGATATAAGCCACCTTAAAAAATAGAAAAACAACTGATAAACTATAAATAAATCCTACCATAATGTCAAGGTCAGCTCACTATCAGTTCAATGACCTCTCTAAATCAAACATGAAGTACCCTTGAGCTTACATACTTACATAACGGACTCTCTTAGTCACACACAGAGGTCGGTGGTACTTTTCCAATAAGTAGTTTCTTAGCGATGTCAGGATAGAGGTCTAGTAGACTCGTAGCGATGAAGCTCTAAATTTTATTTATTTAAACTTTGACTGCCTTCTTGGTGTGGTGGTCGCAAGCGCGACTGCAGAGCATGACGTACTGCGTTCGATTCCCAGGTCGGTAGTACAGTAGCAGCTACGAAGTCTGGATTTGTGACCGGATGATGGACATAAGCTCGTCCCCTATTATATGAAACTTAAACATGATTAGTGTTATGTGGGTGTACTGTAGGTACCTATCTGCCTAATTCTTTAGCGATTACAGAAGTGATGTTATGTTTAACTTCATATCGGTACACATTCGCATTCTCTATCAGTCAATATTTTCTTCATAACGGTGCCTATATCTCACTAAATTAAACGTAATTTGAATCTGAAAACGTATTTTAGTCCAGAAATCGAACCCAGGACCCCGAAGTTGGTAGTAGCCAATAGCTTTGAAAGTTACAATATAACATCTAAACAAGAAAATATTCTAATGGTTTTACTATCCCCATTTTATGAGACAGACACCCATTTGAATAGGCTATAATGGCTTCGAGAAATTAAATATGTGAAACAGTTTCTTCACAAACTAGCAAAAGGTAACAAAAACGAAGAAATAAGATTTAAAATAATTTTATATTACTTACAAATACACAAATTCAGTCGCTCAACAATTTCTATGTAAATAAAATTTGAGACATTTCGCCTAAAACTAAACTTACGATTACGATCACATTTTTCGCACAAAACTCGCACATTTTTCACTCACGCACTGTTACCGAGACCCATGTTCATGGCATTTAAGATGTCACCATTATCCGCATCTATTTCCCATGCGAACAAACCTCCTAACTTGTTATTTCTCACGTACTTAGCTTTCTCGATCGTTGATCTCGCATCGTCATAAGTAATAAGGTCTCCAGTCTCCTTTCTGAACACGTAAGGCGCTTGAGCTACCTTATCATAATGGTACTCCCACTTCCCTTGAGCAATTTCGGTTGCAATCTCTCTGTAGTCCACCACTCCATCTTGCCATGTTCCCTTGACCGGGCCAGTAGCTACGCCAGTGAATGGGTTGTCATCCTTGTAGCCGTTGACTCCAGTCCAGCCTCTGCCGTACATGGCAACACCAACGACGATCTTCTTAGGGCTGACTCCTTGAGCCAAGAGGAATTTGACACCAAAGTCAGTTGTGTAAGTTTCCTTACGATTCCATGCGGGAGCGTGTAGTCCTGATTGGTGGCCAAGAGTGTCGTTGGACCAGGCACCCTTGAAATCGTAGCTCATAAGGAAGATGTGGTCCATGTACTGCTGCGCGGCCTTGTAGTCAACAACCTGAATCTTGTCCCATCCAGAGCTGATAGCTGAAGTCAATTCGTATTTCTTACCAGTCTTGGCAGACAGTTCATTTAACATATCTCTCAATTCCTTCATCAGTGTAACATAGATCAGACCGTCTTCAGGACCACCGAGGTCAGGGTTGGCTCCCTTACCACCAGGGAACTCCCAATCAATGTCAACGCCATCGAAGAATTTCCAGGTCTCGAGGAAGTCCTTGACTGAGGCGACGAAACGGTCCCTCTTGACTTTGTCGGTGAAGAAGAAGAAGGGATCGGCCAGGGTCCATCCACCAACGGAAGGAAGGATCTTCAGGTCTGGTCTCGCCTGTTTCAACATCATTAGTTGGCCGAAGTTACCCTTGTAAGGTTCGTTCCATGAACCCAATCCCTTCTGGGGTTTCTGAAGAGCAGCCCAAGGATCGTGGATGGACACTTTGAAGTCTTCCCTGCCACTGCATGATCTTTGCAGAGCTTGGAAACTGCCTTCGATCTCCTTCAAACTGTCGTTGATGCCATCTCCACCACAAATTGGGATGAAACCGTAGAGCAGATGAGTAAGATTTGGGATGGGTACTTTGTCTACGGGGAACTTTCTAGGGTAAACACCCCATTCGACGAAGTACGCGCCAATGACCTTCCCAGAAGTCTGCTTAAAGGGCTTGTTCCTCTCTCCAATGGAGTAGTCCAGGGGTGGCAGATGGCTACCATCAGTATCAGCAACCACAATTTCAGTTGCATCGCTGTAGCTGCACCCATCAGAGTTGCAGAGTTCCACTTTCATCTGGTATCTACCACCCTTCTTCACTTTGAAGGCGGCTGAGGTGGCAGAGCCGGCTCCCGACCAGAACTCCTTTCCGTTGAGCAGCACCTTGGCCTTCTGAGCTGGGTCGCCGGACCAGACGTTCCACGTGACGGTGACATCGGCAGCATCTTTCTTGGTGACGAGCTGGTTGTATGCTGTCGCTGCTTGGTTCACTTCGACGATGGCGAAAGTGCGTTCGCCCCAGCCTAAGGACGGCTTCCCCGGAGGTGCGCACGCGGCGACGGCGAGCAGCCCCGCGCAGACGGCTAACGCCAACATCGGACGTCCCATAACCGGTTCTAAAAAAATAAATACGAAAAAATTGGACACAAACTTCTCATGTAAGAGCTGAGTTGGAACTGGAGTTGCATCTCCGTGGTATCTTTTATATACGAGTAGTATTGTAGGCCAACCGCTACATGTGGGCCCGCATTGTATTGAATAGCGATGCCGCAGTGATTTTTGTGATACGTAATAATTATCGTTAGCACACTTTTCTATCCCGGTCAAGTCAGTAGGTCGGTCAAGGTGACCAATGTTTTTAATTGTTTGTTTAATTTTCTTGTTGTTTGTTTAGCCCTTTTATGAGTCAGAGAAAAAGTGTATATGTTTACCTTTGTGTCTTAAAATAATTTTCGTTTTGTCTGTGTGAGGTACTGTAGTTCGGGAGATGCTTTCTAAAAGAATTTTAAGATACCACTTGAATTTATGTGACAATTAAGAGCATTTCAAAATTTTATACAGAGGTTGTTTACAACTGATTTGTGTTTAATTTGATAATCTGACAAACCTGTGTCTTTAAGATCATTACAAAAAAAGTATTTACCTGTCTATGGAAATGCGACGATACTGTTTATGCACGCAAAATCTAGCAAGATTACAAAGCTAATAACTGTCCTGTCTCTTTAACTAAATAAATGTTATTAAAATTTAATATCTTGCAAGCAACGCCACTCACTAA
Organism: Noctua janthe; assembly: GCA_910589295.1. NCBI lineage: Eukaryota > Metazoa > Arthropoda > Insecta > Lepidoptera > Noctuidae > Noctua > Noctua janthe. Next base: position 13,427,035 of record OU342575.1, on the reverse strand, counting down.
TGTAGTATAAAATATGTTAATGATGTTAAAATCAGTGTCATTGGCAGCTGTTAATGAGTCATTATACATATTTTTGGTTGTTATAAGCTCTACTTTTAAATATGAATGGTTGGACAATATGGAATTAAATGATAAAGACGTTTCTGTTTCGTCTTTTCGCCAGTTATTTCTTGAAGGAAATTCGACGAAAATAGAGTTTTTTTTTATGACAAAACCAACTTAACGTGATTAGTTTTATACTACGAGTATTACGACGCCATAATACCAGTTTTTAAATAAATATGTTTGAACAAACATAATATTCTATTGTTTAAACTTATTGCAACGTTCATTTGTTTTAGACCAATGTCGTGTTTTTCTAGTGTAAACAGTGATATTGTTTAGTTGGTTATAGTTTTTATAAAAGCCTGATTCAACCAAGATATAAATAGTTTTCGATCCCGAAGTATATATTTAAAAACTCTTTTTCGTTGTCTACGTCATAAAGGCAACCTCTGCGATTAATAAATTTCTAGATCGAGGTGTTTAAACTGGGCGTCTCAGTCAATGAGAGCGTGTCAGGACTTTTCTTTGTACATGGATGGTTTATCGAACAACAAACAACGCAATGTTCTTCAAGGGGATGAGCAATTCGCATTATTAGACGTATTGTTGATGGCTTCATAACTGCTTGGAGTCAGGTTTGGGAAATTTACTACATCTGCTAAAATAATAAGACTGTTATACAAGGTGAAATTAAATTAGCTAGCGAAACGATTATACAAACACTATTAAACGATATCATTTGATGGTGTTTTTTCCTTGACCTCGAGTAGTTCCTTGAAGAATAAGATTTTGTTTTTTACTATTCCATGTTTACATTGTTTTTGTTTTTTAATAACTAATTTAATGTAACGCAGTACTCCTGGCTGAAAACAAAGCCTCCCGCAATAACAATTAATACTTCAAAATTTTAAAAAACTTCTACAAAATACCCCTTAATTACTACCCGCATAAAAAAACCACATTCGGCTATGTTAACTATTTAACTGTACCATGCTTAGCCCATCACTGTGACAGTGTTATGATTAAAGAATTTAAAAAGATAACATAAGTACGAATCAAGTATAGGTGCTAAATAACTTGGATATTTTGTAATTACTTTGGTGCGAATATGAAGCTTAATTCGTTATGTTAGGATTGAAAATTGAATGGTTTTGTTATCTTCCAGAGTTTTCTAGAAGCCTGGAATAGCGATAGAGATGAAAATATTGAAGGTTGTGTTTTAATATGTAGTTCTCGTTGACTCAAACACATACAGTATATTTTCTATCAAACTATACAAGATGTAAACGGACCCTTCACGAAGCCGTCAACCAAGCATTCTGTACACCAAACTAAGTAACTCTACGCAAAAACTACGACGTTTACGGTAGGACTAGAAGGAACGCACTTAAAACATTTTGATGTATGGATGCATTGAATAGTGAGGGGGTTATGGAGGTCATCATCTGCCTAGCCTTTTCCCAACTATGTTGGGGTCGGCTTCCAGTCTAACTGGATGTAGCTGAATACCAGTATTTACATGGATCGACTACCTATCTGACCTCTACAACCCAGTAAGTACGGGTTATACGATACCCCTTGGTAAGACTGGTTGTCAGACTTTTTGGACCACTAACTACCTGTAACGACTGTCAAAGATCTACAGATGACAGCCGGGACCAACGGCTTAACGTGCTTTCCGAGGCATGGAGGAAACTCGGTATGTAATGTGCGGTCACCCATCCACAGACCAACCTAGGTTAGCACGGCTTCACCTAAAGATCGACCCGAGCGGCTGTTATTATTTAGCCACGAGCTCCTACTACTCCTACTACTAAAAGTAAAGTTATAAGTTTATAACATTAAAAACTTGTATTTAAAAAAAAAAATAGGAACTTTGAAACCCAATAACCTGTAACTAGAAGGTTCCCATGTATGGTCAAAAAAAAACAATGACGGGGTGGACAAGTGCCTTTCGGCTTCGTTAAGGGTACTTTTACACCCATTATTGTATTGAAGCGCCAGTAGGTATCAGGAGAGTTGCTGAGTTCACCCCAATATGTAGATTTCTATGTCGAACACCGGTCAAGAAACTCCCGACTGCCTCATTGAACTTTTAGACGAAAGCGCTACTCCTGAGCTTAAGGTCTTGGATTCGATTACCAAGTTGGACAAATTGCTGTTTAGTTCCTCTATCAAAATACCTCAGAAGCCTCCCGTAGTTTGTATTTACCCGGCATAACAAAAAAACTGGCAACCTTGAGACGTTTTCTTCGTTTCACGTGGCTTTATTTCAAAAGAAACCAAATTGATTAGGTACTAAATAAAATTTCTATTTAGTAACTAATGGACAAGTTAATTTTGGTAAGCACCTAATTAGTTAAGATCTTTAGGCAACGTTGATAATTGTGTTCATGGTTGGCTAATTGAATTGAAGATCTATGGTAGCACGCCTCAAGCTAGATGTCGTGAAGTATAAGCAGGGTGGTTGGTAACAGCCGGATCAGAGTAAGGAGCCTAGCATTGAGTTAAAAACCGTTAGATTGAATTAGCCTATTTTATTATTCTGCACAATGCTTCTTCTTATCTTTGATACGTAGGCTGATAATGATAATAATAATCATTTCAATTCAATTCCAAATGAGAAAACCCAATAACACAGCCCAAGCAGCATATAGGCTGTTTACAAGCTGTATTTAAGAGCGTTCATCGAAAAAGTTGGCAACGTCGTAAATAGCTGTCAAATATTTACCTGTTTTAATTAATTTGGCAATATTACGCTAACTAGTGAACTAAAATATTAATAATGAAGTGCAATTAAAAAACTGAATTTAATGTTGTAACCGTTTTAGGTGTGCATTTGGAAAGTTTCCAAATACTTTTTTTACATCTAAAACTAAATATTCGGTGTTATGATATAAATTATTGCATTTCATAATCAATATTTTAGTTCACTAGTTAGTCATATTTCTTATTTTCAAACAATAATATTGCCAAATGAATCAAAACAGCGAAATATTTGACAGCTATTTGCGATGTTGCCCACTTTCTGCAAACACAAAAAAAAACCTATTGCCTAAACTGCCCTCATAATCGCAAAAAGCGCCCATATTAGCTTGTTTGCGTTACTTTAGTATAATAGCTGTTATAAGTCACCATAACGCTCAGATTATTATCTTGTAAAGATTAGAGAACTGAAGTTTTTTAGAGTTACAAAAGAATAAAAAGAACTATTCAGAACTTGGGGATCGAATCCAGTACCCGACTTTCAGCAATCAACTAACGACTACTAAACCCCCGAACCACTGATTAAGTGATTAGCAATTTAAGTTAGTTATTTGGTTAGTGTCTGCCATGTGAGTAGGGTCACAGGGTGACGGGAAAATTTCTTGCGATCCTTAGAGGGGTCTGGTTTTAGAACGGTCAGGGACATATCAGGGGTCAATGTCAGTATTGCTCGACAATACTGTTTTTGGATTTGACTTATTTTCAGGTATTTAATAAGGAGAATAAATTGTTCCGGCATTGTGCTGAAGTGGCGACCGCGAATTGGAAGAATCCAATCCATGGTGTCTTCCAATTCTAGGTGGACCGATGACCTGGTAAAGGTTGCAGAGATTCGCTGGATGCGAGACGCACAGGACCGGTCACTGTGGCGACACTTGGGGGAGGCCTATGTCCAGCAGTGGACGTCTTTCGGCTGAAATGATGATGATTGTGCTGAACTGGGCCTATTTGATGCAGCCCTGAGTTAATTTTTGTTGGTTTAGATTTAACCCTTAATTGGTCGCGCCTAAAAAGTTACGTAAATGGTCACGTGGGGTGCGTGACACCCCGATCATATAAATCAAATACGAAAGCAAAATCACGATTATGCTCAATACTTGATCATAAAGAAGACGTGTTTTTATGAAGCTAACGGGAACCTCAGCACTCAAAATTCAGAATTTAAAAAGTTCTGAAAAATTAAGGATTCGCTGGAGTAAGTAACACCCCACGCGACCAATTAAGGGTTAAGTTTTTTTAAATATTGTGTGCACTTGTGGCATGTGCTAAATAAATGTATTTTTGTTTCTTTCTTTAATATGTTTTTGCACGCCAAAATTAATGGCAGAGTAAGAGATGAATATACTTATTTTTAAGAACCTTCCGTACCTTATTTACGCAAATAAATGATTTTCATTTCTATCTTTAAACAGGGAGTAATCTCTTTCAAAGCGATTCGTATTTCTACGACTTTCAACAGGATAAACATAAGATTTTCGATAGTTTCAAATCATTTCAGAAGTTTTAGATCATTCCCATACATTATTTAACTTTGCTGTCATCTGTATCGCTAAGTCCTTCTGGTCAGGTCAAGATAATTTATTAAGGAGCTTTTTGATGCAGTTGTTCGTGGCAATTTTAGTTCAATCTGAGATTTGATTCCACAAACTGCATTGCGCGGCCCAAACCTCTATGAGGGAACATAGAGATAGACATACTTGCATATGTCACCGTAAAATTGTAAATCCCGTTAGATTATAATCTATCTCGTGAGATTGTAAACTGTCGAAAGAATGTGAACCGTATCATACTGCTTACAATTTAACGCATTATTTTCCGGTAGATTATAATCTATCGAAGTGAAACTGTTAAATCACAATCTGTCGCGCGCTAAATTGTCAACTGTCCGAAGGATGTCCCTGATTGGTCGGTTTTACGTTAAGGTCGTTCATTGTCCATTACGTTCGGTGACTGACACTTATTTATCATTCAAACTGCACTTCTTTGGTTAATCACAGATTCATTTTACTTCCACAATAATTTCATATAATTAATTCTAAAGTTTTGAGGTATTTTCAACGCGAAATCAATTTACAATCACCAAAACACTGTTTCACAAACGAATTAACAAACAAATATGGCGGCGCGGGGCACATGACGTTCAACCAAAAAGCGCGCGAGGTGCGTTGTGTCGCATGCCATTTTACAATTTGACAGATTATAAGTGCGTTCTGTCGCATACCATTTTACAATTTGACAGTTTCATTTCGATAGATTATAAGTAATCTACCGAAAAATAAAATGCTTTAAATTGTTGGCAGTATGGTACGGTTCACAATCTTTCGACAGTTTACAATCTCGCGAGATAGATTATAATGTAACGGTGTTTACAATTTTACGGTGACACATACATACACCAACTAAAACCATTACCCTTTGCGGCTCCACCGCAGATGGTTAAAACGCCATAATTTATCTCATTGACTCACTGTCAAATAAGGTCAAAACGAAGTAGACGTTTCCTTATCAATGAGTAGGTAAAAAATTGAGTCAGAACCTCACCCATATTTCAATTAGTCATAGATAAAAAATATGAATAACATTGAAAGAAGGAAAACCAATGTTTATTTATTGTTAACAAGTTCGATGCCCTCACCTACGCAATACTTAAGTCGTAGGTACATTAATCCTTAGGTACCTTAGGTGTCCATACTGATATATTTATATTACTATCTGTTGCCTACGAGTGGAAATTTTGATGTGTTTTATGAGAAACAAAAAAAAGGCTATGTGCTATTCCTGACTATAATCTATCTCTGTGTCAAATGTCATCTAGATCCGTACAGCCGTTTGGGCGTGATTGAGTAAGGGCCCGTACACACAAACACGATACGACGTCGCATCGTGATACGACGCGGATAATTCTATAATGTTTGTTTATCTTTGCCGCGTCGTAGCACGATGCGACGTCGTGTCGTGTTTATGTGTACGAGCACTAACAAACATCCATCCATCCAAATTTTCGCATTTGTAGTACCTACTACTAACTGAGGCCAGTAACTTTGTTCGCCTGGAAACTTTGATGTTATTTTCCGAAATAAAAAGTAGCCTATATCCTTCCCCAGATACTTTATCTCATTGATAACGATCCAATCAGCCGTTTAGTCGTGAAAAGGTAACAAACACTATACGAAACCCTTTAATATAACGATATAATGGATGTAAGAAGACCCATATCGAAGCCGAAAGGAACTTGTTGAAATTCCAATAACACAATAATACATATTTGGGCATTCATTTCTAGATGTCGCTTTAGTGAAGCCAGGCATGAGCCAATTCCGGAGCTGCGGGACTGTTCGAAACAGATACCACGGCCCTGAACACAGAGGGCTAAGAAGGAACATGGATGGGTTTTAGTCAGTACAAGTCTAACACCTTCCGCTCCGTCTAGAGCGGGAGGGGTCATTTGATGATGTCCAACACGGAATTAAAGGCTTAAGAGCGCTTGTACAGAAAGTGGGCAACGTCGCAAATAGCTGTCAAATATTTACCTGTTTTAATTAATTTGGCAATATTACTGTAAGGAAATAAGAAATATGGCTAACTAGTGAACTAGAATATTAATAATAAATTGCAATTAAAACACTGAATTTGATGTTGTAACCGTTTTAGGTGTAAAAAAGGCATTTGGAAAGTTTCCAAATACTTTTTTTACATCTAAATCGAAATATTCGGTGTTACGATATTAATTTATTGCATTTCATATTCAATACTTCAGTTCAAAAAGGCATTTGGAAAGTTTACTTCAGTTCAAAAAGGCATTTGGAAAGTTTCCAAATACTTTTTTTACATCTAAATCGAAATAATCGGTGTTACGATATTAATTTACTGCATTTCATATTCAATACTTCAGTTCACTAGTTAGCCATATTTCTTATTTCCATACAGTAATATTGCCAAATGAATCAAAACAGCGAAATATTTGACAGGCATTTGCGACGACACAAAGAAAGAGCTATATAAGTAGTGAAAATGACTAAGTAAAATAATGTCTCTGTTCCCTTTGTTTGTTTATGACGGACAAACAAAAAAATACAACGTTTACTTTTTCTCGTTAAAAGGTTTTTCCTTTTCGTCCTAATGTTTTCTTTTAAAGAATTTGCATTTCTTTTCTTTATTTTTTCATTATTAAATAATTAAGGTCGCCTTGACTCTTTCTTCAAATAATAACTTTCTTATACTCTTTACTGAGAACAGAGGCTGGTTGAAATGTTTTTATTTAATCAGATCTTTTATTTTTTTACGAGTTTTTTGGGTCAAACGGAGTATGTCATGTGGTTAAGCGCGACTACTGAGCATGATTACGATTACGGGTACGATTCCCGGGTCGGGCTAAGTGTTTAAGGAATTTCTCAGTAGCAGCCACGGAGTCTAGCTACGTGCCCAGTTGATGGCAATAGGCTCGGCCCCTAATCCTTACTACACGGGACTTAAAAAAATATAACTGGCGCAATGCGGGTTCACTATTGCATACACCTCTGCCTTACCCGTCGGGGATTACAGGCGTGATGTTATGTTATGGCGTTTCTGGTTCTGCCTGCTCCCATGGGAAGAGAAGCGTGAGTTTATGTGTATTTGAAGGTTTTACGACAGCATGACGTGAAGCTATTGATTTGATAAAAGTAAAAAAAATGCATCGCAATATTATTTTATACTCTTATAACCGAACATCCACAAATAACATTTTAGCTTCAAAATACCACGAATATCCATCGGCAAAACCCGTCAACACATTCATAAAAATATCTAGGCCAATCACTAATCCAAAGCCATACAAAACAATGCATCATGAGGATTAACAAAAAAACTGTCACATTTTTTACTGTTGGCAACATTTGCATACAATGCGAAAGCTTAATAATCTGTGGTTTAATATGAGGTTGTTGACCTCATCATTATTGTCTTCCCGCCTTTTTCGATGTTATTTGGGGTCGGTGCATCTGTGTCAGCCATCATGCTATCATTTATTCCTTTTTAACACGCTTTTATCAGCTTCATTTGTAACTAACTACGTACATAAATCCCATATATTTACTATCTATGTGTGTATATCTTAGAAGTTAAATTTGACCCACTTCCAGGTTTCCGATTGAGCTGAAATTTTGCATATAGGTATATTTAGTTTGGATGACAATGCATGGTTAGCTAAGTGACGTAATTCAGAAATCAAAATGGCGGATTCCTAAAGATGGCGGACTAGTTATTTTTATGTATTCCCATAATCATCATTTGCCTAGCTTTTTCCCAATTATGTCGGGGTCGGCTTACAGTCTAGCCGGATGCAGCTGATGTCGAGCTGAGTCGCTCTATTTAAAATACTGATATATTTTGGGCCACTGACTACCTGAAACGGCTGTCAAATATCTACAAATGACAGCCGGGACCAACGGCTTAACGTGCTATCCGAGACACGGAGAAAACTCGGAATGTAATGGGTGGTCACCCATCCACAGATCAACCGAGGCAAGCACGGATTATCCTGAAGATCGACCTGAGTGGCTGCTATTATTTAGCCACGAGCTCTGATGATCTGAACCAAACCCTTGAGTATAACCACATCTTTTCGATACACGCTGTATTCATGAGTTTATTGGCCTCGTATTATGAGGTTGTTGTGACCAGTGCAAGGCTAAGGTTGATCTTCGTACGCACTGGCGGAATGTGTTGGTATGCTGCAGTGTTGCATAAGTTACTGCAGCCGTTTTGAATGTTAAATAAATGGTAATTTCTGTTTGTAATTTATTTTTGGGTAGAGTACTTTTATTTTGTTTGGTGTTGGTATTTTTTTTTTCACGCAGAGGTGTACCTAATAATAAATCCACATTCACACACATCATAGTTATGTTAAAGCCCCATGTCATAGGAGGCGATCTTATTGTCATCAACCGGGCACAAATCCAGCCTCCGTGGCTGTTACTGAGAAATTCCTGATGGAAAAACCCAATAACTCTATAAAACCGCACCGCACCTATTTAACGTACTCAAACTAACTTATTTAAATCATGAAGCGATTCTAAAAGTGTGTAAAAGTCAGCAAAAGTGTATTCAGCCTATAGTGCTCCCACCGTTGAGAACCAACTCTATGAGACGAGCCCAAACAACATTATTATAAATTTTACCAAAATTAAAAAATACTCACACTTAAGGTCAAACCATCGAAATAAAAAAGTATTTTTAATAGATTTTGACCACATGAATGAAGACACTGGCTTTCAAATGTTCGTTAAAAAACTGGTTATTTATTTTAATGTGCGATTTAAACTATAACTTTTATCTGGAAATGCAACTTTCCATTTTAATCTATGAGTAAAATTAGCATGAAATTCTCGTCAATAGCAGCTTATAACGTCTTATTTTTCTATAATAAAAAACCTAAAATTTACCATTTGGACTAATTCTTGATATTGCGCCATATTAAGCTTTCCATTTCTTAGTCGGTCAAATCTAGATACTTTTTATTTATTTCGAAAAATTTGTTTGTCACATTTTCCATACAAAATGTTTCGCCTATTTATTTGCATGGACCTCAAAATCAAATCAAAAATCAAAATCATTTATTTTGCTTGAATATGGGTACACATAAGGATGAAATACAACAAATATAGCTCAGGACCATATCCTACCCTAACAGGTGTGCAAAACTAGTACATATTATAATTAAAATTAAAAATTAATAAATTTGGAATGTCAAAAATGAAAACAATTACATTATTACGTCAAAATTTAAGTTAATTACATTTATCATTTCAGTCAGGGATACAGAGATGTCATATTATCAATTTAAATTCTTATCAGTCAAAAAATCGTCAATTGAGTAATAACATTTATTAATTAATAGTTCTGTCAATTTCTTTTTAAAAAGTGGAATTGTCTCATTTTTTATTACATCGGGTATTTTGTTAAAAATTTTCGGACCCATACATAAAATACTTTTCTTTAATAGGGCGGTATCGGAACCACTAACAATTAACAAATTTTTATACTGTCTCCTGATTGGCCGGTTTCTATTTTCGGCCACTTTATTAAAAAGATGCATATTTGATTTAACAAAGACAGCTACCTCGAAAATATAAAGTGATGGGAGTGTTAGTAATTTTAGGGACTTAAATACAGGTACGCAGCTATCTGTTACTATTAAATTGCACATAGCCCTTATACAACGTTTATGAGCCTTGAACACCTGTTCCCTCAGACTACAATTTCCCCAAAATATTAAGCCAAATCTCAAAATTGACGCGACTAACCCGTGGTATGCAATTAACCTTGTGCCCATATTTACTTTTTTAGACAGATTAAAGAGTACATATGCAGCTGCACTAAGTTTTTTGCATACTTCTTCCGCTTGTGGCTTCCAAGTTAATTGGCTATCTATCATAATGCCAAGGAATTTTGCAACTAGTACTTGGTCAACTTTTTGTCCATAATAGTGTAGATATAAGACTTCTGGTGGAATTCGTTGATAAAAATGCATTACGTTAGTCTTTGGTATATTAATCATTAAATTATTTTGGTCAAGCCAGCGTATAATGTTTATTAGAGTATTATTTATGTCATGTTCATATGTTTTTTTGTCAATACATTTAATCAAAGCAGTACTATCGTCAGCGAATAAGACCATAGGATGTTCAATGTGGCGAGGTAAATCATTTATATAGAGCAGAAATAATAAAGGGCCCAGCACACTACCCTGTGGTACGCCATACCTAATAATTCTAGCATTAGATAAATATTTTTCTTCGCGCTTAGTTTTAAGACATATTCTAGAAATTTCTGTGTGCTGCTCACGATTGTTCAAATATGATTTTAAGAGATTAAGTACATTTCCTCTGATGCCTATGATGTCTAGCTTTTTTATAAGAATTTCGTGATCAACACAATCAAATGCCCTCGACATGTCCGTAAAAATTGCGCAAACTGGTACTTTTTTATCCACATTTTGCAATATGACATTTATCAAATCATAAACGGCCGTATTTATACCTTTATTTTTTCTGAAACCCATTTGTTCTGCACTTAAGATATTATATTTGGTTAAGAAGTTATTAACTGACTCATAAATTATTTTTTCTATAACCTTAGAAAAAATGGGTATTAAAGCAATTGGTCTATAATTTGCTAGATCTTCTTTATTGTTTTTTTTAAAAAGTGGCTTTACTATAACTGTTTTTAAACTATCTGGAAATACTCCCGTACTGATACTTAAGTTCAGTATATGACACAAATGCAAGGCGATGTCGCCTGATACGAGTTTTACTATCTTTGTTGATATACCATCATATCCAGTGCTACTTTTATTTTTTAATGATTGTATCGCTCTCATAATATCTTGCGGTACAACTGGATGCATAAACAGTGAATTTGGGTTGCTTGTCAAGTAAATAGTGTCTCATAATGACTTGATCTCGATTCAGCCTGGATTTCAAAAGGAACTTGTGAACACTGAGTTTATTTCGGAGTTTCTTCTCAGTGTAGTCGAATAGGAAATATTTATATCTCCTAGTGTATTTTTAAACCAATTATCAGAACCTTTGATGTCTTAGTGTTATGTAGCGTTGTCGTTGTATTAAAGTAGGTAAGTACTTAGTTTTAGTCTTAATTTAGTTCTTTTTTTGGTTAATATTTAGTTTATTTTTATTATTTAACGTGGTTTATAGTATTTAGCAGACTCTTTAACAAAATAAAAGACCTTTAAATTATTTTTTTTTTTAATATTTCAGAAACAGCTAAGCATATCGAGACAAATAACTAGCCTAAATATTTAATATTTTTATTTTTCTGCGAGGAAAATAAAGCCTAACTAACACGGATGCCAAGCGTATAGTAAGTGATACCAAATAATGTATTATTTTTGTAAAAAAAAAAAGCCAGCAATCTATTTCAATTTCATCAAATTTTTTTTTCATGTTATTTCATAACGCACAAGTTACATCTAAAACAGCCAACAGTGTCCTGCATGTCCTATTGTTTGTTCATTACAGGAACTGATGGACGCTGTATTACTAAACCCGTGGCTCAGTCCTAGACAATTTAGATGCCATTAACACGCTGTCAGGAAAAAGCACTCGCCAAATTGTCTATAACCGTTTTTGTTTTTTGGCGACGAAAATAAAGCGCAATACACACTTAACCAATCTAAAACACGGATGGCAGCGCTGTGTTAGTGGTACATTAATAATTCTAGCTGCAAATGGAATGTAGCTGCAAGATTAAGTCTGCTAACCTTTGCTCCACGCGAAATGTAAGCGATGCATTGTTTTGCACATTAGTACGTGTTTAGGGTTGAGCGGGCCTTTACCCTTTTTTTAAAAGAACCAAGACGAACTTGACCCGTGGGGTGTTCGAAGGGTAGAACGAACTTGGCCTTATTTCAGATTTAGAATCAAAGCTTACTTCTGAATATGTTCTTTTTTTGTTTTCACACATAATATCACGCCTGTAATCAATACACGGCACGGTTGGCGCAGTGGCTGGAGCGATTGACTGCTGCGCTTCGTGTCGCGGGTTCGATTCCCGCACGGATCAAATATTTGTATGGCCTACAGGTAGTTGTTCCGGGTCTGGCTGTTTGTGTATGTGAGCTTAAATGTTTGTAAACGTACCCACGATACAAGAGAAATTCCTAATGTGGGGCAATGTTTTATAAAAAATAAAAATTCCCGAAAGTTTAGGCAGAAATGTACGTAGTAATTTTAAGCCCCACCTCCCCCTGACACAGACCTGTTTGAAAATCTGAGGGTCTGGAAGTCAGGTCAAGTGGAAATCGCGTTCAAAACGTTTCATATATTTGTAAAACAATATTCAAATTTATACTATAGCTTTTCAGTGTCGTTTTATAAGCTTTTATTAAACTTGCCTTGTTAGTTAGTATGTATTGGTCAAATCTTGCAACTGAAATTCAACCCAGTTCCCCCCAAACGATTGACCTGGAATTTTGCACACTCCTTTGGTTCTGATGATAATACATTTCAATGATAGACATGACTTGTTCCTGCAGCCAGGATTGTCTCCTCACGAGAGAACTCATCAACGGTTAATAGCACGGACACGAAACGCTATATACCCATGTAATGTTGATAGATAAATCAAACTTTCTTCTTTTCATTTAAAAAAAGCTTGTCTTTTTTTTTAAATTTCTTTTATTTTAATCCAACAATTTTTTTTTTTTTATTGTTGCTGACAAAGTGACATTCTAATGTCACTTTGTCTATTGCCTCTTGTCTTTGAATAGGTCCAGTATTGGTTGAGCAACAGCCTCGATAAAGTAAAGGAGTTCCACTTACAATATTATGTATGGAATAAATCGTACGGTCCAATAAGCGCACAAAGAAAGCAAAAACTCTTTAGGTAAAGACTGGAAAAACACAGAACAAAAAAAACTAATTCGTGTCAAATATGGAACATGTGGTAGGACTACATACTTAAACTAGAGCAAGCCAGGCATGACTTGCACGGCTAATCCAATGTCTAAACAAGACCCCATAATAAGGCTATGGTACACCCACAGAAGACGTTTAAACACGCTTTTCAACTGTCCAAGAATACTGCAGCATAATCCGACATTAGTGAGAGTAGACATTTATTTATTTATTTTATTTGGCTCTTCAACAATGAGTACACTATTACATATAATAAAGTAAAACATTGCAAACTTAAGTCGTCGTAGTAGTAGTCTTAAGTTTAGTGTGAGAATCGTGTGTATTTTTTCCTGAGACGAAAAAAAAAATTAATGTGTGACGTGTAAAATATTGGAGCTCGTGGCTAAGTAATAACAGCCGCTCGGATCGACATTTAGGTTAAGCCGCGCTTGCCTAGGTTGGTCTGTGGATGGGTGACCACCCATTACATACCGAGTTTCCTCCGTGCCTCGGAAAGCACGTTAAGCCGTTGGTCCCGGGTGTCATTTGTAGATCTTTGACAGTCGTTATAGGTAGTCAGTGGCCCAAAAAGTCTGACAACCAGTCTTACCAAGGGGTATCGTATTACCCAGTACTAACTGGGTTGTGGAGGTCAGATAGGCAGTCGCTCCATGTAAAATACTGGTATTCAGCTGCATCCGGTTAGACTGGAAGCCGACCCCAACATAGTTGGGAAAAAAGGCTAGGCAGATGATGTGTAAAATATTGTTTAAACTATCACGGTTACTAACATTATCATTAACACATATTTTCCAATAAATCCGATCGGTCGTTGTTGTTCGTTGTTTGATCGTTTTATCGTTTATCCGTGATTATGTGCTGATTATCGTGCTTGCAACAGTGCCGAAATATCGGGAACTGAAAACAATCAGTAAACGTAGTAAATATCCCGTTTCTAGTGTTAAATGATAAAATATTTTTTACCAATAATGAATTAAAAACCCAAGAAATTGAATATTGTGTCTTAATCAGTTTTATTTTTAATAACATTCTAAGATTACCTGATCTTTTCTGTAATAAAAAATACACGTGAAGCTGGGAGGGAGGAGGAAGGATAGCCTAAAACCTCACGAAATATCACCAAGGGGGAGGTGGGGGTCTAAAAAATCATGGCCCTTTTGTGTAGGTCTTTAGAGTCAACAATCCCATATTACTTGTGCTCGGTGGAACACGTTTCCTTCCATTCTCACCTGTCAACTGTCACGCTATCATTCTCTTCCTTTTCTTTCACATCATTCCTTACACATTCCATCCATCATTTCCCTTACCTTTTCCCAACTATATTGGGGCCGGCTTCCAATATTTTACATGAAGCGTCTGCTTATCTGACCGCCTTACACACTCCATCCATCCTCTCTTATTGTTTTTTTTTTAAACTGACAACCCTGTATAGTCGAAGCCGTGTTAGAGATTACAATTTGTATTCAAGAATTTACGATTAACGTGCATTTTAAGGATTATTTATAGCGCGTCTCTAACCTTTGAATAAGTGCATTGATATTATGGTAATTTCTTTCATTATAATGAACCCTGTACTTACTACCTTAAGGTGTTCTGTCAAGCCACCCAGCAGGGTTATTAAGTGCCCGATTCTTATGTTATTTGCAATCAAGCAGGCAGACTACCTGCTTTGCAATACTGGGGGAACTAAGTTGATGTCATCCCAGGTGTCTGTAATTACTGAATCATGTATAAACCTGGATGTCATCATCATCTACGCGGTCCCCCCATACTTAAGTACAAGTTTATTTATTTATTTATTGGATCTCCAACAGAAAATACACAATTACATGCAAGTATACATTAGACAGGGACAAGTACAAGTGTGCGCTTCCAATTATAGGAGACGACATCATTCACTTATAATCTAGGAGCAAACAGTAAATTTGATAAGGTTAAAAATCTAAATAAATCTAAATACATTACACGAAAATGCTGTAACCATAATAATATTATAATACTAAATGATTCGAAAAGAGTAACCATGGAATTTCTTGTCGGTTCTTCTCCATAGGAAACGACCAACCCGAACCGTGCACCTTTTTATCGATGTTTTATAAATGCCCATCTAGGCCTATGTGAAATAAAACATTTTGATTTTGATTTTGATCTGCCTAGCCTTTTGCCAACTACGTTGGGGTCGGCTTCCAGTCTAACCGTATTCAGCTGAGCCCCTCTCGAATAGAATAAACATTACAAAATGTTAGTGCAAATTAGGTTTCGCGTGACATAAATATCTCCAAACCATATGTCTGTTAAACAATAATAAGTTTTATTTATAGATATCATATATTGTCGTTTTGCCGTAGTCAGGGAGACGTGGTTCCGGTGCAGGTTAGTTTTAAAATAAAATACATTACATTTTGTGTGCTTTCGCCCGTATACGATGTTATTTATACATTATTACTGTTATGAAATGAGGATAATCTATGACTTAGACTAGCTAAAACAAGTTGGAATATAGTCCATAACAAGAATTTGTGCGGTGTACAACAAAAAAACCCGACAACTAAAAAATCACGCTCTAATTAAATTCGGGGTTTACAAGTTAAAATCGATTCCTCCTATTGTTGAAGTCGGTTAAAATGTAGCCTATGCTACGCGGGCATAATAACAAATCGATTGACACCTTATTCATCAAAATCGAATGAATAGTTTAGGCTCTACGGAGGAACATACGTAAAAACATGCAACAACACAAACATGCATAGAAAAAAGACTGCTAAAATCATAACCCTTCCTTGTGGCTTCACCGTAGTCGGGTAAAAAGGGAACAGAAACATACTTAAAAAGGTGATGATTATTTCTATCATCATTCTCTTGCCCTTATCCCAATTCATTTGGGGTCGGCGCAGCATGTTTTCTTCTTCCATACTTCTCTATTACTCGTCATCTCGCCAGACACCTCCTTTCTTGCCATATCATTCTTTACACAGTCCATCCATTGATGATTATTTCTAATGGCGTAAAAATATCCATTCGAAAGCTATCTGTCTATCCATCACAAAGTAAGTCCTAAATAAACTGCTGCAAAAAGCCTATTGTCATAAAACAATTGACAACTTTATTTACGGAAGGAAAACAAATGAACAGAAGCCCAAATAAACAAAAACGTTGACTTAGTTTGCCTCTCTTACTTCGATTGAGGAAAATGGGTTAAAATCGTGCTCATAACCAATTATTTAGGACAATCTGTTATTATATAAGATCGTTTGTATTGATGGGGTCCTTTAGTTTTGTTTATTTTTATATTGGTATTTTTGTTTTTAACGGATTTTTTTTTATTCGCCCGTTTGGTGACAAAACCACTGTTATTGAGAACAAAAAAACACCAGAATTAACTTGCTTTAATATGATCATCTACTAGTAAAAATCCAAATAATTCTAACAGCTTGTTTTTAAGGAAACGGATGTTTTTTTACCTAGAAATGAGCGACTTAGCTAAAGTTCGAAAATAGATTGCTGATCGAAATTCTAATTCATACGTGAATCAGTTACGAATACTATGTTGCTGCTTATTCTCTTATGATAAATAGCCTGTTATAGTACTTTGTAAAATTCACGCAAAATTAAAAGACAGTGCCCAATTAAATACCAACTCCGGCCTAAGTTCAAATTGTGGAATGCATTCAATGAATTGAATTGAAATCAGCAGCCATAACTCATGTAAACTCATGTCGTCCCTACAACGAATCCCAACACCAAAGATGAATACTTACATTAAAAAAAAAACAAAATATATTAATGGCCAATTTAGCACCAAAAATCCGCCATTTTTTTTTTTTTTATAACACCTTCCTAAGGACACTTGGGTTTTTTAAACGTATCTAATGATCCCTTAATCGTCGAAATCCATCCAGCCATTTGGAAAATACGAGGTAATAAAGAAATTTACAATAAACAAACAAACATACAAGATATGCGCGAAAAACATAACCCTTCCTTGGCAGTCGGGTAAAAAGATAAATTGCCACTTAACATTTTTTACTTGACACATAGATATTTCAAGCACGCTAAGTGCCGCTGTACTTATCTACAAGACCTAACACGAGAAATAAGTACTCTTAGTAACTTACTTTAAAATAAAAAGTAAACAACAATATACCCGGTTGATGACAATGGACTCGCCCTCTAATACATGGGACTTAAACATAACTGACCAACTGTGGTATACTATTAGGTACACCTCTGCCGAAACATTCGGGGAATACAGGCTTGATGTTATGTTATCTTAATGACTCCCACGGATTTATCGTCAAAACAGTATACTTTTAACATTTAATTAGCGCGCATCGTATAAATAAACAAAAATTTGGGGTCGACGGCCAATATTTATCAAAGATCGTTAAATGCACTTAAGCAAACATACGATAAAACTACGTAAATAACTGTTAGTCCATAATCCTTCGACATAAAGTCCAAAATGTAACGATTTTGTCTTGTCTCTCAACAAAAACATTGTACAAAGGCGTCTCCATGCTCTCGATTTGCGAAGGGACACGTAACGGTACAAAATAACGGTTAAACAATAAACGAAGTTCCAATTTTGAATCCCGCTTCGGTACAATTCGGATGGCGATCTCACCCGATCCGAAACGACCCCGCGAAGATTGCAATCGTCGAGTACGATTTTATTTCAAATACGAATTCAGAAGAAACAATTCTAAAATGTTTACCTGTAGGCTAATTCACGTAACAAAAGAAGTGCAGTTGCAGTGCAGTTGCAGTTAAGTTTCGATCAAAACAACGCTTTTCGTATTCTCTACCGCTGTCAGACACGCTCGCGTCAAGTGCGCGTCACGCGAGCGCATTATCGGCATTCTACTGTTGCGCGTCTTTGGTGCTTGTTTCGGAACGCAACATGATCGGTATTCTACTATTCGTTTGACGTCTCAAAATGACAGCTAAGAAGTTTCAATTCGATCACCGTGCAGTGTCGGTTACGCGCAATTTAAGTTCTTCGTTATTTACTTTTGTTGGCATCAAATTGTATTTTTTGAAAATGTAAGTGTTTAAAATGGATTATTGTATGTAGACAAGTTAACTACAAGTCGTTTTCAATGAAATTCTAAATGTTTTTTTTAACTTTTGAGTGAATATGAGTTTCCAACTTGGTTTGAGAATTTTATCCCTTGCTGCCGAAGTTGATGCCCGAGAACGTCGTCAAGCCATAAGAAGACAAAGATTTTCTGTGGATCTAGTCCGTATTTCGAACGGGAATTCCAGAAAACCTATCGTCTGAGCAAAAACATGACTCGGCAATTGATAACAACATTATGAACATGTATTCAGAAGGAGAGAAGGAAAGATGGTTTGAGTGTACAGGCAAAGGTTAGTCAATCCTGTTTATCTATAGTAATTTATTAAAGCTGAAGAGTTTGAATGTTTGAACGCGCTAATATCTAGAACTACCAGTCAAATCAAAATTGGGTGAAACCGCAGGGTACAACTAGTAGTCAGATTCAACATGAAGAACAATATTTTAATAGAAAAGGATATCATTCTCTCAATGTGATGATTGTATGTAATCTATTTACCTATACTTAATCTATCTTAATCTACTTTATTTAAAAAACAAACAATACTTAGGTACTGGTACATAGGTAATAATATTATGCTTTACTGTCATAAAAAAAACTGTATCTACATTTGAAAATTATTGTTTTAGATATGTGATGCGGATCTTAACATTTTATGCATTGATCCCAGTAAACCTGGAGCAACCCATGATTCTTCAGTATGGCGTGATCACCCAACAAGCAATTACAGCCCTATCTTAACCAATATATGATGAAGAGGAAATATTTTTGCTCGGTGAATTTCCTTGCTTATTAATACATACTGAAAAAGTTTAATTTATTTAATTATGTTTATATTAAATATTGTGAATAATTATTTTAATACTTATTGTTCTTCCAGGTGACAGCGCTTATGCATTGAGGAAGATAATGATGACCCCAGTGTTGAATGCAATACCAGGTTCCCTTGATGTACATTATTATAAGCTGCAGGTCTCAGCCTGCGATACAGTAGAGAGATGCATTGGTGTCTTGAAAGCTCGATTCAGGTATGTATTTGAGTAAAACTAGTTTTCCCTAAGTTTCCTTTTCATAATAATTATCCTGTTTTTATTATCTTTACCTCAAGAAGTCAAACCAAGTGAATGTATTGAGGCCCATGTTTTATTTTTGTATTGTTAGGTATTTATTATAGTTTCTAAATGTTTATGTTTCAGGTGTTTATTAGCTGCATGCATGCTTTAGAATGCCTCTGCGGTATTGCACAATATAGCAAACAAGGCATGATTACCAGTACCACAACTGACACATCAAGAGTGTGAGCAAGAAGAGAGAATGCATGTACGGCGTAGAGCTGCAGAAAAGGATGTGCGTATGGAGAGCCTGAGTATTCTTGCTCAAAGCAATAGGCAGCCAAACAGAAATTTATTGGAAGGTCGGGCTGTCCAACAGGCTCTTATTAATCGCCTGAGGCTACATAGGGAATAAGGAGTCAGAATTCCACTTAAGAACCTTAATTATTTATTTTTGTATTTAAAATTATGTTAATATTCTAAGAGGTAATATAAAATCTGCTTGTTTCATTCATCATCTGAAGAAGTAAAGAAAGTGAAAATATGTATATTGTCTACGACGGCGACGTGGATTGTGGCTTGGACGCTGTCTAGTTGCCTCTTGCTCACTGAAACAAAATAAAAATATTATGTTATGGAAATCAGACTGTTATTTATTTCCTAAATAGGTACGACAAGTTACTATAATTACCTTTCAGTAAAATGTGTGATGTGTTGTGTTACTGTGGGTGTAACATCAATAATAATATCTTCATTTCTGAAAAAATAAATAACATTTATGAAAATTAACTGGTTAGTAATAGTTATTGCACAGTTAGAATGTTAACTAATACTTGACATAAATTAAAACTTACATATTAATACAAGGGATTTATTTGCACCTCATTTTGGGGTGTGCCACTCCTCCTCACAGCTGCTTCAGTGCCTGCTTCAAGCAGAGCAGCGATTCTTTCCTCCAAAAGGGATAAAGGAGTGGGTACGCCTGGCCCTCCACCTGTACCCCTTTGATTATGCCGAATCTGCTTTACACGGTTGAGTAAGCGGCACTTATAGTCGGTATACCACTAAAAATATTACAAATCTAGTTATTAACCCGAGTATAATGTACCGATACACATAGGTATAATATCGATAGAATCTAACAGAACTTGCTCCACTCTTTGGGAGTTATGTTGGCGCACTCTGACCAAAGGCGTGATGTGAGGGCACTCTCCCCTCTCTAGACCTTAGTCTGCCACGGGCAAGGTCTCTGTGGCTCTCCAAATATTCCACCAGCAGTTCAATTTGCCGCAGACACACGTTTGCGTGAAGTCATACCTACTTAAGAATCAGGATGAAACTTGTATGAAAGGAATTTAAACTGCTACTTTATCCTTTCTTTAACTACATCCTTAAATATCATTTTATTCATAATCATTTATTATTATAATATAATACGTGCTTATCTTCAAAGTATTAATCTTTTTAAGTTTTCTATTTGCACCAGTGATTTGCACTGAGTCTTGATTTTCAACTTGCGCGCCATTGGCGGGTCTCCTGTTATTTTGAGTTTTGATTTTATGGGGCAACGATAAACCATCATTCAGCCTAATTTTAGCAAAATATGTGATTGATTGTGAATCAAAGCATAATTGTTTGTTTATCTAGAAAGAAAAAGCACTAAAAACTGTACTGGGTTATTATTTTAATATTATAATAACGTCATATTCATTGAAATGTAATCGATTCTATTCGATTATTTAGTGAGTAATATTTTTTCTCTCATATGGCCACACCATAAGTAAGTTTGGTAGCGTTTGGTTATCGTACAGTTGACGTGCAGTTCACGCGCAGCTTACGCGCAGTTCAAAGATTACAAGAATACCGTTTATCACTCAAACTTAAACTTAACTGCAACTGCACTACAACTTCATCGGCGCGTCATAAAATTACGTGAATTAGCCTTCTGATTGGAATCGTCCAGGGAAGAAGAAAATCGAGATAGTTTATTGATATTAATTCCTTTGACTTTTCAATATCTACAAACTTCTAGCAATATTCAATTCAGAATATCTTCTTACTATAGTTTACACAAGTCTCATTCACAAAGTTAATACTTAGTACTAAAACTGATTTGCAATCATCATAGCATTAATCAGAAGGCTAATTCACGTAATTTTATGACGCGCCGATGAAGTTGTAGTGCAGTTGCAGTTAAGTTTAAGTTTGAGTGATAAACGGTATTCTTGTAATCTTTGAACTGCGCGTAAGCTGCGCGTGAACTGCACGTCAACTGTACGATAACCAAACGCTACCAAACTTACTTATGGTGTGGCCATATGAGAGAAAAAATATTACTCACTAAATAATCGAATAGAATCGATTACATTTCAATGAATATGACGTTATTATAATATTAAAATAATAACCCAGTACAGTTTTTAGTGCTTTTTCTTACTAGATAAACAAACAATTATGCTTTGATTCACAATCAATCACATATTTTGCTAAAATTAGGCTGAATGATGGTTTATCGTTGCCCCATAAAATCAAAACTCAAAATAACAGGAGACCCGCCAATGGCGCGAAAGTTGAAAATCAAGACTCAGTGCAAATCACTGGTGCAAATAGAAAACTTAAAAAGATTAATACTTTGAAGATAAGCACGTATTATATTATAATAATAAATGATTATGAATAAAATGATATTTAAGGATGTAGTTAAAGAAAGGATAAAGTAGCAGTTTAAATTCCTTTCATACAAGTTTCATCCTGATTCTTAAGTAGGTATGACTTCACGCAAACGTGTGTCTGCGGCAAATTGAACTGCTGGTGGAATATTTGGAGAGCCACAGGGACCTTGCCCGTGGCAGACTAAGGCCTAGAGAGGGGAGAGTGCCCTCACATCACGCCTTTGGTCAGAGTGCGCCAACATAACTCCCAAAGAGTGGAGCAAGTTCTGTTAGATTCTATCGATATTATACCTATGTGTATCGGTACATTATACTCGGGTTAATAACTAGATTTGTAATATTTTTAGTGGTATACCGACTATAAGTGCCGCTTACTCAACCGTGTAAAGCAGATTCGGCATAATCAAACGGGTACAGGTGGAGGGCCAGGCGTACCCACTCCTTTATCCCTTTTGGAGGAAAGAATCGCTGCTCTGCTTGAAGCAGGCACTGAAGCTGTGAGGAGGAGTGGCACACCCCAAAATGAGGTGCAAATAAATCCCTTGTATTAATATGTAAGTTTTAATTTATGTCAAGTATTAGTTAACATTCTAACTGTGCAATAACTATTACTAACCAGTTAATTTTCATAAATGTTATTTATTTTTTCAGAAATGAAGATATTATTATTGATGTTACACCCACAGTAACACAACACATCACACATTTTACTGAAAGGTAATTATAGTAACTTGTCGTACCTATTTAGGAAATAAATAACAGTCTGATTTCCATAACATAATATTTTTATTTTGTTTCAGTGAGCAAGAGGCAACTAGACAGCGTCCAAGCAACAATCCACGTCGCCGTCGTAGACAATATACATATTTTCACTTCCTTTACTTCTTCAGATGATGAATGAAACAAGCAGATTTTATATTACCTCTTACTTAGAATATTAACATAATTTTAAATACAAAAATAAATAATTAAGGTTCTTAAGTGGAATTCTGACTCCTTATTCCCTATGTAGCCTCAGGCGATTAAGAAGAGCCTGTTGGACAGCCCGACCTTCCAATAAATTTCTGTTTGGCTGCCATTTGCTTTGAGCAAGAATACTCAGGCTCTCCATACGCACATCCTTTTCTGCAGCTCTACGCCGTACATGCATTCTCTCTTCTTGCTCACACTCTTGATGTGTCAGTTGTGGTACTGGTAATCATGCCTTGTTTGCTATATTGTGCAATACCGCAGAGGCATTCTAAAGCATGCATGCAGCTAATAAACACCTGAAACAAAAACATTTAGAAACTATAATAAATACCTAACAATACAAAAATAAAACATGGGCCTCAATACATTCACTTGGTTTGACTTCTTGAGGTAAAGATAATAAAAACAGTATAATTATTATGAAAAGGAAACTTAGGGAAAACTAGTTTTACTCAAATACATACCTGAATCGAGCTTTCAAGACACCAATGCATCTCTCTACTGTATCGCGGGCTGAGACCTGCAGCTTATAATAATGTACATCAAGGGAACCTGGTATTGCGTTCAACACTGGGGTCATCATTATCTTCCTCAATGCATAACCGCTGTCACCTGGAAAAACAATAAGTATTAAAATAATTATTCACAATATTTAATATAAACATAATTAAATAAATTAAACTTTTTCAGTATGTATTAAAAAGCAAGGACATTCACCGAGCAAAAATATTTCCTCTTCATCATATTTTTGGTTAAGATAGGGCTGTAATTGCTTGTTGGGTGATCACGCCATACTGAAGAATCATGGGTTGCTCCAGGTTTACTGGGATCAATGCATAAAATGTTAAGATCCGCATCACATATCTAAAACAATAATTTTCAAATGTAGATACAGTTTTTTTTATGACAGTAAAGCATAATATTATTACCTATGTACCAGTACCTAAGTATTGTTTGTTTTTTAAATAAAGTAGATTAAGATAGATTAAGTATAGGTAAATAGATTACATACAATCATCACATTGAGAGAATGATATCCTTTTGTATTAAAATATTGTTCTTCATGTTGAATCTGACTACTAGTTGTACCCTGCGGTTTCACCCAATTTTGATTTGACTGGTAGTTCTAGAGATTAGCGCGTTCAAACATACAAACTCTTCAGATTTAATAAATTACTATAGATAAACAGGATTGACTAACCTTTGCCTGTACACTCAAACCATCTTTCCTTCTCTCCTTCTGAATACATGTTCATAATGTTGTTATCAATTGCCGAGTCATGTTTTTGCTCAGACGATAAGTTTTCTGGAATTCCCGTTCTGAAATACGGACTGGATCCACAGAAAATCTTTGTCTTCTTATGGCTTGACGACGTTCTCGGGCAGCAACTTCGGCAGCAAGGGATAAAATTCTCAAACCAAGTTGGAAACTCATATTCACTCAAAAGTAAAAAAAAACATTTAGAATTTCATTGAAAACGACTTGTAGTTAACTTGTCTACATACAATAATCCATTTTAAACACTTACATTTACAAAAAATACAATTTGATGCCAACAAAAGTAAATAACGAAGAACTTAAATTGCGCGTAACCGACACTGCACGGTGATCGAATTGAAACTTCTTAGCTGTCATTTTGAGACGTCAAACGAATAGTAGAATACCGATCATGTTGCGTTCCGAAACAAGCACCAAAGACGCGCAACAGTAGAATGCCGATAATGCGCTCGCGTGACGCGCACTTGACGCGAGCGTGTCTGACAGCGGTAGAGAATACGAAAAGCGTTGTTTTGATCGAAACTTAACTGCAACTGCACTGCAACTGCACTTCTTTTGTTACGTGAATTAGCCTACAGATCACAGATAATACGGTATTATCACGGCATCGATACCGTTCGGCTAACCTTGTGCGCCTACGGCGAAATTCGGTACACGCATTGTTTTGCATTCAAAATTGGAACTCGTGTGTCATAGAAGGACAAACAAACACTTTCACGAGGAATTTCTTTTGTCTTGTTAAATTTTATTATTTTTTTAGAAAGTAACAACAAAACCGAACTTGAAAAATTAAACTTTTACTCATATAAAAGATACCACTGATACTTTTGTAAATAAAGATGAACTACCCTATTTTCGACTAGACAAAATAATCAAAAGTGAATAAACCGATTATCATTTTTTTTAAATAATACATATAAAAGATACCACCGTTTTTTTGTTAACTACCCTTTTTCAACTAGATAAAACATATAAAAGTAACTTATTAAGGTAGATAAACCAATTACCAGTTCTCAAAACTCAAAAACAAGGCGCCAACACAAATTATCGTCTCCAACTTTTTCACTCAAAACACACTTTTTAAAAACACAAGTCGAAATATTTCACGTGTGTTAGGCTATGTTTGTAGCATATCGGCGTAGCTGCGCCGGCGCACGCCCTCCCGATACTAATGCTAGTGCACAGTACTATTGTCCAGGAAAGCGTCGTAAGGGCCCGAATTAGTATTGCACTCGCGATCCTCCGCCTATGTCATACATTTCGTACTTGGCTGTGAGGCACACGAATTGTGGCGACGTGTATTGGTTAAAGATAGGAAAATTAAGTGTTTTAGTCGATTCGTAACAAAGAACTATTGTTCTGTATGTATGCGACTTCTCACATACAATAAATTACTGTAGTCTATATAACTGTTCTTTACTCCGATCAGCCTCATATGCTGTCTTCCGTGTATACCTAAGAGGTAACTGAAATTTCATTGCAGTGAGGTTTGTTTTTAGAAAAAAAAAACAGGACAGTATATGACTAAATCCCAGTTTCCGAAAGGAGAACTCAGATAAAATTATTTGAGTTCAATAATCTGCCAATTTTTTTGGATTGAACCGGGCTCTTCACGAAGCCGTCAACCAAGCATTCTGTACATCAAACTAAGTAACTTTGCTCAAAAAATATTGCTAGAAAACGGCTTTTTTAGGTGAAAAGTCACGCAGTCAAAACATTGTGCTGGATGTATGCATGGATGTTATAGAGTTAAATTTTTAAGTCAGAACTTTGACCTCCAATATCTCCGTAACTAGAAGGTTCCAGAACAAATTAAAAAATCGCAATGACAGGGATAACAAGTGCCTTTCGGCTTCGTTAAAGGTTTTTTTACACCCATTAATTATATGGCATCCCAAAGCCGTGAAAGTAAACATCCTGAGGAAGCCAGCATGTCCTAGAACCAAGATTGAAAGGCATGTGACTCAAAGAGTTGAGCCCTATTGCTCAGCGGTGGAAACACTGATTATGATTTTCTTACATGATGCAGTAGGTATACGAATCATATTTACATAAATGCACTAAATCGTTCAAGAGCAATCGATTACAGACAGCTTCGAATATTTTATAATAAATACAGTAACGGTTGCACAATACATTTCGTTCATTCGTTCCAATCGAATGGGTTCACGCGATCGCTACGTAATGTTCACTCGTTCATGGAAGGGATTGACTGGCCGTTTATATTGTGGACAGAAGATATGAATGGGTTTAAAATAAGAACAGCATGGTCCAATAAATAACTTTCCTAAAAGAGGAGATTTGCCTTAAAAAGATGTATAGAGGTGCCCTCGCCGTACTTAGGTCGCGTGAAAAAATATGATAGATACTTAGCAGGATTAGCTCACGCATCTCGCATGGATGAGTGAGCGAGACAACACTTTTCAAATGTCACTGTCAACGAAATAAAAACGTGATCATTTTTGACAGAGTAGGGCGAATGGTTCCGTACTGCTTTCAAGACGATAAATTAAAAGATCGTGAGGAAATTTTTAGTTCTTTCTTGAATCAAAAAATTCGAAGACATTTGTAATCCACCAACCCGCAATACCTACATAGGTCCGCGTGGGTGATTAAGGTTTACTAACTATGAGGAGGTCTATGTCGGTCTGTTCCAACAGTGGGAACGCCTGATTATGTTTAGGTTTATGCTATGTTCAGCACCGTTGCATTTGCGTGGCGAATTGAAAGGTTTATAGGCATTTCCGTGGCTAGAACAAATTACCTAACACATTAGTTTATTACCTTCAACGTCATTACGGAAGCAAACAATCCGGAAAATACAGCATACCGATGATATTATAAAGAAAGATACGCTACATTCATACTGAGTGGCGTTCAGATATCGTTGCGTTGTTACGACTGCGATAGATAATACGGAACGTATGGTACAGAAAGAGATAGCTATTGCGCTTGAAGTACTTAAATTACGACAATTGTCGGAATTGTCTGCAACAATTTGCGCTCGCTAGTGCGATATCTACCTCTTTTTATTTATAATATCATTGCAGCATACATTATAGTAAGACATTCCCCGTTGTTCTAGTGATCGCAATTAAGCCTGATGAGCATTAGTTCCTGGTTGGGCTATGTTTAGCTGTTTTTTTTCCATTGGGAACGTATAAGTAGCTATTTGAATATATGTTTGCTTGGTTGTTGGCAATAGGCTTGCCCCCTATTCGGGGGAATGGGGTGATACTGTAGATGATGACATTGCTACTAGGGGGGGGGGGTTACTATGACGTCTTATGGCAGGAGTAATTCCAGTGTGGGAAAGAGACAGAGCTATACAAGTCGTGTAGCGCCATCTCTTTCCCACACTGGAATTACTCCTAATATAAGAAGTCATGGTAGGCCACCAGATACCGTTTAAATAGAATCACATTGAAACTAATCTTGTGCAATTTGCGAGTGCGATCAACATAGGAATTTTATCTTAAGACTGTCAAAGGAAGATAGAATTAAAGACCTAGTTAGACTGAAAGCCGACCCTAACAGAGTTGGAAAAAGTCTAGGCAGATGAGCTGATGATAATGATTATAAAGAAAGTTAGTTGTGATTCATTTTTAGTTGACCTACGTTGTCCCACTTCTAGGTCTTTCCCATATTCTGTTAGTCCTCTCTGTGGTGCTCCTTCTCCAGCCAACAATTGTGATCAACCCCTTTAAAATTACATATTATTCTAAGACCCGCTTGCACCACGAATCGCTAAACGCGTTTAACGCAGAACGCATTTAAAACATCGTTCTGTTTTCATCAATCGTTTAGAGATGACAGAGACAGAATGATGTTTTAAATATGTTTAGCGTTAAACGCGTTTAGCGATTCGTGGTGCAAGCGGATCTAAGTGTTTGACCGCAACCCCCTCACTACTTAAGCTAAAAAAACTCCGGAACCAAAACACATACTGAGCCATTCCTGATTTTGTGAGCCCCGGTATACCGAGGCATTTTGCCCAACAATGAGTCTTTGTCCGTCTGTCACTAGGTGCCATTCTGGTACTCTATATTATAATAGTATACCGGGTGTAAACAGACCCTTCACATATCCGTCAACCAAGCATACTGTACATCAAACTAAGTAACTTTACGCAAAAATTATTGCTGGGAATCGACTTTTTTTTTGGGGTGAAAAATCACGTTTTACGGTAGGACTCAATGGAAAGCACTCATAGCATTGTGCTGATGAATGGATTGAATAGTACAAGGGTCGTGGAGGTGTGTAAAGTAAAAATCTTACATGAAAAACATGTATTCAAAAAAAACTTTTGATAAAGTTGGAACTTTGACCCCCAATATCTCCGTAACTAGAAGGTTCCCAGGTATGGTCTAGAACAAAAAAACAATCGCAGTGACGGGAAGTACAAGTGCCTTTCGTTTACGTTAAGGGTCTATTTACACCCTTTATTGTTTTCCTCGTTGGTCTAGTGGCAGTCGCAAGCGCGACTGCTGAGCATGAGGTCCTGGAATTGATTCCCGGGTCGGGCAAATTGTTATTGGGCTTCTTCATCAGAAATTTTGCAGTAGCAGCCACGGAGTCTGGATTTGTGCCCGTCTCACCGCCTCCATATTACATGGGACTTAAAAACATAACTGGCGAATGGGTGTACTATTAGGTACACCTCTGCCTAACCCTTCGGGGATTACAGGCGTAATTAAATTTCTTTGAATGCATGTAATTCTTCTTCTTAGCGTGTCGATGGCATCTAAATTGAGTCAGTCTATTTGGCGACGAGTTTGGCACTTTCAGTTGTGTTCATCAGCTCCTGTGATGTACAAATAACAGGACAGGCAGACACGATATCAAGTGTCCTATCGGAACAACACTACATTTACAGTCCTGGGCAGAGTCATCTATGAATTCCTACCTGAACAGGTTTACTTAATGGCATATTCTATTTAATGTTTGATACCGTCACCCAAACGGCAATGGAGAGGGCTATGCTCGGAGTTTTCTTGGGTGATCAAATCAGAAACGAGGACTTCCGCAAGAGAACCAAGGTTACCGACGTAGCCCGAAGAATTCCCAAACTTAAGTGGCAGTGAGCAGGGCAAATTGCTGAGCCGATAGGGCCGTAAAGTTCTGGAGAGGCAACCGCGAACCGGAAGGCGTTGCGTTGGAAGCTCTCCCACTAGGTGGACCGATGACCTGGTGAAGGTTGGGGGATTCGCTGGATGCGAGTCGCAAGGGACCGGTCAATGTGGCGACACTTGGGGGAGGCCTATGTCCAGCACTGGACGTCTTTCGGCTGAAATGATAAAAAAGATGATGATGACCGTCACCCTCACCACGGAAGCTAAAAAACCCGGAACCTAAACACATACTAAAACATTGCTCGATTCGTGAGCCCCATCATACCGAGGTGTTTGGCCCAACAATGAGTCTTTGTCCATCTGTCACTGGTTAGCATTCTGGACGCGACGCAAGGCCGCCTCGCGCTAACTGCGCGTGTTGCCAGTGTATGGCGGAAATTACCCTGGAGATTCTGTAGGTGTGTGTTTTTCGAAGCGAGGGAGTTCGGTTTGGTTTCGTTCTTTGTCTCTCAGATAAAGTAAAAACGTTTGTTACTCAAAAAGTAACAATACAATAATTGTGACATATTCGGTGAGTCACTAGCTAGACACAGCTTGTGTCTTGTCGCTTAGGAGAATATTAACCATGAATATTAACGATGTAAAAAAAAGAAAATTCAAATTTTTCAAAGTTGTCTTTGAGGATATCGACTTCCGACATGAATTTTCAGTTTTTATTTCATGAAGAGACGAGTTTGTGCAATATTATTCAATTCAATTATTTATCAGACAACTTATATTCACAATTAGCGTTAGCGTGATACCAATAATTTAACACTAGATAAAATCGAAAACGAAATACCGGGCATTCTCAATTATTTTACCAATTTTTAACACTAAGCAAATAAATCAGTAAATTTAAGATTGTAGAACTTCCATATATAACTGACACAAATTCCAGCCTACACAAAATAAAATTCTCCCCAAAGAAAGGCAAAAAATAGGACGCTGGCAACACCGCCACTGCCTCATTATTGCAGTTCCGTATTATTGTTGGAACAGACCTGGTTTCAGGAAATATAATCATTTTTATATGATGGCTCTATACAATTAAGGAAGAGGAGTTACATACATAAATTGCGTTACGTAGAGGAAATTGGATGATTAGCTGACTGCGGTTAATTTCTATCATTAGGGTAATAGATGTTATGATAATTATTATTGCAGGCTGATGCAACAGTTTTTTTATAAGAATGGTTCATACTTTAATCATATTCATGTTTGCGTTTATCTACAACATTATTTTTAATATATTCGAAACCTGAATATAGTTTGTTCAGAATAAGTAATTGAATCGATCCCTATAGTTTTTAAACTATGTTATATGAAATATTTAAAAAGGTTACAAGTTGGACACCGAGCGACACTAAGTACCTATCGAAATCATTTAGGTACCTACTGCCAGATTATTATTATCAATGAGCTCAAGACGACGCTGGAGGCGCGCGCATGGCGGCGCCGCGTGGTGACTACGTTATTGTGCGGACAACCTGGTAACAGAACAAGCCTATAACTCTGTCATTTTTCATGATACAGTTTTGAAATTTTGTACATAGATTCTTTACGTAAAAATACTAGACACGTGTTTCAGGTTTCGCATATACTAAAACTAATGTTGTATATCTATACTAATATTATAAAGAGGTAGTTTTTAAGACCCCAACCCTTCTTCTATATATTTGAATTACTTGTAATTGAAATACGTAATGGATTGGTATTTATAATTCAATTCAATTCATCATCATCCACAGCCTGACTTCACCCACTGCTGGCATAGGCCTCTCTTTGCTTGTTCCAAGCTCCACGCTCTTGTGCCAGCCTCATCCAGGATATTCCCGCGATGGCAACAACGTTAATTGCCCTTCTTGCCGCCGGACGACCAATACTTCTCTTTCCATTTATTGCACGCCACTCTGTCACAGCCTTACTCCACCTGCCATCACCGCGCCTTGTTAAGTGTCCTAAAATAGTGTCCTGTAATTCAATTAATTCTTATAAATATAATTTGTACTTGGTATTTCAAATACCTGACGCTGAGATATTTTGTAGTTAGTATTTCAAGTAGTTAACGTAAAAAATGTATGGTCAAACTGTCGCTGATCATTAGAACCCCTTAAGCACATAGAATATGTCGCCTATAACTTTCCGATCAGTTATATCTTTAGCCATTAAGCCACATTACCACAAACCACACAAAATCAGACCCCTCTCCCAAACTGACATGTTAATATCAACTACAAATCTAAACTAACTATGAACTAGTAAGTCTAAGTTATAACTAGACTAAATAGATAATATGTACAAGTATGTATGTATGTAACTATAGTCTAAAGTTAACAGAGGAAGATGAAGTCACGTACATGTGTAATAGTGAAGTTTCATTTACCGTGGTTGTACGATACGAGAATTGAGAATTTTGGGTGTAAATTCGTACTTCTAATGTTTATTTTCTTTCTTACTAGATCGGTTGACAGTGGTTTCACTATGGATACAGGTACAGTCACGAGCACCAATATGTATACACTTTCCTAAATTTATCTTTTATTTATTTATTTTATATTTGGATCTTTTTCATAAAAATATGAGTTCCAGAATACTTGTTCGTAACAGCATGAAATTTTAATCAGAACAGTAGGAGAAAAATACCTTTAAAAGTTGTTAAGTGTTTAGATATTTGTGGTCGTGTCTCTTGCCCTTATCTCAATTTATTTGGGGTCAGCGCAGCATGTCTTCTTCTTCCATACTTCTCTATTACTCGTCATATCATCAGACACCTCCTTTCTTGCCATATCATCCTTTACACAGTACATCAATCCTTTTATTAGTCTTCCTCTACTCTTATACCCATCCACATTCATACTCAAAACTTTCCCCACGACATTTTCCTCATTCCTCCGCATCACATGTCCATACCATGATAACCGATTACCACACAACTTTTCAGTCAACGGCGCCACTTTCAGACTTCCACTTTTGTGCTTATTTCTTATTTTATCCATGCTCGTAACACCACACATCCCACTAAGGCCCCTCGCCCACGGCGACTTTTTGTAGTATCGCTACTATCGCGCCGTCGCGCGGTACAGAATTGGGCGGAGGTACACAGCCAGCGACAACATCGCGGCTGTATCGATACACAAGCGCGACATTGTCGCTACTGCATCGCTACAAAAAGTCGCCGTGGGCGAGGCCTCTAAGTATTCTTACACACATACACATAGCATGGTACAGTAGACGCTCAAAAGTGCACTACCATGCTAAAGATTATATTGCTATGAACTGTGCGAGCGCGATACAGCAGTGTGTGTGCGTGTGCGTGTATGAGTGATGTCTCAACATTCCACACATATCACACACTAATGAACTGTCGTCACACTACGCGAAATAGCATTATATTTCTGTTGCATTTAGAATACACTTCATAGTGATGACCTGTTCTTACCATTGCATTGTTAAAATTCGCGTAGTATTAACATGTGTTGGTAGCTGTTTGGGCTGAGCATGGGTTCACGATCAATGAAGTCCAAGTTCGAATCCATGTTATTACAATGTGTGGCTGTTTTTTGTTTCTTTGAAACCTTAATAATATTTGTATTTTAAGCAGAAAGTCGTTAGGTATTTATGTTTATTTAAAATGTAGTCATGCTTATTATTTATTTTTTATAAGGAGTTAAATATTAGATAGTTATTATATTATTATTTAACCTCATTAATTGATTTTTATTTTATCTTTTCGGTGTTGGAAGGTGGAAATAAAAAAATCATGCTGAATGATAACAAAAATGTTTATTCGTTTTATTTATTTATAAAATTAACAAACTTTTACGAGAATTGTGACGTCACATTCCTACCTAGGCAAAAAAAAAGTTCTCTTATCACCGTTCATAAGATTTTTTGTTGTATACCCACTTAGTCAATTCATAATAAGAATAACATAACACGGAAAGGATATTCTAATAACACAAAAATAATTGTTGATACCCGCTTATTATAGGTATTCAGCAGAGTTCATTGAATACTAATATATGAGTTAGACTTTATGAACGTGTTTTTTTTATGTAACGTCACATTGAATGTATTGAGGTTATAGCTTAAGTGTTCATTTTCTTGACGAAAAGAATATTGAAACTAAACCCCAATTTAAGATCATTAAATTTAAAATTTATTTCTTAATTTTTTATTTTTTTTATTTACGGTTAGGTTAATATTACTAAATATTTAGTTACCCGGTCTACTTATTAAATTAAGTATTATTATTTTTTCGTTATAAATTAAGTCTTCCTTTTGTCAAGACTTGAAAGTCTTCTCCTCAGAAAATACAGTCACCTCCCAGTTAAAATCTAAAT
Organism: Noctua janthe; assembly: GCA_910589295.1. Classification (NCBI taxonomy): domain Eukaryota; kingdom Metazoa; phylum Arthropoda; class Insecta; order Lepidoptera; family Noctuidae; genus Noctua; species Noctua janthe. Next base: position 13,393,299 of record OU342575.1, on the reverse strand, counting down.
AATCTCGAGCAAAACGTAGTCTTTCCTCCCTGTGGTTTTGTGTCAAAAATGGTTTTTAGCTGGCTTCCGATGATGTAAACCTTCAGCATGGACTGCATGGCGAACATTCTGTAATGTAGTATCCAATTGCTCTGCAAACATTATAGTTGGAATGAAACCATTTGTTTCATATTCTTCCACCATAAAACGTCGCTGAGTCGGGTTAATAAGCGGCGGCCTTTCACTTCTTAGATGACTCTTCAGACTACCTTCTTCCTCAAACCTCTTTACCCAACGGCTAACAGAATTTCTAAAAAAAAACAAAATATGATTACACACTTGCAACTAGCAATTTATTTAATAATAAGAGAATCACACACCACAACTATCATCATAATAATTATAATTTTTAAAAATAACTTACACATTTTAAGCCAGTTTCAGTTGAAATTTGAGAAATATTAAGCCCATTTTTACGCAAAGTGACAATATTTGCCCTGTCATCAATACTAATATTAGCTTGCATCTTGAATAAAGACAATCAAACAATACGCTAATCGTAATAATAACACAAACGCTCGAAACAAAGTTCACCAACTAACAACGTCATAACTAACTAGTTTGTTCAATCCAGAAGTTTATTTTGTTTCACATTCACCCTCATCTTTTTTGTTAATAATAAGTTCCAACTAATATTTTGAAAAACATATCTCATCGGGTCTAACGTATCATTTATAATTAAAACACAAAAAGTGTAACTGTGTCACTTGGATTCGAACGCAGGCTCCACCGTGTGAGACATTTTATCTATAGCGTTAACCGCTAAGCCAGATAGACACATAATAGTTAGTTTGAAATTAAATATCACTAACTTAATACTCCGTCGCGACATGACAGGCTTGTCACTAAGGCAAATATCATTATATCGCACTCTTTCTGACTAGATAATTATGAAAGAGTGCGATATACGAGATCGTGTATGTGTGCAAAATGTTTGTTATGGAAAAAGGTCGTAAGTGCGACTTGTTTTGATGCGATCGTTTTGTGAAACTGCTATTGCACTTATGGTCTCTACTGTACATAACTTTAAGCACCAGGATAAAATGTATACTGTATATTTTATCCAGGTCACAACTGTCTACCTGGGCATTCGAATTCTCAAATTACAGTTTAATTTTGCAGATGCAGTGGTTAAGCGATTGGCTTTAATGCTACGGGCCTCCGATTCGATCGCTGCTCAGTACAATGTAGGGAAGGTACGCAGTTATGCAGTTATTTTGTTATTAACTACATATTTACGGTTTCCAATTATTTCCTATACATTTATTTTATTTTGTTTATTTAACAATTTATGTACACACTAAATACAGAAAAGAAGAAAGAACAGAAAATAGGTACAAAGGTGATGCTTATTTCTAAAGAAATCTCTTCCAGCATACCTGCGAAAGGAGATAGTAAAAAAAGAGATGTATACATAGTGTGTAAAAGAAGAAGAGAAAATGGAATACATAAAACACTAAGCAGAACTATTTAAATTTAATTTACCATATAAGAAACATGACCTATAAAAATTTGCTTTTTGGCAATTTTCTTGATTCTAAGTCAACGGGAAGTACGGTTTTGATTCCCTTGTGAAATCGCAAAATATGCGATATAAATGATCATATCTTTTGATCGCGTTATTTTATAAGTTTGATTTTTTTCACTGCTCTAAGCAGTAGTAGACTTGAGTATTTGATATCAATTCCAGCTTGATACTTCCACGCGTTCCTGAGAAAAAGGGTCTTGAGAGACGGACAGACAGACAGACGGATAACAAAGTGATCCTATACGGTACGGAACCCTAAAAATTACAAAGGAAGGCTGTTTCGTTGGGTGGCCAATCCCAGCAGGTAACAAAGTAACAAACAAACTACAAATAATAATTTATTTCATTATCCTCACAATATCAATGCTAATATCAATCACAAAGAGTTATTCTTGCCGGATAAGGAATAAGGAAGAAGATAGAGGAAAATACGTGAGGCACATGCGTGATTCTGAGTTCAGTGGTTCGGTGGTTGAGACTCTGGTTTCGGAGTGAAGAGTCACAGGATCGATTCGAGTTTTTGGAAAATCTTTTTAGTAAATCATAAAGACAATTGACCATAGTGAGAGGAATGTGGTCACTTTTGTAAAGACGTTATATTTTCCCAGTTTTTGGAAACGTTTATTCAAATTGCCGTAGGTACTACATAGTCCACTGACGGTCTACCAATTTTCACCCTTATGCACTTAGTAATAAGGTTCAAAAGAGGTCAACAATCAATGAACTCGATAATAAATAAGCTGTCGTGCGAGCGTGATCTACTGCTATTTCTAGCTTCTACAGCGAAGCACTTGTTGCTGGACTGAAGCTAAATAGTCTTAGCATAGCCATGTCAGTGACTTAGCAGAAATAGGAACATCCTCTTCACAAGGAGTTCTGCATATCTTGAAAGTTCAAAAAAAAAAAACACTGACGCACTTCTTTACCAGTTGCCCACGGCTGTCACTCGTAGAAATTCGACAGTCGTTACTGGTAGTCAGAATTCTAAAATTCTGATAACCTTTCTTGCCCAGGGGTGTCGTGTTACCCAGTAACTTGGTTGCGGAGTTCAGACAAGCAGTCTGACCTTGTAATCTCCTGGTATTCAGGCATATTCAGTAAGACTGGAAGTCAACCTCAACATAATAAATGTAGTTTTGAAACGGCATGGCAGATGACCTTAAATACAGTATTTGTTTCCAATCTCGTAACAATGCGAACGCACGAACATTGAATAGCAAATAACGTATCGTAGTAAGTAGCGACACACTCAAATTATGCCGTAATTATATTGTACTGCTCGTAATATAGCGCCGATACATGGGGCACTGAGGAGGTAGTCTACAGAGACCGAACTTCATGCTATGGCCTTATGAGAAGAACCTACTTACAAATCTCCACATCCGAAGTACAATAGAAGTTTCAAATATTTTTAGTTTAGTTTAGTTTATTTATTAATAATTATCAAAAATTACAGGTCATATTTTGAAAAAAGTAAAAACACAAATCATAATACATTAAAAAAAAAAAACAAGTCATTATACATTAAAAAGAGCATTAAACACAAATTATCATAATTTAAAAAATAATAATAATACACAATAAACAGAATAATAGAACCTTACAGTATACTAATCACATAAATTTTCTTAAAACCATTCTTTTAGGTCATATAATGCCTGGTCGGTTAGCCAACCTTTCAGTTTAGTTTTAAAAACAGTGTCAGACGTCGCGCTCAAAATATTATCCGGTAGCCGGTTGTATACCGATGGACCCATAACATGAATTAACTTTAACTTTATACAGTTTTCAGTGACACTTATGAAGAAAAGTAAAAAAAAAAATAGAAATTGAATAGACATCGGCGCCACAGAAAACTTTATGTCAATCCAGATAAAAGTCATTTTACAAATATACTATACGTTAAATTTTGAAGTGGCTGCCAATTCGTTTGTTTATAAGATTTTTTTTTAATTAAGTGTTTTTGGTTAAGCGAAAACTTAATCAAAGATAAATAACGCTTGATTTAAAGTAACTTGACTTTGAAGAAAACTTAAAATGTTTTAGTTTTGAGTAACTAACTGATGATTACTAGTTAAGTGTACACCAATGCTTACCCTTCGGTGACTACAGACGTGATGAAAAAATTTAATTTAAATGATTGTAAAGTTTCTCCTCGGACTGCCACGTTGGTTTTGTGGTCGCAAGCAAAACTGCTGACTATGAGGTCTTGGGTACGATTCCCGGGTTGGCCAAATTGTTATTGGGTTTCTTCATCGGGTATTTCTCGGTAGCAGCCATGGAGTCTAGACTTGTGCCCGGTTGATGGCAATAGGCTCGCCTTCTATTACATCAGACTTAAACTTAACTCGCGAATAGTGGGTCTACTAATGGTGACATCTCTGCCTAAACCTTTGGGGATTACAGGCGTGATGTTATGTTATGTTAAAGTTTTCAAAACAGTATAACTTTTTAGTCACAGAATGCATCATTCTTGTTGCCAAAATCATACGATCATTCTTTGGTTTCAATATAAAGTATTAAAAATGATTTCCACCAAACGGCTCGCCACGCATCGCATCGGAAAGGATACGGACGGATGCGGCGACAGCCGATCGCGTCCGGCAGAATGACGACGCAAACGATAGGCTCCGTACCGTCACTTGAGAACCTATCCTTTTCTGCGCCTTGTCATATAGTTTCATTTCATCCGATCGTATACGACGACAGGCGAACGGAGCCGATCGTGTCTCGCAGTATACTTTCGGCTACGATCGCATGTCGCGGTAGACGCCCGCGGTCAAGCTGCTGTGCGCTGCTTGGTAATATAGACTTTAAATACTGTCTACACGATTTAATATCGTTTAAAGATTGTAAAACCCGCTCCGATCCGATGCGATGCGAGCCGTTTGGTGGAAATCATCCTTTATAATATAGAGATGAGTCTCTGTCTATTATCTACTCTTACAACTTCCACTATGTCATATTTGCATAACAAGAGAATCGTTCGCTTCTCTGATCTTGTAATGTTTCGCTATGATCAGCTTAAGGAGATGCTAAGCTAAGTAACTAACTTAAACTGGCTTAGATTTCATTATTCACGCTGGAATGTTTGGCATGTTATAATTATCTCCTGTTAACAAAAGTCTGAGGAGTAATGTATGCCAGGTGATGGTCTGCCACAGTAACATATGATTATGAATACAAATGTGTCTTCCATGTCGTACTAGCGTGATGTCGATCTTCAGTGTGTCGCACAAGCGTGCATTCGAACTATGGTGAGTCGCAGTACACTTTTGTCGCATAAGCGTTAATGGCACATCCATTTGCTGAGCTCACGTAGTACACTCGTATTCCCAAACCACTGTAACTCCTGAAAGCCAGAATCAACAGTGGCGACCACCAGAAAACCGCCGAGACAATGAAGCTCGACGAAGTCCCAGAGAAACAATTGAACTGTCTTAGATCCCGCAACGAAATTAATCAGAAAAAAAGAATAGCATCGCAATGTCAGACTCTCCAGCCACTGACTACCTGTAACGACCGTCAAAGATCTACAATTGACAGCCGATACCAACGGCTTAACGTACTTTCCGAGGCATGGAGGAAGCTTGGCATGCAATGGGCGGTTGACCATCCACGCACCAACCTAGGCAAGCACGGCTTAACCTAAAGGTCGCACCAAGCGGCTGTTATTATTTTGCCAGCATACGTAGCATGACCACCGTAGAAACGGGTTTTGTCGACGAAAGAGTCGACAAAACGACAGATTTCTTTTGTTGATCTGTCATTTTGTCGATTCTTCCGTCGACAAAACCCGTTTTTATGCTACGCGTACTGCAGTTCCTTTACTACTACTACTACTACTGCTACATTAGACTATTATACATAGACATTATGACATAAAATCTCTTTCATAAAGTCGGGTTAAAACAACATCTCTTGCACAAAAATTCCAGTTTCAAATCATGTTTAAAGATTGTATGTTTGTCAATTCGTAGCTCTCTGCATTTGACAAGGCAAAGTGGTCGTTTGAGAAGCCTGCATCTTTTCAAATATGCAAGATATACCACCACTTGTGAGAGAAACTCTCTGTTTTTGATGCATAATGATGTAGTTTTAGATTCAAAAACTGGTTTGATTGGTGCTCGGAAAACATAATGTACTGCCTTTTCTCGCTAACTGTTAAGTTGACTAACATGAGGTTTGTGTAAAAAAATATGTTCTACAGAGGAATCATTTAAACAAGTTAGCCAACATAATAATAATAAACTTTGTGTGAAAGAGATATCTGCCATAATACGTACTTTTTCTTCTTGATTTAAGTTGCCGATCTTCTAATTACTTCTAGTAACAATAAAAAAAAAATACTTGAAGAAAATTTGTATATGATACATCACCACAACTAAAACGGGTAAAATAAAAATAAAAACATTACAAAAAAAAATAACTGACTTAGAAAAAGAAACCACTAAAAAGTCGGTTATTTTTACAAAAAGTTTGGTGTCAATGGTTTTCCAAAACCAAAACCTTTTTTAGACGTAAGGGTATAGGTACCGATTGCCAGTACATCAAATTCCCGAGCTCCTGAGGGTAAACACTTGGCAACCGTTTCCAAAGCATTTTGGTTTTCGCGTTTCTACAACGACTTGCAATCAGAACGATAATTATAAGCTTTTCACATTTATTTTTGTAAGTAGGTTGTATTGTATGCCTACTGGTGTCCGCAGGTTTCATATTCGAAATTGAAAGACGTGACACTGGCCCCTCTCTATAAAAGGCAGTGACCAATAATCTACCACGCGGACTCAGCGTAGGTTAGTGAGTATTTTTATAATTGTGTGTGAAACTAGCCGCTTGTCAACCTGATGGAAACTGGATAACTCCACCTTGATAAACGGCTATTGGTTTGCTAATATCACTTCGCACGTAACAACCAATACTGTTATCTGTAAATGGTCTATACGATAACTATTTCACAGCCAATTCCCTCTTGGAATTACGGCAGGTAGGTTACATCCAGCTTAGCTAAGTCTAGAATTCTGTAACATAAGAGGGCCTAGAAAGGTATTTTGGTTTTTGGAATTTCGAACCGTTTAGTAATTTTACTACACAGGGAGTAACCGGACCCTTCACGAAGCCGTTAACCGTGCATTCTGTACATCAAACTAAGTAACTTTACGTAAAAATTATTGCTGGGAAACGATTTTCTTTTTTGGGGTCTAAAATTACGTTTTACGGTAGGACACGATGAAACGCACTTAAAGCATTGTGCTGATGGATAGATTGAATATTACTGGGTTCGTGGAGTTGTTTAAAGTAAAAAAAGATGTGTTTAAAAAAAAACTTGTGTAAAAGTTGGTACTTTGACGACCAATATCTCCGTAACTAGAAGGTTCCCAGGTATGGTCTAGAACAAAAAAATATCACAAAGACGGGGAGAACAAGTGCATTTCGGCTTCGTTAAGGCTATTTACACCATTTATTTTTTTAACACGATGGAGGAGCTCGTGGCTAAATGAGGAGCTCGTGGCTAAATAATAACAGCCGCTCGGATCGATCTTTAGGTTAAGCCGAGCTTGCCTATGTTGGTCTGTGGATGGGTGACCACCCATTACATACCGAGTTTCCTCCGTGCCTCGGAAAGCACGTTAAGCCGTTGGTCCCGGGTGTCATTTGTAGATCTTTGACAGTCGTTAGGTAGTCAGTGGCCCAAAAAAGTCTAACAACCAGTCTTACCAAGGGGTATTGTATTACCCAGTACTAACTGGGTTGTGGAGGTCAGATAGGCAGTCGCTCCATGTAAAATACTGGTATTCAGCTGCATCCGGTTGATAATTTTTAACACGATGGACATGACACGATGGCTTTTCTTTAGCATCCGATGTTTTGACTTGACTTCTCATCTGCCTCGTTGGTATAGTGGTCGCAATCGTGACTGCTGAGCATTAGGTTCGATTCGATTTCAGACAAATTGTTATTGGGTTTTTCCATCAGAAATTACTCAGCAGCAGCCACAGAGTCTGAATTTGTGCCCGGTTGATGGCAATAGCTTCGTCCCCTATTACATGGGGCTTAAACATAACTGGCGAAATTTGGGTGTACTATTAGAGACACCTCTCCAATTCTTCGTATGGCTTCATAGTCGCACATACGAAGAATTGGAGAACTTAGTCAAACCGTAAAGATCTTTCTTCTGTAGACATGCACACCAAATACAAATAGCGCGGAGTGTGCTTGTGGGGTTCCACAAGCACACACTCTACACTTACATTCCACAGACACGCACTACACTCACATACAACACTCCCACATGCACATCAATTACTTACATAATATTTAATTTATTTTTTGCCATGTTAATTTTTTAGTATTTTAATTGTTTACTATTTTATTTTTTACTATTTTAATTGTTTACTATTTTATTTTTTACTATTTTAATGTTTGTATCTGGAACGCTGTCGTCTCCCTCCTGGAGGTGGGCGTTAATAGCTGTGACACAGTTTTTAACTAATGCAGCTATTTCCGTACGCAATTACTTTGTGAAATGTGTTTTTGTTCAATAAAGATATTTGATTTGATTTGACCTCTGCCAACCCTTCGAGGATTACAGGCGTGATGTTATGTTATGATGTTATGTCTTCCCTTCACATTTGAAAGACTGTCACTGCTCTCAGAGCTAAAGTAAGCTCAGATAAGCACATCAAGCGATCTTATTGGTTAATTTTATTTTTATATTGTTTTGTTTTTTTTTATTTGTTTGCTAGCTTACCACAGCTCAGCTTCAAAGGCAGCCTCAGTCTAGATTAAAACTGCAAACTGAGCTCGACTGACCCTTTCAAGTTGAAGTATTACCACATAACTCAATTCGCCGATCCAACTTATGATTACCGGCGTATCGGGGGGTAGTCTATGATCAAAAAAGTTTTCTCGTTACTCCAGCCTGCTCATTTGACAAGTTTAGCCGTTTGCTTCGGAAGTTTTTGGTAATACGCCCCCGGATATATTACTGAAGATAAGGCCAGACGAATGTTTACCTTTTAACTTTATTATTTTAATTATTGATTGGAAGGAGCTCGTCGCTAAATAATAACAGCCACTCGGGTTAATCTTCAGGTTAAATTACACTTCCCTAGGTTGATCCGTGGATGGGTGACCACCCAATACATACCGAGTGTCCTCCGTGCCTCGGAAACCATGTTGAGCCGTTAGTCCCGGCTGTCATTTGTAGATCTTTGACAGTCGTTACAGGTAGTCAGTGGCCCGAAATTCTTACAACCAGTCTTACCAAGGGTTATCGTATTACCTAGTATTAACTGGGTTGTGGTGGTCAGATAGGCAGTCACTCCGTGTAAAATACTCGTATTCAGCTGCATCCGGTTAGACTAGAAGCCGGCCTTAGCGATCCTTGAGTTGAAAGTTTGGTACGTTAACAATGTGTACTGAAAATGTCAAGTTTACGAATTAAATATCTCGTAGAAATTGTTGCTGAACGCATCTGTCTAACCCTACACAGAAAACAGGGGTGAATGATACGTTTAGTGTAGAAATAGTAGTACCTACCACTTTTTGTTCTCCAAATACCTAGAGTACCGACAAACTATTCTTATTTCTTCATTCTCCTAGCAGCCAAGTACAAAACTAGGTCATCTAGATCGCTTCTATTTCAGCCTTTTTTCCGTTGTTATGTTAAAACATTTCAGGCCAGCCACTAATGGTTTGATTCCAAGTAATTTATTGTTCTAACCTAACATTTTGCTAATTCTTTCGCCGAGCGCCTGTGTAAGTGGGCAACTTTATTCCCGACCCTCGGAATGGGGGTGAAATGAGGATATTTTTCTTCTACACTGATTGCTTTTCAGCATAATTGTGTTAGGTTGTAAGAGGTATTCTGGTGAGCTGGATATTTCATACCTAGTAGTGCATTTCTTATAAGTTATAACGAAAGTAATCGTGGAAAACATTTTTTTTTTGTGTATGTCATAGTTGTATTTTAGTACCGAATTCCTTACCATGGAATTCGGTACTGGTGGAATTATTGACACATAAAGAACCAATGACAATTTTTAATTTATAACAATTAAATAAGGTTTATAGGTTAGCAAAAAACGACAGCAAATTGTTAGAATTATAACGGTCAGCTCAGCGCTGAAATTTGAAATTCCGTTGGTTCCCGTTGGTCGACCGCAGAGCGGTCCTGGGTTCGATTCCCATTCGGAAATTCTTCGAAGCAACCACGGAGTCTGGATTCGTGCCCAGTTGATGGCAATAGGCTCTAACCACCTTAATATCACGTCGGCTATCAACTTGTTAAACGACTTCGCCAAATAACTACTCCACAACCCCTTAATATAGTCAAACTCACCGAGCGTCCAAACTAAAGTAGTCGACATACAGCACTCACCCCGTACATATCGTAATAGAATCGGCGCGGCCTATCTCCGCACAATTTATTGCTCAACACGTATCGGCCTATTAACACGGGCCCTATTAACGGCAGCCCTATTAAAATAACACGATTTAGTGTTGGGACACACCGGGAGAATGTGGGATTAAGTTGTTGAGCTAGTTTCTTTTGATAAACGATATTTAATTCTGTGTTAAAAATAAAAAAACAGTTCTAAACGTTAAATATAAAGTATCTTTTAGAACTAAATGGGATCATCCGAATACTCTGCAGCATAATAGCATTTAGCATGTTGGAAACACTCCAAATTAACGTGTTTTTTGTTGGTTAACTCATTCTGTGCTACTGATGGGCAAAGCTCTTAGGAGCTCTTTTCCCGTATCACATATAAAATATAAATGGATGGTTATTTGGAAAAGCAGTCAAAAAGATATTCTTAAACCTAGGATAGTCGACCTCTAAAATAAACTTACTTTTTGTTTATTTAAAACTTGACTGACTGTCCCAAAATAAAAGACAAAAATCCTTAAATACAATTCATAATGTAATTCATTCATTTAAACCTCCATGTAACAGCGGGTAAACATAACCGACTTCCCAAACAAACACTAAAAAGTGAAAAATAACTTTACTTTAGGAATAAGGTGGCAAAACAGTTAATGAAACAAACAAAATCACCGATTTTGTTTTGGCAAAAGGGAAAAGTTGTAGATATTCTACACAATATTTTGCTATACATGCATTTCACATTGCAAATAGCAGTTATTATGAGATCATCATGTTATCAACTAAGGTAAAGAAGACAACATACGTATTTAAGAACCTAAAAACAAAGATACAGGCCGAATTCAAAACCTCCTTTTTTTGAAGTCGGTTAAAAATACTTAAACACATTTTCTCTTGCATCTTCACCATCACAAAAAGCTATTTTCATTCAGCAACATACATTTAGGAAAACAGTCTCTTAAAATTTGCATATAAAAATAAACCTTTCAGATGTATAACCTATTCATTCCGCGACTGTACGTATGAATTTACCTTCTGTACCAAATTGCCAATTACGAAGGAAATGCTGTAATGTCACTGTACTTGGAGACTCCAGTCACAACATAATTGTATGAAAATATGTTCGTAAGTAGTTTCCTGTATATTATTATTGTCTATTAGATATATTTTATTCGCAGAACTAAGAGAAAGGTTTGTTATTTTTTGTTTTGGTTATAGAAATTCGGATATTTTTGTTCCATTATTTATTTGAGGTTGTAAGATATCTTGTCAGCATGATAATGTGGCTTAATAGTACACATTTATAGTACTTATAAAAGTAGGTATATTGTCGAGTAAAAATAATCTTGATTTGTCTAACTGTTTACAAAAGTGTCCGATGATTGAAAATGACTTTGATAAAGGAACTGTTCGATTGAAAATTGTCCACTGTTTACAATGGCTTTTTTTTTTCTATTTAAATTAACAAAAACAACTGGTTCAACAACAACTATAAAAGTATCTAAGCCCGTGTAAATCCCACTTTCCTACTAATATTAAAAATGCCAAAGTTTGTCAGGATGGATGAATGGATGGATGTTTGTTACTCTTTCACGCAAAAACTACAAAACGGATTTGAATGAAATTTAGCACACAGTTAGCTGTGGGACAATTAACGAACCCCACGCGGGCGAAGCCGCGGGCATGAGCTAGTAAGTTATAAAAATGTCAACCAACAATTGACAGTTTTTGTATTGTATAGGTTTGACCCTAGTATCTAACTAAATAGTCGTTCTTCAATGCCGACTAACACGTTTAGGATTATGTGAGATACATCACAATAAACAAAACTGCTATGGTGAACATTTATCATACTCAACGCGTCTTTCTCGACAGCATGCTTTGCAACAAGTGTTGAGAGCTACTAAAAATTACATTTACAACCGGCCAAGTGCGAGTGAGACTCGCGCACCGAAAGTTCCATACAAACTTGTAGGTATTTTTTATTAAGCTACATATTTCCGGTTTTCAGATATTTTATGTTAAATGCGCTGTAAGACATTGCTTATTTTTTTATTTATTTTCAAATGCATTCTTTTTTGTCAACATTATTATTATAAAAACTCTACTCTTTCGACTAGCTAAGGCGCCGGGACAAAATTTTAAACCTATAAGTGCGCCGCGAACTGAAAAAGTTTGGGAACCCCTGCCCTAGAACTAATATTAATAAAACCAGTCAAGGGCGAGTCGAATTCGCGCATGAAGGTTCCGTCTCATCGTAGTAGCGGAGCCCTCTTTAATTTTTTATTTTTATTATTTGTTGTTATAGCGACAATAGAAATGCACATTCTGTAAAAATTTTAATCGTCTACCTATTACGGGTCATGAAATACAATCCGCTGACGGACGGACGGACGGACGGACGGACGGACGGACGGACGGACGGACGGACGGACGGACGAACGGACAGCGGAGGCTTAGTAACAGAGTCCCGTTGGTTACCCTTCGTGTAAGGAACCCTAAAAAGTAACCTACCTACCGTGATTGGACCAGTATAAAGTAACCGGAGGTAATCATTATTTTACTTTTCACAAAAACTTATCGGGTCCCTTTAAAATTGCTGTTTCCCAATTAAAATTTTATTTTTCACAAAAAAAAAAATTCTCTCTTTTAAACAATTAAAAATAATTACGAGCTCGGTGTATCCCACACTTACTTGTTTATGTACAAAGAATCAAACACAATAGAAATGTTGGGGCAAGATAATCAGAAATTAAAGCTTATGTGTTTCCCTGATAAGAAAATATATAAAGGAAACGAAAAGTACCGACTACCTTACTTAGTTACTTGAATTTATTAGCGTTCTGAAGTGGGAGTGGAGGTGAGGGCCTTTGATTATTATACCTACTTACCGTTGTTTTAAGGGCCTTTATTAATTAACGAATCTCAACATGGCGCCTGTAAGCGAAAACTCAAGGCAAAATCTTTAAAAAGTTATCAAACGCCATATGAACCTAGAAAACAGATTTTTTTTCTAATCGCGATTTACTTTATTGTAACAATATTATTACATTTATAAATTTAAATAACCTAAAGTATCTCTCCAAGAGACTGGCGGTGTTGCCACGCTGTATGGCAACGCTAAGCCTCAGACCAAGGCAAACGGGTCACGAGAGAAGTGTCAACAAAGCGTTTTGAAATTTCCTTGAAAAGGTTGTGAGCACTCGGACCCCCGCGGTCCTAAAGTTTCAACCCCAAACGGCTCTAAAACATAGTAACCAATAAGGGTACTATAATTACGCCGCTTATGGGTCTCCGCTACCGCAGCGGCAGCCCCAGCACAGCACGATGGATGATAGATGTGATGGCGCAAAAGTATTGACACATGTTGTGTCCCTCACTAAAGGCGTCCCCATCTTCAATGGAAACAAAGACATGTCGTCCAGTCTTTTGTCATCGTCACGTGCCATTGGGTTCTAATACAGAAAACATTGAATTGAGTTTGTTGTTAGTAGTTTCTGTTGACCGCAGAACGTTGCTTTTCTTAGTAGCTAGGTGCCAATATGGTAAAAAAGGGCCGTATTAATTTAATTTATAATTTTATTATTACACTGCTCAAAAAACGACTCCAAGAAGCCATAGGTGATACTCAAATCATTTATTGCAAAAAGAATCACGTAAATCGGATCAATAATCACGATTAGTAGTTATTAGTATGAGGTAGTAAACATTAAAAAAAAAACAACCGAATTGAGAACCTCTTCCTTTTTAAAAGTCGGTTCAAAATGTCTAAAATACGTTTTTAAAAACCGTGGTTCGTGGATACATGATGACCAAAAAGGTCCTATTCAATTCTACCTAAATTTATTAGATTGAAAAAAGTACTCGGCTGCACCCTGCAGCTCACAGCTGCAAAATTCAGCATACCTTTAATATCATAAGCAAATATTTTTTGCCAAACCATGCTGATTGCAAGTGGGTGCTTCGTTTTTATTTCTTTGCGGTCTTCACAGGCTCTGCGGGCCACATATTGAAACCACTAGCAAAATATGGTATTACGAAATGCACTGAAACTTTAGCCAAAGTTCCTATCACTGTTTCGTGCTTTCACGGTTGTTGCTTTTCAAAGATGGAGTAGAACTCAGGGTAACTCTGGTTTCTGATGTAAAGATGTAGGTAGGTAGGTACACGGATCTTTTATTGCGTGACTAAAATGAGAAGTCATTATTTTTCAATACAATTTCCTGTAAATTTCACAACATTGTATACAGGGTGGAAGGCACACCGATGCTAAAACAGTCACCATTCGTAACGTCGATGCCTTCTACCCTGTATATTGTAATTCTATTGGTTTGATATCAACGAAACACGCTTTGCTAGCGTTCAGCATGTTTTCATCTACACGCTTTACGTTTCTGAAAACTCAGTTAAAATCTTTGTTTTTAAGTAAAACGAGTAACTAATGATTCGAAATATCCGAGAGCGTCATAAACTTGGTAAAATTCTGAAATAAGTGTATTTTTAGTCAACATTTAATTATGCCCGACGAGCTGTTCGCCAAAACAACCACGATATGCAGTCCTGACACAGCCAGAAGGCAACGCGGTTGACCTCACAGGAGATGCCGGAAAGAGCTGGACAGAACTAGTGGTCTACATTACCCCTAGATCAAAATACTTGAAAGGCATGGGGAGAAACCTTTGTTCAGCTGTGGGATATCACAGGCTAACAGTCCTTCGGGTAACACCTGAAAGGTTCTCGGCACACATGCTAGACAAAAGTTTAGACACAATAATTGACAAGAAGAAGAAGAGGAGTTCGTGGCTAAATAATAACAGACACTCGGATTCATCTTTAGGTTAAGCCGTGCTTGCCTAGGTTGGTCTGTGGATGGGTGACCACCCATTACATACCGAGTTTCCTCCGTGCAAGCCGAGGCAATCCGTTGGTCCCGGCTGTCATTTGTAGATCTTTTACAGTCGTTACAGGTTGTCAGTGGCTCAAAAAGTCTGACAACCAGTCTTACCAAGGGGTATCGTATTACCTGGTACTAACTGGGTTGTTGAGGTCAGATCAGCAGTCGCTACATGTTAAATACTCGTATTCAGCTGCATCCGGTTAGACTGGAAGCCGACCCCAATACAGTTGGGAAAAGGCTAGGCAGATGATGCAGATGATGAATTGAAAAGAAGAAAATTAAAAAAAGGAAAACCAGCTAAGAAAATTAGCAAAGACTAGCAAGGACCGTTAGCACAAAAACTAACCTACATAAAAAGATTAATAGAAGCAATATCATTAAGAGTTTAAGTCCTTTCTTTCGCACAATGGTAACATCTAGGTGTTAGGGGCAATTGGGAGCATTCGGTATAAACACGTAGCGCAGTGTCGCTGAAATCTTCTTAAATAGTCACCTTGGAATGTACGGTTGTGTATTTTATGAGAAACCGACGCGTTTTTTTCGACGTCCTGTATAGCTCCGTCTCTTTCTCACTCTGGATAGAGTAAAACAATACTGCTTTATGACGTCAGGGGCCCTGAACGAGAGTAACTCAAATCGTGGTATAAATATTAGTCAATCAGCAAGTAGAAGTCAAGGTAGCTCAGTGTTACCTATAATACTTGTTAAAAAGGCACTTATATTTGTTCAAATTATATTATCACCACTGCTCTAAAAATGGAGAATTTAAACAGGATAATTGTCTTTAATTTTTTGGTTCTAAATGCTGGTTGCATTATGACATCTACCATCCACACAGGGCCCGCGTGGTGACTGTCGCTGAAAACATGATGTCTCAGCATTATGCAGAGTGATAACTTAGCGTAAATGTGACGCATGTCTCCCATTTTTTTTTCTTTATGTGCTTTTTTTCTATTTGAATCAGGTTTAGTGTTGTGTCATTTTTTTCCATTTCTTTTCTTTCACTCACTCTCACAGAGAGGACTAGAGGAGGTTAGTGACCATGCAGTGGGAACGTTATAAGCTGATTATCTCAATGTTGCATCATTATTTGCTTTGACAAATAGCTATTTGTTCGGACAAAGCACACGCTCCTGATGAGTTCCCGTATGTTTTCACAAGCAACGTTAGAAATTGGTGGAAACCCGTAAACGCTAGCGCGGCGCCTACACTGTTCAACATAACGATGGCATTAACGAGAATTTGCGCTAACTACTATGCACTTTATTGTCACCAGCGTTCTAAGGTTTCCGGAGACAATCTGGAATAATCTAGAACGATTTCTTAGAAATATTCTATGGATAATGCGGTGGGTCTGTAGCTTCACCGACTCCTTGACATTTTAAAAGTAAATAGTTTAATGTAAAAAATATATTTTTGAGTTTGAGTTTATGTCATTTTGAGATTTAACTGCGGTAAAGCCGGTAAATTGTGAGTCGAATTTTCATCGATTTTAAGTATTCATGAAAATTAGGGTAGCTGAATATTACAAAGGTAAGACCAGCTTCGTAATTTCAAAAACGACATCCGATATATCTAAAAAAGTATCTATCGCTATTTTATACTTTTACTGCTTTCATGAAAACCGACTTATAAATAAACATTTATTTCAGAATCGCTTCCATACTTGTTAGTAACAATGAAAACTTATACCCTAGTGTTAGTAACATTTACTCTAAGCTGTGTGAGGCACGCCGATCCTGGTGAATCCACCGCCCCAAGATCGGAGAGTCCCACCTATCAGCCAACGTTCTAAGAATGGTGTTGGGTTTGAACAATAATCACCTAACGTTGGTAAGTGTCCCAAAAAACCCCCGCTCCATAGCCCCACTAGAACATCGTAATACTGACGGAAGCATTACAGCAGTACATGTTAATAAACAGAGGGTCTAAGCAGAGAGATACCTAGCTACCTTCATACATATGAATAGGATTCCCATAAGATATCTACAGGATACCACGAATTCATACGCGAAGGCTTTCACAGCCACTTAAGCATGCAGCTTGCATTGGATTATACCAACGTGTTATGGATAGCAATGCTATGGAAAATGTAGAGAGAGAGAGAGTCATAAATTAATGTCTTCTTCTTCTTCTGAAATCTATGACAAGAAGTAAAAAACTGCCTCGGTGGTCCAGTGGTCGCAAGCACGACTGCTGAGCATGAGGTCCTGGGTCAATTCCCGGGCAAAGTGTTATTGGGTTTTACCATCAGAAATTTCTCACTAGCAGCCACGGAGTCCGGATTTGAGCCCGGTTGATGGCAATAGGCTCGCCCCCTATTACATGGGACGTAAACATAACTGGCGAAATGTGGGTGTACTATTAGGTACACCTCTGCCTAAACCTTCGGGGGTTATAGGCGTGATGTTAATAATAATAATAAAAATGTTTATTTATCTCCACAAATTACAATCGTTATTTGAGATATAGTTGACAGGTAATATAATTTACAGCAGAAAGTTATAATTTGTGGGAGATCTGGAGTCTAAACTAAGCCTAGGCCTGTATTTTAGAACTCCAGGCCCCCTATTACATCATAGAGTTATTGTCAACGTGGAAAACATTGCGAATTTGGTGCCGGTGTGTGTGTGTGTGTGTGTGTGTGTGTGTGTGTGTGTGACAATTTGTATTTTTATGAATATATATATATATATATATATATGTATATGTATATAGAATATTTATAAGAATATTACTAAGATCTTACCTACCAGTTATGTACGTAAGTATGGACGGCCTAGCCTACTTACATTACTTAGCTATATCAAGTATTTTTTCTGTTTCCGTATAGTTTAACTTCAATAACCATTTGATAATTTTAGTTTTACATTCAACTTTACTACAACTTGATATATTTATAATTTTATTTAGTTTGTTATATAATTCACCTCCACGGAAAGGAAAGAATCTTTGCGCAAAGGAAGTACCAACCGCAGTCGTCCTACATACTGCGAAATTTCTCCTGGAGAGACCTATGCGTTTTCTCCCTTCTTCGGGTAGGTTTAAGTGTTGTAGAAGTGCAGTATGCAGTATGTACAGCTGGCGTACAGTTAGCACCTGTGCTTCCTCATAAAGTGAAAGGGTGTTAGAAAGACGTGGTTTGGATAAACTAACTTTTAGTATCATCCTTTGGGCTCTTTCTACTGTTATCAGTTTTGTTTTACATGCCCCGCCCCATGTGGTAATGCAATAGCCAATAATAGATTGCACCAGAGCCTCGTATACCATCCTCATCGTTTGTTTGTCTGCTACGTCACGGAGTCCTTTAAAAATGTAAGTGAGCTTCCGTATTCTTTTAGATAGAAAGCCAATGTGGTTCCCAAAAGTTAAATTTGCGTCAATTTCGACTCCAAGGTATTTAAGATTTTTTGTAGGATTAATATTGGGACAATTACAGTTTGGAGTTGGAGGGAAATTACATTTATGTGCAAGGATATTGTTAGTAGTTCGGTTTTTAAGTTCAAGTTGATTGCGAATACAGTATAGAATGTATTTGGTTTTATCTTCATTTAAAGTGAGGGAGTTAGAGGATAGCCAGTGACACACAGTGTTAAAACCATTTTGCGCGAGAATAAAAAGCTCATTCCACGAGTCAGCGAAAAAGGTTAGCGCAGTATCATCTGCATATGCGGAGATGCGGCAATTATTAATCTGAAGGGAACAGAGCTCATTTATATAGCAGAGAAAAAGAGTGGGACCTAGTATACTGCCTTGTGGCACCCCAAATTCAACTGGCAGTTCGTCACTAATGTGCTCTCCAATTTTAACTGATTGGGTTCTATTTTTTAGGTAATCCGAAAGTAAATCCAGTGGAACACCTCGAATACCATGATCTTCCAGTTTTTGCACAAGGCGGGGTACAGAAACAGTGTCAAAGGCTTTTGCCAGGTCGAGAAATATAGTCAAGCATTTATTTTTACTATCTAAATTATTTACTACAAAGTTAACAAGATCAAGTACTGCGTTGTCAGTTGAGCGGCCAGCTCTGAAACCGTATTGTGAATCCGAAAACAAGTTGTAGTCTTCTAGGTATTTTGTAAGCCTATTGTTGATTATGCGTTCGAATATCTTTGATAGTGTTGTAAGGATCGCAATTGGCCTATAATTGCTGACACTGCCTCTGTCTCCCGCCTTATGTATCGGATGTACAACAGCTCTTTTTAATGCGAAGGGAAATATTCCCGAAACAAAACAGCGATTGATTAAGTTGGTTAGAACGGGTGTTATAGAAACGGATATTTTCTTTAGTACATCAGCACTGATCTGATCCCAGCCAGGGGAGCAATCACTTTTTAACAGTTGAAGCGTTCTTTCAACTTCTTCTATGTCCGTGGGTAGGAGAACGAAAGAGTTAAGTAGGGGCTTAGAGACTTTCTTAACGCAAGGGATGTGGGGGGGAATCTTGTTTGATAGTCGTTTCCCAATATTTGAGAAGTATTCATTAATATTGTTTATTGACTCTTGAGGGGTTTTATGTGTAGTTAATAGTTGTAGTGGTAGATGCTTTTTATTATTATTGTTGGTGATTGTTTTGATGGTAGACCAAAGCTTTTTAGAATTATTTTTAGACATTAACAGTTCATTTCGTTCATATTGTTTTTTAAGTTTCTTTAGTAGGTTATTGCAATAGTTCCGGTATCGCAAGTAGGATACTTTCAAAATGACATCTTCATTATTAGTTTTTAACTTCTTATGCATTCTGTCTCTGGTCCGGATACAACGTAACATACCAGTAGTTATCCATGGTTTAATTATAATTTTTGTTCTAGGGATTAATCGTTTTACAGAGTTATTTGCAATTAATAATTGAATAATGTTAATGAAATTGTTCATAGCGGTATTTAAATTATTTTCCTGATACACTTTGTCAAAATTTAAGTTGTTACAATCCGATTTTAATTTGTCTATATCAATTTTGAAATTTATTTTCGTCTTCATGGATTTAGGTTTAGCTACATGGGTTTTGATACAGAATAAAACCGCATCATGATCCGTGATAGTGGTACCCAAGGAAAACGTAAACGCTTCTAACTTGGTTTTTAGTATCACATGGTCCAAGCAAGTCTTATCTCTGGTGGCAGTATTGATAGCAGGGAGAAGTCCATGGAAGGCAAAGGTTTCTAGATACGAGGTGGTCGCGGAACCGTTTCCCAACAGATCAATATTTATATCACCGACCACGATGATATTTTTAAATGACGACACGGTCATTAGCAAGTTATGCAATGAATCAAGGAAGGTATCGAGTGATTTAAAACTAGGAGGCCTGTAAATTGCGATTAATATTGTATCATTTTGTATTTTTATCATTAAACAATTAGCTTCTGATAGGAAAGGTTCTTCTACGGTGCATTTTAAATTATTATTGGTGTATACAACTATGCCGTCGTTTTGATTGTAGTTATCATTAGTTTTATGTGAATTGTATCCTTGGAGCAATGGTAAGTTAATAACACGCGATAACCAGCATTCGGAAAGCACAATGATATCGCATGATAATTTCAGCCTCTCGAGTAAAACGTGTAATTCTTGAAAATTACAGTTAAGACTACGTATGTTTTGCTGTAGAACTTTTAGGTAATGTGTAGGGTTTTTGAGATATGTGTTGCATTGTTCGGGTTCACATGTGATTGGGACAGAAATATCAAATTGGTCAATGTCGCTCATTAGGTTACTTGTGGTATCGAATTTGTAGTTTACTGATTTTAGTGAAAATAACTTTGGCTTGAATAACAGTATCCATGTCTTTGGTAACGCGAGTTTTGGATTGTCGCGAAATAATTATGTATATAATAAATGTGCATAGTATATTATATGTATTTATTGTATTATAAGTAAATATTTCATTGCATTCTTTAGAGTAGTAGTTGTATGTAATACGGTAAACTATGGGTATGTAGGCTGGTAAATAGATATATTTTATGATTATGTAGGAAAAACCATATGTATGTATTACGTAGATATATATTTTATTTCGTAGTTTAGAATAGCAGTTGTATGTTATACTAGATAATATAGAATTGTAGGTTGGTAAAAAATTGTATATTGTGAATGTGCCTAGAGCGTTATGTATACTTATTGCAAAGCTATATATTTTATTACATAGTTTAGAATAGTAGCTGTGTGTTTTAGTGAATAATATGGAAGTGTGTAAATAATTATATTTTGAAGGTGTTGATAGGTGAAGTGGTTGCAAAATCAAAGCGATTATAAGGTAAATTTTATACGGAGACATATATAATATTATCATGCAAAATTGTTTAACAATACACAGCAAGTGTGTTATAGAACAGGCTTTACCGTAGAATTCAAAATAGAGATCATAAGACGTATTACGAAAACAAGAAAATGTAGGGTACAATGACAATATTAGTCATTGTGATTTCAAGTTTGTGACGTCCTCTTCTCGTTGAATAAGTATTGGCTGTTCGCCGTCCTTTTGACGAATAAACACCTTTCCGTACGAAGTCCAACAAGTTGCGCCCTTTCGATTTTTGACGAATTGACGAGCGAGATAGTATAAGTTCCGTCCGCAGGTGGTGAGGCATTCCGCAATGAAGATTGGCTTGGGTTCGCCGTTTAACTTTAGGTGGGTCGAGTTAAGTTTATCTTTGTGTTTGTCTTTGTTGTGCCTCTTAGATGACATTATAATATTTTCTTTAAGGGAATTCGAGTAGAATTCCACTATTATGGGAGCGGACTTGTTCGAAGTTTTCTTGGGCCTGAATATATTTCTAATGTCCGAGTCGAGCACCCTAACATTCAGTACTTCACCAACATTCTTTACCAAACCAATTAGTGCAAATTTGTCTTCCAAATGGGTTTCTGGCACATTTCTCAGTTCCAAGGTTGACGCCTTTGAGTTGCGTTCAAGGATCTCAATTTTTTGTTCTAAAGTTTTAATTTGGGTCTTGAATGCAGTATTTTCAGATTTTGTTTGATGAAGTTGAGACAAGATTTCATCATATTTGTCTGACATGTACTGGATAGATTCCGTAATTTTTTCATTTTGCTTAACCAATCGTTGCATCTCTTCATCAAATTTCAACGACTGTGTTTTTTGTTGAAGCTGAACATCAGCCAGCATATCTCTCAGTTCAGCCAGCACAGAATCGTCATATTTACGTTTATAACGACGCGTAATATTTTGCTGACCAACACAGTCAGTTTCCGAACCCATACAATCCGAGGCTGTATCAGATTCCTGTGCCAAAATAGTTGGTTTCAATAATGTTTGGGTAGTTTTTTCTGGTGGTGTTCTCTGGGTAGAAGCCATAGCAAAAATAACAATAGGCTAATGCCTTTTATACAACCAAAAAGCGTAAACAAAAAACAAAAAGAAAAATCGTTTCGCAGATTTTGGATAAGCGGGGCTCGAACTCGAGACCGGCTGCGCACGGCAGTACCGAAAGCGTTAACCACTGAGCTAACCAGACGGCAGTGATCAGTGTGAAATTAGCGAGCTTTTTATGATAATGTCGCCGAGCGACGACGATGTCCTTTGTTTAGTGAACGAGTACAAAGTCCAAGTGCCCGCACGTTGTCAAATTAAATTGTTTTAATTTAAAACTGTTCTCGCTGGTGGTAGGAGTTATTGGTACACTTGATTTTTTGCACACAACAATCACTTGTACTTGTAGATTAGTCAAAGTAGTTATTATTAACAAGTAAGCACTGTTTACACAGTTAGTCTTTTGTAATTTAAAACTGTTCTCATGAGTTAATTATAGTTATAGTTCATTGAAAATTTTACACACTAACATTCACTTGCACCTTAACGACAGTTCTGTGGAGTTTTATTAAAAAGTATGCAATATTTACACGGTTTAGTGATTTTAAAACACGGAGTGCGTGTAAGTACGTGTGTTCGCAATGGTGTCACGATCGCGGGGGCAATGTTATGTTGTATCTACCCCGTGCCAAGGTTCTTTCAGTCGGTTGAAAACATCATTATGTATATTACCTCCACAACTGCTTTCTTCCATTCATCCTCACTTAAAACTTGTTCACTAAGTATATTATTCTTTCAAGGTAATAAAGTTGTTATTTCTAACATATTTCGTGCGAGTATGCTTAGAGTTAAGTTCCGTCTGTAAAGCCGATATCAGATGATTCACTTTTTGTTCATTTTTCTCTTTTTTTCGGGATCTTACAATCGTAGTGAAACGTCTGACTAAAATTGAACCAAAAGTGAAAACGTATTCATTGCTGCACCGACGATGTCGTATTACGGTGATCTTTATCTTTCACTCGCATCCTAGACGCTCGAAAATGAATGCAGTAATGTCGGTGTCGTGTGAACGTGTAATGAAAAAAACAAATTACCAATCACTCGACTGGACCGCTCACTCAAATGATGCGTCTGATATCAGCTTCAAGTATAACAAAAGAAGGACGCTAAGTAGGTGAAACTTGCAAGTTTTAATGCAATTTATTTTGTTTATGTCATGAAAACATAAAGACAAAGATGTTCCCGAGAACTGAGGAGCTTCCTTTAAAAGGGTCACAGAGAACTATGCACTGCTGCGTTCTGGTTTAAATGAATTCACATTCCAGAGAATCTGCAGGTGTATAAGATATTTTAGCTTAGCTTAGCTTTCGTTTTAATAAATTCGTATGTCATTCATTAGTAGGAAAAATAAATAAATAAAAATTTATTTAAGAATCCCTTCCATATTTGTTAGTAACAATGCAAACTTATATACTAGTGTTAGTAACATTTATTCTAAGCTGCGTGAGGCTCACCGGTCGTGGGACGCGTGCAGTCGTATCCACCGCCCCAAGACCGGAGAGTCCCATCTATCAGCCAACGTTCTAAGAATGGTGTTGGGGCTGGCGCGAACACGGCGGCGTAGCAGAGATTCGCATCTCTTGTGCATGATGTCCGAGAAACTATCAACGTCTGCGACCGCAAACATGCCGGACGCGCTGCCAAAACAAACAACAGCAAAAGAAAACCTAAGTATTTTCAGAATAACGTAAGTGTCTTCAAAATCAAAACCGAAAGTCATTTTTTTACTCAAATTCGTTTATGTATCAGTACTTTTTAAAATTATACAAGACATTACCCCAGAACGCCCGCTTTTAGACCTTCTTAGATTTCAACAGTCAATGGCAGAAAGCCATGTAATAAGAGCGAGCCGTTTGCCTCTGACCAAGTTATTAATTATAATAACTTCTGGGTCTAAAAATACCCTTCACGAAGCCGAAACACATTGTTCTCCCCGTCATTGCGATATTTTTTTTTTGTTCTAGACCATAACTGGGAACCTTCTAGTTACGGAGATATTGGGGGTCAAAATTCCAACTTTTCAAGTTTCTTTTTTTTAATACAAGCTTTTAAGGTACTTACTGGTACTTTACTTTACATTAAATATCTCTAAGACCTCTGTACTATCCAATGCATCCATCAGCACATCGTAACTCCCACCGTAAAACGAGATATTTCACGCCAAAAAAAAAGTCATTTCTCAGCAATAATTTTTGCAAAGAATTTAGTTTGATATACAGAATGCTTGGTTGACGGCTTCGTGAAGGGTCCGTTTACACTTTGTACATAAGGCCCACGACTACCTAGTTGAATGATACCCGCAATTTGGATTCGTCGGGTGATGGCAATAAGCTCGCCCCCAATTCTTCTTCTTTATCAACCTTTAGATATTGTGTCATAGCTATCCTATTTCTTCCGCCCCTGTTACACGAATTAAAACATAAAGTTGATAAAATGTAATAAACAAGACACTTCTGCCAATGACTTCCGGGTACACACAGCTTGATGATGACGATACATTCAAAAATCAAAAACCCGTATTTCACCGCCCAATCGATTCCATCAATATTTATCCTTTTGACAGGCCAACATCCATGATGGATAGTCGAAACGGATATAAATTATAATATAAAAGACTAACAAAAACGTCCAGTTTTCAGCATGAAAGTTTTCATACAATTATATTACCCGTGCTAAGTAATTGCACCAGGGCGCAAGGAAACTGAAGTATAAAATTGCTCTACCCACTACCAAATCTAATTACGAGAACACAAGCCGGTTTTTAATAGGACCGCTAATGCAGGCGAAGCCAGGGTAATAAGTTATGTAACTAAGTTTATTGGACAATGTTAAGGGTTTTTATGATACGTTTTTGTGAGTACAGTATCGATGTGGCTGTGTAAGATATGATATATTTATTTCCTCAAACATGTGACACATACAATATTAAAAAGTGCATGTAGGATAACATAAATAAAAATTCGTGTAGACATCTTTGCCACATATTAAGGCGTGCAAATTTAAAAAAATGTTTTTTAATTTATCATTTCAGTCCAATATCATTAATTTGAAGTGAATTTAACAAAAAAAAATGTTCAATGGCAAAATTAAACATTGCAAATATAAAAATACAAACATAATGTAAAATTAGCATCGATTAATAAATTTCAAAATGATACATGTAAAAAGTAAAAAATAAAAATCATAATTAAAAATAATAAGGACATAATAATAAATGTCAAAGTATACACAGTCATGTCAAAAGTAATCAATAAAATCATAATTTAATTTATGTCAGTAAATGATTCTGTCAGAAATTCATAAATATCATAGTATGCTTTTTCAGTTAAAAACGATGTTAGTTGTTTCTTCAATTGTACATTATTAAGCTCTCTCCAACTTGTAGGCTACTTATCTGACGTTTTTTTTAGCTTAATGGTTATGTGTCAGGTATGTTAGTAGGTAGGTAGTCAGGTAGTACTCCCAACCGGCGTGCGTGTATGACCAAATGTATGAACGTGGACGAGGCAAGAGTAAGGTTCGTAGCAGGTGGTGTTCTGTGGTGGTGTTCTGTGGTGGTGTTCTGCCTACCCCCTTAGGAAAAAGGCGTGAGTTTATGTATGTATGGTTATGTGATACGCGGTTTATTAATGTCTTGTAATTTGGTTGAATATCTTGGATGAGACTGGCACAAGAACGTGGAGCTTGGCACGAGCAAAGAGAGGCCTATACCAGCAGTGGGTCGGGCTGTGGATGATGATGAAGTTGGTCGACGCAGCCACATTACAAACATAAAGGTGTCAGTCAAGCCTTACCTATAATTTTTGCCATTCAACCTAAGTGAACTAATTTGGTTGAACCGATCGGACGGGAAGTGATATATGTCTTTGAATTTGTGATATCTTTTCGGTTCAAGTTAAATGTTTTCTTTCACGATTTTGTGAATAGTGGTACATAACATCACGCCTGTTATCCCAAAAGGGTTAGGCAGAGGTGTACTATTTTGCAAGTTATGTTTAAAGTCCCATGTAATAGGGGCGAGCCTATTGCCATCAACCGAGCACAAATCCAGACTCCGTGGCTGGTACTGAGAAATTCCTGATAGAAAAACCCAATAACACTTTGCCCGACTCGGGAAACAAACGCAGGACCTCATGCTCAGCAGCCACGCTTGCGACCACTATACCTACGAGGCTACGAATGGTGGTAATAAAGTAATGTTCACAAAGCTAAGTGCCTGCTTGGGTTCGAACGTACGAGTACAGTCATGAGCACCATTATGTTAACATTTAATACCTTTTAAAAGTGTCTTTCTCCTACTGTTCTAATTAACATTTCATGTTGTTACAAACATAGAATTCTGGAACTCGTGTAGTTATGAAAAAGATCCTATCTCCAAGTTACAATCGTTATATCTCGCGAAAATTGCTTTTAAAAGGAAAGTGTATACATATCGATGCTCGTGACCTCCAAAGTACATAAAATAACACAACCTCAGTTATAATATTACATGCATTAAAACGTGATTACTGGAATAGCTAGGCGTCACTAGCATGAAGCCAAACAAACTGTTTCCAAAAGGAATAAAGGGTGTAACAATACCCTTAACGAAACCGAAAGGCACTTATTCTCACCATCATTGCGATTATTTTTTTGTTCTAGACCATACTTGGGAACCTTCTAGTTACGGAGATATTGGGGGTCAAAGTCCAACTTTTTTACAAGTTTTTTTTTTTTTTAAATACACGTGTTTAATATAAAACTTTTCTTTAAACAACTCCACTATCCCCGTACTATTTAATCCATCCATCAGGACAATGTTTCGAATGCGTTACATTGAGTCCTACCGTAAAACGTGATTTTTCACCCCAAAAAAAAAGTCGATTCCCAGCAATCATTTTTGCGTAAAGTTACTTAGTTTGATGTACAGAATGTTTGGTTGACGGCTATGTGAAGGGTCTGTTATTACACCCTGTATGTAAACATATAACATCTTTTGAAAGTGTTTTTCTTCTACTGTTCTGATTAAAATTTCATGTTGTTACGAACATAGTACTCTGAAACTCATATTTTATGAAAAAGATGCTATCTCCAAGTTACAATCGTTATTTCTCGCGAAAATTGCTTTTAAATTTATTAAAGTGTACACATATTGATGCTCGTGACCTCCAAAGTACATAAAATAACACAACCTGAGTTAAAATATTACATGCATTAAAATTAGTTGCAGGGATCCGCTGGATGCGAGTCGCACGGGACCGGTCAATGTGGCGACACTTGGTCCCGAGGCCTTTGTCCAGCTGTGGACGTCTTTCGGCTGAAATAAAATAATAATAAAAATAAAATAATAAATTTAATAAAAATAAAAAATAAAAATTTATATTCAAAAATATAAAGAACAACTTTTACAGTTTTTCTTAAATTTATGTCAAGTTCACTCATGATTTGTGCCTGAACTAGGAAATGATAATGCATCATGGAAATGGCTAAGCGTGAGTAGCATGAAGCCAAACAAACTGTTTCTATAAGCAATATTTCATCATTGGACACACTGCAAAAGACAAGGGCATTTAAAACGTTTACCTAACTAGATTAATTAACTGAAAAGCTTCTTATTTTCCCAATTCTCATTTCCTTAAGGTTCATTCTGCTAGATAAACAAATCTTCGGGTCACGTACGAATGTAATACGTTGGGGACAAAAGGTTTCATGACAATCGGATTAGCAGTTTTTACGTGTATCTGACAATACAAACAGACAGTTTCTTTTCCTGTTTTGCAGTCGTAATAGACTGTTTTGAACATGCAATTTTCTCTTTAAAACAGGCTTTTATTTTATTAAAAGTTGTAACCCCGCTTACATTTTGCACATTTTTGTATATTTTTGTAGAACACTATTGAGCACAGATTATTTTTACAATCGGACACAATTCCACCAAGTAACATAATTCATCATCATTCTCTTGCCCTTATCCCAATTCATTTGGGGTCGGCGCAGCATGTCTTCCTATACCATACTTCTCTATTACTCGTCATCTCATCGGACACCTCCTTTCTTGCCATATCATTCTTTACACAGTCCATCCATCGCTTCCTTGGTCTTCCTCTACTCATAGACCCATCCACATTCATACTCAAAACTTTCCTCACAACATTTAAAAAAAAAACTTTACAGCTGCAACCAGACAATTCACAGCACTCCCAGCCGCACGAGGCTCTGCCTCAGCGGCCTCTGACGTCCGCGATGAGGCAAACTTTTCCCAGGCCAGTCCAAGGAGAGCCTAGCAAAGTCAGGCTTGGCTTCCTTCCTGAAGAATGGTAAGATTCATGAACGTTAATGAATAAAATTGTTTTGGAGGTCACTTTTATCTCAGCAGTTTTGATGACCATGTCTAGGGGTAAGTTCTTAACGATAATCAGATAAAATCTTATTGTATGTGGAAAAGTAATTTAGTATTCAGAATTATTAGAGAAATATTTATACTAGTAAATAAATAACTAAATAAAAATCTTTATTAACAGGTGATTGGTGAAACATCAGTGTAGCCTTGGCTCTTGTACTAGGATTCCCTGTATCCCAAGAGCCAGACCTCTCAATTCACAGGGAACATGTAAAAACGGTAGACAAAAAAAATGTTATGTAATTTTGTGTTTATATTCAATCTTATAAAAGTTTATCACAAGAATAATGCTGGTGGCAGTAACTTGCTAAGGGCACCAGCATTTTTCTATCAAAACACATCACACAGGGGCCATTCAAGTATTACTACGTTAAGTGTTTTCACGAAACACATGTAACCGTTTAAATGTAAAATACTTAAGTTAGAACTAATAATTGTTGACCTCCACGAATTCTAAGTATCATAATAGTTTAGCTGTTGTGTGTATGACTAAAGAAGTGAATTTACGTAACACTGGATAACATACATTATTAAAGACATCTTCTTGATAAGTCTCTGTTAAAAATACCTAAACTTAAACAGTAAATCCCTGAATACGGCCCTTTATAGTCTGTCCCATAAATTTTTAATACCTTCTAACTGAAACTGTCACAGATAGCTGTCGGCCCTTCTTTTAAAAATTAGCGTGATATAAAAATCAATAGACGATCCAGCGAGCTTAATTGAACGATCTGGTAAAGCCGCTTTAAGTGCTTCTAATCCTTATTGCCTTTTAGCTAGCGTAAAATTGCTAATGAGAGGAATCTCTATTCTACGAGAGGGGCTGTAAGATGGCGCTTTATGGAACAGGTAAGAAAGGTTTTTTTTTTTTGAGATAATTATCGAATATTAGTCGTTTTATCTATTTCGTAAGTTGCAAGCTACCAATTGCATAAATATAGAAAATATTTGATTACAGATACGATTTGTAAGAAGGACTGACCTGTCAACTTGGTTGCATTGGTTCCATGCGGTTTTGAAAACAAAACTTAAAATAATTTTACCAATGCCGTACCACTATCTGATCTACCACGAATGCAATGCCGACGATGTCATTGCCGGCCTTGCTACGTATACTGCTTTTGCCGCGTATCACTTTACTATCTTTTTTGCTACAATTCTCAGTAGCATGATCACTATTTTCTCTACTTTAAGAAGAAAAGACATTATTTTCTCTTTCTATTAAAAGTGATATTATATTTATTTCTTCATTTCATTTTTAACTTCTCGCATTAGAAATCTGTCTTGAATTTGTCATTTTTTCTTACACGGTAGTCATGCTACGTAAAACTTACCTACTGTAATCAGTTGTAGATAATTCACCCTTCTACAAAATATCGCATTAGTATTCCGCTAAAAAGCTCCATCTTAACGCTCGCCTGGCTACACCATACCTTTGGACAAAGCTTCCCAACCATTGTGCGGTGTACTACAGAATGAGATCTTATTATAGATTGCCGGTTCACAGGCAGTAATCGATCTCCTCTAGCCAGATAATACCTTTAATATCGCAGAGGTTGAATAGCGCTCTCTTTGTGAGTTATTCTACAATACGGAGTTGAAAGCGCCATCTTAGGGCTTTTTGTGTGAGATAAGTTTTTTTTTGTGTGTAAATGGTGCGTGTAAGGAAGTTCAGGGTTTGTGTACTTGTGTTTTCTATTTTGGTTTATTTTTTTTACGAATTATCCTCTTTCGTTTAAGGTTTGTTTTTGATTGACAGAAGTAATAATCAGCCTGTACACTTCAACCAAAGTGTCTATGTAGGCAGGAAAACAACAGAAAAAGAACTAAAATAAATGTACTAAGTTTGACATATCGATGCAATCTTGACAAGCATCGCCACCTTCAACTGAAACTGTAGAATTCTACTCCTACTCATCAATAAGAACAACTTTGACTATGGGATGAATCCTGAAATCGCGAAAACAATATCAGCTGTTCGCACTTTGACGATTTATAAGAACACAAATTCAAATTTAAAATATTTTAATGTGGCCCATATGTTAGTTGCAGGTCTAAACAATAAATTTAAGTTCCAATATGTCCTGCCTAATAGGCATACAATAATTATGTAGTGTTTTATTTAAAATTATTTTACATGACAATTTGATTATTATAAATGTCAAAATATCAATATACAGTCAAATTAATACATGGTCAACAATTCATTCAATGGTTCAAGAAATCTTGGATCGTGTAGTATGGCTTTCTCAATTAAAAATTTACGCAGTTTATTTTTAAATACTGGAAGTTCCTTAGTGCTCAGAGTGTCAATAGGTATCTTGTTGTATATTTTTGATGCCATGCCAAAAAGGCTTTTGTTAAATAGACCCGTTTTATTGGTACATTAGAAATTTTTAACTTATATCTTCTCGATTTGAGTTTATCAAGTAGATTTTCATTTGTTTTTATAAATACGGCTACTTCATAAATGTAAATGAATGTATCTATACTGATGAGATAGACTGTTAGATGCAGCGGGCCATTTATTTTGTCGTTTGGCTTGTTTTACAATGCACTTTACACTAGCGATCAGCCCCCACTTTAACGACGTGATAAAATATCTTTTCGTATGTTTAAGATTAGATTTTTATGAGCGCACACATAAACTTTTTGTAACACACACAAAATACTGGTATTCAGCTGCATCCGGTTAGACTGGAAGCCGACCCCAACATAGTTGGGAAAAGGCTAGGCAGATGATGATGATGATGACACAACATTTTATTTGATTTTGTACAAGATATTTTATAATTAACAGTATACTACGTGTTTTTAAGAGTATAATAGCACTCGGGGGCTACAGCTGAAAGTCAGCGTCAGGTGGTACACTCAACGGCACAAGAAGCTGTATATTTCCAGTATAAATTGCCCTCGCTTTGTATAGATTTCCTATACAATGAGAGATCCGCATAAACTGGTTTTGTACAGCTTGATTGGCCGTCGTGCGTACAGCTTCTGTTGCCATCTGGCATTATGCTAAGCTGAGGCCCTTTTCGCATTAAGAACTTCGCTTATTTAGTTTGTTTAGTTATAAGGTGATTTTTGTTTAAATGCAAAAAAATATTAAAAAAAAATAAAAAATACACTTTTCTTTTTTTTCAGTGCGAGTTGATGGATGCCATGTCTTTGAATTGTTGGTTCTAGGACATTCTGGCTTTCTCACAATGATTTCCTTTGACATTTTGAGATCAGTGATGGTGCAATAAATTACACACAAAGGAAAGTGCTTGATAAATTTAAGTCGAGATGAAGTTGTTAGTTTTAATACTTTAGATTTATACATATGACGACCCCCCCATGTCACACGATACCACACTTTGTTGACCCCCTTCCACCCCGTATTTCGTAATTTATAAATTGCCCCAAAGTATGACATATCTGTTGTAGAATGCAGCATCCTTTTATGATGTCGGCTGCCCGACAGTTTACCGAAATTTCCTCGGGGACATAAACAGCTGGATAGTCAACATGCATCGTGAACAAAGTCGCGCTGCATTGCCAGTGCAAAAAATATTAATATGTGATGAAAATATGTGAGTATATCTATCTTTTTAAATGGAACAGTACAGTATAAGTACAGTCGGTTAGCGACTGCAGATAGAAACATGTTTGGAGAGGGCACAAATGCAGTAAGAAAAGATTTTACCGAATTGAATTACCCAACACTATTTGACCAGGGCAAAGAAGGACAGTTTACAATGTCATGTCAACGAAATAGCCCTAATTCACAGAAAAAAAAATGAAAAATTCCCAATTTGAATATCTTTAATTTATAGCTTTACAAATTCCATTTTTTTTTTCTATCCTGCTCTGTCCCACTCCTAGGCAAAGGCCTCCCTCCACTCCTTATATTTCTCGCAAGCACGCGCGCCCTCCTTCCAGTTCATACATTCATACTTTCATACATTAAAAAAAAAAAACCTAATTATTATTATTATGGATTGAACCAAATTGATTCACTCTGATTCTAAAGGCATAGAATAAAAGGTATGACCGTCATTGATTTACACTTTTATGTTCATATGATTCAATTCGATTGATGGATCCACTCTCGACTACCTCGTTGGTCTATTGGTCGCAAGCGAGACTGCTTAGCATGAGGTCCTTGGTTCGATTCCCGGGTCGGACAAAGTTTTATTGGGTTTTTCCATCAGGCATTTCTCAGTAACAGCCACGGAGTCTAGATTTGCGCCTGGTTGATAGCAATAGGCTCGCACCCTATTACATGGTACTTAAACATTACTGGCAAAATGTGGGTGTACTTCTTAGGTACATCTCTGTCTAACCCTTCGGGGATTACGAGGCGTGATGTTAATCAAATAATAAAAGGTGCAAGTGAACTGTCTAACATCACCACTTTCCTCAAACAAGATCTAGCGAGTGCTAATTGGGGTACTTACGTACCTCACTTTACGGACTTAGTTCAAACTATTCATTTGAGTCTACTCGGAACAAATCCAATGAATGACATATTAAAGTAGCTTGCAATGGAGATCCCAGTCAGTTCGGTGCGCGCGCTCGTGTTAGTCGCACGCCTTATCCATCGGAACCCCCTCCCAGTTACTGCGCATCGTCACTAGTGATGGGAACACGCCTGATAAAAAGGTGTCGATATGGATCGTTTTCTGACGCGCTCCAATTCTGTTGGCAAACGCCCTCTCGAAGGCCCCATCAACCCCAATGAATGGAAAATTCCGAAAAGAGCTGCGCGTCTAACTGAACAACGCCCACCTGAGCCGATCAAGACTTCCAACAGTTTCGGCCCTCTCCCAGGGAACCAACCATCTGCCGCTGACTCCAGCACCAGACTTCGGGATGCTGTCACCAAAAAGGCCAGCCGCATTCCTCCCATCGTCTTGGAGATACAACCCACCTGGACACATGAGTACATCAGAACCACAATGACGTCATACTCAAAAAACTTTCACTTGCAGTACAGACGTAATAATCGAGTGGCTGTTATCTGCCATACGTCTGAAAGCCACCAAGCCATTAAAGAAGGTCTACGTGCTAAGGATATTGCTTTTCACACGTACTCGCGAAAAGATGAGAAGATGTTCAAAGCAGTAATTTTCGGTCTTCCTGACTATGTCGAGGATATCCTTCCAGACGAGATTGCCTCACTTGGGTTCGAGAAAGTGATCGTACGAAAAATGAAAGTTCCTGCTGAGAAGACTTCCTATTGCCCTCCTTTTTTAGTCCAGTTGCCACCTGGCGCTGATTTTGTCAAATTTCGACAGATTAGGCTCCTATGCAACACCGTGGTACAGATCCGAAAGTACCGAAGCAACAACCGTTACGGAACGCAGTGTTACAGATGCCAAGGATTCGGCCACTCGTCAACGAACTGCAACTTAGCACCACGCTGTGTAAAATGTACTGATCCCCACCCGACTGAAGAATGCTCTAAAAAGACCAGAGACCAACCAGCCAAATGCTGCAACTGTGGTGGAAATCACCCTGCAAACTTCCGACAGTGCAAAGAGCGCGAAAATTACCTGAAGATTCTGCGGGAACGCCAGGACCAACACAAAGCCGCCAGGACCATGAAGCCACCACTGAAGACGAACGTAGTTGATGGGCGACCCTGGAACTTCGTTGCTGCTGCCAATACCCAAAAACCTACTGTCCAAGAAAGTTCTCAAGATCAGGCGACAGCTGACATGCTATCCATATTAATGACGATAAAAACCATCAAAAGCCAATTTATAGGGTGTAACAATATGATGGAAAAAGTTATACTTATTTTAACCCATCTTGGTCAATATGTGTAAAACACAAAATGTACGTATTCTATACTGGAACGCTGACGGTATCCGATCTAAAATCACAGAATTGTTGGACCTGGTAAGTGAGCTATCTATTGATATTATAGCTATATCAGAGACCAGAATAGCCCCCCACATCAAATTGCAAACTCCTGGCTTCACCTGTTATAGGCGGGATAAGAAACGTGATGGATGCGGCCAGGGAGTTGCAATTTTAGTAAAATCAGATATAGCACATACCCCTCTAAATTTACCTCCAACCCAAAATTTGGAATGTGTCGGCATTCAACTGACCCTATCCAACCATAAAATGGTCTTTATCTCAGCCTACCAATCACCTAACTTATCATTGTTAACTACAGATTTGGACGTAATTCTTAATGTTCAGTCAAAAACACTGGTTATGGGTGATCTTAACACCAAACACCCCTACTGGTACTGCTCTCACTCTAACATCCATGGCGAGGTGCTTTTCGACCACATGATGAGCAACGAATACGAGATCCATGCGCCTTCTAATCCCACTTTAGTCCACTATCATAGCACACACGTACCTTCCACTCCAGATATTATTCTGGCTAACTCGATCTACCACCTTTCGGAGCCTCAGGTCATCACTAGCCTCTCCTCCAACCACCTACCCGTTTTCTTTACCGTAGATGGTAAAGTCAACAGACACCTCCACAACTTCTTTAATTACAGAAAGGCGGACTGGAAGGGCTACAGATCTTACTTAAATGAGTCCATAACTTTGAGTCAAACTACACTCAACTCACCTGAGGCTATTGACCTTGCCGTTGAACACTTGACCCAGTCAATAACAAATGCACGAGATAACGCCGTTCCTAAAATGTCCAGTGGTGGTGGTCATCAACTCCCGCGACGGATCAGGTCACTAATAAAAGTTAAAAATCGTTTTCGCAGACTAGCTTTAGAAGAATCCAATCCCTTTTATCGTCGTCAATTATTCTCCCAGGTTAACAACATGCAGAAATGTATAAAGTATAAGATCCAAATCCAAAACGATAATGTCTGGAACAATAAACTATCTAAAATTACCAACCCAGCTACCGACTTATGGAAAATAGTTAAGTCGATTAACTATCAACCAAACTCAATTCCCCCGCTATCAACGTCAACCAATACCACCACCTCCTCAGCCCTTGAGCAATGTGAGACACTAGCCAATACCTTCCTAGACAATATGAACCTGACCAAAAATTGGGTCAGTGACCCTAGTATTGAAGAGGCAGTGAACGATTCAATGAGGTTGCTAGACCGTTTTCAAATGAATGACTACCCAACACTTGTTAGGCCAAACGAAATTCGCAAACTTGTAGCAAAGCTAAAATCAAATAAAGCGCCTGGTTTTGAAGGCCTGGGAAATGTTTTACTGAAGAACCTCCCTCAGAAAGCTATTGTGTTTTTGACGAAGGTGTTTAATGGATGCCTACGCATTGCATACTTCCCGAGGTCCTTAAAACACGCTAAAATCATAGCCATTAAGAAACCTGGGAAAGATCAGTCCATTCCATCTAGCTATCGACCAATCAGCCTATTACCAAGCATAGGGAAACTACTAGAGTCTGTCATCCTATCCCGCCTCTCTAAAACCACTGCACAAATCTTGATCCCTGAACAGTTTGGATTTCGAAGTTCACACTCGACCACGCAACAGCTAGCCAGAGTTGCTGAACACGTAGCTCATGGATTAAACCTCGGTCTTTCCACAGGCATGATCTTACTAGACATTGAAAAAGCCTTCGATTCTGTTTGGCACGATGGTCTTTTACACAAGTTATTAAAACTCGAAGTACCTATTTGTCTAGTAAAACTCATTCAAAGTTACTTGCGTGATCGATCTTTCTCTGTCTATATAGGTAAAGACCATTCTGCTCCCAAAACCATCCCAGCCGGTGTGCCTCAGGGTTCGCTCGTGGGTCCTTACCTGTTCATACTTTTTCTGAATGATATACCTAAACAGGCTCACACACACCTTGCTATCTATGCCGATGATACAGCCACATTCACGACAGACAATGATGTCGACATAATTGCGGGGCGGCTACAATTTTCATTAGAATTACTTGGCCAATATTTTAAGACTTGGAAATTGAAAGTAAATTCAGAAAAAACCGAAGGAATACTATTTACCGGTAAGCGAACACTACCTACTAGACTCGTTAAAATTGATGACTTCCAAATTGCGTGGCGGGAATCGGTAAAATATTTAGGCATAATTTTAGATAAGACGCTTAACTGGAACAAAAACACTGAACTAACCATAACTAAAGGTGCGAAAGCCCTTGATTCACTAAAACCAATCTTAAATCGAAAATCCATTCTTAGCCCCAGAACTAAACTGCTTATTTATTCAACATTGGTCAGACCTTGTTTAACATACGCAGCACCTGTCTGGTCCAGTGTGGCTGAAACTAAGTATAATAAGCTTCAAACCATTCAAAATAAAGCCTTAAAATTATCCTACAATACACCATTTCGCACAAATCTTAAAACACTACATAAACGCATAAAGTTTCCTTTCCTAAAAGATTTTATACTAAAGATTTCACGTAAATTTTATTTGCACAAAAACCCATCACACCGAAACGTACTAATATCAGCAATTGGCAATAGTAGATTATCGACACTGCCTTACGCTCGAACGTACAATCGATATCGACTCCCCCATCACTACTTCCTTCGTGACGAATCATGACGATAGCTCGCTTACTGGCCGACGCCGCTTGACCGGCTGTGTATTCGCAATCTTTGCACAAAACTACCCGCTACCTACCTTATATTATTATAACGTACCATTATAATAAAACGTACATTTTGTATTTAAGTTATTGTAAATATTATGTGGGTCATTACTAAGACCTGCACATACTTAGTTAATCGATGTTAATTAATATGTTAAGTCAACACCTAATAAGGTAATAATAATATGTTTTGATGTTTAAAAAGGCGATATATTTAGCCTATGTAACAAACTAAATCCTGACTGGCTAACAAATAGAATAAGATCATTTGTAAGCAGACTGTATTCTAACATTATATAAATAAAGACCTTGAAAAAGAAGAAGAAGAAGAATGGAGATCCCAGTTCTGAGCGTATTATACAAGTTGGAAATTTTAGTTCTGCACTGTGATATCTGTAGACAATTTAGCAAATCCTTTATTTGGTGTCCACTTAGTAAATTAGCTGTTCTGATTTATTAATCATTGTTGGTCACATTGTTGGTCCCGGCTGTCATTTGTAGATCTTTGACAGTCGATACAGGTAGTCAGTGGCCCGAAAGTCTGACAACCAGTTTCAGTAAGGGGTACCGTATTACCCAGTACTAACTGGGTTGGGCTACGTATTCATTTTATATAGAATATTCTGTGAATGTTAACTGTTTCTCACAGCACATCCAAGTAAATCGTTATTTAGTTTTGTACCTGAAACGTTTAGTAATTGAATAAAATAAAGTAAACGGTAAACGAAAGGTCCTATTTTAGAAATCTATAATCTGCATATTTTTTTTATTTTTTTATTTTATTTTATGAAAAATATAATATGTACATTATATACAGACTACAAATATAATATATAGCATTGCCACGCTGAATAGCAATGTTAATAATCTGCATATTGCTCTGTACATAATAAAATATGTCATAGCATATTTCTAAAGTAAAGTAAAGTACCATTTATTTGCATAGAATACAGGTACATAAAATCATCACCTAACTTATTGTTACATCTTGTAACAATAAGATGGGTGAGCCTTGTACAATCTACCTTATATTAGGCATGCAAAAACTAATGAAATTGTTAGCTAGATGCATCGAAAAATAAATTAAATAATGGTTAACAGTTAAACACAACAGTCGGCTTAATACATTCATAATACAAAAATAAAATCTAATTAATGGAATTGGGATAAAAGTGGGATAAATTATTGAGAGAATGAGAACATAAGGTATGTCAATATTAATTAAATTACATTAAATAATTCAATACATTAAACCATTCTATCATAAGTCAGTGTCATTTAAAAAGTCATTTACTGACTAATAGCATTTTGCAATCAATAGTCAGTTTCTGTCTCAGTCAGTTTCTGTGTCTAGTACTGATATGATACAAAACCAACAAAACAAGACTTCCACCGTTAACTAATATACTGTTATAGCAAACTTCCCTTATACAAAATTACCCAAAATACACCGAAACACTTCCTTTTTGCTAAGAGTAAAAAATATATATTCATCAAAAATTCTCAGCAAAAAGTGGCTTGATGCCATCTAGACACCTTCTTAAAAGTTTAACTTTGACAATATCGTAAAAATATAAACAAACTCACGTACCGAGGGATGAGGCACTAAATAGATAAATACAGAAGGTTTACTCCAAACAACGAGCGAAAATAGGGCACGCACACATAGACGCGAACGCACGGCGATCTCAAAGAAATGCCGGTCGCGAGTGCTCTTGCACTAGCTGTACGTGAAGCGTGTCTATGTATGCGTGGAGAACACAAACAAATGACTGTCGCGAGTGCGCTTGCACTCGCTGTACATTAAACGTGCATATGTGTGTGTGCTTCGCTCGTTGCCTGAACCCAGAATAATTAGCTTATAATGTTCCAACTGTTGGGACAGAAACCTCCTCTCCACGAGGGGGTGTATGTGTGGGACGAGGGCGGATGTCACATATCTTCGAATTTTTTGGTATTGCGAGGACATGCCGGTTTCGTCACGATGATTTCCTTCACCATTTTCAGAGCTGTGATGGTGAAATAAATTACACAAAGTAATGCGCCTGCCTGGGCTCGAACCCACGTACTGAATCACGCAAGTGAGGGCCGTTACCACTGAGCTAGCACTGCTCATGTAAGGACCCGATCTTCTGTCTACTATCTATTCTATGGATGAAGTATGGAAAGTTCGTGAAATGCCCGGCCATGGCTATAGCTCTTAAAACGTCCCCTTACAATATCGTATTATTTATTTAGGACACGCTGTGGTGGAGAGCTCTTGCTATTAGGGTTGTCACGAGGTCAATGTTTGAAAGTTTGAAGTAACTTTTCCTTGTAGGGTATATTAATCGAAGATATTGATTCAACGTGCTGCTTCACGTTTGCTGATACGCGTTCTCCAGGATTTGTTAGTTCCGACCTAACAGAGCATTGAAATTTGACAATCATGGCTAGGCAGCAAGCTATGTGGCAAGCATGGTTGCAAGCTATGTTGTAAACTATGTTGCAAAATATGTTGCAAGCTATGTTGCAATCTACGTTGCAAGCTATGTTGATAACTACAGTTCCTTATGTATGTATGTGTGTAGAAATACCATGACAAACATGGCTAGCCAGCTAGCTATGTTGCAAGCCATGTTACAAGCTATGTTGCAAGTTATGTTGCAAGCTATGTTGCAAGCTATGATGAAATTTACGTTGTAAGCTATGTTACAAGCTATATTGCAAGTTATGTTACAAGCTACGTTGCAAGCTATGTTGCAAGCTACGTTGCAAGCTATGTTGATAACTACAGTTCCTTATGTATGTATGTGTATAGAAAAACCATGTCAACAGCCGAGTACCTCGTCGGCGACACCCAGAAATGCCGAGTCGGAGGTAGCTCCCGCTGACGACGCTCCGGTGGTTGCCGGGGCCTGCGAGGACGCCGGCACGTCAGGAGAGGCCGTTTTAGCTGCGTCTCCAATAGCTGCGTCTCCAATAGCTGCGTCTCCAACCTACACCCCACCAGAAAGCCCGGGCCATATGACCGAGCCTATTTAAGTCAACGCGTAGCGTGGCCAAGGGCTCATTCCCTTATTCGGCGGCGCGCTCTAACTATTCCTATTGATTTTGTTCACTCGATCAATTTTGTAATTTGTTACTTAAAACTATAACTTTTGTGTTTTAACTGTTAATGTTTGTGTTTTGCTATATTACATTTGTTGTCCTGATAGTTATTTCATTTAAATTTCCTAAAAATATACTTTCAAGTTTTTCACACAATGCCTAAAATACCCATAACGTAGTAGTGTCAACCCTAGTGCATTGGCCAAAGTCTGAAAATGGAATTCAACTTGAAACTCAATTATTCGTTGAGATATAGTACTATTTATACCTGGACGGTGCTTCTCCTTATTTGCTTTCTTTCTATGATGTTTTTGAAAGCCTGAAACAACTTTTAGGTCCTTGTTTTGAAGATTATATAAGATTTTATGTTTTTGGACAAAGTTTTGTATCTGATTACTCAATTTGTAGAATTACTGGGCTTTTTGCGACAAAACTTTCTAGGGTCGCAAACGCGACTGCTGAGCATGAGGTCCTGGGTTCGATTCCCGGGTCGGGCAGTGATATTTTTTATATCTATCAGGTATTTCTCAGCAGCAGCCACGGACTCTGGATTTGTGCCCGGTTGTTGGCAATAAGCTCGTCCCCTATTACATGAGACTTTAACATAACTGGCGAAATGTGAGTGTACTATTAGGTACACCTCTGCCTAACCCTTCAGGGATCACAGGCATGATGTTGTGTGTTTAAGGGTTTTCAACTTCTAGTTTCTTCACTCATCAGTTTTTAATTGTTTTAAACAGCACCTCATACATAATCAAAGCTAATAATACCTACCTGTGTATTTATTAGTCTTAAGATAACAAAATATCTGCAAAAATTACGCGATAGAGTTATGCTTGCAATTTGCTTTATAAAATGCCTATGACACACATCAGGCCGAAAATACGCCGCGCATTCTTCAGACATAAAACACAGACATGCGGAATACACGTCGCTTAATTTCCGACAGGTATCTCTCTTAGTCCCACGTGGACATAAAAACTTCAAAGAGAAGATTTTTTGAAAAAGTACGTGTCCTTATTATTATTTTTTTTAATCTTTGCGCCACCCTAGGAATTTCTCCTGTATCGTGGGTGCGCTTACAAACATTTAAATTCACATATACAAACAGCCAGACCCGGAACAACTACCTTTAGGTTATACAAATATTTGTTCCGTGCGGGAATCGAACCCGCGACACGTAGCGCAGCAGTCAATCGCTCAGCCACTGCGCCAACTGTGCCGTCACTGTGCCGTCAAATTGCGACAGCTGTACACGAAAGAAAGCTTCCTGAGAACAAAATCGTACTCCAAAGCTGGTCTGCCCTGCACTACTTCAGTAAAACTTTATAACTGGTAAGTTTTTTAATTAAAACTAAATTCAAATGATTTTAATGTCGTTGGCATTCTTCCAAAGGAAATCTTCGTTGAAAGGGATAATTACTTGTTTATAAGTTTTATCTTAGTAGTAATTGAGCTCCTTCTTGTGACTCAAACGGGTTTCAAAAACACTGCTATAACTCCTGATTGCTAAATAATAACTG
Source organism: Noctua janthe (assembly GCA_910589295.1). Lineage (NCBI taxonomy): Eukaryota > Metazoa > Arthropoda > Insecta > Lepidoptera > Noctuidae > Noctua > Noctua janthe. The sequence continues at coordinate 13,351,543 of OU342575.1, read as the reverse complement.
CCGCAGGGGTCGATTTTTAAATTTAAGCCACGCTTGCCAAGGTTGGTCCCTGGATGGGTTATCCATTACATACCAAGTTTCCTCCGTGCCTCAGAAAGCACGTTAAGCCGTTACGCGTGGTCCTCGCTGTCATTTTTAGATCTTTGACATTCGTTTTCATATGTCGTTTTACTTAGACTTTCGAGCCAGTGACTACCGGTGTAGACAGTGGCACGAAAGTCTGGCAACCAGTCTTACTAAGGGGTAACGGTATCAAACTTTTGAGCTTCTGACTACCAAAGACGACTGTCAAAGATGTACAAATGACAGCCAGGTGACAGTGACGTAAAACAACGGTAACTGTAAAATGAGTTTATTTGAACGGACCCTTCACGAAGCCGTCAACCAAGCATTATGTACATCAAACTAAGTAACTGTACACAAAAATTATTGCTATTACTATTTTTTTTGGTGATAAATCACGTTTTACGGTAGGACTCACTGTAACGCTGTCAAATCATTGTATTGATGGATGCATTGAATAGTACGGAGGTCGTAGAGGTCTATAAAGTTATAATATTAAAAACTTCTATTTAAAAAAAACTTATGAAAAAGTTGGAACTTCGGCCCCCAAATATCTCCGTAACTAGAAGGTATGGTCTAGAACAAAAAAATGATCGCAAAGACGGGGAGTGCCTTTCAGGTTCATTAAGGGTATTTTTACACACATTATTTAGCAATACCAACCTGTGATAATTACTGAGGCTTCTTTTACACAATCAGATGAAATCAGTCGCAGAGATACACCATTCCGCCATTATACTCATACTCAGTAGGTCCGAAAACATTTTATTAAAATAATGACTTTTGTAACGAAATACTGTGTAGCATAATTAAATATTACCTGTAGCTTAATTACGAAAGGGTTTTTTTGTTATTTGAAGCTTATGTGAAATTAATCAAGGATTTTATTATTGTTTAACTGTACAATGGGCTTTTGAAGTAATTTTATCCTGACGTGTGCCTATGTTGGATTTAATAATACTGTTGGTACTCTGATTATTATCATCATCATCTGCATGCAGCTGAATACCAGTATTTCACATGGAGCGACTGCCTATCTGACCTCCACAACCCAGTTAGTACTGGGTAATACGATATCGTTGGCAAGACTGGTTGTCAGACTTTTTGGGCCACTGACTACCTGTAACGACTGTCAAAGATCTACAAATGACAGGCGGGACCAACGGCATAACGTGCTTTCCGAGGCACGGAAGAAACTCGCTTTGTAACGGGTGGTCACACATCCACAGACCAACCTAGGCAAGCACGGCTTAACCTAAAGATCGACCCTAGCGGCTGTTATTATTTAGCCACGAGCTCCTCACTCTGATTATTATGTGGCGATATTTATTTATTTTTATTTATTTATTGGTTCACAGGTTGTATGCTAAAAGTAACATGCTAAAATGTAAATGCAATAGTGCAACAATCACTTACAGGTAAACTCCACATGCATAAAGAAGTTGTACAATTTATAATATTAATCTATTTTTAAATAATTACTTCATTGCTCCCGATATTTCGGCGCTGTTGCAAGCACCATGATCACGGATAAACTGAAGTTATTGCGGGTGGGTGTTTATGAGCAGACAAATCGGTCTACCCTCTTTTTTGTTCGTTGTACCTCAGTCTCAGTAAACTCAAAGCAATCAGTAAACATGGTAAATATCCCGTTTCTAGTATTAATGATAATATTAGTGACCTTGATAGTTTAAAATCCTAATTACTTAATTAATTACTTATCTAAAAGTCTAGAGGTCTAAATAATATAGATATACGTAATTCCACTCATACAGAAATAAATAGTACAGTTTTACACGTAGAGGTTTCCGTTGAAGTGTGGCTAAAAATATTGAGATCGTCTACGAATCAGCATCTGCCTAGCCTTTTCCTAACTACGTTGGGGTCGGCTTCCAGTCCAACAGGATGCAGCTGAATACCAGTTAGTACTGGGTAATACAGTAACCCGGATGCGAGTCGCACGGGACCGGTCAATGTGGCGATACTTGGGGGAGGCCTATGTCCAGCAGTGGACGTCTTTCGGCTGAAATGATGATGATGATGATGAATACAGTTCCCCATGGACTTTGGTGGCTGGTTGTTTTAGACTGGTTGTCAGACTTGCGGGCCACTGACTATCTGTAACGACTGTCAAAGATCTACAAATGACAGCCGGGACCAACGGCTTAATGTCCTTTCCGAGGCACGGAGGAAACTTGGTATGTAATGATGGTCACCCATCCACAGACCGACCTTGGCAAGCGCAGCTTAACCTCTAAGATCGACCCGTGTGGCTGTTCATATTTAGCAAAGAGCTCCTCTCGATACAGTACAGTACCAATGTCTCTACCTATAAACGTGTTATAAAGTTACGTCTGCAGCACAACCATAACTGTTCCACAGGTAACACAAAAACAAAAAACAAAGCAATTATAACAATGGCAACACAGCAAAACATCGAAATTAACTCACAAACACAATTAATTTCACATTTAAAAGCATCACAATATGAAACCCTTTTTAAATTACAATTATAACCCCAAAATATCAAAATTGTTACAAAATCCATTACCCAAGGAAGAAAGTGGAAAATTTAATTGGAAAATATAATTGCAAATAGGAATTAGGCGGCTGTAAGTCAATTAAGTCGCAAAGCTGTTAGACATATGAATTAAATGTATTGCACTAAGCGGGTGCGGCGGGTGTGGCGAAGCGAAAACGGGTAGCGTGGCGAATTTCGACATGGCGAACGTTTGGGGTTGTTTTTGTGTTATGTATTGTTGTGAAATTAATATGTGCTGACTTAGTGCGTGTTGTTTCTTTATTATATTTGGTTTTGCTAGGCTTAAGTCTCTACATATTATTGAAGACAGATATTTCCGTATTTTATTAGTAGGAGCTATGTAAATGGTATCGAATAGTTGAGTGCGCAACGCAAGTATTAAAAGGAAGATCTAAGTTATTATCTGAGTCCTTCACAATCCTATTTCAAAGTAAACCGACATTAAGACTTGCAGAAAAAAATATATTATAGTTTTAAAAAAAAATCTAAAAACACTCTTCATAAAAATTATTATTTTTATACTTAATGTTTAAAATCTTCTCGGCAAACCCTTTCATTTTGATACCCACATCACGGAAATGTATTAAAAAAAATAACTAGTTCGCCAATTTTGGAAGTCCGCCATGTTGAATTTAGAATGACTTCACTTAGCTAACCATGCATTGTCATCTAAACTAAACATGTATGCAAAATTTCAGCTCAATCGGAAACCGAAAAGTGGTTCAAATTTAACTTTTAAGATTTATTTTACATAGTTAGTTACAGGTGAAGCTAATAAAAGCGTGTTAAAAACCCTATAACTTTAAAATTTAAAACAAAACAGTTGGGAAAAGTTAACCACAAAAACCCTATTTACACAAGGTGACATTGACATTCACAATTATTCATGAATGGACAGTCATACATGCATATCACAATGCCTTGTGATGACTTTCATGTTTACCCCTAACCACAGTCGAGCAAGATCCAGGAAAAAAAACTGTTATTCTTTGTACAGTTAGTCACATTTTGATGTATATTTTCTCTGCCCTCTTAATTTGTATTCATTTACCGTCCGTACAGCAGTGACTAAGACGATTCTTAATTTTTCATTTTTTTTCTTAACACACACATCTTCCTAGATATAAGCTGAATTTGTTATGTGTGTACAGTCCTATATTATAGTTTTAGAAGAGCGGGGTCTCCTAGCACAGGTATATTTCATACTTAAAAGGAGGCCTCCGTGTAAGATTATACAACATTATTTTTAGTATTATGCGAAACCTGAATGTAGTTTGTTCAGAATAAGTAACTGAATCGATTCCAATAATTTTTAAACCATGTTATATTTTTTCCCAAAAATATTTAAAAGGGTACAAGTTGGACACCGAGGGACACTACGTACCTATCGCAATCATTTAGGTACCTACTGCCAAATTATTATTATCAATGAGCTCAAGACGACGCTGGAGGCGCATGCGCGGCTGCGCCTTTTGGTGACCACGTTTTTATGCGGAAAAGCAGGTAACAGAACAAGCTTATAACTTTGTGATTTTTCATGATAAAACATTTGAAGTTTTGTACATACATTCTTTACATAAAAATACTAGACACGTGTTTCAGGTTTCGCATATACGAAACTAATGTTGTATATTGTAGAAGTTTGTAAAGTTAACTGAATAAATTATTTTTTTAATTATTTCTTTATCTTATTATTTCTTTGAATGTAAATGATTCAAATAACGTGAAATGTACACTTGGACAGCCACAGGCGACACGAATAATTAAGGAGTAGTTTGTATTTTCTTACATAATTGTAGGTAGTAATGGATATTGACTGATGGATACGAATGGATGATAACGGATACGAGATGGGCAGACGACATTGTTGCCATCGTGGGAACTGGATGAGGCTGGTACAAGAGCGTGGAGCTTGGCACAAGCAAAGAGAGGCCTGTACCAGCAGTGGGTGATGTCGGGCTGATGAATGCAAAAAATCAGTAGAAATGAGTGCCATGTTTGTAATTTAAGAGTAAGAGAGGCACGAGGTCGAGGCTAAATAATAAGAGCCTCACGGGTCGATCACCAAGATTGCTCAGGTCGGTCCATGGATATTCATTATAACCGAGATTCCTCCGTGTCTCGGAAACCACGTTAAGCAGTTGGACCCGGCTGTCAATTGTAGATCTTTGACAGTTACGGGTAGTTGGAAGCCGAAACTCAGACTACCTGCCTTACCTAGGGGTATCGTATCACCCAGATTTTTGATACGAGTACGCCCACATTTTTCCAGAACTATGTTTAAGACCCATGTAATTTAATAGAGGGCAAGCCTATTGCCATCAACCGGGCACAAATCCAAGCTCCACGCCGCTACTGAGAAATTCCTGATGCCAAAACCAAATTATTATTTACCCGACATGGGAATCGAACCCAGGTCTAGAGTAGAGAGTAGTAGACTTATACTGACACTTACGGGATATCTTCCGTGATTGTTTATTATTTTGAGCTCCAGATATTTCGGCGCTGTTGCAAGCGCCATGATCGCGAAAGTTGTAAACCGTGAAAGCTTCAAATAGTGTTAGAGAATAGTAATCCAGCAGTAGAACTTGCTACAATTAAACCGATGAGCCAATCTACAACCTATCTACAAAAAAAAAAAACAAAAATCCCGCAATGTTCTCATCCACAATCAATTTTTGAGTAAGCGAATAAAATATTCAATCGCTTCGATATCGACAGCGCCCACCAACCCGCCAACCCGCAGCGGTCGCTAATGAACCAAAAACCAGTTATTATTGATGACCATTGCTCCAATTCATCATTCGTTGATCACTTCACCAAGTTACCTGTGACCTGGCACCATGACGGGTGATGGTGATAAACGTTCTTGTTTAGATAGCTAATGTGTTGTTTTGTGTGATTTTAGTGGAGGTATGAGTGAGGTGAGTGATGGTCGCGTTATAAACGTGTCTACTCTAAAAAAAATGCTATAATTTTCTGGGAAAAATCATCATCATTCTCTCGCCATCCCAACTCATTTGGGGTCGGCGCAGCATGTCTTCTTCTTCTCCATCATCATCTGCCTAGCCTTTTCCCAACTATGTTGGGGTCGGCTTCCAGTCTAACCGGATGCAGCTGAATACCAGTATTTTACATGGAGCGACTGCCTATCTGACCTCCACAACCCAGTTAATACTGGGTAATACGATACCCCTTGGAAAGACTGGTTGTCAGACTTTTCGGGCCACTTACTACCTAACGACTGTCAAAGATCTACAAATGACACCCGGGACCACCGGCTTAACGTGCTTTCCGAGGCACGGAGGAAACTCGGTAAGTAATGGGTGGTCCCTCTTCTTCCTCTAAACTTCTCTATTACTCATCATCTCATTAGACACCTCTTCCCATGTCATCATTTACACAGTCTATCCTTCACCATCTTCCTGCCCTGTCTCATTCTACTTGGGGTCGGCGCAACACGTTTTCTTCGTCTATTCTGCCCTGTCAGACGTCACGGCATAATTATTTACTTCTTTCTCTTTCATGTCACTCCTCACACAGCCCATCCATCGATGCAATATAGTGGTAATTTAGTTTTAATTAGGATGATACTTCAAAATCATAGTATAACTAATTCGTTGTTTATCTTTGGCATATACTGCAACGCTAATAGAATTACACGTTCAAAGCACCTTTAATCTGGAACACAGCAATGCTTTTTGCCGGAAATTTAAAAGAGCTGTCACAGGTTTCTTGATGGAATAAACTAAATGAAGTAACATTCTACCAGCGACAAAAAAAATGGAAAAGTAAAAACAAATAATGTGAATGACGTAAGCTGAAAAGCTGTAGAAATACGAAACACTTTTAAACCGATTGTCACTTGGCTTTCTATTGCCCTCTGGATAGGCAGCCCAGGTACCAACTCGCAAATCGTATCGTTGAAGTGTCTGTTTGTAATTTCAAAATGTCAGCATTTTACTGAATCCATATGAAAGTATATACAGTACTTATACACGAACTTATAACAAAAAAACATGTTTTCAAATTTTTGTCTGTCTGTTTATTCCGACTAATCTCCGAAACGGCTGGACCGATTTTAACGGGACTTTTATTAGCTGATGTTTTAAGATAACTTTTTTGCTCTTGAACCAGTTTTTGAAATACAGTCTATTGCTAAAAATCTATAAGCATTTTATTTTAAATACGTAATATTACAGTTATACATCCACAAAATCACCAAACAGTTGATGCTCTGTTGAAATTTCAGCTCAGCTCTCACCGCTCGGCTGCAGTAAGCTGCTTATAATTGCGCTGACAGTATGCAAATACTTGCTCCTCTGTTTTCAAGCCACTTTAAATCGGAAGCGAACTACTGATTCTATTACAACGATTTAAAGATAGTTTGAAGATTTCATCCTTTATAAGGTAGATATTAAGTGTTTTGAATCGTTTAATATTGGATCCAATCATTAGCTTCTTTTCTAAAAGATTTTTTAGTGCACTTGCTTTCAGTCGCGGGTTTGTCCGCTTTTACATAATTTACTTTTGTGCCCATAAAAATGCGTTCAGCCTTCAAGGTGTGAAAGGTAACAAACAAACAGACTTACTTTAACGTTTATACTATTAGTATGAACAAGTCGGTTTTAGTTTGCTCTAGTATTTCCTAAACATCGGAAGGAAGTGCATAACAAAGGAAATTGCGTTTACATTCAATAAGTTAGCAGCAAAAAATACTATTTTTTAGGCATTACAATCCTAAAGTTAACGTTATTGGGAAACAGGTTAATGAAGGCACCCGCGATAAAAATCTTCAGCCCAACACTATTCCATTCCAAACTTCCCAACTTTCTAACACGAAAACCGAAAACTACCTCCAATCGAAAACGAATCAAAAAACTTTTATATTCAAAAGTTCCCGAAAAATAAACTATTACGTCAAAATCACTATTGATTAAAAGGGTGAATAGGGAGGGGACACAACGTTGGGACTTTTTTATCGATAGACACGGTCGTAATCCGGCTCGAAGGCCGTAAAGTGCGAGTTTCGTCCTTCGGCGATAATGCCGGAATTCTTCCATTCACTCATACCTCACAGAATGCGACGGAGCATTCTAAAAGTTTTATAGGTTTTGAACATTGGTCCTACATAGCTACTCGTCTTGAATTTTCGGGTAACTTTCGGCGGAAGCGAGAAACGAGACACTTGCAAATATGGCTGAACCGTATCGTAATCCGAAAAGTTTAACACAACTGGTAGACGGACTTTTGAGCGTGATTGTCCTGTAGAAATGCATAGTGATCTGGACTAACTGGATCAATGATAAGAATCAGAATCAGAATCAGAATTTTATTTGCTATGAAAGTAGGTACAGGTTAGGTGTTGTACATAAATTAATGAGATCGGCTACAGTCTACCTTACGGCGTGCAAATTATTACATAAGTTAAAATATTAATACAAACAAAATAATGTCAACAAAACAAAGAAATTAAAGTGAAGTCAATTAATAATATTATAGTCAGGTACATTAGTCTTACATGGTCAAATTTGCAGTTAATTATAACAATCATAATCTGGATAAATTCGTATCATTTAGAAAGTCTGTCACTGAGTAATAACATTTGCCTAAAAGTAGTGCAGTTATCTTAGATTTAAAAATGTTTATAGGATAATTCTTAAAAGCATGAGGTATTTTATTATAAATGACAGGTCCCATTGTCATAACACTTTTCCTTAACAGTGCTGTTTTGTAATTTCCCGAATGTAGCAAGTTCTTGTATTGGGATCTCAAGGGGCCAATGCGTACATAAAATACTGGAAATTAATCCTGATCTGGTTAATCTGGTACTGTTTTAAGCACAACATAATCAGCATTTAATGGACTGTACACGTTTTGTATATTAAATCTTACGTATAAGGTTTGATATTGAATAACAGAAGCATACCAATGCATCGCATAATCGTCCTTAAACGTTCCCATAGCTAGGGCACAGTTTTTTTCTGTAAGAGGGATTTGCTCGTTAATGGAAGTCACATGTTTTATTGCTACTAGGACATACCGGTTTCCTGAAGATTTTTTATCTTCACTGGTTTGAGAGCAGTGGTGATAAAATACACAAAGTAAAGCCATAGTAAAGCCTGCCTAGGTTCGTAGTCAGGAAATCGCTGTACTTCGAACCCAGGACCTACATCTCGTAGTTCGAGACTCTTTCCGCCAGGCCATGAACGCTCCGAATCTCACTGGACCTCAAAGTAATTGGAAACACTTGTCCCTGAAAGACAACTCAATCAGTTTAACTTGTTACGTAGTGCCATATCTAGTGATTTGGTTGACGATCAACCAATTTTGTGATTGGTTGGTCAACAGAAATAAACCGCAAGTTATCTTATTGCGCTTCTAATAATAGAATGCTTATCTGAACATCATCATAACATCACGTCGATAATCTTTGAAGTGTTAGGCAGAGGTATACACCTACATTTCAGCAGTTATGTTTAAGTCCAAAGTAATAGAAGGCCAGCCTATAACTTATATTTTAGTTTCCTTTTAAACAGTTTGTTTAAAGACGGTCCCTGGAGGTTAAGTATTTAAACCATTTTTAATAAACACCGTTATCAGTGAAATGTATATCAATAATTATGAGTAACCTTAGTTTTAGTAAAATTAAATTTTAATTAACATGTCAAGTAAATAAATAATAATAAGCTTGAAAAAAAAAAAAAAAAAAAAAAATTAAATTAATTAATTTTAATTTAAATTTATGTAGATTTTTAAGTTACCTTTCTACTACAATAAGTAAATTATAATGTAACGTGTCCTATGTAGGAGCACGCATGTAAGAAAAAAATAAATAAAAAGAGCAAACAATAATATAAATAAAAAAAGAGCGCGGACCTCCATGTCTGCGGTAGAAACTAAATAAAAAAAAATAAAAAAAATAAACACCGCCAATATTTTACTTATCTGATGGGTAACTTAACACTTGGGGGAGGCCTATGTCCAGCAGTGGACGTCTTTCGGCTTAAAAGATGATGATGATGGGTAACTTATAACCTACAATCTACATCCACGATATTCTATATTATGCCAGCATGGTTCACATTATTCTAATAACATTCCAGTCTAGTAGACTATTCTAGCACTGGATTGGGATGGCGATTGTCTACATTATTTCAATCTTATCTCCCAGTCTGCCTTTTCCCAACTGTTGGGGTCGGCTTTCCGTCTAACTGGATGCAGCTGAATACCAGTATTTAATTTTTACATGAAGCGACTGCCTATCTGACCTCCACAACCCAGTTAGTACTAAGTAATACGATACCCTTTGGTAAGACTGGTTGTCAGACTTCCGGGCCACTGACTACCTGTAACGACCGCCAAAGATCTACAAATGACAGCCGGGACCAACGGTTTAATGTGCTTTCAGAGGCACGGAGGAAACTCGGTATTTAATCGGTGCTCACCCATCCACGGACCAACCTAAGTAAGTGCGGCTTAACCTAGAGTTCGACCCAAGCGGCTGTTATTAATGTTATTATTTAACCACGAGCAACTCGAGCACTGGACTAGCATGCAACTGGAATAATATGAGCCGGGCATTAGCAATATTATACCAAGCGGCAAATTCATGAAATGCCACAATAATATGTAGTAATGATAGGTTACAGCTGAAATTCGAGTCCGTTATTTTAATGAGGCTATTTTACGGGCTGTGTCAAAATGCGGTTGTATTCACCCTGTGTAGTGTGCATTTATATGTTATTATGTAATGTAAGCACCACTTTATTTGCTCCAATTTGGCAGTAATATCTAGTTGTCTCCTAAACCGTTAATAATCAAATTGAAGGAATAATTTCTATCAAAAACACATTTAACTTTTAATTTTATATCAAAACAAAAAAGAGACCACCAACAGAACACAACAACAGAGAACATAGAACTTCCTCCAGCCCCACGTTGTGTTCTCTTCTGGTTTCAGAGAACTAAAAACAGTGGCCACCAACAGTGGGACTACCTAGGAATATTGTGATACCCAGTAACGGGGTTGGTTACTGGGTAACATGATACCATCATCATCATCATCATTGCAGCCGAAAGACGTCCACTGCAGGAGATAGGCCTCCCCCAAGTGTCGCCACATTGACCGGTCCCGTGCGACTCGCATCCAGCGGATCCCTGCAACCTTCACCAGGTCATCGGTCCACACATGATAAACAGACGAATAGACAGATCAGAATATGCAGTTGCTCCATGTAGGTGAAAAGAACTTCATTTCATTTGAAATGAAGGATGCCTAGAATCAATAATTGACAGAAAAGCATTGTAATAGCGATCAATAACCCACCTAAGATCAATGATCGCTATTGCCGTACTAAAAAGCAAAAAGTACCTATCGTAAAGTCTTCGCTCTTGCTAACTGTACTTCACACAAAGTTCATAATCAGACATCCTATAGAAACCGTTTACTTATTCACAACTCAGACGGACATTTCCGTAAATGAGAAAAAACCGGACCGCACACAACCGTCCGAAACCGTCCGGATCCGTACGACTAACTACGTTAGTGTCACCGTTATTCAATTCGCGAAACGTGGGACATCTCGGAAATTGGCCATTTGGACCCAAAACCTAATATTTCGATGCCCCGTCGCGTCGCGAATACCGTCATATTTTTAGCAAAAATATTTGTACATTAAATCCTTATTATATGGTCACCGGAGTGAGTATAAAGGGATATTTATTGCTTGTGTGCTAGTTTTGTTAATTATTTACTTTACAACGTAGAATGTTGTTAGTAAAAGGGTTCGATTCCCAGGTCGGGCAAAGTGTTATTGGGTTTATACATAACTGGGGAAATCACCTACACCACCTACGTGTAGGAAATGTACTGTTGGTTACACCTCTGCCTAATCCATCGGGGATTACAGGCGTGATGTTATGTTTAACATAACTAGCGAAAACTCCTCATGTACACCGCTTAACGAAGAAAACAGTACAAATAATGACATCCTTTTTCATTGCTTAATTTACATATAATTAAAAAAGTATTTGACAAATAATGATCATCTGCCTTACAGGGGACTTAAACATACCTAGTTAAATGAGGGTGCACTATTAGGTACACATCTGCCTAACCCTGTGCGGATTACAGGCGTGATGTTATGTTAAAAGGATAAGCAGGTACTCACAATTACCATAGTACGGTAGACCGCATGTCAGTGATAACAAAACCAGTCTATGGTGGCTTCTTATTTTATTGAATATCCGTACAACGCTAGGTCAAGGCTAAAGTTTTACCACGGGCCAGTCGACTGGAACTGCTGCACAAATACCTTAAAACGCAAAAAAATTAAATGCTTTACTATGCCAGGTCAAAGTGTTCCCACTTATATGCGAACTACTGTACCTAATATAACACTTTGTAAGGGATGTAATTTTTAAAACATTCATATAACAGTAAAACTGCTCCACTTTTTATTTTTTCTTACAAACCTTTAACCAGTAATCAGTCTTCTTTCTTCTTCTTTTACGTGTGGTTAGTACATAACCAGGTGTCAGAGTTTCTATGTCGCCCACGGGCCTCTGACTTGGCTTTACATGCCGCCGAGATATCTCTCAGGCATGCTGATTTAGTTTCCTCACGATGTTTAGCAAGTGACAATTATGCAATACGCATATGAATCCCAAAAATCAGAATTGCGTGTCTAGGGTTCGAACTCGAGGCCTATGACTTGGCAGTCCGACGGTCACACCACTAGGCTGTCACTGCTGCTAACCGTGATTGAGTTACAACATCTCAAAGTTACAAACATCAAAGTTTCACAATTACTTAGATACTTTTGATCAACATCAGCACCAGCCTACAGCAGTCTTCTACTAGACCAGCGGCAGGCCTCTTCAAGCGCACACCACTCATCACGGTTCTCGACAACTCTCACCCAGCTGTGACCAGCCACTCTACGAAGATCGTCGCTCCACCTAGCCTGAGGGCGTCTTACATGTTCCTTCTTTGCCCTTTGTGTTCCAGGGCCACGGTATCTCTTTTGAACAGTCCCGCAGCCCTGGCAGGCATCGGCCCATGCGGACCCCTAGGTGTTTTCTGACATCTCTGAGGCGCGCGTGGAACGCGAACGCGCCGTCGACACGGCCTGTCGTCATGAGACAGCCGGACAGCGAGCTAGCCTATAACTCGCCGTCCACAGGCCCGCGCCTACGGTGGCCGGGAGCTACCACGTGACATCCGACGCCCAGGGCGTCTCCCGCGGCGGCTGGGACGTGAGGTTCTTTTCCTCTCACATCCCGCCACCTCCTTCACTAGCATGACTGCTTCGCAGAAGGAGGTGACGGCTTCCCATATCCTCTCGCTCCGGACCATGGCTTGGACCAGGGCTTAGACCACGTCTTAACATGCTTTCCGAGGGATTTCGACATGTAATGAATGGTCACCAGTCAACGGGAAGAGGCCTCTGCAAGTGTAGCTTAACCATAATTGTCCCGCGTGTTTGTTATTATTTAGCCACAAGCCCCTCTTTCTTTCACACCATCCACCCATACAAGACATGTAAATGCGTGATAATAATTAAGTAACTTTGACGCCATTTTATTGCGAAAATGCTTCAGCAAGAGTGGAAACTTATGTTTTCATTTTATCCTCCATAAAGATAACGTAACATGTATGTGTTATCAACGAAGCGTGGTGATTTATGTGCTTAACTTTGTTTTACATACTTGACACAGTGCATTTCGCCAGTTATGTTTAAGTCCCATGTAACAGGTGACGAGCCTATTATCACCAAGCGGGCTCAAATCCAGACTCCGTGGTTACTATTGGGAAGTTCTTTACCAAAAAATCTTATAATACTTCGCCCGACCCGGCTATCGAACCCAGAACCTCTTGCTCAGTAGAAGCGCTTGCGACTATCAGACAAATGGGGCATTCTTTAACTAAAATACAATGTCAACCATGGAGTCACTGGCGTTATCAGTTTGTCCCTAGCCTTTTCCCAATTACGTTGGGGTCAGCTTCCAGTCTAACCTGCAGCTGAATACCAGTATTTTACATGGAGTGACTGCCCATCCGACCTCCACAACCCAGTTTGTACTGGCTTTCTGTACAGCTGCAATAATTTTGAATATAATTTGAGTTTTTTTTATCAACTCGTTCCACAAAAAAATAGTTAACGAACGAATTTAAAATAGGAAGAGATGGAACGGCAACCATTCCATTAAAACCCCGTCGCTTATCAATTCAGTCTTTAAAAAGATCTCTTCAAGACAAACCAACGTTCAGAATCAGCCAGCCAAACCACAGAGTAGATATTTACAGAAAGCCAGCTATACGACTAGTGAAAAGAGGTGCACGCACATAAACACGCACGTACGGAGATATAATGTGGACCAGGCGAGGTTCAAAATTCTAAAACTTAAAGAACAGGATATAAAACTCACATTGCAATGCTTTAACATGAGTCGAGTTAGGGTGGAGTCGGCCTTGAGTCAGCGTAACGTATGAAGAACTTCAAACTGTCTCAACCTTACTCCTCTCGGCTCCTACATTTTCTTGTATTTAATTTTGTTGATGTCGCGCGTGTCCGTCGAGCGAGTAAATACTGACTAAGCGATCAATCCGAATGAACTCGCTGTACTTGAAGCGTGAATTACGCCTATGTCTGCGTACGTTTTGAAAAGAAAGAAAAAACTTTATTTTTTTCACAAGGACATGACGTGCATACAAAAGAATAACAAAAAAAAATAAATACAATAAAGGTGCAAAGCATAAAGAATATTTCTAAACACACGTCGTGACTGCGACAAGAAAAAGGTTGAAAAAGCATGATGTTTTCGCACATTCTAATAGCGCAGGCCTTCTGACCCTAACTACTCTGTGACGTAACTATCTTTAATCTATAAAAATCTAGATTGCGATTCAGTCTAGACTCGATTTAGCCGAGTCAGCATGGCCGGAGCTAATTGCCACTAGACGGAACATCGCTCGGTTATTATCAAGAGACATGGAAGCACTATGCGATTAAGATGTACCCGGTTCTAACCGGTTTTGTGGAGCGGACGCAATTGCATCCGGTTTCTGTACGGTTTTGTTTTGGATGTGGATTGAAACGATTTTTGTGGATGTGGTTCAGTTTATTTTTGTTTAATTTTTTCATTTAAATTGATTGCTGTAATAAGTGAATCGTTTTTATGTTTATTGATCAGTATTCAACTGTTGTTTGTTCACTTCAGGAACTGATGGACGCTACCGAAAGCGCCAAACTGGTAGCTCAGTTCTGGGCTGACTCAATTTAGATTGCCATCGACACACTAAGAAGAAGAAGTATTCAACTGCGCCACTTGCTATTTGACTTCATTCTTCAGCTTGATTTGTTCCAATTTCTCTCTTCGGTCTTCTAGCTCAAATAATGATGTCGTAATATGCTTTCCAGCATTGCAGACACTCCAGATTCCCTCAACCTTCACTTGGTCATCGGTCAAAATCAAAAATCAAAATATTTTATTTCACATAGGCCTAGATGGGCACTTATAAAACGTCGACAAAAAAGTGCACGGTTCGGGTTGGTCGTTTCCTATGGAGAAGAACCGGCAAGAAACTCCATGGTCCATCCGTCTTCCGGAAAGTGGACGTCATTCAGGAACCTTTCAGCCCTTTTGCGTATCCGTTTTGCGAGAAATGTACTCGGCCCACATCCACTTCAGTTTGGCAAGTCTTCTAGCTAAGTCGGTTACCTTGGTTCTCCTGCATTTCTCTTCATTCATGACTCGATAGGAGGCTCAACTCTGGCTTCCTCGATTACTGCCAAAAACAAATTACCCGTTCTTTCTACTCACCGCCAAAACTTAACCGGACCCACACAACCTGACCGGATCAAAAAACCAGTGTGAACCCCCTCTTAATAAGGCCATATACACACACCACCGACCAAAAGTCCACAAATAAAACACTTTTACGATCAGCGGCATAAAACTAAGCGATGTTTGCATCGGTAGGTTACGGTTATTTGTACGACGTCCATTGCATGCTCAAATAGTAAGCTGAGCGTTTAATGTCGTGTTTACGCTGACTTGTACAACGAATTATTGGAAAAAACGTAGCTTTTCGTTTTATCGCTAAACTCATTGTTAAATCCACATAAATACTCCATGTTTGCGGATTTAACTAAGAGTTTTTCAACTAGAATTTTGTTGGAATGTGAGTCAGTAGGCAAGCCGTCGCTACAATGTTGTTATCGACTTTTAGTGTGTCTTTCGGGCATCTAATTACTCGTAATAACTTTCACATAACGTATAACGTTACAACCATGATAGACGGTCAAATTACTCTTAATTACTGCCACAGTTGTGGTATGGTGGTATCTCACACAAATTCTTGACAAGTATTCATTTTCCATTGGTACTAAAAAGTTAACTGTAACATTTTTTTAATTTAAAAAATCGTGCCTCGGAAAGCACGTTAAACAGTTGCTTCCGACTGACATCTGTAGATCTTTGACAGCCGTAACAGGTAGTCAGTGGCATGAAAGTCTAACAAGCAGTCTTACCAAGGGGTATCGTATTACCCAGTCACAGTATCACCTGCTGATCTAATCTCCACAACCAGTTAGTTTGTGGAGATCAGATCAGCAGGTGCTTCATGTAAAATACTGATATTCAGCTGTATCCAATTAAACTGGAAGCCGACCCCAACACAGTTATTAAAAGTCTAAGCAGATGATATTCAGACGATTAAAAAAATTGATCATATAGAATTAGTGGTACAAACATCAAAAACTGCAAAACGGCTGTACCTATAAATATTCAGGCTAGAAGAGACACCGACACACATACGGTTACCACGTATTCAGAACATCATTCTGAAGAACTCACATAGAAAACTTTCATCGGTAAATTCAGCAAAAAAAAAAAAAAAATCTCATAAAATAAGCAGTACCTTTGTGCTCTTCTATCTTAATGTCCTGTTAAGTATTTTGTGTGTACATAAATAAATAAATAAAAAAACAGCTGTGCCTTACATTTAGACGTGTAGGCATTGCACTTTTTTAGGAAACAGCATTTTTTTTAAATTACCGATGGTACTCAGAATGATGTACTGAATATAACGGTTGGCGCTTCGGTATCCCTTACACCCTGTGTAATGAACAAGAAACTTGGTCGCGAAAGTCCATTATTTAAACAGACAAATTGTTTGAAGTTACATCTCATCATCTGCCTAGCCTTTTCCCAACTATGTTGGGGTCGGCTTCCAGTCTAACCGGATGCAGCTGAATACCAGTATTTTACTTGGGGCGACTGCCTATTTGACCTCCACAACCCAGTTAGTACTGGGTAATACGATACCCCTTGGTAAGACTGGTTGTCAGACTTTTTGGGCTACTGACTACCTAACGACTGTCAAAGATCTACAAATGACACCCGGGACCAACGGCTTAACGTGCTTTCCGAGGCACGGAGGAAACTCGTCATGTAATGGGTGGTCACCCATCCACAGACCAACCTAGGCAAGCACGGCTTAACCTAAAGATCGATCCGAGCGGCTTGTATTATTTAGTTACATCTAACCACTAGAAATCCCATAACAAATGACTTTTCAATTCAAGTGTAACTCAAGTATTTTATCAACAATAAGTATCTTGATTAACAGTACTATCATGTCAACCAATTAAAGTAATTACTCTGTAAAGGTCACGAGAAATATTTAAACAAATTCGATTAGGTTAAACTCGATATCATCGATTTTCGCTACACTTAGAAATAATTTCAAGTACAGTCAGCGACGTAAACAATTTGCGAAATTTATGTCTTCTTTCGTTTCGATGGTATAGCTCATCAACTGCCCTGATGGTCTCGTTGCAAGTGCGACTGCTGAGCGTGGGGTCCTGGGTTCTATTCCTGGGTCAGGCCAAGTGTTATTTGGTTTTTCCATTAGAAACTTCTTAGCCGGGGTTTGGAAGTAGTTTGGGGTCGTGTTTACATACACACTTGTGCCGTGCACAACGTATACTACATTATCTACTGCTGCGATGGCTAATCTCCGCTGAAATTGGGCGCCATTACTGAAAACGGCCGGGAAGACTTTATTATTATGTCTCATCAAAAGTAGTCATCATCATCAGCATTTCAGCCGAAAGACGTCCACTGCTGGACATAGGCCTCCCCTAAACGGGGGGGTTTTGCCATAATCGCCACGCTTGGTAGGCGGTTTGGCGATCGCAGTACAGTTGTTAAAAAAAACACAGAGAAAGCTGCTGCCCTTTCTCTGGTAAGTCCCTTAGTCGCCTCTTACGACACCCACGGGAAGATATGGGATGGTGCTATTCTTTACGTCCGACACCATACAGTACAAAAGTAGTTGGTCACGTCAATCATGGCGTCAGCAGTGTTTTTAATTCTTCTAAAGAGCAGAATTAGGGACGTTTGCAGCGGCCCACTTGGGTGTGCCATTTAAAAACAATATCTAATAATCATCTATGTTTTTCCAATTCATTCAATTATTTCTGCATGCAGTGAATTTTGTGTTTTCTCTGAACTTAACTCACTTGACAATGATTTTATTTTTTTATTTGACTGTACTTTAAATATCAGCTGCTCCATACATTGTTGGTCGCGTAAGTCGTAAAAATATAGGCAGCAGCTGATATTTTTAGTCGCTATTTCACGCTCGGTGCTATATTAATAGTTGTTCATTTTCATGAGTACTGCACGCCCTTTTTTTTTTCCGATCTTAAATCATCAAATGACCCCCCACTCTGGGCGGAGCGGAAGGGAGTGTCAGACTTGTACTGACTAAAACCCATCCATGTTCCTTCTTTGCCTTTTGTGTTCCAGGGCCACGGTATATCTTTGGAACAGTCCCGCAGCCCTGGCAGGCATCGGCCCATGCGGCTCCTACGTGATTGCTGACATCTCTTTGAGGCGCGCGTGGAACACGAACGCGCCGTCGACACGGCCTGTCGTCATAAGACGGCCGGACGGCGAGCTAGCCCATAACTCGCCGTCCACGTACTGCACGCCCTTAAAGTATTGAAACGTTTAAAAAATGACCCTGTATAATAGAGGGCGAGTCTATTGCCATCAACTGGGCACAATTTCAGACTCCGTGGGCTGAGCTGAGAAAATTTCTGATGCAAAAACCCAACAAAACTTTACCCGACACGGAAATCGAACCCAGGACCTCACGCAACAGTCGCGCTTGCCAATATGTATTGATTACCACGACTGTACGACTGTCGTGACATATAATGGGACCTATCACGATCAAATGACGGCGATGCGGCAACAATATATTATTTAATAGTTTCCAAATGCCATGCGCATCCTTAACTAGCTCGCTTTACTTAAATGGTAGTATAAAGATTGCTTTGTATCATTTGTTTTTAAACGCTTTTTAAATATGTTTCTTCACAATGCGCATTTACTAGAAAGAAGTGGTTCAGAAGTATGGAAGAAGAAGACATGCTGCGCCGACCCCAAATAAATTGGGATGAGGGCAGAAGAATGACGATTATGTATGAGGAACCATTAGGGTCTACCAGGTGCACTCGTGGTTCTATGCGTGGGTATGTGTCTAGTGTCATTTGATTAGGTGTACCCTCGAATCGAATGAGAATGCTAGCAGTCAAACGGTCGCAAATGCAACTGTTTAGCTTAGGCTTTTTCTCGATTTCGGTTGGCCAATAGGCACCAACATGGAATAACAGACAAAATGTGAGTATATTATGCTCACATCTGCCATCTTTTTGGAAGGACAGTAGTAGCTGGGTAACGGCCGGGAGTCGAACCCAAGCAGGCACTTTGCTTTGCGTAATCTATGTCATCAACACGGCTAGCCAAAAATTCCAAGACTTATAACATCCACCAACCCTCACAGGGCCCACTTGGTGGATTATGGCCCAGCCCGTCTCACAAAAGGGTGGCTTGTGTCCCAGCAGTGGGTTAATAAGCTATATCCCTTTCCTTTCGGAGTATACAGGCGTGTTATTGTGTGTGTGGTTGGTCTGTGGATGGGTGACCACCCATTACTTACCGAGTTTCCTCCGTGCCTCGGAAAGCACGTTAAGCCGTTGGTCCCGGGTGTCATTTGTAGATCTTTGACAGTCGTTAGGTAGTCAGTGGCCCGGAAAGTCTGACAACCAGTCTTTCCAAGGGATACTGCCCAAATAATAATACTACTAATAATAATAATACTGGGGTATTACCCAGTATTAACTGGGTTGTGGAGGTCAGATAGGCAGTCGCTCCATGTAAAGTACTGGTATTCAGCTGCATCCGGTTCGACTGGAAGCCGACCCCAACATAGTTGGGAAAAGGCTAGGCAGATGATGAGATGATGATGTATACAGGCATGTTACGTTGCGTTGTTTTATAAACAAAATCAATTTTCGTATCATTTTGCAAACAACTAACTTTGTTAAAGATCTATTGATTAATCACTGAACTAGTTTCATTACAAAACTGAATCCCCATCATGGCTGAATGGTTTGTTGTACATAACCGTAACGACACGGAGTAACAAGTAAATGGAATGTTTAATTTGTTTAATTTTGTGTTAACGATTTTTGGGCAGCATGCTCATCCAGACCACCTAACAAAGAAAGGTTGCCTGATAATGAAATAAGCGTGGAAACGCGGTGTTAGCCGGAGAAAAAAGACTTGACTGAGATATATTCGCGAACGGACCGGAATCTCAAGTGCTGCTAAGCTGTTTCACCTCGCAAAAGACAAGTAGAAATATTCGGAGTAGATGGCCAACCTTCAGTAATTGGAGAGGCACCAGAAAAAGAAGAAATGTACGATTTCGTGTATCCGCATACTAATCACTGCCATCTATGTGACTGTTGCATGATTGCATGATTACGTTTGTAATTTAGTAAAGATGTACTAAACCGACAGTAAAATATGCAATCACAACTACAAAAATACATAACATTTTATTTATAACTATCACCTAAAATATCTTAGTCAGAATAAAATCAATAGAATAACCTAAACTAACAAAAAACTGAAATATGGCTTCAAAAAATTTCCCATTGATAAATGAAAATGAGGTCTTTGGAACGACAACGCAACCGCGATGCCTCCGAGGCGCAACCATTACTTTACATCTTGCAACAATCTCTTACTGAGGTGAGTCGCCTCCTACTCATCCTGTTTATCACACACATATACAGTTCACCCGCTTTACCACTCCATTTACTATTTACTCGATTGAAAAACCTAGTTTTGTATTTATACAATCATTCGGTTTGATAAACACGGGCCTGTTCGATAGTTTGTATTCAAGTTCAAACAGGGCTTCCATATTAGTTTCATTGATAGATGTTACTCGATGTTTTCATGTTGATTCTGATTTATTGATCTGTTTGTATTTTGCTCTTGCGTTCTGTATACGGGTTGATAGGTTATTCTAACATTTATTTTGCCGTCTATTTTTATTTTAAAGGATATTATACCTGATGGAAAGTGATTCATGGGGTTTCCTGAAGCGTTGTCAAACTGAAGGAAACTTGAAGTAGGAAATCCTCTTCGAAATTTTAGACAGCAATCCTGCAGAATAAACTAATGTTATACTTATCCGTCTGTGCGTCAATGTAAGGGAACTTATATTATTAAACTATTTATATTGATAAGAAGTAGAAAAAGAAAAGTAAAACGCAATGTTAGTGCTTATGTCTAAATAAATCCTACTAATATTATAAATGCGAAAGTTTGTGAGGATGGATGGATGGATGTTTGTTCCTCTTTCACGCAAAAACTACAGACCGGATTTGGTTGAAATTTGGCACACAGATAGTTTTTAACCTGGATTAACACATATGAAACTTTTTATCCCGGCAGTGCTATCCTGTGGGACAATTACCGAAATTCACGCGGGAGATGCCGCGGATATAAGCTAGTCTCTCACAAAAAGAAAATCAAGAGCGTTAACGACTTACGGCATTTCATACAAGCTTTCAAGTCCTTTTTTTTTCGAAATGACTGAACCGATTTTAATGAAACTTTAAACGCATAAGCAGGATACATAAGTCCAAAAAGTTGTCCGAGAACTTTTCGAAATGTCTGTAAAAAAAAATAATTGAAAATTTCTGTCTGTATGAAAAATCTAAAATTGGTCTAATTTAGCTGTTACACTATTTTTCGAAAATATTCTCTGAAAACTTTTTAGACCTATCTTGCTTATGCATATAACGTTTCATTAAAATCGGTTCAGTCATTTCCAAAAAAAAAGGACTTGAAAATTTGTATGAAATGCTGAGTCGTAAACGCTCTTAAATGCATAAAACTGCTCCAACACTCATCACTACAGTTTTTTTACTAAATTATCTTCACAATATCGTCTGCAAAGCTTCTTACTATGGTTATGCTTACGATAAGTGATTGAAAGAATACTTTCCTTCTCTCTCATTTGCTGATTGAACAGTAACCCGTTCACACATACATATGGATTCACATAAGGGCACTTCAAGATGTCATTGAGTAAGTAAATATAAGGGTTTTACTTTCTCTACCAGTAGATGCAGCGGAGCTTGAGGCTAAGTAATAACAGTGGCACGAGCCGAACAAAGGTTGAGCTACACTTGCCGAGGTTGGGTCGTGGATGGGTGACCAATTGACCATCCATTACATACCCAGGGAGACGCCTCTACGCCTCGGAAGAAATGTTCATTCGTAGATCTTTAACAGTCGTGGGGAATTAAAGATCCTTCCGACACACAGTGTGAATGCGGTGCTCCCGACCTGACGATGTCCCATGGGATCCGCTAATCCGCTATTTAGTAAGTTTGTGAGGAAGGATGGATGGGCGGATGTTTGTTACTCTTTCACGCGAAAACTGCTGAATGGATTTAGATGACATTTAGCACATAGATAGTTGAGTAACATATAGGATATTTTTTATCCCGGTAGTACGATCCCGTGGGACAATTCAAATAACTCCACGCGGGCGAAACTGCTGGCATAAGCTAGTAAATAATATATGTAACTAGATTATTAGTAATAAAGGCTGTTATTATAATAAGGCCCTAATCCTAAACAAATCTCGAACGTCTGAAACCAAAGATGAATAGAACCTACAATAAAACATCCAACTTTCATCCCCTCTTCAAATCTTCCCTCATAAACAAGGAGGTAAATCTTTCGAGTCCGTTATCAGAACTAGTTAGTAACTGGGACCTAAGGCTTAAGCCCCATTGTCTAGTATTTGGTGCAGATTAATTACCCCGCGGTAGGGCCATGCGGGTAGCTACATCTTTACTTACGAGGAGGAGTATTACGGAGAATCTGAAGTTGGTAACGTCTTAGGTAAATCGTTAGCTGGTGTTCGAAAGTAGAATCAAAAATTCATTGTTCAAATTAGCCTGATAATCAGTACTTTTTGACCGTTAAAATCACATCAGAAAGTCTCCAAAAACGGGGCGTTTGATTCCCAGTTCGGACAGTGTTATTGCGTTTTAACCATCAGACATCAGGATTTGTGCCCAATTGACGGCAAAGGCTCGCCACCTATTACATGGGACTTAAACATAACTGGCGAAATGAGGGTGTACTATTACGTATACCTCTGCCTAACACTTCGGGGATTACTAGGCGTGAGGTAATGTTTATTTACTTATGACCTTTGTTTTTTTGCCTCTTAACCACGAGCCAACTCTTAGGTGACATGTGTCTTGTGACTTCGAGGAAAACCAATAAAAGAACTTGTTTAAGCAGCGTCCTCATAAGGTGAATTGTGAGCAGCTGACTGTTTGTTTCCTGTTCGCCTCCCTATGTATTTTAAATGGAGTCCATACAGTGCGTAGGTACTGTACGCAGTTTGTGGCTTTTCGCTTGCCGACTCATTCAGTGAGCGGCAGATTTGCGGCGAAATTTGCTCCAGTCGGCGGTGAAGCTCGCTCGCTACGCTGCTGGCAGTAACAACTGAGTTTGCCTTCCTTGCCAAGAGTTCGCTAGTGCTTTGCGGCTAACTCACCGCTCGTTCGATATAGTTATAGCTCAGAGTCTGTCAGCGGACAGACAGCCGCTCACTGTTGAGGACACAGCCTTATAGCATCCCACAAGTCATTGTGACTGCTACACAACTTGCGGTGCCAACGTACTCACGTGACGCGCGTGCTTGTCACTTGTCACAAAACTCATCGCGCTAGGGCAGAACGGGGCCTAAATCCATGTTAACACCACTGCTTGGTACCAAGAAAACCCTCTCAAAACCGCACCTTACTACAGGCAAAAACTTATTCCAACTTAAAGTAAGATGTTGATAATCTTCAAAGAGATGAGTGGTTGCGAAGTTAAGATTATCAAACGGACAAACTGACATCAATAATCCTAAGTACATCAGTCAAAGTTAATCTCTTATCAACTAAAGCTGTGATCAAAATGATTGGCACATTTGGTCAGGACGGTCCATCAGTGTTCCGGGTCCTCTCTGCAAAGTGTATATCTAAAGATTTGTATGCACAACATTGTGGATGGTTCCAATATTATCATCATCATCCTAGCCTTTTCCCAACTGCATATATTGGGGTCAGCTACCAGTCTAACCGGATGCAGCTGAATACCAGTATTTTAAATGGAGGAACTGCCTGTCTGACCTCCACAAACCATTTATTGGGTAATACGCTACCCCTTGATAAGATATGTTAATATATCCTTTCCCTAATTCCAAAAAGTAAACTTTTGAATGACAGATTTTTTCGGCAAATACATCATCAGTGTAATCTCACTTTGTGTACGGAAAATAAAGCACAGAATCGCTGAGCTGGCAGCAGCGTCGAGAAACGACAGCATTACTGAAATTGGTAGCGACGAAGATGCGTTGAGCGAGCAACTTCTGCCAGCTTTCGTCATGCAAAGCCTTCAGTTTTGAGACCGACATCAGTTTCCGCGAGTATGCGGTGACACTTCTGTTTTTTAAGGAAATGGTCGACATTGCCGTCTTTAGCAGCCTCGGAATGTCTGTCATCTGCGTAGGATGTAGTTTACTTTTTACCCAAGGATTTAAAACAAATCAAAATATATAGAACAGCTGTTTTTTTTTTAAATTACTGATTAAAAATTCCCTTACAGAAAATGTGCGATACTAAATACGCGGTTACCGTTTTAGCCTCGGTGTCTCTTCCATCTTGTATAATTCAAAAGTGAACAAAACAGAAGTATGACCATCTTTTAACGTGGTCGAATGACACTAACTATTAAAACCATTGTCATGTACCAGTGCCTATAAAATCCTATTGACAACATTTTTTACTCAATTGTAATTGTGTGCATTCCGCCTAACCCAACCAGATTAACATCGCCGCTTTAAAGGCCCAGAACTAAGCGAAAACAAATTATTTCCTTACAATATTATCTCGGCCATGTTTTGTGGTTGTTTATCAAAACCACAGTAGGACACAAAACCTTAATCTTATCTCAAGACGGAATACTCGATTGTTTGTCAAAGGAAGGCTTTATATCTGTTTGTGAGGACTTCGTTTTTACTCGATTCCTCAGTTTAATATTGGATAAAGACATGTTTGATCTTCCGCTTACAATGCTGTCATGTTTTATGATAAATCTGTTTTCAATCATAAAAGATTTTCTTATTCTTTTGTTGAGTAATTTTGGGCGTGGGTAAATTGTTGAGAAGATTCCTTGTGGTCCTTCCATTTACATGCAAATCTGGTGAGGTTAAAAATAGGATGGTGGCACAACGCATTCTGCAGAACTGGTTGAGATGAGGTGAGGCAGCGAATGATGATGCTTATTATTCCGAAAATCGTAAGTTACGAGATGGATTGTAAAGTCAAAAGCTGCGTGATGTCGCGTAACCACCCTTCGAATCGTCGGTATACGACACCTTTCGGCCAAAAGTCCTTTTTCAAGAGGGTCTGCAGATGGTTAGTTGGAGCTTGAACCACGAACGACTTGAAAGTGATATCATAGGATTTCTTGAGATACGGCATTCAGCATACTGATCAGTTCACCTAACTTCGTAAAAGGATGCAACAAAAAACCCTCGTCGCCTAGTGTCGTAACTGCCTCGTTGGTCTAGTGGCGACTGACCAGGAAGTCTTGGGTTCGATTCCCGGATCGGGCAAAGTGTGATTGGGTTTTTCCATCAGAACACCCACAGCTGCAGCCACGGAGTATAGGCTGTAGGCAATAAGCTGGCCCCTTATGACATGGGACTTAAACATAACTGGCATATGTGGGTGTACTATTCGGTACACCTCTGCCTAACCCTTCGGGTAAAAAACCCTCCATGATTGAATGCCCCAGCGAAATAAAACAAGGGATCACTAAAAACTGGCTCAAGATTCGAGAAATCTCGACAGTTTCCTCCCCCTCGTTCACCGTTTACCGTCGCCAAATTCCCGTAATACGTATCCGACGATATCAAGTCGCTCTTTATCTACAAAACTTGGCCTTTTGTCTCCGGAGTTTAATTTTATCAGTACCAACTTTCGACAACTAACCGTCGAGCGATTTGGGAGTTACTCCCCGAGTTATTGGACCTTTTCGATGTTCTAGTGCTTTTGATTCGAGATAAAAAGTTCCCATTTTGATTTTGAATAGGAGCGATTAAATTAATTTTGGTTGATTCCTTTTTGGTTAAAGTTAATAAGGTTTAAAAGGTCACGAAATAAAATAACTAACGAAAATATAAAGTTAGTTAGTGAGCTGTTAAATATCAAGAAATCAATTACCTAAATAAACATAAATACTAGGCAGAAACGTGCTTATATATAGCACACAAATCCTACATGGGAAAAGTGGGGTATGTGTTTTGTTTTATTTTTTATTTTTAAAACGTTGCCCCATACTAGAAATTTCTCCTGTATCGTGGGTGCGTTTACAAACATTTAAACTCACATACACAAACAGCCAGACCCGGAACAACTACCTGTAGGCCATATAAATATTTGTTCCGTGCGGAAATCGAACCCGCGACACGCAGCGCAGCAGCCAATCGCTGAGCCACTCACTCACTCAATCACACAACACACCATCACTCCCTCACAATCACAATCACTCATTTTTGTTCAAGTTACTGAGAAATTTAAAATGGAAAAACGATATAACATTTTGCGCGACCTGAAAATCAAACCCAGGACCTCATGCTTAGCACTAGCGTTACCATTACACACACACTACACTACATTAAGGAGTTTTAGTTTTTAATACCAAATAAACACAATTTTCTTTCTTTCTTTCTTTCACTAGTCCGTCGAAAGCACAAATCGCCTACATTGCGTCCGCCATAAAAACTATTCAAAAATAAGTTCTTACTTCGTACAATCAGTAAAAAAAACATCGAATTCAAATACTCGTCGCACTCTGAAACTGGGAAGTAAATAAATCAGTTGCACCCAGCCAAAGTTTGTGGACCAATGAACAGTAATCAATTAACGGACACCAGCAAAAACTGTGGAGTCGTGGACGCAGTTTATGATTGAGTGTGACGTCTACTACCTTATTTTGACGCCCTGGTAGATGCAGGATGGATTCTCGTTTGAATTAAATCCTCCTTCTTCTGGAAGTCGGTTAAAAATAATCTACATTCAAAGTTAAATTAAATGTATTATTCTTTCGTTTATTTTCTTTTTCATCATTATCATCTTTTCAGCCGAAAGACGTCCACTGCTGGACATAGGCCTCCAACAAATGTCGCCACATTGACCGGTCCCGTGCGTCTCGCATCCAGCGGATGTATGTACCTTCTTTGTAATTAAGTATTATTGTACACCATAAGAGTGTGTTTTAGAGACACTTTTTCAATTTTTAACATCTTTATTTATGACCCATCTACAACAACAATAAATTATTATTAAATTCTATTCTAAACTTTGATTCCGTATTATATTGATGTAACTCAGAGCATATTGATGTGTAACTTAGCTAGCGACTCTGGCCTGTGGACGGCGAGTTATGGGCTAGCTCGCAGTCTGGCCGTCTTACGACGACGGCGCGTTCGTGTCCCACGTGAATGTCAGCAAATAAGTAGGGGTCCGCATGGGCCGATGCCTGCCAGGGCTGCGGGACTGTTCGAAAGAGATACCGTGGCCCTGGAACACATAGGGCAAAGAAGGAACATGGATGGGTTTTAGTCAGTACAAGTCTGACACTCCCTTCCGCTCCGCCCAGAGTGCGGGGGTCATTTGATGATTTCCCATCCGAAAAAAAAAAAAAAAAAAGTTGGCGACTCTAGCCGTAAAAAACTTTTCTATTTTAAAAGTTTTAACAAGAACTAACTCTAGAAGCTATTTCTCTGCCAAATGTCTTAACTGTTGTGTCGTTTAAATCTTTAAAACTACAAAAGGCATCAGAAGGAAAAATTTAATTTCGGCATAACAACTTATCACATAACATCACGCCTGTAATTCCTAAACAGTGAGGCAGAGGGGTGCAGCTATAGTAGACCTACGCCAGCTATGTTTAAGTGCCATTGAATAGGCGACGAGTCTATCACCACCAACAAGGCAGAAATCCAAACGAAAGATCATCATCTGCCTAGCCTTTTTCCCATATTGGAGTCGGCTTCCAGTCTTACTGGATGCAGCTGAATACCAGTATTTTACATGGAGAGACTGCCTATCTAACCTCCACAACCTAGTTAGTTTTCTTTTTTATATTATACTAGCAAATGCGTATGAGAGTATATACGGTACTTTTAACAAAAAAAAAAAAACATTTTTAAATTTTTGTGTCTGTCTGTTTGTTTGTTTCAGCTTATCTCCGAAACGGCTGGTACGGTTTTGACGGGACTTTTGACGGGCTGAGGATAGCCTCAGCCCGTCAAAAGTCCCGTCAAAACCAATAATAATAATAGTATAGGGAGTAACTTAGGCTAACGTTTATTTTAGAAAAAGGATTAGGGTTGCGTGCAAAAAATAAAAATCCTTAAAATTGTTAACAAAATCCGATTCAAATAATAGGGAAGGGCACAGCTAGTTTTAAATTAATATGAAGTAGGTACAGCTATTTCGAACACACAACAATGAAAGAAATCTAACTCCCACACCTAAAACTAAAAAACCCAGGGTCTAAAACTAAAATAGTTTTCAAATTCAATTCGAATCTACAACAGACACAGTATTAACCAAATCCCTTTCACGCAAAAGCAAAAATAGAAATCCTAACCTTTTCGAAATCTAATCCAGGAATAGTGTTGAAACTAGTTCTGGGAATAATGAACCTGTTCATTTTAGGTACAATTAGAGTTTTTCCATTAATTTCTATACGGTTTCGTTTCGTTTTAAATTGAGTGGTGCAGACGATGCAGATTCGCTCTCTATGTCAATGAATGAATTTGTAGCTAGTTAATTTTCTTGTTCGTCGTCTGAAGTTCGGATGTTAGAAGAGTATGAATTTGGATGCGACTACGACGTCACTTACGGGTTATCTTCCGTGATTGTTCGTTATTTTGAGCTCCCGATATTTCGACGCCATGATCGCGGGTTGACAGGAGAATGCGGGTGGATGGAAAATAAATTGTTAGGAGCAGACAAAACATCTGTCTACCCTCTTTCTTTGTCTTTTGCTACGCGCACTACTGGAACTCGACACTAAAAACAGTGTTTGAGCTAATATAGTGACTGTACATTTAAAGCTCGTCACAGACGTAGCTAAATATATATTAATATGAATCGTAGTAACGCATCATCATTCTCTTACCCTTATCCCAATTCATTTGGGGTCGGCGCAGCATGTCTTCTTCTTCCATACTTCTCTATTACTCGTCATCTCGCCAGACACCTCCTTTCTTGCCATATCATTCTTTACACAGTCCATCCATCGTTTCTTTGGTCTTCCTCTACTCATATACCCATCCACATTCATACTCAGAACTTTCCTCACAACATTTTCCTCATTCCTCCGCATCACATGCCCATACCACGACAACCGATTACCACACAACTTTTCAGTCACCGGCGCCACTTTCAAACTTCCTCTTATATACTCATTTCTTATTTTACCCATTCGCGTAACACCACACACACCCCTTAGCATTCTCATCTCCGCCACATGCAAATGCCTTTCGTTTGTAGTAAATAAATCATAGTAAGGCATATTACGACATATTTTCTATATAAATTTTCGAGTGAGATATTTCTATGACGTCACCAAAATATGTCGACAAATATATCTCGGTATATTTTCGAGTGAGGGCAAAATATATATTGTAGTATAGCTCCCGTGTGTGGTAGCTTGCTGTACTATAATATATATCTCGATATATTATAGCTACGTCTGTGACGGGCTTAAAGCTCACTAACATCGCAGAATAAGCTTATTTTTTTAAATAGACCGTACCATGCTAATAACCTACAAATAAGTCTTGTAGTAAATGTTTTGTAAAAGTGTCATATCCAATAAGCATACATCTGCGCTCTCGTTGCATAAGGTCGAAAGTGTTCAAGGTCGGATTTAAGTTCCATGCGAGTCTGTTGCTTCGTCTTACTTTCCCACTGCTGGGCAACGGCCAATCTAGTTTCACACCTCTCTGTCCTGGCTATTAATGAGTTTTTATCAAAAGAATACAACTCATCTTGAAAAAAATACATTAACATTATGTCCTGTAAAGTGCCATATCCAATTCACGCTAAGCTACGGTCTCCTTGCAGAAGGTCGACAGTGCTCAACGTCGGTAATTAGAGTTTCACTACACAGTTCGCTACTTTGTCGTTTCGTCTCAACATTTTTACAATGTCCTCAGTTATATTTACCTTTTAATTAAAATAGTTATGCCGCAATAAATGGCAGATGCTCGTTTATATTGTAAAAGGAAGGACCGGCGTGAAAGATAGTCGTTATAGGTACTATTCATTACCGTTTCGTCATTTGAACACTGAAAAGTTATCACAGGTTACTTGAAAGTACATATGAAATTTAGAAACCCACCCGGTTGATGTCAATTGGCTCGTCCTCTATTATAAGGGACTGCCTTGTTGGTCTAGTGGTTGCAAGCGCGACTGCTGAGCATGAGGTCCAGGGTTCGATTCCCTGGTTTTTCCATCAGGAATTTCTCAGTAGCAGTACCGAAGTCTGGATTTGTGCCCGGTTGATGGCAATAGGCTCCCCTATTACATGAAACTTAAACATAACTGGCGAAATGTGGGTGTACTATTAGGGATTTCGTAGCACGATGCCTACTTTCGTACTATGACTACTTTTTTGTACTTTCAAGTAATCGGTAGCACGGTGCCAACATTTTGATACATGTCTGCCTAACCCTTCTAGGATTACAGGCGTGATATTATGATTATTAAACATTTTTATTTGCTTAATATGCTCATAATTACAAAAGTGTTTGACAAATAAAAAGATCTTACGATCTTTCTTAAGATCTTCTTTCTTTTTCTTTGATTTATTTTGTACCCTTTCACAATGTTTTCTTATTTAACCCTAAGGTTGACTGGTAGAGAATGCGTTGTGGCATTAAGTCCGCCTATGTACCACTATTGTACATGAAGTTTAAATAAATAAATAAATAATCTTTATCTAAGACATGAAATCCTATGATCTTAATCTTTTTGAACTTGCTAATCGTTCCGTCCTCCTAAACGGCCGGGACCTTAAACCCAGTCTACATCTGCCCTTATCAACTTTAGCCTACAGGGCTACTGGCGAACAACTTTTTTAATTCTCCCAGCACTATTCAACGTTCATGCATATCTATGGTACAGGAAAAGGCTAACTTTTCAGCTTTAAACTGGGAACCTATTTTAATCGACGCTTTCGTCCGTCGACTTGCTTTAGCCAAATCGATTCTGGATATTGAAACTTTTTGGCTGTATTTTTAGTTTAGACGAAAAAAAAGTTTGTTTAAATAAAAATCAACGATTCTGAATTTAGTTTTTTTTTTTGGTAGTATACAGGGTGTAACAAGACCCTTAACGAAGCCGTCACCCAAGCATTATGTACATCAAACTAAGTAACTTTACGCAAAAATTATTGCTGGGAAAAGACTTTGTTTTCTTGGGAGAAAAATCACATTTTTTTCAATGTAACGCACTCAAAACATTGTGCTGATGAATGGATTAAATAGTACGGGGGTCGTGGAGGTGATTACAGTAAAAATCATATGTAAAAACATGTTTTTGAAAAAAACTTGTGAAAAAGTTGGAACTTTGTCTCCCAAAGGTTCCCAGGTATGGTCTAGAACAAAAAAAAATATCGCAATGACGGGGAGAACAAGTGGGTACCTTCGTTAATGGTCTTGTTACACCCTTTATTTGGTTTAGACAAAAAAAAAGTAATGAAAAACGAATTGTTTATGTTTATTAATTGTTTTTTTTATAATTTCTTGATCCCATCATGAAAGCTTTAATATCAGCTGCAATACATCTGCTACATGATATGTAGCATGCTTGTTTGCTAGTAAGTAAAAGCATATAACACAAACTAGCTTCTGCCGGCGACATCGTCCACGTCGAAGAAAAAATGACTTATGGCACTTGGTGTACCTTACCATCAGTAAAAGGTTATTTTACATTCAAAATTACAAACTTGATCTCTTTGTAATATTAGTACAAATATAACGTATTATCACGCCTGTAATCCCCGAAGGGTTAGCCAGAGTTGTCCCTAATAGTACACCCACATTTGGACATTTATGTTTTTTAAGTTCCATATTGTAATGGGCGACAAGTCTACTGCCATCAATCACGCAAATCTAGATTCCGTGTCTTATACTGAAAAAATCCTGATGGAAAAACCCAATAGCGCTTTGCCAGACCTGAAAATCGAACCCAGGACGTCATGCTCAGCAGTCATGCTTGCTGTTAGACCAACGAGGCATACCATACTATATTCTTAAAGCACAAATTATCAGATACCAGACCCCGTTAACACAACACTACATACTTGAACCAACTAAAATAACACGGAGTTAATTTTGATAAATTATACCGAACGCAAATTAGATTCGCCAACATTGTTTAACTGTCCAAATTTAACCGAGACGCCATCAATTAAGCCTTGAGTTAACCGTTGTAGTTTAATTTCTCTAACGGTTAAGTTTTAGATTGATTGCTCCTGTATAATTTAACATAAGAACTGAAACAATAACTTTCATAATTTATTTTGTAGCGGTCCGCTCCGGGAATAGTTTTTAGTTTGTTTTTTTGTATGCTGGGAAAATTCCTAGGCGTTGCTTAAATAAGCAGGGTTTTTTTTGTGATATTTCTATTTCTATAATAAGCATTTATTTGTCGGATATGTCAGGATTTACTCCGTTAGGCTCGTACATCATGTGGGCACATGATGTACGAGCTATACGCTGGTTTTCGTGCTATGAAAACACACTGGATGCGATACTCTGTTTCTAGCAAAATTAACGAATTACTTGAGATTACAACTTAACACAATAACTCGGGGCACAATGAATCGGATACAGTTTCAAGACGTCTCAATTCCACCGCGATGAGATACTGTCGCCCTCGCCTCGAGCTGAACATCAGGGCTCTGAAGAAACACGCTGTGGTGTGGGTAGACTAGTAAGTAGGTCGCGTGATGTCACCAGTGACCACTGGCGCGTTTGCCAATACATTTTATGTCCGTACTAACGACCGGATCCGATATATTTAACTTGCCTTGTTAATTAGTTACTATTTATTGGTCAAATTTTGCAACTGAATTTTTCCCATCCGATTGAGCTGAAATTTTGAACACTGCTTTGATTCTTGTGACAATACATCTTTAGGATAGACATGACTAGATCCTGCAGCCAGGATCGCTTCCTCACGAGAGAACTTCTGAACGGTTAATAGCATGGACACGAAACTTTGTATACGCGTACAATGGTGATAGATAAACCTATTTTTTCCTTTTCATTTTAATAATAGGCTGTTTATAAAACAATTTTTCATTTATTATACTAAGGAAATTGTACAACATGACTGTGTTGCCAGTAAAAAAAAATCATTTATGGCTTAGTATTCTTCAGTAATCCTACTAAAGAATACTAAGTTTTACAGTACTTAGGTAGAGCCACACTTATATGTTGAAATGAGCTCATGAGTTAGTTCCACTAAAACAGACTAACGAGATATTATTATTAATACATATATATAATAATATACTCCGTTGCCAACCAAAACATATAGCCGAGTGCAATTAGACAAAAAAATACTAAAAAGGTGGAATGAAGTTTATAGTGGTCGGATTTTCATGAGCCTTTCTTTATTGAGTTCCTAAAGGTGTAGAGAAGAAAGTTAAAAAAAAAAATTTCGCCGCTCGCAAGTTTTTTTTTTATAATTTCCTTTTGAATATTTTTTTTTCGTTTATGAATTACTTGAAATTCACCGAATTTATATTGTGACGTAATAGTGGGATCTGTGTGCATCCATTAAACGCCAATTTGGTCTGTTTCCTTGTTCATTGTTGTCGACAAAATGCATATTTTCAGGTCTAATTGCACTCGACTAATACTTGTGACAGAAAATAACATAAATAATGGTATTATTCCCCTTATAGTTTTTTAAATTCAACTTAATAAAAATTATTTAGTATTAATTAGTTTTATAGTTTAATTTATATATAATCAATACCCATATTTACATAGCGTAAAATATTGACTGCATAAATATGCATAGCATAAGCATAATCAGCCTATTAATGTTTTCACGGCTGGGACGCCTCCCTCCTCGCCTCCTTCCTCTCTATGAGAGGGAATGGGCTATAATCCACCACGCGGGCCCAGTGCGGGTTGGTAGATGTCCCATGTCTTCGAATTTTTGGTTCTAGGACATGCCGGTTTCCTCACGATGTTTTCTTTCATCGTTTTGAGAGCAGTGGTGATGAAATAAGTTATACAAAGTAATGCGCCTGGCTGGGTTCGAACCCACGACTTACTGCTCGTAAGTCGGGGTCTCCACCACTTAGGCCACTGCTGCTCTCAGTCGGTAATATGGGTAATATGCATAATTATAATTATTTATTTTGATATTACCAAAGCTACTAGACCTATCAATTTGACAGCTGTCATTTTAATCTATTTAAATTTTATGAACTACTAGCGTTTGCTCGCGGCTACGCTCCCGTTATGTACGGAAATTAAGCCACGGGAACGTTTTAAATGCTGATAACACTCGGGGATAATGCAGCTTCCCGTTAGTAAAAGAATTTTTGGAATGGGATCAGTAGTTCCGAAGATTACCCCCTACATACAAACTAACAAACATACAAACAAATTTTAGTATAGATAAAAGGAATAAGTAACCAAATTTAAAAATAAACGATGTCTAAACACTATCACTAAAGCTATATTCTTCCAGCCGTCTGTATAGAAAATCTAGATGTATTTTTCCACTATTTGATCAGGACTAAATCGAGTAGAAAAGAATATTAAAGAGCGACCACCATTTTAACGCGCCATTTACTTCGTAACGTTACAAGAGGTCTTAATCCCTTTAGTGGAAACTTCGCGAAATACTGCCAAGTGCCAAGATTTAAGAAAAATGCTGCCAAGTAGAAGTTTGAATCATATTGAAAGTTTTGTTACTTTAATAACTTTAACCCTGGGGGTAACATAGATATTCTTTACGTTTTCGCTGTGAAGATGAAATTGTGTGACGCTTTTTAGGGGCAACCAACGGGACCCTATCCGTCCTCCGCCGTCCGTCCGAACGTCTGTCCGACCGTCCGTCCACCCGTCCGTCCATCCGTCTGTCAGCGGGCTGTATCTCATGATCCGTAATAGGTGGACACTAGAAATTTTCACAGAATGTGTATTTCTGTGGCCGCTATAACAAAAAATAATAAATTAAAGGGGGCTCCCCTACTACGATGGTCTGGAACCCTTCATGCGCGAGCCCGACTCGCACTTGGCCAGTTTTTATTTTATTTCTGGGTCAACTTAATCCTAGGCATTCCACGTATGTCCTAGATGGTATTACAGCTGATATTATACTTAGAAGTTATCGTTTAGCACATTCTTTCAGTGACAACGACGATGTAAAAGTCATAAATGTACTTACAAAGTTGTTGCAGAAATACGGAACGTTGTCATAAGTGATCGCTTCTCAGTCATGCTAGTGAAGGAGGTGGCGGGACGTGAGAGGGAAAGAACCTCACGTCCCAGCCGCCGCGGGAGACGCCCTGGGCGTCGGGGGTCACGTGGTGGCTCCCGGCCACCGTAGGCGCGGGCCTGTGGACGGCGAGTTATGGGCTAGCTCGCCGTCCGGCCGTCTTATGACGACAGGCCGTGTCGACGGCGCGTTCGTGTTCCACGCGCGCCTCAAAGAGATGTCAGCAACCGAGTAGGGGTCCGCATGGGCCGATGCCTGCCAGAGCTGCGGGACTGTTCGAAAGAGACACCGTGGCCCTGGAACACAAAGGGCAAAGAAGGAACATGGATGGGTTTTAGTCAGTACAAGTCTGACACTCCCTTCCGCTCCGCCCAGAGTGGGGGGGGTCATTTGATGATTTCCCATCCAAAAAAAAAAAAAAAAAAAGTGATCGCTTCTTGTCTTTGATCTTCTGGTGCCCTGAACATGAGGATCTTTTAATAACAATTGACTGCTTCTTTGGTCTGGTGATTGGTTTTTTCTAGTAGTCGCAAGTGCGACTGCTGTCCACCGGCACAGGGTTCAATTTCCAGGTCAATTAATATGTAATTGAATTTTTTACTTGGAAATTTCGCAACCGGCGCGCGCGTATGACCAGATGTATGAACGTGGACGAGACAAAAGGAGTATGTAAGGATCGTAGCAGGTGGCGCTCAGTGGCTTCTGCCTACCTCCATGGCAAGTAGGCGTGAGTTTATGTATGTGTGTATGAATTTCTCAGTAGCAGCCCCTACTCAAGAAGCTGGCGGTGTGAAAGCACATAAAGCCTGACTTGGTCCTACGTCTGATCTCACCTTGGTCGTATCTTACTGTCGTCTCATCCTAATGTAATAGTTGAGGAAAGGAGCCTGTGTTTGCTATAATATCTCCTATGCACCAGCTGCGTGGCTTGCCTCCATTCAGATTGACCCCCGGGACCGAAATTCGATCAAGAGAATATTATCATATTCAAACTATCTTCGCCAAACACACGACGAATCAGCCTACCAATAAAACCAAGCACGCCCGAAAAATCTTATTAAGAGAAAATCGAGCACATCTCA
This sequence comes from Noctua janthe, assembly GCA_910589295.1. Lineage (NCBI taxonomy): Eukaryota > Metazoa > Arthropoda > Insecta > Lepidoptera > Noctuidae > Noctua > Noctua janthe. Next base: position 13,314,851 of record OU342575.1, on the reverse strand, counting down.
CATTCGAGATAGGATCTTTGAGCTGGGACCTAATTCCGTTGGTAGAATCACAACGAGGAAGCCACAACGAATCATGTTAATATTTTCCTGTAGGCCTATATATCTCTGCGAGGTTTCAGACAGAGATCCCTTGGGCACAGCGGGCATTTCGTATCGCATCCCTACTCTGAGATTGCCCTTAGTACCTCGACATACGGGTTGGAAGGATAGCTAGCAAAATAATAGTTTTTTTTGGCAAAGAGATTATTATTTCAGCCTAGAAGATATCTACAAAAAAAATGGGTTTTTGTTAGGTCAGCTACTGAAAACGTTGTGTTTAAAACGCTTTACGAAATGGTCTTTAAAAAAGTTAGATAGCTTTAGAAGCAAGAAAGGGTGCGGTCACGGACAATTTCAAAAATCATCGTTTAAATAATGCAAGTAAAAGTAGCAGAATTGTCACCAAAATTCTAAATGTTTTCTTACAGATTTTGGATGAAAATTTAAAACGGTCAATCATTTAAAAATTTCATGCCAAAACTTCCGTCCCAATTACTTACTTAACATATTTCTCTACCTTAAATAGGCATAATCGTCCAAAAATGTTCGCACTCCCAAATATCCGTGAGTTCAGTTTTGTATCCGCAGATAAGAGCCGTCGAAGAAATTGAAGTAATATCGCCAGTTGTTACTTGTTTGCGGGTAAACACTGAGGGATATCCGCGCGTTCTTTCGAGACGCTCCAAGCCATCTTCATGATGGACTTAGTAATCTTGTGTAGTAGTTGGTAATGCTACAGGATTTCGGGGATTTTCGCTAGATAAACTCCTTTTTTGGTACAACTACGCTTTTTAGAAAGACTATGTGTTTATCCGAGGGCGCTTGGGGTTTGTTTTTGTTTTTTTTTTATGGAGGGTATTTGGAAAAAAATGAGATTTGGAGCCCAACGTGGGACTACCTAATTTCATTCAAATTTTGATTTGTGTTTGGTGCTGATAGTCTCTGATAAAATCTTAATTTGAAATAAAAACTTCCCAAGAGTTTTTATTCTTAACATTTTCTTATCAACTTTCAAGTTCATCTAACCTTTCCAAACTGAAAGTAACAATTATATTTTTTATTTTGTTTTTTACAACCCCTTCGTCGTAAAGGGCACAAAGAGCCGGAAGGTATTAAAATAATACGCTATTTTACACACAAAAACTCTGCCTTAGCTATAAAAATTTTCGAAACTAAAAATACAAATTCATATTTTTCTACGACATTTCCAAGGCAGTGTCCTGGGTATTTCCTTTGTACCTCATCCGAGATCTTTTTTTCAAATTTCAAGCAAGAGATAAACGTATATTTTTTCTCCAGCTGTTTTTAAAACTCGCACTCACGGAGTCTTTTTTTAATATCTAACCATATCTTTTCAAGAAAAATACATGTTCAAATGACACTTAAATAAATTAATATCCGTGACATAATAGTAACTTTTCTGTCTGGTCATTGTTATACAATAGCATTTATTATCTACTTGTTAAGTTCAAAATTCATTCACATGGTTCTGTTTCGATTTTTGTCCCCATTACTTGCAACTTAAACACAACTAGCGAAATGTAGGTGTAATATTAGTTGCACCTCTGCCTAACCCTTCGAGGATTACAAGCATAATGTTATGTTATGTTTATCAATTGCGATGGATATTGATAAAACATACGATACAGAACTTAGAGTTGTTGATTTCGTTACTTAAAAAAAAAAATAAGAAAATGAATGGATGTTGTTGTCGTTATTTTTTATTTTATTTTTAGCCTTGTATGTCCCACTGCTAGGCAAAGGCCTCCCCCATATTCTTCCAGGTACTCTTCTCCTGCGCCACCTCGAACCAGCCTTCGTGATGCGCGTCTAAATCATCTCGCCACCGTTTTCTGGGCCGGCATCGGCGGCGCTGACCATCCTCAGGCACCCATCGTGTTGAGACCTTTGCCCAGTTGCCCTTTGTCGTTATTTAACGAGTAAATAAAATACGATCCTTAATTAGCCTACTAATTACGAAAAACTATTAACTCCAATTCAAAACTTCGTTTCAAACTTAAGATGGAAGGTAAGAAAAATAGGTTTTCACTGTTTCAATTAATTAATAATTCGTTCGCTCAGTCTCGCTGTGAAATGGGTAGTGGGTGAAATTTTAATGAGCCTCAACTCGTTTGAGAGCAGTATTCCGTAGCGCTTAATGTGATATAATTCTACTATCGAACTTGTATTTACATCGGAGAAAATGTAATTAGTTAAAGGAATTACAGGAGAAGGAGCCAAACTAAATTTGGTTGATATGCAACATTATTTTTAGTATATGCGAAACCTGAATATAGTTTGTACAGAATAAGTAACTGAATCGATTTCAATAATTTTTAAACCATGTTATATTTTGTCCCAAAAATATTAAAATAAGGTTACAAGTTTTACACCGAGCGACACTAAGTACCTATCGCAATCATTTAGATACCTACTGCCAAATTATTATTATCAATGAGCTCAAGACGAAGCTGGAGGCGCGTGCGCATCGGCGCCGCGTGGTGACCACGTTTTTGTACGGACAGCCAGGTCAGATCAAGCTTGCTATGTGATTTTTCATGATGCAGTTTTGAAATTTTGTATACAACCTGCGACCTTCCGATTCAGTACACCGGACGTCTTAACCAATTAAACCATCGCACCCTGCTCACAGCTCTCGAAATCTTCGTTAAATTAGTTTGGTATGGCAACTTCTATGCAACATTGATTTGGCTGTAATGTCAACATGTGGGTTTAAGTTAGTTCGATACTTTCTTAAATAGATGGCGCTAACGTCACCGTAAGACGTTATTAATGAAACGAAGATTTCGAGAGCTGTGAGCAGGGTGCGATGGTCTAATTGGTTAAGACGTCCGGTGTACTGAATCGGAAGGTCGCAGGTTCGAACCCTGCTCGCACTCGAATTTTTCTTTCCATATCAAAACAGCTGTAGTTCCCTACGCTGGGTTTGCATATAAAAATATTAATAACTTTACAAGCTGTTCTGCATACCCTTAAGTCTGCAAATACTGAAAAATTTCGTAAAGGACTACAAGGTTTTTTGGCGCTCGAAATCGTGAAATGTAGTGACAAACGCGACGGTGCGAAGGATCTATATCCTTCAAGCAACCAACAACCAACCACCATCAATCAACCATTTTTTTTTGTTTTGTCCTGTGTGAGTTCAATAAATACTTTTTCTTTCTTTCTTTCAATGCCTGACTTAAAATTAATAGAAAAATCAGAATCCTTTTGTGCACTCATAGAAAGCTTTACCTACCACTGAAACCTAAGTTTTCTTTAATAAACCCATAACCTGAAAAATCCCATAAAACCACTTTGTCTCTAAAAATGTAGTTTCACGAAATAGTCTGAGGAAAGTCTCAGTGCACGCATATTCCGCATTTTGTGACTTTCATAAGTCCGTTTTATGTTCGCTGTAAACTTTAAAAACCTTATGCTTTAAAAGAAAATAGAGTCAACCAACATTAAGTTAAGAATTTAAACTGTACTGCCCGTAGTTTGTGAATTTCACTGGTTATTTACGAAATAATTCCTTGTGAGCAGTGAACTGGACGCCATCATCATCTTTCTACTCTTGCTCCGTGTTACTTGAGGTCAGCACAACACGTGTTTTTCCTCAATTCACTCCTGTCAGCCGCGACGTTATCTTTCGACAGTAAATAATACAATATTGACTTCAATACCAGGATGTCAATGTAGAGACTCTTATTTCCTGAATTTTGGTTGAATGTTATCCTTTGTTTCGAGGAGCGAGCGGCTAAATAATAACAGCCGCGGTCGATATTTAGCTTGCCTAGATTAGTCCGTAGATGGGTGACCACCGGTAACATACCGAGATTCCTCTGTGCCTCGGAAAGCACGTTAAGCTGTTGGTCTCGGCGGTCATTTATAGGTCTTTGACAGTCGTTACAGGTAGTTGGTGGCTGAAAGGTCTGACAACCAGTCATACCAAGAGGTATCTTATTACCCTACTATCTGGCTTGTGGAGTTCAGATAGGCAGTCGCTCCTTGTAAAATACTGGTATTCAGCTGCATCCGGTTAGACTGGAATTGATGGCGGCAGATGATGTTATCGTTTGCTTCGTTAATGATCAATAACAGGGTAGGCAGATCATGATGAACTAGAATTTTTCATCATCTTCATCCTGGTCAGCCTGTTCTTCACTATGCTTGAATCGGCAGTCTAACAAGGTCCAATTGCGGCTGCCTATCGAACCTCTCATATTTAACTGTTTATAACCTTCTTGAAGTCTTCTTGTCCTCTACTTGTGCGATGCAGGATTTTGCGGGACATTACGTAAGATGCGTAGTTGGTACACAAGCTTAAGTTTACCCTAAACCTCTTACTCATTATAATTAACAACTTTTACTAAGGGACGAGCGCTGAAATCGCGAAAAGAAAACAGCTTTCCCTAGATTTTGACGGATTATGTCAGCAGTTGATTTCTGTTGGTCCCCTAATAAAAGTTGTTTAAAATGATGAATGCAATGACCCCTTAAGAGAGTACAAAAAAACAAAGGTTTTATATGTGTGTTAGGTAATACGCGGTTTCCAAATCGCAGTTATTCCACCCGCAATTTTTAACATCAACATAAAATATCATGATTTGTTACTCCCCCGTGTCCAAGTTTCATTATTTTCCTTCTCGAAAAGGTCTGACGTTACTTTATCCACTTACTCATTATCCGAATAGGCCCTCCGGCACCGCAGTCGGCATAATATTACACGATTGTAATACAACAGAGGGAAATTAACGCGAACTCTCCGCCGAGCCATGACAGTCGTGTTATACGAAAAATATACGAGGATTCTTCAGGTTTCAAAGAGAAATATTATTATGTCTACACTAGTTATGTTGGCATTTTACTTAGTATAGGATTCGTAGAAATCTTGGCTAGCTTTGTTATAGATATGGATTGGCTTTTAAAAAAAATATCATAATTAGACCTTCAAGGAATGGATGGATTGTGTGAGGAATGATATGAAAGAAAGACTGGCTAAGTGCGAGTCGGAATCGAGCATGAAGAGTTCCGTACCCTTCAATTTTTAATTTATTTTTTGTTATAGCGACATTCTGTGAAAATATCAACTGTCTACCTATTACGGATCATGAGATACAGCCTGCTGACAGACAGACGGACGGACAGACAGCGGAGGCTTAGCAATAGGGTGCCATTGGTTACCCTCCGGGTACGAAATTCTAAAAAGGAATAGATGATAGCGTGACGGTGACGGATGACAGAGGAGAATGGAACAAAAAAACGTGTTGCACCGACCCCAAATAACATGAGACAAGGACAGGCAGAAGAAGAGAACTTTCAAGGGCTGGCCTAAATGCTCACCATTTCGAAACATCTTTGGGTAATAGTTTGACAAGATGGCGCTGAATTCCAATAATTGCTCTGGCAGTATTGATCAACCAGTTACCGGCTACGGGCAATACTTGAAACCGTGTTCACCTGCAAGTACTCTCATAAAGGCTTTTTTTAGACCATCAGTAATACAGACTGTTTAACTAGCCAAAACATTTAAGACAATAAAGTATCTCTAGAAAGAGCTACTAGATATACAAAACCAACATAATTACCAAAAAATACTGAAAAAACAGTAACTCAAAAACATAGAGCAAAAACTTATCTCGATTAATGGGCTCCACAAATTTACATGAACGGAGAACCCTAAACTGAAACTCACAAGAAAATGTATTATGCATCTATCTTGGACAAAGTCACTAACGAAATCGTTGCTAAGTAAAAGAGCCTTTTAAGCAAGTACTCTGCTAAAGGCAACATGTGAGAAACTCGGCTGGTCTTTGCATAAGCTAAGGTCATACCGTAAGGTGAGCTAACTTGAGATGAGCGGACATAGCTTGGACAAAGAAATATTCTATCAGCGCCAGCGATGGCGGTAAGGCAAAAATGTATGGGATTGACATAAGTACCGTAGTCTTTGTAACAATACAAAACGTTTTAAAAACATTTAATAATAATAATTATTTATTTATTTTCTCGCCTCAATACACATTGAGTACATATTCTTAGGGACCAGTTGGATACAGTAAGTATATTGCGGGAGACTGGTGCCTAAACTAGGCTTGGGGCCTGTATTTCAGGACACCATATTCTTTACATCGTTTTTGTAAGACTCAAAAGACGACGAGAAAAGCTGGACTAAACCAACGACCAGCAGTGGGACGACGTAGGCTAGCATTAAGAATAGACATTTTATTAGAAGAATAACTCACGCCGTGGTAAAAATCTGAGCCAGTCAGCAATTGCTTGACATGGACTGTATAATATAGACTGACAGCAGATGTGTGATTGCCATCACACATCTGCTGTCAGTCTATACTTATTATGTGGGTAGAGAAATAATAGAATTATTTAATATTTTTAGAAGCACACATTCCACTACCTTCAGTTTAAACATTTAACACACGCTATGTAGGTTAACGTCTTTTTCACTGGCTTCTTTCATCTTTACCAAGCATTTTTGTCCAGTGCTAGTTTCATCAAATTTTACCAATCTCGCCATCAAAATGCCACAGTTTTACTGATTAACTCTCTAACAGACACAGGCACTAGTCCACAAAATACCAGGTTAAATCCCAGTGGAAAAAGCTTGTTACATTATAAATGCAAAACTGAACCGGATTTTAAAGCGCCTGGCACTCACACCGCTCAACTCGCACCGCTCATTTCTCGCTCATCTCTCGGTAAGGGAACACCCTTTCGAATGACCACTTATCGTCAGGTGGGCTTTTTACCTCTTAGCTAAAAATAAATGTTTCCTTTGGGACTAAAAGTATGCCAAGATTACTAAGCGAATGCAAAGTTTCGTACTGTTCCTAAATTATGTGCATTTAGATAATGTAAGAGAACGTGAGAGCAGTAATTTTAGCAGACTTATGTAGTATTCGAAATTACCTGTGTGTTTTAGGAGTTTATGCCTGAAATGATATAAAGTTTTTGTGCTCTGAATAAAAGAGTAGATAAATATGATTAACGTATTCAAGATTTCTATATCAAGTATATACCGATAGTTATGTCGTTAAAGGATTAAGAGGTTAAGGCGTCAAGACAAGATCGTTTGGTGCGTTGCCAATATCGGACCCAACATCTCGCCATTTTGTTTTTTTTTACGAGAGTATTTCACAAATGTATACTAGTACAATGCCCCGCTGTCAATCTTAAAGATCCTTGTAAATCAGCTTTTATGTTACACTACCGTCTTTTCACAGTTCTTTTACCTTTAAAACCTGCAACCTAATATCAACCATAAGATAACAAAAATAAAGATCACTATTAATTTGACAGTAATACCAAAAAATAAAAGGTTAATTTAGTTATTGCAGCAAACGAGCATTTTTCAAATATAATCCATTTACTAACTTTCCTTTAATAACTCAAATACAGAAAAGTCGCGATAAACCGTAAAATATGACCTCAGTCCACATAACTTCTAAAAACAAAGAACAAATAAGGAACTACAACGAAACAAAACGCAATCCTTGGTGGCCGTAAAAACCCGATTAGGTAGGTACACGCTCGCGCACTGCAGAAACCGAGTCGAGTCGAATTGAAAAAGGATTGTTATTACGGACAGTTACTGGTCCCATCTACCCGATTGCAGTAGATACCTACCTATAATCTGTTCTTGGAGTATTTATTTCAATAAAAGAGTAAACAATCTCAAAATGGAAATAAATGGGTTATGTGCTTTCAATCACAATTCAAAGGATTTTAAAGAAATTCATAACCCATCCTACCAATATTATAAATGTGAAAGTTTGTGAGGATGGATGGATGTTTGTTATTCTTTCACGCAAAAACTAATGACCGGATTTGACCTGGACCTGGAACACATAAGATACTTTTTATCCCCGTAGTACGATCCCGTGGGACATTACCGAATTCCACGCGGGCGATGCCTCGGGCTTAAGGTAGTTGCTTTATAAGTTCGAAAAATAATCTGTTCTGCTTCCACAACGAAAATAACGTCAAATTCAAGCAATCTCTTACCAATGGGGAAATTAACGACACAGTCATCTGTATGTAGAAGGTTTCAGCTTTATAATTTGTCTATGTAGTTTTACCAACAATATTTTTTTAGGAACATTATTCAATTGTTATTAAAAAAAATATCTTTATAAAAATAACTACAATTTTCAAATTAAAGCACTCAATTTGCTAGTGGTACTACAAATTGGCATTCACAAATACTACAGTTTTCTAAACCAATTGTTTACATTTTCTTCTAAAACAAACTTTCGGAATAGAGTAAACCCATTGTTTCAATACTCGGATCTTCGAGAATCTTTCTGATCAGCGAAAATTTTGGCAATCTACAATATTATAGCGGATTGTACCCGTATGTTCGTTCATTCAATCTGTGAAATTAGAATTTCGTTTCATATTACACGTCTAGAAGTTGTGCTGTTGAACATTTTCAATTAAAATCTGTTCGGTCATAGTGCTCACTACTATTCGTTTGTTTTTGGTTAGTCAAAGAAAAATATGCAGCTCACGTTTGTCTATGGTTTGAGGTGGAAAGTAGTTTATCAGACGGCAGTGTAATTTGTTTCTGTTTCATAACAGTTGCTTCGGTGATAAATGGAGAGGAAATGTCGCTGCTGGGTTAAATATAGACCAAAGTTTTTTTCTTGTATCTACGTCAGTGTTGTAAGCGCAAAAGAAGCTTTTGTTGCTTGTGAGTAGTTTTTTCAGAATCGATTACTGAATCGAATTAAAACAAAATTTAAGACTTTTGCTCGTTATGATATTACCTACCTTGCTTTTACCGTGTACTAAATACCAAAATCAACGCTTCTGATTAGAAATTCTTGATACAAAAGCAAAACCAATTTTCTAAATCTGAATATCGAACACAAGACGTCGAATTATCCCACCACTACAAAATCAAGCGTTCCAAAATTAAATTCACGCCGACTTTTTTTTTAAATAAGTTTTTTTTCGTGAGTTCATTCTGGGCATCAAAAAGTTCGAACGGAAAAAAAGTCCAATATCAGAGTTTTATTTAGAAAGTTGGTAAGACAGTGGAGTCGTAATTAAGCATCGTGTCGACTCCCCCGCTACAAATCTTTGGCGATAAAGATCTGGTTTAATTGGCTCGTTGTTTTTACACAGATGAGAACATCTGAGATGGACTCGCGTAGATATTAAAGAGATAAATTGAAATTCTAATAAGGTTTGGTTTCTGTAAAATGTTTTAAAGAATGTTTTGAAAAATCAATAACACGATTTCACTGCTTTTTTAGCAGCTTTTTTTTTCGAAAATGAAAGACAACGACGCCATTTTGTTTTTCGTAACAATTTCACGAATATTTGCCAATAGCGCTCTCCCGACAATGTCATGAGACAGTGATGATCGTGTTTTAATGACGAGAGAGAGACATTGTCATATCCCTAACGACTGTCTCATTAATTGTATGATAAGCCGAATCTACGCGGTCGGTAGGTAACATACTCTCCCATAAAAAGTGGGCATCCATCCACAAACCAACCGCTACAATCGTGGCTTCCCTTCACCTGCCTAGACTTTTTCCAACCATGTTACGGTCGGCTTCTAGACTAAACGGATGCAGCTGAGTGCATGGAGCGTCTGCCTATCTGACGGTCACAGCCCATTTACTAGGAAACACGATACTCCTTGGTAAGACTGGTTGTCAGACTTTTTCGCTTCTGACTACTCATAACGAATCTCCGTCACAGCCATCGCATTGGAGTTCTCATCGAATAATCTTACACAGGATCCAAATTCGAACGACACTTAAAAAAAGCTTTCAGAGCCAATGCCAGACGTCATCGGTTCATGACTTGATGACGTCACTATCCTGCCGCCGCCCGCTCGCCCCTGTATTAACTACCATGTAAGTTTCCTCGTTTTATTAAATTTTTGTTAGGGTGATTTTTTTTAATTGTTATCCAAAAAGGATTACATAAATAGAATCTAAAATCGATACCTAATAATACCCTAACGGATCGGACAGAGTTTATTCCTAACTAATATTATAATTAATGCGAAAGTAAGTTTGTTTGTTACTTTTCCACGCTTACACCACTGAACCAATCATCCTGATTTTTTTTCATATACGTTGTCAGGTGTGTAGAAACGGACTTACGTTACCTTTCATCCCGAACAAAAGTGCGGTTCTCGAGGTAAAGAACAATAACGTTCTTATGATATCCCGCCATATGTCTTTCGAATCATGATTGAATTATATTATTATAAAAGCAGAGTACAACCCGAATTTATTGTCAAATTCTAAATTATTGCAAGCTAAGCCGTGGGTAAAAGCTAGTATTGTATAAAGCTATTATAAACTAACTGTACTTAATAACCTAGTTACATATTATTCAATGATATTGTAAAATGCAAGCGTATAAGAAACCTTATTTAATGTAACTCGAGGGGGTTCGCGCTGTAAGCCGAAATCCTCCTAGTTCGGCTCCAGATGTTAAAACTTTTAGGTACAAAATACTGTTCATAGCATTTATTTGTAAACAACATTAAGTATTTTTTATGAAAGAAATTAATTTATTAATTTATTTCCGAATATCTCAACTTGATATCTTTCAGTGGCGAAGGTTTCATACGACTCAATTCCTACCTTTGAAAAATGGCAGAGTTAGTATTTATTTATTTATTTAACACTTCAAGCACAAAAGTACAGAGGCGGATTTAATGCCATAGGCATTTTCTACCAGTCAACCTTTGACTTTTTTAGTATTCTATAGACAAATAATATAAACAGATTAAAGATATGTAACTCCGGCTTATTTTTTATAAAAATTGACCCTTCGCTACTGTAACCTACTTGCACTATATTAGGCACAAATACGAAAGTTACGATAAGCGGCACCCTCAAATTACAAGGAAAAAAACAACTATAGAATTTGATAAAAATACCCAAATTCTACGTGTGTTGGTCATATTACAAGTACCTACAAGCTCCTAGTGCCGTCTATTTATTATCGTGCACATAGTGTAATTACACCCAGGTGGATAATATGGCTTTTCTGCCGACCATCAATATTTTTCTGACTTGAGCTTCTGCCGTAGTTCAAACACAGTGAGATTCCGTCGTCTGGTCAACACAGTTTAAGAAATACTATAAAAGTTAGCGAACATTCTCCATTCCATCATCATCTGCCTAGCCTTTTCCCAATTACGTTGGCTTCTGTTTTCAGTCTAACCGGATGCAGCTGAATACCAGTTTGTTAGGTGGAGTGGATGCCTACCTGACCCCTACAACCCAGTAGTGTCATGTCACACCCTGGCAAGACTGGTTGTAAGGTTGAAGTGAATCAGACTGTGCAGGTGACATTCGCCATGTACAGTAACGATTCTAGCGGAAATATTTCGTCAGGGATCTCCAGGAGTCATGACTATTATGTACTGAACTCAATAATAAACATAATTTATAAAATCCATTGGACTGTGTTTGTGCTGACGATACTGTCGTTCATGTATGGAATAATATCATGGTGCCTCTTAAGAAAATTCCGTAATATCACAAACTATGTATATCTCAACACAATTTTAGCAAACATCTTATATAATGCATTCATAACGTTCCAAATTTACAATGGAATACTAAATATAAAATTTACAGCTTCTATATGGCTACGAATTACAATATTCTATATCAATTATTACTTAATGTCAGCAAAAGACATGTGGTTGGTAGTTATATGCCATATGTTTTATGTAGATTTTGTTAAAGTTTTTAATGCGCATATACGTAGTAGATATCTTAAAAGTAGCCTCTTTGCTGGGGGTTCAGCCATAATAACAAGCGCATTGATTGTTAGTACACTTGAATTTAACTTAAATCATAATTTTAATATTATTCTGTTTATCGTAAACGTAGGAAGTGTAGTTTTACCTCTGATAGTTAACTGTTTCTTGTACTTTATTATTTTATTTTCAATCTGTCGTAGTTTTAAAGCAAGCGCTCATAAAGGTTTGAACAACTGGCAACGTTTGTTCCTAGCCACTTTAATATTTATACTAAGTGACATTCTAATGCTGTCAGTTTTTGTCATGAATTTTTTCGAGGTTCCCCACAGCTACCCATTATTACTTGTAGGAGAAATAGTTTCTGTCTTTAGTACTTTTAGTTTGGATATTTTTATTGTTGTTGTAAGAAGGAATCGGAAGTTATGGCATGAATTTTATGTAAATAAATTCAATGAAAGGTCGCTATTGGTTAGACATCAGAATCACGATATTAATACGCATAGAGGAGTCATTTGTGAACTTCCAGATGATCGACCCACGACTCTTGAAATTTAAAAATATTCATGAAAAATAACTTACGATATTCTTGAAATATCTTTTTAACTATTTATACTTAAGTGTTTTCCTATTCGCGGGCCTGTGGACGGCGAGTTATGGGCTCCGTTCCGGCCGTCTTATGACGACAGGCCGTGTCGACGGCGCGTTCGTGTTCCACGCGCACCTCAAAGTGATGTCAGCAACCGAGTAGGGGTCCGCATGGGCCGATGCCTGCCAGGGCTGCGGGACTGTTCGAAAGAGACACCGTGGCCCTGGAACACAAAGGGCAAAGAAGGAACATGGAAAAAAAAAAAAAAAAAAGTGTTTTCCTATTGCATCTAAAATTGTAGAATTAAATCCATTTTGCTTTGAAAAAGTTTTGTTTTAAATCTTGCCTTTTCCCAACTATTATTATGTAGATCTGACTTCCACCACCCAGATACTGGGTAAAACGATACCCCTTGGTAGCTTGTTATCGTACTTTCGGGGCTGACGGTTTCCTGACTACCCATAACGACTGGCTCAAGGAATTCGCTCACAAGTGACACGATAATAAGAGCGGGTTAGAGGGTTGGGGACCAGGACAGGCAGCAAAGCCGTTCTGTGTCGTCGCACACACTGTGTAGGCTAGAAAGGAGAGATAAACAAAAAAGGGACTGGACGAGAGAATTTGTAACAGGAAGTCAAGAAGTCTCCTTATGTAATTTCGTACATAAGGGGACTCTGGGGGACAATGTAGCTTCCTTCCTTGAGACTTGGTTGCTACAAGAGAAATTCCTGATGTAAAAAACCAATAACACTTTGCCCGACCTGAGAATCGAACCCAGATCTTCATGCCCAGCAGTCTGAAGTCGTATACCTAATTGTTTGTTATAAGCAACAAACATGCCATTTTGACAATACGAAGACGTGATCAGTTTTTTGTAATCCGGGAATAAAAATGCATTTTGCAGTCTACATTTAATACACCCAATATTTTGTTACATTTAAAGCAAAATAAATGAAACCCCATTCTATACAGGGTTATTTGTAAAACACCAACAACCTCGCAGGAGTAGATAACTAACATCATAAACAACAACATTTGTTCTACGGATTTTCCGAAAACAGACAAAAAAAAAACGACTTTTCATACAAAACTCGATCAGCTGTTCGGACATATGTATGGAGAGTTGAATTTTTTTGTCTGTTTTCGAAAAAGTATAGTAAATATAATACGTATAATACAAAGACAAAACTAACAATACTGTAAATACAATAAAATAACTAATAATAAATACTTATGCAACTATGACGAAATTGAAAAATAATGTTCTTTCACTCTTCTTTTGAAAACTGCAACAGTTCGGCCGTCCCTAATGTCAGGCGGAAGTGAATTCCACAGCCGCACGGCGTATGAAGGAATAGGAGTAGAAGTCGGTAGAGTGTGGAGGGGATTTAAGGAGGTTCCTAAGATGCGACCTGCAAGGTACATCAGAAGGACGGGAGTAGGAAAAGCGTTCCCGCAGATAGGATGGCGTTTTAGGGTTATGAAGGATGTTAAATAGCAGACACAATATCCGAGAGTTCCTGCGAAGTCGAATTGGGAGCCACTTGAGTATTTTGCGAAAGTTAGAAACGTGATCATACTTTTTTAGGTCATCCTGTATACTGCGGCATGAATCTTTTGGTTAAAAAATAAAAAACAACGACGCCATCTTGTTTTTTCGTACCAATTTCACGAATGTTTTCCAATAGCGCTCTGTCGACAATGCCACCATGTAATCATGCGACACTGTACCAGTCATGATGGTGTTTTAATTTATGAGACATTGTCATACACCCCTAAGGACTGTCTCATTCATTGTATGACAAGCAGAATCGACGCGGTCGGTTCAACGTACTCTCCTACCAAAGGAGTGAACAATGGGCATCCATCTACAAACCAACCGCTGCTATCGTAGCTTCCCTTTGTCGTCATCTGCCTAGCCTTTTTACAACTGTTACGGTCGGTTTCCAGACTAAATGGATGCAGCTGAATACCAGTATCTACATGGAGCACCTGCCTTTCTGATGGAGCTACGGTCACCACCCATACGCCCATTTACTGGGTAACACGTACTTGGTAAGACTGGTTGTCAGACTTTTTGGCTTCTGACTACTGTCTTAAGGCCGCTTTGTGAGGCATGAAAGAGTATTGATATGTAAAGACAGGTCACCCATCCATGAAACGACCTTGGCAAGGGTGGCTTAACCTTCGATCTTGCTTACTTATTAAGAAAGAAATAAATTTTATCCATTTTTTTTATGATGCTCTGGTATCTCTAACCTAACCCCTTTTTATCGCCGAACGACTGAAACCCACTTTCCATCAACAATATCTAAACTGCAGGTCCAATTCATTGACGAACCTCTCCAAGGAGATATTCATCAAATATAAACGTAGCTAATTAACTTCAACAGGGACTGGAAACTACAGGCAAACTTGAAGTTCCCACTGAAAGTTTCAGAGCTATTAGATATTCTTCGGAGTTTCAATTGAGATATTATTTTTGAAAATGAAATTATTTTTAATGGTATGAGACAGTGTGGGGTATCGTGTTAGTGAGTTACTGGGTTGTGGAGGTCAGATAGGCAGCCGCTCCATGTAAAATACTGGTATTCTTATTCAGGGTGGAAGGGACAGTGAGGCTAAAACGGTTACCACGTATTCAGTACATCATTCTGGCAACATAGATATTTTAATAGAAAATTTAAAAAATCAGCTGTTCCATACATTTTGACCGCAGTATTGCAGTTTTGTAGAAAACAGCTGTTTTTTTTTATAATCGACGAAATATCCCCCCCGCATAGAAATATTTCGTCGATTATAAAAAAAAACAGACAGAAATCGACGAAATATTTCTGTCCCCCGCATAAATATATTTCGTCGAACGTTGTGTTTGCAAACGCGACTGTCAAGCGAAAAGATCTAGATTACTTTCCCAGGTCAAGCTTTGTTGAAATTCTTCGAAACAGTTACGAGGTAAGAAGTTTTCTTCTGTACCTTATTTATGCAAATAAATTATTTTGATTTTTGATCGCCAAAAACATGCTTACCTGTCGAGGAGACAATCAAGATCAGACAGACAGTTATGACGTCATATTTCACTTAAAACTACATAAATTCATTGCCAATTTTCGTCTAAAAGACCTACATTGAACTAAGTAAGGTTTGTTCAAGTTATTGTTTGAGAATTGGCGTAATGCCAAGCTCTCGGTTCTATTTAATTTAATGTGTAATAATAGCGAATCCAACGTTAATGCTTTTATCTTGAACTTATCCGGTTTTTAATTGGACATGGTTTTGAAAAGAAATTCAGATTCGATCATCAACATCTGCCTAACGTTTCCCTAACTATGGTGGGGTCGGCTTCCAGTCTAACCGGGTGCAGCTGAATACCAGTATTTTACATGGAGCGACTGCCTATGTGACCTTCACAATCCAGACATCACATCAGTATTTTATTGAACGTAAAGTAAAAACGTGATTAATTAGGCAATTTATAGAACTAACAGTTCGAAGACATGTAGAACTAGATACGTGGTACTTACGCGACTCATATTTTTATCAACATATAACCTGTCGTTTCTTACGTTTTTTGCAATTTCCATTTTTTTTGCAAATAGCAAAAAACGTTAATTTAAATTTCGCGGGCTACCCTGAAGCTTCCACCTTAAAGTTCCCACGGCATGAACTATTACCGTACATTTCCTGCCGTTACGTGAGAAGAATAAGGAAGAACAATATCATAGAAAGAATAAATACTAGTACCACATAAGACACGAAAAGTATTTGAGATTCAAAGTGCAGAGACCCACCCGTATGATCCGTTTAAAATAGGTACGTTATCGAAACCTGGAGTAAAATAGTGCAGCGGTGGGTCTACCTGGGTGAAACAGATGCTTTGCTTCGCTGTGGAGTGGATATGATGGTTCACGTATGCGGGACAGGATTTTTGACCCTGTATTTATTTAACACTTCAAGCACAAATTACAGAGGCGGACTTACTATATAATATAATACTACGCTTTTTCTACCAGTCAACCTTTGGGTGATAAAGAGACAAACAGTGGTTGGTGTATATCTGGAAATAATGTTACTATAATACTAAGTTAAACTACAAGGATATTTAAAATAGTATAAACAAAGGGTGTAATTAAAGCCGAAACCGAAAGGGGCGGGGGCCGGGGACCGTATCAAACTTGGTTTCAACCGGTTAATTTTCACTATCAAAACCAAAATTCATGTAAATCCGATTTCCGCATAAAACCTAAATCGATTTCGGTTTTGGGTCAATGACCGTAACCGGTTAAGAATTTCAACCGGTTTGCGAGCCCTAATCTTCTGCATATGCACTTGACTTTGGCTGACGTGCCCGACATTCGATCAGGAAGAAGAAGAGGGGTCAATGCGGATTATAATTATTATCCTCCTAAAAAAAGGAAATAGAGTGTTTTTGGCAGACGAACAAACTATTTTATTTTATTTTATTCTATTCGGGAAACTTACAGCTAAAATAAACGATGTTCTTAAACTATAAGAATTCGAAGGCCATTTACAAATTTCCACAGATAAACACTTGAAATAAAAAAAGACAACAAAAAAAGAAGTTAGGTACAAAATATCATTGCACAAATTAAACAAAAAAAAAGCGATCTATTAATAAAAACTACAAACTAAAAATTAAAAAAGAAAAAACTAAATTCAGACACAAACCTTTTCCTTTCTTTACCTTCTTGCCCTTATAGACAAAATAACCAAACATTATCCACTCGAAGCAACAAAAGATTTCTATTGCAATACAAAAATAATATTTGGAAGTGCTTTCAAATCGAATCCAGTTGAAATATACATGTGATTGTGGGCACACTAGTGCTGCTCCCTCTTGGGGGACGTTGTGTCTGATTGCCCGGGAATTTTCCCGGAATTTGCCGGCAGTCCCGGCCGCGAGACTGCTCGCGCGGCTGACTCGGCGATATGTATCGAGATGTCCAAATTAAAAGTTGTAGCGGTTTTGAAAACGATATCTTGGTAATTTTTTATTGATTCTGTTCAATGTCATAAGTCTTTTGCAAGATAGTCTTTTAGATTAGTTAGTTAACAGGTATCGACGGTATTATCTTTTTTATCTATGCAACTAAATAAAATTGAAGTATCTGTTACAAAATCACAGCTTTTGACTGAATGCTGAAAGTATATACGGACATAGTTTGTTTCATTTTTTGTTGTCTGTCTGTTTGTTCCGACTAATCTACGAAACGGCTAGACCGATTTTGACGGGACTTTTACTGGCAGATAGCTGATGTTGTAAGGAGTGACTTAGACTACTTTTATTTTAGAAAAGGGATTAGGGTTCCCTGCGCAAAAAATCAAACCCTGGAAATTGTTTAAACAGCTAGTAGCATATAAAAAAACGTCGTCAGTCTATTCATCACGTTGGGTTTACTACTATTAAATCAACCTCTTAGAAAGTAGTGTAATATGTCTGTTAACTGTAAGTACTCAAAGCTCTTTCTGCTTTGAGCCTCCTCGCTGATGAGTCTAGGCTAAGTCTTACTTAGTATCCGAAGTACTGCCAATGTTTCATTAAATTTCTAGCCTACTGTGGTAAGTATGCAATTCAAAGAACACAGCCTGTGGTCGTAAGGTGTAGAACATGATTATCAGAGAAGACAAGACTGACATTCATCTTCATCATTTCGGCCCGGTACACCCATTGTTGGGTTAAGGCCTTCCCTTTCTTCTGGTGCTCTTCTCTGTTCTGATCTTATGTGCGTCTCTTATCTATAGATCACATAAGATCACTTTTCCAGATCCAAGACTTCATTGATCATAGTGAATTGTTAAGTGACTGTCCTGCCTCAACGCAAACTATGACTCACCTCCTGTCCTGCACAATGTGTGGTTCCACGTGCACTTTGAGGGACCTGTCCGAGGCCACCACCAACGCCATCGAGGTGGCAGAGTTCTGGTCAAAACTAATTTAATTAAAAAAAAGAAAATCATCGACACGACGAAGAAGATAGTGAATTTAAAGATTTTTATTGCAGTGGGCAAGCCCTTCACCTAACATCACTTCTGACTAGTGGTCTATTCCGAAATAGCAAACATAAGAGAAAAAGATGTAAATCTGCAAGAAAACACTTGTCGCTTATAAATAGTACCACACCCAAACGAATTAGCGAACAATAGGGAACTGTTTACTTGAAAAGTTGGTGTCTATAATAATGTAGAATTTATAACACATGCCGTGCAAAATGGAAGGTGCCGATCAGCAATGGAGGTAATGGATTTACGTTGGTAACGCTGTTTATCCACACAATGTGTTCTACGCTGAACTGGCCTTGAGGTATAAATCGTCTGATTTGCACCCTTATTCATACCTCTACTAGCTTTAGCGCGCGTATACGCCCGCTTGTGTGGCTGAAAATCATCCTAGCCCTTGTCCTATGTTACTTGGGGTTGGATCAACACGTTTTCTTCTTCCATTGTCAACCGTCACGCAATCATTTATACCTTTTTCCTTCATATCATTCCTCACACAATCCATTCGTCGTTTCCTTGGTCTTCCTCTCCCTCTCCATCCATCAACATTTATGTTCATCACTCTTTTAGTCACATGCGTACATTATCCCAAAGAAACATACTACGGGGATAAAAAGTTTCCTTTGTCCTAAGCCAGGTTTAGGGGCTACCTTGGTTCAAGCCATGGTCCGGAGCGAGAGGGAATGGGAAGCCGTCACCTCCTTCTGCGAAGCAGTCATGCTAGTGAAGGAGGTGGCGGGACGTGAGAGGGAAAGAACCTCACGTCCCAGTCGCCGCGGGAGACGCCCTGGGCGTCGGGGGTCACGTGGTGGCTCCCGGCCACCGTAGGCGCGGGCCTGTGGATGGCGAGTTATGGGCCAGCTCGCCGTCCGGTCGTCTTATGACGACAGGCCGTGTCGACGGCGCGTTCGTGTTCCACGTGCGCCTCAAAGAGATGTCAGCAAATAAGTAGGGGTCCGCAAGGACCGATGCCTGCCACGGCTGCGGGACTGTTCGAAAGAGATACCGTGGCCCTGGAACACAAAGGGCAAAGAAGGAACATGGATGGGTTTTAGTCAGTACAAGTCTGACACTCCCTTCCGCTCCGCCCAGAGTGGGGGAGGTCATTTGATGATTTCCCATCCGAAAAAAAAAAAAAAAAAAAAAGGTTTAGGGGCTACCTGTATGCCCAATTTTACAGACTTTTTTTCAGCTGTTTAGTCATTTACTTAAGTCAGGCAGAATTCTTTGCGCATTTATAATATTAGGCATGGCCTTTTTAAACATCTTGGTAGTGCGGTTTCATCAGCATCATTTCAGCCGACTGATGGACATAGGCCTCCCCCAAGTGTCGCCACATTGACCGGTCCCGTGCGTCTCGCATCCAGTGGATCCCCGCAACCTTCACCAGGTCATGGGTCCACCAGAACTTTTAGGCCCCATCGGCCATCCGTTCTGCGAGCAATGTGCCCTGCCCACTGCCGCTAAGGTTTGGCAATTCGGCTGTGGCACTATTATTTATTAATGATAAATTATAAGCAAAAGGTTACGTAGAAGTCAGCCATACAAAAGTTTTTCTATAAGCTTTTAGTGAATCCAGCTCCTCTTTTCTGGGGATGACACCTGTCATTTTTAACGAGTTAATTAATTATTGAAAATACTTTAAACTTTGCCCTAGCACTTGGTTGACTACATAACTTTTGATTAAAAAAAAAAATTATAGTACTGTGTTTAGTACTCCATCCAGGGTTGGTCCCCTCGAAACAGGATCGATTGGCATCAATAAAATGTTTTGAGTAAAATGGCCATTTTCTTGCTGACTGTACAATTTTTGAAAAATCTGTGAATTGGGATCAAAATTGCACGAAAAATTATGGATAGTCTCCAAAGACCATTTTCGTTTAGCTGCAACGCTGCCCTGTATATTACAGAAAACTTAAATGATTAAGAATGAAAAAAATAATGATGATGATGAACAGATCATCATCATCACCTATATTGCTATAGGTGATGATGATGATCTGTTCATCATCATCATCATTATTATTTTTACAGACAGTTCACCTAAAGTCAGAAGAATAGCCAAACTTAAGTGGCAGTGGGCAGTGCACATTGCTCGCAGAACGGATGGCCGATGGGGCCGGAAAGTTCTGGAGTGGTGACCGCGAACTGGAAGACGTTGCGTTGAAAGGCCTCCCACTAGGTCGACCGATGACCTGGTAAAAGTTGCAGGGATCCGCTGGATGCGAGACGCACGGGACCGGTCAATGTGGCGACACTTAGGGGAGGCCAATGTCCAGCAGTGGACGTCTTTCAGCTGAAATGATGATGATGATGATGACCTAAAGTCACTCCTCATCTTCCTCAAAATATGAAATTTGAGGCCAGTAATACTACTACGACTATAAAAACATCAGGTAAACCAAAATTCAAAACAGAAAGCTCTAATTCCAAGCCAAAATCCCCTGTCCCAACTCGAAAGTGCTGTAAAAGTCGTTCAGGTTGCAAACGGCTCGAATTACTTCTACTCCCATCTGATATATCTAAGTAAGACAAGGATAAACGACTTTAGAAAGGGACAGAAGACGATTTCTTCGTTTCAACAACATATGTAGATGTCAGATTAACGGAAGACCTGATATACGCCGAGTTAATTTAAGTTGAACGGAGGGGTACTGACGGCGACAATAGTGTTAGCGTTACCATATAATGTGGTACAGTGACTGACCGACAAGGTACAGCTGAAACCACTGAGGACAGCAACATGGAAGTGGGAAATTGGTTTGAAAAGACTGAATGAGCTGGGATACCAGATGGCAGTACTTATAATTAAATAATTTCTAAAGGAATGTCAATGGAATGTCGTGAAAGAGGTATTATGTTTTATTTATTCATCCTTTTACATTACGATAGTACAGTCCTTTTAGGGTTTTTTTAGCAACTCAATAGCAATCTTATGGTAGGTACTTAAATATATAAAGCTCGTAGCGATTTTGAAAATAATCTATGAAAACCACAGCTAAAAATAAAAATAATTGTTAAATGACTCATAAGATGGACTAATGTTATACATACATCAGACAGATATTATACCAGCCTGACAAACTTGTAAAAATCTGAAATCACTTGACTTGAGTCGGTCACGACTGTTGAAATCTAATAATCAAAAAAAAAAAATCTAGAATGGGAAATTTTTACAAAAATGTTTTTTTTTTATAATAGGTCCTACATACTCAACCTTCACAATATGGGCATGTAAATAATATACGATTTAAAAAAAAATGTCACCATACACATTAAAGTAAAGTAAAATTTATATCCTAAGATTACAGATAAATAAAATAAGATGTAACAATAAAATGAGTGAGCCTTGTACACTACAACTAACTAATATCTGTATTGATTATCCTTACCAAGGAGTCTATCATAAAGACTCTGAATTTTGAGGCCATTAAATTAAAATTTTCCCCGCTTTCCACCGTTGTCGTCGCCTGTACATTTAACCTCAGTGGTTCCCCAGGGGCCCGTACAATATAAGTCTCTTGCAGCCAAACTAAACTTGAACCAGCCACCGCACACGGTCCTAGTAAATTTATTATAATTGCGCCATCGAACTATGCCCCGGCCATTTTCTTATATTCTTGTACAACGCAGTGCGGTGTTATAACAGGTTATTTTTAGGAAAATTATGAAGTTATGATCATTAAAAATAATGTCAAAGTTCGGAATTGAAGGAAAATAAGTCCTGAATATGTGGGTTTTTTTAAAGTTCATTTAGAATTTGACCAAGTTATTTATATCTTACGATAACATTATTTTTTTCAAGACAATTTAGATTTTCTAATAAATATATGTTACCTGTAGCCGAAGTCTCCAAAACTTAGAAAAGGTGAAACTTTTTCAAAGCACGTTTTAATTATATTGGCTTTAGTATAACAGGTGTAAAAAGACCCTTAACGAAGCCCAAAGGCACTTGTTCTCCCCGTCATTGCGATCACGTTTTTTATTCTGGACTATACCCTCTACTTACGGACATATTGGAGGTCAAAGTTCCAACTTTTTAAGAAGTTTTTTTTACAATTTTTTATTGTTATGTAAAAGTAAAGTTATTTACTTTAAATACCTACATGACCCCTGTTCTGTTCAATGCATGCATCAGCACAATGTTTTAAATGCGTTACATTGAGCACTATCGTGAAACGTGATTAAAAAAGTCGTTACACAGCATTTATGAGCAAATTGTTAATTAGTTTGATGTATAAAATGCTTGGTTAACGTCTCTTGAAGGGTCCATTTACACCGTGTATTATTTATCAAAATAAAATTCGAAACAATATGTTTATAATAGCCGTAGGGCCCCATAAAACCTTTTTCGCACACAATTTTCTTTAAAGAAAATTATTCAACAACCTTAATGAATTTCCCAAAATATTTACACTATTATAATGAGAATGACCCGGTACGACGAACCGTTACTATCACCTAATCTACCCAGCTCATCCGGATACCACATAACAAGAAAACCAAGAAATGCCACGAAAATTATTAATATCAGAGTCTAGCACGAGCGCGCGGTGTAAACGTAAAATACGTCGATTTTAAAATTAAAAATGCCCGTTTCACACATAATATTTTCATAATTTTAAGAATGTATTCATATCTATGGTTGTCACTGATTATGCTTGTTGCAAACAATTTAACTAAAATGCTATAGTCATTGTATTTTCGTATTCAAAAATCGACGTATTTCCGTTATGTTTACACCGCGCGCTAGTGCTACGGCCTCTGGCTACCGTTCTTGCCTCTAGTCTTACGAAGAGCTATCGTTAATACGATAGCTCAGAATTATCTTCCTGGATAATTCCAGGAAGTGAATTCTGGAGAAAAGGTAAGAGAAGAGCAATTGCCCCGTGCAAAGGACTGGGATACAGCTGCAATCGGCTAGACTGGAAGTCAATCCCATAGTCAGGAATAGGCTAGGCAGATTATGATGACAGTGGTGGTGTACCGCTGCAGAGTACATGACAATAACAAATGTCATAAACAAACACTTGCAAGACATACTACTAGCTTATGTCCGCGTGGAGTTCGATAATTGCCCCGCGGGATCATACTACCGAGATAAAAAGTATCCTATGTTTTAATCCAGGTTATAAACTATCTGTTTGCAAAATTTCATCCAAATCCGTTCAGTAGTTTTTGCGTGAAAGAGTAACAAGCATCCATCCATCCTCACAAATTTTCGCAGTTATAATTCGAACCCAGCCAGGCGCATTACTTTGTGTAATTTATTTCATCACCACTGCTCTTAAAACGGTGAAGGAAAACATCGTGAGGAAACCGGCATGTCCTAGAACCTAAAATTCGAAGACATGTGACATCTACCAACCCGCACTGAGCCCGCGTGGTGGATTATAGCCCATTCCCTCTCATAGAGAGGAGGCCTGTGTCCCAGCAGTGGGAACATTATAATAGTATTAGGAAATTAGCTAATAATTTGCCTAAGCGTTATTTCTTTCTTTCAGTGTTGAACATCTGACAAACCACAACATAGAGACGGGATCATTTCTCAGTCAAAGCTCGTGCTAAATAACGGTTGTAGATATAGTCCAAAGACTTCACTCTAGTTATCACAAAGCATGCTTTACGAACCCAGGACCTCGTGCTCAGCAGTCGCGCTTGCGATCACTAGACCAACGCTATTACAGTAAATGTATTAAGGCTTTTAAGTTGTCACCATCGGGTAACTAATTAGAAGTCAGCAAGACCATCATCATTCTCTTGCCCTATATCCTAATCGTCATCTCATCAGACACCTACTTTCTTGCCGTATCATCCTTCACACCGTCCCTCCATCGTTTCTTTGGTCTTCCTATACTCATATACATTCACGACATTTTCCAACAACAGCCATCAGCAAGAGCATGTGTGAAAAGATACTCTTTTGTTGTTTTTGTAAGAAATATGAATTTTAATGTGAATTTTATTAATTTGAATGAACTAATTAAATACATTATTAATTAAAAACTATTAAATAACCTAAAATAATTAAACTAACAACAAACTACAAAAGGGCATCAAAAAAACTCCTCCTCAACGCTGTCAGCTGGTAATGTGCCCAAGAGACTGGCGGCGTTGCCACGTTGTATGGCAACACTTAGCCTCTGGCCAAAGTAAAAGCCAGCCCTTGGGTCACGGGAAGCGTCAACTAGGCGTAAGTAAGTAGTTCCAAGTAGATTTTCTTTTCTCCATCTGTCCTGTGCCCTTAGGTGGCGGGTGACGAAGGTTGATCACCGAGCGCCAACAGAGATAAGTCACGAATTCGATAGCCGACCCAGTTGGTATATTTGTAAGCTATCGTCTTTGTAATATTCCGCTAATTAGGTCATGCTGATTTTATACTGGATTACTTTTGTAAAACGATGCAGGAAAAATACGGTGGCAATCAGTGTTTGCTCTCATTTTGGCTGGAGTTTAACATAATATAGCTAAAGTTAAGTGTATAAACAACCAGAGATCACTTAATGCCTTTGGTGCTTATACTGCCTTGCTGGTCGCGATGTCGCAAACGCGACTGCTGAGCATGAGGTCCTGGGTTCGATTACTGGGTCGGGCAAAGTATTAGTAGTCTAGATTTGTGCCCGGTTAATGCTCGGGTCGCACCCTATTATATGGGGCTTAAACATAACTGGTGAAATGTGGGTGTACTATTAGGTACACCTCTGCCTAACCCTTCGGGGATTACAGGCGTGAAGTTATGCTTACAGTATTTAAATTATCGTTTTATTTCTGTCAAAAGTTCGAAGAAGAGACAAAACGCATTTAGTTATCTGTGGTGAAAGTGGGCCTAAACTGATAAAATCAAAGGTGAACATATCCCGATTGCATTGGATGCAAATACCAGCTCGAAAAGGTTACACGTGGCCGCTAAACGGGACAGGAATGTTTCAGAAAATTGCTTGACCTTTCCTCCTTCGAGGTATCCGAGCGAGTGCACTGGTAATCTAGAAAAGTCAAGTACTTTTCCTTTTCTGAGGAATTTTAAGAAACTTTTAATCAACAAACAGATTCGTGACAGAGATGTTACAAGATCACCCATTGAAGATATAGACGGGGAATTGCAAGATTTATTATGTTCCCATAGGGATGTAGAGACATACTTATGCTATGGCGGAGGTGCACTAGATGGTTTAGACTTTAGTCCCATCTGGGCAACTTCACATCTCGGCACCCATGAAATTATGTATCATGCCCATGAACCATTCCCATCTCGGCACCCTACCATAAATAATTGTTAGGTCTTCTTCTTCCTCGTTTCCTCATGAATGAGGGTCGTGACCACATGAGGTCGTCGTTTCTTTTTCCACCAACGCTCTCCATGCCGGACGGTTTTCGGCCATGCGGACAGATGCCTGGAAATTCTCTCTACAGACTCCCTTCACCACATCTGTCCATCGGGTTGGTGATCTTCCACGGCTCCTTTTTCCTTCCACGTTACCAGCCACGATAGGCTTCTCCAAGATATCAGGCTCCCTCCTTGCCACGTGTCCGAAGTATTGTAGGACTC
This sequence comes from Noctua janthe, assembly GCA_910589295.1. Classification (NCBI taxonomy): domain Eukaryota; kingdom Metazoa; phylum Arthropoda; class Insecta; order Lepidoptera; family Noctuidae; genus Noctua; species Noctua janthe. The sequence goes on along the minus strand of OU342575.1, from coordinate 13,288,895 downwards.
GTTTCACGCAGATGGTCGATAGGCAAGATTTAACTTTCAATTCGTTCAGAATCGAGGCGTTTGTGCGGCGCGCCATCCAGGGAATGTCTAACATTTTGCGCCAGCACCACATTTTGAACGCATCAATTCTGTTACGAAAGCGTGCTTTCAGTGTCCAGGTTTCAGAAGCATACAAAAAGATAGAGAAGATCAGGGTCTGCATTTACTTTAGTACTTTTGCTGATTCCTCTGTTCCGTTCCATTGTTAGGTATACAGTCATTAAAAACTAGAAACACAGTAAAGTGAGTAAATCAACTTGATTATTTATTAAATCAAAGGAAGAAATACTTAAACTTACTGAACAACATCACGCCTGATTTTTCCAAAGGTTTTTTTTTTTTTTTTTTGGCTGATGTGTACCTATAATACATCCACATTTCGCCAGATATGTTCAAGTCCCATGCCATAGAGGTCGAGCTTATCACCATCAATCGGTACTACCCAATAGGTACTTATAGTACCTAGATGCTTCGAAAACCGACTTTGTAAGACTCAAATGTCGAAGTGTTGAAGTTTATATGCAAAGTAAAGCACTAACAACGTCTTCCACCCAATAAAACTCCTAAAACGAATTTTATATCCCAAAAAATATTTGAAAATAGACAAAAAACGGCGAATTCAATGAAGTAGCAATCACGGATGGCCGCCGATCGTAAAGTGCGACAGAACACATTTATTTCACAACAAATCGAATAAAGAAAAACAAAGAGACATTCTCTAAGCCATAAAACTCACCTTTTATTGTGAATGTTATACGTTTCTTTACTTTATTTACAACTTTTAGAATGGGGATGTGAAGCAAGTGAAAACTATATCTGCTTACAGTACCTACCCAACCAAAGGGCTAAGATTGTTTAGGTATCATCATCTGCCTAGCCTTTTCCCAACTATGTTGGGGTCGGCTTCCAGTCTAACCGGATGCAGCTGAATAGCAGTATTTTACATGGAACGGCTGCCTATCTGAACTCCACAACCCATTTAGTACTGGGTAATACGATACCCAGGCTGATTATAGGCTGATTGTTACTTTCATTCCACCTGGTTACCTGTAACGACTCAAAGATCTACAAATGACGTTTTATCAATCAATCGGTAATAATCGAACATGCGAGTATGTATGTTCGGGAATTTCTCAAAAACTACTGAACCGATTTTCACAAACATTCCTCTAGCATCTACACACTTATTTATATTCTATTTACTTACCTAATTCGAAACAGCAAGATATAACATACATTAACAGACTCCTCCCACGAGTGAGTCCCCACAGTGCTTTAAAACGTTTTTGCGGAAACAGTACGTCGGTACGTTAATAGTCTACCGCAGTATATTCCCTCATGTCATATTCCAATGACTGGTATAATGTTACGACGTTCTAACTGGAAGAGATGAGCAGACATGTAGTCAAAGTTAAGTTTAGTACCATAGTTTGTGAACTCGAGTGCGGTTGTTTATTTTATATTTGAACTAGCAACTCGCCCTTGCTTCGCGTGGTTTTATGACGTAACCACAAATGGAGATTTTATGTTTTCTTTATTTATTTTTATACGAATCTTATACATTTTTAAATATTTCTTAATCTAAAAACAATATAAAAAACATTTAAAAATATAAAAAAATATATAAATAGCTCTCTCTATTAGAAGTCGAGTCATGGCAATTATTATTAGGTTTCTCGTTTTTAATTTTGGTATTTGTTAAAATATGTATTAGTTTATTTTATTTGTATATAAGCATTAGTATCATTGTAAGTGCCTATATAAATTTTCGATACCAAGAAGTTATTTTTTTATATATTTATTTTGTACCCTATCACAATGTTGTCATATTTAACCCAAAGGTTGACTGGTAGAGAATGCCTTGTGGCATTAAGTCCACCTATGTATCACTATTGTACATGAAGTTTAAATAAATAAATATAAAAAATTGTAGCCCAACGGTATCGAGAACAGGGTCCAAGCTACCGGCGGTCAGGGCTCCAGAGAGACGAACCTCCTATCAAAACAAGCCGTGTCCAGGAGTACCGCTTTCTGAATCAAATCCTTGATCCAGCTGCCTAACGAGAGCCTCCTCAGGTATTGGTCGAGGCTCTAGGCAATTAAGCCAAGGGCTGATACAACTATCGGCACAATTATCGCTGAGTCAACATTCCACATGTCGACAACCTCGTGAGCCAAGTCAAGATACTTGATTTGCTTTTTATTATTATTAATGTTAATGTATCATACATAATGGGTGTAAAAGGACCCTTAACGAACCCGATATGCACTTTTCCTCCCCGTCATCGTCATTGCGTTTTTTTTGTTCTGGACTATACCTAGAAACTTTCAAGTTACGGAGATATTGAGGGTCAAAATTCCAATTTAAATAGTTTTTTTCAAATACAGGTTTTTAAAGTTATTACTTTACTTGACATACCCCTGTACTATTCAATACATCCATCAGAATAATGTTTTAAGTGCGTTACTTTAAGTCCTATCGTAAACCAGAATTTATCACCCCAAAAATTAATAACTATGCAAAAAAGTTTAAAAGAATTGTAAAACTTACTCAAAAGTCGCAAAATAATTATTATATACAAACAGCCACAAACAAACCTAAAGCAATATGGCAAATAATAAATAAAAATAAAAACAATAATCCCCCTGAAAAAATTGATAGATTAAGATATAATAATCAAGTTATAACGGCCCCTGATACTATAGCACAAACATTTAACACTTTCTTTATTGATGACATCTCGAAACTGACAAATAATAAAATAAATTACGCAAAGATTCTAACTTATAATAAACCAAACTCCTGTTTCTTAACCCCAGTTACCCTAAACGATGTTGTGAAATTAATCATGGCATTAAAAAACACCAAAAGTACGGGCTATGATGGAATTTCAACGCAAATAATAAAACGTGTAGTGTACATAATTGCCCCAATCATAACTCATATTATAAATCAGTGTCTTGAGGAAGGCATTTTCCCAACATATTTAAAAACTACGGTGGTTACACCACTATTTAAAAAAGGAAACCCAGAAGATGTACGATGTTACAGGCCGATTGCTCTCATTCCAATATTCGCCAAAATATTTGAAAAAGTACTAAATAATAAACTTACTGAATATTTCGAGAAAAATAAAATAATAATTGATAATCAAGTAGGATTCAGAAAAGGGAAATCGGTAAATTCAGCAATTCATCAGTTTTTAGAAAAAATACTTACAGAACTAGATAAAAAAAACCAAGTTACAGCTCTATACATGGACATGACAAAAGCGTTTGATTATGTTGATCATGAACTTCTTTTGCAAAAACTGGAAATATACGGAGTTCGGGGTAAAGCACTACAAATAATCAAATCATACCTTTGTAACCGAATACAGTTCACTGAAATAACACAGTTATGTCCATTTACAAAGAGTGAGATTAATTATACATCGAGTCCTAGATTTATAAAATATGGTGTACCTCAAGGGTCAATACTGGGACCACTACTGTTTCTCATCTACATAAACGATTTACCTAATGCTATTCAGCAACCTATGGTTTTATTTGCAGATGACAGTACGGTTCTTTTCACAAATAATAAAAACAAAAATCATGAACAAGAAATAAATGATTCCTTATCTAAATTAATAAATTGGCTTCAAATAAATAATTTACAAATTAATCTCACAAAAACACATTACATGAACTTTAAAAATAAAAACGTGACATCTATTCCTTTAAGTATTGCATACAATAATGAAACAGTAGCTGAAGTAGCAAATACAAAATTTTTAGGAATCCATATAGATTCGAATATGTCATGGAAAACACATGTAAATAGTGTATGTACCAAATTGAATCAATTTTCTTACGCTCTATACATGCTTAAAAAAGTATCCAACCAGACCGCGCTTCTTACTGCTTACCATGCGTATGTGGGATCCACTCTGTCGTATGGGTTAATATATTGGGGAAACTCGACTAATAAAGAAATTGCGTTCAAAGCCCAAAAAAAGTGTATTAGGTCTATATGTGGGTTACGCCAAACGGATTCATGTAAACCACATTTCGTAAATCTCAAGATTTTAACACTCCCTGCTCTATTTATCTACCTGGCCTCAATTTTAGTTAAATCAAACATTACAAGCTATGATACGTTAAAAAGCAGAAGACTTAAACATACCTTAAGAGATAAAACGTCCCACACTAGAGCGTACAGTAATAGTGTTTTCTGTATGAGCACAAAGATTTATAACAAGCTACCTATGGACATTAAGATTATAAATTCAATTATTATTTTTAAAAGAATGCTAAAAATTTTCTTAATTAAAAAGGCCTATTACTCAATAGCAGAATTTCTTGAGGAAAAATAATTTTGTTCAATAAAGTACCTATCACTAAAGTGAATATAATTCAGTAAAATATTTTAAAAGGATTATGATAATTAATATTAAATGATTACAATACTGTGACATAATTGAATTAATGAATAATGATAATTTTTAAATCAGGTAACTCATGACATGTGTATTTTTATTTAGGTATGACTATAATAATTTATAATTAATATGATGTAAATGATAAAATTATATAATGTAATTAACGATGTCCTATATAAAATTAAATATTTATAACTTTTTTCTTTTTAATTAATGAATGTAAATAATGCATGTTCAACTGTTACTGTTACAATTATAAGCATATATGCATGATGAAATTGCAATGCCCTAACAGGGCCACTATGTTCTAAGAACTGATATCCTCTGTTAAGAACTTTATTTATGTACACATACTTAGCAATAAAGAATTTGAATTTGAATTTGAATTTGAAAAAATATTCGTTCTCCAACGATAATTTTTACGTAGAGTTACTTATTTTGATGTACAGAATGGTTGGTAGAAGTTTTCGTGAAGGGTCCGTTTCACCCTGTGTAAACCTTCCCGAAAAAAATATGGCGAAAATCACAACAATATCCTCATTTAGAAAATCGATGCGGTCGCACCGACGGACACAAAAAACGACTCGATTTTAAAATATTCATGGAAACAGACTTGAAACGCCTAGAAATGCAGTGTGTTGCTCTTACATAAAACATCGGGTTTTATCTTACTATTGTCATTCCATATTGAACAGGCGTGCTATTGAAGAGGCCTATGTCCAGCAGTGGACTGCTATAGGCTGATGATGATGATTGAACAGGCAGGAAGAAAATAGGTGTTTCCATGAGGAGTAAAGTTTGGTAAGAAAATTGCTGATAGGCAGACCATCTCTATTTAAGTATGCTCAGCATTCCAATGATGGATCCTATTACAAATAAATACAATTAAAGTGTCTGTTTTTAATATCAAAATAAAAGCTTTTTACTGAACACAATTTTTAAATTTTTGTCTGTCAGTTTGTTCTGGCTAATTTCCGAAACTGCTGGACCGATTTTGACGAGACTGTTACTGGCAGATATCTGATATTATAAGGAGTAACTTAAGCTACTTTTATTTTATAATAAGAATTAGAGTTCCGTGTAAAAAAAAAACCCTTGAAATTGGTAACAAAATCCGTATCAAAAAGGAAAGTACTTTTTTATCATAATTTCACTTGAACGAAGATCGCGGGCAACAGCTAGTATAGAATAGAAAATAATAAAATTTATAAGGGAATCCACATGGACAATTTACATGGGACCAAATTTGGCGTTTCTATTCTCGTTCCCACTTCCAAACACTGTTACCCCAAGATGTCCATTTAAATAAATCTCCCATAAAACAGCGTAATAAAAATATTTCCTTTAAAAACTTTCACATCTAAATTGTTACTTCTCCGCTTGTCAGGGCGCGGTGGCGGTAATCGTGAAAAATAAGCGAATTATTCCGACGGAGGCAGCCTGAACGTATAAATTTTCAATCCTTCAGCGACTGACGTGTTATTTGCGCTATCTTATACAAAGCGGCTTTATAGTCAGCCTTGTTACCAACTTATTTTTGTTTTTTTTAAATACTTTAGTGTTTGCACTACAAAACTAACATCAAAACATTTATCATAATGAAACCATTTACAGCCTAAATAATAACAGCAGCACAGGTCGATCTTTAAGGTTAAGCAGCCCTTGCCAAGGTCAGTCCGTGGATGGTTGCCCATCCATTACATTCCGAGTTTCCTCCATGTCTCGGAAATGTCCCGGCTGTCATTTCTAGATCTTTGGCAGTCGTTACAGGAAGTCAGTGGCTGAATGTCTTACCAAAGGGTATCCTTCTTCTTCGTGTCGCGGGCACTACAATTTATATATTTTGTTAGCCCAAAACTACACCACTGCCACTGCATCGTCGGTGGCAGCGCAGAGGTCACTTCGGCTGCGTGTTTTTAGGCAAAGAGGGCAGGATAGGACGTGGAGCATAGTTTCTGACACAGCTCCATAACCACACACCGCTGCTGTTTAATTGCGTCAGCCCCACTTAACGAGGTTGGAGTTACATCTTCCCATTTAAGTCCGGAGACGGTTTAAGGACTTCCAGGTGGAGCACGGAAGGTTAGACCCTGAAGGAAGATGCTCCCTTCGTGGTAACTAGTAAGTGGGAGCGGGACAGCTATTTTCCCACAGCATACATCGACGGGCGTCGTCGGCCTGATGTCCCGATAGCGATGCTGCGATTTTTTTTAAAACTGTGGTTTTAAGGCGTTGCTTTGGCAGTTGGGTGCCGTATAGTGGGTGTCTGCTGTCCGACTCCTGTTTGTCTTTCTCCACTTCGCTTGCGACTTCTCTTCGAACATGAAGAGCTGATATGCTAGCTGTGGGGTATAGTGCGCTGACTGGGATCGGTTTGGGCGGTGTGTATCGTACACCCAGTACTCACTGGGTTGTGGAGATCAGATAGGCAGTCGCTCCATTTAAAATATTGGTATTCAGCTGCATGCGGTTAGAGGCTAATAGGACCTAAAAGGCAGATGATGATTTCAGTTAGGAGGCAATAAAAGCAAAACTAAACTGTTTAATAAACCATTTACAGGCACTTTTATATTGCCAAGGAATCGGTTACTTGGAATATTAAAGCCAAAGGCTAATATACTAGCTGTTGCCTGCAACCTTCGTTCACGTGAAATTAATATTAAAAAAATATTCCTTTCCTTTTTTATTCGGATTATGTTACCAATTTCAACGGTATTAATTTTTTTGCACACAACCCTAATTATTTATCTGAAAAAAGTACTAAAGCCTATGTTAAACCTTATAACAGCAACTATCTGCCAGTAAAAGTCCCGTCAAAATCTGTCGTTTCGGAGTTTAGCTGAAACAAACAGACAGACAGACAGACCGACAGACAGACTGACAGACAGACCAACAGACAGACAGACAAATATTGAAAAAAAAATTTGATTTTGTAATAAGTGCCGTATATATTTGCAAATGCATTCAGTAAAAAGCTGTTATTTTGATATTACAGACACTTCAATTTTATTTATTATATATGGCAAATTATTTTATGTCTACCGTCACTCCCATCCCCGTCTACCAACGCCTTATAGGTCGGCTCAGCACAATTCGAGCTAATCTAAGCTCTTTTTCCGAACTAATGTATATCATTCCTAATATTCAGTCCTGCCGCCTAGCTGTGTCGATCATGCACCCGAACATGTGTATAACACCCCCTAAAATGTATAAATACTTTCTACATTACAAAATTTTCTTAGTTTTTCTACAAAGATTGAGAAAAATGGGGTTGTCGACACGGCAGCGGGTGGTGAACGTGACGTCGTCTCGAATGAAAGCAATAAAATCATTTAACAGTGTACAATGTAGTAACTATGTTTATTTTTGTACCAGCATTTAGCTAAGGTCAATAACTGGGTAGGTACAAATCCAGACCAGGTGAATACTGAGATTTTTCTACAACATCATGCTTCAATCCTAAAAGAGGTAAGCACAGGTGTACACAAGTAAGTACACTAACATTTCGCCAGTTGCAACAGGCGAGTCTCTTTTGCAATCAACCGGTCTCATCCAGACTCATGACTGGTATTGAGAAGTTTCTAATGGAAGAACACTACCCGACCAGGGAATCGAACCTAAGACCTCATGCTCAACAGTTCTAGCGATCAACAGACCAACGTGGCTGTGTCAATCGAATAATATCTTAAAAAATCGATGATACTTTTTCAACTTCGAGCACAAACCTTGCTTAACAGCCGCGCTTGTGATCACTAGACCACACACAGTAAAGGAAGCATGTTTTTATGTACTTAAAGTCATGGATAAGAGTATCAATCCTTTTAAAGAGTGTCCACAGCTTTGAATCCAAAGACTTGTAACGTCAAGTACTCGCAATACCGTATTGAAGCTTACAACTAAGGATCGTTTACATGGGTCGAGCAAATGGTATTTTTACAAGCAACATTATTTTAAAAATCTACCAATTACAGATTTTTTGAGCATTCTTACCTTTGGATTGAACGCCTATCTACATAACATCACGACTATAATCCCCGAAGGGTTAGACAGACGTGCACCTGATAGTACACCCAAATTTGGCTATTTATATTTTAAGCCCCATGTAATAGGGGGCGAGCTCGTGGCTAAATAATAACAGCCGCTTGAGTTGATCTATAGGATAAGCCGTGCTTGCCTAGGTCGGTTTGTGCATAGGTGACCACCCATTACATACCGAATTTTTCTCTGTACCTCGGGAAGCATGTTAAGCCGTTGGTCTCGCCTGTCATTTGTTGATCTTTGACAGTCGTTACAGGTAGTCAGTAGCCCAAAAAGTCTGACTACCAGTCTTACCAAGAGGTATCGTATTACCCAGTACTAACTGGGTTGTAGACGTCAGATAGGCAGTCGCTCCATGTAAAATACTGGTATTCATCTGAATCCGGTTAGACTGGAAGCCGACCCCAACATAGTTGGGAAAAGGCTAGGCAGATGAGGATATAGTAGGGGGCAAGCCAATCAATCACGGTTACCATTCGTCCGGATTAGTCCGGAAATGGCCGGCTTTTTGGACTCCGATAAGACCAGCATTTTTAATGATGTTGATGAAAAATCTTTAAGAAATTACATCACTCTACCGACTACTTGAGTACTTGACTACTTACTGTACCAAATGTGAACTAGCCATAAAGGTATCTTGTGCGAGCTAAGCACATAAACGTCAAAGGCTTGTGAACCAAACTCGTGAAAAATATTGTAAGTACAGTCTTTTCAAATCAATTTTACCTCTCATTTTATATCACTGCCAGGATCATAGTGAGCTTTAAAAAGCTTTTTTTTGTGCGGCTGCTACTGAGAAAATTCCTGGTGGAAAACCTCATTAACACTTTTCCCGATCCGGGAATCGAACCCAGAACCTAATGCTCAGCAGTCGCGCTTGCGACCACTAAACCAACGAGGGTTCGCTTTCAAAGCCTTTCATATTTCGCTTTTAACAATCTAATACATTTTTTACTTCTTCATCGTGTCTTCGCTGATAGAATATTAGATTGTCTAGGTCCTCAGATATACTTACAATTCATTCACACGTGATGGAGATGTATTCGCGTATTTATTTTATTTAACACTTCAAACATAAAAGTACAGAGGCGGACTTAATACCATAGGCATTTTCTACCAGTCAACCTTTGGGTGATGCAGAGACAAGCAGTGGTAGGTGTATATCTGAAAATAATTTTAAATAATACTAAGATTAGCTACAAGGATATATAAAATACTATAAATATATATCAAATACTATAAATATATATCAAAATTTAGATTAATGTAAATAGACATTTACACGAATATACTAAAATAAAAACACAAACAATGGGGAAAACATTACCGTTGTGACGAAACTGCCAGCTTCTTCCGAATATACTCACGAACTTTAATTTTAAAAGATAAGCGATTGGTTGCCATCCTGATTTGCTGGGGAAGCGCATTCCACAGAGAAATAGACTGGACAAAGAATGATCGGCGTATTCCACAGAGCCTAAAGATTAAAGTCTTCAACCAGTGCGTCCTGCCTGCTATGACTAACGGTGACGAAACGTGGACTCTCTCCTCACGGTACGGTTGGTCCATAAATGTAAGATCGCTCAGCGAGCTTTGGAGCTATGCTTGGAGTCTCTCTGAGGGATCAAAACCCGAACGAGGTGATCCGATAGTGATACAGAGTTGTCGACATAGCCCACAGAAAATGTAAGCTGTGGTGGTAATGGGCCGGCAATCATCATCTGCCTAGCCTTTTCCCAGCTATATTGGGGTCGGCTTCCAGTCTGCAGTAACAGGATGCAGCTGAATACCAGTATTTTACATGGAGCGACTGCCTAACTGACCTCCACAACCCAGTTAGTACTGGGTAATACGAATCCCTTTGGTAAGACTGGTTGTCAGACTTTTTTTGCTACTGACTGCCTAACGACTGTCAAAGATCTACAAATGACAGCCGGGACCAACGGCTTAACGTGCTTCCCGAGGTACAGAGAAAAATTCGGTATGTAATGAGTGGTCACCCATCCACAGACCAACCTTGGCAAGCACGGCTTAACCTAAAGATCGACCCGAGCGGCAGAAAAAGAACTCACTTTCGGTAATGGGCCGGCCATATCAGCCGTAAAAGCGATGATCGTCGGGGTAGACGTGTTCTTGAGTAGAGACCGCGAATCGGCAAGCGGTCGGGTAAAGTGGTTATTCCATCAGGAATTCTGAAGTAGCAGATAAGGAGTCCAGCTTTGTACCCAGCTGATGGCAATATTCTCACCCCCTATTACAAGGGACTTAAACATAACTGGCGAAAAGTGTGTGTACTATGCAGTACACCTCTGCTTTACCTTTCGAAAGTTACAGGCGTGATGTTATGTAAGTTAGGTTCACAACACGTGGCGTTCCGTAGTTTCACCGCACCACACGTAACATGAAAATAGATAATTATGAGGGTGCACATTATGATAAGGTGAAAGGGTACCAAAGAGGTTTTTATGCTTTTGATGGCGGATTCTATTTAATTTTCACTTCAGTGCCAATATTCGCTTGCCCTTTAATATTTGTACTTGGTTTGCTAGTTTGCAAATCTGTTTGTTTGTTTCTGTAACGTTGATAATGCCGATTTCACGATTCGGTATATTTTTCTTTAAGTGTTCCTAGTTTAAAAGTAACCATAGGGCTGGTTCTTTCTTTTGGCCAAAGAGTTAGCATGGCCATTCAACGTGGCTATGCTGCCAGTCTTCTAGGCACGTTTCCAGATGATAGCGATATGGAGGGAAACTTTGACCTGTAAATACTTTGTTTAGATATTGGTCTATGATGTTTTGTGAGTTCTTTTTTTGCAATTTAATACTTTTACTAAAGTTACTTGACCACAAACCAGACATAGTTCGTTTTAAGTGCATATTATTATGATCAATTGACTTACAACTAATTTAAATATAAAGGGTGTCACAAGACTCTTAACGAAGCCGAAATGCACTTATTCTCCCAGTCATTGCGATCATTTTTTTGTTCTAAACTATATCTAAGTTCTTCAACTTTTGACACCTTTTTTTTTAAATTCATGTTATTAATATAAGACCTTAAACACCTCCACGAGTCCCGTGCTATTCAACCCATCCATCTGAACAATGTTTTGAGTGAGTTACATTGAGTCCTTCCGTAAAACGTGACTTTACACCCCAAAAAAAAGTAGTTTTCAGCAAAAAATTACTTACTTAACTTACTTTGATGTTCAGAATGCTTGGTTGACGGCTTCGTCAAGGGTCCGTTTACAGCCTGTATACCTACCTACGTAGAAGATAAGTGGATATTTGTATGTACCTTTAAAACTCTGTTGAAAGTGCAGAGAATATTTCACGCGCAGAAAATTCTTCACCTACCTTTCTTCGACTTTTATACTTTCTGAAGATTATGATTATGACAGACAGCTGGGGTCTTCGAACTGATTTAATATTCCTATATCGCAGTTACATTCAACAGCATTCACAGTAAATAAAATACCAATTGTCAACATCAAATTCAATTCGATTTTTAGTCGTTTCACTCGGAAAGAATTTCGTCGGCGAGTGTCGTAAAATAGCTAGCTACAGTCGCCCCGTCGACCGTTCCCGCGCTCTGAAGCTCTGAACCGAATAATTCACGAGAGTTCCCAACAAAACTCGAACTGCAATCCTTCTAGACCTTATCACAGGCATACAAGATCCATTTTAGATTGCACAAATCATTGTTAAGTTAGCAGAAACCGGCTCCAGCAAGCAGCCGCATCGAAAATCCTTTTAAAAAGAATTGAGCGTCCCCTTGCTGCAAACCTTTGCACAGATAAAGGTTTATTTAAAAATATATTATATAGTATATTAGTTTTAAAATATGTAGTGCAATATATTCCGCTATATTACAAGAGTATGAAGCAGCATTTGTAAGTCTAGGGGTGGGAAAACCGTAACTTAACGTTGTTTTTACGGTTATTGTTTACGGGCTATTTGATTAAAAGAGAGAGTTACGGTTTTGCACAGTTCGTTTTTTGAAAATGAATTTCAGAAAACAATATTAGATGTTACTGGTTTTACGTGATTGCTTCGTTGGTGTAGTGGTCGCAAGCGCGACTGCTGCGAATGAGGTCCTGGGTGCGATTCCCAGGTCGGACCAAGTGTTGTTGGGCTTTTCCATCAGGAATTTCTCAGTAGCAGCCTCGGAGTCTGGATTTGCGGTTGATGGCATTGGGCTCGCCCCCTATTACATGGGACTTAAACATAACTGCAAAGTGCAAAGGGTAAACTGTGGGTGTGCTATTAGGTACACCTCTGCCTAACCCTTAGGGGATTACAGGCGTGATGTTATGTTATGTTATATTAGATGTTGTCATGGGCCCCAACGTAGGCAAAAGGGATTACCAATAATATTTTGTTAAAAGATAGGTGTTAACACAAAAGCCAGATCAAAAATGTTATCGAAGTTTGTATTTCTATTGTCGATAACTTGGAATAACTTCTTTAAGTAAGGTTTCCACAATCGTTTATTTCATGAAGCTGTCCTCCGAAACGAGATTATTTCGCTTCAATACTACCTATACGGAAGGGATTTACTCCATCGGATAGCCAATGATAAAGTAAATAAAAGATTTGATTCGCTCGATTCAAACATATTTTTTTGAAATTGTTTTGTTTGTTAAGAAAGGATCAGTAATTTTATAATAGAACTAGCTTTTGTCCACGGCTACGCTCGCGTTAATTTATAATTTGACAATCAATTCGGGTTGTACTCTGCTTGTAATAATACAATTCAATCATGATTCGAAAGAGACGTGGCGCCATCTGTTCCCATAAGTACGTTATTGTTGTTTTCCTCGGGAACAGAACTTTTTTCCGGGATGAAAGGTATCCTATGTCCGTTTCAGTACACCTGACAACGTATGTGCAAAATTTCAGGATGTTCGGTTTAGTGGTTTAGGTGTGAAAAAGTAACAAACAAACTTACTTTCGCATTTATAATAATAGTATGGAAGTATGGATATCTATATACGATATATCTATATATAATGGGTACGATCTCGGGTGCTTCGAAGTGTAACTGGGTTTTTCCATCCGAAATTTCTCAGTTGCTGTCCGTAAGACTGAGTTTGTGCCCCGTTGATAGTAATAAATATAACTGGAGAAATGAGGGCCTGGGCACTATAGGTACCTATATCCCTGCCTAAGCTTTGAGGGTTACAAGCGTAATGTTGTATGTTATTTATAGTACCTTATTTCTTACTACTATTATAAATGCGAAAGTTTGTGAGAATGGATGGATGGATGTTGGTTACTCGTTCACGCAAAAACTACTGTACGGATTTGGATGAAATCTAGCAGACAGATAGTTTATAACCTGGATTAACTGGTAGTTTGATCCCGTGGGACAATAACCAAACTCAACGCGGGTGAAGCCGCGGTCATAAGCTAGTAATATCATAATTAGTATGCAAGGATGGTTAAAATTTAACGGTAATGGAGAGTGATAAAGTAAATAAAAAACAGAATTCTCTCATTAATGTATTTCTTACTCCATTTCTTTTTTGACTGTTACATCGTCCATCGTCATCTGTGAGGTTCCAATCCCAATGAGCTCAGATATTTCTTCCCACGTAGGTGCATCGATCATTAATATTAAATCAGATTCTAAATAGGCGGCTTCCACTAAAAGAGACATTGAGAAATAAGTTGAAGTGATGGGAAACTGACTGCCCCGTTCTTGTTGAGGTCGCAAACGCGACTGCTGAAAGCTTTCACGATTTAAAACTAAACTACTCTCAGTTACGGATATCTTTCGTGATTGTTCATTATCATCCCGCGATCATGGCGCTTGCAACAGTGTCGAAATATCGCGAGCCCAAAAAAATTAACAACGACGGAAGATATCCCGTAAGTGACAGTATAAGTTTTTCTGAGCATTCGTTTTTGGGTTAGATTTTCATCAGTTAATTTTTAAGTAGCTCCCCAGAGTTCCGAATTGTGGCCGGTTTTTTTAAAAAAAAATAAAAATAAATAAAATAAATAAATAAAATGGCAATAAGTGGCTCGACCATAATAATTATAGGACTCACATCTAATTGGCGAAATGTGAGTAGGTATAGGTCACCTCGCCAAACGCTTCGGAAAAACATAGGCGTCTTGTTTAATTCCTAAAGTAGTCAAAAAGTAAAATAAAGTTGACATTTTCAGTGCAAAATCTAATAGTTACATAGTCAGTAGTTACATTACGTTTAAAGAATTTGGACAACGCAGACTATTTTGTAAACCTAGGTATTTGAATAGGTCCGGTGTAAAAACGGTGCCGTTTGCATTTCCCTGACATCTAATTCACCGCCAAAAAGTTAAAGCTACACATTCTAAAAGATTCCCGTCCTCACTGTAGCCTACTCGGTTAAAATAATATTTCTCTAAAAAGATGACCATAATCTGTATTCAAATATCTATGAAGTAAATAGCATCAAAACTACCTCGTTGATCTAGTAGCTGCAATCGCGACTGCTGAGCATGAGGTTCTGGGTTCGATTCCCGGGTCGGGCAAATTGTTATTGGGTTTTTCAGCTGTCACAGAGTCTGAATTTGTGCCCGATTGATGGCAACAGGCACGCTCCCTACATCAAAATGTGGGTGTAAAATTGAAGTACACCTCTGCGTAACACTTCGGGGATTAAAGGCGTGATGTTGTGTTATGTAAATACCAAAAAGCATCATGGGAAGTACCAGACTAAACATTATAATTATAAAACATTAAATCTATACATTTAACATTAAATAAACTAAGTAATTTTATTATTTGCACTGGTTATCATAAATTATTCATCATTAATAAACATATTTACATTATATACAGACTACAAATAGAACTAAACTAATGATAGAAATAAGACTAAAAGTAAGAAAATATAAACATCTAAACAACGACGACAATAGGACATTTAGGCGTCAAAGTACTCCTCCGCATCGCTGTCATCTGGAAACGTGCCCAGAAGACTGGCAGCATTGCCACGCTGAACGGCAATGCTAATTCTTTGGCCAAAGAAAGAGCCAGCCCTCTGGTCACGCGAAGTGTCGACCAGTCGGCGAGAGATTTCCTTAAAAACGAGACGCGCACTCGGGCCCCATGACCCGAGCGTTTCGACCCCAAACGGCTCAAAACTGTAGTTACCAATAAGGTTACAGTATTTGCGCCGCTTGAGGATCTCAGCAGCCGCAGCAGCAGCGCCTGCACAGCCCGCCGTGCTTGAAAGGTGAGATGGCGCAAGGGTGTCGACACAGGTTGCGTCCCACACCAAAGGCCTACCCACCTTCCAAGGCACTAACGTCATGCCGTCTGGTCTCTTGCCATCGTCACGTACCAAGCCGATTGGTTCTAAAACCGCTGGTACGCCGACGCTGGCAAGAGCTCGACGATTAATGTCGTTAATGCTGGCGTGCCGTGCAATGCGACCTGCGCTCCTGTAGCAGGACAGGCCATGGTGTCCGAGGCTGTCAACAGCTTCACCGCAGTGACACCGATGCGGAGCAACACAAGGAGCGCCTAAGCGTAGACTCGTAAATTTTTTAATATACATTAAATGTATATTAAAAACATCAATCAAAACTAGTTCTTACAAGTTATACCAATTTATTGATTTCCAGTTAATTGACATGTAAATGATGTTAGTCATTAGGTACCTAACACAATTAGGGTCAAGGTGAACCTCAATTAAGTTTAAATAAATGACATATTTGGGTCATTATCATTAATGATACCTATTCCGCTAACAGAATGCCGGTAACACGGTTACACACTGATTATAACTAGAATCATTATTAACTTACCTCTCATTTGATTGATATTATTGACTATTTTCTTCATTTTATCGAGCTGCCTTTCAATTGCAACTTTAGTATTATTGAAGAAATCGGGATCCGGAATAGCTTCCGCGGATTTACTTGGAACTTCCATTTCTAAGAACAATTCTAGTAGCAGTTCAAAATATTGAACCCCGACTGTATTTTGATATCTACTATTCAAACTTATGTATTATTCAGTTAATTTCAAGGGACTTGTTATCTGTGAATAATTGCCGGGACGGACACAGAATGTTGTCAAAACAAAATGGCTGGATGGCGCCAACCTAACTGATCCAACAAACAAAAAATTAGTTAGACATTTACAAATTCAAAACGCGAACCTAAACGTTTATTCTTGTTTTAATAAACACTAACAAAATTTAAAAATATTTTCACAAAATATAAAAAGTTTATTTGATTTTAACTCGACGCCCTAAAAAGTTTGACAATCGGAAACGCAAACGGAGCGGGAAAATGTACGGAACTTTTTAAAATCAGAATTAGGTCAACGATTGCACGCGATCGTCGACAAACAGCCAGATTATACTACGAAAGAGTTTTATAACACCGAAACTGTTCGCGAGTACGAAAAAAAAAAAAGTGTAGTGAATATTAAAAATGGAATATTAAAATAGAATCAAGCTTTTTTTTCTTTTTCAGTGCGACTTAATTTTAGTTTTCTAATAAAGAGTTAAATTATTCTTTACTAAAATAGCAATTGGGTGTTTTTATTTACTTCAACATAATTTACAGTCAGTCACTTTATAATCTCTAAAATGTCGCCAACGAGATAGGGCTTTGTCTAAAAACTTTAAGTAAGTAATTATCCATAAGTACGGCTCTCAACATAATATTCTTGAAAGACATACTTCTTTGCCAGCGGCTGATTATGTTAATTACATAGTTTATGATTAAATAAACCGAGAGATAGATTACATTTATGAATAAAAATAATCACAGTAGGTAATCTTATTATAATACTATAAAACAATCGAATAAAAAAGTGACGTAGGTAGTCAAACATTTTAAATTCAATTAAACGAGGCCATGACAGCAACGCATACATCCTACTAGTACTCAGCTCTCGAATATTATGTGTGAAATCCTTCACAATGCATGAAATAACGATCAATTAGCACAAACAGTCGAACAATGATGCCAATCATCTCGGTCGAGCGAACTAAATCTGTTTTTGGATGAGTTTTGGTATGTCAGTCGCGTCACACGCCGAATGTCATTGGATTTATAAATACAATCAGCTCCAGAAATAGGTGGCTACAGGTTTTCCAGGCGTACCGACCTAAAATAAAGCAGCCTGGATTCGTTAACAATATAATTGTCTCCTCTTCGTACGTGCATCGAACTAGTGAGCGTAAGAAGTTTTGTTAGTGCTTTTTATACAGTAAATACCTGTGGCCATGGATGATGAGGATGTACAACAGTTTTCTTTGCGCTGGCACAATCATCAGGTAGGTGAGTAATATTTTATTTTATCAACACACCCACTACAGATGACCAGGTACACTTACAGTTTTTTTCCTTGGACACATTTCTTTTTTTTTTGCTTCAGTCATAAAGCCTATGCGTTTTTATTTTGAATTTATTCTGTTTTTAAAACGTTTTTTGATGCGTAGTGTAAAATTAGACGGTGTTATTTATTTCCCTTAAATATGTAGTCGTGTTGTTTGAAGTACTACGCAGATATTATTTAATAGAAATGCTTAATAAATAAGTTAAAAATGTTTTAAATGTTTTGTTAAATAATTGGTAATTTAAGGATTACAGTTGTGAGAAGTTTTAAACTTTACGAAACATCACATAACTTTTTAATTTTAATATAAAATTGTTTGATTTTGTTTTGGCGCTGAATAAAATTTTAAAATGTAAATATTAGCACCCTATGCTTAGCCTATGTGTTACCTTTGCCAATGACACTAAATAGAAGGTTACTAATAGATCACACGCACACCAACTAATCGACTATTGAGCTATAACTAATATTAATTTAAATTAATTCATTATTTTAAAGCAGCAGCTGTTTAGTGGAAATCCGTCTTTGATACACCTACTTGCAATATCCGTATTTTGTAATTTAAAAAATCTTGTGAAAATTATTATAAAAAGTTTATTAGATATTAATTTCCAGAAAACCATGGAAGGCAAAAAGACAGAACATTTATTTTCGTTAGACAATTAATAGGCACTTTGATTCTTGAAGCTTTACTCGGAAATAAAATTAATTCTAGTCAAACTTATCACTTACAGGATATCCCGTAAGTGACAGTATAAGTTTAGTTGTAAACCGTGAAAGCTTAAAACAGTGTTTATTTCTAGTTGCCCAACTAAAGGTTAATAAATTATAGTTTTGTAACTATCGGTAAAAATCAGTTTTCATGTAATAAAATACTTACTGTTTTTTTGCTAAGTCTAAGATAAATTTATTGACCAAATAATAAATGGATGAGTCATAGACGAGATTTTCCAAAACAGCTGCTGCAGGCCAAAAAACTAAAATGCGAATTTTACTTAAACAGAACAGCTTGATAGGAGCCCTAGGTCGCATGTTGAGTACCGGAGCCCTGACTGATGTCACGCTAAGTGCCAGCGGGACCTCAGTGAAGGCGCATAGGCTGGTGCTGGCGTCTTGCAGCCAGTACTTCGCTCAACTTTTTAAGGTGAGCCTAAGAATTTCGCAGCCAGTATATTCACGTTTTTGCAGTTTAAGAATGATTTCACATGGCAAAATCATCATCGGCCTACAACAGCCCACTGCTGAACATAGGCTTCCTCAATCGCAAGCCACTCAACTCGATTCTCGGCAACTCTCATCCAGTTGCTACCAGCCACTCTGCGAAGATCGTCGCTCCACCGAGCCTGAGGGCGTCCCACCTTACACTTGCCGTTTTGCGGTCTCTCCACTCAAGAACACGTCTACCCCAGCGGTCATCGGTTCTACGGCTAATATGGCCGACCCAGTTCCACTTCAGCTTACTTATTCTGTGAGCTATGTCGACAACTCATGGCAACATACCAGTGGCAAAGTTTCCATCCAACTCGCTACTGCAACATACCACTTTTGAAGTTTGAGCCGAGTGGACTGAACTGCAGACTATAGACTTTTGATGAGGCAAGGCGGAGGACTCATTAAAATGGTCGATCTATAGCTGCAGGCACGACACTTAGGCGGCCTGTCCAACCGAAGTGAGGCTGAGGAGCGGAGAAACGGAGAAACGGAGAAGTATTAACCAATAGGATTGCATAAAATCTCCGGTCCGCTGCAGCATGCAATCCTATTGGTTAATATTCCTCAGTTTCTCCGCTCAGCAGCCTCGCCCTGCTTCAATGGACAGGCAGCTTTAGACAGATATTTCAACACATTATCTGTCCAAGTCCGGTGCAACCAGTCCATAGTTCGGTCCATTCAGTTTAACCTCACCTTTAATACTTCTTCTTTCACACTTCGCTATTGATCGTCATCTCATAACTCCCTTTCTAGCTGAATCATCTTGTACACAGTGCATCCATCGTTTCTTTGGTTTCCTAATCTGCCTATAATATTAACACTGTTAGGACAAAGGCTTCCTCTCTATGGGAGAGAATGGGCTATAATCCACTACGCGGGCCCAGTGCTGGTTGGTAGATGTCACATGTCTTCGAAGTTTGGGTTCTAGGACATGCCGGTTTTCTTTCCTACTCATTACCACATTTTCCTAGTTTTTTCGCATCACCTTCGTATTGATAGGTACTATCGTTTTTTTTAATAGAGCTTTCCGCGAATTTGATCTTAAATAAATCTTATTCGATCCAGCCTGTCCATTGCTGTCCTCTCCCGGCGACGCCCTAAGCCGAGGCTATTACTACACAAGGAGTGGCTTAGGAAGCCTCAGACTCAAGGTGCCCACAGGATAGCCCGAATAAGCAGCGGACAACCCTAGGAGGTTGACCTGGAAGGAGACATCCCCAAAAAAAAAGTAAAAAATAGAAACACAATTATGCTGATCCTCTTTCAACATATTTTCCAGGAAGTGGAAGCTGAGAACAACACACTAGTCGTGGTCCTGGGCTGCGATGTGACAGAACTTCGACTGCTCCTCACTTTCATGTACACCGGGGAGGTCACCGCCTCCAAGAAGATCCTTCCATCGCTGCTACGGCTTGCACAGACCTTGAAGGTTTCGGGACTTACTGATGCCGATACGGTGAGGTTTTTACCTTTTGACCGACAACATCAGCGCGAGATTATTTAAGCGCAGGAAATAAAGCTTAAGTTTTTTGCCAATTCAATCTTCTGTAATTCCAGAACTCAACCCTAACACCGACAGAATCCGAACTGACCCCAGACGAATTCAACTCCCCAGTGAACCCCGAGATAAAGAACGACCCCCAACAACCCCAAGTCATCAACGACAACTCCAGTTCTAGCTCCAAACTGAACTACGATGACATACTGTCACCAACGAACGATAAAGACGGAAGCTATGTATCTGACTTCATGGGAAAGAGCGAGAAGGATAGATTGAGTAAACTGGATCAGATTGTGCAGAATTTGTACAGTACACACAAGATTGGAACACCGCCGGTTGCGACGTTGGTTAATTCTGGAGGTGAGCCATCATAATAACAATCTTAACCATAGGTACAGTTCTGTAGGAGGGGCTCGTGGCTAAATAATAATAGCCCCTCGGGTCAATCTTCTGGTTCAGCCGCGCTTGCCTAGGTTGGTTAGTAGATGAGTGACCACCCATTACATATCGACTTTCCTCCGTGCCTCGGAAAGCACGTTTACCCGTTGATCCCGGCTGTCATTTGTAGATCTTTGACAGTCGTTACAGGTAGTCAGTGGGCCGAAAGTCTGTCAACAAGTCATACCAAGGGGTATCGCATTACTCAGTACTAACTGGGTTGAGGAGGTTGGATAGGCTGCCGCTCTGTGTAAAGTAAAGTATCAGCTGCATCCGGTTTTACTGGAAGCCGACCTCAAGTTTCAAAAGTCAAAAGTCAAAGTTTTTATTTGTTAAACATAGGTGTAAAAGATGTAAGTAAATATAAAGTTTGTTGACAAAATGCTAGGCAGACGATGACTGTACAGGTTGTTGTACCTTAAACCTACAGTCAGCCTAGAGGTACCAGTCAGTACCCTGCATAACCTGAACCCTTCTTTGAACGAGTGGTCAGATAGTACATAGGGCACTGACTAGATATACAAAGAAATGACCATCGAGCTCCTATTCGCTTGATTTTTTTTTGTTTTGTTGTTTTACACCGCCAAGTGCACAACTAGGACTAGGATGGCTAAAAAAATGATTTGGGCGCATACCTGACGAATTGAGCATTTTAACTTTGGGTGGAGCCATGACGTTTCTTGCATTTCCTCGCTTAGCTGTTGTCCAGCCCTATTTTCAATCATTTCTTCCCACGAGTTTTGGAGGACGTTTTCTCTAACCGAAACTATAAATCCTTACTTATCCATACCTAAGCGATTTTAAGATCATGGGTAGCAGCGTTCTCCTGTCGACCAATAAAACTTGAGGTATTCCAATGTGACAACAGGTCTATGTTTATTGTTTACTAATAAATTGGCATACATACTTACATACAAATCATACGTTCTGATGAGTTTAGCGCGCTCAACGACAATGCTTATCCAATAACGCGCACAGCCTTACGGTATTTCAAATCTTTAAATATTTACATACGTACGTGTAAAATTGTAGATAAATACGAGTACTACATACAAGCATAATTTAAAGTTATAATAACATAATTTTAATGTACCTAGTTAAATTATTATAATAGGTATCTCTCGAAATCGGTTCCAAAGTCCTAAACTTTCGCATTACGCTTTTATTAAGTGAATAAAATCCTAAGTGCGCTGTCTAAATAGATTGCAGTCAGCAAATTGTTATTCCATTACTTGATTTAGATATTAATGTAATATTACAATACTAAGTTAAGATTTTAAGGCCGCTTTCACATTAAGGCGTTAGCAGCGCGACAGTAGCGCGGCAGAAGCACAGTCGAAGACAAAATCTAAAAAAAAAACAATTTTACCGTCTGGACGTTAGACGCGCGACTGTCGCGCTGCTAAAGTCGCCTAAATGTGAAAGCGGTCTAAGAAGTTCTTGTATTTAAGTTTGGAAGATTTTAATAAGGTTTCCAATTGTTTCCACTTTTAATGTATGATTATGATAGTCCATTAGTAGGGGTGGCGAACTGTTTACTTGTCCCGGGACTTCGTTTTGTCCAGTCCTAGCCTTAACGTTTGAATCAGGAGGACGTTGAGAAGGTCTACCTAGTGATCTTTACCGATTCGTTTTAAGGCACTCCCCCACCGAAGAATTCGCCTGCAATGCAACAATCCAAGATTCGATATTGAGCATAACGTTACAATACGGCAGTAATATAACGTAATGTTTAATATTGAGTCTGTGATCATTGTTATCAACTGACGAGCATTATCTGCCGTCTAGGTCACCAAGTCTGCGAATACTGCCAGTGAAAGAGCGCAATAACATCTGATTAGCTCTGATACCTTAATTTTGAATCCCAAATAGTCGTATGGATTACTCGTCTTGCCATACTCTAACGAGTATGGCAAGACGAATTTTACGAAGACGATAATCCGAAATTTAATCTTGCTCTGGTCTTTGTATGAGGAAAGACTGTTGCCACGCCATAGCAAAGTTACCTCAACGCCTCATGGGCCAATGGTAGTTTTAGTGGGGTAAGAATACCAAACTCTTCGACTTCTCTCGGACAATCAAGCTCCATTTAAAGACTGCCACCAAATAAAGATAAAAATTTGCCTACTGCATAGCAAAAACATGCTGCATGCTGCATGCTCATGCTGGTTTTAAATATCCTTAACACACTTCTAAACCTCAGTTACAGACCCACCGGAAGCTTACGACAGAAAATGGCGCATGAACAGCTCAGTATGCACCATCTGCAACAAGCGTCTCTCAAACCAGTACAACTTGAGGGTGCACATGGAGACTCATGCAGGGAGAAGACACGCTTGCAGAGCCTGTTCCCACGTCTCCAGGTCGAGGGACGCGCTGAGGAAGCATGTGGCTTACAGGCATGCGCCGCCGCAGCATAGGACGGGGAGAAGTGACTTGTGAACTGTGCGGTAAAAGCGCTACTTCACCGGGAGCATTCGGCTGTAATGTCAGATTCAAGCATTACTTCTTAAGTGTAGAGAACCGAGCATTACAGTGTGCAACCAGTAATGATACAATTTGTTACAACGTGTTTCTGTACAAAATCGAATGCCTCAGCGGGAGCGTCTATTTGTTACGTGATGTTCTTTGTACAGACACATTACAGTTGACAGTCGAATGCTCCGGTGAGGGAGCTCCTTAACATGTCTTGACTGCTGCAGTGTTATTCTGTAAAGATCATTTCGAATTTGGAAAATGGTTACAGCGCTGCAAGGATCTTGCGGCGCTCGAATGACGTTGTCAGGAAAAAAACTGTGAGGCAGTTTTTTGTAATGTATTGAAAAAACAAGATGGCAACGTTAATTCCTTATTTAGACCACGCGCCTGAAGATCCATGTACAGCTATAGATTAATCGTCAGTTATGTACTTCTTGTTAGAGAAGGGTAACGCTGATGCACATTCTCGGTAAAAAAATTACGGGCGAGTAATTAATATATCTCTTCGCTTTAGGTACCAATTTCATGTATTAAATTACGAGGTATGTAGTACCTACCACGAACTGAACTTTACAGAATAGCGCTAACGCTATGCTAATTTGCCGGATAAGACAAAAATAAGTTACTAAATTGGTTTCCCATCGCACTGCGGCATAGAAATCATCTAGTTTTGAGCTTACCTACTGGATTTGTCACGTTATTTTTCTGCACAAAAGTCAATTTCGTCTGTAAGCAATGCTCATTTTTCTAGAGTCGAAAGTAAAGATGGCCGCCTAATAATTGCCTCTGGGGTGGGCCATACTGTCTCTCTACGTTTGATATTATTGAATTTAAGTTAGATAAAAGTGACAAGCTGTTGAATACCCACCGACGGTATTTTTACCAAAGTAACATAAAAAAAGACGTACATTTTTGTGTTTTACACTATTTTAATATTAGTGTATTGTTCTTTATTTCTTAAATGTTATTTACTTGTAATGGAATCGAAACTGGCGTGGCCATGTTTTAGTAACGATATTAAGATTTATAGGAATTTGCTAATATTTGGAAAGTAAATTACTTACAACGATCTTTTGGCGCCCGTACGATGTTGACAGGGGAGCGATGTTGGTGTTGTAATCATTTAAAAAACATAAATGAAAAAAAATGGCGGATATTTCGGATTTGCACTAAGTCAAAAGGTCCAATGTAGGTACAACTTTCCTACTTTTCTATTTTGGGATTTATGGCTACGCCAATGTAATTATAACAATGGTTGTGAAACTATTTTCACAATGGTGAACATGGCCTTTGCACATAAGAGCCTATAATAGAACAATTTTACAATGCTAGTAATTTTTACTCTGTATTTTTATTATCCGTTTTAAAGATATTCATAGGACTGTTGTGTATTAAAGAGTTCAATTTATTTATATTCTGTGATAAAAGGAACTAACGAGTTCTAGGTACATTCTATAATCAGTTATGCCAATTTATAAATCATTGCAATTTTTGGCGGTGTAATCTTAATTCAAAATGATGATCTAATACTTCAAAATGGCTGGCGCTATACTGGACAAATAGAGGTCGTAGACAAAATGGAGATACTTTATTTTATCGTTAGTTCCTCAAGAATAGTAATGTCGCTCCTGGTTATCAAATTTTATTTAGATTTTGATTTTAAGCAGGGTACCTTTTAATGGACGATCTAAATCAGTTCTTGCAGATACTTTATCTCTGTAAAAAGACAGAACTTTTTATTCTCGTTCTAATAAAATTACTGCGGCACTGTCAAAATTAAAATAATTGTCAGAGAATACGAAGTAAACGGATGAGATTTTTTTATTATGAGGTGCATGCGGCAGCAATTAAATGCAGAATAATTTTGTCTGCGTTAGAAATTATTGGAGTGACATAAAAGGTTCGCGCACATTATGTCGGGCCGCCGCGGGGCGGAGCGGGCCGCAGCGCAGCGCAAAATATTTACTTAGTAATACGGCGGAATATGCGTCCCACTGCGCCCCGGCTAATGTGCGATAGTTCATATAAAATACATACGAGCGATTGGAGCGGATTTTTGCGCTGCGACCCGACCCGCTGCGGCCTCAAAAAAGGGCGCGAACCTTTACATAACAATTATGTTCTAGTCATGTTTATTGCCCCTACGTTTATATTATTTAGCATAAGCTAGCTTAAAAAGACATTTTTATTTAATAAAAGACAATTTAGTTTATTCTTAATAAATATTTAAAAGTTTCGAGTTGTTTTTAATACCCCATTAGTCTTTCAGAAGTTGAAACACGGAGAATTTAACGAAATATTGATCGAAGATCAAAGACGCTAGCACGCCGAGCGCACGGTGTAAACGTAACGTAAATAGGTACGTCGATTTTAAAAATTATAAATACTCATATTTTCATATAGAATATTTTCATAATTTTAAGTATTTATTCATAATTATCTATGGATAATACTGACTGTGCTTGATGCAAACAATTTAACTAAAATGCTATAGAATAATAGTCTTTTCGATTCAAAAATCGACGTATTTACGTACGTTTACACCGCGCTCGTGCTATTGCCTCAGAAAGGTGAAAGCACAGAGCATCAATATAATGGTGCAAGTAACCTCACTTTTGCTTTGGGACAACCGGGGTAAGAAACGTCAAAGTAATTATTTTTTAATATTCATGCATGCAGTTGCACGACTGTCAAAATTACAGGGATCTTCATTCTCGGTGCAATAAGGTCGCTATGAGTTTGGTTGTCAAAGTTAAAATAACTGTGAAAGGATAGTAATTTAATTACTTCTTCTTCATTGCGTGTCGATCAACTCCAATAATATCCGACTAGTATACAGGGTGGAAGGGACACCGAAGCGAAAACGATTACCACGTATTCAGTACATCATTCTGAGCCAGAACATAGAATTTTTTCATAGGTTATAAAAAAATACAGCCGTTTCCTACAAAAGTGCAATCAATACCTTCACGGTTAAAACGTATGGAACAGCTGATTTTTTTTTTAAATTACCGATCAAAAATTCAGAAAGATGTGCTGAATACGTGGTAAACGTTTTCGCGTCGGCGTCTCTTCCACCCCTTTTAGCCACCTGCACAGCTCTTTCATTAGATTCGTTTAAATCCTGGAAGGTGCAGGTGGTGGTGCAATTACTTATGGGCGGTTCAGATTCGCGTATTTTCGGCGCGTAAAGTGCGAGTATCCCTGCCTTTTGCTACATGCGCAACTCGTATGAGCGTTAACGCGCTAAGCTCGTATATGCGCAAAAAGCAATGTATCTTCGTCAGAATCCATATTGTTACTGTTTGTTACCCACCGATTCGAGCGTACACGTCGGAATAAACAAATGTATCGATAGCGTTATGAAGAGCTAGTCTGAAACCACTGTAAGTAGGTGCAGGATTCATATAATAAAATACATTTTACAAGTGTATACAAGTTTATTTTTATCATCTTACATACTTCATTTTAGTAGAAATCGCGTAAAACTAAGAAAAAGTACATCAGAAATTAGTATAAAAATACTGTTTAGAAAACGTTTTCGACTGCATTATTTGGAAAGATAACGCGAAAAGTTTGTGAAATAGTATAAAATCTATTCAGAAAAATACTTCCATGTTAAAATTACAAACTCTTTAGATAGGTACTGGAATTAAGACCCAGACAAAAGAAAACACTAAAGTAATTTAAAAAGTTTAAATCGTTAGATTCCACGTCAAAAAAATGGTCACGTCGATCCATGCACAAGCAAACACGAAGAACTCTATTCGCTCGTCCGTATGGACGAGCGAATAGAGGCTCGTCCATACGGACGAGCCTCTATTCGCTCTTTGCACACTTTTTCGCGCAATTTGGGTATGGTGTGGGCAATCTAATGATTTAATCTTTTTGTTTATAGAATGCATTGAATTTAAATTTAATTTCTATGATATACAAATAATAAATTAATTACATTATGTTTAAATATTAGTGACCGATTATCATTACACCTAAAGAACTTACATTGACAATAGGATTTTTAGCTAAATTGTAGATATCTTAATATTTCTAATACTGGACAATATTTCATTAATATTTTACACCTCTTATAACATAGCACTCTGCATGAAATGACAACAAAATTATTACAAAAAATGTTCATGGCAAGGGCAACCGTGCTCACACAATGTGGAAGTGAGACAGCACGAGACTCGGTTCTAAGAAATCCTGTACTAAATATTCACCGTCCTGCTCACAAGTTTTATTACCACGATTGACCGACCCTGAATATTGGAGTTTAGTATATTTATAGCATAGTTTAGTATTCATGTTTTGATCTCTTAGTCATTCATTTCAGAATGCCAAGTCAAGCCAATTAAAAATAAGTTATTCTTTCCAAATAATTTAAATATTTAATTCTCACTAGGATATTTTAAATGCGATTTCACACCGTTAGTATGCAACGACGGGTATAAAATGGATCGTTCAGATCGCACCAAGTTCAATACAAAAAAAAATCACAATGCTCGTTTAGAAGTAGGACTGATTTATTAGAAATGATTTTATTGTTCATAATATTTTGACTAAATGAAGGACAGTGAAGGATGATTTGGTTATAAAAGAGGTGTTTGATGAGATGACGAGTAATAGCGCCGACCCCAGATAAATTGATATAAGGGCAAGAGAATTATTAATATTTTGCCTAAATAAAGGACCTTTTGGCGCTCGAATGACGTTGATTTAAATTGTTTGTTTTTTCTATTTCTTCGTAGTGCTTAAATATTATTATAGGAGCATCAATATTGTACCCAGGACTACGTAACATCTTATTTGAAAAGAGTGTCCATGGAATTTATTGCCCATACTTCTTCATGAGATCTATGATTTTGGAATAGGCAACTACAGTCTATTCACAGTCTGTTACTATGCCTGCGGCTGGACTGTAGGCAGCTTGTTTTTGACTATGCAAAAATGCCTGTCCATGGGTCTATTTGAAATTGATGCTTTAAGTTTGATGACGCGGGCGTTGGCTGTAGGTAAACATTTGTGAAATTGTATTAAAAAAGTAGATGGTGTCGTTAGTTCTGGTATTAGCCACGCGCCAAAAGATTCATGTCCTTACAATTAATTCTGTTGTTCAAACACCTTGAATGAAGCTTTTTTTGTAACTGAATAAGCATTTTGTCATTATTATCGATCAATGGTTTTGAAGTAGTAGAGAGCAAATGACGATCATGCAACCTGAACAGAAATACTGTCTTCAATGTTCCATAATTCCAATAACTATTTGTAGGTACTTTACTATTATAAATTCGGATGTAAGACTAGAAATAAATGCAGGCATTATTTTATAAGTTGCTCTATTTTAATAAATAACTTAAAAGCACCGATATTCATCCTTGAATATACTTCAATCAGAGCGCTTTTGTCTACCTGTATGTAGCCATTAAAAAAAAACGAAAAACCGATAAAAGAATATTCACTGTCTTCTGTTATTTCTGCCTACGTTCCAATGGAAAAACGGCGTGAATGACGTATGTGTGTAATAAATAAGTTGAGCAAACCAGTCCACAGTTCTAAATGCGAGCAACATCACTCATTGTTAGTAACAAAAATCATATTTATTGTTAACTAACGGAGACAGTTTATAACTTATGTGTAGTAAGCGAAATAAATACATTAGTATTCTTCTTATACATGCTAGATAATCTGAGTTATTTATATACTATTACATCCGTTTGGGGAAATATTCTTTTTAATAAATAAATAATTATTAACTTTGTTGTAAAGTTAATTAGAATCGGCATGGTGTGTCCGCTATCAGAAAATCAAAAACTCTTTTAACGGAAAAAAATCTTTAAAAATATAGCCACATGTTTACATAAAAGGGCATATGTATATTTTTTTTATTATTTAAAAACAGAATCATCGAAGTTCTCATCTATAAAGTCGTTGAATAAAAATCAGAATCATCAGAATTTATTTTATAATAATGTCGAATTCGAGAACAACAAGATTATGCTTTTGCTTATCTTACTAAACACGAGAATTAGTAAGAATATAGTACATCATAGGGTCGTAGCGTACGGTAGTTTCTGCTTACCCCATGGGAAAACGCGTGATTTTATGTATCTATATAAAATCATAGAATTGGTACACATTATCATTAACACCAGAAACGGGATATTTACCATGTTTACTGATTTCTTTGAGTACCCGATATTTCGGCGCTGTTGCAAGCACCATGATCACGGATAAACACGTTGCACGGTTTCTAGTGTACACATTTTTGCCCCTGATGGTGTTTACTTCTATAGTCAAAGAATATTCCCCCAAAGTGCATAATGTTACGAAGGTCTAAGCTTTAGGCACAGTCCACACCCGCGTGTTGGCGTCTTGTCCGACCGACACAACGGTCTCGTCGTCCAACCAGGCTAGCCCCGTGATCTGGCTCTGAGGGTGAGCGTCTGGAATTGAGAATTACAGGTAATTAGTATGGAATAGAAATATAATACATTGTGTAGGCGATTTTCTTTGTCACTGCAGGATGATGATTCTGCTAAGACACTGTGCAGCTCGCTCGTTTTTCGCAGCCAAGTCCGAGGTTGGCATGAAAACTCTGGACACCTGCCCCCGTAGTGTGAAACAAATTTTTGTACAAATTTTTTTGCACTATCTGTCATTTTGTCGATTCTTCCGTCAAAGAAATCCTTGTCTACGGTGGTCATGCTATGGGGGCTGGTTACCACACGATAAAGAAGAAGCTCGCTTTTAATCACTCTCGTCTGAAGCCTCGCTTGCATTCATGAGGGTGTAAAAACGTTACTGATATCGGCATTAACGTGGCACCTTCTGAGCTCAAGAATTTTAGATAGGGATTTTTCGATAGGGATTTTTCGATATTACCATCGATTCGAAAAGAAGAAGGGAGTATTCCTGTTAACCTATGTTGTGTCCCACTGCTGGGCAAAGGTCTTCCTTTCGAAATCTCTGTATCCTGTTCGATCTTAAGCAATATTTGCCTTTGACTGCGATTTTCATCTTTCAGTGAGCGACGATCCTTGCCACCTCTCCAGGTGCATGACTACACTCCCACTTCAGCCTGGCTGTTTTTCTCCAACAGTGTATTTCTTCTAGGCTGTTTTTTCCCCATTCTAGGGCAAAGGCCTCCCTCCACTCCCTTCCACCTCCTACCTGTACTGACAGCGGTTAACTTACTCTTAATGTAGGTATGTTTGTTGGGCGCGTCGACGCTCCATATGATGATGCTGGTGTCGAGCGAGCCGGACGCGATGCGCGCGCAGTCGGGGCTCCACGCCACGCAGTTGACGCGCGCCGTGTGGAAGCCCCACTCCTTGTTGTGTGCCAGCTGAGGGACCACTCACAACTATTAATACGAGGCATGGCTATGAGAGACCAGACGCAGAACTAGAGCAGCTGGTGGCTGGCGGTACGTTACAGGCTATGAGAACTATTGGATAACGGACTAAGTCGAACTCTCTAGGAGTTCGTGGCCAAATCGAGCGGCCATCTTCAGGTAAAGACGCACTTGCCTATGTTGGTCCATAGATGAGTGACCACCCATTACATACGGAATTCCTCCTTGCCACGAAAATCACTTCAAGCCCTTAGTCCCGGCTGTCATTCGTAGATCTTTGACAGTCGTTATAGTCTGACAACCAGTTTTACAAAGGGGTATCGTATTAACCAGTACTAACTGGGTTGTGAAGGTCACATAGGCAGTCGCTCCATGTAAAATACTGGTATTTAACTGCATCCGGTTGGACTTGAAGCCGACCCCAACATAGTCAGGAAAAGGCTAGGCAGAAGATGTCTAAATCAAACTCTCAGTAGCATCACAGAGTGGATTTGCTGGGCCTGCAGTCGCTCGAATGTATGGAATTAAGTGCCCAGGGACCTAATGTTAGTTTAGTTGCTCCTTAGGTCTTCGACATACCTTGTACTCGTCAGTGGAGTACAGTATGAGCTTCCTGTTGGCGTCGCTGGCGACGAGGTAGCGTGAGTCGGGACTGTAGCGCACGTCCGTGACTGCGCCGAGGTGCTCTAGGGTGACTCCCGGTGTGAGCGTGCGGACGTCTAGAGTGTATATGTGAACTTTGTTGTCGGCTCCTGCAAAATTATTAAAGGTTTATTAGGATAAGTGTCTTAGAAGAGTAGGACCATGTTTTTTTTTTTTGTAATTTGCAGGTCAGTGTCAGGTTGTATGTTGATTAAAATAATATTCACAACCGTAACAAATATGAATTATAATCACTAAAATCACCAATACAAGCCTCTAAGTTCTTTTAATCCCATTCAATAACTATTTCATAAAAAAGTCATTCCATTGAATGGTTTTTCATGAAAATAAACTTTAAATGTTAAATGAACTTAGAGGGTTTTTTTTCCAGCCTGCTCTGTCCCACTGCTGGGCAAAGGCCTCCCCTATGGCTTTCCAATCCTGCTTACAATTTGCCCTCTCCGACCAATCCGTTAAGAATGAATCCAGATCGTCACGCCAGCGTTTCTGGGGCCTGCCTCGGTTACGACGGCCGTCTTCAGGCACCCACTGTGTGACTATCTTCGCCCATCTGTCCGGGTTCATCCTTAAAACGTGAGCCGCCCAGTCCCATTTCAGCTTCGCAGATGACTATCGGCGATGCCTGTCTTAGACCGTATTATGGTGTTGTGCATTCGATCGGAGTTGTATTGATGATTTTAATAATTATAATTCTGTAACTACATATGTGTTACGGTCGCTAATCAAATACGGCTGATCGAAAAAATCACCATCCGTTGTCCTACCTAGCTATGGAACGGCAATGCTTGGAATCTCGCAGAGGGATCGAATCCGGAAAGAGGTGATCCGATAGAGGACCCAAGTTGTTCACATAGCTCACAATACAAGTAAGCTGAAGTGGAAATGTGCCGGCTATTAGCCGTAGAATGTTCATTTGGGTAGACTTGTTCTTGAGTGGAGACCGTGCAAGGGTCGCGCTGGGACGACTACGGCAGTGGGGGCAATCTTTCTTACATACTCATAAATGCGAAAGTTTGTACTATTAGAAATGCGAAAGTTTGTGACGATGTATGTACGTATAGATGTTCGTAACTCTTTCACGCAAAAACTACTGAACGGATTTGGATGAAATTTGGCACACAGTTAAAACCTGGATTAACACATGATACTTTTTATCCCATGGAACCATAACCGTACTACAAGCGGGCTTAGCCGCGGGCATTAGTTAGTAGCTACAACAATGAGTACTTACCGCCAACGGCGACGTGTCTCGACGAGGTGTCGATACTGACGCACGTCGGCTCGTAGTCGAGCGGCAGGCTCGACTGCTTGCTAGTGCCGATGATCACCGCCAGCTGGCGACAGACACAACATGGTTTATTACACGGCATCGAAGAAGAGTTTTTGGAGCGCAACACAGAATCACAATCGATACACATAAGCATAAGCAGCCTATTAATGTTCCCACTGCTGGGACGCAAGCCTCCTCTCTATAAGAAGGAATGGGCTAAAATCCACCACGCGGGCCCAGTGTGGGTTGGTAGATGTCGCATGTCTTCGAAATTTGAACGCATGCGATTTTTTTTGTTTTTTATCGATACATATACATATAAAAAAAAACGAATATTAAACAAAAAAAATGTACTGTCCTACGTACAGCATACTATTAGAGCTCCTGCAGCCTGTGATAAATATTATTATACCGAGTTTTAGATTCATATTGTATTTTACCTTCTGGGATATTGAATAAAGATTTATTAATTTTTATTATATACATTTTGTTAAATTAATTAGCGATATGTTTTTACTATAACTTTTCATTTTCAGAGCAGTAATGATAATAATGGATCTAAAAGACCCATAACGAAGCGAGAACGAAGCCGAGAGGTCCTTGTTCTAAATACTAGTTTTAAATGTTAATTTACTTCCATGATCCCTTTACTATTAAATGTATCTATTAGCATAGCTTTTTGGATGTGTATCATTGAACGCTGCCATAAATCATGATTTTTTCACACCAAAATAAGTAGTTCCCCAGCAATAATTTTTGTGCAGTTTTTCTTAGTTTGGTGTACAAAATCTTGCCTTTATGATGGATCCTTTTACATGCTGTGTAAATCATTCATAATAAAATGCCCGTCTCGGGTTGAATACAAGATCCACACATTATATGTGCTAAAAACAAGAAATAAAATAATCTCTTTTTTTGTACCCGGTAAAAAAAGTACACTGACAGTTTTTATTATAATTCCAGTCTTTGACCTACCTCCTTTACGGTAGCGACAATGGTAGTATCATCTTCAATGATGTGGTCCATGGCACGAGGCTGGGAGCCCAGCGGTATCGATACATCCGTGTATGTTGGAACGTCACCTGGAAAACAACATTTTGAATAAAATAAAAGATCCAGAGTATTTGTGTTGTTCTATAAGAGTTCGCTTTGTTTTGAATCTGCCATTAAGTTCTTCTACGCACAATTTATTTGTGTCGTCATAATCAGAGCTTTTGCTATCCCATACAGCACGACGTTTTTTAACTTGTAAAACAAGTTCACTGTATTGAAATGACAAGACACACGACAAAACACAACAAGACAGACGTCAAAATGAAAATCCAAAATAGCGCCGATGAAAATTTTCGATTTTTTGTCATGGGTGTCATTTTCGTGGTTTTCGGAATCACTGATAAGGAAAATAAGGTGAAAATAAAGAGAAAAAATACAAAAAAAAAAAAAACAATTCTCATTTTTTTTCTTTTCGGCTCACCCTGACTCAGTTTTGACCCGTCGCCACTGGTACATACTAAATACTATGTCAGGGAATTGTCTGATTAATACAAACTACTATTCTCAGTAATAGCTACAGTATCTGTACCAGTGCCCAGTTGATGCCAATAGGCTCGCCCCTTATTACACTAAGTACACCTCTGCCTACACTTCGGGGATCGCAAGAGTGATATAATGTTTTAATAATGTACCTTCAGCCAGTGGCTTGGCCCGTCGCAGCGTGTCGTCGATCCCGCACGTGAGCAGCGCGCCATCTTTGCTGGCCCGCATGCCGTTCACCTGGTTGCCGTGACCGGTGCCCAAGATAAGGCGACCTTCGCCTGGGAAAACAAAAAAAAATCTTGAATTACTGTTTATTTTAACCGTTCGTGCGTCGATATTCCTTCCGCCCTGTATCACAGGCCTGCAAGGTACTTCCAGAGCATGACGTTCGTTTCTCTGGTCGATTTTCCATCAGGAATTTCTCAGTAGCAGCCACGGAGTCTGGATTTGTGCCTGGTTCATAGCAATACTGCTACTTGGCAGTTTGTGTATGTGAATTTAAATGTTTGTATACGCACCCACAATACAGGAGAAATTCCTAGTGTGGGGCAACATCTTTTTAAAAAATAAATATAAAATATTGGATGGCCCCCTATTACATGAGACTTACACAGACATAATCGCATAACAGTGACGGATCTGGACATAATATGTTAACCTTTAGCCATTTTTTAAATAAATATTTAAAAAATGGCTGCCCTGAGCCATTTTTTAAATATTTATTTTTTAATAATAAATATTCGATGTTGAAAATTTACATACAACTGATCAAAAGGGTTTATTTATAAATAATTATACGGTTTTTTTTTAAATCACACACTTCATTTAACTACATACAGATTCATCGTTCACCATCATTATTTGTTTTTATTATTTTCCTATTGTCTCTATTATTTTAGTCATATAATTGCAAACCAAGTATTTATATTCTTCTTACTTTGGTTAATGCGGTCTGTTTTCTGTTTTTTGTGCTCTCACCATACATTTTTTATTACAGGTCTATATGTGAAGATTTGTAATTGGCTTTCTGGTGACTATAGTTTCCTTTTTTGTTTGTTTTTATTAGCTATAGTCCCCCATGTACTAAAATTAAATAAAATCAAAATAAAACACTGTTCTACGATTATAACGAAATGTGAGTGTAATTAGGTACACATCTGCCTAACCCTTCGGGAATTATAGGCTTGATGTTATGTGCAAGCTCTTTCCTAAAAACAAACAAACTAACTCACCATTCTCAACATTCCACGCGGTGACACTTCCGTCATGGCTAGACGTATAGACTGTATGCCTGTCAGGGTGCAAGGTTAAGCACGTGATGGGTTTGTTGTGTCCCATCAGCACCTGTTTAGGTTTGTCCGGGTTGTCCACGTCCAAGTAGTTGATCACCCCGGACAGGGACACGGACAGGAGGTGCTTGCCTTGCCAGAGGCAGGATACCTGGGGAAGAGTTTACATTGTTATGTTACTAGATTAAATTGGAATGCCGTGCGTGTATGACCTGATATTTGGACGACGATGACGCAAATAGAGTCTGTAAGGAACGTGGCAATTGATGTAGTTCGTAGTTTCTGCCTATATCCTTGGGAAAAACGCGTGAGTAAACGCATCATCATCTGCCTAGCCTTTTCCCAACTTTACTGTATGCAGCTGAAGCGTGAATACCAGTATTTTACATGGAGCGACTGCCTATCTGACTCAGTTAGTAGTGCGTAATACGGTACCCCTTGGTACGACTGGTTGTCAGACTCTCGGGCCACTGACTACCTGTAACGAATGACCGCCGGGACCGACGGTTTAACCTGCTTTCCCAGGCACGGAGAAAACTCGGTATGTAATGATGGTCACCCATCCGCAGACCGAGCTTGGCAAGCGCGGGTGAACTTTAAGATGAACAGCCGCACGGCTGTTATTATTTAGCCACGATCTCCTTTCCGTCATTTGCTAAAACGAGAAACCGAGGGTGCTCCCGAACACATAGTCGATGCTGCTGCATACGATAGCAATCCCGCTCTGTTTGCACATAGAAAAATGCGATTCTGTGTTGATAGATGTGGTGCAACCTTTAGTCTCGCGGGCGCAAGCGGGTCGGGCAAAAAGTATTAATAGATTTTACTCATTACAATTTCTTCAGTAGCAGCCCAAAGTTTGTAAGGTGGCGGTGTGACGGCTGCGGGCCCCGGCACGCACGTGTGCGCACACACGGCACGCACGTGTGCGCACACACGGCATGCACGTGCGGCCCGTGTCCGCACACACGGCATGCACGTGCGGCCCGTGTGCGCACACACCAGCGCCACCAATGCTACATAATATTATCTCCTGCGCACTTAGGTAACCTCGGCTGAGCTTGGCCGCCGTGACCGAAATGCGGGATATTGTCATTGAGTTCAGATTCTATATGCCTGCTGGTTTCCACAGTAGTGCCTATATTAAATAGGACAGACAATGTCCCGTATAGCGCTGGTTTTGGCCCTAACATACTAACTACATCTCTCTCTAAGTATACAAAATCAGAATCATAAAATCAAAATCAAAGCATTTATTTCAAGTAGGCCAGTTACAGGCACTTTCGAATTCTCGAAACAAAGACAACAGTAAAATATAGCTACAGCTCCAGTCACAAGGCACAAAAACTGTGAAAGTACTATAAGTACTACTAGTATAAGTATAGTTGCCCATTCCCTAACATAGATCTCTATGTAGAAGAATGGGCAAGAAACTCCATGGATACTCTTTTAAATCAGAATACTTTAACAAAACCTTGGTTACATCATTCATGTTGAGATGGTACATTTTATGAGAACGATGCAGCAAGATGACACACACAATACAATACAATACCTGTTGGTTCTCGACAGCAGTGCCCATATTGAATAGGACAGTCCTCTCCCTGCTCTCGACGTCCCAAATAGCGCAGGTTTTGTCCCCGGAACAAGACAGCAATTGTTTGCCGTCGGGAGACCATGAGATGCCGTAGACACCGCCCTTGTGGGCTGGCGAGCCTATCTGAAAATTAAAAAAAAGTAGTTATAATCTGTTACTTAGCAAAAATGGTTATGTCCGAACGAAAATCGGAGGTGGAATGGAGAGGCCTTTACACGGGTCGCGGGTTCGATTTCCGCACGGAACAAATATTTGTATGGCCTACAGGTAATTGTTCTGTTTGTGTATGTGAGCTTAAATGTTTGTAAACGCACCCACGATACAGGAGAAATTCCTAGTGTGGGGCAACGTATTTATTAAAAAAAAAAAAAAAAAAAAAAGTCGTGGGCGAAAAATTGGAAAACATGTTCAACTTGAAAGCAAAAAAGAAGAACTTTCAAATAAACAACCGTACCCGGCATTTGATATTACACTGCGTTTTAGAAAGTTTTGGAGAGCGCTCAATTTTACGCAGTCAAAACATTGCGCTGATGGATGCACTGAACGGAACAGGGGTTGTAGAGGTATTGTATAACGGGCTGGTGTCCGCAACTGCACGTCAAAGCGCGAAGGATTTAGAGGCAGAGATATTTAAATATATCTCAAATAGTAGTTTAAAAGCTACTATTTGAGGGCTGAAATGGAGTGACAGTAACGGCCCCATTACGCCTTCTCCAGGCGAACATCAACCACTGCGCCTGCGCTCAGGATCTGTTGCTCCAGAGCATGGCGCAGTTGTCGATTAACATCGCCGTGGTCGCTGAGCCGTACTTTGTCCCGCCCAGGGATGACTGTGTTGAGGACCTTAGCGGCTCAGTGACCATAATTACGTCGGTCGCCGCCGGTACCCCGACCCTTGAGAGTGTCAGGAAGGGTCAGGGGTGCGTAGCAGCACGGTTCGGGGAGATCGTTGTAGTAGGAGTCTACTTCTCCCCGAGCCGAACTCTCGCCGAGTTCCACAACTCCCTCACGGAGTTGAGTGTCGTCATCGGAAGCCATTCCTTCCCCGTGCTTGTGCTCGGGGACTTCAATGCCAAGAACTTGGCTTGGGGTTCTCGTTACACGGACGTGCGGGGTAGAAAGGTGGAGGACTGGGCTCTGGAGACAGGCCTGGTCGTCCTAAATCGGGGTTCTGTCCCCACGTGCGTGCGGATGCGGGGCGAGTCGGTGGTGGACATCTCGTTTGCCAGCCCCGCTCTGTCGCCGCGTGTCGTTGACTGGCGCGTCATGGAGGGGGTGGAGACCTATTCCGACCACTGGTACATCCGGTTCGACGTCTCCACCCAGTCTTCAAGCTTGCCGGTCCTACAGGCCCCGAGTGGTCCGCGATGGGCGCTGAAGCAGCTGGACCGGGAGCTCCTCCTGGAAGCCTCGATCGTGCAGGCCTGGGTGTCTTCACCAGTCAGGCCTGCCGATATCAACAACGAGGCGGGTTGGTTCCAGGAGGCCATGTCCGAGATTTGCGACGTGGCAATGCCCCGAGTTCGGCCAGGAAGCGCCCGGCGTCAGGTGTACTGGTGGTCGCGAGAGCTGACGTCTCTGCGCAAGGCGTGCGTTGCCGCGCGGCGCCTGTACGCCAGGCATCGCAGGCTCCGCATCCGCCTTCCGGATGCGGCAGCCATTGAGGCGGAGCTGTACGAGGGGTACAGAGCGGCGAAGACCGCCCTCCAAGAGGCTGTCCGGCGGGCCAAGAACTTGGCCCGCGAGGAGATGCTGGAGTCTCTGAACGGAGATCCGTGGGGGCGCCCTTACAAGATGGTGCGGGACAAACTCCGCACCCGGGCCCCCCCGTTGACGCAGAGTCTCCGGCCTGAGCTCGTGGAGGACGTGGTGAGCGCTCTGTTCCCTTCGCGAGGGGAGCATCCTCCCCCGCCTATGGCTCCGCCGCCGCGTGCGGTGCCGGAAGCGGACCACACCGATGACGATGACGACGTTCCGGAGGTGACTGGGGTAGACCTGAGAGTGGCGGTACGCAGGCTGAAAACCAGAAACACCGCCCCGGGACCCGATGGCTTGCCTGGCAAAGCCTGGGTCCTGGCCTCTGAGGCTCTCGGGCCCCGACTGGAAGGGCTCCTAAGCGCATGCTTGGAGAGAGGCCAGTTTCCGCTTCGTTGGAAGACGGGGAAGCTGGTCCTCATCCGGAAACCAGGGCGCCCTGCGGACTCTCCGTCCGCATACCGGCCCATCGTGTTGCTCGACGAGGTGGGCAAGCTCATTGAAAGAGTCAGTGCCAACCGCCTCGCCGGGCACCTTGTGGGGATGGGACCGGATCTTGCGGAACACCAGTTTGGTTTCCGCCAGGGGCGCTCGACGGTGGACGCCATCATGCGCGTGAGAGCCCTCACGACGGGGGACGCGGTGTCCCGGGGTGGGGTCGTCTTGGCGGTGTCTCTTGACATCGCCAACGCCTTCAACTCCATGCCCTGGAGCTGCATTAGGGAGGCACTCCGGTATCACCGGGTGCCGACCTACCTTCGTCGTGTGGTCGGGGACTACCTGACGGATAGAGCCGTCATCTACCCTGGTCGAAGCGGAGAATGGAACCGGCGAGAGATGTCGTGCGGTGTTCCACAGGGATCGGTTCTGGGGCCGGCCTTGTGGAACATCGGTTACGACTGGGTGCTGCGCGCCGACCTCCCTACCGGCGTCAGCGTAGCAAAGCGTAGTTTGCTACGCTGACGACACGCTGGTACTGGCACAAGGGAGGTCGCACGAGGCGGCGGCCGAAAACATGACACGCGGGGTTGCGATAGTCGTGGAGAGGATCCGGCAATTGGGTCTCGAGGTGGCACTGCACAAGTCCGAGGCCATGTGTTTTCATGGGCCTCGGAATGCGCCACCGTCGGGATCCCTACTGACGGCAGGGTTTCCATCGGCGTCGGGTCGACGTTGAAGTACCTAGGACTCGTCCTCGACAGCCGGTGGAACTTCGTGGAGCACTTCCCACGTTTGGCTCCCAAACTGGAACGGACAGGGGCTGCCTTCAAGCGGCTCTTGCCCAACCTGAGGGGTCCAAATGCCTCCTGCCGGAGGCTCTACGCGGGGGTCGTGCGGTCCATGGCCCTTTACGGGGCCCCGGTGTGGGCGCGTTCTTTGAGGCGGCAAGCCGCCCACTACCTGAACGCGCCCCAAAAGGTAATAGCCATAAGGCTAATCCGGGGGTACCGCACGATCTCCGGCGAGGCGGCTAGCCTCCTTGCCGGATTGCCGCCATGGGATCTGGAGGCGATAGCCCTCGCGCGCCTACATGAATGGCGCGCGGAGGCACTACGTCGGGGGGAAACTCCGCTGCCGCGGCAAATTGCCGCTCTGCGGACAGACCTCCGGCGTGATCTCATGGCGACATGGAGAGAGCGAATGTCGCAACCCCGTGCCGGGCACGCTACCATAGTGGCGATAAGTCCCCTCTTTGAGGAGTGGCTAGAGAGGCGCCACGGCGCCCTCACCTACCGCCTGACGCAGGTCCTCACCGGACACGGTTGTTTCGGGAGGTTCCTGCACCGAATCGGGCGGGAGGAAACGCCCGCGTGTTTCCACTGCGAGGATCGTCCGGAGGACACGGTGGAGCACACCGTGGAGGTCTGCCCCGCTTGGGCGGAGCACCGCCGTGTCCTCGTAGCGGCGATTGGTGGCGGTGATCTCTAGCGTCCGGCCTTGGTTCAAGCCATGGTCCGGAGCGAGAGGGAATGGGAAGCCGTCACCTCCTTCTGCGAAGCAGTCATGCTAGTGAAGGAGGTGGCGGGACGTGAGAGGGAAAGAAACTCACGTCCCAGCCGCCGCGGGAGACGCCCTGGGCGTTGGGGGTCACGTGGTGGCTCCCGGCCACCGTCGGCGCGGGCCTGTGGACGGCGAGTTATGGGCCAGCTCGCCGTCCGGCCATCTTATGACGTCAGCAAATAAGTAGGGGTCCGCAAGGGCCGATGCCTGCCAGGGCTGCGGGACTGTTCGAAAGAGATACCGTGGCCCTGGAACACAAAGGGCAAAGAAGGAACATGGATGGGTTTTAGTCAGTACAAGTCTGACACTCCCTTCCGCTCCGCCCAGAATGGGGGGGGGATCATTTGATGATTTCCCATCCGGAAAAAAAAAAAAAAAAACTACTATTTGAGATATATTTCAATTCTGTTCGTCTTAAGCCCAGAGTTCATAGAAAAATGCCCTTGGTTCTTTAACTTTAACATCCTTCCTTTTTTTTTTTTTTTTTTTTCCGGATGGGAAATCATCAAATGACCCCCCCACTCTGGGCGGAGCGGAAGGGAGTGTCAGACTTGTACTGACTAAAACCCATCCATGTTCCTTCTTTGCCCTTTGTGTTCCAGGGCCACGGTATCTCTTTCGAACAGTCCCGCAGCCCTAACATCCTTCCTTGCCTTGCAAACCCCTCAAATACCCTTCCTTTGTAGTTCCTCTTCTTTATCCTTTCGAGACTTGGTTAGACACTACAATTTTATGAATTTTAACCAGAAAATAGTGAGAATACTGACCTCCCCCTTGATTTCGGAGGTGGCGCCATCGAACAAGAAGATCTTGCCGTCGAAGCCTGCTGAAGCGAAGAGACTGCCATCAGGGCTGTAGCGGACGGCTTGAGCGAAACGGGTGTGCTCCTGTAGAACAAAAAATATGAATTACTATCAGCAAGTTTTACCAGAGACCAATGGTGATAGTGGTAACGTGGGGCACGGACGAAACTCGGTATGTAATGGATGGTCACCCATCCACAGATCGACCTTGGCTAGCGCGGCTTCTTCTTCGTATAGTATCGATGTTCCTTCCATATTACACGGGTCCAGTAGGTGGTCACGTTTATTGCAGCGGCAGAGGCGCTATTCAGGTCTTCTAGTGTGCAGGTAAACGCCTGGAACACTCCAGCAGGTGAAGCATAGTTTGATCCGGAGCGCCGCGCTCGCACTCGTTGTTTGAGGAACCAATAATACCCCATTTTGCCAGATTATGTTTGCAGCGGCTTACTTGGGTACGCAGTCGATTCAGAGCTTTCCAAATAGGCCACTGTAGTTCACTGCAGGGAGCCAGGTGTTCTTGGGGCTTTAAGAAGTCGTGAATTGGTGGACACTTCTCTTGCCATAACTTGCTTAATGTTGAAGATCAACCTGTGTGACTGTCATTATTTAGCCACGAGGTCCATATACAGACATGTACTGAACAAAACATATAAAACAATACATCACCTGCTTGGTACACTTAAACTTGAAGGGGGGTCCTTCGAACACGGCCAGGGTGTTGTCCTCCGACGCTGTGACGATACGGAACGGCCTCGAGGGCTTGAAGTCGACAGAGTTGATCGGCTTGGACTGGCCGCTGATCTCGCCGACGGACGTGCCGGTCTCAGACATGAAAACATGGCCGAATCTGGAAACGTAAAGAAACAGAAAATTTATTTATGTTGATTTTATGAATAGACACACAGAGAGATTTCGGCGATACTGTACGCACTCCTATTATGAAAATACTGGGCGGAAGGGGCACCGATGCGTCGATGTCTCGGTTTTCCGGTCAGAAAGTTACCACGTGTTTACTACAGATGAAAAAGTTCTATATGGAATGATGTACCTACTCAATAAGTGAATACGTGGTAACCGTTTGTGCGTAAAAAATAACTGAAAGGATGTTATCTATACATATAATAAAAATGTAACAGGCCGATGTCTGTACATTGAATTGGTTGAAAAAGAAAAAATATTTGGAGCAACAGAAACCAAAAAAAAAACAGTTTGTAGAATTTTTGTTTGTCAGTCTTTCTGTCCGTATGTTTGTACGCGCATCACGCGAAAACTACTGCATGGATTTGAACGCAGTTTTCCCCGCTCTACTACTAGATGCTTAACTTAAAATATATGCTACATTAGATATAGTTTTGGACCCGCTAAGTGGCGCTGTGCGAAGCAATAGTGTTGTGTAATATTAGTCTTCCAATAACTGCGAGGTGATATCATACCTAACTTTTATCAATAATCTGCAGCACGCTCGTGTAGATACAACACTATTAAAAACTTGTTAATGCTCACCGAACCGAAGCAGTGCGAAGCTAATCAGTGCATCAATGCTATACATACCTACATATAACAATACATTTCATATGTTACGTTTTGAATTTCCGGTGTAATGCAACCTTGAACTGCGACAACATGGTAGTGGACTACCAAACTAACCGCTAAGGTTCATAATAGGATAGCTAAGTTTTTTTATGAGAGTATTCTAAAAACAACAGTAAAACTGGATAGTTACTGAATACCATCTGTGGTCATCATTTATTTTACTGTTTATGTACACACAATCAACACAGGAAAATGACATTATAATACCTGAGTACATAGGTACTGCTTATTTCTTAAGAAATTTCTGCAAGCAGACCTGCAAACGGAAAAGTGAAAAAAGAAATGTAGGTGTTTATGTGTCTTACCTAATTTAACCTAAAATATTATATATAAATACAAATATAAATAAATATTAATATACACCGTGACTTTTTAGTCGTCTTACAACGGCAGCCCACTTCATGTATCCAATGAATACTAAACATTCATAAAAAAATAGGTATTTATGAGATTTTAATAATTTAAAAATAAAAATATTATTCAGTATTAGGACTCGAGTGCTGAGTAGGTAATGTTCTCCCGTTTGACACGTAAACATCATTAACAGGATGTTTCATAATTTTATTCAAATTTTTTATTCTTATTTTTCTTTGTACCTATTATGGAAGATAAAAAAAAATCGCGCCTAGAGCTATTTTATGTCGGGTACATTGAGTGGACGACGTTTGTAAGACAGAAAATTCAACCCCTAAGCCCGTGAAATAAGGCTTGAAAGTTTGTTAGGTGCGGCTCGGCTATTAGTCCATATCTGTCTTTCGAAAGCAAGTTAGGACCTAATAAGTAACTAAAATAAAGTCGAAAATTAAACAACACGTTAAATGTCCCTTACTGCCAAACTTCAAAAACAAAGTCTTGAAATATTTTTGACTGTAAGGGGTCGACCATTAATCACGTGAGGCTGGAAAGGGGGGGCGGGGGGTTCGGAAAAAATCACGAAATATCACTAGGGGGAGGGGCAGGTGTAGTGAGATATCACGTGTATTAATTTTTTCTTTGAACGCGCGATTTCTAAACCGAAAAGCGGTGCGTGACCTTGACAT
Organism: Noctua janthe; assembly: GCA_910589295.1. Classification (NCBI taxonomy): domain Eukaryota; kingdom Metazoa; phylum Arthropoda; class Insecta; order Lepidoptera; family Noctuidae; genus Noctua; species Noctua janthe. Next base: position 13,244,513 of record OU342575.1, on the reverse strand, counting down.
TTTTATCACGGTGCTTATTTTTCCAGAATTAAATTAGATTATACCTGTTAACCTGTATTTAAAGATAATATTCTGTTTTTTTTTAAAATACTTTGTACCAAAAAAAATACACGTGATTTTGGGTGGGAGGAGGGAGGGGTAGTCTAAAACTTCACCACGAATCACCATGGGGGAGGTGGGGGTTAAAAATTTGCTAAAAAACATCACGTGATTAATGGACGACCCCTAACGAAAACTGCACTTTGGTTTCAGCTATTAAGGTATCTTACAGCTAAGCACTTACCTCTCTCGGCCTTCACCAACAGCGACCATGCGCTGGTTATCAGCACTCCATGCGATATCCTTAATCGGACCTCCGATCGGCTGGAACTCATTCTTGAGGATGTGTTCCTTGTTCACCGTATCCCAGATACGAATCTTGCCGGATGCATCTGAAATAGTACAGTTTACCAATTTTAAAAGAATGCTTTGGTGTACATCATCACCAGAACTTGATGAGGAACTTGGTGGAAGCGCCAGGGTAGCCCGCGAAATTCAAGTTTTCTTACGTTTTTTGCAATTTGCCGATCAGTGTGCAGGCTGTATGTTGAACAAAATATGATTTGCGGCCGTAACACGCATAAATTTACAGAAACTTCATCATCATCATTTCAGCTGAAAGACGTCCACTTGTGGGACATAGGCCTCCCCTAAGTGTCGCCACATTGACCGGAAACAGGCTAATTGCTAAATGTCTGGGGGACTTTAAATGTTTGATTCCGGAACATTGACTTTCCAAACGATGTTTTCTTTCAAAGCTTTGAGAGCTGTGGCGATAAAAAAAAAAAACACGTAGTAAGTCCTGCTTGGATACGACGCACGACTTGTAGTATATGTACTGGTAAGTTGGGCCTATGATCACATTGATCACTTACCCACAGCCCCCCACAGCTTAACCTATAGGCTATCCTATAGGTTCACCGGGCTGATTCCGGATATGCTGTCAAACCTATGTCTTTGACAGCATATCCGGGATCGGTCTAGAAATTGGTCTAACAATACATGCTAACCTTTATTCTTTCGTGGTATTGATTGAAACAACTGTTTTATTAATGGAACCGTAAATCTGATCTGCGTAATGGCATCTGAGATGAAAGGTCCCAGTCTTATGGTGGAAGCGCCAGGGTACCCCGCGAAACCTTAGCGCATCCTCCATAGCCAAAAATTACAAGTAAAATTTTACTCATTACGTCATTCTGATTACTATAAACAGAAACCATACTATTCACACTCTAAATTGCTGTTCTATTTTTAATGTTTCATAGTTTCAAGTTTATTTTCGCTGCCAAACGCTGATTTCAATGTCAAAGTAAACGTTATCAATAATTATTAATACTTCGATCGATATGTGATAAAATAACACCACACAACGAGCGAGTCGTTGATTAGTTTGGTTTACTGGGAAATTTGTATTATCAGCTAATCCGCATATCTTTGTAATGAGATAAAAAGGCAGTATAACAGTGATAAAAGTATTTGTAAATAAATAAGCTCAAGCACGATGAACTGATGATCGCCACTGAAGATGCCTAACTTGTAGCCATATTCTAGGGGGACTCAATTCTGATTGCCATGACACGCTTAGAAGACGAACAAGAAAATTTGCTATTATGTCAAAACTTTCCTGATTTTGATTGGAAAGTTACCTCTGTGGGTACAAGACAACCCCGGTCGGAGTTAGAAGTCGGAGAGAGAATCACACGTTAACATTTAAGTAATTGAACTTTTATCTCACAGTTTACATTAATTTTCAAGACCATCAACTAATATAAGGATAAACGCCATATACGTATTTAAATGATACCCGTGACCATATGAAAACCTCGGCATTTATATGTGTTTGTAGGTGAACCAGACATGTGTTTACGATCGTATCGCACGCAAAATTGCGTGCATCAATGTATTAAATCCCAGTCATTGGATTGCCGAGAAATCTTAATCGCAGGATAGGCCCAGATAGACAACCGTGATTTAGTATCATCTATTTTTGGGTTCGGTCAATGGCAATAGGCTCGCCCCCTAATACATAGGATTATAACTTAACTAGCGCACCCCATAGGCAGCCAGTTTAACTACCACCTCGTTGTCTAGTTGGTTACAACGGCATTGCTTCAAGCTTGTGGAAGTAGTAAAACATATCTTATGGTGCCCGATAATAGAGAAGCTTTCTGAGTAACTATAACAAGCATAATGAACTTATAATGTACCCACTTCTGGGACACATAATCTACCACACCTGTCCAGTGCGGAAAGATGAAGAAAAAAAATTACCTCGAATTATTGAGAAGAGTGGCGATGAAATAAAGTATAGAGAAAGTAAAGTGCCCGGAGGCCATGAAATAAAAAAGGTAAGTTGGGGCCGTTACCTCTTCAAACTATTAGTTTACAATATTATAAACCGACCGCTTTAATGAGTCCTCCGCCTTGCCCCATCAAAAGCACATTAAGCGACCACAAAGTCCTAACAATATCCCACAGGTTACTTGCTTTAAAATAACTATAATCTACGTAGGTATTGCGATACTAATTGAACCAATACGTGATCAACTTTCAGATTATTCCATTTAAATTGTCACCTTCGCGAGGACTCATTAAAGTGGTCGGTCTATAGATTGTAACACAGTTCGTGGCGATACAAGACATCTAAAGGTTGAAACTTTAAAACCGCTTCCACATTTAACTGCCCTGCATATTTCGCGTGTTATCAGGACATCTTCCGGTACACAAAATTAGAACAGAATATCTTATAAAATGTCAACATAATGTAGAAATTCGGATCTTAGTAAATACATCGTGAACGGGGTTTCATAGTTTAATTCTGGAGTGATCCGAGAGCCGGCTGGCTGGGCGCCAATGAGCGCTATAGTGCGAGAAATCATAATAAATGTGTTAGTTACAAATGTTTTCATAATACTGGTGATGGCATAAGACCTACAAGTTTTGGAGAAGAATTACATAAAAGATTGAGTTTAATCGGAGTTAAAAATTAACTCCGATAAAACTCAATCTTTTGAAAATTGTTCTATCGGCCTTCATTCGACAAAAGCTTAATTTTTTTTTCGATAATACTTTTTCGCAGGCCACTGCTGTGAAAAAGGCTCAGCTTAACGAATGACTCTTCTGTGAGAAACCGGCATGTCCTATAACCAAAAATTCGAAGACATGTGACATCTACCAACCCGCACTGGGCCCGCGTGGTGGATATTCCATTCCCTCTCATAGAGAGGATGCCACGTGTCCCAGCAGTGGGAACATTATAGGCTAATTATGCTATGCTTATGCTATCATTATCTGTCGTTCAGAACCGTCATTTGCTAGAACGAGAATCAGAGATGCACTCTCGCATCGATGATTCATCTGCAATTTCACAACGAAATTGCAAAGAGGCCGACTGAATATCTATTCCATGCATTTACACACTTAACTATTACATTCCACGATCTACCTATGTAGTCGTAATGCCGCCGCTATCTTCCGTTATAATTCCCCTTTCATACTCGCAAACTGACTCGATTTTAATCGTACGACATTTTCCAAAGATTTTATCAAGATGCTAAAGAGCTGCATATTATATTAAAAACTGGATATACAGTATGTTTATTTTCATAAAAATGTGGCAAATTAAAGGCTTTTATAAATATTTTTAGTGCAAGATACCTACCGCATGAAAATTATTGAAAGCAAAGGTTTGAATTCATGTCTGTTTTGATATTATTTTCGCCGAGAAAGAATAATCAAGGATTCAACGCACTTTGTCTTATCACACAGGGCAATGTCTTCGATGTGACCTGTATCAGAACTAAATGATTGATTGGTAAGACGTCGCAGTGGCAGTCATCCATATGAATGTTAAAATACGAAAGTAACTCTGTATATCTCTGTTGCCTTATCATACATAAACCACTGAATCGATCGTAATGAAACTCAACAGCTAGGTAACCTAGGAGGCTAGGACCTGGGTAAGATCATTGGTATACAAAATTTGATGAAACCTATACAAATAAATAAAACTGAAGTGTCTGTTTGTAATTTCAAAATATCAGCTTTTTACTGGATGCATAATTATGAAAGTATATGTATAAGGTACTTATTTTTTTTTTTTTTGTTCCGGCTAATCTCCGAAACGGGGGGACCGATTTTGAAGGTACTTTTACTGGCAGATAGCTGATGTTATAAGTTAATCTTATGTTCTTCTTTTTTTTGGTTCCGTGCAAAAAAAATAAAACCCATGAAATTGTTAACAAAATCCGATTCAAATAGGGAAGTAATATTTTTATAATAATTTCACGTGCACGAAGATCGCGGGCAACAGTTAGTATAAAATACAGAAGAAGTCTCGGGCAGCAACTCTGTTCAAATACGATTTAAAAACGATAAAACCACAAAAAAAGAATCAAGATCTAAAGACGCCACTACGCAGCAACTAGATAAAAAGTCAGTGATGAGAATATCAAAGTGAGTCAAAGAGAAAATCGAGCTGAAATCCTTGGCAACGATCTAGTTGAACGATTACGACAAAAAAAAATACAACCGGGAGTTCTTTCACCTTAACATATTTAAATGAGACAATTTGTTTATTATCATTGTGTAACGACTCGGTAACAAGTCAGCCATTCGTTACAAGTTTTGGCAGACGATTCGTCTATTTGACAAACGCGGAACGGTGGGCTTAGTACGAACGCGTGGAACGTAAATTTCGAACTATTTTACCCGACTACAGCAAAAGAAACGGTTATGATTTTATAAAGTACTTTCTTACAGAAAATATTTAGTTAGATTTCAAAATTACTGACCGTATAAGGAACAGTATACTTCCCAAAACACAAATTGCAGACGTAGGTAACACAGCCGCCAAATTAAAATGGAACTGGGCAGGCCATTATATGCCGCATATTGGATCAGAATTGGCGAAAATATCTACGGATTGGGTTCCGAACAGGAATCGGCGACGCGGCAGGCCCAGACTTAAAGGATTGGGCTGAAATAGCTCTAGAGAGAGAAGAATGGAAAAAGGAAGGGATGCCTTTGCCCTGCAATGGAACACAACAGGCTCATAATAGTCATAATAAAATGATTATGTATTTAACTTTAAAGGAGGCTGTCGAAACGACTGGAGAACTCTCGCTGTCTGTCCCTAGACATCACGCAAAAAACCGATACGGGACGGAGCAAGCGAGGAACATCGAAAGCTACTATTCCTCTCGCACTCGCCCTGCCTTGGAGTGTCTCGACGGGAGTGGCCAGTCTCTGTTCATCATCATCATCATCATCATCATTCTCCTGCCCTTATCCAGCAGCATGTCTTCTTCTTCCATACTACGCTATTACACGCCATCTCAGCAGTCACCTCCTCTGCTCTTCTCTCTCTGTCTCATATAGGAGTGAATTTAAAACATCGTACTGTTTTTGTCAATCTTTAGAAGATAACAGAAAAGCTGACACAGCGTTTTAAATACATTTAGCGGTAAACATGTTTAGCTATTTGTGGTGATTGCACTTTTCTCAAAAACGAAATGCTATGGAATAGTTGTATTTTCTATTCGAAAATCTGTTTGTTTTTCCGCTAAGTTTACACCGCGTTTCCGTGCTACGACCTCAGTTCGTCTGCCACAATAGTTGATCGTAAAATTGTTACGGGACGAGTGAAGCTGGGTGATAAATTTAATGTACTACTGAGAACAAATTGCTCGCGGCATGCGAAATTATTCTGCTACAACATACCGTCACGCCTGTATTTCTCGACCAGAGGGGTAAAGTCCAGAGATGTAAAGTACACCCACATTTCTACGGTAAACTGAGCAGTCCCATGAAAAATTATATCTCTGGTCCGCTTTGCGGCTACAGAGAATTTCCTATTGGCAAACCCCAATAAACCTTTCTCGATCCTCCTGATCGAACTCAGAACAGCAGGTTCCGAGTTTTTCATTGCTTTATTCGTTTATTTCATAATCACGAGCCACAACTTGTGCCACTTTGGCTTAAGTTAGTCGGTAAGTGACTACAGGCGCAGCCGTAGGTTTGCAAGGTTAAGGTGGAAGCATCAGGGTGGCCCGCGAAATTACAATTTTCTCACATTTTTTGCAATTTGCAGGTCAGTGTCAGGCTGTATGTTGATGAAAAGTTAGTCGCGCAAGTAACACGTGTGTAGTTACAGAATTACAATCATTAAAATCATCAATATAATCCTCTAAGTTCATTTAATCCCATTGAATGACTTTTCATGAAATAGTTATTGAATGGGGTTAATGGGGACTCATTTTTCATCAACATGCAACCTGACACTGACCTGCAAATTGCAAAAAACGTAAGAAAATTTGAATTTCGCGGACCACCCTGGCGCTTCCACCTTAAGTTTCGGTAGCCGCGGTCGGTTTGCGATAGGAATGTTATTTATTTTATAACACATCAGGATTCTATCGTGACATAGAGAACATCTTTGGCAGTATTTAGGGAAATCAGAAGCTTTAAAGTGTGACTATTTAATTTGATTGCTGATCCAATGGGCGGACTAGAAACATAGCTAAGACATAACTTGGATATTAATGCCTACTTTTTATGGTCTAGTATTTACAGGTCAATGACCACAAGGTCAGGTTAGTCGCCTTAAGTCAAGGTTAGAGGACAGTGACACATACATACAGAACCTGATTAATTTTGCCTACAGGTAAAAACTACAGGTCAGTGATATTGAATATCAATATTAAGGTCAGTGACCTTCAGGATAGGTCGGAACCTTCGCTTCTCGTGGTAGCAGGAGGAACGCCGCGGGATTTCAGTTGTAAATATTCGATGTAACTCTTGGCCCTCCCCAGATGAATCTCATCGCTTATCCGTTTTATTTGGGGTTGGCAATCACAGAGTTCATTTATCAAGATGTAGGTATGAAAATATTCTCTCAAGTAAAAAGTTTATTGTTGAAATATTTTTCATTGGGAGTGCCTTTATCAGCACATGATATAATGAATCATATACATAACATGTACAAGATAAATTCCGAACTCTTTGTAAATAATGATTGACTCACTATCAGTTACATAAATAGCACTGTTTCATTTCAACACCAAGTAAGGAATTAGAAGATGAAGAAAGACAATATTGTGACTGCTACGGCAAACAAGTTATATTACCCTTACAACATTTACGTACTTAGCATGTTAAGTCATTGGTCCTGCACCTGATCTCTCTCTGGTTGTATCGGATTGCCATCCCATCCAACTATGAGACTAACAGAGTAATGCAGCACGCATAGCATGACCACCGTAGAAACGGGTTTTGTAGACGGAAGAATCGTCAAAATTACTCTGATGAGATTTCTTTGATTAATCTGTCATTTGTCGTTTTTTCCATCAACAAAACCCGTCCAGTTTAGTAGATGTCACATTTTGTTGAATTTTAAGCTATAGGATTTACCAGTTTTGTCACTAATGTTCTGCTTCAACATTTTGAGAGCAGTAGTGATGAAATAATTTATATGCCGAGTGCTGGGTTCACACCATTAATTGGTACGACATGGATGTTTCCAACAGGCCGCTGCTCCATATAAAATTTTATCCATATTAAGTCACCTAAACAAATAAATAAACCGTCATAATCATAGAACAGTAATGAATCTGATATTTAAACTTTACAGGGCAGTCATTTCAAATATTTTTGATTTTTTGTTAAATAAATATTTTAATTCTAAATTCGTAATGTTGAAAATTTACATGCATCTGATCTATAGGGTTTATTATTATTTTGAGATGAAATTAAATAACAACTAATAATAATATAGTTTTCTTCCCATGCTTCACTCAACTTCAGATCCGTCACTGTTCCACGACTATTACGAAACTGACTATTATTGCAAGTGGTAGGTATGTGCTGAGACTATTATTAGTTATAATAAGATTAACAGCAATCCAATACCTAATCTGAAAACGTAATTAGTGTCTAAACCCAAAATAAGGCTTCAATATGTAGCGCTTAAGAATTACAGTTGATGTCTGTTTTAGTAGATATATTTAGTATGTTTAATTTAGGTTAGGTAGATGGTTTTCATGTAACCTTTGGTATGGGAAAGTGGATCCATACAATCCTGTTATATTTCCGGAATGCAGATCCAACCTCTTGCTGGTTTTTATTAAGTTAACTTTAGTTTAATTCACGGATTCACATTCATACCAAAGGTTAACAGGGTGCGGGACTATTGCCAATAACACGGAATAAAATCTCTAAATCTGTCCTCTCACTGAGACATTCCTGACAGATAAACCCAATAACACATAGTCCTACCCAAGAAGAACCCAGTGCATAACAGTCACAAATGCAAGCACTAACCCAGCTAGGAAGTCAGTAGGTTTAATATGATTTAAACTGGATTTAATAATTTATACTTTAAAGTAGGAGAAAGTTATGCACTTATTAAAAAGTTAAGTTAAAAAAATTACTTACTGAAATGATTAGCGAAAGTGTGTAAGTGTGTTCCTATAAAATATTGCAGAATTTGTAACACTATTTTGCTCTAAATTAAATGTCACTGAACTTCAAGAAAATGCAATTTTTTAGCTGTTTATTTTTTATAGCAAATCAGATCTAAGATTATCATAAATCATAATTAACAACAAAGCATGATTTAACTATTATTATAATTGAGTAAACAAACAACACAATCCAGGAAAACTGTCCCAAATATGTACTACATATGCAAGGAATACTGTGTGTATCACTAAAATGATTTATGACTAATGAGTATTTACGCAATTGAAACACGACTTACTAGGATGAGGAAGAGAATTCCAAAGCCCGTTACTAGAAAAAATAACTCAGTTCACAGCAACAAGTTTCACATTCCAAATTCAAAATTGTAAATCATGGAAAATTAAGGAATGCGTAACCTCACCTCCTGAAGAAATGTAGAATCCACTCGGCGAATATTTCGCGACATTCACTTGGCAAGAATGCTCCGTGTATGTATCCGCGATCGCGGGGTTCTCAATATCTCGAATGATAACGGAATTGCCATTGGTATACAGGAAGTTTCTGCCCTTCGGATCACCGCCTAAAACTAACGGTGTACCTCTCTGGGTCCTCGGTAAAGCCGCCCAAGTATACTCTGCGGACACAAAACCACACTGTAAAACCACTGATCACTATTATTTTCATACACATACAGATTTATCATCATGTTTCACCCGCTAGTTACAACAACCATGCTGCCCCGTCAAAAATTCAAATTAGAACTTACTATGAGAATAAGACATTTTATAAACACGTTTTGCTAACTAATCACTTAATTGGTAATGCTAAAACTATTGGTCACTCAGTACTTTTAATTATTTTTAGAGAAACACAGTCAGCCGCTATGTCCCTGTATCTACCAAAAAAATGACGTACAATAATATTTTTTTGCAAAGTTGGCACGATTGTCGCTCATCGATATTACCATATATGGGCAGAGGAATACCGATGCTTTTTTTGTATAAGCTTATGATTTTGCAGTATCGTTCTACTATACCCTATTGTTATTTTTATAATAATTACTAAAACCACTAAAATTACAGTGTTTCATTAAATCAAAAAGTTTTCGTTACCGGTTATTTAGAGGCAGACTCGTACTTAGTCGATTTTTGTTTATAGAAAACTAACACTTCTTTGTTTATGAATAGAGAGCGCGTTTTAGAACGAAAAAATTTTTGCTCACGCACACAGAGCAATGAGCGTCATATAATACTGGTACTCACGCATTTCTGTTTGTCAAAAATGCTACGAACGAGCTCGCTATGCCATGTGACGAAATCAAATTAAAATACAAGTTTTTGTGATATTTATTCGGTGTTTTAGTGTTTTACTTGAATGAGAAGAGTGATGCTTGCGTGTGGGACATTTAATTTTTACAACAGAATTTCTTTTGTTGCATTTTTCGGCTTCAATATTTGACACTTGTTTCCACGTGGTTCACGTCATATTCGGTCGACGTGTTAATTTTCTACATAGAATTTAAAGTCCCTGGCCGTATTTAAAAGTTGAAATGGAATCGTTGAATATCTCGAAACTGAACTTGTACAGCGGAAGGAGTCGAGGCTCCCAGGACAACGGCGTGAAGTTTGAAAGAACGGAAGAAAAGTTCGAAACCAATGTAAGTGTATGCCATGTGTTGTTAATCTTTTTAAAATTACAAATAATAATTAAAACAGTATGAAGTATTCAGCTGCACCGTAGGTAACACTTCTGAAACTTGGTTTCGCGATTATGCAAGCAAGTCATTGTATTTGCATGATTTTAAATCCCTAAATCAGATCATTTTTCATGACCAAATAAAGATGTCAATATATTTGATACTTCTTAAAAAATATCTTCTACAACACTTAGCATAGCACATGATACATAATTGTTTAGTTATAGGTACAAACATGATTGTTTTGAATAGGTGATGCAAACTGAATGCAATGACTGGCCATATGATGACACAAAACAGCTGTTTTACAAAACGGTCTTGATCTTGAAATAAATAATTTAAAAATGTTATATAAATCCCAAATATTCAGTTTTATTATTTTGAAAATAATAATGTCACACTCAGGGTTCAAATTTTGAAATTAGTAAAATAAAATTTGTAATATTATTTTGCTTCAGAAAATTACCTTGCATGCAATTGTTGTTTTTTATCAGTGTTATTTAGAATAGATGCTTATTACTTTTTATTAAAATTACTGGATGCCTTAAATTCAAGCCATGATGAAAACATTAAAATTCATTTTGTGACCAGCCCACCTAAACCACAAACTAACACAAGTCATTACGGTTTGTTAGTTAATATAACATCATTACCATAATTGATAGTAGCAATTATTCAATAACTACTGTCTGTGACACTATCCATTTCTTATTGTTTCTTTTGTAAAACTTCCTATCTGAGACTCCTTTGTCTTTGTAACAAGACAAACAAATGCATTTTTCGCGGATTGTGTATCCAAAAATAGAGAAAATAAAATCCTTAATGATCATCATCTGCCTAACCTTGGTCAGTGGGTCGTCTTAGGGGCGGTTGGCCTCCAACCTAATCGGATGCTGCTGAATACTATGTTATGTATTTATTTTATTTTATTTGTGTACAAAATGTGCCAAAACAACAGTGAGTATATCACTTTTGATTTACAATTGAAGTACGTTAAACATACAGTTGATTATCAATCAAATTTCCCAGCTGCTGTTCGATGACTCAACATTAAACCTGGTTTTGAAACCCTGTAGTTTTCCCAGCTGTAGATCCTACAGCTGTCGCCTTAATCTCCAGCTATTTCATGGTTTTAAGAAAAAGGAAAATGAGTCATATTATGTAGAATTGTAGATGTGTTTTGATAATATGGCAGACTGCCATTACCCATGACTTTACACTCTCTACACCCAATACAATGCGCATTAGGTGTAATCATACTTTATAGAGATAATATGTTAGACCTTTAATTACCCTATCAATACATAACATCATGCCTGGAAAATCCCAAGTGTTAGGTTTAAGTCCCATGTAATATTGGCCTATTGTCATCATCCAGATTGGCTGCCACTGAGATATTCCTGACTAAAAGCACCAACAACACTTTGCCCAACCCGAGAATCAAACCCACGGCACAGCTGTCGCGCTTGCAGCCACTAGATCAGTTGGGCAGTCCTTTGTCAATAATAATAATAAGAAAATCTTCTATTACTTAAGTCGCAAACATATTAGGGAAACCTGTCTTTGATAAAATAATTTTAGATGATTAGAAAGCAGAAACTATTGATAAATATGGTTACAGAATGAGTACTATTTGTGTTCTTAAAGCACGATGATAATAACATCTTCCCTCCATATTACAGTTCAACATGGAGCATGCTAGCTTAAAAGGAACCTCTGTAGGTTCCTTTGGGTCCTCAATTTGGGGAGTTATACCCTCAACTTGAGGACCCCCAGGTAGCTATCAGGAAACAGACTGGCCATGAAATAATCCCCCTTTCACCCCCCTTTCTTGTATGTGAGTTGTGTATAATACCTACTAGAGCTTTTTTTTTCTTTACAGTCTCTTACAGACCAAGATGAAGAATACCATTGTGAATATAAAGAAGAAATTTGGAAGAATCTACTGGAACAAGAGGCCGAGAAACCCACTATCCACCTGCAATCACCTCAGGTAAGAATTGACATATTTAGGATAAGATCTAGAAACATTACTAATCATGCAATTCGGCTAAACAATTTTCATGTCATTCTGGCACTACTGCCAAACTACAAATGCAAGATCAAGACAAGTCCATGCCTGACTGGACAGGTCCACTCAAACCTGTGTGGTTCTTTCTTCAAAAGACAATCTCAGACACTAATCTGCATAGTCCTCATGTGAGTTGACCAAGATTATGTCTGGACCTTAAAAGAGACTATGACCTCTGAGTTTGTTTCGGCTGTTTCTTCTCAGAGTAGTCAGGTACGAAACATCAGCCCCATCTAATACTTAATACTTCGCGACCCACCGACGACACATCGGCCGAAACACAATTAAGTTTTAATTGTGTCTATAATTAAGGTATACGAGTGGTTAAACATCATTAATTATCAATTCAGATAGCAATTTTGTTATCAAAACAGCTTTCGATACTATTCAACAATGATAAGAAGCAGAACAAGTCTGTTAACAGTGAAGTAGCAACAATTATATCTTGGCAAATTAATGGCACGGTTGGTGCAGTGGCTGAGCGATTGCCTGCTGCGCTGCGTGGTCGGGCATGGAACAAATATTTGTATGAAAACGGGATATTTACCATGTTTACTGATTATTAACAATGAAAACGAATAATGACGTCGACGAAGACTAGTTTACAATTAGTTAACACTAGCGACCCGCCCCGGCTTCACACGGGTGCAATATACACATATAAACCTTCCTCTTGAATCACTCTATCTATTAAAAAAAACGCATCAAAATCCGTTTCGTAGTTTTAAAGATCTAAGCATACATAGGGACAGACAGACAGCGAGAAGCGACTTTGTTTTATACTATGTAGTGATGGTATGTAGTGTGTTAATGATAATGTTAGTAAACATGATAGTTTAAAAACTTATATTATTTGTATGACCTATAAGTAGTTGTTCCGGGTCTGGATGTTTGTGGATGTGAGTTGAAATGTTTGTAAACGCACCTACGCGCACGATACAGGAGAAATTACAAGTGTAAAAAAAAAACTGGCAAAGAGTTCATCACTCATATTCGTTTAAGTTAGGTTTCAACATGCTACGACGTGTGTACATGTTATTTTTTTCCAATTAACCCAAAGTCTCAGTATCAGTATTTGTTTATCAAAACAGACTTTGGAAATTCCCCTTAGCTGATTAATTATGTTGTATTATTGTAATTTATTGCATTATTTAGAAATTCCTTGATGAAAACTTCAAATAATCAGTGTTCAGATTACATAGATAATGCTTTGATTAAATATCTGGAATACAAATAACATAAGAGAGATATGTGCACTTAAATGTTATTGTAAACAAATGTTATCAATGCATCAATCTAATAATATTAAAAGTACCTATGTACTTTTCTATCTTCACTAATAAATAAAATGGAAGGGTATTTTTGTTATTTCAAAATAATTTACTTTTTACAAATGAAGTATATGCAGTAAAAAGTTAAATAAAAGCTCAAGTAAGTCGTAAATATGGGTATCACCATTTTCAGGGATCCGTACCCAAAGGGAGCAAACAGGACCCAATACCTAAGGCTCCGCTATATATCCGTCTGACACGGGCTGTATCTTTTAAACCGTAATAGGACGACACTTTAAATTGACCTACAATGTGTATCAAAATGGCCGCTATAACACCAAATAATAAAAATAGGATTAAGTTTAAAATGAAAGGAATTCTAATACAAGCTACCTAGCTAATTGCGTACCGTGGTACGGAACTCTTCGTGTACGAATCAGACTCGCACTTAGCTGGTTTTTTTGACGTTGTATGATATTTTAGCGACAGACTGGTAGACAGAGGTATTACGTTTTATGACACAAATATCATAGACCGTACTAAAACATAGACATTATATCTAAAATCGATATGATGCCTTGCTGAATAATTAATGTAACCTTGCTATATGCTTTCCAGTCGGGATATTATAACTTGGACACTAACACGACTTTTACTACGTATAAAACATACCTCGGATGATAAATCAATATATTAGGTTCGATCTACCCAAACAAATAATTAGAAATATAATTGTATCCTGTATCGTGGGTGCGTTTACAAACATTTAAACCGGTTTAATCAAAAAACAAACGAAAATAAGATCCGTACCTACATCAAAAGATTCAGAAGGGGTCATCAACTTGGTCTTGAGGGTCCTTTTCAAATTATGGTACCCAAAGGTGTATAGTTTTAAGTTTATTATTAAAAGCTTTAAAAATTTAGATAAGCAGTGGTCCAGTTTGTGTTTACAGTTTCCTTGTACTAAATTAGTTTATGCGTCACAAACATAATTACGTATTTATTTAGTTACGTAACAATAAAACAAATGACGAAATAACATCAGAAATCACGAAATTATATCAAATAAGGACATTTTTATTACTATTTAAGGGTTACTGAACTATTGAAACTTTATTATATGTAAATACAATATCATGATTCATACTATGTTTTGCTCAATCAACAAATTTCATCATGCAAACATTTTTCCTACATTCACTTTTACACCATGGGAATTAGAGATTAAAATCGCTTGCAGCTAATACGATTGCATGTATTTATAATTTATTGCAACATATAATGACATAAAGCTGTCTCCCCTTAGGGACAAACATTGTTCGTAATATTTCAATAACGCACTAAGCAAAAAAAACATGTCTGACAAAAAAATTGTAAAGAAGTTTTTGCCGTATCTACGAATTTTGAAAGCCAATGCATGATACGCCAGCTGCTTGTTTTCGACAAAGAAAATGACCTTTTTCTAGGTACCAAGAATTAGGGGACGAGTATAATACAATTTGTAGTCTTGTACTCGTCTTATTTATGCCAAACTGGTTTCAGGTAGATTATTTTATGTAACGAATAAGTACCTGACAGATTTTGAACAATAAGATGGGAAAAGGCATGACAGATGGTAATGAGATCAAAGATTAAAATCGTTACTATACTGTACTGCGAACAATGAGCTCTTACATCCAAAGAGTTGAGAGTTGTATATGGCCTACCCCGGTGGAGGTCTTAAATTATCCGACGGAAACATTCTCCCATATAAAAAACAAACTAATCTACATAAGTCATGGTCGACCGGTGGGTGTGCCAAATATTTATCGTAATCGGTTCAGCCGTAAAAACGTTAAAAGGTAAAAAGATAAAAAAAAAAAATATTAGTATGGACAGTATTCGAAGTATAGATTGACACACGATGGAAGGAACACCGACGCATATATGGTTACCATATATGCAGTACATCATTCTAAACCCATACAACCATAGAAATGTATCATCAATAATTTTTTTTTTTTAAATCAGCAGTTCTATACATTTTGACCGTGTCGGTATTGCACTTTTGTACAAAGATGGAAACAGGATTTTATTTTTAAATAAAATTACCGATGACTAATTTGTAAGTGGGGGGAGGGGGTTGAAAATCATGTACTGAATACGTGGTAACCGTTTGTGCATCGGTGTTGCCGTCCACCCTGTTTGGTTGTGCAACTAAAGCGACCATAAAAGCCTCACTGAAACATTTATCAAAAGAAATACACCCATGCCCCACATATGTACAAGGCTGTAATTACAAGGGATTAATCTAACGAAGTAGCCTACTCCCATTATGTCTGAAATGTCACGAAAGTAAACCACGGTTTAGTTAGCTGAACCAGTGACTCAATGTGCTAAATTACGTCATTAACAGCCTTTTTACCGAGTTTACTTACTCTCCATAAAATCTGAGGTCGTTGGCTGATTAATTAAGAAAATGGTTTATCATCATCATTTTCTTGCCCTTATCCCAATTTATTTGGGGTCAGCCCAGCATGTCTTCTTCTTCCATACTTCTCTATTACTCGTCATCTCATCAGACATTTCATATCATTTCCCATTATGTATACTACAACGAGTGCATACTTCAGGGGGCCTAAAATGCAATTCCAACTTTTGAAAGGTTGAACTTCAACCTCCAATATTTACGTAACTAGAAGGATCCCAGTTATGCCGCTTTTAAAGAGTGTCCATGGAGTTTCTTGCCCATTCTTCTCCATAGAGATCTACGCTTTGGAATGTGCAACTACAGCACTTTCTCAAGTTATTATGCCTTGTGACTGTGACTGTAGCTTCGCTTCTTTTTGTTTTTTTTTTACATTCAAAAGTGCCTGTGATGGTCTAATTGAAATAAATGCTTTTGACTTTGACTGCATAACAAAAAATAAACAGCAATGACCGAGAGAACAAGTGCCTCTCGGCTTCGTTAAGAGCCTTTTTACACCTGTTATTAGTATACATATTTTTTTTAATTCTACCTTTATTGTCTAACTCCTAGGCGAAACTCTCCCCTCGTCCTTCACTCGCCCCTGTATGCTGTTTTCTCCGGCGGTTCCGCTAAGGGTGTTACTACACCAATCGATCGATGGTAGAAATGACGATGAAAACTGTCGATCGACGTCGACTTATCCATTCTACCATCCATCGACGGCCTTGATCGATTGGTGTGGTAACACCTTATGACATCACGCCATTTCCTAGGCCTCCTTTGGCTCACGAATATAATAATAGATTTTAAATGTTTGTTTTCCTGCATTCCAGCTGGAATTCCGCGGCGCCTTAGTGCAGCAGCTCCGTGATGTAACCAAGAAGTTGGGACTGTGCATCGCAACCTTACACTCGGCGGTCGCTCAGCTAGACTTGTTTATGGATGCGCATAGACTGAGGGCAGATCGACTGACGCATGTCGCTCTGGCGTGCTTGAGTTTAGCAGGTATGTAACAAATAATTGCACTTAACAGACGGTTCTAAAAAAGGAAGAGGAGCTCGTGGCGAAATAATAAGAGCCGCTCGTATCGGTTAAGCCGCGCTTGCCTAGGTTGATCCGTCGATGGGTGACCATACCATGGGTGATATACTGAGTTTTCTCCAGGCCTCGGAAAGCACCTGGCTGTCATTTGTAGATCTTTGACAATCGTTACAGGTAGTCAGTGGCCCGAAAGTCTGACAACCAGTCTTACTAAGGGGTATCGTATTACCCAGTACTAACTGGGTTGTGGAGGTCATATATGCAGTCGTTCCATGTAAAATACTGGTATTACATGGATATCCCACTGCATATCCCCACACATGGACCCCAACATAGTTTGGAAATCAATCAATCATTGAAGTTTAGAACTAGTCAAACTCTGCGTAATTTCGTTAATTTCGAGTACATAATATCAACCCTGTAATCCCCGAAAGGGTTAGGCAGTGTTGTACCTAATAGTCCACCCACATTTCGCCATTCATGTTCAAGTTCCATGTAATATGGCCATTGCCATTTGCTGTTGCCATCAACCGGCCACAAATCCAGGCTCCGTGGGTGCTACTGAGATATTCCTAATGGAAAATCCTAATAACAATTTGCCCGACCCGGGAATCGAACCCAAGGACCTCAAGACGGTCATTCTCAGCAGTCGCGATTGCGACCACTAGACCATCGAGGCAGTCGAGGTGATTTCGAGTACTACACACATCATATTGAAAGAAAAACCTTTGACTAGTTCTCTATTCAAATACTCTAATCAGAATCTGTTCCCACTGACTTACTGAGTAATTTTTTAATATTTTACTATCCATAAA
The DNA here is from genome assembly GCA_910589295.1 of Noctua janthe. Lineage (NCBI taxonomy): Eukaryota > Metazoa > Arthropoda > Insecta > Lepidoptera > Noctuidae > Noctua > Noctua janthe. Next base: position 13,226,671 of record OU342575.1, on the reverse strand, counting down.
ATATTTATTTACTAACTCATCATCACTCATCATTACAGTAATTTCCTAATTCAATAGTGTGGCCATAATAACAGTTTTATTATTTACCATAATATATTCTGTACATCGTGATTTTTGAACTCACTCAGAGAACAAGCAAAATGATCCATGCTGTATGCTACGTTATTAAGTACACGCAAGATACGCGTTATAGGGGATTTGCTCAATAGATTGGTCCTAATACTGGACACCGCCAATAGGCGTGGCCATTGCCTTTGCAATACACAATTGTCAGGCACATACAGGTTTATTTCTTTTAATATACTTACCTTTTTAATAGGTACTTATACAGACTCATTGTCCACAGCAAAAAGCGAAGAAAAGTTCAGTCGAGCGCCCACTCTAAAGACTTTATCGAAAATCAGTGGGGTCCAATTATGTGGTAAGACATTCAGGCAGTTAGAATGGATGGTGGGCCAGCATGTGCGCTGGAGGTTGTTGGCGCCAACCCCGGTGACGTACGCGGCGCTGTTGGCACAGTATGTGGTGACCGACGGTGACCTGACGACTCGACATCCGAAGTTTGTGAGGCGATTCAAAAGAGATGGGGCGAAGTTACTCGAGGCCTACTTGGATTTGACGTTGTCTGGTAAGTTTTAATGAATTTACTTTTCATCATCATCTTTTCAGCCGAAAGACGTCCACTGCTGGACATAGGCCTCTCCCAAGTGTCGCCACATTGACCGGTCCCGTGCGACTCGCATCCAGCGGATCCCTGCAACCTTCACTAGGTCATCGGTCCACCTAGTGAGAGGCCTTCCAACGCAACAACTTCCGGTTCGCGGTCGCCACTCCAGACCTTTACTTCTAATTCTATAAAATTGTGTGTTGTATAATATGTGTGACTTTAAATAATGTAAACCTCAGTTTTCATTAAATCTTTAGAACTCTGTCTTCTTTAGAAAGCGTATGCTGTTCTTAACTTCTGCTCTAAAACTTGGGGTTCCCAGGCGCGGTGTGGTGCCGTCACATTTCGGCGTTAATCTTTATAACAGTGGGTTGACTCCATGAAGTCAAACATAGTCATTTTCGTGATGGCTGTGGGCTTTACATAAGGACACCGCTGGACAGTACGTTAAGCAGTTGGTCCTGGCTGTCTTTCGTAAATCTTGAATGGAGTTTCTTGCCCGTTCTTCTCCATAGAGATCTACGTTAGGGAATGGGCAACTACAGTACTTTCACAGTTTTTATGCCTTGTGACTGGGACTGTAGCTACATTTCATTGTTGTCTTTGTTTCGACAATTCAAAACTGCCTGTAACTGCTCTACTTGAAATAAATGCTTTGACTGTCGATACAGGCAGCCAGAAGCACGAAAGTCGGTTAACCGGTCTCGCCAAGGGGTTTACATATTGTGACGGTATCGCGCAGTGTCTGGATGTGGAATTCAGATAGACAGTCGCTCCATGTAAAATACCTACTGACTTTCCATTGTAAATGATTAGATTAGTTCATAGTAGATTATTAGGGAGTTGAAATAATAATTTATGTTCTCCCTCCCCCCAGACGTCCGCCTGAAGGTGGTGGAGTGCGTGGACGTGGGGTGCGCGTGCGTGGCGTGCGCGCGCGCCGAGCTGGGGCTGGCGGCCTGGCCGGCGTGGCTGGCGGCGCGCGCGGGCCGCCAGCCCGCCGCCGTGGCGCCCATCGCGCGCCTGCTGCAGAGGTGAGGACTGTGTGCAGTGCGGGACGTGGGTATACCACCAACCACAAGTACACCCGCGACCCTCAATTTTATAATCCTGTGGCACGGGGTCACCTACCCGCTTCCAGACGCCATCATATCACTTTGTAAACAGTATAACTCTAATGATGATCAAAGGCCGAAAAGACGCTCTTATGAGCTACAAGGTCGATATCCCTTTCGGTTGATGTCCCGTCCTTGGTTATAACACCGAAGCGAATACCTGAACACTGCAACTTTAATCCTACCTCACATCAAAATAACAACAAAAAATAACAAGTGAAAATTACATTACAGGATGATGCAAATTCTGAAGTCACGTGAGACATCGGTGGAGTCGGATTTGGATCAAGGCTATAGCAGCGCTCGAACGTCCCCTAACCAGACACCCTGTACATCACCCAGCTTTCACGTCTCCCCGGCCTCCAGTACTTGCAGCACTTCGTCTCGAAGCCATTTGAATGTGGACACATCCTACCGCCAGCGCCCCGTCGAACGTCGACCAGACACCAACTACTCAGTCTTAGACTTAGAAGATTCGAACGTGCCTCAGAACAATGTTCAAGAATACTACACATTACCAACAGCTGTGGACATGACCATGCATCGGGTGAACACAGCAGTTGACTACAGGTATTGTAGGTCCCGTAGACTTGTTGAAGCTAGTTTAGAGGTACAACCGTCAACTAGCATGGCTGTGAAGCGTGGTCTAGATACCAATGTTGAGCTTGAGAGGAAGAGGTACCGTCTAGCCTCACAAATGTCTCAAGTGGTCCTATGATCATGTCTTGTCTTTACTCGAGTCTGTATTCATGAGGAGCAGTTTTTCTTTTATAACATCCTTTGGTAGTTATTATTGATTATTGTTGTTATTTTCAATAAATATGAAATAATTACTTTTATAGCTAAACCATTGCTATTAGATAAGAGTTACTATTAAGACACTATTATATTTTAAAAAGAGTACACTGCCAACCTAATTATCGAACAAGGAACTCCGGTTCCACTAGGTAATTCAATTTAACCTTTTATAACAACAATATAACTGTGACTATTCAGATAATTACTCCAAAATCATGAATACAGTCTGTTGACTATAAATACTTTTCATTTTAGCTTTTACATTTAGTGATGTACCTACGTTTCTATACTTAATAGCTCTTTATTTATTTTTGGAATCGAAAGTATTTATAGTCAATATATAGGTTAGTATGCATATTCCAGAATATGTTGTTTAAAAACGTAGCTGATTATTACGAGTATGCTTTCATATATGCAAGTGTATGTAATATTATATGGTTGATGTTTTCCCATATTTGAATTAAATACTTCTCTTATGTTACCTTTAGTCTGGTCACAAAGATCTGTTTTTGATTATATCCATCTTCGTACACTGTAGTTATATTATGAAGGTGAATATAAACATAATCAGCTGTAATAGATTCAAGCTGCTGAGTGAACCGTTATCCACCAAGCGTATTATGTCCGAAGTTAATGGTGAATATAATCGAGCAATAATATTATATGCACTTGCAATAAATTATATTATCATATAGCAATAAATGATTGGGAAGTTTAATAATGTTTCTTGACTTGTATTGTTAAAATTTAAATGTTGCACTAGCAAGAAAATATTTGAACAAAATGAAAAGGTAACAGACTGACAACTTCAAAGGTACATTTTCACGGGTATGAAATTCAAAATGCAGAGCCTTGATTTCAAATACTTAAGTTATAAGCACTTTTGAATAGTCATAAACACTACCTCCAGTCCAGCCACAGCTATAATAAATGTGATAGTTGCCCATCCCAAAGCTTATCTCATGGAGTAGAATGGACAAAGAACTCCATGGGCACTCTTTTCAAATTAATATTCTTATATAAGGAAGCTTTTTCATCGAGTTATATAGACACCTGTCGTGTCACTGGCCCATCATTGCTATTGGTCTTTACCACTTCGATTTGCGGGTTAAATTGGCTATGGTATTTCAATCAACCAATTACAGCAGCTGAACTAATTTTGACAGTCTGTTAGTGACCTTTTTGCTATTTTTTTTTGTTGTTCCAGATTTCTGGTCTTTTATTATCTCAAAAAGTGGTTCCAACACCATTAAAAATGTTAATTTCGGATGCAAAAGAAACTTCTCAATTATGCATTTCCTAATTAGTTAGTGAGAAATTGTTGGTCGATCACCAAATCTCGAATTGGCTATTTTACGCAAGGTATGTGCTGGTTAGCATTTAATGGTGATTTCGTCTTATGGAGTGTGTGGTTGACATGACATGGGCGGGAACTACCTACCTATCAACGGACATAGAATCTAAGGAAGACAAATAAAAAATGTTCCACAATATCCTGATAGATTACACACATTGTTATTTACAAATTTACGATGTAGTGAACAAATATATACGATGTAAGGGACGCCGCGACGCAAACTTTTCATAAATTTAGTACAAGAAACCCACCAGTATTGTAATATTTCATCGGTTAAAAAAGGCTGTTCCATACATTTTGACCATGTCGGTATTGCATTTTTGTATAAAACAGCACAATTTATTTTAACTGACGATTTTTAACCCGAAGGCTTAGAAAAACATGTTCCGAATCCTTCGTAATACTTTTCGTCAGTGTTCCCTTACACAGCTTTTATTATACAGGCAAATTGGAAACTACCTCTCTTTAGAAGTCAACTAAAGTGTGTCCAAGAGGCCGCCATGTTATGTCAATACGGTATTGTATGACTGCCTTAATAATACTGTAACGTATCACTTAGACTGTGTCCTCATTAGGTGAAGAGAGAGCGGCTGACTGTTAGCTTTCTGTTCGTCTCCCTATATATTTTAAATGAAGGGTCCATACAGCGCGTATCGTACACAGCAGTGAGCATCTAAGTAGCTGACTCATTCAGTGCGCCGCTGATTTGCAGCGAAATTTGTGCATACGACTAATTTGCTACAGTTTGCCGCTCACTGATCATTGAGTTTACTTCTGATTCGTCGCTCAAAGTCAGTCAGTGCACAGTCAGCCGCTCACTGTTCGCCTAATGAGGACACAGCCTTACATGGTTGCCAAAGTTAACTTTGACGATCATTGTTTCCTTAATTTATGTTAATTAGAAACTTTTGTATTGAGTATACGTTGTTAAAGGTGAAATTATATGGACGAGTGGTTCTTGTGAGGTCTTCTTAAGTTCGAAAACCGGTTTTGGAAGCATGTTCAAGCCTGCTTAGTGAATCTATTGTCTAATCTCATCAGTTGCGATTGATTGATCGAAACACCACAGATAATTAATTCTTTTGCCAAAATCAACGAAGAGGCAATCAGAAACCAAAAATAAACCTTGTGAAATGCTTCATTAAATCATTATTCTCAATATCTCGAATCGTTATTATAACTTTACCTCCACAAAGAAACATTCGTGTATAGAAAACTCAATTTCACCTTAATGTAAGTACCAATCTAGTATATTTTTAATACTGTATCCGAAATAGCAATTTTATCGTAAATTATGCCAATTTCTTTTAATGCGAGTCATGTTATAAAATAAATTATTTGATTGAATCGATTTTGCTGTTTTGGGTGTAGAGCGGTTGTGATTACGTACTTTTTAAACTATTGTTATAACAATGTTATTTCTTTCTGCTTGTAAATGTTACTCTATGACATGTCATCTTTAGGTATTTATTTAAAAATGGCCTCAGTTTTGCACGCTATATAGCGTGTTTCTACAGCCATCTTATTAAAAATGCAAAATGTAAACATCGAACATTGCGCGAGCTCTAAAAATCTTGGTAAAATTACTGCGGTACCAAGAAGCCATATTGTTCCCGCCAAATATTATGTTTCGAATTTAGAATGTTACGTAGGCACAGATAACTTTTATAAGCAGAAAGAATGTTCGGATCGTGGTATGGAATAGAATCTTGTTGGAAACGTTTTTTTATTGCACTGTTTAAGTTATTTTTTAATGTTTTTATGAATGAAATGTAAGATTCCGTTCCATGTTCACGTTTTTTGTGTAAACTGTTATATGGCGAAATATGTGGTGTCGAACCCGAATTAATGGACCAGTGATAGTTGACACTAGAATTAGCCATTTTCTATTGACACTACGCATTGAGTTGATTGATACAAGTGTTCTTCACATATTTGGTCACTATACATTATTTTATTTAAATACCTTATTTTAAGGGTTTTTACAATTTTGCAATAGGGAAACGGGGAAACGGGAATATGCAATGGCAAGCTAGTTACTTTGTTGCACTTTTGAGACTTTCTGTCATCCAAACTATACCAGACTCATCTGTCATCGGATAATAGATAAAAAGTATTAAGTCAGGTCGTTGCCTATTAAGCCTTGGACAAATATTTACTGTACTCGGCCATCTGTTTAGAGAAAAAGTTCAGCTTTGTATAGCGTCGTCTCTTTGAAACCTGTGACAATATTTCTAAAGCTCGGATGATATTAACGAGTACCTAGCACTGCAGTCCTTTTACAATAAACAATATGTAGCTACCTACCAGCTTAGGCGTTGGCAACGATAAGCGCGTCCACTATTCTTGTTGTCTCAAAAGATTACTAAATAATATATCCCCTCCGCCCTTGAAAGTAATTTTTATGCGGGTTTATAAACGGTCTCTTAATTAATACAATTTTAGCAAATTACTGTTATGTTTTGTCGAAAGATTTTATGTTTTACTGAGGTTCTACACGCTTGTTTGGCCAACACAAAAAACGAAGCCGAAACAAGAATTTACTACACATATCTGGCTCATGTCTATATCGGCCAATTCGATTCCATACGAGTTAAGACGAGCAGCTTTATCGCCAACATAATGTTTTCTGGTGTCGACCCTAAAGGAATCTGCCACTACATTATCATACCATAACCTAGGAGCGAAAGAGGCAAAAATTATTCTTTGTATTGAAAGCTAGATCGGTCCGTCACGCACCAACACCATTGCGTTCCATGTACGGAGCGTGTCGGCGCCGGCAAATTATTGTTTACTGTCTCCGTTATACACGGGTATGATACGTTCTAGTGGGCATAGTAATCCGTGTGATGTATTTTCTGTGCACGATACGTTTATGGTTTGATACGGTATAGTGCGCAAACTCCTTAACAAGTGTGTAGCACCTTTGGTTCATCATCAAGCAATTTTATGTATTATCTGGCTAATAATTCAACTATGAACATGCTCAAACTCAAAGGCCTAATGAAATGAAGTTACCAGAACTATTTGGAGTATTTTATATTTTGCATACATAACAGTGTTCGTTTATTATAGTTAAATTATCATCATTCGCTACATAAAACTTGTATTTGTTATTCCTACCTCTATTTTTAAAAATAACATGTATGGTATTAGTATACTGAGCTTCCTACATAATTCTGCCTTAAGAATTCATAATTTGTCGATAATTAAACCAGTAGCAACAATAAAATGGAACTTATTTTCGTAACTTTATTTATTTCAGTATTTTTTTTAACTATTTCACTGTTATAACATTTTTCTCTCTAAGTTCGTAAGATGTCTTAATAAAGTTATCGACAAATAAATGAGTCTATCCATGTTATAAAAATATAAATTGCTTAAAATTATAGAAAATTTTCATTGCATCTCCACCCTTCATATTTTTAAGAAAAGCAATGTAAATTATCTATGGTATATGAATGAATAGCTTCAAAATACATATTATAAAAAAATATAAGTACATGTTTATCAATGTAATAAATGAATGATTGTTCGAAGACTGAAGGATATGTAGTATACATTGGCATTGGACTGAACTGAATATGAAAATTATTTTGTACCTCTAAAAACTAAGATAAAGACACATTATAAACCTTGAAATAAATATTTTACTTCTTTATTTATTTGTTTGCTTTCTCATACAAAACCTCCAACGATTACCAAACTTCCATGCAAATTGAAAGTATTGATATCTTGCTAGCGGAAAATGAAAGGATGTTGCCTGTACATCTATACCAGTACTCAACTCCTAATCCCGCCCGAGAATTATATAAACTAAAGGCTAGGCTTGGCTTGGTTTATATAGGATTACAACAATAGTGTCTTCTGTTAATACGAATAATTTGTGAGGGATGATAATAACAAGTTGGTTAGCATTCGGCTGTGTCCGGTTAGACTGGAAGCAGACCCTAATATGGTTGGGACAAGGCTAGGCAGATGTTGATGATTACAGCCATTGGGTTGCTCTTTGCCAGCACACAATACCTAGGGCCCAGCAGCCATTGGTGTGAAAAAGAAATGACACAGGAAAAGGAAACACTCATCTTCGTTTTTATTTTTTATTGGCATCTTTACAATAAATATTTAAAATTCTCAATGATTTACCATTTTCCTTATTTATACCCTCAAAAACTGGTTTGACGAATATGAAATAAAATTTCGTCGTATATATATTTACACATATATAGTTATTCTTATTTACATGCTCACTATCGAAAATATAATTTGTGCTGGTTTTTTTTTTACTACGCTAATCGGTAGACTGATGTGTCATCGGGAGAGAGTGTCGGCATACGCGGGGGGCGACGAGGAGGGCGGCGGCGACGCCGGGGCTTGCACTCGCAGTGCAGCGCACACAAGCCGATCCCGGCGCAACCAGACAGAAACAGCGGAACAGCCAAGGTCCTTGTCACCGTGGCCACTTGCTCTCCTCTAGACCAACGCGGCACCACGACCGTTGTATCAGCTCGCGACCAGAAACAGGGATACCTCGCACCAACAAACCCGTAGCTCGTCGTAAAATTCTCACAGTCAACCAAAGGTGGATAGCCACATCCTTTTATATTGACAAACAGTACTGCCGGACGCCATTCTTCAGCGTGAGCTTTGTACTTCACGTGCAGCTGTGTACATTTATACGCGTCGCTGGTACACCCCTCTCTACACGAGGCCCAGGTGCAGTTGTCCAAGCCGAGTCTGTCATCACGCCTCTCAGTGACGCACTCTGCCGGCACCGGATCGAAATCAGCTGCTAGAGCACTTAACGCTGGATCAGCGTACAGTGGCACGAGGAAGAGCAGAGCAGATCCACCACCTCCTAACAAGGTGGCTAGTATAACGGTGATATATCGCGTAAGTTTGGCACGCGTTTCTCCTCGACGGCGAGACGGCCGTACGACCAAACGTTCCGAACTTCCACCCCTCATTTTATGAGCACTGCGTCAACCCATGCTGAATTGAAAGCCTTGCCCCATATTCATTACCAAGGTACGCATGCGCCAGGCCAGGGTGAAACATGCGCTGTATGTTAGTCGTTCATAGTTAAGATTCTTTACATATTTGCTTAGGTATAGCAATATGATTTATGTATTAGTATGTATATTTGCAGTATTTATCCTTAAGCATGTACCTAGTCTTTGGTAGGTACATACGCGTACGGTAAAATAGCTAATTTTAGGTAGGTACAAACTTCAAATTTTATACTAATTCTGAAAAACATACAATAACCGCTAGAGAAAATACCAAGAACTACGACGACAAACAGCAAAACGAACACCTTGTAAAGAAACGTAAAAAATGAACTAGTAAAGCGCAGGCCAGATAGAAGGGACTTGTGACGAAGACGAGACGCAAATGCAATGTCCCGTTCATGCATTATGGTTTTTAAAATGATTTAACTCGATTAAAATTACAGCTGTTAGACCATATTTACATAGCGATAAAAACAGACTACATTTATAATTATTTTATGACTGCTGTGCTATATATTAGTCGTAGAACCGATGACGATTGGGGTGGACGTGTTCTTAAGTAGAAATCGCGAATCGGCAAACGTTAGGTGGGACGCCCTCAGGCTCGGTGGAGCGAAGATCTTCGTAGAGTGGCTGGTAGCAACTGGATGAGAGTTGCTGAGAATCGAGTTGAGTGGCCTGCGATTGTGGAGGCTTATATCCAGCAGTGGACTGCTGTAGGATAATGATGATGTACTATTTTCAAAATAACACAGCAGCCATAAAAATAAACTCCACTAGACCATAATTTCCTATCCATATCCATTACACTCATTCAATGCATTCAAAACTCTGTTAGCGGAATATTTGATCACAAATCCTAAAATCTGAATTCATTGGATGTGTGTATTAAAATACATATAATAAGTGCTACCGTGACGTCTGTGACGAACTTTAAATATAATTTATATGGAGTTCAGATAGACTCAATGTAAAGGACGGGTTATTCAGCGGCATCCGTTTAAACTGAAAACTGACCCTAACATAGTTATTTACTTAACTATCAAAGCTTCTTGGCTGGGTTTTGTTTTTAGCATTGTTCTCATACTTACTAGACTTTCTGTCTTTTTTGAGAATAAATATGTTTAAACCTATCCAAGAAGGGGTTAGAAAACTAAATAGATTAACAAATCTCCGCTTCGGCCACGATATTGTCCTTTTCTCCTTCACGGCAGCCGAGTTAGGCGTAATGCTCGCCAACTGAGCAGTGCCAGCCTCGAGATCGGACTCTATGAATGTGGCAAAGACCAAGGTGATGACCAAGAGCAAAGCGCAACATTGGAATTGGGGGTGTGAGGATTGAATATGTCCAGAGTACACATTTATCTCGGCCAAATAGTCTCCTTCCAGGCAAGACTCCTGGAAGACCTATTGGTCGATGAAGCAAATAATGAAGGGATCTCTCCCTCTTTCATGGACATGTGCTTTTTGCCTACCCATAATTTATTTATATTCTTCTTATATTTATCAACATAACATGATTGCAATTAGGGCTTTCAAATACCGGATTTTTTCAATACCGGTATCAATACCGGTATTGGAAGTCAATACCGTGATCACGGTATTAATACCGGTATTGAACGCAAGTTCAATTAGGACATTTAAAACCATTCAAATAAGTGTTTTTATTTTCAAATAATTCTTAATTGTTCTTATTTATTATAAATACCTTTTATACATAGCTCTCTTATATAACAATTTGATTTTGGTTGATTATTTATTTAGGTAAGACTAGGAATTAGGATAGGTGGAAAAAGACTATTAAATCTCCGATATGCCGACGACACCATTCTTGTGGCAACATCCATAGAAGATATGAGGGAGCTGTTCCATCGACTTGGGTCAGAAAGTGGCAACATCGGTCTAGCGGTGCACAGAGCAAAAACCAAAGTGATGATAGTTGATCGAGCCGGAAAGCTGATAAATGGCTTCTGCAACATTCCTGGCATTAATAACGTCGACCACTACATATACTTGGGCTCCCAGATCAACAGTAACGGCAGATGTGTCCCCGAGATAAAAAGGAGAATGGGGATGGCAAAAGATGCTAATATGTCCTGACTGAACAACATCTGGAAGAAAAGAGGGATTGGTATCTAAACTAAGATCAGATTGATACGAGCTCTGGTTTTCTCTATCTTCCTGTACGGAATAGAAACGTGGACAATCCTGACCCGAGAAAGGCAAAGGATTGATGCATTCGAAATTTGATGTTAGAGAGGAATGCTGAGAATACCTTGGACGGCGAAACGCACCAATGCATCGATCCTGACCCAGCTTCGAATAAAAACTCGCTTGTCCACCTTATGCCGACAACGTATTCTTTCGTACTTCGGCCACACAGTGCGCAGAGGCGACGAAAGTTAGGAAAAACTTATTGTGGTTGGGAACACTGAAGGCAAAAGGTCGCGTGGTCGTTCACCAACTAGATGGACCGATCAAATTAAAGACTCGGCATCCAAATTCTACACGGTTGTAAGAGACGCGCTGGACAGAAACCGGTGGAGGCAGATCATTCGCTCCAGATGCACTCTGATGCTGACCACGATCCTCAGACATGAGGGACCGACCCCAGAGAGAGAAAGAGAAAGGAATTAAGAACGTTATCAAAACTTAAACTAGTCTTTTTGCAGAAAGACATTTCACATAGACTGTGTAAAGTACAAATCAAAAAAATATAAACTTCTTATTATTATCAAAGCGTCATCATGTCTCATGTAATCAAAATACATAGGTATCAATATTTATATAAATGTAAGTATAGCTTAATTAGCTATCAATCATTTGGTGTGCATTTTAGAAACATTCTTATAATTATGCAATAAACAAAAACAAAAATCTAAAACCAAACAAGTAACAAACTAAATCAAGCGTTAATAAAAATTTCTGACGAACAGTAAAAAAAATGTAAAGTACTTATATAAGAATAAGAACACAATAAAACAAAAAGGTTTAATATTTTTTCTGATATTCTTCTTCTCTTATTCTTATATTCGAAGAGGTGGCAACGACGGTAATCTAATTAAACTAGCAAAAATACGCGCCAGATCACAACTTTACAAGTCAACTCAACATTCACAACACAATGACAAAGTCTGCGTGTTATCCCGTCGCCTTTGCGAAACTGACTAACAAAAACGACATAAGTACAGCTTGATTTCGGGCATTGTCTCAGGCGTGGCGAGGGAGGGTGAGCTAAAGATAACAACTATTGAAAGAATAAGATCACATCTAATGTTTGTAATACCGTAATCACGGTATTGGTGCGTCAATACCGGTATTGTAAAAGGCCCATATTGAATCCGTGATCACGGTATTACGGGATCCCGGAATACCGGTATTGAAAGCCCTAATTGCAATATGTAATATTCTGCAAGAAAAGTATATTATTTGTTATACTGTGCATACGCACAGACGAAATATTCATAAAAAAAGATTTTTTCTGTTGTTATAATAAACCAGTTTCAACACAAATGAACATTAACGGTTTTTTAATAATTTACGGGTACTAAAACCGCTCAATTTGGTGGAAACTTGGTGGAAACGGCTAGCGGTCATAGAGTATGTTTGTCAACATTAGCGGAAGGTTGTCCTTGTCAAGCTCTAGTCTTTGGTCACACCACCTCGCTCGCTCGCTAGAGAGCGTCATAAATAATACTTTTGGTTTATTATAATTACAACAAAATGGCTGACAGTGACGCCAAAACGGTCTAAAACGATTTTTCAAGTGTTAAATTGTAATCAACAATAGTATTCACTTGTAGGTATGTCTGTCACGTTATTCAGATTATTCGTTAATACATTGAGGCGGAATCTGCCGAGTCATCCCATTAGATCAGGTAAAAAATTTACACATGGGAAAAGTCAATAATTATTTTTACCAAAATTATTGTGTTATAGTGATCATTTGCTTTTTTGTTAAGTTACGTTTTGTTTAATTAGCTTTCAGTGTTATGTAAGCTTATTGGTAGGGAGACATAAATAATTGCACCCGGCAGATTTGGTAGACTAAATAACCTCAAATTCAATTCAATAAAACCAAGTCAATATCTGCTAACCTTTTCCCAACCATGTTGGCGTCGGCTTCCAGTCTAACCGGATGCAGCTGAATACCAGTATTTTATATGGAGCGCATGCCTATCTGACCTCCACAACCTAGTTAGTACTGACTGGGTAATACGATACCCCTTTGTAAGACTGCTAGAATAATTTTTCCAAATTTATTTTTCCCTGTATTAATTTATCTAGTTACTACTTGTAAACTAGGGAGATGATTACTAACACCTGTGGCTCTTACGCAAGTTACAGCATATCTTGTAGATGTTCTTACAATGACCTTTCTTCATAGTTTACCACAATATTGTAAAGTTATTTCAAAATAGATTTCCAGCTACCTTTTGCGGTTGGAAAACAGATCTTAATTTTACAAAAAAATGGTAACCATCAGTTAGCATTTTAATTTGGTTTTGTCTTTCCATTAATTAAAAAGTCACAACAGTTTCATGTTCCACCATAATTCGGTCAGAGGGATGTCTTAGGCAATCAAACAAATAAATGTCAATTTTAACATGTTTTTGTCCATTGCAGTATTGCCAGTGCGGTGTACATCAGCCATGGAAGTAACAACTGCAGAGATCAAAGTTGTTGAAGAAAGTCCTAAAGAATCTCAAGAAATCATTCGTAACAAGAATTCAACGAGATACAAAAAACGTTTCATGAAGCGTCAGTGGGAACAAACAGAAAATGAAAATGAGAATGAGGAAACTGAGCAGAAGAAAGTTTGTGAGAGACCTGTAGAACGCATTAAGAGAAAGAAAATGGCACTTCTGTTAGGATACTGTGGGGTTGATTATTATGGCATGCAACGGTGAGTTCTACTTCTGGCATTTAAAAGGTAAAAGGACTTTGTTTTCCTTGTTGTTTCTCAATGGTTAGTACGATTTAGAGGACTGGATGTATAAAGACACCTCTCAAACTCATTAAGATATTGGCATATACTAATCCCATGCCATTTATGCCATGGTGTTTATTTGACTTTAGATGAAATAATAGTATAAACATAAAGGCTTGTTTTGAAATAAATACCTTAGCTTTAGTAACACCTCTGCCTAACCTATTTAGATTCAGGCCTCTTCTGTGTGTGAATATGTTGTAACTCGTAATCCCCCACACGGACCCAGGGGTTGACATATTTTTGGTTCTGCGACAATGGTCGATTTCCTTACATTGTTTTCCTGCACTACCTCTGCCACTTTTGGGAAATACAGGTGTAGCAGTTTTCATTCTTTGTCTTTCAGTAATCCTGGTGTAAGAACAATAGAAGAGGACTTATTGAAAGCATTGCTGGAAGCTAAATATTTGACAGAGGAGGATTTTAACAATCAGCAGAATGCCCAGTTTCAAAGGAGTTCTCGGACAGACAAGGGTGTGTCCGCTGCCAGACAGGTTGTGTCACTTAAACTACGTTAGTATTCTCACATTAAATAACACATGATACATTACTGTCTCGTTGGCTTACTGGTCACAAGCGCAACTGCAGAGCATGGGGTCCTGGGTTTGATTCTCAGGTCATTCGGTTTTTCTGTGAGGAAGTAGCAGCCTCTGAGTCTAGATTTGTGCTTTAGATGACAATAGCCTCACATCCTATAACATGAGACTTAATCATAACTGGTGAAATGAGGGTGTTCTATTAGGTACACATCTGCCTAACACTTCGGGGATTACAGGTGTGCTGATAAAATAAAAATTGTTCACAAATGCAAACTAACTGGCACAAGGTTCTAAAGCGATTTATGGTCGTATCGTCGCCTCCACCTTGTATATGGCCAATAATTCTAGTAGTTCTAATAGGACTGGTATGCCTTCTCAGGTTATAAACAAAAACAATTTACCCTACAAATATGTTACAGTTGACACTAACAAAAATGCTCAAAATCATAAAATAAATTCTGATTTTGTTCACAGCACTGGAAGTTAATGTAGGAGAAATAAACAAAAGACTGCCTGAATGTATCAAAGTCTTCAGTATAAAAAGAGTGACAAACAAATTCAACTCAAAATCAAAGTGCAATGCTCGAACATATAGCTATACTCTTCCCACATATATCTTGGAGCCTAGTCTTCTCACAGATGAAGAGAGAAGGCAGTATAGGATCACAGAAGAAAAAAAAGAAGAAATGAACAAGGTTTTACAAGTGTATAAGGGGACCAAGAGTTATCATAACTTTACTGAAAAGAAGTAAGTTTGAATATACATATTTAAATTGTAGTTGTAAGGGTTTGGAAGATTTTTGTATTAATCGTGGCCTGCCTAACTTCCGCCATTTTATTTTATCTTCAAACTAGCGGCCCGTTCCGGCTTCGCACGGGTGGACATTTATTTTCCCGTAATTCCCCCCCCCCCCCTTTTTAGTAATAAATATATCCTATGTTACTCAGGGAGAATTTTATAGTTTATTTGTTACAAACAGACAAATCTTGCATCTTTATAATATTATTATATCTTCAAACTAGCGGCCATCAATAAATGAGATAAAATCTTCTAAAGCATTATATTTCTGAAATATTTCAATAATAATAGACTGCAAGGTGGATAGCCAGCCCATATTTTGACTAGAATGATAACAATATCTAACCAGAGCATTTGTTCCAGACATTTCCAAGATCCTTCATCTCTACGTTTTATGATGGGCTTCACATTAGATAGAGTTTTTGTTGACTCAGATATGGAATTTGCTGTGTTATTAGTAAAGGTATGTTAAAATAATCCTATTTTTTATTTTTTTAGTGTAGAGAATATTAACCATAACTTCTTTATGTTGTTATACTTTGTGATAATAGTTTTTATCTTGATTCGGGGTATAAGGATCAAAAATTCTAAAATTAACGCATTTTCATGAAATTCTCATCTTGCGAAAAGTACAGTCTACAGTCACGATGCGCAGTCATGAGAATTTCGGTCAGAACGAGGCGAAATTTTCACTTCTGATCCATTCCAGTTTTACTAAAACCTTATTAAAGCCCATTATTATTAAAGGTATGGTTCAATAATAATGGGTTTTATTATTTCCCCAGTCGATGCCAAAGAGTGGCCCAGTTGTAAGGCCTCGGCTTACAAATAGGTGTACAGTTCAGGCCCTGCCTGACCACCACTGCTGTTAAAGCAGTGAAAGAAAATATAATGAGGAAACTGACATGTCCTATAACCAAAATATTTATTTATTTATTTACCACCGAATTATAGCTACATTACATACCAAGTCCAATATGATGCTACAGCATATAATAAAACAATACATATAAACAGTAAAATAATATTAAAAAAAAAAAGTGAAATTTACCAACCTGCGCTGGTTCTGTGACCTCCACTGGGAGGGGGCTGTCTTAGCATTGGGATCAATATTATTGCTGATTATGCTATGTTTATGAATTCCATAGGGTTTATGACCCTTTACATAAGTGATAACATAATATCTTGATAGCAACATTAACATTTAACTTTTTAAACCCAGGGTCAAAGCTTCATGCTGCATCAGATACGCAAGATGGTTGGTTTGGCGATAGCGGTGGTGCGTGGTCAAACAGATAGCTCCATACTTGAGAGGGTGTTTTCTAAGGAAAAGGTCATGATGCCCACTGCGCCTGGCCTTGGTCTTGTTCTTGATACGGTATGTATGTCTGATCTCTAGCAAAATCTATCAAACATGGTAAATATCCCGTCTTCTAGTTATAATTAAATCTATCCATTCGAACTAAAAAACTGCATCATGCATTGATTGCAAGTTATACAAGATAAGGGTATTTACAAGAACCTGACAATAGTCGTTGGGCAGTAGCCCACTAGATATAACAACCGGCTGGTCCTCATACGTCTATATTTTTTTTTTTTTGCTTGACTGGCCTGTTTTTCTCATGGTTGCAAGTGCAACAACTGAGATTTGAGTTTTGGGTTCGACTCCCAGGCTGGGCAGTGTTATATTTCATTAAGGTGACTACGAACCTAGAGCTGAGCTAGATGAGACTAGAGCATTTTGTTGGAACAAAAAATCGAACCAAATCTCGTTCATTTGACTCATTGCATTTGCATTTAGCGATTGTGGTGCAAGGGGGCTTTATGCATATGACAAATTACACTGGCGAATTTAATGCAAGGAGAATGCTTAACATTCCTTCTTTATTTCAGGTCCACTACGACAGATACGATGCTAAATTTAAGGATAGCCACGACAGTTTGACTTGGTCAGACGTAGAAGACGAAATTCACCAGTTCATACATAGACACATATACCCTGTGATAGTAAAGGGTGAAGTCGAGGGCAAGTCTATGGAGATGTGGCTGGAGAAACTACAGCGACATTCATATGAGCCCTCGGAAGAGGTTCCAGAGAAAGTTGATGAAAAAGAGTTGGGGGGTGGCGATGATGATGACGACGATGATGTTGAAATCAAAGATAGTAGCAATGAAGATTCTAGAAAAAATCTTTCACCTAAGATAGAAGTTAGTTATGTTGAGTCTAGTGAAGTTAAAAGTGACAAAGTTGAAAACAGTAATTTAGAAAAATCTAAAATTGAAGAAAGTGCAATTAGTGAAAGTGCTAAGGTTGATGATAGTGCAAATAGTAATGGTAATCAGTAATTCTATGGTGACTGAATAACTGTCTATTGATTGCAATCGAGACTGCTGAGAATTAGGTCCTGGGTTTGATTCTCGGGTCAGGCAAATTGTTATTGGGTTTTTCCATAAGGAATTTCTCAGTAGTAGCCACAGAGTCTGGACTTGAGCCTCTGGTTGATAGCAATAGACTCACCACCTATTACATGGGACTTTAACATAATTGGCGAAATGGGGGTAAACTATTAGGTACACCCCTGCCTTTCCCTTCGGGGATTACCGACTTAATGTTATGTTATGTATGTAGACATTAATTTATGTTTTTTGCATAATTGGACATAGTTCTGTCTGAGTGAATGAGCCAAACTAATAAAAAAAATATAATATATGGCTAAAAGGAATCTTCCCTAAACAGACTAATAAGCAATTTAACTCTATCATTAACACTAGAAATGGGATGTTTACTATGTTCAGCATGGTAAATATCCCGTACCGGGCGGCGCGGGGCATATGACGGTCAACCAATCAGCGCACGAGGTGCGCACCGTAGCATGACATTTCAAAATTTGCCGGTTTCACTTCGATAGATTATAATCTACGGAAAAGTAATGCGTTAAATTGTAAACAGTATGTTACGGTTCACAATCTTTCGACATATTACAATCTCGCGAGATAGATAATCTAACGGTTTTTTAAATTTTACGGTGACATACATCCAAAACATATGCTTAGAATAGTCTGATTAATTTTAAATCTATTCAAAATTATTACAATTTGAAAAATGGGAGATAATTCAATGTGGGTGGACACATTTTGGCAATACTATGTTAAATTATTCTGAATGGAGCTAGGTGACGTTTGAAATACAAGGTCAAACTAAGTTAGCTGGCGAAACTCTTCAGACGTAATGGGTATCGATATCTTTATATGATACAACATAAAAAAAAAAAAATTGATGTTTTTTTAAGGTCAGCCACTGCAGTTTATGTAAGTTACTTGAATTATACAGTATACATATTATGGTACCCACAAATCTGTACAGTTTCTCTAGCTAAGTTAATTCGATCTTGTACAAAACAATGGTATTATTGTATTTCAAAATATTAGTACCTACAACTAATCAATAACTACCAATAAAATTGTGAAAAGCTTCATCAACTATCTTACTGTGTGTGAATTTAGTTGTTTTGAACAATTATGCGAGTGTAGGAAGGACAATAAACAAAGATAAAGAAATCCATTGTTATAATTTATCTAAAACGTTAAGAATAACAAGTTTCTTGTTGTTTAAAGTGGCCCAGTGGTATCAGTCCCAGATTTCATCACCATAGCTCTCAGAAAGATAAAATACAACTTCTTAAGGAAACTAATGTGTCCTAGAATCAAAAATTCTAAGACATGTAACATCCACCATGCAGGTCCAGTGCGTGTTGGTTGAGGTTCCATGCCTTAAAATTTTGTTAATAGCCCATTACCTCTTACAGAGAGGTCTGTGTCCCAGCTGTGGGAATGTTCTAGGCTATAACATTCCCATAGTTAGGAAAGGTTCTAACCTATACTCGTTAGTATAGACTAGATCTTGTCATAATGTAATTACAAAGTAGAACTTAGATATTATTTGATATTCTTTATTTAATAGCCATATGTATAAATCATTTTCCTGGACTGGCATTCAAAATAAATGGCTGAGCCATTGTTCATAACAAATTGAAAAAATAAATATTTTATTTCTTCCATTACAATTTAATTCATTAACCTGATAGAAATGTTTCTAAAGGTAAATCCTTGTATTTGTGGTGAACAAAAGTTATTCAAAATTGTTGTGTAGCAACATTTATTTATTTATTTGTATACCACCTAACAAAATTGTTGCTCACCGTCGTTTTATGGTGTGGGAAGTCGTATCACGTATCTGCTTGCACTATTCCGTTGTTAAAATATAATTCAATTAGTCCTACAACCAACCTATAGGGAGAGTTTAAGTCATCGTTGTTTCAATGCGAAAAAGTGATGGCAGTATACTTCCAAGGAGCTCCATATCTTTTTCGGGAAGCCTATAAGCAGTGAAGTTAGCTAAGTTTTTTCGTCGTCTTAGCTAGTTTCGGCTCTTCTAGTTTCCAGACTTGCATCTATGGTCTGGTCAGAAAAAAATGTCAAGTTTTGTCATGAAATAAAGTACATTAAATATTAAAAAAAAAAAAAGTCTTTATTAACATTGTTAGTAAAATTGGTATAATATTTCTTCGATGACACCTTTGGTCTTGTCT
The DNA here is from genome assembly GCA_910589295.1 of Noctua janthe. Lineage (NCBI taxonomy): Eukaryota > Metazoa > Arthropoda > Insecta > Lepidoptera > Noctuidae > Noctua > Noctua janthe. The sequence continues at coordinate 13,206,805 of OU342575.1, read as the reverse complement.
GAAAAAGTGTCACTGAGGTTGGACAAATAGTGTGTTGCAAAAAAACTTGGTTGGTTAGGTTGGTCAAAAAAACTATCTCTTGGTCTCAACAATTTGTCGTCGTGCTTTCAAAAAGGTTTGGCAGAAATTGGTCAAAAAAATTCTATGTTCATGTCTGAAATAAAAAGTCAGGTTGGTGAAAAAAGAACGAGTTGTCAATGTATCGACCTTATGCTTCTATGCTCTTGTCTAATAGTGTCAAGCAGGGTTGGTCAAAAAATAATCAGTTGTAAGGAATTTGTGCTACCATCCTCTTGTCTAAAAAGGTGGCACACTGGTCATAAGATAATGTGCTGTAAAGACTTTGTTTCCATGCTCTTGTTGTTACCCGGGAAAGTGGGAAGCTGGTCAAAAATAATGTGCTCTATCTAAAGACTTGATGCTTCCAAGCTCTTGTCAAAAAAAAAAAAACGTAAAGCTGGGTTGATCAAAAATTAAGTTCTGCGGCTTCCATGCCCTTGTCTGAAAAAAAGCACGCTGGTCATTAAATAATATGCTGTAAATATAAAGAATTGAGTCTTTACATTTACAGCATATCAAAAAGTAATCAGTTGTAATGTCCGAAAAGTGGCACGCTGCTCACAAAATAATGTGCTGTAGAGACTTGGTTTCTATGCTCTTGTGTGAAAAAGTAGCACACTGGTCATAAAATAATGTACTGTAAACTGTAAAGACTTGGTTTCTATACTCTTGTCTTAAAAGTAGCACACTGGTCATAAAATAATGTGCTGTAAAGACCTGATGCTTCCATGGTCTTGTCGAGAAAGTAGCACGCTGGTTATAAAATGATGTGCTGTAAAAGACTTAGTTTCCATGGACTTGTCTGAAAAGTAGCACGCTGGTCATAAAATGATGTGCTGTAAAGAGTTCATTTCTATGCTCTTGTCTGGCACTAAAATAGCACACTGGTCATAAAATAATGTGCTGTAAAGACCTGATGCTTCCATGGTCTTGTCTGAGAAAGTAGCACGCTGGTCATAAAATAATGTGCTGTAAAGACTTCTATACTCTTGTCTGGAAAATAGCACACTGGTCATAAAATAAAGTGCTGTAAAGACCTAATGCTTCCATGGTCTTGTCCGAGAAAGTAGCACGCTGGTCATAAAATAATGTGCTGTAAAGACTTGGTTTCTATGCTCTTGTCTGGAAAATAGCACACTGGTCATAAAATAATGTGCTGTAAAGACCTGATGCTTCCATGGTCTTGTCTGAGAAAGTAGCACGCTGGTCATAAAATGATGTGCTGTAAAGAGTTCATTTCTATGCTCTTGTCTGGAAAATAGCACACTGGTCATAAAATAATGTGCTGTAAAGACCTGATGCTTACATGGACTTGTCTGAAAAGTAGCACGCTGGTCATAAAATGATGTGCTGTAAAGACTTCTATACTCTTGTCTGGAAAATAGCACACTGGTCATAAAATAAAGTGCTGTAAAGACCTAATGCTTCCATGGTCTTGTCTGAGAAAGTAGCACACTGGTCATAAAATAATGTGCTGTAAAGACCTGATGCTTCCATGGTCTTGTCTGAGAAAGTAGCACGCTGGTCATAAAATGATGTGCTGTAAAGAGTTCATTTCTATGCTCTTGTCTGGAAAATAGCACACTGGTCATAAAATAATGTGCTGTAAAGACCTGATGCTTCCATGGTCTTGTCTGAGAAAGTAGCACGCTGGTCATAAAATGATGTGCCGTAAAGAGTTCATTTCTATGCTCTTGTCTGGCACTAAAATAGCACACTGGTCATAAAATAATGTGCTGTAAAGACCTGATGCTTCCATGGTCTTGTCTGAGAACGTAGCACGCTGGTCATAAAATAATGTGCTGTAAAGACTTGGTTTCTATGCTCTTGTCTGGAAAATAGCACGCTGGTCATAAAATAATGTGCTGTAAAGACCTACCGTCAACTGCCCTGGCTTTGCCCGGATTTTGATATTTTTAGCCTTTAACGTGAAATAAAAATTAAAATAAGCCCGATTTCCATGTTGTGTACACATATAATCTTATAAAAAACTCAGGAATTCTGTAATTTTAATTTGTTTCAGTAAATTTTCGTAGGTAATGAAAGTTTTTGAGGTATTTTTAAAATTAGGCAAAGTAATGGCTCATGTCTCTGACATTGCCTAATACATTTACTCCAAAATAAACAATTCGATTTTTATGCTGACAGTGTAAAATGTAGTTTAATGCATAGAGAATACAATCCAATTTTAAATGACAGATTTTGGGAGTATTTTAGTAGGTAAAATTACTTAGGCAATGTCTGGACACCATTTTATACAATCTTCATACATTGACAAAGAATGGGTAGGGTTGTGTCATAAGAAAATGAAACGAAATATGTTTTTGTTTTTATTTTTTAAGTAGGTATTTCGAGAAGTATTATTAGGAACAATCAGAGGCACTAGCACGAGTGCGTGACGTGAACTTAAAGTAAATACTTCGATTTTAAAATTGAAAATACTCGTTTCCCATATTATAATATAATATGGGAAACGAGTATTTTTTTGTTGGTCTGTTTTTTGGAAACATGTACAATTTGTATTCCTCAAAGATATAAATAAATATTATTTGCTCAATGTTTTGAATTTATTTATATCTTTGAGGAATACAAATTGTACATGTTTCCAAAAAATAGACCAACATGCTAAAGGATACTTGTATTTTTTTATTTTAAAATGAGCGTAATTACTTTACGTTTACGTCACTCACTTGTGCTAGCGCTGAGCTACTCAGGAACTATTTACGAAACAAACATGATTTGGTAGGTAGATAGGTAGCTAACTATTAATTAAATTATTTATTGACATTATAACATAAGATTAACTTTTCATTAACCCTATAGTAAGCTTCCATTTATAAATAAATTCAACATCACAACTTAGTTATAAACTATCGTGCAGCAACTAATGCTTATTGCACATACATATCGACGGTTAAGAATCAATAGTGTCTATCTCAATAAAGTTAACTTTACAGGAGATAAAAAAAACATTTCTCGGCTTTGAATAGAAAGATACTTGAAATGTTTATATATGTAAAAATAGAAAAAATAGGCTGAAATGCGATATATATCCTAGCATTAGGTTAAGATTGGCCAATTTACAATTAACGTGAGTTAGGTGGTATTGGTTTTATTAGTGTAAATATTTTTTAAATAAGTAGTAGTTAGCCGTTTTTGAAATAAAACAACACAATGAAAAAATCACATTTTTTAATAATGATCACAATGGAAGATGAAATATTATATTCGAAATAAGCAAAAAAACTTTAAAATAACTGAAAAAGACTTCTAAATAACTAAAAAATACTTTAAAGTAACTAAAAAAATCTTCAAAATAACTGAATCGAATCTTCAAAATTATTTTTAGTAAAAACAGAAACAAACAACAAATACACTGACACACACACACACTCATACTACAAATGGGGCAGTGTATCATAAAAATTATGACATTCACTTGGTAGAACTTGTTTGAGCTCTTGGAGGTGCTGGTACTTCGAGGCAGTTATGGGAATCATATTTTCATTTAAGGTCGAATAAGACACGTCGGGGTTATATCTTTTTGGTCTTTGTGGCAAGGCAAACCAATCCTGGTCGAAATGTAGTTTTACTTGAATAGTGTCTTCTTGGTTGTAAAGAATAGCTCTTAAGTCTGTTACAGTAGGGTCACCAGCTTTGCGTCCTGGCCTTATAGTTTTGTAAAGCCAAGTAGATGTATCGGCATAATTTTTCACAAAACCATGGTCAATCTGAATTACTTCGTAGGGATTTGATGCCCTTGCTTCTTTAGTTACCGAAACATAATCACATGGCAAATGAATTACACGATTTGAGAGCTTCCGTTCAATCGCACTGTGAACCGAATCACACTCCATTTGAGTGTGACCACGTTCGAGGAACTTTTGGGTGATGGTGATTTTGTGCTTTATACTTAAGTTCAAAAGCGCATTTGCCATTATACGAGGGCGGGTCAATAAGTCCGTGACTTTTGGAATAAAACACAGATTTTTTGATAAAAAAATAATTTTATTTTTCAACGTAGTCTCCCTTGAGCTCTATACACTTTGTCCAACGCTTCTCCAATTTTTTTATCCCTTCCAAAAAAAATGATTTGTCGAGGTCCTCAAAATAGGCCTTTGTTTGCGAGATGACTTCATCATTGGAGTCAAATCTTTTTCCACCAAGCCATTTCTTCAGGTTTGGGAACAAGAAGTAGTCGCTCGGAGCCAAATCTGGAGAATAGGGCGGATGAGGGAGCAATTCATAGCCCAATTCATGGATTTTTGCCATGGCAACTGCACATGTGTGCACCCTTGCATTGTCTTGGTGGAAAAGAACTTTTTTCTTGGCCAAATGAGGTCGGTTTTTTTTCAAATCGTCATTGAATCGGTCCAATAAGTTGGCATAATATTCCCCATTGATTGTTCTTCCCTTTTGAAGGTAGTCAATGTGGATTATCCCGCGTGAATCCCAAAAAACAGTCGCCATAACTTTATTGGCTGACAAACCCACCTTGGCCTTCTTTGGCGCCGATTCACCCTTAGAAACCCACTGTTTTGACTGTTGTTTGGTTTCTGGTGTGTTGTGATGGATCCATGTTTCGTCCACGGTTACAAAACGGCGCAAAAACTCCTCCATATTGCGATTAAACAACGCCAAAGCTTCCTGTGAAGTTGTTACACGATTGCGTTTGTGGTCGACTGTGAGCAAACGCGGCACCCATCTTGCGGAAAGCTTTCTCATGCCCAAGTGATCATTCAAAATTGAAACCACTGAGCCATGCGAGATCCCTACGGCTTCCACAATCTCTCGCACTTTCAATCTTCGGTCGGTCAACACCATATCGTGAATTTTTTCGATTGTTTCGGGTGTAGAGACCTCAACTGGGCGTCCAGGACGTTCGGCATCTTCAGTGCTTGTACGGCCACAACGAAATTCAGTAAACCACTTTTTTACCATTGAAATCGATGGTGCAGAGTCCCCATAGTATTTATCAAGCTTAGCCTTGGTCTCGGTAATGGTTTTTTTTCGCAAGAAATAATGCTTAATAAGCACACGAAATTCACTTTTTTCCATTTTCTCCTCAAATTAGTGGGTAGTCTGATAAAAATAGCTGTCAAACACAAACTAACTGACGCAGCAAGTTTAAATTTTGACAGGAGTCAACTGACAGATGCCTGTTGACAGGAGCAGTGTTGCTGTTTCAGTAAAGAGGTCAGAAATTCAAAAAGTCACGGACTTATTGACCCGCCCTCGTAACGTTCCGATTTTGGTACGTGCAACCATCGGAATAAATAATTATTGGCATTTTCTTCGGCAGACAATGGCGCTCTAAGTAGTCTATCACAAATGACGCGAAAGTACTCGCAGTAAGGTCTGCTGCCGTTTCTGTGAACCAGTAACATGTGCAATGGCGTGAAGTCAAATCAAAGAGTGTAAAATTATGGCATGTCAGTTTCGTTTTAAAGTATAAAGCGCTAGCCGTGGAGTAAGGGCAAACTTTAACCGATTCTAGGTCCATCGTTAATAAAATGCAATGTCCCATTGTTGCATCCTCTTTATCCTTTGCCTTCTCTTCCCTGGCTCTATTTTTTTTTATAAGATGCTCTTGATAAATATGCTCATCGATATTACCTTCATTGTGGCCAACACAAATATCACACATATCTTTTTTCAAAGTATATATTGCTAAATTATTATGTTTAAAACTTTTATCAAATGTGTATCTAGATACAGCAGGTATATTTATGTCATTGCAATGTTGTTTATAGGCGTTAAATACATCAGATATAGTACGATATACAGGCTCCAAGTATAGTTTTCTAGTATCCTTACGAGCATAATGTGATGGCATTTTTGGGATACTTTTAAAATAGTCATTTAAGGCTACCATCTTTGCATTTTGTCTATTTACCTGGCTATTCTCCTGATTTGCTGTGTCCACATTGAAACTAGCGTCTTTTACCCACAGCTGAACAGTGGTAGGCTTCAGTGACAGAGTATTCAAGAACATTTGCTTACAAACTTGAATTTTACCTTCATTCCCTGGTTTAGGCAAAAAATAACTTAATGTGCCCTCTCGGCGAGAAGGTTCTTCACCTTTCGTTTTCTGAGTAGTCCTAGTCCGGTTTACATGTCCTCTGACATACATTTTTCTTTCGCCCCAATTAAGATGTTTCCAGAAGTAACTATGAATGGATTTGCGTGTGTCTTCTTCAAAATTATTACAACCTCTGAATTTGCTTCTTCTGCAAAAGTCCGAAGTGCATGCATCACCCATTTGCTTAGCTGGTCGTATCTGGTCTTGCCGCATTTTCTCGTTTCGAGGCTTTGAATACCCTAAATATTCTTCGCCGCGCATTCTTTTTCTTTGGGCTGCAAGTTTTTTCCATTCATCTTTTTTCGCTATATTTCGACGTTTTCGGCCTTCATTAACATTTCCGTAATCATCTTCACTTGTTTCACAGTCTGTTGTACTTTCATTTATATTTTGCACCTGTGGTTCTTCATTAACTTGTGGGTAATCATTAAAATAAAAGCCAAATGCAATTGAAGGGCTTACACAGGAATAGTCTAATATTATATCTTTTGGAGGCGCAGACAGTGGTCTTTTGGTAGACTGTTTCTGGTCATCTTGAGTTAAATCACTTAATGATAAAGATTTCGGATTTTTTAAACAGATTCTGAAAATATTTTGTTTTTCCAGAAGAATGCGCTCATGCTTATCTATAACAATTTGTTTCATAGGTGGATCAAAGTTTTTATTATGTGTTAGTGCAGAGGATCCAGGTTTTATGTTTTTTGTTGTATTATCTGTAAAATACACAGGTTCATCAGTTTAAAGTATATCAATTCATTAAATGAAATCTCCTACGAACATACATACTTGCATGCGAACGTTGCAAATAAAATAAAAGCTTGTGATAATAAAAAGTAACTCACCGTCACACACTGGTCCCAAATGATAAAAAAGGGGACATTAAGAAATTTTTGACAAAAGGTCAACCGATTCAGCTTATTTTTTTTTTGTAGACAGCCGATGCAATTACAAATCACTTTTGTACATTGAGTTTTTGCCAAAAAAGCCGTATTTTCAGAGAAAAAAAATATTCAAATATTTTTTGTATGAAAGAAATCCTAATTTTGTCTTTATCTTCCAAGATTCAAACGTATTCAAAATAAAACTTAGCGCAGCTTGTAGAGGGGCTAATTTCTCACTACTTTGTCATAGACACTCAACTGCGATTTTGTGCTCCTTTTGAGTTACATGCACTTCAAATATTTTTTGTATGAAAAAATCCTAATTTTGTCTTTATCTTCCAAGATTCAAACGTATTCAAAATAAAACTTAGCGCAGCTTGTAGAGGGGTTAATTGTTCATCACTTTGCCATAGACACTCAATTGCGATTTTGTGCTCCTTTTCAGTTACAGGCACTTTAAATTTTTCGTTGTCGGATGAGCTTTACTAGTTTTTTGTAGACAGCTGATACAATTACAAGTAACTTTTAAAGATGTATTTTTTGTTAAATAAGCCGTATTTTCAGAGTTAAAAAAATAATTCAGGCGGATTAGAAATAATCTTGTTAAAGATAGACTAAGATGTAATAACATTTTCTTCATTAATAAGTAACTCTTATAAATGTCTTTCTATTAAAAAAAGTCCTATTTTAAATATATCAAATAAACAACTTGGATATCTCAAAACGTGTACAGACAAATTACGAAGGCTGTAGCCGGAGGATGGAAAAAAATACAAAATTTATTTGAACTTAAATTTAATTACAGAAATTACAATGTAAAATATTAACTAAGATGTCGACAGTTGACCGATGCTGTGCCAAAAGTGACGATTCGCGACAAAAGGCCGCGATGTCCGGTGCCGGGCTGCATCACGTTGAGCTGCGTCGGCGACTCGTGTCTCCGCTGTTGCAATCCGCGGTAATTAGGGTAACGCGCGATCAGCGGTTCACGTGTTACGCGAATATGTAACACCTCCCCCCGAAGATAAGCAACTATTTCGAAATCTTGTGTGAGAGAGATGATGAAATGTTGCTGTGGTCAATTTTTATCTTGCTGGGACTGATTCCATGCGATTCTTGAATTTCAGCATAATTTCCTGGAGATGTTGCGTCATCATTTTGCATTGCTTGGTTTCTTTGAAGGCGTTTCGCTCGATATCGTCGGTACGTCAGTGTGATAATGAGTACACTTGCACCGGTTAGTATCAGATAGATTGGAATTGTAGTATGGTAGAGAACTGGATCAACTACTTCATTGAGTTTTGCTGGTGCCTGTTGCATGATCTTTGTGTTAATGGAGTGCAGATTTTCTAGATTTGCAGAGTTTAGTATGATTGGTGATTCGCTCGACGTCTCTAAATCTTCATTAATTGTGGGCAATTGCATAATCTCCAGAGCGAAACCTTTGATGTGATTGTTAGAGTTTGCTATAGTAAATTCGGGCGTTTTGATGTGGCAATTGTAGGGGATGATCGCCAAATAGCTTCCTTCCAGGGTTTTATATGTTTCTTGTCCGCATGATATCTTCACCTTGGTTGGATGTGGGAAACTGATGGTGTAATGCTTCTCGTCGAGTTGTTCTACAGCTTCTTTCTTCAATGCGACTGAAGACAGTTTACAGAATGGGAGAAGTTCTTGCTTGGAGATCAGATGCTGGATGCAATCGGGATCATCTCGGGCCTTGTATTTTGATTTAGCTTCACAGAGGTACAGAGAATTTACCTTCGGGCATTCAGCCTCCATGTACATAGAATCTTGACCAGAAATCGCAATGAAAGGTGAGGTTGGTAAAAGGATTTTGTTATTCTTGTTAGGGACAGTGGACAGTTTATAAAGGTTATAGATTGGAGGGAAGGCAATCGGCACCTTAAATACTATAACTATCTGATTATCTTTATAAAAGTAGCCTAGCTTAATTACGTCATAATAGTCTCTTAATTCTAATTCAAGGATCTCATCGCCTGAATATAGAATCCTTAGTTTCTGTATCATGTTCTTAATTTCAGCTATATTAACTACCATGTGCGGTGTGCTTAGTGCGCGTATAAAAGCTAAAGTATACTCTAGTTTATGGAGTTCTTCGGACAAATTATCTATGTTATCACTTAAGATAATTAAGTGTTGAGCCATGTGGGCGTAGTGGATTAAATCAAGATTTGCTGTTGTACTATTTATTATCCGATTTAAAACATTGCCTATTAACTCTTGATTTTTAGTTATATTAGTTAATAAGTTGGCATTTTGTGAAACCCAAGTTTTAGATAAACTAACATGTTGATTAAGTTGAGCTTGAATCCTATACTCATTTTCCTTAAGGATTTTTATGGCGTTGTCGTATTTAATTGCATCAGTTTGATCAAGATTACCGGATATACTTTTGATTACAGAACCGAGGCCATCAATGAGTCCTCTTTTATAGCGATTATGTTCAAATGACTCTAACTGGGCAGATATCTTAACTAGTTTGGATGTAAGGTAATCCATGTGCGGTTCGAATAATAGAGATGTCTTATTATTTAATGTGTGTCTAACATCAGTCATTCTGGTATTAACTGTATCTATTTGAGATTGTATACTATCGAGGTTGACATAATTGAGAAAAGAGTGATAATGGGAAATGATGCGCGTCGCTCCTAGATTAAACGGAAGTATTCCAGGGCCGTTCCCTAAAGGATCAATCATTACTTCTTGTCCTCGCGTCATTTGGAGTAGTAGTAGCAGTAACATCCTGTAACAATACAGATTCCTTAGGACTTCTTTTAAGACGAGATTTTGCAACGGGACCTCGCTTCTTTCTGGTGTAAATATGTATGGGAAGGTCGGCTAGGACTATGTCTTTGGTAAAACTTGGAGCTAATTTTTGTCTGCTAGCTAACGGATTGCGGACAAATACTTGTTGGTCAGGGACATACTCTTTTTCAGGTTCGCGGTCCTTATTCCTGTTTTCAGTTAATTCAGTCCGATGGTGAAGAGAGGTTTCATTTATTATATCGTAGACTTGTGTTAGTCGTTTTTTGTGGTCTTGTAAGTAATTTTGCAGTAAATGTTCCGATAAATTTAAATCTAGGGAATCACGGGGATCAAAGTGTCCTGTGATTAAGTCTATAGGCCTACATTTAGTGAAGCTGTGTATTGAGCTGTTGTAACCTAAAATTGCATAGGGCATGAGATTTACGGCAGGTTCATTATGCTTTTCTAATTTCAGGATTCTGAGATGTTCGAGAATAGTAGAATGGAAGCGCTCTACTATGCCATTATCGTTAGGGGTATGTGCAAGTATCTTATGATGCTGTATTTTATGAAGACGGACGAACTCCGAAAATAATGCGTTAGTGAACTCAGGTCCTTGATCTGTAACTATGGTGTAGGGGACGCCATGATGGGTGCAGAACGTTAAAAGTGCTTGGACGACACTTAACGCGGTACCATCTCTGAGATGATATGCTTGTGCATATTTCGAGAAAGCATCAATTAAAGTAAGAAATTTCTCGTTTTGTGCTGTAAAAAGATCAAGATGAACAATTTCAAAGGGTTTGGTTGGGGGAGGAACTATAGAGAATTTTTGCTTAATAGGGTTCCGATCGTATTTTGCCTGTCCACAGATACTACATTCATTAATATATTTCGAGATATTTTCTTTCATTTTAGGCCAATAATAACGATGTGATAAAGCAAGGAAACATTCGGTTATACCACGGTGATTTGTTTTTCCTTCATGGTGTTTACGAATAATTTCTTGCTGGTCCAAGTAATTTTTAACGTTTTCTACCTCTTTCTTTGTTAAGACCATATTTAAGGCGGAGCTTTTAAATTTGTCTTGTATAATCGGAATTATGCTGTACATGGCTAGAGGGGGATGTATAAGAATTCCAGTTTTTACTTTGGGATTAACATATTCCTTTACGGCATTAATTACTTCTTCTTCCAGATTTGACTCTGATAGTTGTATAGTAGTTTTGGTATGAGTTTCGAATGGTTTAGACACGGTTGGGCGTTTTTTAATGTCTCCCACGATTATAAAGGATATTTGACGGTGGAATTTATTTAGAGGCTCATCCGATATTGGTATCTCTAATATGGGGTTCTCAGCGCTTGTGTGAGCTGTTGCGGTTGTGGAATCAATTACTGAAGGGGGTTTTTCAGACGTGTTAACTGCTATAGAGTTAGCGTCTTCATTATTAATTTCTATGCGGGACAGAGCATCTGCGTTGGTATTCAGCTTACCCTGCTTATAGACAGTAGTGAAATTATACTCGCTTAACTTTAATTTCCAACGGGTTAAACGTGAGTTGGGTTCTTTTAAATTCATTACCCATTGTAAGGGCCTGTGATCTGTAACAATTTTGAACTTCCTACCAAATAGGTACGGGCGGAAATACTTGGTTGCCCACACAATTGCTAATAATTCTTTTTCGATTGTGCTGTAGTTAATTTCACTAGTGTTTAATGTGCGCGATGCATATGCTATGGGCTTATCGGTACCTATCTGACCTTGAGAGAGAACAGCACCAATGGCAAGATTAGATGCGTCTGTTGTCAGTATAAAATCTTTACTAAAGTCTGGATATTGCAGGATTGGGTCGTTGATTAAAAGGGTTTTACACTTCTCAAAACAACTGATGTAATTAGGATTAGTTATATCAATCTTTGAACCTTTTTTTAGACATTGCGTCATAGGTTTTGTTATACGAGCAAAGTCTGGAATGAATTTCCTATGGTAACCCAACAGACCTAGGAAGCGTTTAATTTCTGTTGCCGTTTTGGGAATTGGGAATTTCTGGATGGCCATAATTTTATCCGGGTTAGGTTTAATACCGTCTTTGCTAATAATGTGTCCTAAATATGCAGTTTCTAACTTTAAAAATTCGGATTTGTCCATTTGTATTTTGAAATTAGATTCCCTAAGTCTCTGAAATACTTTTTCTAAATTAATCATGTGTTCCTGAAGGGACACTGAAAACACAATTATATCATCCAAATATACTAAACACACGACATTTTGAAGGTCCCGTAAGACATTGTCCATTACCCGTTGAAAGGTTGATGGAGAATTTTTTAAACCCATTGGCATGCGGAGGAATTCGAAGTGTCCATGCTCTACTGTAAAAGCAGTTTTGTGGATATCATCTGGGTTCATCTCCACTTGATAAAATCCACTCGCGAGGTCAAGGGTGGTAAAATAGTGACAGTTACCTAACTTGTCAAGGACGTCCGAAATGTTGGGTATAGGATAACGATCATCTATAGTTTTCTCATTTAATTTCCTAAAGTCTATTACCAAGCGCCATTTGGTTTTTCCGCTGGCGTCGGCTTTCTTGGGAACTACCCAGATGGGGGAGCTCCACGCAGATTGAGACGGACGTATGATATTCTGTTCTAGCATTTTAGAAATTTGATCCTGGACTTCCTGCTTATGTATGAAAGGATATCTGTAACTTTTCGTATAGATAGGCACATCATCTGTAGTTCGAATAGAGTGTTTTACTTGGTTCGTAAAAGATAATGGTTCGCCATCAATATAAAATACATCAGCGTACCGAGCGCAAAGTACTTCTAAATTAGCTTTTTCTTCGGGGTTCAAATGATCCGTACGCAGACGAGACAAAACTTCCTTTACGCGGTCGGACTGTTGTTTAGTGCGCGTGCACTGGACATTGAACAACTCAGCACTAATAGGGCGATCCATAGAAAAGACTACGTCATGACGTGACGTATTCGCTACCTCTATTACACCTCTATTATTTCTAACTGTTGTAACGCAATCACTTATTAAACAATTTGAAATGCATTGTTCAGGAATAAAAACGTCACCGTCCGCAGAGTTTATAGGAACTTTAACTAATTTAGATGAATTAGCAGGTATTATATCCTCGTATAAGTTACTATTGCGAGAGTCGTACATTAATAAAGGGTTACTAGAATTACGAGTTATCAACAATCTGTTCTTTAAGTCAATGTTAGATTCTAATTTTTCTAATAAATCATAGCCGATCAAACCATCAAAAAATTTATGAAATGCATAAACGAAAAGAGTTATATCACCTGCCTCGTTAAATTCCTGAAAGCACGGTAAAGTAATGGAGTAATCACTCCTTGTGGTAGCGTGAATATTCGTTACTTCAAAGGGATCATAATTGCACGGTATGTGGGAAAAGAATTTTTGAACAACTTCGGGACTCACAAAAGACATATTTGCGCCAGTGTCAATTAATAGTTTAAGCGGGGGATTTGAAATCTGAATATATGGTAATTGCCTTTGCGTTTGCAAATTAATTTCTATTTTGACTTGTCTGATTTGGGGTCCTTCTGAAAATCCTCTTTTTCAGCAGACGGGGTTGGATCCTTAACTTCCTCGACTATAACATAAGAATCTGTACGCTGTGGTTGCTCATACACATATTCACTCGGGTACGCGTAAATGGGATACTCAAAATATTCCTGGGGGTAATAATCGCTAACAAAATAATCGCTATAATTGTCATACTGCAACTGGTCATTAAAATCGTTAAAGTTAAATTCCCGCGTTCTGAAATAATTCGAGGGTGGCGGATTCCCAGATTTGGACCAATCATGGGACGCGCGCGGCGCGAATGGTTTAGCTACGTAGTGACTTACGCCACTCATCGGGTGTGGGGTGTTACTTGTAGTTGGCCTGGGACCAGGCATTCTAAAAACTTGACCCTGGGGTATATAATTAGGCGGTGGAGAACTGAACATTTGTTGAGTACGTGTGGGCCCGCGATTTTGTGGGGGTTGGTTTCTCCAAATTGGGACAGGGTGTTGTCCTTGAAGCATAGGTGGTCGCGATGGCCCTGGCATATTAAAAGATCCTGGGGGTTGCCAATTAGACGGACGCGGTGTGGGTGGTGCCACGTGAATTGGTGGCATAAAGCCATAAGGAATTTTTGGACTAACCTGAGGCTGCGTCTTCCTATCGGGAACATGGTCGTTGAGCTGCTGCAGGTACAACGTGTTCATTTCCTCGTGCACAAACTCTAAGGCTTTCTCTATTGTATCAGGCCGCATGCAACGAATGCGAGAGCCCAACGGGTCACGTAGACCACGTAAGTACGACTGTAACGTGAGTTTCTTGTACAAAGTGCGTTTCGATTCAATGGTACTCGCTATCGTTTCATGTAGGCTGATATAAGTCATAATAGTACTGAAAAGGTTTTGACAACGCTCATAAAATTCTTGCGGGGTGGACGAACCCTGCGTTAAAAGTGCCAAGTCATTATATAAAGATGTTTCAGCGCGTTGATCGGCGAAATTATTTATTAAAGCACTTCTAATTCCCTCCCAAGTCTCCGGGATACCATTCGAATTAATCGTACGCGATGCGCGTCCTACTATTTTGTTCAAAATCCCGTTTAATAATGCTAAATTAGCTAATTGAAACTCCGGTCCGTTTCTCATAAACTGCTGTACTAGTTGATCACATAGTTTTATAAATCGAGTTAATACGTTCGAGTTTCCGTCGAACTCCGGCAACAATCGTAGGGCCTTGTAAACTTGATCCACTGAGTCAGCCATACTTGATATATATGAACTATTACTATCCTCCTGTTCTGCCTCTAAATTTCTATTAGCGTCTAAAATATTAATTCTATTACCTAACCTAGGGGACCGAGATTGCCTTGGATGGAAAATCTTGGAATCTTATAGGATAAAAAAAGGGAAGCGACTCTAGAGCGATTCTAAAGTACTTACTTGCAATGATTTTGTACCTCTTCTGTATCGATGTCTGGATACTCCTCTGGACTGCAGCTCTTGTAGATTCCGGATACTCGTACGGTGCCCGAAGCCACCCGGGTGACTCGCGATCCTAGCAATTTACTCTCGCGAACCGGCCCGCGAGTATCCTACCGACTGCGCCAATTACGAAGGCTGTAGCCGGAGGATGGAAAAAAATACAAAATTTATTTGAACTTAAATTTAATTACAGAAATTACAATGTAAAATATTAACTAAGATGTCGACAGTTGACCGATGCTGTGCCAAAAGTGACGATTCGCGACAAAAGGCCGCGATGTCCGGTGCCGGGCTGCATCACGTTGAGCTGCGTCGGCGACTCGTGTCTCCGCTGTTGCAATCCGCGGTAATTAGGGTAACGCGCGATCAGCGGTTCACGTGTTACGCGAATATGTAACAGACATGTTCAGGTACAGGTAATTTATTGTGTGACTCATATTCAGATTATAAGCATTTTTTGGTAATGAGTCATTGCTTAATTAGCCGATTACTTACAATTTGGGCTATATTTGGTCATCTAACGCTAGTGAATGCGTCGGAAACGCTGAATGATAAAAAGGTATAAATTGCAATTAAAACTTTTCCTTCGTACTTTAACGGGCTTAGGACCGTCAAAATACAAACCTATATAATAATATAGGTATTGTATTAAGGCGTACTTAAAAAATTTGAACTACCTGTAACCCTAACGCTTAATTTATCTTTACATGCATGTTTTGTTTATTTATTTATTTTATACTTTATCACTTAATATGTATTTGATTTAGGGCAGGGATCTTGGCGTGCTTATCTGTTTTGGTCACTTTCTTCAATAATAAACGGCACTTGCACTATTAACAGTCTTTTAATTATAGTTCCACAACAAAACACACGCTTTTACAATTATTTTCACAGGTTAATTCACAGAGCAATGTTCGTGCGATCAAGATTCAATGTCAAGTCATTGTCACAATAAAATATCAGGGTATAATAAAAATAAACAATATTGTTCTACCCTACTTTGTCCTAATAAGTCATATGAAATGTAAAATACAACTTTTTATTTGACTACCCCAACAGTGGGTAGTCTTTGTTTACAAATGTAATACTTTGCTAGGGCTGTCGTCAACATAATATGAATAAATAAATAAATAAAACAAACACAAAAAATAAAACAAAGCGCATTTTTTTTCAGTACCTGTAAACTTAATAACTAAAGTAAACTATTATTTTACAAATTTAAATAAACTAGAACATAAATTAATTTTAAGCGCATTTTTTCTCAGTACCTATAAACTTAATAACTTAAATAAACTAGATTACAAACTTACAAACTTAAATAAACTAACATGAACGTGCGTATGTTACAATGTGAATTATGCTAGCGGATCTTGTGGGGGATTATTCTCAATGTCGACGTATACTTCTTCCTCATCAGCAACTTCTAAATCGAGTTCATTGGGTGAAACGTCATCCTTTAGAAGATTTTCGGCTTCTTCAAACCTCTGCTGCTTTTGAATTTTGGTGAACTTCGGTCTTATGTTCGTAATGTACGGATCGGAGCTGATAAGTAACTGGTGTAAAATATCTTCATTTGTTTGCATTCTGCCTATCTTTCTAGTATGCTTTTCTCTGATTGAACGAAAATCTTTGTTTCTTGCTTCTGAGGCTTCTTCGGACATCATACCAATTGGAATAAAAGAAAAATGCTGGCAAATATCTGCACCATGCACTAAAAGTTTATATACACTCGAAGGCATGTAATACCACGAGTACTCGCTGACATAAAGTTCTGCTGTTTCTCTGCAATAAATTCTAAATTTTTCAATATCTACATTTCTCCCAGAAGATATTGCCTGCAAAATTACAGCAAATCTCTTAATCAAATTAGCATTAACTCCTGTTATCTCAGCTGACCTTTCGTAATCATTGAAAAACCGTCGAGCTGTATTGCCATCGTTTGTTGTCCCAAAGCCTTGTTTGACGATATCAATCATTAAGCCAGTTACAACAAAAAACTCATGCTGCGTTAACTCTTTTCTTGATTTTCGGAGCAGTTTGTCCTCACCCCGAGCCGCCCATTTTTTGAAATCTAAGTTGTATGATATGTGCAAAATACATTCCATGCATCGCAACCACATGTGAAGTGAAGATAAACCATATTTGTACATATCATGGTTTTCTGGTTTGTTAAAAACGAGGTTCAAGTTGTTCATATCTTTCGGATTTGTTAAGCAAATGTTGCAATTGGCTGCAGACTGTGTCTGTGAAAGTGCCGTGCATACTTTGCCGTCGATCATCGTCATATGCAATTCATGAAATACTTCAAATTCGCCATCAAATAACTTTGTTGGTAGAAGGTTCTGAATTTCTTCTTGTAATGTTGCTTCTACTTGCTGAATATATTCTTTTGTTTCTTGTTTGAATTCGAACATAATTGGTCTGCAATAGTTTGTTGAAGAAGGGCGCGGATTTTCCCATACTATCACATCGTTGTCACTCATAAGGCGAAGTGGCACAAAACTAACCATAAATACAGAAGATTCTGAAAATATGTCACCAGTTGGTTTTTGTTTGTAACAACTTTGTGAAGAAGCTCCGTCACAGCCCCATTTACTAACTAGCTTCAAAACACCACCATTAATATTTGAACCAGTCACTTTCAAAATCTTCTCGGCAGTTAAATCTAGAACTGCCTGTAACTTAATTTTAGCTCCTGACTCCGATATCACAATATCTTCTTTTGCTGGATAGCATTCTTTCTTCTTGAACAGTAACTTCTGGTAAGATGGAAAAGCCGCTGTGCCATTTGTACTTAAAATGGACCTCAAAGTTAGATATTGCCATTTTGATAAACTCAATGCTGTGGCAAGAGCTAAGGTGTCTTCCTCGGAAATCGATTTATCAGAAGCTTTATATAAAAAGTCACTTACTTCTTGCACCTTTTCTGGCTTATTTGAGAGGCACTTAATAACTTTAGAACAAACAGTGCGCCCGTTTTCATTAAGTTTAGCAATAAGAGCATAGAACAGCTCTTCTTCGGAATGCTCCAAAAGAGACAAAGAACGTCTTTTCTTCTGCTTATTTGTTAAATCTTCAAATGGTCGTTTATTTCTAGTTCTGGGAGTATTTTTGGTAGCTTCTGATGTAGATGCACCCGCTTCCTCTTCGTACGATAAATTATGCTCTTCTACGTCTACTGAAATGTCCTCTATGGTATATTCTGGATCAAACAACATAGGAAAATTCACAGAAGTTAAAGTTGGCCACAAAATTTTAGACTCCAACCACTCCTTGTTTTTAACACCAAATCTTTCGTTTCTACCTGAATTGTCCCATCTTCTAGCTAGGTTTGACGTATAATTTTGGCAAAACTTTTTGATAATACTGAGCTCTTCGTTTGGAATTTCACTTGAAATACGATTTATAATGGTTTGACACAGTAAATCACTATTTTTAAGGCACCCACTTTTACTCAAAAAAGAAAAAATGTCTAAATTAGTCACAAATGTAGTCATTTTGATACAAAAATGTTACAGGCAAATAAATAAAAGTTATAATGTGGTGATAGTTGATAAAAAATTGTGTTGTTTTTACGAGCACAAGACGCGTAATGAACAAAAACGGGTTCCGCTTGCCCTTATACTATTGATATATGACTCATTACCCAACTATCCCGTTACTTAATGGGGTAGTTAGATAATGGCTCATTACCTAACTACCTCATTACTTAATGGGGTAGTTAGATAATGAGCCAAATATTCTTGCAATTTGGATGAGTCACGAGAAAATAAAACATACTAAGATGTGCTCCTACATAAATACCGCAAAACTACAAAGGGAATTTTTAATTGCAATTTATATACCTATTCATCATTCAGCGTTTTCGACGCGTTCGACTAGATGACCAAATAGAGCCGAAATCGTCACTTATAGGGTAATTAAGCAATGACTCTATACAAAAAAAATTTTACATACGAGTCACACAATAACTTACCTGTACATAAACATGTCTGAACACGTTTTGAGATTTCCTTGTTTGTTTATTTGATACTGATAATTTCATATATTTGTAAGAGTTACTCTACAAGCTGCGCTAAGTTTTATTTTGAATACGTTTGAATCTTGGAAGATAAAGACAAAATTAGAATTTTTTTATACAAAAAATATTTAAAGTGCCTGTAACTCAAAAGGAGCACAAAATCGCAGAAGAGTGTCTATGACAAAGTGGTGAGCAATTAGCACCTCTACAAGCTGCGCTAAGTTTTATTTTGAATACGTTTGAATCTTGGAAGATAAAGACAAAATTAGGATTTCTTTCATACAAAAAATATTTCAATATTTTTTTTCTCTGAAAATACGGCTTATTTGGCAAAAACTCAATCTATAAAAGTGATTTGTAATTGCATCAGCTGTCTACAAAAAAAAAATCAGCCGAATCCGTTGACCTTCTGTCAAAAATTTCTTAATGTCCACTTTTTTATCATTCGGGACCAGTGTGCGTCAGGTCCAACATTATTAGGTTCATGTTCAGCCTTCAATAGACTCAAGATCTTGTTTGATCTAAATCCCTTTAACCGATTAGCCATTTTACTGGAATAAAAATGATATAATCACAATTACAAATATGATTCTTCGAAATAAATTCTGGAAATAATATCTATCTCAACACTAGTTGTTTGTTTATCAACAATTGCACTTAACACATAGATACATTTTGCATAATTTTCGGCTAAATATGTAATCAAACACAAAACTTTCTTCTCAATCAAAAATTGTATCAATAGAATCATTTAAAATGGGTTTTTACTAATATTAGGGGCAACGCAAATAGAAGACGGCGAGACGAAGGTACGGTACAGACACGGCGCAGATACGGTGCAGGCGCGATATCTGCGCAAACAGACGCGGGGACGATACGGCAAGTTAAGTCATTATAGAGCGTGATATTGACGGGATAAGACATGTATTCCTCTTCAGACGAAGATGAAGATGCACTGGCTTTGCTACAGATTATTAATTTACAGCAAAGACCAAGAAGGTATTGGATACATCCAGTGTGGAGAAATGCAGAAGAGCACAGGTACTATAAAATAATGGAAACATTATATGAATATCCTGATCGTTTTCGCACAGTTTATAAAATGTCACTGGAATGTTACCATATCGTATTGTCAAAAGTAAGAGAAGGACTTCGGAAGCAAGTTACAAATTGGAGAAAACCAATCAGCCCTGAAGAAAGACTACTGATAACTTTAAGGTAAGTGAAACTATTTTTTACAGATCAAACTTTTATTGACAAATCAAAAGATAATATTCATTGAAAATGTTTTTGGTTTAGCATCTTTGCTACAATTAGTATTTATAAATTGCTCTCAGTGTTACAGCTAATTTGAGTATCTGTCAAGCTGTCATCATGTGCTGTCCTTATCTCACAATACAGAATCAGCGCATGCGGACAGGGACAGCACATGACTACTCAAGCTAGCTGTCGCACTAAGAGCCATTTATAAATAAAGTTCAAGGCATTGGATAGTTCTCATTAAAATCACTTATTTCGTCTTCATGAGATTGGATAGATGTCTCTGGATTCGGGTGAGGTGTAGCTGGAGTTATTGGTGAAAATATTGGCAAACATAATGTAGTTGGAGTTGCCGGAGGTGCTAAGGATTGTGCTCTTTCATAAGCTCCCGGTGTCCGCGTTTGCTGATATTCTGAAATGCTGAGTTGATAATAAGCTTTCTCATCATAAGTTCGGTGTCTTGAAGGCCCAGCTATTTGTTCAATTACAGCCACTGCCGCCGGTGGTGCTGGATTTATATACTCTCCGGATATCAAAGTCAGCTGAGTTTCCGGATTTTTGTTAGCTGCTGCAGTATGTTTAGCTGTCTGCTGAGTCGAGGTAAACGAAGGTGCTGGACTTGTATTAGCTCTGGATGTAAGAGTCTGCTGGGTTGCACCTTCATTAGGATCATAATCTGTCTCTCGAGAAGGTGTTCGTGGATAATACGGCTGTGTCCTAGGATAACTAGGTACTGGGTCATTTAAAATTTGCTCTGATAAATTGAGAACGCCCATTTTAAATCTTCGTTTTTGGGCTGGTGTCATTGATTTCATATCTGGAAGCATGCTTTGAAAAAAAGCTAGATCGCTGTCTGTTTCAGGCTCAGCTCTATGTATGGTCTTCATTTGTAATGCTCTTTGACTGAAATATTCATGTGCTGATTTATTAACATCTTTTAAAGAGATTGCCCTAGATTTATTTAATAGTGGTAGCAGTGGCGGTGTTGGCGTGGATTGATTGGAGATGGAATCCGAATTTGTGTTTTCAGAAGCTAGTTGACCAGTAAACAGTGTCTCATCGACTTCTTCACTATCATTACCGTCTGTGCAATCATATTTGCTTAGATTGCTTTTGGTTGGTCGGGACTTCAAGTAATTGTCTAAAAAATGTAGATGTGGTGAAAGGTAGTACTCTTTAATCGTCTTTGCACCTGATCCAGATGGCAAATCTAGCCTTTTCTTGTTTTTGCTGTAACTACATCGAATATTCTTCCACCGTTCTTTACATTCTTGGGCTGAAAAATATTTAAGGAGATTAGTTACAATGTGTGTTTAGATTGAGGTGCCACTTTTCGCATCGTAAAGTGGCTAATGGAGTTATTTAGTAGTAGTTTAGAAAATTTTGTAGAACGGATATTGGATTTTGTATTAGAATACTTCAAAAGTTAAATGAATATAAAGGTGGCACCTCAATCTGTTTGGATTGAGGTACCACTCAGAACTGGGAATATTATGGATGAGTTTTCATCAAAATTTCGTAGTACTCCAGAATTCTGGAGTACTACAAAATAATACAAAATTTTGATAAAATTTCATCCATAATTTTCCCAGTTCTGAGTGGCACCTCAATGCAAACAGTTAGATTGAGGTGCCACCTTTATATTCATTTAACTTTTGAAGTATTCTAATACAAAATCCAATATCCGTTCTACAAAATTTTCTAAACTACTACTAAATAACTCCATTAGCCACTTTACGATGCGAAAAGTGGCACCTCAATCTAAACACACAAATGTTACATACTTATTGCTATTTTATTTTTGTTACAGATACTACTCAGATGGCTGTTCGTTTACATCACTTTCTGGATATGTATTGAGAGGAGGCAGTACCGTCCGGCAAATTGTGCATGAAACCTCTAGCGTTTTGTGGGAATGCCTACAGCCGGAATATATGCCTGTACCTACACGACAAAAATGGGTAGAAGTTGCTGAACGGTTTTACACTCTCTGGAATTTACCGAATTGTGTTGGGAGTTTAGATGGAAAGCATATTAGAATTACAGCGCCCATCAACTCGGGTTCGACTTTCATAAATTATAAGGGATATTTCTCTATTGTATTGTTAGCAGTTGTAGATGCAGATGGTTTCTTTTTAACTATAGATGTTGGTGAATACGGCCGAAATAGTGATGGGCGAGTATTACAAGTTAGCTCTTTTGGACAAGCTATGGATCTAGGCGATCTCGATTTACCGAACCCTACACCTTTGCCTGGAGAAACACAGAATGTGCCCTTTTATTTTGTGGCAGATGAAGCTTTTCCACTAAAAAGAAATATTATGAGACCATATGGTCGAAATCAATTGACTAATGAGAGAAGAGCTTATAATAACAGGTTGTCAAGGGCACGTAAGTCAGTAGAATGTGCCTATGGTATGTTAGCGTCAAAGTTTGGTGGACTTTACACGCCTATTTGCTGCAAACCAGAATATGTTGATAATATTATAAAAGCAATGTGTGTGTTGCATAACGTAATTCGCACATGTGATGGTAAAAAATCAAATCCACGGTTTAGAAATAATTTGATAGGAGCAAACATTAACATGCGATTAATGGGAGAAAATCCCTACCATATCAGGGAATATCTTACAACATATCTAACACAACGATCTCCGATTCCGTTTCAGACTAGACATAATGTTTAAAATTTAAATAAAATACATACCTGTTGCACCGACTTTTATTGCTATTTCTTGCCATATTTTGTCTTGCACATTTCTGTTACTGTACCCTGTCTTAGTGTAGTCATAGATATTCGGG
The DNA here is from genome assembly GCA_910589295.1 of Noctua janthe. Lineage (NCBI taxonomy): Eukaryota > Metazoa > Arthropoda > Insecta > Lepidoptera > Noctuidae > Noctua > Noctua janthe. Next base: position 13,183,908 of record OU342575.1, on the reverse strand, counting down.
TATTGCTCAATTAACTCGCAAAACTCAATATTAAACTCAATATCGTCACGCATCCTGTATACGAAGCGACGTGCGTCTTGCGTTATCTTTTGTTCGTGACTGAAGGCGGCAAGCGGACGGCGCAGGCACGCCGCTCCTCGCCCCCCGCCACGTCGCCAGCAGATGTAGGCGCAAGCGGCGTCTCGCATTATATACAGTATGAACAAAGATACGTAGCGATATATTTTAAACTGTTCAAATTTTCGTCCATATGGATATTTAAAGGCTGATTTACATTGATACAGTAGCTGGCGCCAGCTACTGTATCAATGTAAATCAGCCTTAATCCATGATTTTAATGAAAATCCGATGTAATTTAACTTATTATGATTTGATTTATGTATTTCGATGTTATTCGTATTTTAAAGTAGTTAAATAGCAAACATAGCGGTTACATATTGCAAACATAAGTACAGTCGACAGCACATCAAGCTATACAGTTTGACCTTGAGCACGCCTTTATTGCACTTGTAATAGTGGCGGCTTTCGTAGCGCAATGTTACACTTGATGTGCTCTCGACTGTACATAGGAATTATAATGATACAAAAGGAGGGAATTAGTATTCGAAAAAAAACCGAAAGGAGGTGTATTAAATGTTATTTCCACTAAATAGCACCTTGTATAATAATACTCTGTGCCGTACCGTCCCCGCGTCTGTTTGCGCAGATATCGCGCCTGCACCGTATCTGCGCCGTGTCTGTACCGTACCTTCGTCTCGCCGTCTTCTATTTGCGTTGCCCCTTATAGTTGCAAAATTACTTACCTACCAAACTTGTCGAAACTCGCACAGAAACAACTGACCACAGAACATCTAGCGAACAGCCGAACAACTGACACTACTCCCTTGCGACTTTTGAATACAATAAACTGTCTCTTTCTAATCTATCACTGTCGCATCCTCGAACCACACGCACTGCCCTGCCACTTGCCAATTTGTCAGTCTCACGCTAGATGCGGCGAGGTACAGCCGCAATAGAGAAGAGATAAACAGTATTGGCAGAAAAATACACGCGCTCTTAACTTAGATGGTATTTCTATAGCGAATAACTACAACAATTTTGTGAATTTTGAGATAAGTGCCTCTGTAGGCCAAGCCAAATTAAACTTTAAATCTACCTGCATTAAAAAGTGAAAAACGTAAAAAACTGAGATAGACACTATTGGTTCTTAACCGTCGATATTTAACTTAACAATAAATCACAGGATCACTTGGGTAATTATATTGCCGAATATCAAAATTAAAGTAAATATAAAAATAAAATAAAAAAAAAACAAAAAATAACAACATTTAAAAACAAATATTCTTCTAAAAGTACCTATTTTTTTTTTAAACAATTACGTTTCAAAATATTTTTGACAAAGGAATGCTTAAATTATCTAAATCAAACTTCAATTTTCCTCGACGACCAACTTGTGGATTTGGCAACGTTTTTTCTACATCTAGTAAAGTGATCTCTGATGGCGCATCCACACATGCCGCCGGCTTATGCCGCCGGGTTTCAGACCGCCTTGCCGCTGAATGCAGGCCGCCGGCTTTACCGGCGGTTGCCGGCGGCCTGCAGATGCGGTTGCAATTTTCGCAGTAGTGTTGTGACTTTCGTCGAAGTTAGTCGTGTACGTAGGATTGAAAGATGTTGGACTATGATATAGAGTCTGTCAAGCGAGTCTAGTCCCATGAAAAAGGCGGCAAATTCAAAAATCTTTCAGGTGTCAACACTGATATAGCACGCTGAAAACTTGTTGATACTTGAATTTTGATAAAAAAATTACTTGGGATAAATTAAAAAAAAAGCATTTCAATGTACGTATTTATTCATCAGAACTAAAATCAGAATCAAGAAATTCAATGCCTTCAAATGAGAAATCACTGTCAGTAGAATCATTACGCACAGAAATGATGAAGGGTTCCAACTCGGTTTCGGATATCCTGTCTCTTACTTTATACTTATTTTCGACACTAATAGTGTGATCTGTGCATTTTTTCCAATCATTGGCTGTGACACTATTAAAGCATTCTTTTATAAGGTTCTCCATTTCTTTACCTGGAATCCCTAAGTTTTTGCTGGCTATTTTTCTTTTAGCCAAACTCCATATGAGTTCAATTGCGTTCAGGTCACAATGATATGGCGGAAGTTTCAAAACCTCATGGCCATGTTGTTTCAAAAATTCTTCAGCTTCATACATTGGAGTTGTTTTATGTTCATTCACAAGGCACATAAGCTCAGCCTTTGTAAAGAATTCTTCATAATGAATTCCATTTTCAGTTAGCCATTTCTGAATGTCAGCCTTTAAATCATTCATAGATGGTGGCTTATTTATTTGTGTTACATGGTAGCTAGCGTTGTCCATAACAATGACACTGGGCTGACTTAAATTGGGTATTAATTTTTCACGTAACCATTTCATAAAATTATTTCTGTTCATATCATCATGATAATCTGCCATTTTTGATTTAGTACTGAATACCAATAATGCATTGGGAACAAAACCTTTTTCGGATCCAGCATGAACAACAATATGTCTTTTGCCTGACGATATTTTGTCAATTACACCGCTTGTTGATGGCCCTTGCCATGATTTTTTAACTTTATAATTTTGGTGGACATAGGTCTCATCAAGATAAACTATTAATTTTCCTTGTTTCCGCTTTTCATCAATAGCTCTGAGATACCTATGTCGCCATGCAGCTAGTTCATACTTTTCAATAAGAAGAGATCTCTCATTTTTATTTTTTTTGAATTCAAATCCATTTTTGAGTAATAATTGTCTCAATGTTTCATGACATCCAGTAAATCCAATTGACTCTCTTAAATCTGCAAGCAAACTTCGTAGAGTTGGAACTTGCTTTTTCACACAGTAAAATTCATTAATTTTATTGCGTATGGCTGATAAGTCAAAATTATCCAGATTGGCTACAGTTGGCTGTCGTGGACGTTTTTTCCCCGGTGTGTTCCACTCGCCTTGGTTAATAGCACCTTCTTTTTTAATTCTTCGCAGTGTTTTCACACTTAAATCTGAAAGTTCAATATGTCAGTTCAGTATCAAACGCACAAATTTTATGATAATATTTGTAGAAAATGCAAACAATGTAAACAAATAAATCTGTACTAACCTGTCATAGCAGCAATTTTTGTCAAATAGTCTGTTTCAGATTTCATTTTTTTATTCTCATCTATGGCTATGACTTTCTTAACTAAATTATCAATTGTGCTTTTTATTAATTCATCATCCAAGGTGGCTGAAAAAAGATGACAACAATCTCTTATAATACTTTTCACTTATAGGTGCCCCATTGAGATTCAATGTCATGTATACGACGTCTGAATCTAAACCAAAACCGAAATCGTGATCACATCATAGTAAAATAAACAAAATTAGACAATTGTGCTAAAAGTATCAACATTTTGTAGCCAACCTACCTGTTGTTGAAACAATTTCATCCAAAAGTCGTCGTTTTTCTGTTAACACGTCATCAGATTCAATCTTTACATGATTATATTTATTAATCATTGTAAACAGCAGGCTCCTGACACTACTTTTAATAGGTTTTGGCATTATAACATTAAAAAATTCAACAAAAACCGGAATGCTTCGAGGTTAGAACAGAAATTGTGACAATCTGTTTGACAGATAATAGTATTGCCATTATAAGAAATCAGTAAAATGGTTGTGGACTCGACTCGCTTGACAGACTCTAGTTGCGTGTATCGCAAGTGTAGTGTTGTATGTTATTATTCGTAAAAAGAACCGCAAAATCAAACGAAGATATTGGGTCAGACCAAGTCTACGAAATAGGCCTAATGTGTCCCTGATACTTGAAGATTTTAGAAAGGATGACATAAACCGAAGAAATATTCGTTCGAAATTTAACACTTTTCTAAGGATCTCTAGTGAAGAATTTGAAATATTACTGAATTTAACTGGACCCATGATATCAAAAACTGACACCCGCTGGAGAAATGCTGTGTCAGCTTCCGATCGACTAGCAATTACTTTGAGATACCTGGCTACAGGAGACTCTTATTTTTCACTCGGTACGCTGTTTAAAGTGTCTCCACAAGTTATTTCTTTAATAATTCCAGATGTTTGTCAAGCGTTGGTATCTACATTATCCAATTATTTAAGGGTAAGTACAAATATCCGTAACACATTAGGTAGTTAGAAACTGAACCAGTGGCGTAGCGTGCCTTGTCGGGGCCCCGTATAAAAATTTTTTTGGAGGCCCTTATATGGAGGTAAAGATTTTTCACAAAAGAAAAAAAATATTGTGAGAAGTAATATTTATTTATCATATAATTTACCCATTTTACAAATAAAAATCGAATTTTAAATATTCACTCTCCTTGCCTTTTTATCGGCAAACTGATTTATTAAATCATTTATGGCTGATGATGATTTTAGTTTTTCTAAAGTTTCTGCCTCTATGGACAATAGTGAGATGTCTGACAGCCGTTCTTGTCCTATCGAAGTTCTTAAGTAATTTTTTATTAGTTTTAATTTTGAAAAACTTCCTTCTGCCGTTGCGGTTGTAACTGGAAGGGTCAAGAATAAAAAGCATGCTGTGATTACCTCGGGAAAACTGGATGCAAGACTATTGAATTTTACTAGCAATAATTCAATGAGTTCTTTAATGGAATAAATTTTTTTAATTTTAGAATTTAAGCATGTTTTTAGAGCCTTTAATTGGTCACAAAGATTAAGTGAGATGTCTTTACTGTATTTAGCAGACAGTTTTCCGGAAGCGTTTAATATCTCTTCGCTTGAAGAAGATAGGAGTTTCTCCGGTTGTAAATTTAGTGTTGCCCAAATGCAAGAACAAGACGAGACTTAGCCAGTCTTGGTCTTGGTCTTGCGCCAATACACCTGGTCTTGGTCTTGCGCTCCCAGTCTTGGTCTTGGTCTTGGTCTTGCAGCAAGAGTCTTGCAAGTCTTGCAATTACCTATTAGTCTATTACTATTTATTAAAGTTTACTTTAAATCTTAGAAAAACGTATTAGAATTGGAACATTGTGAGCTTGAATTAACATAGCCATAGTAAAGATCAAGCAGATTAATAAATAACTGAAGATTTGATAAGAAATTCGAAAAATCAACTGACCTACGAGGGCGGGTCAATAAGTCCGTGACTTTTGGAATAAAACACAGATTTTTTGATAAAAAATAATTTTATTTTTCAACGTAGTCTCCCTTGAGCTCTATACACTTTGTCCAACGCTTCTCCAATTTTTTTATCCCTTCCAAAAAAAATGATTTGTCGAGGTCCTCAAAATAGGCCTTTGTTTGCGAGATGACTTCATCATTGGAGTCAAATCTTTTTCCACCAAGCCATTTCTTCAGGTTTGGGAACAAGAAGTAGTCGCTCGGAGCCAAATCTGGAGAATAGGGCGGATGAGGGAGCAATTCATAGCCCAATTCATGGATTTTTGCCATGGCAACTGCACATGTGTGCACCCTTACATTGTCTTGGTGGAAAAGAACTTTTTTCTTGGCCAAATGAGGTCGGTTTTTTTTCAAATCGTCATTGAATCGGTCCAATAAGTTGGCATAATATTCCCCATTGATTGTTCTTCCCTTTTGAAGGTAGTCAATGTGGATTATCCCGCGTGCATCCCAAAAAACAGTCGCCATAACTTTATTGGCTGACAAACCCACCTTGGCCTTCTTTGGCGCCGATTCACCCTTAGAAACCCACTGTTTTGACTGTTGTTTGGTTTCTGGTGTGTTGTGATGGATCCATGTTTCGTCCACGGTTACAAAACGGCGCAAAAACTCCTCCATATTGCGATTAAACAACGCCAAAGCTTCCTGTGAAGTTGTTACACGATTGCGTTTGTGGTCGACTGTGAGCAAACGCGGCACCCATCTTGCGGAAAGCTTTCTCATGCCCAAGTGATCATTCAAAATTGAAACCACTGAGCCATGCGAGATCCCTACGGCTTCCACAATCTCTCGCACTTTCAATCTTCGGTCGGTCAACACCATATCGTGAATTTTTTCGATTGTTTCGGGTGTAGAGACCTCAACTGGGCGTCCAGGACGTTCGGCATCTTCAGTGCTTGTACGGCCACAACGAAATTCAGTAAACCACTTTTTTACCATTGAAATCGATGGTGCAGAGTCCCCATAGTATTTATCAAGCTTAGCCTTGGTCTCGGTAATGGTTTTTTTTCGCAAGAAATAATGCTTAATAAGCACACGAAATTCACTTTTTTCCATTTTCTCCTCAAATTAGTGGGTAGTCTGATAAAAATAGCTGTCAAACACAAACTAACTGACGCAGCAAGTTTAAATTTTGACAGGAGTCAACTGACAGATGCCTGTTGACAGGAGCAGTGTTGCTGTTTCAGTAAAGAGGTCAGAAATTCAAAAAGTCACGGACTTATTGACCCGCCCTCGTATATGTCGTTTTCCATGGAAGTAACTGTTTCTTAATAAACATTTATGATTTATAAGCTTACATTTGCTAAAACATGTAAAAAAACAAATTAATTACAATAACTTGACTGTATTTTAAAGAACAATACTTATCTGTCTAGAAAGAGATTGAACCCTCAACTTATAAGAAATTTAATAAAAGAGTTTTACGATTTATCATTTATTTGAATAAAAAATAAAATACAACACAAATCAACAGCTTTATCATTAGGTTATGATACTTTATATCAATTTTTTTGACCAAGAATGAATACAAAGTAACCATCTGGCTGACTCATCACTTAACCTATTTCTATGTTTTCTAATTACTAATGATGCTTTAGAAAATAACCTCTCAGCAGGTACTGAAGTTGCAGGTATTGAGAGAAAATCACGGGCCATTTTCGATAAAATCGGATACTCTGTCTCATGCGTCCTCCACCAATCTAAAATGTCTTCCGAGCTGGCAGTTCTTGGTTTTCTCAGGTACTCCTCCAACTCGTCTATCACTAAGCCTTGAAGACAAGATCCAGATGACGTCGAGGGACATTCATAGAGTTTATCAAAGTCTATTACGTCTTCATCTTCATCACATACTTTATTTTCTTTTTCTGGTAATTCCAGAGATTTGTTCAGTGAGTGTAGACTTTTATATTCTTCATAAAGTTCATTGAACTTGCGCAGACTTTCTGTTTTAAGTTGCTTCCCCCACATTGTCAGGTTAAAAGTCTGAGCCTTATGCCTTGGGTCTAAAATTAAAGAAGTACAATAAATCCAGTTGCTCTTCTTGTAATGTTTAAGCATTTTGTCTCGAGCTGCTTGGAAAGCTAGAATGAGCCTTTCATCCACTTCAGATCGATTAGGTTTCTCATCTAACTGTTTTACCATGGATTCAATTTTATCTAGCAAGAGATTGAATGATACAATGACTAGCGGTAATGTAACATATTTGTCTCCACCAAGTTTTGTACTTAAAAGTTTAAAGTTTATTAGAAATTTATGTAATTTTTCGAGTACCTGCCATTCATTAGCTGTGATTTGAAAATAATTTAATTCGGTGACAGAACTGCACAATATGTCAATGCCCGCTCTCACTTTTAAACCAAATCCAATCATGTCATGTGTGGAATTCCATCTCGTTGGACAGTCAAGAATGGCATTTAGATTTGATGGCACGCCAGCTGCTTCACAAGCAGACTGAAACTTCTTCTTCACTATCTCACTTCTTTTTATTTTACTGGAAATACTGCGTAACTTTGTTACAGATGTACGCGAGTCAGCAATATTTGGTGCAGATTCTTCATCTTCCTCATCCTCAGTTTCGTCTGCATAGTCTTCGTACTGCTGATCGTGCGCGTTAGTGTCAGACTCACAGTGTAATGCTAAGGTCTTTAATAAATCTTGTACACCAAGGTTTAAAATGTGAGCAAAGCACCGGAAATGTTGATTGTCTGAATCAAAGTGTAGCGGCAGCTGTTTGCCCAGTTCATACATAAATTTGGTATTTGCAGTTGCGTTGTCGACCGTGATACCTTGTATTTTATCAATTATGCCATATTCCAATAAATATTCATGGAAAATCGTTGCAATATCTTCCCCAGTATGTCGACCGCGTGATGGTATAAAATCAAGAACTACAGATTGATACTTCCATTCGTTGTCTATATAATGAATAGTAACCCCGTAGTAACTCCTACCAGCAATTGACGTCCACCCATCAATGGTAAAAGACATTTTAGATGATAATTGTTGAAGTCGTTCCTTGAGATTCAATTGGAGCTCTTCAAATCGCTCTTTGACTTCCCTTCTAAGTGTAGACCTTTTAGGAAACACCATATTAGGGCAAATACGTCGAAAATATACTTGTGTAGCTTCGTCATCGAAAAATGAGAAGGGAAGATATTTTTTCACCACCCAATCAACTGTAGCTGTCGTGATGTTGTCACTGCTGTTTTCCGACTGAAACAAAACAATAAATCTTGTGTTATTATTTAAAACATACTAGGTTTGAGCGTATAAGAGGAGGAGGTTTGTTGTTGTTAAATCGAGAAAATCGTTAAATTGATATTTGTTATATTAAGGTTGCACTGTACTGTAATTTACCAAAATAAAGTACTTAGTTGTTACTGGCCGATTAAAAGAAAATATGGGTGTTTATAAAAAAATATTTAAGACGATAATTACATACTTAATATGTCGCACCCCTAGATGAAAACACCACTAACTCAAAAATACTTACGTAAGTTAATGGCGTTTTTGAAAGTATCGCATGAATAGCTACGCGGCGTTAAAATTCTTTTAACTGTTAAAAAAATATTCTTACCTGTCCACTTCTTCCAGCGGTTACTAAAAAGCTTGTGATATCTCCACTTAATTTTGGTTTAACAGGAAGAAATATTTCTGATTCCTTTTTGTGGAAAGATATTAGATGTTTCCTTAAGCCTGAAGTGTTTCTGTTTTTCATTTTTATTTCAATCTTTTTATGTTGGCACAATTTACAGAAGGCAGTTTGGGATGCATGAATTATTTCGAAAAACTCCTCAAATTTGCTTTTGGGTCTTTTAGATCTGTGACTCAAACTCTCGTTACTCGGACTAGAATAATTTGAATCTTCGTCACTCATATTAAATTGTACACGTGATACGTTTTTAGAAAACAACGAGAATTAGTAAAAACAATTATTAAGTTAGACTCGAAGCACAGCTCAATTGGAAATGACTGGAATTAAAATAATTCCTTTATTTATAGTACGTTTCCTTGCTTTCTACCGCGCCGCCTCGCCACGTGCCGACTCTATGAAAAGGATGCCGCCGCAAATCAAACAATGCCGCGTGCGGCGTACATACACACACTAAATATTACCTACTTGTACAGACGCGACGCGTGAATAAAATAGAATTAGTGCCAATCACTATTCTTTACATATAAGTGAATGTTTTGGCGTACATCTATACTAATATTATAAAGCTGAAGAGTTCGTTTGTATGTTTGATGACAGAAGTTTTAAAATAAATAAATAAGTCCTGAACGTCACTATACCTCCAAAGTTACTATTCCTCGTGGACGAAGTCGCGGGCACAGCTAGTAAATACTTACTCTCATCATCTCTCTCAGAGATATTCGGGCTGGTAAGTAATACAAAACTCTTATCGCAGGCTTTTTATTTTATTAGTAGGTAAGTACCTACGCTTTTTATATTATTTTATTAGTTTTGTAGAATTTTTTTACACGTTTCAAGTATATTTAAAAGTGGCTACAATATTTATTAAACGGGTGATATTTGAACACTTTTTTGCTATTTTTTCTTGTAAAAACTTAAGAAATATAATGACTAAATGTACAATAATAGTACCTAAGTAATTAGTTTAAAACCATATAAGTAATCAATATTATAATATATACTTACTAGAATGAATTAATATGACATCTACTACCTATCCTTACCATTTTATCCTAATCATAATACTACTTGCGTGATCAGTATAATGTATTCATTTTCATTCTAAGCACTCTGAAACTTATTTATTCTTTGGAACACCTGTAGGTACTCTTAAAAAAATTCGAAATTATTTTGCATGAGTATACCTACGCCCTATGGCGGCAATCAAATAGTGTCACAAATGTTATGATTTCGGCGTGGCGGCAACGATTGTTTTAGATTTCAAAAGAAGCCGCCGGCGCGTGTATCATAACCATGTACTTCCGAAAAGCGGCAAATTTCTTTGAGAAGTAAGTACAAAACCTTTGATGCCGCATTATCAAAGTGCCGATGGTTAAAACATAACTATGCATGCACTCAGTTTGATTTTAATAGATATTTTTTTATTCGCTATGTTTATGGTATTAGTCGTAATGCGCATAGGTCCAGTTTTTCATATTCTTTGATACAGTTTTTTGTGTCTCATAGAATTCCTAAGCGTACCTACCTATACACCGAACTGTTACACCTAACTACTCAGTGAAATAGCGCTAAGTCCTAGCTGCAAGACGCAAGAGTCTTGCAGGCTATGTCTTGTTCTTGCTCAAGTCTTGCACGGTCAGTCTTGGTCTTGGTCTTGCTAAAAATACGCGGTCTTGTTCTTGGTCTTGGTCTTGCAAAAACGCAAGAACAAGACCAAGACTGCAAGACCAAGACTGAATTTGGGCAACACTAGTTGTAATATTTCGAATATACTACTCAGGTTGCAAAGGCTCTGAAATCTTTCTTTAGTTTGAGAAATTAATATATCTAAACAGCAATAGTATACATTGACTTTGAAATAGGATTCCGGGTCGGAAATTCTCTCATCTTGTGATACCTCATCAAAAAAACGCTTCGTTATCTTTCGCCTACTGTTTTTAAAAACAGTTGTTACCCCCCACTTTTTTGCTAAATCTTTGGATTCATTTAGCAAACTATTAAATGAATTCTGATTTCTTAATTGGCACAGTCTATTTAAAAGATTACTTAATAAAATACTAGATTTCTGTAAGTCATTATTTTCATGCTGTAGAGCTTTAGAAACAGGATTAATAATTTCAAATAGTGAAGAAAAAAATGTAACGAGCACTAAGAAATCAAAACTCTCTAAAATATTAATTATACTTTTACATTCTTCACGTTCATCTTTTTTATTTGAAATTAAATTTAGTTGGTACAAAGTTTTCATGATTAGTAAAAAATTTTTCTTTACTGCTAATAAAGCGTCGTTCCTAGAAGACCATCTGGTAGGACATACCTTTTTAAGGGTAATCAAATATTTTTCAGATGAATCGTCACTTAGCATAGCCCAGCGTTTTATACTATTGCCAAAAAAAGTATATATTTTTTCTAAATTATCGAAAAAACTCGATACTTCACGAACATGTCTCGCAGCATCGTTCAAAACCAAGTTTAAAGCGTGCGCAGCACAATGAACATAGTCGGCATTTGGAGCATGCTCTTTTATTAGGGTTTGTAATCCTCCATACACACCCGACATAACATTTGCTCCATCGTATCCCTGTCCTCTACATTTAGTCACATCAATTCCATATTCTTTAGTCAAATTTAAAATGACAGTTTTCAGACCTGCAGCACTGCAATCGGTTACTGCTATGAATCCTAAAAAGGACTCACAGATTTTTATTTCTTTAGGCACATTATCATCATTTTCTGTAACCGAGATATATCGAAAAACTACAGATAGTTGGTCAATTTTTGACAAGTCTTGTGTTGTATCCAGAATTATTGTCAGAAATGGAGCTTTTTTAATTTCTGAGATAATACTGTTCCTAACGTTAGTACCAAGCAAACTAATAATTTCGTTTTGAATCGTAGGGCTTAAATAATTTATTTCACCTTTCGGTTTTAGAAAAAGTTCTTTTAAAGTTGCATCATAGTTAGATAGCAGACGTGAAATTGCCATAAAATTGCCAGAATCAGAATCATGCCCCCTCAAAGGTAGATTACAAGATACTAAAGTAATTATAACATTAATTATACGATGCAGTACATCTCTCCAGAATGTAATTTTACTATCGATTTCACTTTTCAATAGAGTATCGATGGTATTTCCTTGCAACCAATTATTATAAGAGAGTGAGGCACTAATATGCTGCTGTGACTTTTCATGGTCAAGAATAGTTTGTGTGAAATTGCTTCTAACCGAAACACCGTTAACCCAAGCAGAGGAGTACGATTTGTTTTGACGATCTGCTAATAACCAACAGAAGTGACAGTACGGTTTGTTTAAAACGTTAGAATAACATAACCATGGTCTTATAATTTTTATGCCTGCCTGATTGAAATATGAATAATAATAAGCTGAAAAAAGTCGGTTATTTTCTGAAACTTTTGGAAATGGTCCTTGTGGTTTAAATGGACCCAATTTAAAAATTATTTTTCGTTCGCATTCAGTTAAATTGTCACCAAAATTTCCTCTATCTGATGAAATTATATTACAATCTGCATTATCTGCAGATATATCAGAATCGTTGACTTGGGGTTCCTCGATTTCTGGATGGACATCCGATAAAGTATGTGCTTGGCTTTCTTCTATTTCTGGATGGATATGTGACGAAGAACATGCTTCAGAAGAATCTAAAAATAAACGAGTAATTGTTAAAAAATAAATACGAATGCTTTGATACTAAACTAAAAAGAGTTATATATAAATAAATAACGTTACTAAGGGTCACAGTTAGAGAGTGTTCAGTTCAGACGCACACAGATTCTACGCGGATTGTGCTCGTACCTATTAGTAGATACAAAATCACCTGCAGCCCGTCCGTGCATTACTATACACCTGCGTGCTATTTAAACGCAGCGCGTAGTGTAGTGGCCATACAAAACGAGAACCCGAAAGCGAGTCTGCACATCTGAAGTTCTCAACACGCAATTAACGATATGACGGCGCGATACATGACATTTGACGTTTGCTGTCGGAATAGGATGGCAGCATGACAGATATCAGCTGTCAGCTGCCATTCTTGCGGAACGTCACACTGGTGGGAGCGGGGCGGCCATATCGGTCACTTTTGAATCGAGGACCGCCAACGCACCACGCGCTCGACGAATCGCTTATTTCCGACGCCATCTTTAACTGTTTCTGATTTGATTTGATAGAATATCATTATCTGTGCCTAATTAAAGTGTGTTAGAGTAATATTTTGTTAATCTGTAAATTTAAAAAGAAATAAATCATTTGGAGAATTAATTTGTGACTTTGTTCGAGTTTCTGACCCACGTGAAATATGGAAGATTCTGATATAGGCCAGTATCGGACCCGATGCACTAGATGAAGTCGAAATTCAAAATGAGCAAGATTGTCCGTAACTGATAAGTATGCCACATTTCTGTTCCTTTGTATTTAAAATACTGTGTTAAAACCGGTCGAAGGGACAGTGCCGTCCGGTCCATGCCATTGGGGCTGGTCGAAGGGACACACTTGTCTAGACCCTGTCTGTGATCCGGTCAAAGGGACAATGTCGTCCGGTCCATGCCATTGGGGCTGGTCGAAGGGACACGCTTGTCTAGACCCTGTCTGTGATCCGGTCGAAGGGACAGTGCCGTCCGGTCCATGCCATTGGGGCTGGTCGAAGGGACACACTTGTCTAGACCCTGTCTGTGAACCGGTCGAAGGGACAGTGCCGTCCGGTCCATGCCATTGGGGCTGGTCGAAGGGACACACTCGTCCGGTCCGGGTTATGTTTGGTTAACATAACGAGCTTGTGAGATGTCATTCGGTCCATTATTCATGATGGTCGAAGGGATGCATGGTTTCATATCTTGCTTCTGAAGTTTGTTAGAATTAGTGCTGTGCTGTTTGTCAGGCTGGACGAGCAACCAATCATCAAATAATAAAATTGCTTGTTTTAGGACAACGTTAGATCTACGCCCGAGGACGGTCGAATGTCAGTCCGGCCGTGACGGCGCGATACATGACATTTGACGTTTGCTGTCGGAATAGGATGGCAGCATGACAGATATCAGCTGTCAGCTGCCATTCTTGCGGGAACGTCACACTGGTGGGAGCGGGGCGGCCATATCGGTCACTTTTGAATCGAGGACCGCCAACGCACCACGCGCTCGACGAATCGCTTATTTCCGACGCCATCTTTAACTGTTTCTGATTTGATTTGATAGAATATCATTATCTGTGCCTAATTAAAGTGTGTTAGAGTAATATTTTGTTAATCTGTAAATTTAAAAAGAAATAAATCATTTGGAGAATTAATTTGTGACTTTGTTCGAGTTTCTGACCCACGTGAAATATGGAAGATTCTGATATAGGCCATCCTGAGTCTATAGATACGATACGGACTGATAAACAAACAACAAAACAAATCGATCCTATAGATAAGTTAGAATTTTGTTTTTTTTTAATCAAGGCACGGAACCCTAAAAACAGTATAATTGTGAAAATCGAGGGGGGAGACAACTTTTTGTGACGGACAGATGGACAGACCGAAATTAAAAGATTTCCTTGTTTATCACTACGGGCCCCTAATAAATGGGTTGGGTAGTAGTGTAGTACTTACCTTTCCAATCTAAATCACTCACAGTATCTTGTCTCTGAAAAAATGAAGAAATTTTGGGCACTTTTTTTATAACCTCGTCCCTTTTCTGTTTAATTTTTCTTTTCTCAGCGCCGCTGGGATAATCTCTTTTCCTTTCACTCATTTCTTTTACAAATCGTTACTAATACTGCTAAACCAGAAGAACAATATTGTTTGTACTGAATTACAATGTAATGCACATTTATATAAAGCGCGTAAATAAACAGTTCACTGCACTCCGTGGTTTAACATCCAATGCAAAGTACAACAACGTACACGTACATCGCGATATCGATGAAGGATTCCCGGGGATTCCCCGCTGAGTTGAAGATGAAGTAAGTAAAACGGGGAAGTCCCGCAGCCCGCCATAACGATGTAGTGTTGCCAACTTTTGAACGCACGCTTAAGGCGGGAAAAAAAGGAATTGCTTTATAGAATTTTGTCATTTGTAAAATAAAATAAATTAGAAAGTTTTTATTCTTTTTCCTTACACACTTTGGGGGCCCCCGTGGCCCGGGGGCCCCGTATAATTGATACGGCAAATACGGCGGTAGCTACGCCCCTGAACTGAACCTTCCTAAGTAACATATCTATTCCTAGTCGAATTATAATATCTATGATTTTATACTGTACCTGGAACTTCACACACATTTTACATACATATAACTAGAACTACACAGACAAATATCACAAACAATTTTATTTTACAGATGCCGAATACACAGGAAGAATGGCTATCAGTGGCTCGGAGTTTCATGCAGAAATGGAATGTACCTAATTGCGTAGGTGCCCTCGATGGGAAACATATACGTATTTCATGTCCAATTAATAGCGGTTCTGAGTTTTTTAATTATAAGTCATATTTCAGTATTGTTTTGCTAGCTTTAATCGATGCCAATTATAACTTTTTATACGTGGACATTGGATGTCAGGGCAGAATATCTGATGGTGGAGTTCTACGCAATTCAACTTTATTTGATATGATACGAGATGGAACTTTAAGTCTGCCACAAGCGATTCCATTACAAGGGAGAAATACACCTGTCCCTTTTTATTTCATCGGTGATGATGCTTTCCCCATCTCACAGAATATAATAAAACCATTTTCTGGATATCATGCAAAAGGATCACCTGAGAGGGTTTTTAATTATAGAATTAGTCGCGGGCGCATGGTTGTAGAAGACGCGTTTGGCATTTTATCTAATAAATTCAGAATTTTACATTCACGCATTGGCTTACAAAATGAGAAAGCAAAACTAGTCGTGATGGCTTGTGTGCATCTGCATAATTTTATGAAGAGAAATGAAAGAACTACTGATGGAGTTTTGAACGAAGAGCAACAAAATACGAGGGCGGGTCAATAAGTCCGTGACTTTTGGAATAAAACACAGATTTTTTGATAAAAAAATAATTTTATTTTTCAACGTAGTCTCCCTTGAGCTCTATACACTTTGTCCAACGCTTCTCCAATTTTTTTATCCCTTCCAAAAAAAATGATTTGTCGAGGTCCTCAAAATAGGCCTTTGTTTGCGAGATGACTTCATCATTGGAGTCAAATCTTTTTCCACCAAGCCATTTCTTCAGGTTTGGGAACAAGAAGTAGTCGCTCGGAGCCAAATCTGGAGAATAGGGCGGATGAGGGAGCAATTCATAGCCCAATTCATGGATTTTTGCCATGGTAACTGCACATGTGTGCACCCTTGCATTGTCTTGGTGGAAAAGAACTTTTTTCTTGGCCAAATGAGGTCGGTTTTTTTTCAAATCGTCATTGAATCGGTCCAATAAGTTGGCATAATATTCCCCATTGATTGTTCTTCCCTTTTGAAGGTAGTCAATGTGGATTATCCCGCGTGCATCCCAAAAAACAGTCGCCATAACTTTATTGGCTGACAAACCCACCTTGGCCTTCTTTGGCGCCGATTCACCCTTAGAAACCCACTGTTTTGACTGTTGTTTGGTGTCTGGTGTGTTGTGATGGATCCATGTTTCGTCCACGGTTACAAAACGGCGCAAAAACTCCTCCATATTGCGATTAAACAACGCCAAAGCTTCCTGTGAAGTTGTTACACGATTGCGTTTGTGGTCGACTGTGAGCAAACGCGGCACCCATCTTGCGGAAAGCTTTCTCATGCCCAAGTGATCATTCAAAATTGAAACCACTGAGCCATGCGAGATCCCTACGGCTTCCACAATCTCTCGCACTTTCAATCTTCGGTCGGTCAACACCATATCGTGAATTTTTTCGATTGTTTCGGGTGTAGAGACCTCAACTGGGCGTCCAGGACGTTCGGCATCTTCAGTGCTTGTACGGCCACAACGAAATTCAGTAAACCACTTTTTTACCATTGAAATCGATGGTGCAGAGTCCCCATAGTATTTATCAAGCTTAGCCTTGGTCTCGGTAATGGTTTTTTTTCGCAAGAAATAATGCTTAATAAGCACACGAAATTCACTTTTTTCCATTTTCTCCTCAAATTAGTGAGTAGTCTGATAAAAATAGCTGTCAAACACAAACTAACTGACGCAGCAAGTTTAAATTTTGACAGGAGTCAACTGACAGATGCCTGTTGACAGGAGCATGTTGCTGTTTCAGTAAAGAGGTCAGAAATTCAAAAAGTCACGGACTTATTGACCCGCCCTCGTATTCCGCAGATCGTTCTAAATGTAGAACCAAGTGTAATTAGAAATGAGCTAAAATGTTATTTTCTATCGGAACAAGGTCAGCTTCCTTGGCAATATCAATTATAATGTTTTAAAGAAATAAAATATGATTATTCAAATAATTGTTTTATTTAGGAATCAGAAACATTTCTTAACACTTCTATAACACTATTTTCGGTTAAATTATTTTCCAAGACTTGTAACAGACTGTCACTTGTGTTGACATCTGGGCTATTTTGCATTTCATAGTCTGATTGAACAGAGTAAGAGCGCGAAGTTGAGGGCGATGGTGACATTGTTGACGTTGTAGGTTGGCCTGTGAAGTATCCTTTTTTTTTTTTTTTTTTTTTTTCTCGATGTGGAAATCCTCAATGGATGTCCTCCGCCCAGGGGAGAGCGGAGGGGTCTGTCAGACTCGTACTGACTAAAACCACACCGGTGTTCCCTCGCACACTTGCGTCGGGGGGCAACGGGATCTGATGCGACTTCCGCTGCCCCAGACTAGTGCCGGCCCGCCTGACCTGCGGGCCTCGTCCCGGGGGGGAGTGAGGTGTAAGACTCCCCCCGTTACGTCTGAGAGAGGCGCGCGTGGAACACTACGCGCCGCCGTCTCGGGTCCAGTATGATCGGGGGCGACGGATGTCCCCGAATCCGTCGCCCCTGGACCTATTTAGGGGGGCCGGAAGAGGGCGTTGTCCGCCCTCTGCCGACGCCCGGTGCGTCTGCTGCGGGAGGGGCGAGAGCTCGTCATCTCCCTCTCCCTTTCCGCAGCCTCCTTCTGCGACATGACGGTTTCGCAGAAGGACATCACCGCGTCCCAGGACTCTGCGCTGCCGACCATCGAGCGAATGACGGTCGGCAACGACAGGTCTCCTCCTACCTCCGTAACGAGCGCACGGCGCGGCTCATCCCACGCGGCGCACTCGGCCAGCGTATGCCGCGCCGTGTCCTCTAGACAATGGACGCAGTGATGGCACCGGGCGTCCGGCTCCCTGCTTATGCGACACAGGTACTTCCCGAAGCAGCCGTGCCCCGAGAGCACCTGCGTCGCCCGGAACGTCAGGGAGCCGTGCTTCCTCCCGAGCCAGTCGTCGAGTACTGGCCGGATCGCCTCGACTGTGTCGAGGCCGGCGGTAGGGAGCTCTAGCCTCCCCCGCCATTCCGCCACCATGACCTGTCGGAGCTGAGACCGGTACAACGTGATCTGTCGCTGCACCAGCCTCTCGCCCCGATCATTGGCCTCCTCGCGCCACTGGTGCAGTGTGGCGAGGGTCTTCGCCTCCAGGTCCCACGGCGGGGATCCGGCCAGTACACAAGCCGCCTCGTAGGAGATTGTGCGATAACCCCGAATGACCCTGACGGCCATCGCTCTCTGCGGTCTTCGCAGAACCGCGATAGTGCGGGCCGTCAGGTCTGTCGCCCAAATCGGGGCCCCGTAAAGGGCCATCGATCGCACGATCCCCACGTACAACCGCCTACAGGCGGTACTCGGGCCCCCCAGATTGGGAAGCAGCGTTGACAGCGCGCCCGCCGCGCCCATCAACTTGGGCACCAGCCGCTGAAAGTGGGGGCCGAAGTCCCAACGGCTGTCGAGCACCAATCCTAAGTACTTCATGGTTGACTCGACAGCGATCCGGACCCCACCAACCACAATGTGTGATCCCAACGGCGGCGCCCGTCGGGGGCCATGAAAAGCAATGGCCTCCGACTTGTTGAGGGCCACTTCCAGCCCCAGGCGTCGTATGCGGCTCACCACCTGTGAGACCGCAGCCGTAGCCAGCAACGCTGCCTCCCTGTACGAGCTCCCGCGAGCCGTGACCAGCGTGTCGTCCGCATAACACGTCAGGTCCACTCCCGGCGGGAGCTCGCACCGCAAAACCCAGTCGTATCCGATGTTCCACAGGGGTGGGCCCAGAACCGAGCCCTGCGGAACACCGCACGACATCTCGCGACGGCCCGTGCCGTCGCGTCCCATGTAGGTGACACACCGTCCAGACAGATAAGCCCCCACAATGTTGCGGAGGTAGGAAGGCACCCGATGGTAACGCAGGGCCTCCCTAATGCAACCCCAGGCGTCCCTCGTGGGTTTAAGCATTTCCAACGATTCGTAGTTCACAAGACAATAAGATAAAATAAGCTACGAGAGCACAGTGCACTTTGGCCAACCCAGTCTGCCACTCCGTTACGGTGGTCAGAACTGGGTCGTTTCCAGGGGACGCGACGTGGACGCAAGCACTGTGGGGTGGTCCCCCAACCTAACCTTTTTTTTTTTTTTTTTTTTTTTTTTTTTGACGCTGGGAAAAAATGCATTACGCATACCCTCCCATCGGGGGGATGGGGGGGCTATGTGGGACTCCCCGGTGTGACCCGGTATACCCACTAAAACGACCCAGCGGCACTCCCGCTTCGTCCGAGTGGCGGGGGACTGGGAAACCGGCACAGCCTTTACTTCCAGTCCACCGCCGACGAATCCCTGACAAGGCCC
Organism: Noctua janthe; assembly: GCA_910589295.1. Taxonomy (NCBI): domain Eukaryota; kingdom Metazoa; phylum Arthropoda; class Insecta; order Lepidoptera; family Noctuidae; genus Noctua; species Noctua janthe. The sequence continues at coordinate 13,164,289 of OU342575.1, read as the reverse complement.
CTCACGTCCCCCCCGTGGGGAGGGACACGGGCCCGGGAATGACCGACGAAGGTGGTGACGGGTGCAATGCGGGCGAAGGCACACCCGCGCCTGTCGCCCGCCCGTCGCCACCATGAGGAGGGAGAGGACCTCGCCTTCTCCGACCCCTTCTTCGTCTGCGGAGCGGCGCAGCGAGAGGGTCGTCCTCCCGCGCGCGCTCCGCCTCCTCCTTCTGCGAGATTACGTCCTCGCAAAAGGAGGCGACCGCTGCCCAGGCCTCCTCGCTCCCCAGCATGGCGTTGACCACGCCAGGAAGCGAGAGATCCTGTCCGATCACAGCGATCAGACCGCGGCGCAGCTCGGACCAAGCCGGGCACACCTCGAGGGTGTGCTGCGCCGTGTCCTCCGCCGCGCCGCAGTCGTGGCACGCCGGGGTCTCCTCCCTCCCGATCCGGTGCAGGTGCGATCCGAAACAGCCATGGCCGGACAACACCTGCACCAAACGGAACGAGAGGAAACCGTGGGACCGCTCGAGCCAGCTCCGCAGGACCGGACCGAGCGCGTCCAACGTACGGCGGCCAAAGGCGGCGTTGGCGAGGTCCTCCGTCCAGTGGAGGACGATGGCGTCCTTCGCCTCCCGCCGCACGGCCTCCCGCTCTTCGGCAATCGGGCGCTCCCCGAGCGCCTTCCGGCGCGCCGTCCACTCATACACTCTGGCGAGCACCCAAGCCTCCAACTCCCAAGGAGGGGTGCCGGCCAGAGCGCACGCCGCCGAGAAGCCTACCGAGCGGTAGGCCCTCGCCACCCGCAGTGCAATAGCCCTTTGGGGCCTGCGGATGGTGGTCGCATTCTCCCTCCTGTTGAGGGAGTCCGCCCAGATTGGGGCCCCGTAAAGGGCCATGCTCCGCAGAATGCCGGCATACAGGCGCCGGCATTTCGCCTTGGGCCCCCCCAGGTTCGGGAGGAGCCACGAGAGGGCGTCGGCGGTTTTCAACAGGCGCGTCGACAGCCCGCTGAAGTGCGGGCCGAAGCGCCACCTGTCGTCCAGGACCAGGCCCAGGTACTTCATCTGGGCCCGGACCCCTATCCTGACGCCCTCTACGACAATGTGGGCGTCGGGAGGGCAGCGCTGCCGAGGCCCACGAAAGAACACGGCCTCGGTCTTGTGCAGCGCCACCCTCAATCCTAGGCGGCGGATCCTCTCTGCGACCAAGGATCCGCCAGCCGAGGCCAGACAGGCCGCGTCCGCAAAATTCCTCCCCCGGGCAGTAAGGAGAGTGTCATCCGCGTAGCAGATGACCCCTAACCTAACCTAACCTAACCTTTTTTTTTTTTTTTTTTTTTTTTTTTTTTTGACGCTGGGAAAAAATGCATTACGCATACCCTCCCATCGGGGGATGGCAAAGCTAGCAGGTTTTACGGTAATGTACTTACAGTACGGCAATTATTTATTCTTCACATAATACTGCACCAGCACTCTACGAGGGGTGATCCAAAAGTAATGATAATCAATATAAAATAAGGGTATTTTAACTAAAAAAAAAATTTATTTCTCTACATAGTCTCCTAGTAAGTCAATGCATTTAGTCCATCTTTTCTCTAAACCCATAATTCCTTTTGAAAAAAATTCTTTGTCTTGACCCTCCAAAAACGCCTCTACAGCAGTCATCACCTCGCTATCGTCCTCAAATTTTTTGCCTCGGATGTGTTCCTTGAGTCGAGGAAAGAGATAGAAGTCGCTGGGAGCCAGGTCTGGCGAATAGGGTGGGTGTTCGAGCAATTCAAATCCCGTTTCTTGAATGGCAGCCATCGCGACGGCGGCTTTGTGAGCCGGTGCGTTGTCTTGGTGAAACAACACTCCAGCTCGGAGTTTGCCTCGTCTTTTTTCTTTAATGGCTTCCCGCAATCTTCTTATTTGGTTAGAAACATCTCTGAATAAACTCTTGTTTTTTGATAAACGTAAATTTTTGTCGACATTTACAACAACGTTTGATGGAAGCTTCGAAATATTATTACTGTTGGTATGTGTCTGGTTAGATAAATCCGTGTCCTCATTTGTTTGATGTACTTCGGCACTAACTATTACATTAGTCACATGTTCGTTATCGTCAGTATCGCTAGATGAATCTCGTCTAATATTTGATGGGACATTGTTAAAAGTACAATTTCCAATAGCTGTGTCTTCCACGTCCTGACGTAATTGGATCTCTTCGGCGATAGTACGTTCCTGGAGATTAGGTTTTTTTACCTACTAACCGTAGTATCTGGTACTTTTCGTTTTTTTGCTTTTTTATCCAACAAAATATCATTAACACTTACATATTTCCCAGGCTCTATAAATAGCTTTTTATTTGCATTTATGTTTTGCTTGTTAGCTGGAGTTCTTAAATTTTTCAAATAATCGACAAATATCTCGTCAACACTGACATTTGTTTGGGGCCTGCGAAAATCTGGCAATTTCCTTAGTACAGCTTCTGGATTAATGGGGTGTATCCCAGCCGCACGAAATCCACTTATTATATTTTTACTTTGCGTAACTTTTGATGCATCTAATAACATCTTCAGTAGTTCAGGGAAAATCTGTTTATTTAATGTATAATTTGCGCTTGAATGTCAAACTTTATAGTCCATTAAAATTCTTCTCCATTCTCTCTTCAATGGGCCGAAGAAGGCCACGTCAAGAGGCTGAGTGTGATGCGTGGAATTGGGTGGCAAGAAAATAAACCTTATATTGAGGTCTTGACACTTAGGGTCTGTTTCACAATGTACTGATAAGTTCTGCACAAGTTTCGAATAGGCTATTTGTTACTTATTCGTAGGATAAACACAATAGTTGCGTTTCACGACTGTCAAATAGCGGTATGTGTGACATAAAGTCCACCATAAATTATGGGTCAGACGAAGTGGCAAATAGCGCATTTATCTTAAACATAAGTAGTGTATTTGACAGTTAAAATTAAATAATAGACATGCGCAAAACAGTGCACCACGAAGTGATGCTATATCACATTACATTTCGTGCCGCGTAATATTACATTACACCATCACTTCAAACATCACGCGTGATGTTGTGATGTAGTGCCATTCGATAGCACACCATCGCGCGTAATAATGTAATGAAATGTTCTAGTGTACGTAATAGGACATGTTATTGAAATAGTATAGTAACATAGCAGCAAGCGATACGATGTTCTCCGCGTGTCATTATAATGATTTATAATTACATAAAAGAAATAAAATAAGCAATAGTGTGATTTACTTACTATGATTTAAATATACAAATTATACAAAGTTGATTTTCCTTCATACTTATACCCTAAAACAAGTAACGGGTTTCCAGGCTTAGGACTGGCAATATTCTTAGGTGTAGGATTAAAACTTAAAAGTATCTATGAAAGGTGTCAAGGACCCATGAATATTGGCGTATTTAAAAATCAACTTTATGTACAATGATTGCATGTTTTTCATAATTATATACAAGTTAAATATGCTTGTTTTTTACATACATATACATTTTTGTTATGTACACTTTCTATATTTTTTATATATAATTTCTATTTTTTTTATATACTTATAATTTTTATTTTTTTATATATAATTTTTTTTTATGTATAATTTCTATTTTTCTTTTTTATATAATTTCTATTTTTTTATATAGGTACACATTTATTAGTGTACACACTTAAAGCTGTAAAATGTTTAATTACAGCTAATAAATATTAATTCGAAAGTTTTTTTGTTTTGAGTCGTGTCCGTCTCTCATTTAAAATTAAGCCAGCTTTCGAGAAGACACGCTCGCACGGTACTGAAGTGGCTGTAATGTTGAGGCGTTTCAGCATATACTTATAAAGTCGCGGATACACGCCCTTCCGATCTTTCCACCACAACAGTGGATTTTCGTGTCTTTTAATTAATGGTTCCTCCATATATTTGTCAAATTCCACAATACCGGCTGCAGTAGGGTTTTGAGGAACAAGAGCTGAAATTTCTTCATCAAAATCATCCCATATGGACCCAGTTTTTGGTTGAGGAGGAACAGGTACTTGTACAGCTGATTCCTGCGGAAACTGGGTTCGATCTGAGCCAATCCTAAGCTTCATATCTGAAGCAGCTCTTTCAAAATTGCGGGGGTTATTAAATCCGCTTTTCTTAAAACGAGGATCTAGAATGGTGGCCTCGCAAAGAAGTGTATGGTTTTCTATTTCTCAAAATCTTTGTTGCATCTGACCTTTAAGAGAATTATGCATCTGCTGAATTTTTTGATTGTCCTCGGGCACGTATTTATTTAAAGCCTGGTTAATTATTTTGCAGAAAACATATTTTGAGGCGGAAACATACGTTTCACCACTGATCTCAAGTGTAATCTCGTTAAAAGGTTTTAATAATTCTGTCGCCTTTTCAATCGTCTGCCAGTCTTCATGTGATAAACTTATATCTGGGCGCATTATCGCGAGGGTAGCGATAAGGGCTTCTTTTACCTTTAATAACCTTTGCAGCGAGTCGTAAGTGGAATTCCAACGAGTAACTACGTCTTGTTTCAGTTTTAACGGCGCAATATGCATTTGCTCTTGAATCTCGGCAATTTTTTTTTTGCAGGAGCGCTGCGGTGTATATATTCAATGATGTCTTTAACCCTGCGCTTTGTGTCAGATATAGCATCCATACTTGACTGCACGACTAAGTTGATGGTGTGCGCGTAACAAGGCAAAGAGCGCCAGCCACCTAATCGTACAGCACTTAAAATGTTTGCAGCATTATCGCTGACGATCACATTAACATACTGACTTATGTTCCACTCTAAAAATTTAGTTTCTAAGAAGTTTTTCAAATTTATGCTTGTATGTCTCTCGTTGAATTCCACGCACCCAATCATTACTGTACACAATTTATGTGATTCTATATCAATAAAATGCGCAGTGATAGCTATATACCCATCTTGCACAGAAGATGTCCAGGCGTCCGTGGTGATACAAATAGCTGCAGCTTTTTTAATCTGTTCTTTTACTTTTTCCAGAACTTTATTATAGACTTTTGGAAGAATGCTTTGTGAAAGAGTCTTCCGAGTTGGTAAAGTATAGCCAGGATTTAACATTTCCACAAACTTCCTAAACTCAACTTCGTCGACCATGCGAAAGGCATGGTAGCCTTTTGCTATCATCCGAACTAATTGCTCGTCAAGCTGCTGAATGCGGATTCTAGGCAGACATTTTTTTGTTTGGATGTAATCTGCCATTGTAGGTACCTGCTGACCTGTCTCCTGCCTCTGTCTAACCAATAATTCAGTACCAGTTGTATCAGCTTGTGTACTGCATGAAGGTACCTCAATAGGGTCTATATCGCTGTCAGAAAGACGGGCTCTCGTTGCAACCGTTGCAGTTTGTCTGCTGCTGTTTATTTGGATGGTTGGGTGAACGGCTTTCATATGCCGGCTTAAACTTCCTATCGAGCTGGACGAAACTGACAATATGCGGGAACAATAGCCGCATTTCGCCTTTTTGCCGGGTTCAACTTCATCGAAGTGATTCCAGAGAGGGCTATATTTTCTTTTACTCGCCATAATAGGTAAATAATAAAACGAAAAGCTAAGCTACAAGCTAAAATGTTCCTAACTAGATAATTATTCACTTATAAGTATAAGAACTTATCACTTAGGCATAAGTAATGTATTTACAGTTCAGCACATTTATTTAGTGTTCAGAATTTTTACAGTTTAATTAATATCTTTACCTATTTACAGTTAATCACATTTAGTGTTCAGAAATTTCACATTCACAATCCAATGTTTTTATTAATTTACAGTTTAGCACATTTAGTGTTCACAATTTTCACAGTCCAATCCTGTCTCACTTATACCTATATTGATCGCAGCCACTATCACTCACTATCACACATTTCAGATATTTGTAAACATTCCAATAAAGATGCGTCCTTGACCGCGATAGTACACAAACTAAAAAACATCGCAATGTTTGCATTGTAATTCGAAATAAAAGGACAGTTGAGTATTTACGACCGGTGGTGGTGTCAAGGAAATATAAACCCTTTCGTAATAAAAATAGAGTTCTAAATCTAAACAACATACTAACTCACCTGATCGGGCGAAATACGAAATCGCACTCGCCTAGTTCCGGACTTCCGATATAAACCGAATATTACCGATGCGATGCGTTCGGGATCGGAAGTAATCGGGACGGCTCGGTCGGTTCGAGCGAGTCTGCAAGTCATGTCGCGAGCTACTGCGCTGAGTGCGCTGCTACCGTACGCGTGATGTTTAGTGTAATGGTGTGATGCTTAGGCTAGAAACAGTGCTCGACCGACGGTACGTCCTGATCGTACGTCCTGACCGTCAGCGCTGATCGTCGGTTCCGAAAATGCATTCAGTGCTACGCTGACGGCGAACTGAGACGCGCGTGTACAGTTCACAAGAAAAATGAATCCTTTTGCTGTAAATGCCCTAATTTGTGCACGCTATTTTTTGCGCAAACGACGGAATAGAAGGCGGCGAAGATATCATGTACACCCAATACTTGTAGAACGGTTACTTGAAGGCGAATTCTGCACGCTATTTTCGAGATTGCAAGAAGATGAGGAAAAGTTTTTTGATTATTTCAAGATGTCAATCAAAAGTTTCGATGAACTACAAGCAAGGTTACATGATACTTTGAAACATTCCAATATGTTTCGAGCTTCTGTCCCACCTATTGAAAGATTGGCTGTGACTTTAAGGTAAGTACTTATTACAATAATAAAATACTCAAATTGTTTAGAAACATTTATTTAAAAAAAATATTTTTTTTTATTGAAAGTGAGAAAATCGTTTATAACAGAGTTTTGATTGGATGAATCATTTGTCTGTATATAAATTACTTGAGAAAGAGAGGGCCGTTCTTCTACCAAATACGACTGTTCAATATTAGAAGAGGGTTCCTCTATCAAATAAGACTGATCGATATTTGACTGACAGGGCTGTGTTTGAGGAGATTGCACTACTGGGTATAACGTGACAGAATTTGTATGTTGCGAATCTGACGAAGTAAAAGAATGCGATGTTCCTGGGCGGTCTGACCCGAGCCTTGAAATTTCGAATGCTTTTTGTAGCACCTCTTGACGAAATAGTAATTTTTGCTCGATAGAAAAAGTATTAGTAATCGGCAACAATGAATAGAAAAACGACATGTCATCGTTTTGCATCACTTTTGCATTTTCCTTAAAGAAAGTCAGCATTTCTCTGTCAAACTCATCTTCACTGCGATTTTTTTGACGTTGCGTTCGCGTGAATTTCCGTCCACGGTTGGATGCAGGTCTTTGGCTGTTTCGGTTAATATTGGAATCATCAGAAGTTGAAGGTTGAGATTCAACAGTTGCTTCGTTTGCGGTAGGGTGAGTTACGACAGCTCCTTTGTTTCCCGTTGGGTGAGATACGACAGCACCTTCGTTTCCAGCAGTTTCATTTTGATTTGGCTCCTCATTTGACAACATTGAATCCTCAGTATTTAATTCTCGTTTATTATCCAGAAATTTCATGAATTCGAAATAAACATATGTTTTCCTTTTTTTACCCCCAGATCCAGACGGCACATTGTTTAATGAAGCCTTACACCTCACATAAGCGTCTCGGGCAGTTTTCCACCTTTGCTGCACTTGTTTCTCTGTAAAAGAAGATTAATGTTTATTTTTTGTTTCAGATACTTGGCGACGGGAGAGACATATAAAGATCTTTCTTTTAGCTACCGTTTGGGGGCTTCAACTATTGGTGAAATCGTAAAAGAAGTCTGTAAGAACATTTGGACTCTATTCCATGAAGAGTGTGTTTCGATACCTAATTCACAGGAAGGGTGGCTACAAATCGCTGCCGGTTTTGAAAAAGTAGCAAATTTCCCTAACTGCATCGGTTGTATAGACGGGAAGCATGTAAGAATAATTTGCCCTGAACATAGTGGGAGTCTGTATTCAAATTATAAAAAATTTTATTCTGTAGTTCTGTTGGCTATGTGTGATTCTGACTATCGCTACACCTATATAAATGTAGGTGCATATGGAACAGATTCTGATTCAAATATATTTCGGAGAAGTTCATTATTTACGAAATTACAAAATGGAGGAATAATATTGCCTCCACCTAAAGCACTACCTCACACTACAGAACCCATCCCATATATGATTATCGGCGATGCCGCGTTTGGTATATCGAACAAAATATTAAGACCTTATGCACGAAGTAATTTGACACATAAGAAAAAAATATTTAATTATCGATTAAGTCGTGCTAGAAGGTATATTGAGTCTACATTTGGAATAATGAGTAATAAATTTAGGTTATTTCACAGACCAATGAATACTTCCCTACCGAATACAATAGCAATCATAAAGGCTTGTTGCGTTTTACACAACTATATTCGAGAAAGAGACGGGTATAGAATACAGGATACACTAACTGTTGTAGGCTTTGAAGATCTTACACTTAATACGAACAATAACATCAGATCAGGTGACGCAATAAGGGACAAGTTTTCAAACTATTTCGTTTCTCCTGTTGGTAGTGTACCGTGGCAAAATGATTGTATTTTTTAATTAAATCGTATTTTAAAACAATAATGATATTTTATTTACTTACCTAAATCTTTTTTCTCGCTGTCTGACTTATCGTCGAAATCCGGAATTAATTCTTTACAAACTTCTTGCCAAGCACTTATTTTAGCATCACGGTCTTTATAAAATGCAGAGGATAAATCCCATAATGCAGGACGAAGCCGCACTTCAGTGATAAGACGCTCTGTATCGATGTTCATTTTTGCTAACGAGTGTACGTACGCGCGTACAGTCGGTAGCTCCGTCAGCGAAGCACTGAACGCGTTCATACAATGTCATAGCTCGTCGGTTGACCGATGTCCGCGCGACCGACGAGCCGTACCGACGGCTCGACTGACCGTACGCGCGTACCAACACACGCGCGTACCGTCAGCGTAGCTGTGTGCGCGTTCATAGACTTGCATAGATATAGCTACGCCGACTGATGGTCAGCGCTGACCGTCGGTCGAGCACTGTTTCTAGCCTTATTTTGGTCGCGTAATGTGTCATGTAACAGTACGCGCTCGGGTGATATTACGCGTGATGCATCACTCGCATTACTTACACATGTCTATTAAATAACGTTGTCTTGTCTTTCTTTCGTTCGTGTCGTGTTGTCTAAACTAGGTATCTATTCACGTAAATGTATCAGAAAGAAATCAGCGTGGTGTTTTGTTTTAATTAATAACCTATAATTATAACGACAATGGAGATTTTTGAGACTCTTGAAGATGAGTTTGATGAGTATTTTGATAGCCTCACAATACCACGCAGGAATCCTGTGTATCGGGAAAGAATAAACTATATGGAGACATTAGACGAAACGGACTTTAGGGCGCGCTTCAGACTTACTAAGAAAGCTGTGATGTTTGTGTATTCAATTATTGAGACAGCTTTACCTGTCACTACAGAAAGGTAAGTAGCAAGCACATAGGTAGGTACCTAACCTACAACACGGCCTACAACCTGCATTTTTTCGGTTAGTCCCGCTATGGTATGGTCCCGGTATGGCACCCTCTTAAAATACCTATCAAAAAGTCCCGCTATGGTACCCATCTTTTAGATCTACGTTAGACAATAGAAGGTACAACTGAAAAGAAAAGTGTATCTATAAATAAATACTTTTAGGAGTGTATCAATAAAACGTCTGTTTGCGATATTAAATCAGTCTTTTATTAATTCAAAATATTTATAAAAAAATATCAAACAGTAAAACGAAATATTAATTGCAATGTAATTTTTAAAATAATCAACAATATTAATTACCAATAATCAACAATAAAAAAAATATAAAAAATCCACATCTCAGAAAAGTATTACTGTAAATATTATAAACTACAAATAAAAACAACATCCAGACATAAATATTAGTTACAAATAATCAACATTGAGAAAAGGCAGTAATTGTAAATTTATATAAACTACAAAAATAATCAACAACCAACTAGACAAATATATTAATTACAAATAATCAACATGGAGAAAAAGGCGCAAATTGTAAACATAAACTACAAAAAATAATCAACATCGAGAAAAAGTATTAAACATTTTAATAGGCTAAAAACAAAATTAAAATAAACTATTTTTTTAAATGTTCTGATCGAAATGTTGACTTTGATATGTTAATCAGAAAATCACCAATGGAGATAGCTTTATTTTCGTAACTTTTTGTTAGCTTTTGAATCTGGCGGTCGATTTCTATACTTGTTCTTTTTCTTGAATTTATAGGTGATCTTTTTAGTCGAAAGCTATAACAAAAATCATCAGTTATTTAAGTTAAGCTATATTTTTTTCAGTAACCGTCTGTAATAGAAGGCGACAACCAATAATATCTACCAAAATAAATAAAATCAAATCCATTTTCAAATTCTTCTATGTACTCGTATTATGTAAAAAAATATATTATATCTGCTTTTAAAAATATTATATCTGCTTAAAAATATTGTCTAAAAAATACAACTTACTTGGCTTGTTTTATATCAAAGTGACATGTGTCGTTGCCAATTGTTTGCAGAAACAATAATAAACTGGGATTTTTTCCAATAATTTTGTTGAATCTGCCATTCCATGATTCCACCAAGTTAGTTGTTCTATGGCGTTCATTATGGCAACACCAAATGAGGTCTGGATATTCAAGCCACTGAGTGACAAAATAGTCATTGAATTTGGTCATAGCTTCATCGTCGAAACTGAAAAAAATACTTATTAAACGTTCGTACTTGTAAAGCAATGAAATTAACAGGTCCTTACTGATATTGTTGTTCTTTACTTTTTTGCCATATAATTAGAGTTAAGTACTCAAACATCATTTTGGAAAGTAACCAAGATATTATACCTATTTTCCATTATATGCAGCCAGCCGTCTTCAATATCTTGTTTTGGCAAAAACGCCAAGCCTATGCATTGCTTAACATGGTTCGAGGACTCTTCGTGTTCCATGAGATTTAAAGATTTCGCTTTTTTGATAACGTTCTTTTGAAAATGTACGTTACATCCATTTATTTTGATATCAGGAAAAATCTTCGCTGCTGCATTTATTACTCCTATTTCATAATCGAAGGTAAATTTCGATGGACGCCATTCAGGCAAAGTTTGTTTAATCAATTCGAAAACTTTTTCATAAGTTTTCCCTTCTTTGTTTTTTAACAGAATATAAAATAATGGTGCTACATTCGTGGATAACTCAGTGCTTCCCATGTCTCCATGAATGACATAAACTTGTTCGAATGGGTTTGGGCAGCCGTCGAAAGTGCCATCACCAAAGTAATGCGTTACACATTTTATATATTCCTTTACTTCTGTCGAGGAAAATATAATTATTCGATTACAGTCTTCATTACAATAATCAGCCAATACATACTTATTAAATTCTTCTGGTATTATAATTTCTTCCACATTCTTAAATTGTGTTTTTGGTACGTTCAACGACTTATTTCGGTGTCTGTATAATACTGTTTTTAATTTTTTATAGTCAGGAACATTTCCTGTAAGGTGTAACCCTTTGTCTTTTAAGTTACCCATGTGTTTTTCGAAAATTTTCTGTACTGATCCGTAATTTGAATTTACTTCTTTTTTGCACTCACTTATAGCCATTTGAACTTCATTGTCTTCAAAATGTGGCACGCACTGATCACTGTGTTTATAATCTTTAATTATTGTATTATTGGTATTCTCAATAGTTATATATCCACTACATTTAATACTATTTCTCCTATTTACACAATGCCAAGTACTTGAATTTTTATTTTCTCTGCGTTTAATATATTTATGTCCGGCACGTAATAAAGTTTTTCCACCGCGTCGACTGTCAATAATTATTAAATTTACACCACGTGAACTACTTGACCCAGACATTGCAATAGATAAACTAACAAGCTATCCTAATTACTCATATCGCAAAAGTACAGCTGCAAATAGCAAACTAAACCCGGAATAATACTGTCTCTCTCTATTTTCATAAAAACAAAAGGGAAGAGCTAGATACGAATTCGAGGAAGGGCTCGTCTCTATTGTTTTACGAAAAAACCGGTTGGTCAGGTAACTACCTGAAGTGAAACGACAATTACCGAGCGTGATTTGTTTAAAAAATAGTATTAATAAATATTATCTTGCTTAACTATAATAGTTAAGAAAAGATATTTTTTATTTATACTATTTTTTTCTTAACGCATTGTATAACTTTTCTTTACAACAGTACCAAAAACTGAAGGGTACCATAGCGGGACTTTTTGATAGGTATTTTAAGAGGGTGCCATACCGGGACCATACCATAGCGGGACTAACCCCATTTTTTTATAATGGTACCTAGTATAAGTACCTAGGTATACCTAATATACTCAAACTATGTCTTTTTCAGGAATCGTGCTATAAGGCCGATTACTCGTCTACTGTTAACATTGAGGTTTTACGCGACGGGAAGCTTTCTCACAGTAGTAGGTGATTTCTCTGGTGTCAGCAAAGCTTCTGCCAGTCGCATTGTCTACCTGGTTTCACAAGCTATTGCACGATTGCGTCCGGAGTTTATCAAATTTCCATCCAACACTCGAGAAATCCAGCAAGAGTTTTATAATATAGCTAAATTCCCAAGACTTATTGGTGCTATCGATTGTACCCATGTTCCTATAAAATCTCCAGGTAAAAAAATAATTACTTATATAATATGAATAAACCTAAATATATAATACTTATGTATCCAGTAGCTATCTATCAAACTATGTATCTATATTATATATTATGATTAAATAAAGCTCCTGTGTTTAATAAATTCTGTTTTCATTATATTCAGGTGGAAACAGTGCAGAAGACTGGAGAAACAGGAAGTCACAATTTTATTTTAATGTACAAACTGTAGTGAGTGCAAGGTTAAAGATCTTGGATATAGTGGCTAGATGGCCAGGAGCAGCACATGATCAAACAATATTTAATAATTCTTTTATAAAGCAACGAGTTCAAAATGGAGAATTTGGAAACTGTATGATTGTCGGTGATAAAGGATATGAAAATACTTCATACCTACTTACACCACTACAAATTCCCATAACTCCAGCAGAACATCTGTATAATGAGTCCCAAATAAGAAGCAGAAATGTAGTGGAAAGAACCTATGGTGTTTGGAAAAATAGATTCCCAATTTTATCAAAAAAAAATTTGTTGTCTGTATCTCGAGTACAGGCCGTAATAGTGGCATGTGCAGTATTGCACAACATTGCAATAGATATGCGAGATGATCATTTTGAAGTCATCCACCCAGTAAATGAGCCAGATGAACATGATGTTGTGAATCAAAGTAGACTAGAAGATATGGGGGATGCAACAGTGAGAAGTAATTTAATTAATAATTATTTTGCTTCATTATTATAATAAGATTAGTCATTTATTTCAGAATTTTGCATTCATTATGGCAGCAAAAGATTTAAAAATATGGTAGGTTGTGATATTATATATGTATTCTGTGTTGTTATAAAAATAAAAAATGGATTAATTTTCTAATTTATTTAAAATGATTTTTTTTTCCAATGCCCACATTTCCCTTTTGTGCTCCCTTTCTTCCTCTTCAAAGGCCCATTGCTTTCTTTTATTTAATAATTCTTCCTCTAGAATCTGCTTTTGCACTTCTGCAATATCTAATTTTGAATCTGCTACTCTTTCAAAGGGCCTTTTCATCTTCTCAGCAGCTGAAACAAGATTTTTTATTTATTTTGAATATTGGTAAAAATTATACAAGCTAGTATCAATATCATTATTTTGACCCATACTTAGTACACTGCAAGACATAATTATGTAGGTCTCCTCTACGAGTTTATGGCCACATCCACATTGCTACATGCTAAGACAAATCAAACCCTGGGTTTAAATAGCTGTCAGTGGTTCTACCATTACATCACCAACTCTGTTAAATCAAGTTATGTTGTGCATCAATAAAAAATATCTAAATAATAACATAATCTAAGCACTTTGTTTATCCAAATGCTAACATTAAAAGAACTTACATAAAGCAGGATGTTTTTTGGAACGCAGAGATTTTGGCTTCCAATTAGTCCACTTCTCGTCATTCTCAACTCTTTTGGGTGTAGTATGTTGACCTGAAATTAAAAAGAAAAGGTGAGATCATGGTGAAGGTATGCTTATCAACAATACTGAGTCACAACAGGAACACTACTTACTTATCTTTTTTCTTGATGTCCGTTTGTCATCAGAGTCGTCATTTTGTATAGGTTGATATTCAACTGAAAACCAAAAAGTAGGTGAGTTTAAAATTGATTAAAATTTAGTTGGTAGTAGTAGAACTGGTCTTTACATGTAGAAAAAGTAACTAACTTATGTGATGCTCATCTGCATCCACTGATTTGACACATTTATTGTCTGCGACAATCTCTGTCATTTCACCATTTTCTGAGCCTACAGCAAAAAATATTTCTTGGCTAGGTTGTATTTGTATAGAATCTGCAACAAAGAAAATTATATAAGGAAGAGAAGGGGTGGGGCAAATGTATTCTGTTCACCATAAGGCTGAATAAGTTAATTCACTTATACACAAATTACAGATTGGTTAGTTAAATTGATACACTAGTACACAACTAATAACAATTTAAAACTTAAGATCTTACCAACATGATCGGAATCAAATTCACTTTGAATTCCATCAACAGATAACAATATCATATCTTTTACTTTTTCCTCTATAGGCGTCAGAGGAGGAGCAGCACTAGGCCCCCCTCCTGTGCGATATGTTTCAGCACGTATTAAAGCAGACTTTTTTCTAGTTGTTCGTTTTATCCCTTCGTATTTCGCTTTTAAAGTTTTAGCACTCCGAAAGTTCGTACCGCTTCTGCTATTAAATAATGCCTCCAGTGTCTTCCAGCACTGTTCTTTTTCATGCCAAGTGACTGCGTCACTCTTCTTATTTTCAAAAATATTTTTATGTTGAGCAACAAGAGAGGTTAAAAGCTCAACTTCTTCCCGGCTGAAGTTAACACTTCGTTCACGTTTTGGTGTCGTCATTTTTCACTTATATGAGTATTTATTTAAAGAAATCACTGTGCACAAAATGTATTTAGCAAGTACACTTAAATCGCAAGAATAATAAAACGAACAGAAAAACACCACAAATAGCTGTCAAGTGTCCGACATACCGTTTCGTTACAAGCAATATTCAGTTACCATTCAGTGCTGCCAGATGAAAAAATCTAATCAGCGCTGACAGCGGTGCGCTAAGCGCTAGATTCGAATATATTCACGAGCCATTAAAGCGCTAAATCGGCTCAAACGAGTCAATAAAGCGCTAAATTCGAACTTTTAACTGAGGCGCTTTTTAGACGATCAGTGTGATTAAATAATCTCCCATACTAAACATGGGCTGTAACCATGAGCTCTTAAAACAATTCTGATAAAGTTTTGGAAGCGAAACGCAGATTGCGACTTGTATAAACGCATCTCGTTTACGCCTCCGTTGTTTTGCTCTATGTGTTTAGTATGGTAGATTGTGTAATCTCCTTGGACATATCATCTGTGACATTGATCGTGGAAAAAGCGTCATACGCACGACAAAAATAAAATAAAATATGAAGTGATTGTAGTGAAAAACAACTTTTTATTACAATAATAAAATTTAGGATAGAAAACATAATAATATTATTCTATACCTACAGTTTGGGTATAATAAAATCAACTTAAAGTAAAAAACAAAACAAAAAATTAAAATTCTTCTTCCATCATAGCTGAACTCGAGGGTCCAGGCTGGTTAGGTTCAGTAGTATTTACTTTATATTTTTCGGATGATCCTATCTTACTTAAAATATCAGCTGGTAGTTGATAATTGTAACAGTTGCTGTTAATCGCGGTTAATCCTGTTCTTATTAATAGGATGGCGTTAATAGTTTTTAAATGCAATGCATTTCGCAACTTGCTTTTAACCACATTCATTAAGCTCAACACTCGCTCAATATCAGCATTTGAATGTGGCAAACTCATTAATTTTGTCGCGACATCGAATAAGTCTTTATATGGACAACAGCCAGCTGCGTCCCTCGACTGTTGAACTTCTGTCCAGAACTTCACCGTATCTTTGGTATTTTCCCAGTTCTGTAGGATAACAGTTTGCCACTGCTGAATAACATTATCCATATTTTCTGTGTAACCCAGACTTTCCAAAACTTGTATAAAGTTATCAATATTTCTGTTTGGTTTTAAAATGACGGTAACAGATAATGCCATAGAGTTTTTAAGTAGTTTTAAATTTTCAGGCAATCTTTGTTGCAGCTGATTTATTAGTTTAATAATAAAATCAACGCACCTCTTCTTCATTGCATTTTTTTCATCCTCATTTAATGAAGACTCGTTCATCTCTTTCTCAAATAAATAACCAAGGTATGGTGACATAGATAGATGTTCTTTCACATTAATGCTTTCGAATTGCATTCTCGGTTGCACTATTATTATTTTCGTGCACATGTTTCGTATCAAATCATGTAGCGTATTGTAGAGCAGACATGGGTCAGAAGTTTTGTTTTCAAAAGTTTTTATTGCCCCTTGTAAATTATTAAGTATTCCACACAAAAACTGCAAATAAATTTTGTTTCTTTCATCGTTGTACATGTTATATAATAATTCGGCTTGGTAGCAATTTTCACGAGTTCTCATTAATTGAAAGTGTAATTTTAGTTCTATCCATTGACTTAAGATTCTAGTTACCGCGGGTTCAATTGACAGCCATCGTGTATCACAAGCTTTTAAGATCTTAAGTGGCTCCTCTCCACAGTTTATCGCTTCATATAATTTTTTATATTCGTTGTTTCGGTGAAATCTTGAACCAATTGTGAGTTTCTCTTATCATAAATTCTATATTTCTTGGTATAGTCTCACATGACGCATGTGATACCGCCAATTGAATCGAATGGCAGACACATCTTATCAACACTAGATTGGGTAAAGCATACCTTTCCTGCAATATTTTATGGACACCTGCGTTTACCCCAGTCATAACCGAAGCATTATCCGTTCCGATTCCAATTAACTTGCTTTTATCAAGTTTAAAAGCTTCAAGTTGTGCTATTAACGCCGAAACTATTCCTTCGGCATCTGCAGATTCCAATTCAATCAGCCCTAAGAATGTGGAAACTATTTCGTTGCGACTGCTGCTAAAATATTTAACAACAATACCGAGATATTTTCGAACAGAAACATCAGTAGATTCATCTATAATCAAGCTATACGAATTATCACCAATATCATTTATCAAAGAATCTTTAAAATGAGGTGCTAATACTTCCTGAATTATTGCTGTACATTTCGTTCGGTGCAATTTCATTTCTGTAGTAGCCTTAGAATCCGAAAATTTATTTTTACACAATTCGGTGAGGCGATCAATTGCTTGTATAGCTGTGTGTTCTGCAACATACATTGAGAGAGCACCTTCAGCCTCAACACAGAGCTTATCGACGGGTTTTTGCAGCATTGAAGAGATTTGTGTTTGTTTTTTGTCCAAGAAAGGTTTCGCCTGCTTCTTGTGATGAACTGAATCACAATGTCTCTGGATATCGCTTAATTTGGCAAGAAAATCCTTCCTACAATACAAACACATCGCCCTTGTATCATCTCCAGGCACAGGTTTCAGCCATTGTTTAAAGTTGGGCGATTTCTCCCATTCGACTTTGTATCTTTGTTTGTACACAGTTTTTTTTGATAATGGTACATCCATTTCAAAAGAGTTAACCAACACAACACTATGGAACACTCGCAAAAGTAACTACTTAATAAAATCAGTGCTTAAAACGTTATTTCTTAACTTGAACTTCAGTGCGGTCACATAGACAGAATGAAAATGAAAGAAGCAAAGTCAATCAACCAAACATGAAACAAACCGTACTTAATGTTCATGGGATTCCCCGTGCTCTATTGCCATACCCAGCTGGCATATAGAGCACAAAATTGAACATAGACAATAATTTTATTCTCCACGGAACAAATAGTGCTGCCATATAAAAAATTAAGAAAGCGCTAAATTATCCGCTAGGCGCTAAAATTATCAAGTGCCCGCTGAACATTGCAAAAAAGTGCTAGATCTAGCGCCGAAAGCGCTAAAATGGCAGCACTGTTACCATTAAATCGTTTGTCTAAGTTTTTTTATAGAATATTAACCGTTATGTGAATTATATCTAATTATATAAAAAAATTAAAGTAAAACAATACTTCTAGTGTAAAATAAAATAAATTTATAAGAGTTTGTGTTAACTTTCTTTGCATCTAATGAAATGACATCAAAAAACGGAACGTATGTAAATGGTGTTGCCACCGCGCTTCCATAAAGGTCCCAGATAGTTATGTGTCAGATAAAATAAGTTTGTGAAACGCAAAGTTTCTTATTCAGAACTTTTATCATCCGAATAATTTATGTGTAACATAGGTATTTGGCACTTTATCCGTACATTGTGAAACAGACCCTTAGATATTATACTTATATTCATATGAGACGATAAATTGTCTCCGATCAAAACCTTCGGATCCGTAGTTTTCTCAGCCCGTGGGATAATTATGGAATTAAACCAATCTTCAAACGTATCCGCATCAAACCAACCGGATTTGGTTCTATTATATCTGGTTCCGTCAGGACCATTGGCACACCAATTTGTCCATAGATTGTCAGCTTTGTAAACCACATATCGAACCCTCCCACGCATAGGGTCGTAAGGCTAAAAAGTCAATTTTTCAGGAGAGCATTTTTTGTATACGATAATG
Source organism: Noctua janthe (assembly GCA_910589295.1). Taxonomy (NCBI): domain Eukaryota; kingdom Metazoa; phylum Arthropoda; class Insecta; order Lepidoptera; family Noctuidae; genus Noctua; species Noctua janthe. The sequence continues at coordinate 13,145,509 of OU342575.1, read as the reverse complement.
ATAAAATTTATTGTGAAAGATTTTTAACAGATATTTTTGCACTAAGCTGTCAATTATTGTTATATAATGTATCCCCAGGTGCTGGCTATTGTAAGGAATTGTAGTTACCGAAATAAACTCGTTTTACTAACTTACGACCTTATACTTATTAAAAAAAAGGTCGTATCTTATTGTTACGACTGTATGCGTTCATAAACTTGATATAAACAACACGAATAAAGTCGTAAGTTTGAATTACGTCTATATGCGACGTGCAAACTATCGTATCTCTCTAAAAGGGGGTCGTAATAAGATACTTGATGAATAAAAACCACCGTAAAATTTCAGCTCAAATCAATTTTATTACAATAACTTTCATCATAGGAACATAATTCAGTCTTCTCAACTCACAACTTACGTTATTACAAACTTTTATTAAAAAAAAAACATAACTTAAAACTGGCAGTGGCTCTTCAAAACTTAATAAAAAAATACGTGTAATATCTTTGACATAATATTACAATAAAATCAACTTAAAAAGGAAATGAAATTATGATGAAATAATAATTATCTTCTAAATTAAATAAAAATCACTTAAAATAAGTATTGAACACTCTTGTACGTTACATAATAATTATAATAGAAGTTAAAATATTTAAGAAAAAACAACAGATCATCAATAACTTATATTATGTATACAGTAATTGATGATTAATCAGAGGAATCACTACTGTTCTCTTCAGTAACAGTACCACTGTGTGACAACTGTTGATAAAAACTATGGTACACTTGGGGTATTATACGTCCTTGACATAGACTTAGTAAATCATTTATTTTGCCAATGTAATAGGTAAATTATTAGAGTAACATGGTTCCAAAAATTCTGTTAGATACAGAATTTTTTGAAAGTGTATTTAGGAACATCGTTTTGCAAACGAACACTTTATTAGGTAAGTCAGAATTAGATTCAATAAGAGGTAAGCAATACTTAACAGATCTCTTACGTCTGGACACAAGATTCGTCGTAGAAGGATACTTAGTATCGCCTACTTCGGTGTGATTGACGATGTAATCCCACTGTCGACAGTGATCTCCAATTTTCCAAAAAGAACTAAATATACGTTCCCGTTGGTGTGCATCAAACTTTTGAAAGCATTTAAGACGACAAGTACCCGGACATGGTTGTTTTTAAATCTTTCCATCTCTTTGAACGCCATTTTTACTCAAATACGCTTTTCCTAAATTTATTATCTTAAATCAATACAAATAAGTTGCCGGGGCTTCCCAGAAAGTAATCCGAAGATACTTGTGATGGGATAAACCTCGCTCTTCCTCAATTAATTAACAATTGATTCGTTGTGCTAATTAGGTATAAGTTACACATTTTTATAAATCAATAAAAAGAAAAATGATAGTCGTGTTTATGGCCGTGTGTGAGAGCTAAAGTGTGTTTGTATAATTGTGTGTTTATACGTGTGTATGATTGTGTGTTTATACGTGTGTATGATTGTGTGAATGTGTAATTTGTGTGTATGGGTGTGTGTGGGTGGGCGTGTGTGTGTGGATGTGTGTGTGTGGATGTGTGCTGGTGTGTGTGTGTGTGTGTGTGTGTGTTAGAGTGTGTATGTGTGTATGTGTGAGTGTGTCAGTATGCATGACGTTCAACCCAGAGTCGCCAAAATGCCTTCCACTGCATCGTAATTAAGTGTGAAGAGCCATTCCATCAATGTCCTCTTACACTCATACAGCTGCATAGGGTAAATGTTAAGTATGCGATTAACTTTATTATAAACGCGTGGGGCTTGAGTTACATTTTGGCGACTAGCAAAAATTGAACGTGCTGAGTATGTAGGGGCTACTATATCACACCGTCTTTTTTTAAGTTTGGCATGGCTAAAAGGTAGAATTTTGTGATATCTTAGTACCATGTGTAGTATATATAGTTTTCTAACGGAGAGTAGCTTAGAGCTTGTGTATAGAGTTTCAGTGGGGAACCTGTAGGGCTTACCGTACATGACCTTAATCAAGGATCTCTGTGCCCTCTCTAGATCTATAAAATACGACTTAGCTGCTCCACCCCATACCGAGATACAATATATGATTACAGATTGGGCCAGTGCGATATAGATTTTTTACCGTAGTTCTGCATCCATAACATGTCTCAAAGATTTGAAAACCCATATGAGTTTTCTTACCCTCCCTATAGTTAGTTCGAGGTGTGGGTACCAGCTTAATCTTTGATCTACTACAATACCTAGGTACTTGACGGAATTTACCTTATGAATAACGGGGCAACTACAGGTAGATTGGGTTAAGGTACGACAAGAATGTATTCTAATGTTAAAGTCAGGCGCAGGCTGAGAGTTTGCGTATTTAGTGAAGCAGACGTAGTTGGTTTTTTGGGTATTTAGCGTAAGTAGATTCTCACAAAACCAATCACTAACTCTAGCCAGTCCACTCTCAGCCTCCAGTCTAACTTTGTCCCAGGTCTTAGCAGAGAAGATAATAGCGGTGTCATCCGCGTAGGACAGTATCCTCGCACCGTTGATAATAAGGTTACACAGTTCATTAATGTAAATCAAAAAGAGCGTCGGGCCGAGGACACTGCCCTGCGGGACGCCATACGTCACTTTCTCTTCTTCTTTAAACGTTTAATATCTTTCCACTCATCACGGCGACGGTGACGTCTTCTTGCAACTCTAACTGACGGTGTGTTTTCACTTGACGAGCAGACAGAAGAGTCCTGACTTGAAGCGTTACTGAGCTGTGGTGTATTGGCTCTACTAGCACTACTAGATGAATTCTCAACATCACAAATCGATAAATTTCTGAATAGTGCAGTCGAAATGGCCTTCAAAAAATCGTTATTTGGGGAGGGCATTGGTGTTAAGTCCAGTGAAGGTTCTATTATATCAGCTAATTCGTGTGAAAATTCGTCAACACATGGCTCTGAGTCCATACGTTCTGTAGGGCTTTCATTTGGTATTGGGGATGAAGTTGAGGGTAACATTGCGGCTGGATTATTTATTACCTCGGTAATACTTGGTATAACACTGTTGTCAATGCTTGTTGTACTATTAATAAAATATTGCCCGAACATCGTCTTGTACTGATCCCACTGGTCTTCAGCTTCAAGTGGTACCGGCGATTCTATAAATACAAGTTTTTAATTAGTTAAAAACTATGCACAAGTGACAAATACAAATATATAGAGAGTTAGAAAATTAACATAAATCAACATAACATCACGTCTTTTATTCCCCAAAGCAATAGGCAGAGTTTAGAGAGGTTAGAGATAGGAGAACATTATAGTCCACCCACTTTTCGCCAGTTATTGGTCTCATTGCAATGCTTATTGTCAAACACTAGGCATTATTCCAGACTCCGTGTTATGAGAATTTCGAAATTGTAAAACCCAATAATATATTGCCCGACCCGGGAATCGAACCCGACACCTCGTGGCTGGCAGTCATGTTCGCGGCCACTAGACCAACTAAGCATGTGGAAAGTTAATTTTAATGATATTTCAACTATAATTTGAAAAGCAGAGAATCGTATCTTATTTTTTTAACGGAGCATAAAGCTGTATGTCTATGATACGTCTTTATACGTTTATTCATTGTTATATTTAAACATCGCATATAGTCGTAAGTATTAAGTTACGACTCCTAGAATTAAATTGTTGTGTAGTATAAAGTCGTAACTGACCACTGATAACAGCGCATATAGTCGTAACATAAACGTTCCGACGTTATGCGTCGGAACGGTCGTAATCATTGTTTTTTTTGTTGATACCTATTAAACACTATCACATACTAATTATTATATTCATACCACACTTATAAACAAGTAAAATAAATGTAATACAAGACAAATCAGTAAAACTTACCATTTCCAAAATTGTCATCGACCGTTACTTCGCTATTTTGGTTTATTTGTTCATTTAAGACTAGTTTCATAATCTTGGAAGCACGTACGTTACTCATTTTACTATAACTATTACTAGTACTTCTCAAACCACATAAATAATAACACACACAATCAATTGTTTTATTTTAAAAATCAAACTTCTCTATTGTTGACATACGACTTGACGTCGCGGTCGGTACTGCGCTCTGATTGGCCGGCCGCGGTCCATTAGATCGGAGCATACCGTCGGAACTCTCCGCGCGACTTTATGCGCGGGAGCGTTTAAATGTTAAGACCATTATCCATTCAAAAACTCATTATTTAAATAAGATATTAAAATTTGGATTTTAGTAATACATAATACTATTCAAGATGGTTATAATAGCACAAAAAAACGATTTTAGTTAAAAATAATGTTCCGACCTTCTGCGTGGGAGCCATCGAAATAATAATACAATAACTATCTAATATTTAACTTCTTATAAAAAATAAATAATAAGCATGACTATATTATAAATAAACATAAATACCTAACGACTTTCTGCTTAAAATACAAATATAATTAAGGTTTCAAAGAAACAAAAAACAGCCACACATTGTAATAACATGGATTCGAACTTGGACTTCATTGATCGTGAACCCATGCTCAGCCCAAACAGCTACCAGCCCATGTTAATACTACGCGAATTTTAACAATGCAATGGTAAGAACAGGTCATCACTATGATGTGTATTCTAAATGCAACAGAAATATAATGCTATTTCGCGTAGTGTGACGACAGTTCATTAGTGTGTGTTATGTGTAGAATGTTGAGACATCACTCATACACGCACACGCACAAACACTGCTGTATCGCGCTCGCACAGTTCATAGCAATGTAATCTTTAGCATGGTACTGCACTTTTGAGGTCTACTGTACATGAATTACAAGATTTTTTTTTCCATTGTATTGCTAGCGGTAGTGGATTCGAATTATAGATTCACCTATATCAGCGTAGGCTCTTATGGCAAAGAATGTGACTCCTCTAGATTCAAAGTATGTACTTTCTGGAAAAGATTAAATGATGGCAGTTTAGATTTACCAGAAGCTCGTCATCTCTCTACAGGTTTGGAATCACGTGTTCCATTTGTGATAGTGGGTGATGAAGCATTTGGTTTGCATTATAATCTGTTGAGACCCACCCTATGGAGGAACTCATTCAGATAAAAATAAAAGGATATTTAACTATCGATTAACAAGAGCCAGACGTTATGTGGAGTGCGCGTTTGGAATATTGGCAAATAAATGGCAAATATTTCATCGGCCATTGGACGTAAGCACCAGTACAGCTATCTGGTTAGATAAAACTTGCGCTGTGCTTCATAACTATATCATGCACAATGAAAGTTCATATGCGAACATTGACAGCAACAGTTCAACGATATCTTTGGAAAACGTACGTAATGAGCCAAATACACGAGGTGGACGCTGTGCTAACACAATACGAACAGAGTTCACAAATTATTTTGTTTCTGAAGTGGGAGCTGTACCTTGGCAAGAAGAAGCAATACAAGGATAAACGAAATAAATATAAAAACTTACCATAGCTTTGTCTTTCTTTTTCCTCAATTTCTTGAAAGTCTTCTCTCAAAACAATGCAAACTTCGCGCCATGCTGCAGTTCGCAAGTTGTTATCTTTATAATTTTCCAGCGTTTTATCCCATAATATAGGCCTAATTTCAATTAGTGTAATAAGAAGTTCGGGATCAATATTTGTTTGCGACATTTTTCGACGAAACACAACCTTCTCGGCGCCGCGCAAAAGAGCAATGCGCGAGCGCTACACACGCGCGGGTGGCGCGGCGGGCGCGGGGCGGGGGCTGCCACCACTCCACTATCCCGCAAAAAACAGTGTCCAGCAAAAAACCGCACGCAGGAAGCCGTATGAACACTGCTATTGAAATATATGTGTGATTAAACGGGATCCCGCTTAATCCCGTCCCACTGGACTTCGGATCCAGTTTCTAGTGACAAAACCGAACGGCACAATTCGACCGGATCGGTTTTTTGCAGGATCCCGCATGCGGGATGCTCGTGTGAACGCTAGCATATAAACACATTCGCCATCAAACGGGATCCTGCAGAAAACGGGATCCTGTTAAAAACTGGACTGCCGTGTGAAAGGGCTGTTAGGACCGTCGCGTCAGTAATACATTTTACGTCTAAGGGCCTATGCACACCACGTTTTTTAAACGCGCCGTCGACGCGCGTTTGTAGCGATACAGACGCGATACGCACGCAAGTCAGACGCAGCCTGTAGACCTTTGCACACCTGTATAAAGACAGACGCGCGTGTGTAGCGATACAGACGCGATGCAAACGCGCGTGTGTAGCGATACAGACGCGAAGCAAACGCGCGTGAGTATCGATACAAACGCGCTGGAATTTTGCATTTTTAAGCAGAACCTCGTCAACAGTAGCAAGATGGCGTCGGTCGAGACAGCATTGATTACATGCGCTTTGTTATTAATTTTTAAAAAAAAAGAAGAAAAATTACCGACGTTTTTGGGTACACCCATTTACAAGCGAGAGAAGATTGTGTGGACATTATACAACAACGTTTAGAAAATTAATTGGACATGAAAAAAAATTTGCAAATTGTTATCGAATGTCGTATTCATCATTACAAGAACTTCTTGAAATTCTTAAACCGGAATTAACTCGTCAAAATACAGTGCTAAGATCATGTATATCGGCGGAAGAACGTTTACTTATAACAATAAGGTAAGAGAGACATTTTGTCAATTGATTCAAATAGTTTTATTTTTATCAATGCTTATAGAATTAACAAAGTTTGGGTATTAATATTTGATATACATGGAGTTTTAATGAGAGCAAATATTTTGATGCTGTGTATGTTGAAATTGATCTGAGATTTCTACAGGGCGTCCCACGGCTATGCCATATGGAGGGAAAGCACCTTCAATATTGTAGATGGAACATTTTACTGAAAGAAGAAAAAATTTTAATTTAAAAAAAAATTAAACTGCATTCATAGATTGAACCGGGAATCGAACCCGAGAAAAAAAAAAGAGAAAAGAGAACACGAGAAAAAAAATTACCCTGTAGCTTTATCATACCGATCGAAAGGCTTCATCATAAGGATCATTTTTTGCTAAATAACATAGTGTCAGAAATAAAAGGAAGACCATTAATTTTAACATTTTTAATACAAAATTAATCAATTTATCAAGTTTTTTAAATTAAAATAGTGTCTTCTTTCAGTAAATTGGTCCATCTACAATATTGAAGGTACTTTCTCCCCATGTGGCATAGCCGTGGGACGCCCTGTATATTAAACAAAACTGCCTGCTAATCAGCCTAATATGGGTGAGTAAAAAATTAATTTGTCGTTTGATGACCTATGTTTATTTTGGAAAGTTTCACTCATAATGCACCGTCAAAATATTGCAAAATTAAAATTTTACCATTAGTTTAATTATCAATCATTATTACTTAATTATTATTTTTATAATTGGAAAAAAAAATTACGAATGTTCCATTCAATCGTACATGTTCGTAAGTATTTCCGAATCATTTGAGGGGGAATCAATGTTATCTAAGTTTATTTGTGTTCTTCCTGAAGTACTTGCTTGTTCGACTGTATTTGTTTGTTGATAAGTTCTGTAGCCAGAAGGTCCTAATGTACTTTCTTGTTCAATTCTTTGTGTTGGTTGATAACTTGAATAGCCAGAAGAGCAATTTGCTTGACTTCCAGAATTATATCCATACTGATCGGTAAACGGCGCGATGTTTGATGTTCCCATTGCTTTGTATCTGCGAATTAAATTTATGGTAGAAAAATCTGGAACTAATGACAATAAAAATAATTTATCTGGATGATCAGTCGTATTTGTTGCTTCAGACCGTTCAAAATGAGCAGTCAGAGCTTCAAATAATTTATCTTGTCGGTCTTCATGGGTTACATTATTTTTAGGCTTCTTTGGTGGCATCGGTTTTAAAAAATCTAAGCCTTCAGTGGATCTTTCTTGTTCCACATCACTTTGAGAGTTGTCAGAACACTGACTTAATGGTCTGATTTCAGCAAGTGGATCTAAAAAGGTTAAAATTTTAGAGTACATGTAGGGTTTCTTTGCTTTAGTCCCAGATCCACTTGCGCAACGCTTACTCTTCGCTCTGTCTCAGTTATAGGAGTCTTTAATGCTCTTCCATTTTTTATGGAGTTCGATTGCTGAAAAATAAAATATTATAATTTTTTACAGGTATTTAGCAACAGGGTGCCATTTTTCAGATATTCACTACGACTTCAAGTGCGGAATAACTACTGCCCGGGTTATAGTCCGTGAAACAGTGAAAGTTATATGGCAAAAATTGAAAGTTATTTCTATGCCAGAATCAACCGAAGAATCTCATCTTAAAACAGCAGAAGGATTCAATAAATACGCAAATTTTCCCAATTTAATAGGTGTCATTGACGGAAAACATATTCGCATCATAAAACCACAACATACTGGATCAGAATATTACAATTATAAAAATTTCTTCTCTATCGTGTTACTTGCAATATGTGATGAAAATTACAATTTCATTGACATAGATGTTGGATGCTATGGGAAGAGTGCAGACTCGAATATAAATGATTTTAGTGAATGGACCAAAAATATAAAACAAGGAAACTACGGAATACCAAATCTAAGACATATATCTGAGAACGGAGCACCTGTGCCATTTACATTTGTTGGGGATGAAGGATTTGCGTTATCTGAACATTTACAGAGACCATACCCCGGAAAGTTTTTACCGCGAGAAAAGAGAATATCACCCTTCACCACGTGTTTGGTGCATCGTGTGCCAAATTGAAATGGTCGACTGAAGGGGTCATCCGCTAGGCTTTCAGACCCCTTAACGTGTTGGACCGGAGACGGACTAGGCGCGGTTGTGGGTGGCGGCGGCGGTTGGCTAATTGAACAAATGTATGAGAACGTATAAAACATGCCACGACTCGCGCGCGGCGGGCTAGAGCGGCTGCGGCTGGCGGTGGCGGTCGGCGGCAGCGGTGGCGGGCGAGGCGGGCGGGTGTAAACAATACTATGAGTCAGTTTGAGCCTGGCCACGGTGCACAGCAGTTTTTCGAGCGGTTGAAAAGGGCTAGCGCGGGACGGATCGAGTGAAACAATTTTGTTTAGACGAATTGACGAGCGGCGGGATTTTATAATGGACACTGAGGCATTTATTACAGAAATATTAAACCGACCACCTATATGGATGTCCAAGCATCCACAACATAAATATAAAAATGTAATAAAAAGGCTATGGGAAGAAATCAAACAGCTTTTTCCAGATCAGGACAGTAAGTTATATAATAATACTTAATTTACTAATAAGTAGGAACCTAGGTGCCATATTGAACAATGTAGTGTTCTGCAGATCTACATACATAATAATTACGAGAAAAGTAGGTAGGTAGGTACTGTCTCGACGAAGGCCGGCGCAATACTTATTAGTTACCTACCTACTAAGATGTATTTGTATAGTAGGTACCTATGCGGCGCGCCATATTTTTATATGGGGTTATTTAAAAAGTATTTTTTGTATTCATCTCAAATTTTCATTGTATTTAATGTTGCTCGATTATTACGCCTTGATTGTGTTGTCCTGTTGTTATTGCTGGTAAAATTGTTCATAAATTCCCTGAAATCTTTGTCGTGGTTTCCATCTCTTTCTCTAACAATATTATGCAACACACAGGCAACCTTGATGATTAACTTTGCGTGTTTTGTGTTTGTCTCTATAGACTTCATAAATATACGCCACTTATTTGACAAAATACCAAATGCACATTCAATGGTTACTCTTGCTCTTGACAATCTTTTATTGAATTTCTTTTTGTCAATATGAATTATGGGCGCATTAAATATGTTTTAAGCGGATAAGCTTCGTCTCCTATCAAAACATGTGGTAATGACACATTTGAGCCTGGCAGATCCTGTGGTGGTGGTACATTAAATCGGTTACTGGTGAGCAACCTGTTTAATTTTGAAAAATGAAAAGTACCGCCATCGCTTTGTCTTCCTTTACCGCCGACTTCGATTGTAATAAATTTATAGTCAGCGTCCGAAATTCCTTGTAGTACCAATGAGAAATATTTCTTGTAGTTATAAAACTCGCTGCCACTATGAGGGGGCTTCATTATTCGGAAATGTTTACCATCTATCGAACCAATGCAATTCGGAAACTGCCAATTTAAAAAAAAATCGTCTGATATTTTTTTTAAACCCTCTCGCGTTGGTTGTGTCATATGTAGTTGTGATAACGCCTTCTAAATAGCTTTTAATGTTTGGTAAATAGTCTTGGCAATAGTACTTCGACCTAGGCGATATGGATGAGATAGTGACCTGAAAGATAACCCATGAGCTAAGTACCTGAAACAAACAAAATAATTATTGATAACTTTTTAAACATTACTGGGATTTTATTTCAGTGGAAAAATTAAAGAAGAAGTGGAAAAATATTAAAGATGGCTATCGCAAGGAACTGAAGAAAATACCGGCACCACGCTCAGGGGACCCAGGCCCAGACAATGAACCAGTAGTGCATGGGAAATATTTTTCATTACTGTCGTTTTTGAAAGAAGAATACATGCCTGCAGAAGGAGATTCAAATCTTAATGAATATGAAAACTTGGATGAGTCCTCTCAATCTGACACACGATCAGTGCCATCTGTTCCAACCCGAGCATCTCCATCACCTCATGAACTTTCACCACAGCTATCTACTTCGCATTCGGAAACACCACGTATTTCACGGAAACGCACAAACGCTGAGATCCGTTCTGAATATTTAGAAATCGAAAAACAAAAACTAAAAATACTGGAACAAGAAGTAGCTAAACAGACTAACACAGATAATATAGAAAAAACAGACGATTACTTTTTCTTGATGAGCATATTACCTGAAATGCAAAAATTGTCTCCTATTCAGAAAATGCGCTTGCGAAATAGAATAAATCAGGCATTAATGGATGAAATGTCCATGGACATGTAAAGGGACAATCCTTATGGTTATTATTCACAACAATTACCACCACATAGCAATAACGAGTTTAATAATCAGAATCACACACAGTAATGAGTGATATAGTTCTAAATGTATTTTATTTCTTCTTTCTTTCATATAGCAGAATCAAAAGGCTGTTAAAAGTTCCTAGTAAGTACCTACTTACCAAAAAACATAACTACTTATAAGTTAAATTAAGACAATACATGTAAGTTCAGTATAAGTATGTATGTGATAATAACATATCTAATAATTACATGATTACCAATTTAATTAGTTTCATTTACACTTACCTTAAAGTGAGAAAAACCTTTTCAGGATTGGTCACTACCCTTTTGGATTTAACTTCGCATTTTAAATGTACTTCAATATGTTGAAGTATATAATCAAAAGTTTCAATATTCATTCTAGTGTACTTATAAAATTTGTCCGGATACTTCCTATAATCTGCATAAAGATTCAAAAATTCTCCACATTTATGACGATCTTTATTTAAGTCATGCACTCCGTTTCTTGAATATAAAATGTCGTGCATAAAATACGAACTGCTGTCAAGGCAACTACGTGTCACTTTAGTTATAGGCATCCTCAATACGTCCACTTAGCCAGCCGCTATAGCCGCTACTGAATGTACGTGGCATGCCACCCGCGCCCGCACAAGTCACCCGCGCCCGCGCTTAGCCTAGCCCGTCTACGTGGCCAAGGTGTAACACCCCTCATGCTCTATGGATTTTTTTTTATCGACTTTTTATTGTTTTCCAAAAAAAAGACCCAAATTTTAAATTCAAATACAGATTTAAAAAAAAATATAAGGCGTAGACTCTGAAATTTAATTTTATTTCGATGCGTATTGTTTAAGAATACTTTTAAATACAAAATTAGTGATATTAGTCACCTAGTTTTTTTTTAATTCACTCGCAAAGGTAAAACTTAAATTAAAGCTGTACATGTTACAGCTGTTTATAAGGCTACAAAAAAAAACCAAAAGCGACCAGGGTCTTCCAACTCCCTCATAAATTCTCCAGTCTATCCTCTTTCTAATGATGTGCCACATGCCATAAAAGTATTTTAACAACTTTGTGAATTCGCTAGAATTGTGAATCGAGTCACCTAAGGCTAATATTCAAAATTATGATTAAAAAAAAAATCTCTTAAATGATACCTGTCAAACCTATAAATCTGCTATCTCATTCTTATGGTTAGGTAAATTCGTGTCTCATATCTGTATCTTTCGTGGGATTTACTTGAAATAAAAAAACAAAATTGCATTTTTAACATTTATTTAATTATTGTTACAAATCTTGCTCAAATTGTTGGCCTCTGTTGCGAATGCAGGCCCGACACCTGTTTCGTATTTCAACAGTTGTTGTACGAAGTCGTATTTCCTCCTTAATAGTATTGAATGCCGCTTCTATGCGTTGGAATAATACCTCCCTAGTTGGAACCTCCGTGGCATATACCAACTCTTTTGGCGCATCCACACATGCCGCCGGGTTTCAGACCGCCTTGCCGCTGAATGCAGGCCGCCGGCTTTACCGGCGGTTGCCGGCGGCCTGCAGATGCGGTTGCAATTTTCGCAGTAGTGTTGTGACTTTCGTCGAAGTTAGTCGTGTACGTAGGATTGAAAGATGTTGGACTATGATATAGAGTCTGTCAAGCGAGTCTAGTCCCATGAAAAAGGCGGCAAATTCAAAAATCTTTCAGGTGTCAACACTGATATAGCACGCTGAAAACTTGTTGATACTTGAATTTTGATAAAAAAATTACTTGGGATAAATTAAAAAAAAAGCATTTCAATGTACGTATTTATTCATCAGAACTAAAATCAGAATCAAGAAATTCAATGCCTTCAAATGAGAAATCACTGTCAGTAGAATCATTACGCACAGAAATGATGAAGGGTTCCAACTCGGTTTCGGATATCCTGTCTCTTACTTTATACTTATTTTCGACACTAATAGTGTGATCTGTGCATTTTTTCCAATCATTGGCTGTGACACTATTAAAGCATTCTTTTATAAGGTTCTCCATTTCTTTACCTGGAATCCCTAAGTTTTTGCTGGCTATTTTTCTTTTAGCCAAACTCCATATGAGTTCAATTGCGTTCAGGTCACAATGATATGGCGGAAGTTTCAAAACCTCATGGCCATGTTGTTTCAAAAATTCTTCAGCTTCATACATTGGAGTTGTTTTATGTTCATTCACAAGGCACATAAGCTCAGCCTTTGTAAAGAATTCTTCATAATGAATTCCATTTTCAGTTAGCCATTTCTGAATGTCAGCCTTTAAATCATTCATAGATGGTGGCTTATTTATTTGTGTTACATGGTAGCTAGCGTTGTCCATAACAATGACACTGGGCTGACTTAAATTGGGTATTAATTTTTCACGTAACCATTTCATAAAATTATTTCTGTTCATATCATCATGATAATCTGCCATTTTTGATTTAGTACTGAATACCAATAATGCATTGGGAACAAAACCTTTTTCGGATCCAGCATGAACAACAATATGTCTTTTGCCTGACGATATTTTGTCAATTACACCGCTTGTTGATGGCCCTTGCCATGATTTTTTAACTTTATAATTTTGGTGGACATAGGTCTCATCAAGATAAACTATTAATTTTCCTTGTTTCCGCTTTTCATCAATAGCTCTGAGATACCTATGTCGCCATGCAGCTAGTTCATACTTTTCAATAAGAAGAGATCTCTCATTTTTATTTTTTTTGAATTCAAATCCATTTTTGAGTAATAATTGTCTCAATGTTTCATGACATCCAGTAAATCCAATTGACTCTCTTAAATCTGCAAGCAAACTTCGTAGAGTTGGAACTTGCTTTTTCACACAGTAAAATTCATTAATTTTATTGCGTATGGCTGATAAGTCAAAATTATCCAGATTGGCTACAGTTGGCTGTCGTGGACGTTTTTTCCCCGGTGTGTTCCACTCGCCTTGGTTAATAGCACCTTCTTTTTTAATTCTTCGCAGTGTTTTCACACTTAAATCTGAAAGTTCAATATGTCAGTTCAGTATCAAACGCACAAATTTTATGATAATATTTGTAGAAAATGCAAACAATGTAAACAAATAAATCTGTACTAACCTGTCATAGCAGCAATTTTTGTCAAATAGTCTGTTTCAGATTTCATTTTTTTATTCTCATCTATGGCTATGACTTTCTTAACTAAATTATCAATTGTGCTTTTTATTAATTCATCATCCAAGGTGGCTGAAAAAAGATGACAACAATCTCTTATAATACTTTTCACTTATAGGTGCCCCATTGAGATTCAATGTCATGTATACGACGTCTGAATCTAAACCAAAACCGAAATCGTGATCACATCATAGTAAAATAAACAAAATTAGACAATTGTGCTAAAAGTATCAACATTTTGTAGCCAACCTACCTGTTGTTGAAACAATTTCATCCAAAAGTCGTCGTTTTTCTGTTAACACGTCATCAGATTCAATCTTTACATGATTATATTTATTAATCATTGTAAACAGCAGGCTCCTGACACTACTTTTAATAGGTTTTGGCATTATAACATTAAAAAATTCAACAAAAACCGGAATGCTTCGAGGTTAGAACAGAAATTGTGACAATCTGTTTGACAGATAATAGTATTGCCATTATAAGAAATCAGTAAAATGGTTGTGGACTCGACTCGCTTGACAGACTCTAGTTGCGTGTATCGCAAGTGTAGTGTTGTATGTTATTATTCGTAAAAAGAACCGCAAAATCAAACGAAGATATTGGGTCAGACCAAGTCTACGAAATAGGCCTAATGTGTCCCTGATACTTGAAGATTTTAGAAAGGATGACATAAACCGAAGAAATATTCGTTCGAAATTTAACACTTTTCTAAGGATCTCTAGTGAAGAATTTGAAATATTACTGAATTTAACTGGACCCATGATATCAAAAACTGACACCCGCTGGAGAAATGCTGTGTCAGCTTCCGATCGACTAGCAATTACTTTGAGATACCTGGCTACAGGAGACTCTTATTTTTCACTCGGTACGCTGTTTAAAGTGTCTCCACAAGTTATTTCTTTAATAATTCCAGATGTTTGTCAAGCGTTGGTATCTACATTATCCAATTATTTAAGGGTAAGTACAAATATCCGTAACACATTAGGTAGTTAGAAACTGAACCTTCCTAAGTAACATATCTATTCCTAGTCGAATTATAATATCTATGATTTTATACTGTACCTGGAACTTCACACACATTTTACATACATATAACTAGAACTACACACACAAATATCACAAACAATTTTATTTTACAGATGCCGAATACACAGGAAGAATGGCTATCAGTGGCTCGGAGTTTCATGCAGAAATGGAATGTACCTAATTGCGTAGGTGCCCTCGATGGGAAACATATACGTATTTCATGTCCAATTAACAGCGGTTCTGAGTTTTTTAATTATAAGTCATATTTCAGTATTGTTTTGCTAGCTTTAATCGATGCCAATTATAACTTTTTATACGTGGACATTGGATGTCAGGGCAGAATAGCTGATGGTGGAGTTCTACGCAATTCAACTTTATTTGATATGATACGAGATGGAACTTTAAGTCTGCCACAGGCGATTCCATTACAAGGGAGAAATACACCTGTACCTTTTTATTTCATCGGTGATGATGCTTTCCCCATCTCACAGAATATAATAAAACCATTTTCTGGATATCCTGCAAAAGGATCACCTGAGAGGGTTTTTAATTATAGAATTAGTCGCGGGCGCATGGTTGTAGAAGACGCGTTTGGCATTTTACATTCACGCATTGGCTTACAAAATGAGAAAGCAAAACTTGTCGTGATGGCTTGTGTGCATCTGCATAATTTTATGAAGAGAAATGAAAGAACTACTGATGGAGTTTTGAACGAAGAGCAACAAAATATTCCGCAGATCGCTCTAAATGTAGAACCAAGTGTAATTAGAAATGAGCTAAAATGTTATTTTCTATCGGAACAAGGTTAGCTTCTTTGGCAATATCAATTATAATGTTTTAAAGAAATAAAATATGATTATTCAAATAATTGTTTTATTTAGGAATCAGCAGGCTTACTCTCGACACTCGATCTCAATTGGAATTGTAAATTGGGATCGAAATCTTGTCATTTGGCCCTCTTGAATGCTACACTAGCTCACGATTGGAATCGTAGTTGGTGGATTTTTTTGGAACTAAATGAAATCGACTTTACTCGAACGAATGCACTTTTTCGGTACTCTTGACGGGATTTTGACGTTGACATATCGAGTTTGAATTCGTGTTTATGTCAAAGTTGACCGATTACAAAAAGTCTACTTTTTTGGGATCGAGTTTGTTATTGTGACTGATTTGTAAAGTTTTTAGTGTAAATAATGGCACGTTTAGGACTCATTTGTGATATTTTGGACAATGCTCATAAGTTAGATATGAGACAAAGGCGGAATTTGAGACGAATGGCGCGTTATGCAGACAACGCGTTTGCCATGACTGACGATGAATCTAGGAAAAATTATAGAGTTACTAAGGAACTTTTCGAAGTGATATAAAGGGATTTGGAACCTTTGATGCCCCAGCCTACTCGCCGTAGCGACATATCGAGGAAATACAAGGTTTGTAAACTAGCAATTCTATTTTCACATGGTGTTTTTTATATAATTAAAGTAAGTAACAAAGATAATTATTAATAAACTAATTTAATTCTTTAGGTTTTAGTGCCTGTTTCATTTTACGCCACAGGCAGCTACCAAAGATTAGTAGGTGGGACACAAGGTACAATGATGTCCCAACAGTCTGTTTCGAGAGCAATAAGAGAAGTTACGAATGCTCTCAATTCAAATTATATTTTGAATAAATGGCTTAAGTTTCCACAGACTCGCCGACAACGAGACTTAATTAAACAAAGGTATATCTGTGCTTATTTTTACCTAAATATGAAATATGTAGTATCATTCAATACCTACTTTTGATGTGTTTATTTTCAACTTATTTGTTGTTAAGATTAATATTCTAAGTAATAATACTTAAATTAATTTCAGATTTTCGTCATAGGTTGTGTTGATGGTAGTCATGTGGCTATTGTAAGACCATCACAAAATGAAGAGCGGTTTTACAACAGAAAAGGTTACCATTCGAGAAATGTTTTAATTGTGAGTTAGGTTGGCTATTTATCTAATTATTAACTATTAGAGTAACTGTAACTTTCTATAAAAAGTATTAATTCTTTTACAGATTTGTGATGCAGATCTCAATATACTGAGTGTAGATTCTTCATTCGGTGGAGCCACACATGATACTTTTGTTTGGAACCAGCATCCTGTAAAGAATCACTTACAAAATTTAATAAATACAGTTGTTCAAATTGGAAATTAATCTACATTAGGTCTGCAATATATTTTGTATAACATATTATAATTATAGGTGATTCCGGTTATCCTCAAAGGGAATACATGATGACCCCAATACTGGATGCAACGCCAGGCTCAGCTGAAGAATACTACACAAATCTGCATTGTGTGGCTCACAATACTGTTGAGTGCACAATTGGGGTTTTAAAAAATAGATAGAGGTGTCTTCTGGGCCATAGGGTTCCTCATTATCATCCAGACACAGCAGCTAAAATTATAAATGCATGCTGTGTTTTACACAACATTTGTAACCAAGCACGATTGGGTTTGGATGATATTGAAGATACCGTACCACCCATGGGAGAAACGCAATTGGCACAAAGTGGGTTAGAGGTGGTTCGAGGGGCTGCCTCCATGGAGCTGTGCAGGGGTCGCGAGGCTCGTGCACAGCTTGTACAAGAACTGTGGACAGCTCGGCATCTTCATTAATGACTGGTCGTCTAGCTGACCATGGTTATTGTTATTAGTAATTAACTGTTTATTTATTTTACTTTCATGGTCCTAATTTTTCATTTGTGACTTCGAGTTACAGCTATTTATAGCTATGTGTGGGCGGGCACGCCTTTGATGCCTGGAGGCTTTTATTTAGGTATAAAGTTCTGTATAAGTTTTTATTTCTGCTTGAGTATAGTTTTCGATGTTTTTTTGTTGGTATATTGGCGTGTGCTAGCTAACATATGGCAAATAATGTAATGTAATGTTTTGTTTGGCGTAATGTAAATTATTTTGCATACTATTGTGTAGAATCAAGTTTTTCTTACTTAACAGACAGCTGTGCTGCTGGGGAGTTTGTTGCGCCACTTCTTCTTCCCAGCAAAAGCACTAGGAAGTGGTGAAGGGCGGGCGTTTTGGGGGACTGTCTTATGTAATTTTGACGTTCAAAAAGTGCTGATTCTCAGCCTAGTTTGAATAAATGACTTTTTATTGATTTCATTTGATTGACTGATTGATTAATGTTATTATTATTTTATGTAAGAACATTTTTTGACTAAGACTTTTCTATGTAATTAAAAATCTAATTCAATGAAACTTATTTTGTAAATTACTATCATACTACTTATATGGATACGTAAATACTTATGTGACCAAGACTAATTTATTACTCTCTTTTATTATAATCTTAAGACATTCTATCGTGTTCATTGTATTGTTCTATCATGTTGTTTGGTTTTTATTGTGTATTAAATAATGTAATGTGCCGTGCTGAGGGTTAATAATAATCAAAATAACAATAAGTTAACATAATCAGTATTTTATAAATTCCAGGTACAATTAGTAAAGATCTTAAGTTTAAAATGTAATGTCTAATTAATATTAAAAGTATTTGAATAAATATAATTGCCTTTTTATTATGTATTTTTCATTTGTATTCACATAAAGCATTTCAGTTAGATGTACTAAATTTATGCATTTATAAATACCTATATAATGAAATTGCAACAGCAAATAAAATGAGTATGGGCTAGAAAGTTTAAAAAAATAATACAATGTAACTTCCATATTTTTAACTCTAAACTAGTACCTACTTAAAAGTAAAATTCTAAATAATAATAGCTTAAACTAATATAAATTGAATTACTGCCTATTTTGACTCAGGGCATCAGCAATCCTATTCAGGGCATTTGCTACAGTTTGAGAGCCTTCTCTAAAGGCTGTCGAGAGCCCCTCCATCTGTTCTACAGCTCGAGATAAGGCCCTTCTGCAAATCTGTCGTGTGCGTTCGCGCAGCGGAATGTTGTTGAATTTAAAGATATTAATTATGCAGATATTTAGTGTATGACGTCGTATAATTGTGTATGGTAAAAAAAAAATTGTGTACGCAGCCATTGTGGAGAAATTCACCAAAAACTGATTCCGCTGGGCGAACGTTGTCCTGGCGGAACTTATTTTAATCCATAGACTTTAGAAGAAAAGAGGTGTGTCCAAAAATTAGTGTGTATTTGTGTGTAATTGTGTATGTATGAATAAAATGAGTGCATGCATAAACTTCGGAGAAATTCAAGTTTCCGCTACGCGAACGTTTGGCCATTAGCTAGTTTTCATATAAAGCGCTTACATAGAGAGCTGTAGATTTTTACATACGTTGTTTTGAATTTGTTTATATTTGTTTAAAAAACAGATTTAGAAAAAATCGTAGGGCTTAAAAGATAAAAATATAAACGTAAAATACACTTAATAGGTCTTAGTTCTTAAAGTATGCACTTTGGGGTCTAGATTTTCACGTTTATACAAACCTTGTAAGTATCTGAAACATGTTGCCAAGTATCAATGATGTTCCGTTAGTAATTAAAGAGTTAAAGGACAATTTTACCATGAATAGATCACTGTTTACAAAACAGTCAAATATCACGACGTTCTAAAGGAATTGCATGGTAAAATGTATGCCAAAAATTAGTTTATTCATTCAACTATTCACATGCAAGATTTCATGTCATTAAATTTAGTAATTAAAGAAATCAATTAAAATACTGACGAAGCATCGAAAACCTACATAACCCGACCAAGTTCGGATAGCTACAAAAAAGCGGCCCAGCCATATATCTAAGAGACGTTCTTAACCTTCCAATATAGTATTTACTAATATGGTGCAGTTCCGTACACAAGCGTTAGGAAAAAATAAAACAATTGCATTTCTTGAATTAAAAATATTTTTTTAATAATAACCCAACTATCTACGATAAAAACAAATCTTCAATTAACAAGTACTTTTCTATTTAAATATCCGTGTTCAAAAATTTTTTTTATTAAGTACATACTTAATTATGTTTCATTACACACTTAAATAAGTAATTATAATAACGTTAACAAACGCTTGCAACGACAGCAATAAACTTAAATGTGTTTTAACTAACATAGGTTTAATAAACGATTATGAATATAAGGGTAAGTAAAATATTTAGAGCTTCAATAATAAAATCACAGATTAACAATCTCAGATCACATAACTAGACTATTCAGTTGTTTAGATTTGATCAACATTAAGAAAGTGCTTATAAACTAAAACATTGGTATAAAAAAGGTATTTTCAAGAAAATATTCTTAAATGAGTAGCAAATACAGTAAATAACCTCAACATTTCTAAGTATAATGTACACTAGCTTAAAAAAAAGTCACAGATTAACAATCACAGATCACATAACTAGACTATTCAGTTGTTTAGATTTGATCAACATTAAGAAAGTGCTTATAAACTAAAACATTGGTATAAAAAAGGTATTTTCAAGAAAATATTCTTAAATGAGTAGCAAATACAGTAAATAACCTCAACATTTCTAAGTATAATGTACACTAGCTTAAAAAAAAATCACAGATTAACAATCACAGATCACATAACTAGACTATTCAGTTGTTTAGATTTGATCAACATTAAGAAAGTGCTTATAAACTAAAACATTGGTATAAAAAAGGTATTTTCAAGAAAATATTCTTAAATGAGTAGCAAATACAGTAAATAACCTCAACATTTCTAAGTATAATGTACACTAGCTTAAAAAAAAATCACAGATTAACAATCACAGATCACATAACTAGACTATTCAGTTGTTTAGATTTGATCAACATTAAGAAAGTGCTTATAAACTAAAACATTGGTATAAAAAAGGTATTTTCAAGAAAATATTCTTAAATGAGTAGCAAATACAGTAAATAACCTCAACATTTCTAAGTATAATGTACACTAGCTTAAAAAAAAATCACAGATTAACAATCACAGATCACATAACTAGACTATTCAGTTGTTTAGATTTGATCAACATTAAGAAAGTGCTTATAAACTAAAACATTGGTATAAAAAAGGTATTTTCAAGAAAATATTCTTAAATGAGTAGCAAATACAGTAAATAACCTCAACATTTCTAAGTATAATGTACACTAGCTTAAAAAAAAATCACAGATTAACAATCACAGATCACATAACTAGACTATTCAGTTGTATAAATTATTGCATGAGGCATTATGTTTTTGGAACTATTTTGAATTTTGCTACATAAATCGTCGTAACACTGAAATGATTTATTAGTGTACGGGGGTCTCGAACAATGCGCCTTGTAATGACCAATACCTGGCATTTGTAAAGGTGGAACATATTCAATAATAGCCAATATTAAAAATAGCTTATTATTTATTTCAATATTACGAGGTATGTCCTCTAGATTTATGTACAAATTATGTAGTTCAAAGATAATTAAATCATTTAAATCATATTTAAAATCGACAGTGCCTATTCCACAAAAATTACAAATAGGAGGATTGTCACTCCTCATACCAGATTCTACAGACTCTTGCAATTTGGCAATGCCTTTACACTTAATGATATCAATGTTTAAAGGTAGGTATTTATTTTAAAATTGCTGTCATTTATGGAAACAAGGCATTCTTTATTTGAACAACATTTCTTTCTGTTTCCAGAAAAGTATGGCAAACAGATGTCTTCAATTATTTTTGTGACATTGCATGCACAATCTATAATTTGGCACTGTCTTGCATCAAGTGTATTGTCATTAACATTAAACAATGGATTTAGTAAAATTTCTCGTTTTGCGTATAACGTTTTGCAATTCTTTTTCGTATTAGATAATAGGATAAAAAAACGAGTGAATGAATCTTTGCTAATCAAGGAATCTATAAAATTACGGAAAGAGATACGGTCAGTATATGCGACTGCGAAAGCTTGAGCCACTGCGTCAAATGCACAGGTATTAGTCACTACATTTTTGATGTCTTTCGATATTGATACGTTACCATTTTGTAAGATGTAAAGAGGCTTCGACGAGATAGTTTTTGTGTTGGGAATAACTAGACCTCTCCAGTTTTCTATTTCAACAGGATTGTCTTGAAAAATAGATTGCTCCTCGAAATCACCTATAATTTTCGTCTGTTTAACTTGATTTAAAATCATATGTTCATTCTTATTCTTAATTATCTTAGTAGCAGTTTCAGAATATTTAGCTTTATTTAATTTGATCATTCCATTAATGTAAGTGTAATGTTGTATTAAAAATTCGTCTAAACGTATTCGCTCCTGCTTTGTATTGAAATATATGGTCTTTATATCTTTGAAATGATTTTCAACATTTGAGCTACTCCCAACATTTCTAACATTACGAAAATACTTATCCATAACGCCACTCCACATTGGCAACTTTCTCAATAGTCTTTTTAATGTATCATTTATTTCTGGTAGATAATATTCGTTTTTATGTTCGTTCGGGTCAATTAACATTAAATACAATTTTTCGGTTTCTAGAATATTGTCGTAATATTGAATGAGTGGGTTTGTACCTGCATTGTTGGTGTCATTCTTTTCATCGGCTAATACAGAACATAATGCCTCATCATCGTTACAGTTATCTAAATCTTGGATGTCAACCTTATACTCGCTTATATTCGCTAAACACGCTACAGCTTGATCATATTTCTTGCATGAATGCCCATCTAAATCTAGGGTTACATATTCATGTAAAGATACAGTAACGATATCTTTGATTACTGATTTGACTTCGTCATAGGACTTAAGCAAGTGAATTTTTTTTATACAATTTATATAGAAGTATTTACATTTTTCTGTCGCTTTATCGAAACAGCTTTGTTTGTATAATTTTTTGAAAAAATGAGACTTATCCAATCTAATGTAACATGCTGGTATAGAATTATGTTCACCTTCTAATATCGAAAAGCACTGCGCTAAATATTTGTTTGTGTCGGTGTTTAAAAAACTGCGACATATTGCTCCTAATAGGGCAGACGAATCATCACTGATAATTTCATTCGGCGTATTACGGTTACGCGCCCATGTGCTTAACCACGTGGCTATGGTTTCAGTAGTATGGGACTGGGACGCCATATAACATAAAGGTATACTTGTGTTTGCAGTGTATGCCACAACGGCATACAAAAAGGTATGTTTGGGTTCTTTAGTTCTTAAATTATCGTTAACATTTGGCGGTGCAATTACTTGAAAAATCGAACCGGTTGCATCGATGGATAAAACGATGTGTGTATTTTTTAATACTTCATCATAATATTTACCTTGTTCTTGGGTCCAAAAATATAAAAAAAACGGGACTAAACTAAATTTTTGAACAAAAGAATCAAAAGGTGGACTTTGTGACATAGCATAAATGGAGAGAATTGTATTCTTATCGAATTGGAGTGCCCTTTTAACTTCGTGTCGTATACGCCTCAAAGTACTTAATTTCGGAAATGTTGGAGGTTCACATGGATCATTTATGCCTATAATTTTGTCTGCCATCTTGGCTCTAACTGCTAATGCCTTATTATGTTTTAACATTACTGCTAATTTTTGTTTTCTTACAGAATTAAGTTTATTCTTTATAGTCGAATCATGGACAAAATCTTTTTTATATCGGCTTAGCAAACAAGTAACATCTATGAAATTACTAGTTATTGGATCAATAGTGACTAAAATATTTGCTCCACATTGGGTACATTTGCCATCACATTTGATATTATTTAGCTTTAAATTTGAAGGAACGTAATTGCTTTTAAATGAAAAAGTGCATTGAATATCCGTTTTTGCCCATATGTGGTCTTGTAGCTCATTCGTCCAATTATTTTTTAACAACTTGTGATTTGTTGGTTCTATATTTCTGTACTCATAATAATCCATTAGAAATTTTACTTGAACTTCATCAGATTCGTCTGTAATATCAACATTGTTTTCATCAGAATCATCAAAATAATGTTTACTGGTGGGTATGTTTTCACAGTGGTCAAAAAAATAATTATAATGGCGTTTAATTGACAATTGTATGGCAGGTTTCTTCATGTGGTAATTAAATAATTCAGCTAACTGCTTTTGTATACTGTCATACACTTCATGGCTAACAGGAGGAACAGATTTAACAAACGTGTCTTTATGTATTCGTACTACTACTTTCATATTATTTAACGGTATAGTACTTTTTCTGCCGGCCATTTTAAATTTTTCCTCCCGTCGGCGTCGGTAGCGCCGCGCGATGCGTTGGATCAATTGGTTTGGTTTGTAGAATTAGGTCGTTGAGGTGTTCGCTTCTAGTGAGATTAAGACGCCATTATAATCTGAAACATTAATAAAGAGTATACATTTACATAGGTACATGGATTACTACATAAAGATAATGAAAAATTGTGATACTTTATTAGTTGCTTTCCTTTTAAGGGGAGTATGTCTTAGTGATATAGAATCATATGCATAATTAATTATTGAAAAACAGCCGTTATTGCCATCTCTACACATAACCCCACAAAAAGAAAGTCAATAATAAACATCTGCCTTATACGTATATGTATTTTGCATATTGGTAATAAATATAAGGTGATTATTCAATAACAATATTTATTTTCAACATTTCGTTACAATCTAGTCGGTCGTTTAGTTAATTCAGTAGTTATTCTGTAATTTTCTATTCAGTAGTTTGTCTTTAACCAGGAAAAACATCTACTTGGTTACGATTTTATTATAATATATTACTACTATTACTATTATACTTTAAGGTACACACCAAAATAATACATAAATTTTACAATAAAAAAATATAATGTACAAAGGCGAGCTTAACTCATTAATGAGTTCTCTGACAGCAAACCTAGAGCGAAAGAGAGATAGTTCTTAACAGGACAGAAAACAAGTGTACATAGTAAGAAAGGGGGGAAAAAAAAAGATAAACTACTCTAATTATAATATTATAGGTACCTACATAAAATAAACTACAGATAGAAACTAAACAAATAACAAATACATAAACATAATATATACTCAAATGATACATACTTATAAATATATACTTAAACTACAGTTTATATTGACAAAAAATGTTCCAAAACTACCAACGAAGGGCTATCGCGTAACGAATGAGTGAGTTCCACAGACGCACAGCACGAACAGTGAAAAAGCCATTATAATATGTCTAGTATAATTTATTATTATGAATTTAAATTCTTAATAGAATTAGATCAATCTGTAGATATTAACTTGGGTTTATGGTGTCTGTCCAATGTTAACGTAACACAATTATTATAATTTATATGCCTCATAAACTACGTAAATGAATAAGTGTATAGTTATTAATTTATTATAAAATCTTACCTTATATCTGTGATCAGCTTCTCACTATCACTGACTCAATATTCCTACTACATAATTATGTTAAGCTTCACTGTTACACTATAACATTAATAACACACTTTGTCAATATTATTATTATCGAGAATTGGCGATGCATAGCAAAACAACAGCGCATACGCACATTGTCCTTGACTGCACATTTGTTTGTGACTGGGGATAAAAAACAAAATCAGGTTCAAGTTCAACAGCAAAAACGAATACGCGCGGGCCGCGGCCAATGAAAACATATTATTGCCCTCTCTTTTCTTCAAGGATGGAAGTACCGTTTCAAGCGGGAAGCCGCGCGCGTCCTGTTCGACTAGCAGTTTGTGGAATATTCCACAGACGTTAAATTACGTGCGTTCACAAGAATATAATTAAATCAAAATATTAACTTTTAAAAAATGTGAATACCTATCGGAACTCCGGAATTATTCCAGTCAATTCTGGAGCTGAAAAATCAGAACAATTGAACAAAAATTTGGTGTACAAAAATAAATGACCTTTAAATTATATCGAAACAACAATTGTGTTATCACCTATACCAATTCAATACCGGTATTATACGGTAAATTTTGGGATGTTACCTAAATATATTGCATGGACGCTTTTTTGTAGCTATCCGAACTTGGTCGGGTTATGTAGGTTTTCGATGCTTCGTCAGTATTTTAATTGATTTCTTTAATTACTAAATTTAATGACATGAAATCTTGCATGTGAATAGTTGAATGAATAAACTAATTTTTGGCATACATTTTACCATGCAATTCCTTTAGAACGTCGTGATATTTGACTGTTTTGTAAACAGTGATCTATTCATGGTAAAATTGTCCTTTAACTCTTTAATTACTAACGGAACATCATTGATACTTGGCAACATGTTTCAGATACTTACAAGGTTTGTATAAACGTGAAAATCTAGACCCCAAAGTGCATACTTTAAGAACTAAGACCTATTAAGTGTATTTTACGTTTATATTTTTATCTTTTAAGCCCTACGATTTTTTCTAAATCTGTTTTTTAAACAAATATAAACAAATTCAAAACAACGTATGTAAAAATCTACAGCTCTCTATGTAAGCGCTTTATATGAAAACTAGCTAATGGCCAAACGTTCGCGTAGCGGAAACTTGAATTTCTCCGAAGTTTATGCATGCACTCATTTTATTCATACATACACAATTACACACAAATACACACTAATTTTTGGACACACCTCTTTTCTTCTAAAGTCTATGGATTAAAATAAGTTCCGCCAGGACAACGTTCGCCCAGCGGAATCAGTTTTTGGTGAATTTCTCCACAATGGCTGCGTACACAATTTTTTTTTTACCATACACAATTATACGACGTCATACACTAAATATCTGCATAATTAATATCTTTAAATTCAACAACATTCCGCTGCGCGAACGCACACAATCTGTCCCGGTCTTGATCCAACATAGTCCTTGATCGGACACGCTGTCCCGCGGACAAGCTGGTCCTTCTAGGACTATGTTCTCTTGGTGTTATAACTGAAAAATAAAATAAATAATATTTATGGAAGTAATTATATCACCATGAAAGATGGCATACATAGTACGAAAGAAATTACCTCTTACAGTCTCCACATTTTGGGTGGGAGAAGCACGAGACTCCAATTCATTTGCATCCAAATTTTCCTCATCGGTTGGTATGACAAATTCTAAATGAATGTCGCTTTGGCTCTGCAAAGATTTGACAAATTATAGTACAAGTACTTCATTATGAAGGTGTTAATTTTTATAAAGTTTACAATAATAGGTAACATTTTTAACTAAACTGACTTACTGTGGATGGAAATGGATTGGCAGCAACATGACTGTCTCCTGCAGCGAATTGAAGCCCCCCCATCACTGCTACTAGGCGTTGGTCGATGGGTGTTAATGCAGGTAAATTGTCTGCAACCCCACCACCTGTACGCCTCATCGACTGTGCATGCTGGCCACAAGTCCTCTTTAGGGTAAACTTTTTGTCAGCCCAATACTAAAAAGGAAATACATGTACTAATTATAGTAAATGTTGTCATATAATTGGACCGATTTAAGCAAAAATGATTCAGTCCACACTAACCTCATTTCGAGATAATAGAGTTTAAAGTTTATTTCGGTATTTCTCTGGCTTTGTAGTTCTAAATGTTATGTTTTTAATTTTATGTTATTCTAAGTGTTCTAAACTAATTTACATGCATGTATTTAGTAAATAAATTTTAATAGTTTCGTAGATATTCAAGAAAACTTGCGCGTGGATCATTATTACATAATACATTTTGTATGGAATTAGCTGTGTAGGCTGCGGAAAGAAAAATGCAAAAATGTTCCAAACTATGACAAAAATAAAAGCTTAAAAATGTTTATTATTTTTATTTTATTTAAAAAAAACACAAATGTTACCCTACTCCTCATCCAAATCAAAGTCGGGTTCATCACAATAACCATCTATATCGTCTATTATTGCATCGTCTCCCTTCAGTTTTTTATAATAACCAATGCAATCATTTGGTATGAGATGGAATAACGATTTCAAATCGTTTAACTTCTTTTTGTTAATCAGTTTTCCTGAAGGCCATAATTCTTGCAAATCTTCTTCTATGACACCCAAATCAACACCTTTTAATTTCTTTTTAATATTCAGTTCTTTGTAGTCCTCATTAAAGGAAGTTCTCATGAACAAAGAATGTTGAGTCTTTTTTGTGATTAAAATTTCTTTTGTTTTGAGCCAGTTTACTTTGCTCTTATCATTAAATATTTTTCTATTAACTATTTTCTTTTCTAGAATTTGAGATCCAACAAAATCACAACTTTCCATTTTATGGACCTGTAAAGGATTTTTGTTTTTGCATTGTTTCATAATGGCAATATAATCATCCACGGAGTATATCCTTTCATATTGCTTGAGTCGAGTCTCAATTTTAGCGAAGTCGTTGTCATTTGGTAGGAAAGTGTGTCCTGATTCTAGGTAACGGAAGCTGATTGTCTCGAGAGTGGGGTGTCTATTTAATAAAGCCTTTAAAATCAAAACGATTTTGATATTCCTGTTTTGCCCTCCGCAACAGTCACTCCACAAAATCAATTTTTTTACTGTAGGAGGTAGCACGCACTTAATATATTTCCTCAAACATGAACCCACTTCTTGGGCCCCTCTGCCTGCCTCGCCTTCAGCCCAAACAAAACAATTCCCAACACCGTTGGAAGCCGAGTGTATACCGCAGTTGTATACCCATAACTGCCTTTTGTAGAAAACTATATTGGTCGGTATTCTAGGTAAAGGCAAGGTTTTCTCCAAATCGTAAGTCAGACATTCAGTTTCTTCACAAGTTTTAGCCTGTTCAAAATCTTCCTTCAGCTTCTTCCTTAAATCTTCGGCAATTTTTTGGTGTTCTTCTTTTTCTCTTTGGGCATTTGCTCTTTCAGCTGAGGTAGTAGAATTTTTCAATGTCATTTCATAAAGATCACATTTGTTACACGTGTCTTTCTTAAGGCTCTTGCACCTCAAATTGAATTTTTGTACAAAAATATGTCTAACAACATTGAAGGATGGACATTTTTCATCTTTTCCAAATTCTTTTTCGAATTCTATTTTGAACAATTCGTAGATTTTTGGTACCGTCATTCCTGGCTGCAGATATAAAGCATCGCTGTTCTTTTCTCTACGATAATGTGACTCGTATTTTGGCAACCTTTTGATAACATCGATAATAAGCTCAATATGTCTTTGTGGCGTTTTATTCCATCCGCCTGCTGTTTCTCCTCTTTTATCTTTTATTTCTCTGTCATTGCGTTTTTTTCGAAGACTGACAGTAACTTTTTGAGGTGTTATTTGCAGAGTTCTACAAAACATGTCTCGACAAACAGGTATATTGCCAAGTGTATACGTGCGAATAAATTCGCGAGGTTTCCTCTTCGACGGGGAGCATAATGTAACGTAACTTCGTTTCTTTTTGCTTTCTGTAATGTTAGATGTTATGTACAAAACTTGAGCTGCGTACGATTCAAGATGTACGAATCTATGAAATTCTCGTTCCCTATCTTCTTTTGAAACTAAATTAGCACAATCTTTTTTGCATGAACATTTAAAATCTATGAATTTTTTAGATGATACTTCCTTCTTTTTAGTTTGGTAAGGTAAATTTTTGTATTTCCTTTCTTTAATTTCCTGACGACTGTATTTTTGTTTGAGTTTCCTTCCTCTTTTTTTACGACCTTCATTTTCGTTTTCTGGTGCATTCTCTAAACTGCATACGATATCGTTAGCAATTTCTTGTCGGTAATTAATTTGTTTTTCCGCTTCTTCACTTCCTTCGGTGTTATTTTCTGTTTCACGTTCTATTTCTTCCATAACATCTTCAACATTAAGTCTCTCCGTTGATTTTCTTTTTTCAGTTGCCGTACTCGGAGAATGGATTAATGCCTGTGTGGTTTTGATTCTTACTTCATCACAATCAGTGTCACTTTCTGAATCTGTGGTATCTTGTGCTATAAAATCTGGATCTCTTACGCTATCGTCACTGTTATATGTTAGGTTATCATTATCTTCTAATCTTAGTGATGTTGGTTCTTCAACTATTTGGTCTAATGCAATGTGCGTATCATTAGGAACACTCTTCATTATATAAGGAGTCAGAGGTGAATATGACGGCGGAGGAATTGACAAATTGGAAAGTAGCGTTGGACTAGTAACGCCATCATTATCTGAAACATGAAAAATAAGTGGTTCTGACAATCCAATTTAATTTTCTTAACAATAATATGATATTAATCGGGATTGCTTTAAACGTAGTTTTGCTAGATCCTTCTGTGCCAGTAGGTAACAAAGTATTGTTTGTCCCCGCCTGCAGCGCCTTAAAGTATTTAGTTTAACTAATTTGAATATACATTGTGAGACTTGTTTTTCCCTTTTCAGTTCATTATTTTTAAGCAGTCGGGTTTTTTGTTTTTATAATAATAATTTTACATACATACATACATACATAAAACAGTCATCATTTAGGAATTTTAATGTAAATAATAGTACCTTCTAATCTCGGTGATGTTGGTTCTTCAACTATTTGGTCAAATGCAATGTGCGCATCATTAGGAACACTCTTTGTTATATGTGGAGTTAGAGGTGAATATGACGGCGGAGGAATTGACAAATTGGATAGTAGCGTTGGACTACTGACATCATCATTATCTGAAAGATTAATTGCAATAAAATTAAGATGTTGATTATTGTATTTTGAACTTTAGTCTAACGAACATTTTACTGTCCTGGTATTAAATAGTACCTTACCTTCAGATATTCGTTTTTGGAAAACTTCACCAGAAGCCATTTGGCTAACATTGATTGGCGATTTGTTAACTTCGGTTTCTTCAATAGCATTCTCTAAAATAAAAGATCTTTCCCGATCTTTCAAGTTACGTACTTCATTCGTGCAATCTCGCTGTAAACAAGAGGCTAATTCCTCGTCATCACTTGCCTCGATATATGTTTCTTGTCGACTTTGAGTATTGTCAATGCGCTGAACTACTGTGCATTCTGACCCCGACATAGAGTTTATGACATCTTTTGGCTTAAAAGGGCATACCGTTTCCTCATCATTACTGTCGCTTGCTTCTACATATGTTTGCCTTTCATTAAAATGTGAACTATCTTTAATACTAACAATCCCCTGAAGTGGATTTTCAGAGCACCGTTCAACAAAAGAGTCTTCACAAGGTTCTTCAAGCATCTCATTTGTCAAAATGTTGAAAATTTTTTCCGTTTCTGGAGACATTTCTCTGATTGGCGATGACGTACAAGATTGTTGATTTTCGTCATCTGAAACAATATGGAGCCGTCGTGTATATTTTTGTATCCCTGATAAGTACTTTAACTCTTTACGTTCCACCTATTTAAAATTACGTCGGGCCACGTTCAATATAGGGTCTCAAACAAAGCGCGAAAAAGCAAATCAGCTGTTTCACACATTTTGGTTAAGTAGGTATAAACATTTTGTATAAAACAGCTGTTTTTTTTTCTAAAAAACACTTTAAAAACAATGTGGAAATAAGTAGATACCTAGTATTATGTGTTCTTACCTAGCTTACTTTGAGCGGTTTGACGAGAGTTTTTATTGCAATAGTCTTTCTGAACCATCCTTATAATGTTATCACTCCTCTTACATTTCTTTGAGAGATGTGAATAATTAAGAAGCGAACCGCCACCTTCTACGGCAAAACAAAAAAAAATGCAAATAGGTAAATAATAAGTAAGTAGGTACGTACGGTCGGCTGTAGTTAGATAGTAGGTAGGTTAGTTCCAAATAATTTGGAGCTCACCTATAGCTGTGTTTCTAGGTACCTACCAACTTATTCTGAGTAAAATGTATAGGTAGCAAGCCGGGCATAAAGGTTATTTAGCGGCTAAATATACCTAAAAGTTCATCCGTAGATTAAGTAGATAATGTCACCTGCACGTAATAGTAATTATTGTAACAAAATATGATTATAAAATACATAAACCACAGAAGTTACTGCAATGAAAACAATTTAAAAGAATATGAGTAGGTACATAAACACAACGCGATCGTAAAATATCTACGAGACATATTAATAATTATTACCAGTAGCTATCTACAATAATAAAATTACTTACCATCATCTTTTTGCCCTGCATCTGTTCTTTTACGTACACTTTTTAATATTGAATCTTTTCTATTCATTTCTAGGTTTAAGACTAAACTTTTGATAAAAACTCGAATCACCAACTTTACAAAACACAATTTAACAAATTCAATTACAATGAGATGTTACTCATGCACTTTTCTTTATTTTTACTACGCAGCAATAAATTTCACACAACGTTTTAATAGACGAGATCAGTACGAAATGACGACGCCCGCTCCCCACTCCGCCCGCTGCAGCCGCACATATTACGCGTTTGCAGCGGCGCGAGTAGGTAAGTTTATTTAAAGTACCTACCCACAACCTAATAAAGTAATAATGTTTGCAATGAGTGCAGTTTTTTGTTTTGAAAAATATTTAATGACACAATAGTATTTACTCAACAATTACTTAATAAACAAATTTGCCATAAATTGCGAAGTGGATCCTTTTTGTTTATTCAATTAAAGTATAATATAGTTTTCATTTCAAAATTGCAAAAACGTTTCAAGCTCTGAAGTTCATTTTGTGTTAAAATTTAAATGAAGAAAACACGCAGCAGCATTATTTGCAAAAAAGATTCAAGTGAGGTGGATCGTTTTTGTAAAACTTTAACAGTAATTTTTCACTGCGCTTAAAGTTTTACAAAAACGATCCACCTCACTTGAATCTTTTTTGCAAAACTTTAGCGCATTTGAAATGGTTGGTTTAGAAATATGCAAAAATGATCTCCAATAAGTTTGTCTACATGACCACATTATTCTAAAAAAATAGAATAAATTTCATGCAAAACATACAATTTTATTGCAGGTACAAAAAAATGCAATAAAAGATAGAAGGTTTAAATAGTTATATACGTATTTCATTAAAGTTTTCGGTATAAAAATAATATTTTGTTTACTTTTTAGCCGAGATATTAATGATAATTTTATATTTAACCGTGAATCGTTTTTTAAGAATTGAATTTTTCGTTTTTCTTTAATTAAATAGAATAGTCATGTGGTCTGAATCAGTATACTTCTGTAGTCGAATGTTATTTGGAATTGAGTTAAAATGATTCAAGGTTATTGGAACATTTAAGCAGAATGATTTTTATAATATTTTCCATATTGTATAAAAAGCATTATTGTTCCAAGTAGTTTGAATCATTATAGCAAAAAACAAAAAACCTATATCAGGGCAACCAAGAAAATGCAAAAATGATTCTAATAGCTTGAAACATTTATGCATTATGAAAAAATGATGTTCGCTATGACAGTTGTGGTTTGGACCATACGGATTTTCGTCAATTATTAACATAGAGTTCCGAGTCTTTGATATGTTAAAATATACCTTATTTAGAGTACATAAGTCACAAAAACTCGAAATTGTCGAGATTGTGGGTTGGATCATTTTTGCATAAATCGGTCCAATTAAGTGAAAAAAAATGTTTATTAGTGTATAGACAGTACCTTAGCCCAGCCTTTACCATCTTTCTGCGCACCGCCTAGTGCATTTAAGGATACTGCTATCGCATCCCACTTTCTCTTAGTCTCCTGCTTAGCATGAGCAGTGCGCAATAACCCCTTGGCAATTCCGGGGTTCTGTACTAGGAAATCCACTAGAGTCTCTAGCTGTTGATGTGTTGGCCTACTCATCCTGCTAGAACAATGAATGTTTGCATTAAGCAAGTGTTTAACACTAAAATTTAAAGAAATTACAATAATAATACATTTAATAGAATTGTGGCCTTACCTTGATATTTTCGTCTTCCTCGGTTGAATACTTCTCCTAAAATACAACTAACTTGAACTTGTGCATATAAACGTACTTTAAAACATTCCAAACTAAACACTTGAAAACTTTTAGATAACATCGCTTTGAAACTTTTGTTTATCACAACAGTAATAATTCACAGTTTTTATTCAAATAAGAATCCAGACCCGCCTATAAGATTTTCAAGTGGATGACAGATGACAAATGCGCGAGAAGTTGTTTTTTTAATGTAACGTAGGCAATGGCATTCACAATGAGCCATTGCTGCCTAAATATTTAGTGTTAAAATACATATAAATGCAAAAAAAGAACACTTAAATGATTACTTATGTTAAAATAAATATCAGAACAAATTTATTAATAGATTTAACGAGTTATTCAATATTTTTAAATTTGGTTATTAACGTGTTGATTTGTATGGCCACCCTATGTCAATCAGTGTACTCGAACATGCAGTCGATTCCAATCTCAATCTCGATTTCGTTCAAGAGTGCCAATTTTTTGAAGATTGGAATTGAAACTGGATCGGATTGTAATACGATCGAGATTGGGATTGATTTCAAGAGTAAGCCTACAGAAACATTTCTTAACACTTCTATAACACTATTTTCGGTTAAATTATTTTCCAAGACTTGTAACAGACTGTCACTTGTGTTGACATCTGGGCCCTATCCAATAAAGCTGACAATCCGACAAGTCCGACATATGTCAAAAAGTGACAACTCGACAATTTTTCTGTTTAATAAAACTTACAGGCGACAAAATTGTCATGGTGGAAAATTCACAAATATGTCGGACTCTTTTTTTTTCTTAACATTTTTCTGTTTTATAAAACTTTATATGCGACAGCTGACAGGTGACAATTTGTCGTGAAAAACTTGTCAAATCTGCTTTATTAAACAGAAAATTGTCGTGACATGTTGACATATTTGTAGAATTGTCCGACAATTCTGACAGGCGCGTTACCCTCTGTCGCGAAATCATATTTTGAATTTTGAAGGTGTAAAAAAGTGTATTGAAAAAGTTTATTACAAAAAAATGGTACTTACATCGAGCAGTGAGAGTAGTGATGATGAATACTTGGAACAAATACAAACGAGGAGGCAACGACGATCATTTAAAAGCAGAATCAATTTCTCCTTCTCAATTACAGATTTCTGCTTCAAAGAAAAATTTCGGGTATGTAAATCTACCGTAGAATATTTAATTGATAAAATTGCTCATCGACTTCAACACGGTACAAGCAGAAACCAAGCACTTACACCCAATAAACAAATTTTATGCGCTTTGCATTGGATGGGTTGTGGTTCACAGTACCACGTTATTGGTGATGCACATGGGCTTAGTAAAACAACCGTACATAATTGCATAAGAAGGGTATGTGGAGCCGTGATTACTGAATTACTCGGAGAAGAGGTTCGCTGGCCTGATAATTGTAACCGAATACCAACACTTTTCATGAGGCATAATGGGATACCTAGAATATCTGGTATTGTGGATGGTTCGTTAATTCCTCTAGATGCGCCTTATCAAAATGAATCTGCGTTTGTAGACAGGAACGGAAACCATTCAATTAATATTATGGTGGTGTGCGGGCCAAACTTAGAAATTTTCTACGCATCTGCAAGATGGCCTGGCTCTGTTCACGATGCCAGAGTGATGAGATGCTCTTCTTTAGCACGGACATGGGAAAGTGGATGGAGACCATTCCCAAACGCAATAATCCTGGGAGACAGTGGATATGGTTTAAAAAAGTGGCTTATGACGCCTAATATACCAATACAAATACCAAGGACAGCATCACTGGAAAGATTCTTGCGTGCTTTTAAGTCAACGAGAAGATTGGTAGAAAATTCTTTGGGAATCATAAAAGAAAAATTCCCGTGTCTAAATCACCTTAGAGTTCAGCCAATAATTGCAA
Source organism: Noctua janthe (assembly GCA_910589295.1). NCBI lineage: Eukaryota > Metazoa > Arthropoda > Insecta > Lepidoptera > Noctuidae > Noctua > Noctua janthe. Next base: position 13,109,723 of record OU342575.1, on the reverse strand, counting down.
GCAATGTAATATTATCTTGCATTGTTATGCATAACATTGAAAACCGCTTAGGCTCAAATGCACCCTATTTAGAACAAGATATTAGCGGAAATGACAATGATACAGTTGTAGATAATAACAATGTGGACGAAGTATTTGATGAGGAAGCGATTGCAGTTTTACAGTCATTAATACAACTATTTGAATGAATAATTTATTTAATCCTTTTAATAAATGCATGATCGATTATACTTAAAGATTTTCATTCATAGCACTTATTATAATATCGTTGACTTGTTCATTATCAGCACCCGACTCTGTTGTTCGAACAATTTGTTCAATTTGTTCAGTACAAACATCAATAACCCGAGCGTTTTGTAAATACAAAGGTAGTGTAAATTCTGATGGCTGTATGTTTAATTCTTTTTCAAGTTTGAGTAGCTCCAAATCTAGCTTGTATTTTTCTCTTTTTGCAATTTGAAGTTTTTCTTTAGCAATATCTACTTCTATTTCCATTTTTTGTTTCTTAAAATCAAATAAGTCATTTGATAAATCAACTGGGGGATGTGATTTTCTTCGTATTGGATTTTGAGGTTGAGGTGGTGTTTCTGCTGTAAAAACAGGCACGGATACCTGTGTTTCATTTGATCCTGAAGATTCTGGTATTTGAAGTCCATCTATTGCTGGAGAATCCTTTCCTATGATTTTTAATATCATTTCATCAGAATCGTCATATTTGCATTTTTTTCCTCCCCCAGAACCAGTCTGCAGACGATTATCTCTCTTTTCCTGAAAGATTTATCGTACCAGTATATATAAAAACGACAAAAAAATCATGTCTGTTGTATGGGAGCCCCCTTAAATATTTATTATATTCTGTTTTTTAGTATTTGTTGTTATAGCGGCAACAGAAATACATCATCTGTGAAAATTTCAACTGTTTAACTATCACGGTTCATGAGATAACGCCTGGTGACAGACGGACAGACAGACAGACAGACAGACGGACAGCGGAGTCTTAGTAATAGGGTCCCGTTTTACCCTTTGGGTACGGAACCCTAAAAATCGTTTCCACATACACAATGCGAATATTTCATACATACCTACACAATATAATACATCATATCTAAGGCTCGACCGAGATGGGTTTTTCGTTCTCGGCCGAGACCGAGACCGAGACCGAGAATAAAATAATATCTCGGCCGAGACCGAGAGCCGAGAACGAGAATAGAAAAAGCGTGAAATTTTTTTTTTATACTGTTTGCTTTTTAATACACTACTAATTGTTTAACAAAATTAATTGTTTTAATAATCAAAGTTAAATAACATTATATTATAACATAAAAAAAGCAATTTTTCGGCATTTTCGCCCTTCAAAGAATGTCGTCTCTCGTCATACAATTGTCCAGCTTTGCTAAAAAGTTGTTCACTTGCTACGCTAGTAGGCGGCGCAGATAAAAACTTATTTGCTGCGGGCTTAAGCACCTTATAAGGCGACGAAAACCAATACTCAAAAATATTAGCATTTCTTTGCAGTCTTGGCTCTCTAAGAAAGCTTTCTAGCGCTATTTCGATCACAGAGCTTGAACTGTATTCGTCATTGGTCATTGGCTCGTCTTCCAACTCTATCGAATCATGAGCTGCCCATAAGTTGGATTGACTTGTTGCAGCCATGTTTGACGAGTTAGTTGAAGATGCCCATGTCGTCTCACGAGAATCTGATCCTACATTTTCATTGAGAGTGAGAGTCTCGATAATATGAAGTTTGGCTGAGTTAACTTCGCTTTCAGTTAGATATTTAGTTTTAAACCGTGGATCGATCAGTGTTGCAGTAACTAGTGGCAAACAACTTTTAACAAATGAAAACCGCTGATTAAGTGCATCCAGTAGCTTGCTCTTCATCGTCTCTGCGTGATTTCCAATTTCATTATCATCTTCCAGTTCCTGGTCATTAAAGGACTGAATGTTTTGTGTTGGCGCCAATTTTCCATTCAACATTGCCACCAACGGTATTACCACTGAAACACAGGACGAGTCGGAAGAGATATCCAACGTGGCTTGGTAAAAGCATTGCAAAACGTTCACTATATCTTTCATGAAATTCCATTCATCACTGTTAATTTCTAGTATGCCTCCTTTTTCAATACGGTATAGGTTCAAAGCATTTTTTTGCTCAAGCAGTCGTTCCATCATTAAGTAGGTACTATTCCACCGAGTTTCGACATCTTGAAAAAGCGCATGCTCCGGTAAATTTAAGGTTTTTTGAAAGGTACTTAAATGTCTTCGAGCTTGTTCACTCCTGTGAAAATGGCCGACTACTTTATGACATTTTTTTATCAGCGTTTCAACTTCTGCAACCGAAAAAATGGCATCATGGATCGTCAACTGCAGAGTATGAGCAACACAACCCAACGATGTGAATTCAGCTACTCGAGTGGCGCGGACCATGTTGCGAGCGTTGTCTCGTACAGCCAAGTGAACTTTTTTTGCAATGTTATAAGTTTCGGCAATTTCTTTGAGTTTTTCTGCTATATAATCGCCAGTGTGGTCGTCTTCCAGAACAGTCGCAGCCAGCACCACTTTAAGGCGCTGTTCTTTCCGAACGAAATGGGCAGTAAAACTCAGCAGCGAACAAGTTTTTGTAGGATTTGACCATATATCAGTAGTAAAACTTATCCAATCAGCTTTCATTAACAGAGATACCACTTTGGCTTGAACCTTTTCATATGTTTCAGGCATTAACTGACTGCGAAAGTATTTTTCGGACTTCAATTTGTATCGTTTTGGCCCAGATGGATCAGCGAAATTCAAACGTTTAAATCCTTCACCTGACACTGTAGTATAAGGTTGCATGTCCACAATTATGTAATCCATAATTGCTTTATCAATTCGTTTGACAATCTGATGATCATCAGGCCATTTTGCTGAAGGTGGATGAGATATTAATTGTTCTATAGTAGGTTGATGCTTTTTATCATTATTATCAATATTAAGGCGCACGGGCTTTGAAATAGCCGGTTTCAAACTATTTTCGTGAGCAATTTCAGCCAGTTTATTCTCATAGTGTTCATATTCAGATGAATGATATTTCGACAGGTGCAGTTTCAAACCTTTGATAGTCTGATGTTTGGGCTGAGGACTGCCTAATGACACCATTTTACTACACGACTTACAAGTAGTAACCAATAAAGAAGTTATCAATTAGATATGATTCATATCTAATTGATAACTTCTTTATTGGTTAACGGTCTAAATAAATAAAAAAAAATTACGGATTGATGAAGGATAAACTAGTTAAAATAAACTAAACCTTACCATGGTCCTTTTGCGCCAATTTTGCCATGTAGTGTCACGAAGGTATTTCCAGTCTTTATTGAAAATACCTAATGTTCTTAAGTTTTCGGCTATTTCCTTCCATTTATTTATTTTTACATCGTGGGTCAAGGTCACTAAACTTCCCAAAAAGTATATTTTTACTTTCGTAAATAAGGCCCAAAATGGTAAGTTTTCTGTGCATTTCCATCTTACACGCGATCATAACACAATCGAAGTTACACTAGTGATTGTTTTATTCTTGTACTTTGATAATATCTTTTTCAATTTTACCCTCATCCAGCTTCATAAAACAAAATTCTTTGCAAATATATTATGTCAAAAGTCGACATAATTGTCACGACAATCCGACAATATTGTCACCGACAATTGTCAGAAATATTGTGACTGTGGTTTTTTGATATGTCGAGTTTTATTAAACGTGTTTTTACATTAAAAATATGTCAAGATTTCACCTGTCGATTTTTGACATATTTGTCACGTTTATTAAACTGCTTAAGCGCGACAATTCTACAATTTTGTCATTTTTTGACATATATGTCGGATTGTCAGCTTTATTGGATAGGGCCCTGGGCTATTTTGCATTTCATAGTCTGATTGAACAGAGTAAGAGCGCGAAGTTGAGGGCGATGGTGACATTGTTGACGTTGTAGGTTGGCCTGTGAAGTATCCTGGACGAACATTTTGATAACGAAGAGGCTGAGTAGTATAAAGGTCGATTCACACATATCAGTGAACCCACAGTTCCGGCACAGTACCGTTACAGTTCCGTATCCGTGCTACAGTGGTACGTCAGTGCTTCAATTCACACATATCAGGCACAGTACAGTTCTCTGCGGGACTTCGTGCACGACGTTCCCTTCAGACTAGCGTTGACGTCGATTGTTTTGATGGCACTCTTCAATAACACAGAATTAGCTATGATAGCCATTGCTTTAGACGAAGAAGAAGAAGAGAATCGAGGAAAAAAAAGAAAATGGGTACATGAAGCATGGAAGTTAAGAGAATCTGAAGGAGAATTCGTGACATTATACAAAGAATTAATTAAAGACGAAAGAAAGTATTTTGAATATTTTAAAATGTCGGAAAGCTGTTTTAATATTCTCCTTCAGAAGCTAGGAAATAAATTAGTAAAGAAAGATACTCGCTGGAGGAAGGCTATATCTCCTAGAGAGCGGCTAGCAATTTGTCTAAGGTAGGTAAACAGGACAGGACAGGTATGTTAAGGATAACTTTTTAATTAAAATTCTGAAAAAATGTATTTAAATCAGTTTTATTACATCGTATGTGGCACATAAACACATTATACTTTTAACACTTTGTTAAGTTCTAGAGCATTATCATTCGTTAACTGTATAGTTCATAACAAATTGCTGCACATCACTATGTTGAAGGTATGATTGTGTGGGATCTACTGTATTAGCCAATCCAGTAGAGTCAAGAATAGATTGCGATGTGAGATTTGTATTTGTTGGTTCAGTTGCAATATCTCTTGGATATAATGGTACATTTTGCTCTGTCATCATCTTCATTTCATATTTTTGCACAGTAGTAAATATTTCCGTCTTAGCCAAATTTAAGTAATATTGATTCAAATTCTTTAGTGTGGGTGCAATACCATTTAAAAAAGCATCAACTGGGTGCTCGACGTTCAGCTTTTTCTTGATTTTTTTGAAGAACATATTCCATTAATGAAGATGCTGAGGATGGTTTTGGTGTGCATTTTGTCGAACCTTTTCTCTTTCTTAAAGTAGATGTAGTAGATGGAGACGACAGTGATGGTGGTGATGGAGTGGATACATGCATTGGTGATGGTGTGGGTGTGCGGACGTACAGTGGTGATGCAGTAGACACATGGCTTGGTGATGGTGTGGGAGTGCGGACGCACTGTGGTGATGGAGTGGATACGTAGCTTGGTGATGGAATGGATGCTTCGTTACTAGCGACAATGGGTATATCAGGTGAAATGGATACGGTATTTCGAGGCTCGTTGATTTCGGAGTCAGAATTTTCTTTTTCTGGTTCTACACTTTGTACTGTCGGTCGTTCATTGAAATATTTTTTCAAAAAATGTAATTGTTCATAGTACTTGTATAATTTAACATTGGTCTTCTTTTGTCCACTTTTAGTTTCCGTTTTCTTCAACGATTTTCGATAGTTGTCTCTTATGTTATTCCACCGTGATTTGCATGTTGAACCTGCAATGAAAATAATATTATACATACTCGTAGATTTATTTGTTCCAGGTATCTAACAACAGGGGATTCTCTGAAGACAATTTCATTTAGTTACCGCTTGGGCCACAGCACAGCATATTCCATAGTTATGGAAACATGCAAGATAATAAAGGAAACTCTGATGAGTGAAATGCTACCTTTGCCTACAGAAGATAAATGGAAAATTATTGCCAATGACTTTAAATTGTTGTGGAATTTCCCTAACTGTGTCGGAGCACTGGATGGTAAGCACATAACAATTCAGGCTCCTTCGAACAGTGGATCTCTATATTTTAATTACAAGAAAACATTTTCAATTGTTTTGATGGCCCTTGTGGACGCGAACTATAACTTTATTGCCGTTGATGTTGGGTCTTATGGCAAAAACAGTGATGGTGGCATTTTTGCAAATTCCAACCTAGGAAAAAGACTACAGCAAGGAACTTTAGGTATACCTGGAAATTCTCCGTTGCCAGGAACATCAATAGAAACACCACACGTGATTGTGGGAGATGAAGCATTTCCTCTCAAAACATATTTAATGCGACCTTATCCAGGGCAAAATTTGAATGACGACAAGCGCATTTTTAATTATCGTTTATCAAGAGCAAGAAGAGTTGTTGAAAATACTTTCGGTATATTAACACAAAAGTTTAGAATATACAATAGACGGATCCAAGCTAACCCAGAAAATGTAGATAATATAGTACTCGCTACTTGTATTTTACATAACTTCATAAAATATTTCAATCCAAATACAACACATACATCAGATTATGAGTTTAATCAACCTCATACAAGCAGTTTACTGGAAACTGTGCAACCTCAAGGCGGAAACGCCACAGCGGGCGCATTTCACGTTAGAGAAGTATTCAAAAATTATTTTATTTCTGAGGCAGGATCAGTACCGTGGCAAGAAGATAAAATATGATTTGTACTTTGTCTATTAAAATAAAGCAACTTACTTACACTGTATTATTTTATTTTAAAACTAGCGGCCCATCTCGACTTCTCACATGTTGTAAATGCAACAACAATTTAATCTTTTTGCGTCGGATTACTATAAAATCTACTATCTTTTAAAATCGGTCCAGTAGTTTGTAGGTTCAAACACATAGACAAAAATCTAATCTTTCCTCTTTACAATAGTACTGTAGATAAGTAAATTTTGACTTACCGTCTACATTCATTTGTGTTCCTATTTTGTTCCACAAATTGTTTTTGTATTTTGTATCCATATACTTTGCATGAGATAAATCATACAAAACAGTATTCTCACGAACTAATTCAATCAACATCTCGTCCTCCATTTTGTTTTCGATGCAGCGGCGTCAGTGATCCGTGATAAAATATCGTCGTCGCCGATCACGTCCGTGATGGCCGGTGCCGGCACTGACACTGACGGTACTGAGACGACACTGACACTGACAAGTGTGAATACATCCATAGAGAATGTTTGAAAGAATAATTATCACTGATGCGGTACTGTGCCGGAACTGTGGGTTCACTGATATGTGTGAATCGACCTTTATTGGTATCAAAATTCATCGGACCCATTCTCATTTCTGCTTCATAGACAATATTCTGGATTTGATGTTGTACTGTACACATCGTGTAATGATCCATCTTCCTCAACTTGCTACTTATATAGTCTGCAAATATAGCAGCATCATCGCGTTGCCTTGCATTAGATGTAATCTCCCTCAGTAATTGCAAAGCTTCATCAACTTCAGGATCTCCCTCTATGTTTCGCTTTCGTGACCTCCTTGTCGAAGGTAGCGTAGTCTGGGGAGTGATATTAACTTGAGAAGACTGAAAATAAAAAGGAAATCTTATAAATAATTGCAAACAAGCTTTAACATTATGTTTTGAAATATCCAATCAGTATGTAAATATTTAATAAAAACCGGCCAAGTGCGAGTTGGACTCGCCCACGAAGGGTTCCGTACCATTATCTATGAAAAATGAACGTATCTATTACCTACAACTAGCCAAAATACAAACATTTTTCGGCAACAAAAAATAACTTTGTTTTTCATACAAATATATAATAATAAAATAACAAAGTTATAATTTGCGATTTCACACGTTTATTGTATGGGGACCCCCTTAATATTTTTTCATTTTTATTTTTAGTATTTGTTGTTATAGCGGCAACGGAAATACATCATTTGTGAAAATTTCAGCTTTCTAGCTATCACGGTTTATGAGATACAGCCTGGAGACAGACAGACGGACAGACATACAGACAGACAGACAGTGGAGGCTTAGTAATAGGGTCCCGTTTTACCCTTTGGGTACGGAACCCTAAAAACCAAGCTTATAAACATTACATGTATACAGTCACCATTGATGACGCCTATACCTACACTCTTGATGAGCGCTTATTCCCGAATACTTCGCTTTCGGTGAGCGTTTTGCCGACTGCATAAGGTTCAAATACGAGAGTATGCTCGTCCGCTCTCCGTGGTATTATATATTGTTACCGGGTTGTAGGTAGTAGGTATCTAATATTAATACGCGAGAAAAAATCTTTGTACCCCTATTTACGAAAATATTACTTAATGAAATATGTATTTTAAATTAATTATGGTCGAATTTCGATCAATAGGCGACCAACTAGTCTACTTGATTATAAAAATTTGATGGGTACTTACAATAGGTGCGTGGCTGTTCAGAGTCGGTACCGGTGCATTCTTGTCACTAAGAAATGATAACGCCTTATAAGCAAACCATTTCGGCAATTGAACATCTTCCCGTCCAGATCCACTCCTTTTAGATTCTTCATATTTGCGTTTTTCTCGAAAATAATGGCTGGATAAATTCTTCAGTTTTCTCTCAATTTCTGATGCTGCTATGTTGAACACAGAAGCAATATCCCTAATAGCATCATTTCTTTTGTTGCGATTCTTGAAATCCATATGCCTTGGGTTCCACAATGGTTCATTTTCTTGATACTTTTCTATTAATAAAAGTACTGCACTATCATGCCAGTTAAATTCTGTCATTTCGTTATTTACTTCTATGAAATTATACGACAACACTACCACTCCGTATCGAAGCCGCAAGCAAACTGCCGCCGGCAATACAAGCCGCACAAAGCCGTCAAGCATCATTCCGGTTGTGACAGTCACATAGAATGCTAGTGAAGTGAACATTTTTTTTGGTTGGTTGGTTACAATGAATACGAAAATCATCAGCACTGCCGCCGCAGTTGTAATTTTTATTTTAATAAGAAAAAAAATACAAAAGGACGAGAAGGTTTTGGGTGCGCCCAAGTTTACAAAATAGAAAATGGCAGAACGGTACTGTAATTATAGAAGAGTATAAAAAAGATGATGTGGGATGTCAACGTTTGCGCAATAGTATGTTCTTTGGGTTTCTGAGAATGACATATGAAGATTTTGAATTTTTGCTAGAGAGTACTGTAAAGTGTACATTAGCAAAAAAAATACTGGCTGGAGAAAGGCTATACCCGCTAAAGAGAGGTTGGCAGTAACGTTGCGGTTTTTAGCTACAGGAGAAAGTTATTTCAGCCTTGGAGAACTGTTTAAAATTTCACCACAACTTCTTTCCTCACTGATTCCCGAAGTCTGTCAAGCAATAATATCAAAACTTCAAATTAAGGTAATCATTTTTTTATGACCCACTCTTGATATTCACAGGGAAGCTCACTCACAGGGAATCCTAGAGGGGAAGCTAGAGAACACCATAACCTAATATATATTTGTACTCTATTGACCAAATAAATATTTTTTTATTTTATTTTTATTTACGATATGGCCTGAATATATGTGATATTGCTGGAATTGGATAATATTTGAGTATAGCATTACATTTAGGCTTACAAGCACATATGCTAAACGTTTAAGTATATATTTATTTTTGAATGTTTATTTTAAATTAATTTTTATTTCCTTTTTCTCTTCTAGATGCCAACCACAGAAGAAGAATGGCTTTCGGTGTCACGTTTGTTTTTCAAGAAATGGAATGTTCCCAATTGTTGTGGATCCATTGATGGGAAACACATACGTATACAATGCCCCAATAATAGTGGCTCAGAATTTTTCAATTATAAATCGTATTTCAGTATTGTGTTGTTGGCATTAGTCGATGCTAATTATAATTTTTTATACGTCGATATTGGTTGTCAAGGAAGAGTTTCGGATGGGGGTGTTTTTAGAAACAGCTCGCTTTACGAAGCATTACGAAATTAATCTATAAATCTACCGACACCAAGACCTTTACCTGGACGGACTATGAATGTACCATTTTATTTCCTTGGTGATGATGCTTTTCCGATTTCTCCTAACTTAATGAAACCATTTCCTGGACAACATGAGCGAGGATCTCCGAAAAGAATATGCAATTACAGATTTTGTAGGGGAAGGAGAGTCGTGGAAAATGCTTTTGGCATATTATCGGAAAAATTCAGAATATTTCATTCAACAGCAAAGAACAATGGCAGGTCTCCATACTAAGAATTGTCTGGGATAAAATTAAAGCGTCCCGTAATGAAAAATATGTTTAATCATTTGGCGTTAGCTCCAGAATCTATAAATAAGACTATTTTCATTTGGGAAAGCCGGAAAAAAAAGATTTAGGTGTTTGAATTTTTAGGTTATGAATGAACGTCAAACCACAATAAATGTATAAAACATCGCAGATTGAAATTAAATTTTAAAAAATGGATGTGGTGTAGTCTAAGGATGATAAGAGTATTTACAGATAAAATGAGAACCCAACCCAACAAGAGAGAAAACCCAAATAAATTCTAACCCTCGGTGTAGAGTAGTAGTCAATTGTATGTTTACGAATATTGGGCGCGTATTTAAAAAAAATGCACTCGCCCCGTTAACACTAAAACTGAGGGTTATAATACCTAATATTAGGGCAAATAAAAAACACATTTTGTTAAACATATTTATTTTATTCCTCATCCTCATACTATTATCTCATCAAGAAAACCTGCTGGTGCTGAGATATGTTCTTGATATCTGGCCCATCCTAAATACCACACTAAGGTCATAGTGTGTGCGCAGCAGCCTACAGTGCGCCGGCCAACTAAACAACTACAGCAATATTCAACTATGCCGGTTCTGCCAGGAATATTATTTTCAATTACAATGTACACATAATATTGTTTGCGTGATGTGTCGGGACTTTATTTTCCCTCTTATAAGGGTCTTTTGTCCACTACCTCCTCTAAGATTATAATCATTTTGATCTATAATTTCGCCCCTATTCACCTCTATTCTGTATCCGCCTTGGGAACGTACATGTTCGCCGTAATAAGAACGAGCTTGTCTTATTTGGTACGTCCCCAAGGCGAACAGAATTAAATCGCTATATTCCAATGTTGGAAAACATGAAATATTATTTTGGTCAGCACAAATATTTTCAAACTGGGCTGATCGTCTATTCATATTAAGACCCTCTACCATGTTTGCCAGATTATTTTCTAACTGCATTCTTTCTCGAATGATTTCTAATATTTCTGAGGAATAAATATTGTTTTTAAAACGAACACCAAATCTGTTCAACAATGCTGCAGCTATTTGAAAATTCTGCATCATATGTGGTAGAGACCGATGAAAATATTCTTGTCTTAACAGTTTCAAATCTCTTTTAAAATGACCATTGACGGCCTCTACCACCCCCACCTGCAAATTGTTACACAGCGGCTTCTATTTGCTTGAGCAGTTGTTAATTGATGCTCGCTTTGTAATAATGTTTCTGGCATACATGTTTTATAGCCACATGCCTCCAACTGACTTATACTATCCCTAAAACCTCTATCTAAAATAAACACATCATCACGTTGAAAATAATCCCTTAAAGCAGAACCATCACAAAACAAGTTATTCATGATATCAGCATCCGAAGTTGTTGCTTTGTAAGGGCCATAACAATCAAGAATATATCCATCACATGCAACAATCATAAAAGGTTTTAAAAGATTTCTATATTTATGGAGCGAGTATGTTTGTTTCTGGAATGAGTAATTCGAGCTTTTTTGCACATAAATATAGGTTCCATCACATATGACAATACTGTTTGTTCCATTTCCGTAAAGTCCATTTGGTATGATTAAATTATGTTGGAGTAATTCTTCCCTGGGTAAATGATTAATCCCAAGATTCCGTGGGACAAAATCTTGGAGAAGTATTTCCCTTATTTTGTTCATTAAAACTTCTAACGTTCTACGGGGAACATTCACCAAAGTCGCGATTCTTTCATCAGAATCCCCTGTTCGGAGTTTTAATAAAAATACTAAAAGACCTAATGTGCCTCTATAGGAGTCTACACACCAAACCCGCCGACCCGCCGACACAGCCCGGCGGCTTGGTGTCGGCGACCCAAACCCGCCAACCCGCCAACATGTGTCATGGGGCTGTGTCGGTGAGTTAGTCGGCGGCAAGAAATCAGTACAACTTTTTTAGTTAGTGATTGCAGTGTGTACGAACGTGACGTGTTGTTTTTCTCGAATATTGCAGCCTACAATAAACATGGATACTGATGCTGATCTAATAATAGCAGCATGTGGAATAATTTTAGCTGGGTCCCTGAAGAGAAAACGACAGTGTTGGGTTAGACCAAGCTTAATGAGTCGCAGTCGTTACAGTAACAGTGACAGAATAAAAGATTTAAGAACAGACGATTTGATTGTAAAAAGACCCTTACATTTTAAGACATTTATGTCGTTAACGTTTACCGACTTTGAATTTTACTAAGCATTGTTGGACCCACAATAGTTAAAAAAAATACAAATTACAGAAGTGCAATTTCACCAACGGACAGATTATCATTAACATTAAAATACCTGACTACGGGAGATTCATTCAACAGTCTTTGTGACACCTTTAAAGTATCTCCTCAACTTATTTCCTACATTATTCCAGAAGTGTGCCAAGCTATCGTAGATGGACTTTCGGATTATGTGAAGGTATGTACATATATGGGCGTTTAACTTTCTTTAATCTTCCAGAAAAACTATGTTCCGAAAAATTACTATATAAGTAGGCAAATGGCTATCCTATCACCGAGCACATTTCCGATTTCAGATTCCACGAACATCAAACGAATGGACAAAAGTTGCAGATGGATATCTCAGTAGATGGAATGTACCTAATTGTGTTGGATCTATGGATGGAAAGCACATTAGAATTGAATGTCCAGCACGAAGTGGAAGCGATTATTTTAATTATAAAATGTATTTCAGTATTGTACTGTTTGCATTAGTGGATGCAGATTATAAGTTTTTATACGCTAATGTGGGGTGCCAGAGTCGCATTTCCGATGGTGGTGTATTTGCTAACTCTTCATTATGCAGAATGTTATATAATAATGATTTAAATTTGCCAGATAAAAAACCTCTACCTGGAAGAATTATGCCAGTACCCTATTTTTTTTTGGGCGACGATGCGTTTCCTTTACAAACCAATATTTTAAAACCTTATGATGGTAATCATGCGAAAGGGTCTCCCAAGAGAGTGTACAACTATCGCATGTGTCGAGGTCGAAGAGTAGTTGAAAACGTATTTGGACAGTTAACAAAACAATTTAAGATATTTAACAAACCCATCCAGCTAAATCCACAAAAAGTTACTATTGTAACATTGGCATGTATTCATTTGTTCAATTATGTAAAACGACATGGTATAATACAACAAAATGAATATGATACTGAAAATAGTAGGGGAGAAATCAATCCAGGAGATTGGCGCAGGGAACCACGTGAAAATAATTTGTTTGCTGACTTGCCTGGACAAGACAATACACATTCCCTTGAGGTTACAAGGACACAATCTCCTGAGGTTATAAGGACAGAATTGGTTCAATATTTTCTTTCCGATGTCGGGAGATTACCATGGCAGAATGATCAATGACTAACTCGTAAGTTTTAATGAAACTCATACTTGTATTAGTACTTGTATTTTTATTATAATTTGTATTAAAAACTTCGTAAATCACTTGTTTTTGTTCATTTATAAGTGGTTTTATTTACCGAGTTATTCTATAAATCCCCACCGCGAAATCCCCACTGATGTTTTTATGCATTTTGAGTATACTATGACGATTCTATGACAACAACATTAAGACGAAATACTTGTGCCTACATAACGTTATCTCGCATCAGGTGATAGGGTTATTCTCAGAGTGCATACGGTGGGGATTTGTGGAATAAACCTATTTATCTGACTCAATAGATGATAATATGTTCTCAATATCACCACTCTCTTGAAGCGACACACGTAACGAAGGTTCAATTGAAGATGTTGAAGGTTCACCAAGAGGCGGTGAAACAGGGTTTGTTACGGCAGAGTTGGATGATGAGTAGTAGGAATTTACATCACATTGATCCATTGTATAATATCCTGGATGACTATGGGAAGTAGAAGGTCTTGGCGAAGCTTCGAACATGTCTGAACGATATCCAGTTTCGGTTTCAAAAAAGATATAGTTAATCCGATGTTTTATTATTGCCTTTGTTGTTTTATCAAATTTTCTAAGTTGTGTCGCAATATATTCGCCAAACAAATCGTCCTCATCTTTTATTTTTTGATTTGTCCGTTGACTGACTGTTCTCATTAAATTTAATGCTTCCGACACCATCTCATTACTTGGATTAGGTTTATAACGTTTATTCGCTTGGGGAATGATGTTTGACGTTTGAGGTGAATCGTTTTCCCCATGTTGAGCATCATTGTCCGCATGTTGGGCATTATTGTCAGTTGCTGTTATCTCCTGAAATAATATTTTATTTGAATCACCAACAGTTTACTTATGAAATGTATTATACACTAGCTTTTACCCGCGAGTAGGTACACCGCACGGAATATATGAAAAAAAAGACAATGGTCATAAATCATACCTAATACTAATTGTTTTAGAAATATTATTATTAATTATTATTTACATTGATAATTATTATCAATGTAAATAATAATTAATAATAATATTTCTAAAACAACCTAAAAAGAAAAAAAAAGAAAATGGTACGGAATCTCTCGGTTTATAATAGAAATTCGGCGAAATCAAAAGATTGTTGAGAAAAGAGTTGTTAGTTTTTAAAAAATACATTTGCAATGACTATTATATCTGTGCAAATGCCATTCCAAGAAATAATTTGTTTAGAAATATTTCGGTGCAATAACAATAGCGGCAGCGCAACAACAAAGGCAGATTAAATAAGTACCTATGTCTTTATTTACCGCGCGCCTCTCTTCACTCGGGCCAAGCTTACATATTATTCTTGTGTGCTCTAATAATTAGGTTAGAAATAAAATAATACAACATCACTGAAATGTTACATACCGTATCGATTGTTCCAGTAGGTTTATTTTTATTGAGCAAGAAATTCAAAGATTTAAAGGCAAACCACTTGCTCTCATGAACAGAATCTGCGCTGGTTTCAGACTTTTTTGATTCAATCGTCTTTTTTCTTTCTCTATAATATTGGCTCGTCAAATTTTTTATCTTCCGTTCTATTTCTGTGACATTTGTATTTAATTCGTTTGCCATCTCATTTAGTGCATCAAAACGTTTAGGTCTACATTTGTGATCCAAGTGTTTTGGATTCCATAATAATTCCTTTATATGATACAAATTTATTAACTTTAGAGTGGTTTCTTCGTCCCATTCCATTATTGCAGAAAATTGCAAAAAAAACACAAGCACGTCACTATCGCTGGAGTGTCGGCGGGCAACTAAGCGTGCGCGTACGCAAGTCGCCGGCCATGCCGCCGACTTGCACGCGCGGGTACGAGTCGCCGACATGATTCTTGAAGCAAAGTCGCCGACACCAAGCCGGGCTGTGTCGGCGGGTCGGCGGGTTTGGTGTGTAGACTCCTTATGAATATCTCTTATTCGAGGTACTTCATCAAGCAATAAATTAAAGTTATGTTTTGAACGTCCTATCCAGTACTCAAATATTCTGTCATCCATTTCTTCTATGTTTTCAAAATCAATTGATGGATTGAAAGCATTTACAAAAGAAAAAACATGCTGTATAGATCTGCTGAACGGTGAATGTTGTGTAACTGTTTTGGGAGTCAAATAATGTATCCCACATATTGGCCATCAAATGGTCATTACAAATACGGGCTTCCTTAGGCAGATAATATTTGAAGTCACTCAGGATTATTGCTCTTAATTTATCTGAAATACTGTGCAATGTAGTGCTTCCACAGTTTGGAAATACACAGTGATGATTTGTGTTGGCTGCTCTTCTGTAATCGGGTAATGTTACTTCATCAGTTGAGTGTGTTGCTTGTGACACCTGGAGCTCCTCCAACACTTGGGGCTCCTCCTGCGGTGGTGATGCACTCAACTGGGATCTTATAGCATCAACAGTAGACATGCGACGAGCTTCTCTTTGTACCCGAAGCCAGCAAGTATGGCATACAACATCATGCTGTGAAATCTGAAAAAAAATATACAATTCTTTTTAATCATCAATTTGCTTGAAATGTATTGTTTTATAATAATATATAAAAAAAGAAAGTCTAGAAATTAACGAGTTATATTATACAATTATATTATTATAAACAAATTAATTTGACCAACTTTTAAAAAATAACTTTATAATAATTTATACCTCTCGTGGGGCTACTCTGCTTTCTATAATCGCAATCATGGATTGTTGTAGCTGAGATGGATTGCTTCTTAATATTTGATCACTCCGTCTTCTTAAAGTTGATAATCCACATACAAGACACACATTAGTGTGGCCTTGGTGACTTGATCCAGCTTGTTGATCTGTATTGCCAGAAACATCTTGCTGCAAATTCTCATTTACTGCAAACATTGCTAGTTCTCTACATGCTTCACAAACGACGTCTTCTTCTAAAACCTGTCAAAAACATGAATTGTATTTTAGATACTGCCTCTGCCTATCCAGATCTTCTTAGGTAACTTCCAATATAGAAAAGATAGGTACTTACAACTCGTGGGCATACCCAGCTGCAAAGTAAGCCAGCAACTCTCGGGTCAAGTGCTAAGACTTGATATCGGCGCAGTGTGTTCAAGCATATATTGCAGTTTACACATAAAATGCGCGTGCGACGATGACCTCTATCGTAATCTGCCATTATGATTGTTCCGGGTTTACAACAAAAATCCAATTCAGTGGGCAAATTCGGAGCACAATAAGATAAAAACAAGTAAACGCAGAAGCAATATCGGAGTCCTAAGAGCACGCACTAGTCACACAAGGCAGTATCAATCAGTCCATAAACAGTCCGTCGGGTAAAAATAAATAGAAAGCCAAATAATTAAAAACACAAAACACAACCGAGATGAAAAACGCGGAAGGATTCTGTAGCGTCTTGACAGACAACCACAGACATGTCACTGTCAAAGACAAAAGTAGTGCTGCCGTTTCGATTCGGTTTTCTTAAGAATCGATACACCATAGAAACGATCCTGTGATATTTTGATCCATTATTAATTGGATTTAAAAGTAGAAGCATTTCCTTAAAGATTACAGTTGATTAAAGACGAACCAATAGAGCATTTCAATAATTATATTAAAAACAAAACCAAATCTACATAGGCCGATCGATCGGTCGATTATATCGATCATTCGTTTAATTATTGATACAGATAAATTGCATTCATACTATTTGTACTCACACCACTATTTTAATGGTAACATTTCGAATGTACCTAATTCTAAAATCATTTGATGAGCTTTTAAAAACATAAAATAACTCCAACTTTTACGAAAAGGAGTGAATAATTGAAAAATCGTAGAAAATTAATTAAATTTGATTTAAATATATGAAATCTATGGACGCTAAAAAAGTCCAGACCAAATTCTGCCATTGTTCTTTACAGCCAGAGAAATTGAAAATTGTAGTAATGGCTTGTGTATGCCTGCACAATTTTATCCGAAGAAATGACGTTGATGTTGAGGATAATATGATAACGGTACCGGCACCAAATATTGAAATAAATCGAAATTTGGAACCTTCAATGGTCAGAAATGAGTTGATGAACTATTTTCTTTCAGAGCAAGGACAACTTCCATGGCAAAATTACATTTCATAAATCAAACATATTTTTTATTGGGAACAACGTTTATTTAGCATATAAGTATCTATATAATGATATTTTAAGTAAAATTTTAACTAGGTAACATTTTGTTAATCTGTGTTTGCCTCATTAATCTCACTATCAATCACAATGTACCAGTACAATCATAGTTTTAATTATTAAATTCTTAATGTAGCATCATAAATCTAAAAGAGTTTTAATTATTTTCCAAATATCAAAAAAGGCTGTCCTGAGTATCAGAATTGTCGGTATAATTAGAATGGCTAGTGGAAGGAAGTACACTTTCAGGTGTCGAAGTGATAAAATATCCTTGAGCTGCCGCCACCGTGGAAGGTCTTGAGTAAACGCCCATTTCAGCCTGATAAATTATATTATTAATATGATGTTGTACTGTAGATATTGTTATCCCCTCAAACGTTTGGCCTCTATTGCGCAACTCCGCGGAGCTGTCAGAGTGCGCCCGGCCGAAATCGCAATTTCTCCGCGTTCACTAAAACTACGATAGCTCTGAAATTAAAGAGCGCAGCTCGACACCCTATGTCACTGAAATCGTTATAAAATAAGCTATTTGATTTTCTATAGTTTTGTACAGTTTTATCGTGAAATCTATTGTTGATTCGAAATTGAAAGTAGGGTTAGCTACTTTTTCCCAGTTTTTGGTACAAAAGTGGTCATATTAATAAAATACATGCATTTTTTTCCAAAGTTATTGTTTTATTTACATAATAACACATTATTGTACAATAATCAAGTAAAAGAACAGACATTTCTATACATATTTTGCATCTGCAAGCTGAACAAAAACACGGCTCAGGTAATCAACCCGTACACCGAACAAAAAAAACGGGTATGTTTACACATTTATTCTGGGAACTCTGTAAGCCAAGTGGCTGTTTATTGTAATTTATTACATAGCTTGGTACACAATCTTATTGCAGACAAAGTGCTAGCTGTTGGAATTGTTTAACTTACGAACTATGAGTCTCAATGCAAACACTTGAAAAAGAGCTCTAAAAAAGACCCTTTCATAATTTTTATCACAGAGCAAGTACTATTGCACTTATTCAAATTCTGTTTTTGCAGTCCACATGGTGACGATATTTACTAATGGAAAAACACAACACAAGGGCATGTTGCCTAGCAAAAACATTAACAAAAACAACATCAATCATCATTAATTTCAGTACAAGAATTCCAAAGACACAGTATAGGATAAAACCAGTAGGTCACATCTGAACAACAGAATAAAACAAATATGAAAATGAAGCAATTTTAAGACAGGTTTCAGTTTTTTTTTTTTTTAATATGAAATTTAGTTTATAAAAAAATGTTAAAAATGTTCTACGCACATCACATTATTAGATGAACATCCTACAATTCGCCAATGAAACGAACAAAGGTCCCGTACAAAAATATATACAATATATAGATACATACAAAGAAATAAATATTTATAAATATAGTAATAAATAAATAAATTATGGATGAAGGGTACGGAAACAGACGTTCATACACACAGCCTTGTTGCAACCAACACAGTATGTATGCACCTGTTTACGGCAATCCACGTTGGTGCACTTCCGCCGCTGGCGTTGGTGTTTTGACTGAGCTCCAAATGGATACTCAGCCAAGTAGTGGGAGCGCGCGTCGTAGATTGCCGTATTCTGGTGCATACTCGGTTGCAGGCTGCAAAGTGGGGAGAGATGGGGAATGTTTAGAAATAAGGGCTTTTACGAGACAGATACGGAAATTTCGATGACTTAAAGAAGCAGACCGAGTAGAAGAAGTAGAAGGAGCAGAAGTAGAAGAAGAAACTGAATGACAATGAATGATAAAAGAATTCAGAACGGAGACGTTTAATAGTCTCCGGAATAGTTTTTTTGTACCAGACCCTTGTTCGTTTCCGCTCGATAGGGTACATGGCCAACATCTGATCTTTCTTGTCCACCCCACCCATCATGATATTGTAATCATTTATCAAGATGGGTTTGGTGGACAAATCCCGAGCTTGAGAGACGCCGTTGCCATGGTATGTCGATATCATAGCGACCCTATTGTTGTCCCTCCATACCATGACATCAACGTCTCCCGAGGTGAGACCAGTGATCTGATCTTTGGCCATGTTCCCCTTGGTCAGACTGTGCAGGGCCTGCGGAACAAACTTACGATTGGTCCGCAGGGTTCCTACACAGTCAAATCCCAACACCTTCAGGCGTCGAGCAAGGCATGGCGAATTATAAAAATTATCCATCCACAACGTGTGACCCTTGCCCTCAAGACCTTTCGTAAGCCTTAGGACAATTGCCGGCGTGGATGCTTTCATTGGGTCTTCATACTGCTGCGGTGGACACCTTTGAGACTTACCGATAGCGTGAACCTCAAACCGCCATAGGTAGCCGGTTTGAGATTCACAAATCTCGTAAGTCTTGATCCCCATCGTAGCAGCTTTATTGGGAATCAATTGGCTGATGTCCAACCAACCTTTCCACTGCAGAAGACTTTCGTCCAAGGCAATGTTTTGCCCCAGGCGATAAAGTGACTGAAATTTGTTGTTCAGATGTGACAACAATGACTGCACCTTAAAAAGTTTTGCCTCGGAGCCTCCCAGATTTTGCTCACACATGTCATGGTTGTTTACGAAGTGTAAACACTTAGTAAGCATCATAAAACGATTCCCAGACATATGTGCGCTAAATCCGGGTGTATAGAATACGTCAGGAGATGAATTCCAGTATTCCTCGATGCGTGACTTGACCACAACCCCCATCGCAATAACCACACCGAAGTAGACGTATAGCTCGTCAGCAGTGGTGTTTCGCCACATTCGTATGCGGCTATTGGGAAGGAGGGTGCCTTCATCGAGCATACGGGATTTCAACTGCTGAGCGTATCTATTCGACTCCGTGGCAATCCATAAATTGCCGATCCCATATGCTAACGAAAATCTCATATGGGTCGACACATGGAGCTGTCGGACCTACATCGTTGTGCGAAAACATTTCCCGTCTCGATTCAGGTGGAATCGGAACATTCGGAAACGGTTTCCAATCAAATTCATATAAACCCCAAGGCTGGTCCGTCGCGGTTGGGGGAACTTGTGGGATGTTGGCCTCCACGGCGTAGGCTGCAGGCTGGATTTCGGCTGAAGGCTGGAGTTCGGCTGCAGGCTGGTCATCGGCATCATCAATGTCCAAGGGCGTCTCCCAAAAGCTCCTCTGCGCCCTTGGAATGAGTGATGGAAATACGTCATCTTCGTCGCTCACTTCAGAGTCTGGTTCGCTTCCTGTGTAACAATAGGTAGGTAAAACATCTGGTGGGAACTGGAAGTTTGCCCCTAACCCTGTCCCGAGCTAAAATCAACAGTATTTACCATAAAAGAGCTGATCATATATTTGATCATCTCGCAGACTCCGGTGAGGACGAAGCATTGATGATGCCGATTCACACTCCAAAAACCTGAAAAAATGTTGCATGTGAAACATGGTGTTTAAAATAAATACACATTAAAAAAAGATTCATTTAAAAGTCATTAAGATACTTACAACGCCGGCGAGGGTACCGCTGATACGTCCTCCATCTGACGTGGTGGTGGACTGGGTAGAGGGACCTCCTCTACCCTAACCTCAGCCGTCTGAGGCGGTGGTGGGCTGGGTGGAGGGACCTCCTCCACCACAACCTGAGGCGCCATCTGAGGTGGGTCGATAGGTGCAGGAATAAACTACTAATAATATATCAAATTACAATTGTATGTGCACTAATGATAATATTGATTTTGCTAAATAACGGTATTTATTTTATAGCATCTTAATGGCGACTAAAGGAGAAAAGTGTTTTAAAGTTGGTTTTCTTAATGCCGGATCACTGGGTACGGGTCATGATGACTTGATTGGTGCACTGAACAGGCATTGTTTTGATGTTATGGCCATTAACGAAACTTGGCTCCGACCTGGCGAGGAGGGGCGCGCTCCGGTGGTGCCGGGTTATCGTCTGCGTCACAAGCCGCGGCCAGCGAGTGTTCGCGCGGGCCGTGGTGGGGGCGTTGGGTTTTATGTGCGGCGGGGACTCAGCGCGCGTACTTGGACCAGCACGGTCGATCCCAGGTTCGAATCGGTTGAACAAATGTGGTTAACGCTCTCACTGAAAGGCAAAAAAATTGCGATAGGAACAGCTTACCGTCCACCATGGCTTGACCTGGTCCTATTCCTGGATGCCATAACAGATTCTGTGAGTTCATTGGGAAATTGCGACCATTATATTCTACTTGGCGACTTTAATGTTAATTTTCTGGACACAATGGGGATAAAAACGAAAACAATTAATGAATTTCTAAATTGCCTTAATCTCACCCAGTTGGTCACAACCCCCACTCACTTCACAGCATCCAGTGAAACTCTAATCGATCTTCTATGTACTGACCTGAGAGCAAGATACACTGGGGTAGAATCTTTCGGTTCACTCAATGGCCATTCTATTGTAGTAGGGGAATTTAACATCAAGCGGGATAAATTCAAACCGTACTGGGTAAAGTTTCGACCTCTTAAAAACGTGTGCATGGAAACATTTAATGTGGACTTATCGCTGTTAAATCTTGGAATTGTCCCGTCGCTTGACACTGTCAATGATATGGTGTATGTCTTTAACACCCATCTTACTTCCTTGTTTGATGTCCACGCGCCGATCAAGACGAGTACTATAAAGGAACAATCGTCTCCGTGGATTACGGATACAATCAAAATTATGATGCGTTTACGCGACGACGCACTAAGTAGTTATAGGAAAACAAAATCCGACTCTAAGGAAAAATACTACAAAGAATTGAAACACTTGGTGATTGGTTCGCTGTACAATGAAAAAATTGCGTACTTCAAACAGAATATAAATAATAAAATACAAAACCCTAAATTGCTATGGAAAAATTTGAAATCCATCGTATCGTCCTATAAACCCAGACAAGACCTTCCGTCGCATTTTACAGATCCTGATTTAATTAATAAAAACTTCTTGATTGTTCCCGGTAACCCCATAGCAAACGCATCGCTTTTAAGTTATTATGACAATAATAGCCACGGTGAAGAAATTTTTACAATCACTCCAGTGGACCAGAACAATGTCTCACGTACTATTGCTAGTCTTAAAAGTAATGCCGAAGGGTACGACAACATTACCCTGGACATGATTAATATGACTTTGCCGCACACGTTAGATGTTGTTACGGACATAATAAATCGCTCTATAGTGACGTCAACATTCCCTGATCTATGGAAAATTGCCTCCATTAGGCCTTTGCCAAAAAATTCAAATCCATTATCCTTAAAAGATCTGCGCCCTATTAGTATATTACCATGCTTATCCAAAGTACTAGAGAAAATCGTCAGTCATCAACTTACGCTTTTTCTGGAACAACATAACGTTTTACCTGATTTACAGTCAGGGTTCAGAAAACAGCGCAGTACATCTACGGCTCTACTGGATGTTACTGACAACATTTTATCGGCCCAAGATAGGGGAATGTGCACGTTACTTGTTCTACTAGACTTTTCCAGGGCTTTTGACGCTATTAATATACCGTTGCTATTGTCAAAGCTAAAATATTATGGTTTCGACCAAGGAGCTGTACAATGGTTCCGCAGCTACTTAAATAATAGGGAACAACTAGTAGACCTGCGTTTGAGTGACGGCACTGCTCTTAGATCGGCACCTATACCTGTAGAAAGAGGAGTCCCGCAGGGCTCTATTTTAGGTCCCATTATCTTTATTCTGTACTGCGCAGACATAATAAGATGTCTACAGAAATGCAAGTACCACATATACGCCGACGATGTACAATTATATATTTCCTTCAGACCGGAAGAGTATGACAGCGCCATTAAGGATCTTAATGAAGATCTCCGACGAATCGCTGATTGGTCCGAAGAGAACTGTCTGTCACTAAACCCTACAAAAACTAAGTATATGGTATTTGGTACTAGACAACAGCTGGTTCGACTACCTTTGACTTTTGATTTAGAACTAATGGGCGAACCAATTGAGCGAGTGTATGAGGCGCGTAATCTGGGTCTAACCATGGACAAAAATCTTCGTTTTGAGAAACACGTAGCAGACTCAGTAAGAAACTGTTTTTATCGCCTGAAGGTTTTGTACAAGATGAGGCCTTATTTATCCGAATCGCTACGGGAACAACTTGTAGAAACCTTAGTCCTGTCTCGGTTGAACTACGCCGACACTGTGTACGGCCCGCGCCTATTAGCTCGTACAGATCGGCTCATACAAAGGGTACAAAACGCGTGCGCTCGATTTTGTTACAACATACCTCGTAGAAATCATGTCACACCTTTTATTAACAAGCATTTCACGCTAAAAATGAAGTCCAGACGCAAGCTACACCTGGCTTGCCTTTTATTCGGTGTGGTCAAATATCAAAAACCGGACTACTTGTATAATAAATTGAGTTGGATAACAAGTAGGCGGGAATGTGGCAGAAGACAATGTTCGCAACAACTCTCGGGTCAGTTACATAATACAGCTGCTTTCAGAGGTAGCTTTCGTTATGCGGCTTCTAAAGTATGGAATAACCTGCCACCACCGATAAGACTAGTCAAGTCGATTGGCACTTTCAGAAGTCGTTTGCGGCAGTTTCTCATAGAAGCGCAACGCAAGCTGGATATGATTGCTCTAAATGAATCCATAATATGATGTGCGTTCCTACCTGGGAGGTGGGAACATCCGCATCCGCATCCTAATTAACTTGAGCATGACACGGTATCTGGGACAAAAAAAAAAAAAAAAAAAAAAAAAAACTTTGTCGGTATAGAAATATTTAAGGTCAAGGTTCCTTTTTCACAAGTTTTTTTATTATGTAATAGCTTTACTTAATATACCTCCATAATCCCTGTACTGTCAATACATCCATCAGCACAATGTTTTGAGTGCGTTACCTTGAATCTCAAGGTAATCCGTGAACATAATGTGCGTTCCTACCTGGGAAGGTAGGAACGCGAATCCTAATTAACTTGAGCATGACACGGTTTCTGGGTCAAAAAAAAAAAAAAGAAACATTATTTATTGACCTATTTATCTATCTGTTTTCCTATATATTTTTGTTTCGCACCTTCGTTAAGTCGCTCTAGTTTATTTTATTGTTTGTTTATTTTATTTTATTATTATTATTTTTTGTGTGCAGATCCATTTTTCATATTTAAGTACCTATTCACTACCACCATTGACACAAAATATAAAGCTGCTTCACATCCGGGACCTCACTAATTTCAGGTCCAGTTGAAAACCAGCGTCGGGCACTAGTTGTCCGGCATTTTTGCTGAACTGGGCCTATTTGGCGCAGCCGTGAGGCACACAGTGTCACACTATTTTATTTTATTTTTATTTTTTTTTTGTTTAGATTTTAAGTTTTTTAATTTTTTGTTTTTTATTTGTTATATTTTTATTTTTTTTATACTGTGTGCACTTGTGGCATGTGCCAAATAAATGTATTTTCTTTCTTTCTTTCTTTCTTTCAGGAGCAGCTCTGAAAACAGGAATTATTTAAAATTATTCTTGCTAATGGTAAATAACCAAGATACAATTTAGAACTACTTACGGTGGCCACCGGCGCTTCCTGTTAGGGTGCAGAGCAACCTCTAGAGGCCGACCCACCGGCAGCTCACTTATGTCGTACATATTTAATCTGAAATACAAAATTCAATTTAATACTCAAAAAAATAGAAATACAAATTTGATTTACTAAAAAAAGCGTTAAAAAGCTGTTACTCTTCGATGGTGCTTGGCCCAGGTCTGTCGGAGCCTGCCACGGCTCGGCCGCGTCCTCCTCGCCCCCCTCGACCACGTCCTCCTCGCCCACGTCCCGTGCCGCCTCGTGGTACCACCACCGCCTCCACCACACCGTCACCCTGCCCCAGAGCAACGCTAGCGCCGCCTCGGACCCGCACTCGACACCATCCTCCTCGCCCCCCTCGACCACGTCCTCCTCGCCCACGTCCCGTGCCGCCTCGTGGTACCACCACCGCCACCACCGCCTCCACCACACCGTCACCCTGCCCCAGAGCAACGCTAGCGCCCCCTCGCACACGCACTCGACGTCGCGACTCAAATATTTCAACATTATCTTGCATGCTTGAACAATAAAATATAACACTGTCTAAAAGCCAGTTTAAAAGTAACAATGACATGCAAAACCAACTCACCAAACAAATATAAAAGACGTGTGGCACTCGGAGACTGCCGCGATAAAGCTATTGCATAGCATTTTTTATCAACTTATGCAATAGACCTCGCCAACAGCTGCTTAACCCCACCCATCCAAAACCAGACCTCACCAACAGCTGCTTAACCCCACCCATCCAAAACTAGACCTCGCCAAAAACTGCTTAACTCCGCCCATCCAAAACTAGACCTCGCCAACAACTGCTTAACTCCGCCCATCCAAAACCAGACCTCGCTAACAGCTGCTTAACCCCACCCATCCAAAACGCCGAGAGCTGCTTTCACTCATTTGTTTTCTTATCGGTCACCACGCTCAAAAAACAAATGAGTGGGGGGTGTTAGGTTATTTTCGTTACGGAATTTCTGGATTCGGTCTCCACGCTCAAGGCCCGCGATAGAAGCTATGCAATAGCTTAAAAACATCAATAAAATTAAAATAATTTAAACCTCCTTTTTTTTCTAAGTCGGTCAAAACATTGCTATACTGACCATTTTCCTGAACAGTGTACGAAACACAAAAAACATGGCGGCTTGAAGGTCATAAACGTCAAATGTTCTGTCTGCTAAAAAGTCTCCTGGAGATTCGATTTTCGATTACGTTTTTTAATTTCAATATTTACACAATTTTCTTTACGAATTTTACTAATAAAATGCCTAATACATACGTAGTAACGTACCTAAATCATGTTTCTAACAACATTTTGTCGTCTCTAGTGTATTTTCTACTCACAACAAGTAGAAATGTACCGGCATGGCGCGCGAATTTCAAAACAATCATCATCTGCCTAGCCTTTTCCCAACTATATTGGGGTCGGCTTCCAGTCTAACCGGATGCAGCTGAATACCAGTATTTTACATGGAGCGACTGCCTATCTGACCTCCACAACCCAGTTAGTACTGGGTAATACGATACCCCTTGGTAAGACTGGTTGTCAGACTTTTTGGGCCACTGACTACCTTTAACGACTGTCTAAGATCTACAGATGACAGCCGGGACCAACGGCTTACCGTGCTTTCCGAGGCATGCGAATTTCAAAACAATGTTTGGTGAAATAACAAATTCTGTCCAAAATCTTTAACAAATACACAATGCAGCAATTAAAAACTGTTTAGTACTTACTTGTTCACGGTTAATCTTACCACACCACACTATAGTTCGATAATAACACCAACCAAATAACACTTTTAAACACGCGCCGCGTCGTTGACATAAACGAAATGAAGCCGTCACAACAGAAAAACGTTCCGATAACAAATGTTGTTGAATGTTTAGCATGGGATGTTTTATGCCTTTCTTATTCTTTCACCTACACTCTGTGTAAGTTAGAGTAGGAAAGGTATACTCTAGACAGGCAATATTTGGCATTTAATCCGACCCGATCCACGAAATCTCCAGGAGATTCCCACCAGACGCGCGTTTTTTGACAGAAATCTCCTGGAGATTTGATTTTGGAAAGATACAATACTAGTACAATGGTGATTTTGGAAAGATACAATACTAGTACATTTTCATTTTAAAAAATACGAAAAATAAGCTATTTTAGTTAATAAGAGCATTTTATTTTAAATGCAAGTAATGTGACTTTGAATTCGAATCGTTGTAAGGTCGTACTACGGTTCGAATTACATAATAATTAATCTACAGCCGACCGGCCGGCCGGTCTGTAAATCACATCTTGAAGGATAAGGTGATAGTAAAAAAAACAGAGGAGTTAACTTTAATAAACATTTATTTAAATAAATTACAATAAATGCTCAAACTGCTTCCCTTGTGCCCTAATACACGCTCGGCATCTTCTTATAAATGAGCTTTTGAGTCTTCTCAGGCTTATTTCCGATATTTTTCTTGCTGCAATGTTAACCCTTGCTCTCAATTCATTGTCATTTTGGATCGGTTTTTCATAGACTTTGTCCTTTATGGCACCCCAATAAAAAAAATCCAGGGGGTTTAGGTCCGGAGACCTAGGTGGCCATAATATCGGTCCCAGTCGCCCAATCCACCTGCCTGGATAAGCTTCATCTAAGTAGGCTCTTACTTCCCGGCCATAATGAGCAGGGCACCCATCATTTTGAAGCCACATCACCTCTCTTAGCTCACTCGGAACATTTTCAAGGAGCGTGGGTAGGGTTTCTCGTAAAAACTCCAAGTAATTATTGGCATTTAATGTAGGTGGAAGCTCGACGGGACCCACAATCTGGCCATTAAAAATCCCACACCATAAATTTATTTTGAATTGGTACTGGGACCTGTCTTCTCTTGACACATACGGATTTTCTAATTGCCAACTATGTAAATTATGCAAATTCAAGTAGCCGTCCTTTCTGCAGGCTGACTCATCACTCCATAACACCTTATTAAAAAAGTTTGAGTCCTCCCGATGCATTTCAAGCATGCGGCGGCAGAATTGAACTCTCGGCAGGTAGTCTCTAGTTAAAAGAGTTTGCACGCGTCGTACGTGAAATGGATGGTATCCATACCTCTTAAGTACTGATTGAACAGTGGACTTCGGTATCCCTGTGCGCCGTTGTATCGCCCTAACCGAAGTTGTCGGGTCTTATTCTCGTTCCTGAAGCACTATGTCTTCGTCGTCAACAACTTGAGGCCGTCCACCGCCACGTTGACCAGGGAGTCTGCCTTCCATGTAGGAGTTATGCACTCTGGTAAACATTTCATGGTGTGGATGTTTCCTATCGGGAAACCTTTCCCTGTAGAGGGTGGCAGCAGCTCGGGAACTTTGGCCAGCTTCTCCGTAAATAAGGTGCATCTCAGAATACTCTCGCTGCGTATAACCAGGAAAAACGCGGCGGTTGGCCATGTTATAAAACACAAAAGTCTAGGTGGTCGCCAAGTCGTCGTAGTGATCACAATAAAAAATCCAAATCGTAAGGCAAACAAAGTCCGGGGTCCAAGGCACAAAACAGTCGTCAGTACGAAACAATAAGTTGTGAACACAGAGATGCGTTGCGCACGGTTTAAGGTAGCGTACTGACAAGTGTCGCAAATAAGGTTGAGAGTGAGACACAAAATCACAATGCAAGAAAGAGCGGGATAGCACATGCGCTTCTTTTGTTAGACAGTAACCGGTCGGGTCGGGTCGGTCGGCGAGCAGGTCCAGCCTTAGTCATTACGCGTGCATGTCGCATTTTACGGGTCACAACTAGTTTTATAATAATTCGCGTAAATGAGCAGCTATTACTTATTCTCATAGTGGTTTTTGTCAAAATTACGTTATTTACATTTTCAACAAAATCAGCTTCTCTGGAACTAAAATAGCATTTTTTTTGTATTTTTTTAATGAAAATGCACTAGTATTGTATCTTTCCTAAATCACCATTAAACAGGCTATCTTTTAAGTTTGTTGTACAAAACTGCCACATACATTTTTATTTCACCACTGTAGGTTAAAGTTATGCGAAAAGAAAATCGTTCTGTGAAAATTTTAACAAAAAAAACTATTTCTTCAAAACTTTCTTGTTTTTGATAAAAAAAAAACTTATAATGAGTAGAGTAACCTATTCACGAATAATTTGATGTAAAAAAAGTTCTAGAAAAGGATTTTTTCATTACGAGATGCTTAAAAATCTGTTTCAAGGTAGAGATTTTTCGATATTTCGGAAAATTTTGTAAAACTGTAAATCCGTAAGATTTTGCTGAACATATATTGTGTTGTATTGGTAGTGACCCAAGCTATCACCCCCTGCAGTATGTCGTGCTATTTACTGGACACCCTGTATGTATGTAAATATAAAATATTATTTATAGTAATATAATAGTATATAATAATATACATATAAAAGTGATTGCGGATTATTACCTTTGTAGTGACACAGTACCTGTCACACAGTCAGAACCGGTTACCACATACCACAGAACCAGTTACCTCATGCCACAGAACCAGTTACCACATACCACCGAATCAGTTACCTTACCACGTTTTAGACAAGCCTGCAAGAAACAGTGAAGCAATCATCTTGAAAAAGACGAATAAGTAACGAGTTCGTACGATAAAGAAATAAGATGCGGCACGAGCGTCATCACAACACCGTGCCGCATACGTTCGCTTCGAAAGAAGCGGTTTTTAAGCGCAAGCAAAGCAAGCAGAAGCACCAGCACCCTCCGTATCTTCATCTGCACGCGACGACGGCGCTCGGTGAAAAGGACCGCGCTCGGCGCGCGACTCCTATTTATGCCTTCGCGGCGAATAGTGCCGTGTGCAACACAGCGCCCCGCGGCCCGCCCAACGGCGCGTGGCTATTGGTCAATAGGAATTAGAACAGCAACATGCCAAGCCTAACTGTACCATTGTTATAATATATATAATATGTCGATTCTCGAAAATAAATCAGTCCGAATTACCAATCGACTAGTTATTCTTCCCAAGCACCTATCGTCACACTGTGCCCAACGCCTAAATTGGTGACCCCGTGAAACCGAACACGTGCCTGAAGCGAAGCCCGAATCACTGCAACATCGACTTTCTACAAGATCCACCTCCACCATGAAGAACGACGAGCTTAGCGATGGTCAGGGCATCACAACAGAGAAGAGCGACGTGGCAACAATCTCACTTCCGGCACGACTACCACCATTTTGGCGCCAAAACCCGCGCTTGTGGTTCGCGCAATTTGAAGCCGCCGTTGCTGCCAGCAAGATAGGTGAGGAGCAGAAATTCAATCTCGTCGTCCCGCTACTCGGCAACAGCGACCTAGAACAAATCGGAGACATCATCTTACACCCACCGACCACCGGCAAGTACAGCACGCTCAAGGACAGACTCATCTCAACGTACCAAGAGTCAGACCACCGGCAGTTACAGAAGCTACTCAGCGGCCTCGAACTCGGCGACAACAAGCCAAGCCAGCTGCTGCGTAAAATGCGAGACCTCAGTGGCAAGCTACTATCTGATGAAGCGCTGAAAGTTATGTGGCTCAACCAACTGCCCGCACAAGTTCGCGCCGTGCTCTCCGTCAACACCGAGTCATCGCTCGAAGTGCTAGCCGCAATGGCAGACAAAATGATGGAGCATTTTGAACCCGCTACAGTCGCCGCAGTCTCCACAACAAACCCTTCGACAACAAGTCCAGCAGGCAATGAGGCACAGTTGAACGCAATAACAACCCTACAAATCAACATGCTTTCGAAACAAATAGAGAAATTGTCACTCGAAGTCGCCGAACTCCGCAACCATCAACATTTGTCGTATCGCCTTTCCCGCCAAAACTCCGCACATCGTAGCCGCTCACGCTCACATTCAAGACAGCGTCCTGATAACGCCCGCAAGCCCGGCGATCCCGACTGGATGTGCCGTTTCCACTATCGGTTCGGCAACAGGGCACGGAAATGTGAACCACCATGTTCTTTAGCAGCAAAGCGGGAAAACTAGAAAGAACATCGACAGTGGCGGGCGTCGATGTTAACCAACCCAGCCGCCCGGCTGCTTAAAATCAAAACATAGTAACTCGTTCCAACAAAAATGTTCAGGAGAGCCAAAAAACTAGTCGGCTACTTTGATTCGTTCGCCCGAAGAAACTAGAAGAGATAGCAATTTGGATGTTTGGCGAAAAGTTGTGCTATATTGTTGACATTTTAGTTGTTATACTCGTAATCATTTTTAGAGTATAGTTACACTTGAAGCGCTCATACTTTATTTTTATTTGTGAATTTACCCAAATATAAATGTAAAAACAATATCAAAACTTAGTAAGTCTGCTTACTAGGTTATCAATTTGATTTACTATGGTAAACATGAAGACTAAACAAATTCATAATACATTAAATGTTTATAAAATTAAAAAATAAAATTATCCCAAAGTACCTACGAATGCAGATTTTGAATAAAAATCATGTTGACTTATAAAATGATATTTATTAACGTACTTCAAAGGACTCGTATTAAATTAAAACATGACTCACACTCTCAACAGTCAACCAAAACCAAAAAAAAATAAACTTAAGCTAAAATATTTTTTATTGATAATGAACTACTCATTGTTATCGGTAACGATTTGACCATCAGTTTGCAAATCAATGGAGTTATCACTCGTGGGTAGATTCAGCCAAAACTCCCTTCTGTTCAATGGCATTAGGGGGACCAATTTTGAAACAATACCATCTTTCTTCGATGATTTCACCCCTCGGGGGATAGTATTTGAAAGTGGGGGAATAGTGTTGACATTAAATTTCTGCATCAAGAAGTTTAGATCTTGGTATGACTCATCAAAATCTGTTTTATAAAACAGATTTCGTGATCCTTTGAGGAACTTAGCTTCAACCACTGGGTTTAGCAAAAATGTGCTGAGAGCTGAATCGTCATTTGTGTTACGCCTTGGAACTCGTTTCTTTTTCACCCATTGGTATGATTTTTGCACTTCGATAACGTCAATGTTCTTTCTACAGTTCGCTATAATAGACTTGTAGTCCTCGTAATCATAAACTCCATCTCGACGCCTCATCTCTTTTTCTATATTTCCGTGTACGCCGTCAGCAGACATATGGGTATGGCCTTTAGTGAGAAATCTCAGAGTAATAGTACCGATATTAATGCACTCAGAATTAACAACCATTACCAGCGCTGTAAATAAAAAACAATTTTTATTTTGTCCTGTGCAATTGTCACACCACAGTGTTAATTTTTTCACATCTCTTTCCGAAACAAGAAAAGCCATCAATGTATCTATTATATTATTAGCATCTCGACCCTTCATTGCTTCATGCCACACGACACATTTGCTGTTTATCTTTGCATCTTTACATAGTGGTGCAAATGTTAAATTGAAAGCCACTAGACGGCTCAAAAAAAATGAATCCTTAATTTTTGGCATATCTGGCAATAATGTCACTTTCTGAAGATCCATAGAAAAATAGTGTTCCATAGTATCGTTGCCTTTCTTCGCATCTTCTTTGTAATTTTTTATAGCTTTTCCAGCTTTAACCTTGTGTTGAGCAAAATCATTCTGTAACCTTTCCACAGCTGATGCCTCACTTCCATTTTTAATCTTTTCCACGAATACTCCGCAATCAACACATTGGTCTCCTTTGGGATATTTTAAGGAAACTTTCATTGATTTCATAGTATTTCTGTAGGTTTCAATGGAACATTTGACATCAGGATTCTTCGATATGAAGTCAGTATGCATAGATTGCAGCGTAAGCGTTCGTGGCAAGTACCGTATCAACGGTGCGTTGTTTCTCCTGTAGTGGCTCAATGTCGGGTTATAGCTCATGATATGGTCTTCGATAGGTGTTCTTGATAGTCTAGGTTTCTTACCACCTCGATTTTCTTTAACTAATTCGTAAAAGGGTTTCCGTTTTAAAGCTCTACTTAGCTCGGTAATAACACCATCTGTACAATGACCCAGAGTATTCAGGAAAAATGATTTACAAACATTTATCTCTTCATTCCCGAGACAAAAGTAGTAATACCTCGACTCGTTTTTTACGTGTTTTTTGTCTGAGTTAGGAACAGATGCAGATTTCTCTTTGATTGGTGCAATCTTTACACATTTGTTCAAAAACTGGCGGCGCTGAGTATAGTTAAGATTACAGTAACCATTTCAAATATCCTCTCGTTGCTTTTCTGTGAAGTTATTGCAACGTCGTCTACATTTACCGTCGCACATTTTAGATATCATGGGATGCATCGTTTTATTTCTTATAACCTTTGCTATTTCTTTGGGATTATCTGAAATTTCGATTAATGTGCCCGTATCAAATATAGGGCCTGGATAATTTGCAGTGAACCGAGCTGGTGGACGGTAGCCATCTGCTTGTTCAGAGTCGATGAAAATAATTGAATTTGGGTAAGTAGCAATGAAAATTGGCATTTCTGGTACAGGGGATTGCATTGGAGGTGGTTCGGGTAGATTCTCTATGGCAAACGTAGGTTCTAGGAGATCGAGATCTTGAAAACAATCTTCGGAATTATCATCAAACAACTGTAGTGCAGGTTTCTGTGCTACCAAAGGTATATAATCGGGATCGGCTACGGAATCATCACTCAAGTAAGCGGTATCAAATCCAATGTTACTATCAAAAACGATACTATCACAGATCGTTACATTTTCGGCTGATGACCCAGGGATAGGATTGTTGTAGTCGATAACAGTTTGGCCAGTATCTGTTTTAGCTTCATCATTTGCTCTGAAAGCGGAAAAAAAGAACAAAGCTAACACGCAACCAACACCAAAAACAAACATGCAAATAAGGCAGTAAGTATTAGTTAAATAGCTTGGGTAAAAAAAACTTCTTTTTTTGTTTGGGTAAAGTCCCGTTCTGTTCTATAGGGCAAAAAGTAAAGGGGATTTATGTGGAGCTAGTAGCGCCCGCACTAGTTAAAATTATTATCTCTATAAATACAATTCAATTTAAAAGTCGGCCAAAAATGGACACTTCAATAAAATGTTTCTAGTATCTTTTGATAAAGCATAGAGCGTGTTTTAATGAAAAGTGGTTACTTTTGTCATAAACATACCCTGTATGTTACATAACTTTTTAATTAGCAACTTCTTATATGGGATCACATTAAAAATTACCGAAATACAAAACACAAAGAATCCAATAAATACCTGATTTCGGAAAAAGAATAACGTACTTTTAATATAAAGTTTATTTGAACTTATAATTCCAAGTCAATCCAAAGATATAACACTTCAAAGCAACCCGTTTTAAAAAACGGAAATTTCATAGATAAATACCTAATAATTTATAACCAGTGCGGGTGCCACTAGCGCCGCCTAAGGCCCCTTAACCCGGAACCACTACTTTTCGTCGATAATTAGCAAATCATACCCTTAAAATAAGCAAAATCGGCTTTTGCACATTCATTACACGAAAGCCAGCACAACATACCAGTTTTGTTAGTTTTATTATGAAAATAATGCAACGACAATTATATTTTGAGGTTATGTCACGTTTCTTTTACATTTTCGTAACTATAATGAATAAGTTATTTCTTACCTGCATTCGTTTACGTTCTGCAAAGCACGCATTATACGCCTGGACCGATAAAATTGCCTGTAACTCATTTTATTATTTTTTAATACGGAGCGAAACACTCGTGCGCCGGTGACACTGGACATACTAAACGAAATTTCATCTATTTTGCAATTGGCGCCAAATTCAAAACATAGCAAGTTGGTATTTCAAATTCATAACTTAGTAAGTCGCTTCAGCTGCTAGGGTTTTAAATTTGTATTTTGACATACTAAGTTTAAAATTTGTACTTCAAGGAAATTTTCGTAATCATGCCAAATTGCTTAGACTTGCTAAATTATTTTTTTAACATTACGTATGAAACTGGGTGTTTTAAGGTCCACATCATTTTGATACTATCTAGTAAGTCGAAAAATGCCAAAAACCGTTTTTTTTTCAAATCACCTGTTACTAGGTTTTGAATTTGGGCAGCCGCGCCGCTTATGCGTGATCGACATAAATAACAGAGAAAAATTCCTTGTCGACACGGGGGCCGACATATCAGTATTAGCCGCTCGAAACCAGAAATATTCAAAACCGGCGGAGAATGCAGGCTACAAACTTTACGCGGCAAACGGAACGGAAATTAGTACCTACGGAGAGCGCACACTCGAGCTCAACCTAGGCCTACGAAGAAGTTTCAAGTGGACTTTCGTCGTCGCCAATGTGAAGACATCGTTACTAGGAGCCGACTTCTTAGTGCATCACAAAGTTTTAGTTGACTTGCACCAAAGAAAACTCATCGATCGAGTAACCGAGCTCAGTGTAAACGCCGTGAAAGTAAACAACCAAGAAGAAACAATCTACATTGTCAACCGCGACCACACTCATCACGACCTGCTAAAGAAATATCCAGATGTACTTCGACCAATGACACTCTTGGCTGGAGAGCCAAGCATGACGTCACGCATCACATCGAGACGACTGGGCCGCCGATATTCTCACGGCCGCGCCCTCTACCGCCCGACAAATATAAGGGTTCATATGCACTATGCGGGTAGCCGCATTACGGCTAGCCGCGCGGCTGACCGCAGGATGCGGTTGCGAATGCGGCCAGCCGGATCGCGGGCAGCCGCATTCGCAACCGCAACGTGCGGTTGAAGAACCGTTGCGATTTGCGGTCATGTCGATCCATTTCAAAGATGGACGTGGAAGAAGTTGCAACTATTTACTACATTTACACACGTTACGTAAAGAAGAAAAAACAAAGAAAGAAGTACTGGGTGCATCCTTATTTGCAAACACGAGATGAGAGCAAGCATTTTGCAATATTTTTCGAAGAACTAAAAAAATATGAAGATAAGTTTTTCGGATTTACTAGAATGAGCATAAAAACGTTTGAAGAATTATTGAACATTTTAGAAAAATTTATAACAAAGCAAGACACAATTTCGCAATAGTATTAAACCGGAAGCAAAGTTAATAATAGTGCTACGGTAAATAAAATAAATATGTATAATTCAATTTTTATTAAAATAATGTAGGTACACATTTCAAGCATCATCGTCAGTGATGGAATTAAAAAGTTCCATATAATCACTCTCCTGAGAATTTTCGGAAATTGGCGATTGTGCATTCGTCGGATTCCGATAATCTCTCCTGAGATTTTTCGGAAATTGGCGATTGTGCATTCGTCGGATTCCTCACAATTTCTTGAGACGTGTCTCGTCCAAACTCCAAAGACTGCACAGGCTGCGTGTAGACATTACTTCCTGAATACTGTGCCGTTTGATATCCATGATGGGTATTCCCTCGTCCAACCTCCGAGAAGTTTGTACGGTGAGAATAGGGACTATTACCAGAATAATGTGACGCTTGATATCCCCGGTAAGAATTAGGCCTTGGATAATCAATGTTCGAATAATTGAAAATCTGCGCATCTTTAATTTCCTTTAAAATATCTAATTTACTTTGCAATTGCATATGTTCTGGAATTTTTTAAAATTCTTTTACTAGAGACAAGAAAAAGAGGCGATCCTCGTCATCTTCAACACTCTTTCTTTCTAAATTTCTATTCAAGGCCCCGACTAACTCTCTACCGATAAGATCATCACTATTATTTTTCTTGTTTCTCTTTGGTGCCCATGAAGTATTTGATGGAAGTGTTTCTTCATTTTGCATAGCTGTGTTACCATCTTCATTTTCTGTAGTTACATTCCCCGTTGTGCTATTGACAGTTACAGTATCTTTTAAAAATAACAAACTATCGTAGAAAACATATGAAGTCTTTCGTCGTTCTTTTTTTGCCGCTGATCCGCTCTTAGTCTCTTTCGCTTTATGGGCCTTCACAAAACAGTCGCGAATATTTCTTCATTTTTTTTAAATACTCAAACCTAAAAAAAAACATTGTTTCAGATATTTGGCTGTTCATTCGCAGAATTGCATTATATGTTTAAGATTGGAATTAGTACTATCGCCGAAATAGTTCGAGAAGTATGTGCAGCTATATGGTTTTGCTTAAAAAATATATGCCTACCACAACCAACCAAAGATATGTGGCTTCAAATTGCAAATGGTTTCTCTACTGGAGCACATTTTCCGAACTGTATAGGTGCTTGTGACGGAAAACATATTAGAATTATAGCACCTCACAATAGTGGATCAATGTGCTTCAATTATAAAGGATTTTTTTCTTTGGTATTGCTAGCAATTTGTGACAGCAGCTACAAATTTGTGATGATTGATGTTGGAGCATATGGAATATTCGGTGACTCAGCAATATTTCAAAACTTAAACTTTTATAAAAAAATTCAAGAGAACCGCTTGAACATTCCTGAACCAGCACCTATTTCAGGAAACAATGCAACTTGTTTCCCCTTCGTTTTTGTAGGAGACGAGGCATTTGCTTTAAGTACGAGTATGATGCGCCCTTATCCGAGAAATAATTTAAATATTACAAAAAGAATATTCAATTATAGACTTTGTGTGGCTAGACGTTACATTGAATGTACTTTTGGCGTACTTGCGAATAAGTGGCGCATTTTTCACAGACCAATTAATGTTCACATCGATTTAGTTATTGATATTGTTAAGTCTGCTTGCATTTTACACAACTTTGTAAGAGACAGAGACGGATATTCTTTTAGAGACTCATTAAGTAATCCACTAACTGAAACTATTAAGGATGTCTCTTGCTAGACCGTGTCGGGTCCGAGCCGAGTGTCGGCCGTAGCACGGTCACCGAGCCGGTTCCGTGTCTGAAATTACTAAGTCGGGCCTCGACCGGGCAATCATCGTTGCGCTGTGATACAGTATACTCGTCCGAGAAAAATCAGTGTTGTAACTAAACTACAATCATGTTCAATTTTAACGATCTGGAATTAGCGGCTATTGCGATCGCTCTGGATGACGAAGAATCTGAAGAATCTTCAACTACAAGGAAATGGAGTGTGCATCCACTTTGGAGAGAGCGACAAGAGAAAGGAGAATATATGAATCTTTGTAAAGATCTACGTAGTTATGAAGACAAATATCGGGACTACTTTAAAATGACTAAGGAATCTTTTGACATCTTACACATGAAAATTAAAGATGATTTGACCAAAGGCAATACAAAGTTTCAGATTCCTATTTCATCCAAACATCGATTAACTCTTACTCTCAGGTATGTATCTTTATAAACTTTTTATAAGTCTATATAGTATCTATATATATATATATAAGTAATTTTATACAAGCTTTCCCTAGTTTAGGGTCAGAAGCCCGTGTGTGATTATCCAAGGTATCATTATCATTAAAAAAAAACAATTATTAAAAACAAAACAAAAAACCCGACGGCGCACACAAAGTCAATTTACCAATTTACGATGCCAAAAATAAAATGTAACTTTTTTACGATCTAACTTGGTAATTATGTTTTATAATAACTATTAGAAGGTATCATAGTTATTATAAAACTATATAGTTATAGGTAAGTATAGTTTTGAGATGATAATAATAATAAAAAAGTCAGTGCAAAATCTTTATTTTTTGTTCTTAATACAAATCAAATATCCCTAAATTATATTCTATGCTACATACTAATCTTGATCGTCCACATCATCATCGGAGTCTTCACTGTCTTTATCATCCATTTCTTCGCTACATAGATATGTAGGGGTTCGTAGCATTCCTACAACAATATCATTAAATTTTTCTCCTCGTTTCTTGGGTTTTGGCCTGTGAATAGTCACAACAGGATCCGAACATAATATAAGCATCCAGTGGAGAATGTCCGTATTAGTAAATATTCTGGACATTTTCGGGAGTGATATTGTCGCATTTTTTTGTAATTTTTATGACTCGCTTCAATCACATCTTCTGACAATTGACCTACGGGCAAAGGCAGAGATTTAATTATGTCAGAACCATGAATTAAAAGTTTGTGTACACTTGCACTCATTTTGTACCATCCATATAAATCTATCGCCATTTCAGCTGTGGTGAAGCAATAAGTTTTAAATTTCTCTTCGTCTATGTAATGTCCGGAGGAAACAACACACAAAATGGTTGAAAATCTTTCGATCAATTCTTTGGACACACCTGTTATTTGAGAAACAAGCTCTGGGTTTTTAAAAAAATTTCGGGCTGTGTTCCCGTCATTACTGTTGCCTCCTCCTTGTTTTGGTTGGTCAACAACAAGTCCCATTTCTTTATAAAAATCCTGGCAGATTTTATTTTTTCGCTCTTTCACTTTTTCCTGAGATTCTTTGCCTCTAGCCTGCCATTGTTTCAACTCCAATTTATAAGAAATATGTAATAAATATTCAAAGCAACGAAGATGAGCATGTAATACGGAAATCCCAAATTTATAAGTATCTTCGTTACATACTCTTTGTTTGATATTTTCTAAGTCGTTCATATGCGTTGGCGTGGCTTTACACACGTTACAAGCTTGTGTACTTTTAGTTTCTGTTAAGACATTAACCGTTTTGCCATCCAGCATTGTGCAAATGGGCATATGTTTAAAATGTATCATTCTGCCTCCTAGAATAATATTTGTAGGCTGCCTTATTTGCTTCTCGATCTCATTGTACTCCTCTTTAGTGTTATGGTCGTTTTCTTTTTTAATTTAAAAGAAATTGGTCGACAGAATCTGATGGAAGATGGAGTCATGTTTTTCCAATATTTTTTTTTTTCATTTCTCTCATTTCCGATACTTCCAGAGGCACAATTGTACATAGTATTATATTGGAATCAGCATACATTGAATTGTTTGTAAAGTTTTGCTTGTATATACTGTGACCACCACTCCCATCTAGGCCCCACTTATAATAGACTTCCAAAGTGTCGATATTGTCGTCCATGTTGGATACAATTGCTTCTGACTGTACTTGTGCTAGTCTCTGTATGGTGTGATCCAAAAGATCTTGTAACGGCACCACAGCTTCATTCTCAGTAACTCTCAAATTCAACGGATAACATTTTAGTTTTACGTCTGCAATCACATGGTAAGAGGGATATATATCAGCACCTCTTTTCTTAGCACCTACACGCATCGTCTTATATTCCGCTTTGGTTAAATTTAGATCCACTATGAGACCTAATGCTTCTTCAGCAGTATACGGCACAATATTTACAGAACACGTGTGTGCCTTTTCCATTTTTTTTAAACGCTTTGGTGTTGAAGTTATTGCAAGTTTAAGAACTTGAGCTGCTTTTCTTTTACCTGCTCTTACCAGACTGGCTTCAGTGGCTAAACCTAGTTTTTCAGTCGTAAATCGTGAGACGAGAGGCTTAAGTTTTCTTTTTTTGCTGCGATCAGCGCATTCTGCAAACAATTTTTTGGGCCTACCTCTCCTCTTCTCTGTAGAAGTAGGTTGTGGTCTTGATTCCATCTTCGGGAGTTTGAACTCTTCACTGAGCCAACTGGCGTGGTTGTTGTTAAAACGGTCAAACATATATTTACATTCACGCCATTTGCCTAAAAGTTTTGTCACAAACACTTTTACGACATCTTTTAATTGGTTTATCAAAGTTTCAGACGGATCAACTATGTTACATTTGTCCATTATGTATTGTAATAATCGTTCATTACACTTGAATGACGAAAAACCAAAAAAACGTTCATCTCTTAACAATATAAATAGTTCATTTCTATAGATCTTCCTCTGCTGTGAAACGGGCTCAACACGACTACCTGAAAACAAAGAGTCAGATTTAACAAAGGGACAAATAAGGGGACGGCATTTTTGCTTTGTTTACATCTTCATGGGTCATAGTTTATGAGAAATAACAAAATGTTATGGAACTATGCGGAACTTTTTTCAAATTAATGGAAACTCATGTGAATCTAAATATTTTGATTTATTCCATTCTAATACCAAAAACTAATACCACTGGTATTTGTTTCAACTCATATTTTTTTTCTATTCCGAACGGATACCACTTTTTAAATAATTTAATTTAATGTACGAACGAATACCAACAACTTGAATTTGGTACAGTCAGCGCAGTCAAACCTAATCAAAGTAAATTTGTTTTTCAATATTTTTATGTAATCGTAATATAATGCTTAAAACTTTCCAAATTCACTTCACTCCAATATTTTTACAAAGGTTAGCATAGGTAAGAGTAGTTTTAGTGAATCATCTTGCTATTTTTTTTACCTGCGAGAAAGGGTGAGTTTGCTCTATTGTTCCAAAATTCGAAACAACCAATCAGAGTCAAGTGTGACTGGAATGTTGTGCTTTGACTCGGAGAGAAATTTTATCTACATAAATTCCTCAGTACATTTCCGTGCGGTGGCGGTGGCGTATTGGTATCAGAGTGACAGTGATTTTTATTTATTAAGTGAGTATATTAATTTGTTCTTTTGTATAATTTACTTCTCTTTATTAAAATTAGTGTTATTTAATATACCTATTATTTGATTTTTTATCATAATCCAATCAAATGTAAAAGTTACATACAATATATAATTTTATATAAAAAGTTTATACAAAAAGTTGATTTTCTGTGATATTTTACAATTGTTAGATAAAAAGTGATTTATTTTTGTTAAAAATTTACCTGACATAGTTGTTATGAGATAGGTAGACGTGAATAAATAACTATGTCAGATAAATTTCAATATAAATTAAGAGTTAATTTTTTGAGATATTTTGTAATTTTTAGATTGTAAGTAAATTCTTCCTGTTTGATGTTTTTGCAAAAAAAAATATTATACAGGTATAGAGAGGAACTAAAATTATATTAAAGTTGATTATTTAAGTGATATTTTATCATTGAACAAGACGTTTGCTAACAAAATTTGTTTTTTTTGGAGTTATCTGTTTTTTTTTTCAATTAAAGGTCTTATATTTACATACAAAGCATTTTTACTGACTGTACCTTATATCTTTGAACTTGTTTTGGTATTAGTTTAAACAATGGTATCGGTTCGGAATAGAAAAAAAATATGAGTTGAAACAAATACCAGTGGTATTAGTTTTTGGTATTAGAATGGAATAAATCAATATTTTTGAATAAAATTAGTGTTTGATGCAAAATTATATTACTGCTCAATACTTAAAGTAATTGACAATTAAACAATAAGAACTAAAGGAACATACCTGATGCTTCACTCTCCATTTTAAAACACAAAATGAATACGCACTGCAGCGCGACACAAGCGTGGTTACTTATCACGGTTTCGGACGCAACTGACTCACATTTGTACCGTTTGAAAAAAGGGATACAAAGGGCGCTCGCACAGCCTTTTGTGTTGCTTCCGTGGGCTTTATTGTTTTGTAAATCTATTGTTCGTTTATTGGAGAAGCTAAACCAACTATTTTTGTTAAGTTTGTGCACATTGTAAAATTATATTTTTGGCATCGTAAATAATTAATCCGGCCTTGTGTGCGGCGTACCGAAACAACTGAAAAGAAAAAAACAAGTTTATTTAAAATGTAGACCTATTGAACTTTACAAAATAATGGTCCCCAACTGTTAAAGTTGCTATTAACAGAAGTTGACTGCTATATTTGTTTACTTTGGGTACGCAGTCGGGTTTTTTGTTTTTTTTTTAATAATTGATTTTTATTTTGGTAAAAGACCAAAATAAAAATCAATTATTATTCTACTAGTTAGGTTGTGGTTTAATTATTTTTTATTTTATTTTCCTGTAGGAATTTCGGGATAAAATGTATTCTATTATAATCCCGTGATCAAGACGAATCTAACGATACCTCATACATCAAAATCCATCAAGCCGTTTAGGCTACAGGAGGCCACAAAGAAACAGGCATACATACATACACTCGAAATACATTACCCATTAAAAAGGAGAGACGGTTGGGTTTCTGGCAGTAGCACAGTCGGTCAGACGCAGAGAAATCATTTACATTAATATTATTACAAAGAAAAATTCATTAATTTAATTTACACATATATTTGTTGAACTATTACAATCACAATAATTTTAATCAGATATAAAATGAGATAAATAAGTTCCAGCAGAATTTTCTGTAGATATTGATGGCAGATTTTCGTCTAATGGAGCAGGAGCTTGGACTGTAGGAGATATCGATGGCTGCTCTGTACCAGTTGAGTCTTGTGATTGACGAGATGAATCCAAAACGGTCGATGCCGATGGTGGAATTTCTGTGTATTTTAACATAATTGGTGTTGAGGCCAATGACGAAGGTGTTGATTCATTAATCACAATCGGCGATGAGGCCGATGACGACGGTGTCGATTCATTATACATCTGTTCGAATTCCAGTTCCTGTACAACTGCAAACAGTCGTCCCTTTGCGACATGTTGGTAATATGGAGAAAATGTTTTCACTGTACTCGACAGACCATTGAAAAAATCATCTATAGGGTGTGATTTATTATATTCATTTTGCTTCTTTGCGTTATTTTCAAGAATGTACTTCATCAAGGTATCGGATGAGGATTGTTTGTGTGGAACTGTACGACGTTTACTGACTTTAGCACTGCTACGGTTACTACTTTGACCACTCTGTTGTGTTGTAAATTGATCAATCCTTTGTACTTCTGTGGCCCTGTCTCCTATAACCCCTCGTTCGCTGTCTGTGTCTCCTTCGTTTCTTATCTCTTGCATGGATTGATTATTGTATGTCCCTGTCTCCTGTGACTCTTGCTCTTGTTGTATCTCCGATTCATTTGTGTCTGCATCGTCGTCATCGATGTTGGACCTCGTTTTACGATCTTGAATGTAGGGTAGCAAAAATTGTAGAATCTCCTCATACTTATATTTCTTTATAACGGTAGAACTTTGCCCACTTTTTGTTTTTCTATTGTTTAGTGACCTTTTGAATTGATCTCTAATATTTGCAATTCACATCTGTTACAAATAATAATAATGCAATATTTTTGTGTTTCAGGTTTTTGACAACCGGGGATTCATTTAAAACGATTTCATTGAATTATCGGGTTGGTCACTCAACTGTAGTTCAAATCATAAAGGAAACATGTCGAGCTATAGTTAACAGATTAATAAATGAAGTAATGCCACAGCCAAATGAAGAGACATGGAAAAGTATTGCTCATGAATTCCAAAGGCTATGGCAATTTCCAAACTGTATAGGGGCGTTGGATGGAAAACACGTTACTATTGAAGCACCAGCTAACAGTGGATCTGTATACTTCAATTACAAGAAAACGTATTCCATTGTATTGTTGGCATTGGTGGATGCTCATTACAATTTTATTTTCATCGATGTTGGGTCCTACGGCCGCAATAGCGACGGTGGTATATTTGCAAATAGTTCTTTGGGACAACGATTGAATAACAATTCACTAAATATACCCATCGGAAAACATTTGCCCAATACCACAATAACTTCACCGTATGTCATAGGTGGCGATGAAGCCTTTCCTTTAAAAACTTATTTAATGCGACCATATCCACGTGATCAGGCCGCTACAAATAGTGCTAATGCATATTTCAATCAGAGATTGACGCTGGCTAG
The DNA here is from genome assembly GCA_910589295.1 of Noctua janthe. Lineage (NCBI taxonomy): Eukaryota > Metazoa > Arthropoda > Insecta > Lepidoptera > Noctuidae > Noctua > Noctua janthe. The sequence goes on along the minus strand of OU342575.1, from coordinate 13,065,048 downwards.
ACGACTAGTTGAAAATGCCTTTGGCATATTGACACAAAAATTCAGAATTTATTCTAGAAGAATCAAATCTAAACCAGAAAATGTGGATTACATTATTTTAAGTACTTGTGTACTCCATAATTTTTTACGACAAAGAAATGACATTGGATATTTATTTAAGGCAAGATTCAACAGCTACAACAGACAATTCGTTAAGACCATTGCTCGCTCATGTTGGGAGGCCTTCTAATAATGGTTTTAAGGTTAGAGAAATCTTTAAAAAATATTTTGTCTCTGAACGTAATAACGAAATAATGTAATACTCAAAACGTAAATAAACGCATTAAAAATTCATAATCTGTGCGCGACAAGTTGAGACAGTGCTTTGAGCGGTCTATGCAGCGGGCATTGAGCGCAAGTCTCAACTTGTCGCGCATGGCTAATAGATAAGTTAAGCAGAGTTTACACGAAGCCAGTAATGCTGGCGCCAGTCTGCAGACAAGCCAGCGTTGGCCTGGCCCTTGTTGTTTAGACGCGGCCAATCATTCACGGATTTTTTCTTCTGGTGTGCACACGTTTGGAAAAAATAATGAATACGCGGCAAAGGCTGTTGAAAAAGAAATATCTGCACTATTAAGAGAAGAGTTGATTGATATATTACAAAAAAGGAGCGAAACGACTTTGGATAAGAAAATGGTTAAGCGATAGACCTGTAACTGGAGCTTCTGCCTTGTTGCTGAAACAACTAAGATTAGGAGATCCTTCTGAGTACAGGTTGGCGTTGCGGGTTACTGCTGAAAACTTTGATGAGTTGCTTTCGCTTATACAGAGCTCGATTCAGCGCCAAGACACTCTGATGAGAGATGCATTACCAGCAAAAATAAAATTAGAAGTAACGTTATCGTTCTTAGCATCTGGAATGAGTTATCGAAGCTTGAGTCATTTTTACCGTGTTTCTAAACCATCTATATCACAATTCATACCAGAAGTTTGTCGAACAATTTATGAAGTATTAAAACAGTTTATTAAGGTAAGTGTTTATTTATTTACTTAAAATTGAAATAATAAGGCACACATTCTTACAAAATACAACAAACATATATATTAATATTAAGCGTTATTGAAGGCTTGTTGAATGGCATCACTGTTGTCTACGCTTTCGCCGTAACTGTCATAATTATATGAAGTTTCTGGGGATATGACATTAGTAGTAAACTGGGAACACGAAGAAGAACATGTCGATGGACTGGACTCTGGAGGAGGGCAGATTGTAGGTGTTGTCAGAGAGTATTGGGGTACTATGTAGGACGGAAGAACTTGTGTAGAATTCCAATTAGTAGGTAGCGTATTTTGCGATTGCTGAACCGATTATTGCACTTGATACGCATTCTTGGCTCGTATATCTGTGAGCATGCATTGAGTCAATATACTCTGTATTTTTTCCTTAGCAATGACTGCCTGTTCCTCTGTCAATTTTTTTAATTGTGCCGAGACGGTTTGTCCAAATAGGTCAAGATCTGTTTCTTCGCAGCGTGTGTTGTCGTTAATTTCCCTTAAGTCATTTATCATGTTAGATATCTGTGATAACTTGCTCCGCTTAGGTTTTGTGGGTGGGGTAAATCGAGGTGTCTCTTCTGCAGACTCATTTTCTAACCCATTTTCAGAGCGAACCAACGATGGTCCTGGTTCATTGCTATTCGATAATCCTGATTCATTGCTATTTGGGGTATCCATGTTATCCTGTAATTAAACAAAATAAATTAATGTAATTGTAATGTTATAGATTTTTTTGTTGTGACTAAAAATGGTATTAAATAGGCCGCTTTAATTACTACCCTTTTTTTACAGGTACCAAACGCAGAAGAATGGAAAAACATCGAATGGGGATTTAAAACACGATGGAATTTCCCCTTATGTTATGGTTCTATAGACGGAAAACATGTGACAATTAAAGCTCCTCCTAAAAGTGGAAGTTTATACTTCAATTATAAAAAAACAAGCAGTGTCGTATTGTTAGCTATTGCCGATCACGACTACTGTTTTTCGTACATAGATGTCGGCGCGTGTGGTAGCGCATCTGATGGAGGAGTTTTTAAGAATTGTTCTATATACCAAGACCTGGAAAATAACTTATTACCTGACAACGGAGTCATCGTAGGAGATGCGGCATTTCCACTAAAGACTTATTTAATGAAGCCGTATCCAGGTGTAAACCTCAGTACAGAAGAAAAAGTTTTTAACTACAGGTTATCTCGGGCAAGACGGATAATCGAAAATGTATTTGGAATCTTAGTTAGTAGATTCCGGGTATTAGAAAAGCCAATACTAACTAACTTGGAAACAGTAGATGCAATCGTTTGTGCTTGTTGTGCCCTTCATAATTGGCTACGAAAGAAATCAAATTCATACATCACCGCTACTTGTGTTGATAGGGAAGATGAACAGGGAAATATTCAGCCCGGTTCATGGAGGAGCCAAATACATGCCCTACAGAGTATTGGCAATCAAGGTAGCAATCATTCAGTAGAAATAGCAAGAGAGAAAAGAGAAGTTTAAAAAAATATGTTTAATAACGAAGGAAGAGTTCCTTGGCAATTAAATAGCATACATTAACAATCGACTTCGAAAATCAACATTGAAACGGACAAATACACGAGCTTCTTTTGTTGTAGTATGCGTGTGTCTTTAAGTGGCTTTATAATTTTGCTTAAATGTAATTTTCGTTTAAAATAAATAATAATGTGATTTTACTTACTATGGTTTTTCTCCTCATAGAAAGAAACCGGCTTTACAAACGAATCATATTCATCAAACCATTTTGCCTTTGGCTTATAAACGCTCCCCCCAGCCCCAGATCTTGTAGATTTTTCGATTTTGTCGAGTTCCAAGTAGTACGTATTTCGAATACTTTTGATTTTTGATTACTTTTACTCTTCTTTTTTTTTTTTACTTTTTTTTTTTTTTCGAGAGTCAGTTCTTCTATATTCATTCCTACACGAAGTTGTTCTAATGCCGAAGCGCGCATTTCTTTATTTTTGTATGCATCGCAACGCTTATCCCACAAGCATTCGTGCTCTCTATAAAGTTGTACGAATTTCAAAGTATCCTCTTCGTTGAATTTTCTCGGCATTTTGTCGCAGAAATTCCAAATAAAACAACAAAGAACACACACCGTACGGACGTTCGCCAGTGACTGGCGAGACTCGTCTACACGTGTCCGCAACGCTGGCGCGGGGGTCGAAGGGTATGCGGGCGGAGGTCACTGGCTAGAAAAATAGACGGTCGCTCTATTCTCGCCAGCGTTGGCTTGAAAAACTGTTTACACAAGGCCAATACCAAGCCAGCACTGGCTGCCAGTCTTATTGGCAGCTAGTGTTGGCTCCGTGTAAACTATGCTTTACTAAGGTTGATTAATAAAGTACAATACAATGTATCTGCTTACCAGTTTGTTTGATTTCTTCGCTTATTTTGACCCATAATGAAGACTTATAATTGGAGTCCATATATTTCCCATCGCTCATATCATATAATGCTGGATACTTCCTCACAGCCTCAATCAAACGTTCGTTGTTCATTTTCCGACGACGAACAAAACGTCAGAGCACTGTATAGCATCACTACCGACTGCTCGGGCGCAGCTCGGCGGCGCTATATTCATGCAACGGGCCGTGGCCGAGCCGAAGCGGGACCGAGTTGTTTCCGAGCGTTGTCCGTTGCTCGGGCGTCACTCGGTTGCCGCTCGGTATAACGTGAGTGTGTTCATTCAAAATATATGTAATATTAGTTGACCGTGCTACGGCCGACACTCGGCTCGGACCCGACACGGTCTAGCGTGAGTCATCCTTTACTCGAGATAACGTGCGAAGAAACAATAGAACTGCTTTCGGATATCGAGAATTATTTGCAGAATATTTTATGCATGAAGGGAGGGTAGAATGGCAGGATAATTACATTTAAAAAATAAAATGATTTTGATAATTACCTAGTTTTTGTTTTTCCTCCTTTGTCAATTCCGTACCGTGATAAATATGCACTAACTCTTCCCATGCTCTTTGTTTTAATATTCTATCAGAATACTCTGGTAAATTGGTGTTCCAAATTGCTGGCCGACTCTGGATTTCGATGATAAATTTTTCGGTATCGAATTCCATTTTACCAGACGTACCACGTGCACACACTCACTCAATGGCGGGCAGCCGCAGACTGAACCGCACAGTGCGTATAGCAACCGTCCGGCTGGCTGTCACTCGTGCCGCAGCCCTCCAAGCGACCGGAGCGGTCTGCGGGTAGCCGCATCGCAGTGCGCATAGAAATGAATATTACGTACATAATTGTGCTTGCGGTCAGCCGGACGGCTAGCCGCAATGCGGCTACCCGCATAGTGCGTATGAACCCTAAGGCTTCAAAACTCGAATTCGAGCGCATGATCGAGATGGGAATATGCAAACCGTCAAACAGTCCGAATTACCAATCGACTAGTTATTCTTCATATCTTCGTGACATTAAGTTCTTGGTCAAGGTACTCTTTTTTGGTATCTCTTCTAACATAGTGAGCTGGCATGCGCGGAAAAGAGTTAATGTGGTCTTTGACGTACTGTCTAACACTTTCAGGAGTTTTATTGTGTGGACCAAGCACTCCCCTGGCATCAGATTCGACCACATTTGTCTCCGACAGTTTTTTGACTCACAAACATTTCAGAAATATTGAAAGTCGATAGGAATAACGTTTGACACACTTTAATTAGCTCAGATTCACTTGGCTTTTTGAGGAAATACTTATTGGTAAGCTTCCTACGGCTTTCTGGATTTGCAGTTTTTCGAGTAGCTGGTGTTTCGCGTTTAACGAGACTAACAATGTACTGCCGTTTCTGTTCCACGTTTTCAATATCCCAGTAACAAGAAAAAATTCTTAGTCGGTCCTATTCACTTATTTTCTCTGTGAATTTTTCTTTACAGGATTTAGCACAAGCTTTCGCACCAACAGCTTTTCCCGGCTTTAAAACCCCTTTAGACGATGTGTATGGTTCTCCTTTCTGTCTTTTTATCTTTCTCTCATTTTTTTTCCACTTTTTTGGATTAGCCTGTCCAACAGCGATTCCGTTTCTGGTGCGGCAGTTGTGTCCGTTTCTGCCTGTTCTGCTACTAAATTCCCTGATGACAATACTGATGGTGTTGAAATATTGAAGGAACTGGATGGCGGACAGAATACATTCGTCCCGTACTTCGGTATGAGCACTATCATCGGAATCTGAGATGTAAAGATCTTGAAGCAAGGAGTTATTATAATCTTTAACTGTTTCGTGGTTTTTGTCAGTCATCTCTACATTTTGCAATAATGTGTACCTGGTAGATGATTGTGGACTCTCCGGGCGTAAATGATTTTGTAGCAGATGATTCGGGTCTGCGTGTACTTCAGTTACATGTCGTATGCCATTCTCACCATTTCCAAGTACAATCATCTCTACATTTCGCAATGGTGTGTAACTGATGGATGGTAGTGGACTCTCTGGGCGTAAGTAAGGGGGACCTTCCGGCTGAACACCACTAAAATGAGGCTCCTAAATAAAACAAATAAACAACAAATTGAAACGTAAGTAAATTACGATGGGTGCAACCGGAGGATCCAAAAAAAATGCAAATTTATTTTTAATAAACTAATTTATTACTGTATTACAAAGTATTGAAATTACGACTAATTATACTAAAGTGTCAATTGGTCGATGTCAGATCCAAAAGTGCCGCTCCACGTTTTTATGTTTCTATGGAAAGGTTCGATTGACGTCAATTGGTCACGTTATGCTGAGCTTGCGTTTCGTGCCCGTAGGTGCCGTGTGCAATGTATATGCAGGTATGCCGATGCAGCGATCTATTAAGGTTGACCATGCGTAACACCTCCCCCCGTAGAACAGCGAGTATCGATGGACTTGTTCAAGATGGTCGCTGGTAGACATCCAGGGTCAATCCTTATTTGGCTTGGGTTGATAGTGCGTGGTGATGGGATTGCATAGACGACTTCAGGGTTGCTGTTGAAGTTTTCTGTGATTTCTCTGGATGCTTTTCTTATGCGTAGCCGACGATAGATTAGAGTGGCGATGAGTGCGCATGTACCGGATAGTGCGAGGTACATGGGTATAGTAGTGTGGTAAATGACGGGATCGGTGACGTCATCTAAATGTACAGGCAGTTGCGTCGCTATCTCGTTGCTAAGCGTGTGAAGTTTTTGTAGATTTGGCGAATTTAGGATGAGCTTCGGATAATTTTCAGGCCTCGACTCGTTGTATAGGGGCATCTCAATGATCTTCACGACATGTCCTTTGATGTGGTCGTCAGTGTTGGAGACAGTGAAGGCGGGTGTTCTCAGGTTACAGTTGAGGGGAATGATTGCCAAATAGCTGCCTCGTAGGGTCCGGTACTGTTCTTGACCGCAAGACATCTTCACTTTTGTTGGTACAGGAAAACTTAAGGTATAATGCTTGTCGTCCAGGGTTTCCAGGGCTTCGGTGGTGAGAGCTACGGGTGTCAGCTTGCAGCTGGGTTGAAGTTCTTGATGGACTATGAGATGCTGGATGCAATCTGGTTTGCTCTGGATTTGTAGGTTGGCTGTTGACTCACAGAGATATATGGAGTTTACCTTCGGACATTCTGTCTCTATGTACCTAGAGTCTGAGCTAGAGAGTGCTACGAAAGGTGAGGGTGGTATAAGAGTTTCGTGGTTTCTGTTAGGAACAAGGGAAAGTTTATACAAATTATATGTGGAGGAAACAACTATCGGGACTTTTATAACTACTACTATCTGCTTATTAGAATAGAAGTAACCTAGTTTAATTATTTCATAAAAATGCCTAATTTCTACGTCAAGGATTTCGTCATTAGCATATAAAATCCTTAATTTACCTAACATATACTTAATTTCATCTAAATTAAATAAAGAGTACGGGGTACTCGACGCACGAATAAATGTTAGGGTGTTCTCTAAACTTCGTAATTCTTCATAAAGATCTTCTACATTATCTCCTAAGATTAACAGATGTTGGGCCAGATGGGCGTATTTAATTAAATCTGTATCCCTATTAGCGTTACTTTCCAAAATTAAGTTTAGTGCTTTACTCATCTTATCTTGATTTGAAATTATACTATCTATTATTTGAGAGCTACGTGAAATAAATTTACTATTTAAACTAACATGGTTATTAATTTCTAATTCTAATTTATGCTCATTATTACGTAAGGTGTTTATGGCGTTTTCGTATTTAAGTGCATCGGTGTAGTCTAAATTACCAGAAATTGTTTTTATTACAGAACCCAAACCGTCGATAAGGCCTCTTTTACTACGAGTTGATTCAAACATACTAATTTTACTAGTAATTAAATTGATTTTACTATTGAGATGTTTCAGATGAGGGTCGAATAGGAATAAGGTTTTATTGTTAACTAAGGGACTTAATTCAGCCATCTGTGTTTTTACCACTTCAATTTGAAGATGGATATTCTCTAAATCTATATGACTTAGGAAAGAATGGAAATGGGAAACGATCTTTGCCGCTCCTAATTTGAAGGGAAGTAGTCCTGGTCCATTGTCAAGTGATTCAACTGTTATCTCTTGTCCTTGGGCCGGATGTAGGGTCATCAGCCATAGTATTATCCTGTAACAAAGTGGGATCTTTAGGACTTCGCTTAAGGCGAGATTTTGCTACTGGACCGCGTTTCTTCTTCGTATAGATGTGGATTGGAAGATCTGCGAGTACAGTATCTTGCGTATAACGCGGGGCTAACTTCTGTCGAGACGCCATGGGATTGCGTACAAAGATTTGCTGGTCGGGGGTATAGTCCTTCTCGGGTTCTCTGTCCCTGTTACGGGTTTCAGTCAGTTGTGTCCTGTCATGTAAGGATGTCTGGTTAATAAGGTCGTATACTTGACTCATTCGTTTCCTATGGTCTTGTGAGTACTGTTGCAGTAAGTGTTCAGATAGGTCAATATCTATTGGGTCTCGAGGGTCAAAGTGTCCAGTTATCAAGTCCAAGGGTCTACATTTTGTGAAGCTATGGATCGAACTATTGTACGCTAAGATGGCATAAGGCATAAGATTAACGACTGGTTCATTTCGTCTCTCTAATTTCAATAACCTAAGATGTTCTAAAATGGTAGAATGGAACCTTTCTACTATGCCATTGTCGTTAGGGGAATGCGCTAATATTTTATGGTGAATAATTTTATGAGTTCGGTTGAATTCTAAGAAAATCTGATTTGTGAATTCAGGGCCTCCGTCCGTGACAATAGTCAATGGGACCCCATGGTGGGTGCAAAATACAAGTAGAGCTTGTACTACACTTAAAGCGGTGCTATCTCTAAGGTGATAAGCTTGTGCATACTTAGAGAAAGCGTCTACAATGGTAAGGAATTTCTCTGTTTGAGCTGTGAACAGATCTAGATGGATAATTTCAAAAGGTTTACTAGGGGGTGGTACAATGTTAAATCTTTGCTTGATGGGGTGACGGTCGTACTTAGCCTGACCACAGATAGTACACTCATTTATGTACTTGGAGATGTGTTCTTTCATCTTAGGCCAGTAGAATTTAGAAGATAAGGCTAAGTAACATTCAGTGATACCGCGATGATTTGTTTTACCTTCGTGGTATTTCTTTATGATGTCTTGTTGACGCAGGTAGTCTTTAACATTCTCTAATTCAACTTTAGTTAGAACCATGTTCATTGAAGAGCTTTTGAAGTTGTCTTGAATTATGGGGATTATTTTATACATGGCAAGAGGAGGATGGATGATTAAACCGGTTTTGACTTTAGGGTTCACATATTCTTTAACTGCATTAATAACGTCGTTAGTCAGGTTAGACTCAGATAGTTGAATGGTAGTTCGGGTATGCGTTTCAAATGGCTTACTCACTGTCGGTCGTTTTTTAATATCGCCTACAAGTACAAAACAGATTTGTCTACTGAATTTATTTAAGGGTTCGTCTGATATTGGCACTTCTAGAATAGGGGCTTCGTTACTAGTGTGAACAGTTGCTGTGTCAGAGTTGTCGAGTATGTCAGGGTTGTTTGTAGGGGCTGTCAGTGTTTCAGAACCTACTGTTGAGTGAGACTTTTCAGATACATTTACCGCTATAGACATAGCGTCCTCGTTGTTGATTTCAATGCGGGACAATGCGTCGGCGTTAGTGTTCTTTTTGCCTTGCTTGTATACTGTAGTAAAATTGTATTCACTCAACTTAAGTCTCCAACGTGTGAGTCTGGAGCCTGGTTCTTTAAGGCTCATAACCCATTGTAAGGGTTTATGGTCTGTAACTATCTTAAACTTTCTCCCAAACAAGTATGGACGAAAGTATTTAGTAGCCCAAACTATGGCTAATAACTCCTTCTCGATTACACTATAGTTAATCTCACTGGAGTTTAATGTCCTAGACGCGTATGCTAAGGGCTTATCTTGTCCTATAGGTCCTTGAGAAAGGACAGCTCCTATGGCAAAGTTAGATGCGTCAGTCGTAAGCACAAATTCCTTAGAAAAGTCAGGGTACTGCAGTATAGGGTCGTTAGTCAGTAGTAATTTGCACTTTTCAAAACAGTCGATGTAGTTAGGGTCATTGAAGGTGATCTTAGAACCTTTCTTGAGACATTGCGTCATGGGTTTCGTAATGCGCGCAAAGTCAGGAATAAATTTCCTATAGTATCCTAACAGGCCTAAAAAGCGTTTGATCTCGGTAGCTGTCTTAGGAATAGGGAATTTCTGGATGGCAATGATCTTATCGGGGTTAGGCTTAATACCGTCCTTACTTATTACGTGACCTAAGTATGAAGTTTCAAGCTTTAAAAATTCCGACTTATCCATCTGGATCTTAAAGTTTGATTCCCTTAATCTCTTGAATACTTTTTCTAAATTTACCATGTGTTCCTGTAAGGAAACACTAAAAACGACTATGTCATCGAGATATACGAGACATATGACATTTTGGAGGTCCCTGAGGACATTATCCATCACGCGTTGAAACGTGGATGGAGAATTTTTGAGACCCATGGGCATGCGTAAAAATTCAAAGTGCCCATGTTCTACATTGAAGGCCGTTTTGTGAATATCGGCTGGGTCCATTTCTACCTGGTAAAATCCACTTGCAAGGTCTAGAGTTGTGAAGTAATGACAGTTACCAAGTTTATCTAAGATGTCATTAATAATGGGGATTGGGTACTTGTCATCGAGGGTTTTCTCGTTGACTTTACGAAAATCAATGACTATGCGCCATTTAGTCTTTCCGGACGCATCAGATTTTTTTGGAACTACCCAGATGGGTGAGCTCCAGGCTGACTGCGAGGGACGGATTATCCCTTGGTCTAACATTTTGCTAATCTGATCCTGAACTTCCTGTCTGTGAACAAAGGGATATCTATAGGTTTTAGTATAGACAGGTAATTCGTCGGTGGTATGAATACTATGCTTTATCTTATTGGTGAAAGTTAGAGGTTCACCATCGATATAGAAAACGTCAGCATATTGTGCACAAAGAGATTCTAAGTTGGCTCGTTCTTCAGGATTCAGATGGTCAGTGCGTAGTTTTGATAATACCTCGGATACGCGATCGCTAGGCTGATAGATAGTCGCGCTTTGCTCGTTAAAAAGTTCCGCGGTAACTGGCCTGTCCATTGAGAAAACTACATCATGTTTAGTTGGATTAATTATTTCTATGATGCCACGGTTATTTTTAGCAGAAGTAACACAGTCGCGAATAGTGCAATTGGAAATAGTCTGCTCTGATATTATTACGTCACCATCATGAAGATTAATGGGGACTCTAGCTAATTTGGATGAATTAGCGGGTACTATGTCCTCGTAAAGATTACAATTACGTGAATCATACATTCGCAAGGGATTAGATGAATTACGTGTAACAAGAACCTTATTCTTTAAATCTATATTAGACTCTAACTTTTCTAGTAAGTCTAAGCCTATTAAGCCGTCAAAATAATTGTGGAACTTGTAAATGTATAGGGTAATGTCACAGGTTTCTTTAAATTCCGGGAAGCACGGTATAGTAATGGAATAATTATTACGAGTTGTCGCGTGGATGTTAGTGACTTCGAAAGGCTCATAATTACACTGGATATGATGATAAAATCTTTCTACAACGTTCGGGCTAATAAAAGATAGGTTCGCACCGGTATCTACTAATAGTTTAATGGGTGGATTAGCAATCTGAATGAATGGAAGTTGTCTCTGGGTTTGTAAGTTAATCTCTATTTTGGTTTGTCTGATTTCGGGGCTGTATGAAAATCCTGGCCTTCAGCAGACGTTCCTTGGCAGATGTTCCTTCAGGCACATTCTGATGTTCCTCTACGTGCACAGGAACATAATCACTATGAGCTAGTGGCTCATACACAGGTTCGTAATTGTAAGGTACAGGGTAGAACTGGTCGTAATAGTCATTATAGGCATAGTCGGGGTATTCATAATAGTCGTAAAAGTCTACTTCGTTAACATTCATCTCACGAGTCTTAAAGTAGTTACTGGGAGGTGGATTCCCTTGTTGAGTCCAGTCATGTCCTGTCGAAGGTCTCGGCATAGGTTTAGGAACAAAGTGGCTTACACCACTCATGGGCTTAGGGCCATTATTAATGGGCGTGTAACTAGGCCTTTGTTGAGGCAATCGGAACACGTTGCTCTGGGGCCTATGGTTAGGCGGGGGTGCGCTTAACATTTGTTGGGTTCGCGTGGGACCGCGATTGAAAGGCACTTGGGGTCTCCAAGCTTGCATTGGCCTTGGCGGTTGTGGCTGATAAAAACTTTTGGAGGGACCGGGCTGATTAAACGGCGCTGAAAAAGTGACTGGCTGTGGAGTATGCAAATTAAATGGCTTAATCTGATACGTACTGGGATTAAATGAAGACGTAGACTGCACAGGTCTCCGCTCCGGCAAATGGTCATTACGCTGCTGTAAGTACATGGTGTTAATTTCCTCGTGCACAAACTCGAGAGCCTTTTCGATGGTGTCGGGTCGCATGCACCTAATACGCGAGCCTAAAGGTTCTTTTAGGCCACGAACGAATGCCTGTAGGGTTAATTTTTTATATAGTGCCCGTTTGGCCTCGATGGTAGTAGATATGGACTCATGCAAGGTCACATACGTCATAATTGTACTAAATAAAGTTTGGCACTTTTCGTAAAATTCCGGTGGTGATAAATTCTTTTGCGTTAACAGGGCCAAATCATTGTATAAGGCGGTCTCGTCCCGCTGGTCCGAGAAGTTATTAATCAGGGCGTTTCTAATACCCTGCCAGGTTTCGGGAATGCCGTTTGAATTTATTGTGCGGGCGGCATTTCCGGTAACCTTATTAAGTATGCCGTTCAACAAGGATAAATTACTTAGTTCGTAACCTGGCTCTGCCTTAACAAATTGCGCGACAAGTTGGTCACATAAACGTACAAACCGCGTGAGCACGTTCGGGTTCCCGTCGAATTCGGGAACGAGGCGTAAGGCCTTGTAAACTTGATCTACCAAATCGGTACTCATTTTGTTAGTTAAATTATTCTCTATAATTAAGTAAGATTCTACACTTTCACTATCTTCTAATATAGTATCTAAATTCCTATTCGCATCGATTTGCGAGTTCCTATTAGAAATACTCGACTTAGGAGTCCGTGATATACGTGGGTGAAAAATTTTGAAAGTTTAATAGAAACACTTGAGGAAATTAACACAAAGGAAACACAGAGAAAAAAAAAAGGAAATTACACAAAGGATACTAAAATATAGGAAGGCGAGCAACTCTAGTAGATCTAGGTACTTACCAAATCTGCATCTCTCTGTGGTATCGATATTCGGATACTCCTCCGTAGCCGCACACCCGTAGGTTCGAATAGCCCGTTGTCGGTGATCGATTCACTGAATTTACTGGACTATCCTACCGACTGCGCCAATTACGATGGGTGCAACCGGAGGATCCAAAAAAAATGCAAATTTATTTTTAATAAACTAATTTATTACTGTATTACAAAGTATTGAAATTACGACTAATTATACTAAAGTGTCAATTGGTCGATGTCACATCCAAAAGTGCCGCTCCACGTTTTTATGTTTCTATGGAAAGGTTCGATTGACGTCAATTGGTCACGTTATGCTGAGCTTGCGTTTCGTGCCCGTAGGTGCCGTGTGCAATGTATATGCAGGTATGCCGATGCAGCGATCTATTAAGGTTGACCATGCGTAACAAGTACAATATTAACCTGTGTTTACCAAAACGTGTTTGTAAATTTACTGTAGGTACCTATGCAAGTAATCTTTTGGGTTTAATCATTAAAATGCAGGTTTTGGTTTGATCCTGCAGGTAAGTTTGTTCAAGCAAATTAAACAATTTACACAAGCGGACACACACAGAGACACACGCACATACAGAGATACACACACACACAAACCTGTACCTACACTCCGCAATAACTATCCACTACGCATGTTATCTAGTGGCAGTTTGTAAACGCTTATGGCATTATTTGCAGATTTATTGATTAATCAAGCTTGTATTTGGCGGACAGAGACGCCCACAACTTGAGCCTCTTCAGGACCTCCCTCAGTATCAGCTGTGGGCTGTACTCGGGATGTCCTTCCAAGGTCTCAAGCATGAGGTCCTCGGTTAGGCCCAGCTTCCCGAACCTCAGGACGACCTCCTTCCCTCTGTTGTATTTGCCGGGGAAGGTGACCCCGGTCCTGTATTGTTTTACCCAGTCGGGAGTGGCAATTTTGACCCGTTTTACAGGGTGTGGTGTCGGGTTTCTGTCCTTGGTGCTCTTGGGAGTGTTATTGATGATGATTTGATTGGGGTTGGAAGGATGGGAGAGGTATATGATCTTGGTTTGGAGTCTACGAGAGGGGTATTTTGAGCTCGATTCTCATTAATTGAGTGATGTGTGGAAGTAAATATTATCCTTGTTTTGCAGGGGCACAATGAGGAAGTCTTCTGATTAAATGTATTCTGGAGCTGAGCCACCATCCATTGTGGCATGAAGTCCAGCTGGATGGTGACACTTTCGGGGCAGATGATCGCACTGTCAGAGCCGCTGGACGGTCCGCTCCTGTGAGCGTCCAATTCTCTGTCGAAGGCTTCCCCCGTTGCGTCTTCTGGCGCCAGCATGTCTACATCCGGATCTTCATCGTCTTTGATCCAAATGCTCTTGGCGGCTTCATTGGACTTGCTGGTGTCGATGGTGAGGGGAGGGTCCGGATTGTCTGGCATATCATCATCTATTGCGGTTGCAAGGCACTCTGTCATCTCCTTCACATTCAAGTTTTTCATTTGTTTCTTGGTGATATCATTCTTGTTAGTCTTGCGAAAGCTCATGGTTGTGGATTTTTGGTATTGGTGTTGGTCAACTCGCATAATTATGTAAGAACTGGTGACAATTATACTGCTCTAACGCTGTTATGGAGGAGACAAGGAATACTATCCGCCCGTGATGCAGTTTTTACTAGTACGGAGGTATAGGGCGAACTATTCTTATGACAGCCAGCCAATACCTACCGCTAAAAGTTGTCATATTTTAAATAATTATTGTAACGGTTGTCTCTTATTTGTGGAATAAAGATTATTATTATTTAATTGCTTCAAGCTGACTGCTTCAAGCGGTCCGTGTATTGCCGGCCTAATGCAGTCGAATGCGACTGCTTGGAGCAGTTGTGTTCGACCGCAAAATAATACTGATGCGAGTTCATTTACAAGATGGATTTCGATGAAGAAACACTGCTTCTTGTACTACTATTACGCAAGCGTAGGCATAGAAGACACCGTAGTATGTGAGTGCGTCCAATACTACAATCAAGAGAACAGCATGGAATATTTCATACTTTGTATCCCCAGCTGAGAGAAGACACTAAAAAGTTTTTCAACTACTTTAGAATGTCCGTGGTTTCATTTGATGAATTAGTTAGTATTTTAAGCCATAAAATACAACGGACAGATTCCAAAATGAGGAAAAGCATTGCACCTGAAGAAAGGATCGCAGTAACATTAAGGTAAGAAACAATGTTTTTTACACAAAGTTTTATTATACGCAACATTACAGTGTATTATTTCAAATTATCAGAAAATGCTATGTACCGACGACTGCGATGCTTCTGTATCAGCAGGAGACAAAACATCTGTTTCTTCAAGTCTCGTAGTTTGTAGTGGTCGGCTGGTACATGCTTGAGGAACTCCAGTGCTGTAGCCACTAGTGATATCAGTTTGTAGTGGTCCACTGGTAGATGCTTGAGGAGGTCCAGTACTGTAGCCACTACTGAAATCATCATAGCTTGGCTACGAGTAGGATGATTGATGGCTGAACTGCGAGTATGAGGGCTGGTGATAGTTAAACTGCGAGCGTGATGAGATAGTCTGATTAGAATATAAATTGACGTCAAAGCATGCTGCATTCTTCACAACTTCGTGCGTGAAAGAGACGGCTACAACTTCGAAGATTGTTTGGTTAATAACGGGTTTTGAAGACCAAGCATTGCAACAAAACGTCCAGCAAGGAGGACCAGCGTTGGACGCTGAGTTAGTAGCAGAATGAATGAATAACATACATTAAATGGTTCTATTTGTAAATATGTATCGCCAGTAGCAAAACCTTCACCACCCATTAACACTAGTATGCGCTCTTCTATATTTGAAAGCTCTGGAATGCCACCTTCCACCATTCCCAAGCCTGTGGTGCTTCTAAAAGCGGCGCGTGTAGCGGCTTTCTTTTTTACTGCACTTTTTATGTCAGACCATTACTACAATGGGAAATACAGAAATAATGATTAGTTTACATTGCATGATGGGCAGACGCGCAAATAACATACGCACAGTGAAATAATTAAGTATACTTTGTTTAGACGTTAACTGAAATGACCAACTCGCCTTTATCCATTTTTTTTGCCGTCTTTATCGTACCTCCACCCATACTGTTTAATTTCACAGTGATATTATTCCACTCCTTATTAGCAGCCTGTTTGGCGCTTTGGTTTTTGGCAAATCGTTTTGCCAAGCTAGGCTTCCTTTCTAAGAAATCGATTAGCGTCTCCACTTGAGCCGCAGATGAACGGGAAGTACGCTCAGCACTGAAGTAGAGAATTAAAAATTAAATATGAATATAATGATACCGGCAGTAACTTATTACCACAGAAATCGTACTTCATTTTTTTTAAACACTTCACAGTGAAATCGCGGGGAAATAAAAATAACAAAGCTTGTTTGTCAACAAAAAAATAATTGGCGTGGGTACGCGATGCGAGCGAGTGAATGCTTTTTTTTATACGCGGGCTCCCATATGTCCATGAGGTAAAGGCGACACTGCGTTCAGTATAGATTTTCATTCTCTATCTCATGATTCTAAAGCGATACAACGGCGTAATGGCGGGAAAATTGCCCACTTTCAAATAAGGCAAACTGGGTGCCCACCGCTCCTCTATCGGGACTGGGACGATGCTTTGCAGCATAATGATACCGAAAAATGTCCATAAATCTTGTGGCGTTATCGGTACCCGTTTCCTCATGCGAGAATGTGCAGGAAGCGAACTCTGAGACAGAAGATTTGCTGCATACTTATTTGCCTCATCGACTATGAGATTAATTATGTCTTCGTCCCAAATTTTGAGCGGGGACAAACTCACAGTGGAGAAAGTTGGTCCCGCTGGTCCGGTAAAACTTTCCCGCACCCCCGTAAAGACGGCTGGATCGTGAGACCATGTGAAGTCCAGCACGTTCTCCTGGCTAGACTGTCGCAGAGCACGATCATCCTGCCTGTCCATGAACCCTAAAGCCGGTTGCAGACCGAAAACTAAGCTATGCCAAGGCTAAACTAAGCTATGCCAAGCAAGCTAGGCTAAGCTAAGCTAGAAATAAATAGCGTGCACACCAACAGCTAAGCCAAAGCTCAGTCAGTGTTGCGTAGTTCAATTAGACGGACGTCGCTCGCCATGAATATAATCGATGAAGAAAGTTCCGATGATGAATGCGTTACACATAGAAAAAGAAGATTAATACTGACTTATTATTATTTAAGAAAAAGACATTCCAGATCTTGGATATGTCAACACATTCAATCTCGGCACACAAGTGGAGAGTTTAGAACTTTATTTTATGAGTTAGATGATGAACATTTTCAGTTATATTATCGTGTCGCAAGAGTTCAGTTTTATGATTTGTTATCATTGATTATCGGAGATATTACTAAACAAGATACTAACTATCGGAAGGCTATAACGCCAGAAGAAAGATTAGCTATTTGTTTGAGGTAAGCAAAACAATTTTAATTAAAACAATTTTGTATTGGTAAATGACAAAAGGTTACATTACAAATTCTCTAAGCTATCGTTTTGAGCTGGTGTCGAGAAGCTTGATGATGATGAGTACCCATATTGATAAGTCTGCCTAGACAAATAACTTTCATAATTTTACTCTGCTTCGTTTACAATTTGAAAAAGCTTTTTTTCACATCTCTTTGTATCCAATCGGGAAGCTTTTTAGTTGACTCGCACATACTGTCAAAAAACAAATTTAACGGATGTTTGTGTTTCTCCGCCTCTTTCGCCTTCCGTTTCTCTCTTTGCTCACATCATTTCATAAAATCGTTATCGACATACTGAAGTAAATCGCGTAATGATGAGTCATCGCCAACTTTTCTTTTTTTTATCCTTGGTGCTTCGGAAGTGTTTTCATCATCATCATTCGGAATTTCTTCGAAAATCTCAGTACTTTGATTATGGGTTGATGCACCGAGCAAAATACTTTGACTTTCAGTTGATGTACTCTGCCGTCCCTACGAAAAGTGCAATAACTAGGTCAAACCTGATTTCGAGATAAACGCGGGAAAAGATTTTATTTTTATTTTGATTGTATCTCCATCACTATACATGGTATCGGATTGAAACTTTCACTACACGATGTAAAACAATGTAGAGAATATTATGTGGTACTTAATGTTTGTTCCTGCATTTATTCCCGATATAAAAACCAATAAATACAATAATGGTAAGTATTATTACTATGTAGAAAGAATGTTTACTAGTCATAACCGCAACAAGTAACCTATTTATTGCACTAATGGTTAGGAAACCAACATGATGCATTTTTGACTAGCAATTCTTTTTTTTTTTAACTGCTTTCTAACCAAATATGCATTAAGTTTCTTATTTATTGCGGTTTTCATTAGTAAGAGACAAGTTTAAAACCCCAAAGTTTTAACTTATTACTATTACAAAAACAGAGATGTTACACTTTTATGTCAAATACCTATGAATAAACAGAAGTTTGCAAAACATTATTTTACCTCTTACCGATTTAGCATGAAACTGTTTTCGGTAAAGTCAAGTCTACTCATAATATCTGCGTTCAGTTGTGTTTTTAAAATAATGTGAAATCGGTTATATTTATAATTTAATGAATAAAAAATAATTTATCATATTAAATCTTTTTTATTTCTAACTAAAAAAGTACAATAACAATGGCAATCACTTCGCTATTTTACTTATTAATTCTGGTCTATTAGCCAGCATTTAAAATTCAACGGTTACTACAATTAAATAACAAACATTTCAAAATTAATCTTAATAGTAGTTAAAGTACACAATCGTTATTATTAAAAACGAACTTAAAAAAATTTAATCTACTTTTTTATTTTAAGACACAATTTTGAGATCAATGTTTTTTTCAGTGTAACTTATGACTAATTAAATATTTTTAGTCTAGGTTCAAAGCTCGGGACGTTTCAGGTAAGTTTAACCAAAAACCTCTCCTGGTTTCAGGCATCAAAGGTACTAAGTCGGCTATTATTCTATCTTTTCGTTCTTTTGTTATTCCTCTCGGTGAATTCTTGTTTGCAAAATTAGGAAAGCATTTGTTTTTAATTATTTTGACTTGTAGAAAATCTAGTTCTTTCCAATCAGACACGTGGGTAGCTTTTTGCTTTATGGTAAATGCTCCTCTTTCGGCTCTGACTGCCATGATGTTTTTTAGATAGACTCTGGGTTCCAAGTTTCGAATTTTCTGCTGAGACGACACATCCTCATAACTATAAAAATCAGATACTGTCATCACTCTTACTTTGGTTTTTTTTGAATTGGCCATTTTTACCGAATCTACAAAGTCATCAAAATCATAAACTTTCTTTTTCTTTTTTAATGCCATTTCTACCTGATGGTGAAAGCTATCAGCCGACATGAACGTATGGCCTGGTTCAAAATATTTTACGGTAATTGATTCGGCAGCAATCAGCTGACTATTTACTATGTTCACCAGAAAACACATAAACGCCCAGTTTTTGTTTTGGGCCGCGCAATTGTCGGCCCATACAACGATATGTTTCATGTCGCGTTCATGTATAAAAAACGATCTGAATGCTGAAATTATATCTTCTTGGCTTCTACCAGAGACAGTTTCATTCCAAAGCACTGCATAAGGAACATTTGTACCATTACTACCTCCAAGTGGAACGAAACTTTCGTTAAATGTAATAACACGAGGACAAAATATCGCTGTTTTATATTGGTCCATTCGTGGCAACATGATTACTTTCTGTAGATCTACAGAAAAGTATATGCAGTCTTTGTCAGTAAGACCTTGCTCTTTGTCTCGTTGATATTCCTCTCTGGATTCCGTGTATCGTGACTTATGTTTACTGTTTTGGATACAGAGGTCACAGTTTTCCTGAGAACACCCAGTATGTGATTTAAAGAGAGCACATTGCTCACATTCTTCATGCCCGAGATGAGCAAAGGAAATATTCATTTCTTTTACAACCTTTCGATATGTTTCAAAAGAGACCGACATATTGGGATATTTTTCAATGAAGCATTGATGCATCATTGTTACATTGATGTCACTCGGCAGATAAAGTTTATTAGGGGCATGTTCGCGACGGTAATGTGAAATTGTTGGATTAAAACTTTGTATATGATCCTTGATTACGTCTCTGTCTATGACATTTTGGCGTTTGTATGATCCTCGTTTATCTTTTTGATTATCAATTTCCTTACTGAGTGCTGAGTGAATATGTCTGTTATTTTGTGGGTTGTAACCAAGTGTCGTTAAAAAAAAAGTTTTGCAAACATCAATTTTTTCATGTTTGACTTGAAAATGATAGTAATACGAAACATCTCTTCTCTTATTTCGACCTTCCTTAGTAGTTCTTGTTTTTATTTCCTTCGATTCGACCATTCCTTTAATGAATAAACCTCTAGACTCCCAATCTAATCTTATGTACCGATTATGTATTTCTCTTCTAATTTCTTCAGAAATCTTAGTTGTGCATTTTTTACGACATTTACCATCACACGGTGGTTTCAGTGACAGCTTTTCATCAGCATTTTCTTTTTTCTGTCTTTGTCGATCCGCAAGGGATATATCAAATCTACGTCTTTTCCTTGGAAAGCCCGCTTTAGTCAGTCCTTTCTCATTCTCAGGTATTACGAATTCTTCTACTTCACTATTTTCACGTTCAGTCTCCTCACATTCAATCTCCTCACGTTCAGTATCTTCATGTTCAGTCTCTTCACGTTCAATCTCCTCATGTTCAGTCTCTTCATATCCAGTCTCCTCACGTTCAGTCTCTTTACGTTCAGTCTCTTCATGTTCAGTCTCCTTACGTTCAGTCTCCTCACGTTCAGTCTTATCATATTCAGCCTTTTCACGTTCTGCTTTTTCACGTTCAGTCTCCTTACGTTCAGTAGTCTCCTCACGTTCAGTCTCATCATATTCAGCCTCTTCTCGTTCAGTCTCATCTTGTTCAGTCTCATCATGTTCAGTCTGTTCACGTTCTGTCTTTTTGCCTCTAGTTTCTTTATGTTCAAGTAAATTTCTTTTAATACAAATGGGTGAATCAGAATCAGAATCTGAAATTATAAAATCTGGGATATAGTCTTGATCAATGACACTATCGTCGGAATCTTCAAAATAATTTACAGGTCTGTTCATGTTTTCATATTCTTCTTCGGATGGTAGGGTTTCATAGCACTTTAGAGAATGTCTGGTAACAGTTGTTTCAAAAGATTTGACTTTTTGAACAGCAGACGGTTTAATTATTGATGGCCTTGGAATCAGCTGATGGCTGGTAGGTTCAGATGGAGAAACATGTGGTTTTGAGTTTTGCTTTTGCGAAATAGCCAAAGAAAGAATTTTGTCTCTTCTGGACATGGTGTTGCCTGAAAAAAAGAAATATTATGCTTAGGGACAAAAAATCAACAAGCGTAAAGAAAGCATAAAACACACTGATAAATATAAACAAACATAATAATACTGGGTATTGCCTCAATGGTCAAGCGGTCACAAGCGCCTAATTCTCGTGCCGGGCAAGTGTTATTGGATTTTTCTATCGAGAAATTCTTAAGATTGCCACCTACCTATTACAAATGGCTCTTAACCATCGTGATAAAACATCCACTACGCTACCCGAGTGTGGAGTAGTAAACTATATACTTATATTCAAGAACTTGCAGGCTTATTATAGGTTTTCTTACTTTTCCCTTCACGGTCAGAGATCGTGTCAATGAAAACAAAAATAAAAACTTTGGAAAAGTTAGTGATGAGTACCTGAGATTGAATCCGAGTGACTTGGAAGTCTAAAGAGAGATGCCACACGAGCGTTGCTGGTGCGCTGTGACGCCTGGACGGTGACGCTACGAAGTTCTATTATAATATAAACGCTTACATATTAATCGTTTTAATCCGTTGGACCAATGATTTATCTTACAAAATACTATTTATCAAAAGCTTGCACAGTATTGCACTTAAAATAAAAAAGGAAGTGATAACGTAATAATAGCAAAATGCAATTAACCGGTAGAAGCGCCACGAGTTAGTTATCTACGCAAACGTCGCGCGTCGTAATCGTCGGTCGGTGCGTACCTAACTACCTACACTCAGCCGCGCCCGGCGCGCGGCGCGCATTTTGCATTGCCAATCAAATGGTGTATAAAACGATGGAGCGTGGTCAACGGCCGTGTGGCATCGCTCTTCAAAGTTATATCAACTTTTAAGTACATTAAATTAATAACTAAATAAAGTAACACTGGCTAATAACATCATAGCGTATTAATATCCGTGATATGTAAACATATTGTAATATTAAATACGTTAGGTACTTACCGCCCAAACTGGTCGCACGTGCGTGTGTTCGTCCGACTCGAAGTAAGCGAGCGCCGCGACTGACGTTTGTACGAAATATTTTACTCCCCCCTCACCTCCTGGTGCTAGTATAAACGCAATAAATAGTGAATTTATTGCAATTTATTTCGCGTAGGTATACTGTATTCGTTTAATCTTCCTACAAATAAATGCAATATATCTACTTACTAAATCAATTTTTAGTATTCATCCCATAATTATTAGTAAGGTCCCTTAAGATAACTGCAATAACTCAAGCTTATTGTACTTATAACTAGTAAATGAGAATCACAAAAAACTAAATATGGTAGTTATAAATGCAATAACTCTACTTATTGCAGAAATAATTAGCACATTATTTAATACCAAAAATAAAGGATCCGTATCATATCTGCAATAACTCAAACATATTGCACTAATAACTAGTCAATCAATATTACAAATGACGAACTATGCTAATTATAAATATAGTAACTATACTTATTGCAGATATAGTTAGTAAAATTACTAAATAGCGTAAGTAAGTTATTCCTATCTATAGTTATTTCGGTCTTGATATGTAAATCATAAAGCATCGACCTAGATATTGCAGTTAGGCTTAGTATTAAAACCGGCTACGTCATAGATACGTAAAAAGTGTCTAAAAAGAAAATATAGATCTCGTTCTGCTAATTCCGAATATGTACTTATCTCAATTTGGTGCAAAACTCGAGTTATTGCACTTTTCGTAAGGACGGCAGTACTGGGCAAAGTATTTTGACTTTCGATCGATATACCGGGCAATGTATTTTGATTATCAGTTGATGCACCGAGCAAAATACTTTGACTTTGGGTTGATGTACTGGCCAATGTATTTTTATTATTAATTGATACGTTACCGGTTCTCTTACGGTTTTTCATGTGGGGTAAAAGAAATTCGAGTAACTCGGTATATTTCCAGTTATTTGTCGGAGAAGCAGCCTGACCACTTGTACTGGCTTTCATCCTTTTGAGTGACTCTCGATGACTATCACGTAACTTTTTCCACTCATTCTTCGCAGTTTTCACTGTAACAAACACCAAGTCAAACTTAGTAATAAATTTTTATATGTACCATCTAGTCAAACTTAGTAATAAATTTTTCTACTGGTGACTCCTTTAGAACAATTGGATATAATTACAGAGTGGGTAATAACACAGTTTCTTTGATTGTGAAAGATGTGTGCAATGCACTTTGGATTCATTTGCAAGTTGCAAATATTCGATATTTTTGGTATTCGAATGTTCAAATACTTTTTCAGCCTTATTCGAATGTTTCGAATAATATTCGAATATTTCAGAAAAAAAAGTATTTATATAATTTCTCATGTTTTATTGCCTTAGAAACTAGTAACATATTTTTCATGTAAGTAGGGCAACATCCCAATCAGACAGAACCAATATTTAAACAAAACTTTTAATCAAATAAAATAATTAACAAATTTTTAATAAAGTTAGATGTAATAGGAACTTCGACTACGAAAATATGAAATAAAAAATATTAATTCTTAAACAATTATAGGAAACACAATTAAAATCTCACTAGCAAAATCAAATAACATGTTAATAAACTTTATACAACACAAGTAAAAGTAAGAAACAAAAAAGTATATTATAGATATTGTACTATCAATTTCTTAAGGATAACTAAAAAGAAACGAGATCAAAGTCACAATAAGAATGCACTGCGCGGATAACTAGCATCTAAAGAGATATGCAAATTGCAAAAGCACGCAATCACTAAAATTGAAAATTATGATCCAACGCGGTAAGTAACAATTATAATTAAATAAATGCCATCGTATAGGCAAAGGATACAATTATTCTTATTTACGGATCCTTTGAAAGTGGGACCTTAGAAAACTTAAAGAGTCAATGGAATCATCATTCAATTTACATCTGAGATGATTGCAGATATATTTTGTAGAAGAAAATACCCTTTCGCATTCTACGCTAGTTGGTGGAATGCAAATTAGCACGTCATAGGCCTGACTTAGGTGTATTTGTCTTGGCGTACCTGTATCATATACAATGTGTAACGTTAAATGCGCAAAACCTGAAAATAGTTTGATCAGAATAACGAGCAGAATCATTTGAACCACTTTTTAATATAGGTCACATTTTTCAAAAAATCTTCATTAAAAATGTTGCCCTGTCTATTTATTAATAGGTCTAGCCATCACGTGCGCAAACCCGCCAAAATAGGTAAACAAACACAAATGGTTGTCGGCCAATTTAAATTTTTTCATACGCGGGACAATTATAGTTCTTATTTCAATGCCAATACGAACCTTGCATCCAGTACCATGAATAATACAATTTGAAGTAAACGAATCAATGCAATCTATCTTTTTTAACTTAAACGTAACTAACCTGAGTTAGAAAGAGAAAGAGAAATGGAGGCGGGGCGTGCGAAATTCGTGACAGTGGCCATGACCTGTTTACTCCAGTCTGTGCGGCGCCGCCGGCGCTTGCGTCACAGGTGCCATTTGATTTATTATCCCGTAACCCGCGGCGCGCGCGCTCGAAAATCGCGACTATGGCGTTTTTGTACACAAACATTCAATATTGTGAAATGGTGAGAATGTTAGCGCGGTGTAATGACAACGTTAACTTGGCAGTGCGACGGTTTCGAGAAGAGTTTGGAGTATCTGTATCTAACAGGACAATGCTAGCAGCTACACAGAGGCTTCGAGACAATGGTGCATTTACGCCTCGGTCAATGGACAGAGGAGGTCCCGTACATGTTGAGCCTGAGATACAAGAACAAATACTGGATTATTTTCATGAAAATCCAACAGCCAGTACGCGGCAGGCGGGCCGACACTTTGGTATCAGCCATATGATTGTTTGGAGAGTTTTGAAAAGTGACCATCAGCACCCTTTTCACTACAGACGGTGCCAGGAACTAAGTCCATTGGATTATGAACCCCGCGTGGCGTTTTGTGAATGGTTCTTGCAAGATTTCACCAGAAACATCCTCTGGACAGAAGAGTGCACATTTACTCGAAGAGGTATATTTAACCAGCACAATAGACACATGTGGGCGCACGAGAAAAAGATACCAAATTATCTACTTAATTAATTGTAAATAAGCTGATTACGCGCCAATTATTTGTAAATACAGTGATTTAAACCTTTTAAACACGCCAACATTACCTTCTTACGTAGTACCTACCTAATAATTAGATCAATACGTCAAATTGACTGTCGGTAAAGTCTGAAAATGTGGGTTACCCATGTTGCCAGTCCAAAGCCTGGAAAAGTGTGATGGAAACATTTAAAACACTGTTAAAAGATAACCTAAGTTCTTTACGAGCGTAGATAGTAATAACAATAATGTCAGCGCGGCGCGCGCGGCAGATTTCGACAGAGCGTCGTCGCAGACGCAAGAAATGATCAGAATTGGCAGTAAAACTAAAACAGCACATAAAACCTTTACTTTTTTTTTAATATTTTTTTCTCTCAGTATTAGGTCAATTGAATTAAAAATCATTTGGGGTATCTGAGGTTTTGCGCATTTAACGTTACACGTTGTAGAGCCATCTGCATTTTTATTGATGTTTCTAGATCATGATGTTCAAGATTTGCTGTGGATGTGGAAGGCACTGCATACATTTCGTCCTCTATCTTTTTCTGCAGCTGTTCTTTCATTGACATATTTGAGATTCTTGACGCTTCTTCATTTTGATAACGCTGAAGGTTTAATATAGCAATGTTATCTTCGTCATCAGAAACGCCAGTGTTAGTTGTCGCAGGTCTTTGCTTAAAATATTTTTTTTGAATGTCAACTATGACTTTGGTGATAACATCATTTCCTACTTCAGGGAAGATAGAAGAACTCGGCTCCTGGTAGTATTTGTTTGGGTTGTGCAAGTACTTCAGTGTACAAACCAGGTCTGTTTGTCGTCGTTCAGCAATCCTTGTTTTCAGAGCCTGAAGAAGTTTACCACTGATAAACCCATTGGTCTCTCGTAGTTTGGTAACCATGAACTGTAGGGCTGTGTCCGCAGTTAATAAAGTGGCCTTTTCTTGACATATCGCTTCCACAGTAGTTTTGACGATAGTGAGAGACGTAGATAAATCCTGCAAAAGAGCAAGCTCATAGGTGCTGAACATAGTTTTGTCTTTCAAGTCAATCAGTGCTTTTAAAATTGCATCTTTCAGTAGCAAGAATCTTGAAACCATGTCCGCCATGCTATTCCACCGCGTTTTATAGTCTAATACCAGGACTGCGCTTTTGTTTTCTTCAAGAATATATTTGTTCAGGATTTCTGTTCTGGTTGGAGATTTTTTGAAAAATTTCACTACTTTTCTTTGTCAATCAAACCTTTGTACTCGACATTGAGATTGGGTTCACTTCTGGAAACCACATTCAGATCGACTACAAAGCCTTCTCCATCATCATTTTCATCTGTTTCCTCATCTTCTGATTCATCTTTCTTTGTATCATCTGTTTCTACTGGAACTTCTTCTGTGTCTATTTCTTCTAACTGTTCATAAGTTTCACTCTGATTATATCGGTTCTTATATATTGTATCCACTACGGCACATTGAATGCCGTGTGCAAGGCACAATTGATGAAATGATTGCATTTGACGACCCATGCAAGTCATGACGCTTGCACCGTCTGTCACCACACCAGTTATATCATCTTCTAAAGATATATCGTATGAAGCTAATTTGACTTTTAAAATATTGAGACATCTTTCTGATGTTCCTCGCCCTGTAATTCTCGCTAATCCCAAATTTCTAAAGGTTTTGTCTTTAAAAGTTGGGCAATGAATGTTGACGTTTATATAGCGCCGATTGCGGGCTGATGTCCACTCATCAAGGGAGGCGGAAAATTTCTGTCCTTTTGCCTTTAACAATGACAACTCTCTTCTTAGTTCAGTTTTCAGCTGATCACTTTTTTCTACAACCATCTTCCTGATTGTGTTTGGAGATTTCGGCAAAACTTCGAATCCACTTTTTGTAAAAACCTGACGCATAGATTCAGACTTGCAAAACACATTAAACGGGAGACCATCACACGCAGTCATTTTGGAAATCACAGTTTCCAAACTATCTTCTTTAGTGTGATAATAATCATCAATTCTCCTTTTTTTTGGGCTTGGGCTGCTGTACTTGTTCTTGTACGGTAGTAGTAGGCGTTGGAATTGTGGAAGTAGAAGGCGTTGCAGCAGAAGCTGATGTTAGTAGTGTATTTCTTCTTAGATCTAGATCAAATAAATTATATTAGTAAAAGCGTACGTGCACTAAATGATTTTTTCCGAATTTCCAGGAACGTCAAAGTCAAATCATTTATTTCAAATAGGCACATAAAAGGCTCTTTTGAACGTCAAAAATGATAGCCAAAAGGCAGTTCACACACAAACACATAAAGCAAGTTCAGTTTTATTTTTTATGTTCTGTCTGTTACATTTACATTACAAACCAATGTGGATCTCAATAATTTTAAAATACATTGTATTATATTTAAATAATGAAAGTAAGTGACTATAGTAAGTACTACGTATATAGGTAGGTATAATTAAAGTAATAGTGAAGTGTCAGTCCGGTAACTAACCTGCACTTGGATGTTGTTTTTTCAAGTGATTGTGCAAACACGTAGTGGTGTTTGAACATTGGAGAATTCTATTGCACAATTTGCATTTTGCATGACTTCCATCCTCAGTCCGTAAGAACGAGTTCCAAACCGAAGACTTGTCAAGCGTACGTTTTGTGTACTCTTTGAAAATCAATTTGTTTTTATCCATGGTTAACTGAAAGGCAGTCTGCAACTAAATTGCACACCTGTAAAAACACGCATTTGGTGATCAGTCAGTGCATAGTGAAGTGATACTTTACACATCTTGGGTAAATTAGTTAATCCCGAATTTATTGACAAAACCTAACAGAGTTCTATTTGAGTACGTTCGATTTCGTTCTGGAAGTTCAGTTATAAGTAAATTTCGCGCGTATTATACCGTACCATACCTACTATTTACTAACAACCTCCCTTATAATTACTATAAACAATTAACATTAGTCTTATTGAGTCTGATTTGAAATGAAAAAATATTAAATAAAATGGGATTACTTTAGGTTAAATCATAAACACAAATTCATTTTAGTGTTAAATTGCGCAGCATATTTAAACAAAAATTATACTTACATTTAATTGGGTAATCCGTATACACTTATGTTTATACCGTCAGCACAAAATAACAAAATGCACCACTCTGTTGTAAAAAACTACGCGTCTGTTGTGCTGTACTTGTGATTGTGAAGTAAACTCAAAATGGCGGCTAGCGCCCGGCGCGTTGCAGTCAGCAGAAGAATGGAGGCCGTTGATTGGTCGAATGGCCGTCAATCCGAGCAGTGCCGATCTATTCAGAAATTTGACGACCACGCGTTAGATGTCGCGTTCGTAATTAACAATATAATGTTGTAACTTTAATAAAATTGCTGTGGTAATATTCGAATGTTCGAATATTTTATAATTTACTATTCGAATACGAATTTCAAATGTATATTCGAATAATTCGAATATTCGATTGCAATCCCTTTGCAACCAATATATGTGTCATTCATTGTAATAGTGAATTATCTCCTTGTAACTGAATTTTGAAATGGCGAGCTTTTTGCGAATTAAAGTGTAGGAAAAAATAAATAAGCATTCACTCACTGTTTTATATTTTATATTGTTTAATACAAATCAAAGATATAATAAATTGAAGTAATTTAGAAAAAAAAAACTAATAATAAAACTGAACTTAAACTTTTTTTCTGGAGTTACACCACTGTTATAGTGACAATACATGTTGTGATTTAATCATACGTAATTTCGTCATCAGATGAAAGCTCATCGGTATTACGTGTGCTTGACCGAGTTGGAATACCTATGGGAAGATTTTTGTAGTAATGGTGGTAAATTGGCGGAATGTATGGTAGAAGATCAAGCATATTTTTCTTCTTTGCATTCGTAACTGGTCTTCTTGATGGATAGAGTGGGTCTTGTCGAATATTGTATAAGTGGGCCGGTCTTCCTTGCTTTTTTTTTACATAAATCTACTTTATGAAAGGGTGTGTCGGGATTTAGTGTTTCTTTAAACTGAAATTGTAAAGGATAATTTCTCTCAAACCTCAGCCATCTAATATGTAGCCAATTAAAATCATAACCGCACGTTGTTTTTTTCCTATTTGTAATAGAATTTTCTAAGGCAGTGGTACTTAAAAATTCGGCATTTTTCATTTCGGTAACAACAAAATAAGGTTCTTTGCGTTTGGCTGTTTTTATAATATCGACCCATTGGTCTGGGCTATAAATTTGTCCACGGCGGCGACTAGCGCTCTCTATGATTCCAAATTACCCATCATTGGGAAGAAAAGAATGTCCTGATACTAAGAACTTGTGGTCTATGGTGTCAATACTAGTGTCAGGGTCTTGTACAAGCTTCAAAAGGGAAAGAGTGGTCTTAATATTCCGGTTTTGTCCAGTGCATGAATCGGAACACATAATGACATGCTTTTGTAATGCGGCATGAGTTTTTAAGTGCTTAATAAGACATGCTGCTATGTCTTGAGAACCTCTTCCACCTTCAACTTCGTCCCAGACATTCATGTATCCTGTGTTATTATTAAAGCAATGTATTCCCAGATTATATAAATAAAGATTTCTTTTATAGTATGCTACTGAGGTAGTTAATTTTGGGTAGGCTAAAGCTTTCTGCAGATCAAAAGTTAGTATGTATGCTTTATCAACCTTTTTCGAATCAATTTTTATACGCAAACCCTGCGTAGGGAACTATAGCTGTTTTGACATGGAAAGAAAATGCAATGTCAACATGTTGGTTTAAGTTAGTTCGATACTTTCTTAAATAGATGGCGCTAACGTCACCGTAAGACGTTATTAATGGAACGAAAAGAGAGCTTTCGAGAGCTGTGAGCAGGGTGCGATGGTCTAATTGGTTAAGACATCCGGTGTACTGAATCGGGAGGTCGCAGGTTCAAACCCTGCTCGCACTAGAATTTTTCGAATCATTCTGAAGGTTTTCTCTTGCTGAATCTGCTTTTCGTTGATGAAGTTCTCTTTGGTTCTCAAACTCCTTCTTGACATTTTCATCATCAGCTCCTTGTATTTTCAAATTTAAGTCATCACAAGTTTTGCATGTGTCTTGCCGCGGTGCCTTAGTTTAGTTTAGTTTAGTTTATTTATTAATAATTATCAAAAATTACAGGTCATATTTTGAAAAAAGTAAAAACACAAATGATAATACATTAAAAAAAAAAAAAAACAACTCATTATACATTAAAAAGAGCATTAAACACAAATTATCATAATTTAAAAAATAATAATAATACACAATAAACAGAATAATAGAACCTTACAGTATACAAATCACATACATTTTCTTAAAACCATTCTTTTAGGTCATATAATGCCTGGTCGGTTAGCCAACCTTTCAGTTTAGTTTTAAAAACAGTGTCAGACGTCGCGCTCAAAATATTATCCGGTAGCCGGTTGTATACCGATGGACCCATAACATGAATTAACTTTCCAGACTTAGATAGGGTGTGTGGGTAGCCAGCTAATTTGTTTCTACCACGAGTACAGTAATCATGTCTATCTCCGCGTCTATTGTATTCGTCTAGATGGTGCCTAACGTATACCGCCGCCTGCAATATCACCATAGCGGGAACAGTCAATATTTTTAGACGTTTAAAAAGTGGTCTCGCGGTGGCATCCCATTGTGAACGCGTAATAGCTCTCACGGCACGCTTCTGCATCCTGAAGGCTCGCTCCCAATCAGCAGCTCGGCCCCAGAACTCCACGCCATACTGGAGCACCGAGTGTACCAAGGCGAAATAACACCCTATCATCATTTTACGTGGGAGCGTTTGCGCTAGTCGTTCCAGAGCGAAGCATGCTCGTCCGAGTTTGCCGCACATTTTATCAATATGCGGCCCCCAAGTGAGAGAACTGTCCAATTCGAAGCCGAGGAATGTGGTGACTTGTACTTGTTCGACCACATTGCTTCCTACCCGAAGTGACAGTGGAGTACACAATCGACCGGAAAGATTGACGTGCATGTAATGGGTCTTAGTTGTGTTAAGGATCAAGCCATTTATTTTAAACCAGTTGTTAATTTTCCCCACCACTAAGTTAGGTCTTTCTTGTAGACTTTCCATCGACAGCGCGCACACGACGGCAGCAACATCGTCCGCGTACATAAAGACATAAGCCTCACTTATTGCTTCAGGCTTAAAATGGAGATTAAAGGGGATTGACCAATTTCTTTGAGACTCTGGCCATTCATGAACAAACAGTTCAGTTAATAGATAAGTTATAGAATGAGGATATAAACTTAGTTTTGTATCAAGACTTTATATTTAAATAATTTTTAACATTTAATTGAATAGGTTATGCATGAAATAAAACTTGCTTTTTTATTAAAATATATTTATTAATCTGATTCGTATGTGATTGTATGTCCATCACTTATAACAATAGGTTGCCTATTTTAACCCCCAAATAAACTATTAGGTATTAACAATTTCCTTTCTGATATTTGTGTTCTAGATATATAAAAAAACTTTAAGAAACTGGCAGGCCAAATCGGAAAACCTCAATAAAACCGTGACGAAGACAAATTTTTGCAAAGTATTTAAAGAAACCCGTAGTATGTAGATATGACACAATCTATTAAGAATGGATTCAGAAAGTGTGGGCTTTTCCCCTTTTTTTTTTTTTTTTGTATGGGAAACCATCAAATGACCCCCCCCACTCTGGGCGGAGCGGAAGGGAGTGTCAGACTTGTACTGACTAAAACCCATCCATGTTCCTTCTTTGCCCTTTGTGTTCCAGGGCCACGGTGTCTCTTTCGAACAGTCCCGCAGCTCTGGCAGGCATCGGCCCATGCGGACCCCTACTCGGTTGCTGACATCTCTTTGAGGCGCGCGTGGAACACGAACGCGCCGTCGACACGGCCTGTCGTCATAAGACGGCCGGACGGCGAGCTAGCCCATAACTCGCCGTCCACAGGCCCGCGCCTACGGTGGCCGGGAGCCACCACGTGACCCCCGACGCCCAGGGCGTCTCCCGCGGCGGCTGGGACGTGAGGTTCTTTCCCTCTCACGTCCCGCCACCTCCTTCACTAGCATGACTGCTTCACAGAAGGAGGTGACGGCTTCGGCTCCGGACCATGGCTTGAACCAGGGCCGGACGCGAGAGATCGCCGCTACAAGGACACGGCGGTGCTCCGCCCAAGCGGGGCAGACCTCTACGGTGTGCTCCACCGTGTCCTCCGGACGATCCTCGCAGTGGAAACACCCGGGCGTTTCCTCCCGCCCGATTCGGTGCAGGAACCTCCCGAAACAACCGTGTCCGGTGAGGATCTGCGTCAGGCGGTAGGTGAGGGCGCCGTGGCGCCTCTCTAGCCACTCCTCAAAGAGGGGACTTATCGCCACTATGGTAGCGTGCCCTGCACGGGGTTGCAACAGTCGCTCTCTCCATGTCGCCATGAGATCACGCCGGAGGTCTGTCCGCTGAGCGGCAATTTGCCGCGGCAGCGGAGTTTCCCCCCGACGTAGTGCCTCCGCGCGCCATTCATGCAGGCGCGTGGGCTTTTCCCCTTCGATGTGGATGCAGTAGATTTCACGAAATGCGTAAAGGATTTTCAAGAAAGAAGGAAGAAGAGATCACTATCCTCCGGCGGGTTAATGGAAAGAGATTTCGCAAGTGCAATAAAAGTGGTTGTCTCGATAAAAGAAAATTTATTGAAGAGAGGGATTAATCCAGATACGGTCTGCAACGAAATAGAGTTATCGAAATCATCCTTCAGTAAAATTCGACGGTCAACTTCCAAAACACCACGGAAGTCTTATTAAGTTAATTAAGTTTATGTCGGCTAATTTTAAAACAGAAATGTCACTTAGCGATACATATGCTCCAACATCAGGAATTGAGATATCATTAAGCATAGAATAATCTTCATTAACACCATCACCTACGGCAGTATTGATATTTTCTTTTCTTATCATATTATCGTTAACATTAATATGCTCAGGTGTTTTAAACGTAGAAGAATTAACAACTTCAGTAGACTTACGTTGTGTTTTGGAAGTTGACCGTCGAATTTTACTGAAGGATGATTTCGATAACTCTATTTCGTTGCAGACCGTATCTGGATTAATCCCTCTCTTCAATAAATTTTCTTTTATCGAGACAACCACTTTTATTGCACTTGCGAAATCTCTTTCCGTTAACCCGCCGGAGGATAGTGATCTGTTCTTCCTTCTTTCTTGAAAATCCTTTACGCATTTCGTGAAATCTACTGCATCCACATCGAAGGGGAAAAGCCCACGCTTTCTGAATCCATTCTTAATAGATTGTGTCATATCTACATCCAGGGTTTCTTTAAATACTTTGCAAAAATTTGTCTTCGTCACGGTTTTATTGAGGTTTTCCGATTTGGCCTGCCAGTTTCTTAAGGTTTTTTTCCATTCTTGTTTTAAAGGTTTAAATACACTAACATCGGCTGGTTGCATAATGTGAGTAGTATTCGGAGGTAAAGCGTATAAAACAATGCCATTTTCATCACAAAAAAGACTTAAGGCCATCGACATATGTGATTTATGACCATCTACGAAAAGGATTACTGGTTTTTTTATATTATTCTTCACTAACCAGTCATTAAAGTCGTTAGCAATGTATTCATAAAAAACATCTGAGCGCATCCAACCTGATTCAGATTTTCCTATTATCCAACCTTCTGGCATATTTTCTACAACCGCTTTTGGCGGTCTAATGTATGGAAATACCACAAGTGGAGGGCATAATTTCCCCGATGCAGTCATCATTATTAAAACCGTAACCGTTTCTTTTTCGTTGCCCCTTTTAACAACGTAAACATTTTTGTAACCTCTCGGGGCTAGGACTTTACCTGATTTTGGACATAGTGAAACTCCAGTCTCATCACCGTTTAATATTCTGTCAGGATCTTTCAAGACGTCTGCCATTCCTCTTTCAGTCAAAAAATATTCAAGCTCTGTAAACCATTTTCTGATTGAGCTCTCTTTTACCGCTTCCCTGGCTTTATTAATACCTTCAGGTTCACGTAAGCTAATCTCCGGATGCCTTCTAAGAAAACCTTGGTACCATGTTTGTCCTGGTCGCCCTTCTGGAAACTTATCTTCTTTACCAATATCTTTTATTAATTTTGTAACTGTTTCCAGCAAGACTTCTTTGCTTACAGGAATACCACATTTTGCTAAATCTATAATCCAGTCCACAACTTTTTTCTCTCCATCAAGGCCTAATATAGGTTCTGGACCAACTTTTCGAGGCTGTTCTTTAGTTCTACCCGAAATTCGATCTTGGATTGTTGACCGAGGAACACCAAACAGACGACAAGTTTCTCTAATGTTTTTTTTTTCAATTCTTATGGCCTGAACAGCTTTAGCTAACGCTTCTTCGGTATATTGAAAATGAGTTCTCTTTTGTTTAATATTTTTTTTAATTTTCTTTCTCTCAGAAGGCATCTGAAACATGAAATAACTATGATTAATTCTTTTATTTATATTTACACACATTTATATAAAACGTTAAAAAAATAAAACGCGAACATAATTTATTACCTATTATTCAAAATCTTGTTGTTCTAATATCCGTTATTTCCACTTAAACAAATATCAACTTTATCCCTATATAAACTAAGTTGATTTTAGAATGACAAGTCCTATTGAAAATGTCATAAAAGTAATAAAATTGCATCGGAACCTTCACTTTATTTGAAGGTATTAAAGTTCTTTTTGCGAAATCACGTAAATTGAAAACTAAATTGTGAATACCTATGCACATACAATTGTAAGAACTTTTGTTTTTCATTTACAATATTTGTAGATTAAAACTACGAATTCATACAACAGAATACTAAGTAGGTATACAATTTAATTTTCTTAATTATATGACCGAAAACTAGATTTAAAACATTTGATTTTCGACCGTCCTTTCAAATATGGCCGAAAAATAAATTTATGTTAACTAATTTTCGGCCACCTGCTTTTTGAATGGCCGAAAAATAAGATTTTTTTAACTGTTTTTCGACCATCCCTTCAAACACGGCCGAAAACCAAATGTAAATTTATTAGTTTTCGGCCGTTGCTCAACTTGCTTAATTTTCTAACTGGCTGATGAGACAAATTTTGGGGAAGTCCCTTTATATCTTTATCGTTCGTCTAAGTGAAGATTTCGATTCAATTAGTTCATTTATAATCGTTAGCTTTTACTGGCCGAAAATCACTTAGCAAATTATTAGTTTTCGGACACATCGATTAGCTTAGGCCGAAAGGTAAATATTAAAATTCTTATTTTCGGCCGTCAAATATTCAATAACTAAAAAGTGTTATTACCACATAATTAGCACAAAACATGCGGCCGAAATCTGACCACACAAATGAGAAGCGGTTCTACTTTGTGTACAAAATATTTATTTTTTAAGAATTCCAAATTTAATAATTAAAAGAATCAATTAACTGTAAATGATTTTCTTCTAGTTGTCGGCCGGCCGGCCGAGAAGTAGATAGTTACCCACATCATTATCTTGTTTCCCGGCCATCAAATTTAAATGTAAATAACATAATCTTTCTTCCATTTTTATTAAAATAACACTAACTAAACTTATCTCCCGTACACAGAACAACAATATATATTTATAAATCGCTATACAACTTTGTAACTTACCTTGCCAAAATTATGCGCGCACTATTTTTTTCACTGATTTTGACACACGCGTGCACTGTAAGACTTTCGGAGGGTCACTGACGACACAGTTTGATCAATAAAAAGCTACAAAATTCAGAAGTTGTAGGATTCATACCATAAAATTAAGTAGGCGTCGTTTTTTAAATGAGTAGGGTAAAGTATCCTTATTATATAATAACGTACTGGCCGAAAACCAGAGGTGGCCGGCAAACCGGCTAAACTACCCTATGCCGGTTGAGGTAAGTCTGTTAAAGTTTTGTTCTCATCCAATTTTTCCAGAGACGGTAGAATTCCCTTAAAAAAAGACAAGTGCCTGTTTTCCGGTTCCTTTATAATGTTAATAATTTCATCTTCAAACTCGTTTGCCTTTCTTTTTCGCGGCTTCTGTTGGTATCGTCTTGGAGATTTTTCAGATCTTGCTTGATTCTCTTGCCCAGGTGGTGCTTGCATTTCCGTTTCATTAATGCTATCTGTTGTCACATTTTGTAATTTTTTTTTAAGAAATAGTAACTGCTTGTACAGATGGTATTCTTTGGTAGATTTTGCTCCTGTTCCAGATCGCTTTTCGTCTTTAAGTTTCTTTACGTACTTTTTAAAGGTATCGTTGATCCCTCTCCATTTTTTTAATACTTCATTACCTGTAAATTATACAAAATTAATCAATAAAAATACATTAATGTAGGGGTATACCCCTATGAAATTAAATATAAAGAAACCATTCATATGTTTAAAAATATTTTATGTATGTATTTAATGTCATATTGGGGTAAATTTTCAATTGTCGCCACAATTTTTTTTTTTTTTTAATTTTCTATTTTAATTTCAGATTTTTAGTAACCGGAGAAGAATTCAACGATATGCATTTAAACTTTTATAGAGGTGCAAGTACAATAGCGAAAACAATACGATTGGTGTGTAACGCAATATGGGATCGCTGTTTACGTCAAAACATGCCTGAAATAACACAACAGCTGTTTGAAGAAATTAGTGCAGATTTTGACAAGAAAGCCAATTTCCCTAACTGTTTAGGAGCCATTGACGGCAAACATATTCGTATCCGTAGTCCCGCAAATAGTGGATCACTGTTATATAATTACAAAGGTAATAATTCAATTGTTTTGTTGGCTATTACTGACTCGAAATACAGATTCATCTACGTGGATATAGGAGCATATGGAAAGGAAAGCGACTCCACGATTTTCCACAACTCGAAACTTTATGACTCACTGATGAAAGGTAGCTTGCCCATACCAATATCGAAGCCGTTGCCAGGCTTTCAAGAACCGGTCCCGTTTGTTTTCATAAGAGACGAAGCTTTTTCCATTTCAAATAACGTTATGCGCCCTTATTCTGGCAAGCATTTAACCGTTAAGCAAAGAATATTTAACTACCGTTTGAGTAGGGCGAGGCGATATGTCGAGTGTGCTTTCGGCATACTAGCCAACAAATGGCGAGTATTTCATCGACCCCTTAACGTCTCAATTGATTTTGCAGTCGATATTGTCAAAGCTTGTTGTATATTACACAACTTTGTACTGAACCGCGATGGATTACAATCCCCCGTAGAAATGATCATAGATGATTCTGAACTACAAAGCCTACAGACGTTGAATGCAAGAATAATGAGTGCAAATTTAATAAGAGACAAATTTTCGAATTGTTTTTCTAGTGTCTTTGGAGCCTTGTATTGGCAATTTAATAAAAATTGAAATTATAGAACTACTTGCTTAGTTCTAAATAGATATACGGTAGGTACTTCAAGATAAATAATGGGCATAGGAAAACATCAGAAATAAGTAATAACAAATTTAAAACGTAATTTATTAAAAATAAAACATAATTCAACTTTATAAGCAAACAACATAATTGTCAATGTTATTTATAAGAAAATCAAAATAGGTCAGAAACACGACATTAGTCGATGCTCATCATTTACCTTGTCGTACTGTACACTTTATTGCACTAAATTACATTTATTCATAGAAGTACGAATAGCGCGCCAGATTCTGGAAGCCCTCTTACACGCGCGCACGCTATTTAATTCATACTTATATGCATTGATTGTATTGTTGTAGACATAAAAGTACTTACCAAGTTTTGTTTTTTCACTGTTTTCTTTGTCTTGGAAATTTGGAAACAAACTTTCACAGACGCTCTTCCACGCATCTTGCTTAATAAATTTATTTTTATAATGTTCATCACTTGTGTCCCAAAGGACGGGACGCTCCTCAATTAAAGATATTAAAAAATCTATATCATATTCCGCCATTTTTTTTATAAACAAAGAAGGCGGCGCAGGCGCCGCGCGTCTTTCTCTAAAGCTGTCTCAGAGCGGACTAAAATGGCGTCACCAAGGATGTCGTAATATCGCAGGAATGTGCGATGCGAAGCAGATCGGAAATTCTTGCGGTGCGTTCGTGCGAATTCGCAGATATTTGCGATGCGATGCGAATTCGCTGTTTTGTGTGGGAGCCCTAAGGCATAATGTCGGAGAATTTGCCCACTAAGGCAAACAAGGGGTCCAGTAGTTATCCTCTACAGGGATTGGGACGATGCTTTGCAGCATAAGGACACCGAAAAACGTCCACAAATCTTGTGGCGTTATCGGTGTCCAGTTTCTCAATCGAGAATATTTTGCCAGCGTCGGGCGAAGAAGAGTTGCTGCATACTTATTGGTCTCATCGACTATGAGATTAATTACGTCGTCATCCCAAATTTTTTCAAAAATTTGGAACGGCGACAAACCCACAATGGGAAAAGTAGGTCCGGCTGGTCCGGAAAAACTTTCCCGCACCCCCGTAAAGACGCCAGGATCGTGAGACCAATCGAACTGCAACAAATCTTCCTGACTAGACTCTCGCAGAACACTATCATCCTGCCTGTCCATGGACCCTAATACCTTACAGAGCTCGGTGGGCAACTCTTCCACGGTGAATTCCCCAGCGTGCCTCCTGCGAGAGAGAAGGTCCAGGCAATCTTCCTCCTCGACATCACTGCCGGGATTCAGACCCGCAGTGCGTTCCCACTGCAAAATTTCTTCGTCCAGGTCCTCTTCGAAAATCGAAGGTTCTGAAATAAATTATATGAGCCTTTACCTATCAGCTGCTTTGGACCCCCTAATCCACGATGCAACCAGATTATCATCACAAACGAGAAATAAACATAAAAAAATACCTGGTCTTGCGCAAGACGTTGATGGCCCTGGAGAGAAATTCTGCAGTGTGGGACGCTCTGCAGAGAATGACGTGCTCGGTGAGAAGCCAATCAGCTCGACGTTGGCCTCGACCAAGAGGCTCTCGTCAACCTCTTGGCCGTCATCAATGGCAATTACCCCCGTGGAATGGGTAAATACCATTGGCTGGTGTTCCCTGTGAAAGAACAAATTTATTAAGTCAACTTCTTTTGAATGTTGGAATGTTTCAAATTCTTCCCTTCATTGCATGATATAATATTTTCTTGTAGAAAAAATCATATGCATGTAATTATAGCTCTAGCATGTGTTAAAAATAATTAAAAAAAACTGTGACCTTTTTATGTATTTATTTTCGAAAAAAAAACCATATGATGGATATTTACATCATTATGCAATTAGTAACAATGAGCTTAGTACAAAATAAAATAATGCAAATAAAAATCAGTTTTTGTGATAATTTTCAAAGCAGTTATTGTTTTTATTAAGACACAGATTGATTCCACATTTGCTGCATCTTATTGTAGAATACCCCTTACACTGTGGGTACTTACAACGTAGTGAACCTCTAACTTATGGCCAATAGTCGGGTCCACACCGGACGATCCATCGATCCCGCGATCCGCGATCCAGGATCGCGGAGCGTGGATCGTGGATCGTGTTAGGCCGATCCACTCTTGGAAACTTGCGATCCCAAATATGCGCTCCAAGCGATCCTAAGGCGATCCGTGATTCAGCCAGTCTAACTCTTGTACGATATGGAGTCACACGTACAACGGCGGCGTCTTGCCGTTGCAGCAGTAACTTTTATTTTGCTTAAATGCTTGCGCAAAAAATCACAAAAAAGAAAACGACGGTTTTGGGTGAAACAAATTTACAAAAATCGCTTGGAATCTGGAACTCAGCTGTACGCAGAGTTAGTGTCAGATAAAGTTGAACACAATTTTGCAAGAATGAATGCTAATCAATTTGAGATATTGTGTTCATTATTAAATAACAAGCTAAGAAAGAATGATACAAATTATAGAGATGCCATTACTGTGAAGGAAAGATTATTACTAACATTAAGATTTTTAGCAACTGGAGATTCGTACGTCAGTTTGCAGTATCTGTTCCGCATTTCCAAACAGTCTATATCGATAATTATTCCTGAAGTTTGTGAAGCCATCATTGACCTGTTAAATGATTATGTAAAGGTAAGTAAAACCATACTTTATTACTCAATAAAAAAGTAGTGTATTACAATCATAATTTAAAGAAGTAACATGTTTACAATTATTAATTATTTTTTGAAAACATGATATAGGTAGGTACTTATTTAATTCGGTGGTGACTGTGGAAGTGAATAATCCTGAGGTTTCAGAAACTGGGACTGCGATGAATTGGAGGCTAGATGAGCAGACGGTGATGTCTGTGGAATTGGAGCTGGATAATTTTGAGGTTGTAGAGACTGGGACTGTGATGAAGTGTATGCTATTGGTGTGCCAGGATATGAATTAGTGTAATATCCATAATTGCTATCCCCATATCTTCCTGTGTCAGCTTGAAAAATAACTTGGCATATAGCATTTTTGACATTAACTAATGTTACTGCATCATATTTCCGCAATTCAGTAGATATATACTGCCCGAAAGCAATGTAAGAATCAGTTTCCGGTTGTGGTGGCTGAGCACATTGTTGCAGAAGTTGGAAAGCCTCTGAAAGAGTTTCATCTGATATGTCATCTGCATTATTAGAAGTAGTTTTCTTTCTTTTTTTTGTTCTTTTGTTTGTTGTTTGGACACTGGATTGTGCATTCTGATCATTCTGCTCTCTACTCTGATCTGTGTGGTGGTTGGCTCTCTCCGGTTGTGTGTCACTAGTAATGTTACTGTTCTCGTTTTCGCTCACTGTAGTATTAACTTCAAGTTCCCCTTCAGTCGTATCAGATTCTACCTGTAACAACAATTATTATTACTATTTACTGCTTATTCTTATTTTCAGCTTTATATTATAATTAAGATCTCCTTTATTTTCAGGTGCCGTCAACTAAAGAAGAATGGCGTACAGTTTCTCAGCAATTCGAGAATAAGTGGAATTTCCCACACGTGATAGGAGCGATGGACGGCAAACACGTCGCTATACAATCGCCTTTTAATAGTGGCAACGACTTTGATAATTACAAATTATTTCCTAGTATTGTTCTTTTTGCATTAGTAGATGCAAATTATAGGTTCCTGTATGTGAATGTTGGGACTAAAGGCAGAATATCAGATGGAGGCGTGTTCAAAAGCACAAATTTATATAAAAAACTTGAAAAAAAAGAGCTAAATATTCCTCCACCGGAGATATTGCAAGTTCCCTATAAAATTGAGGTACCCTATTATATACTAGGTGATAAAGCTTTTCAGCTTAATGATTATACTATGAAACCATACGATGGTACACGGGAAAGGGGTTCTTGTGAAAGAATTTTCAACTACCGACTGTCAAGAGCACGTAGAGTAGTTGAAAACGCGTTTGGAGTACTTAGTTCTGTCTACAGAGTCCTGCGTAAACCTATGCTTTTGGAACCAGAAACTGCGACTAAAGTCGTGCTGGCAACGGTTCATCTATATAACTACTTACGCAGTAATCCTAACTTTATATCGCCAGGAACGTTTGATACAGTACAGGAGAATGGAGATGTAATACCTGGAAGCTGGCGAAATGAACCGCCATCACAATCGCTACAACCGATGGCCGTCGTACCAAGAAGAGCAACAGAAAATGCCACTACAATACGGTCCCACTTAGCAAGACACTTTGTTACAAACCATACAATAGTTTCGCAAAATGAATATCAGTAAACTAATAGCTCACATGTTCCAATGTATCGCGTGTGGTTCCGGGTTCATTTTTATCCGCCATAAAGTCGAAGTCATCATACGCAAACCACTTTGATTTATATGTATCTTGAGCACCTGAAATAAACAAGTTACTCATTAAAATAACCACGTGTATTTCTAACAGCTTAAATGTAAAAAGCGAAATCACGTGAAATCCACAGTAAATATTATGATGTAATTACTTATAATAAAATATATAATTTTAATACCTACAGATAAAAAGTAGCTTTGTTTTCTTACCGGATCCAGTTATACGGCTTTGCTTCTCTCTGTGTTTCTCCCTTCTGTAGCCTCCCGCCAGAGATCGCATTTTTTTTCTTTAGGTTCTCGATCGACTTATTCCCCATTTCACGAGAAATCTGACGCCAAGCATCATCTCTAACACCTCTATTGGTGTAATTAGAATCTTTGGGATCCCATAAACATTTAAATTCTTTATAAAGCGATATCAAACGGCGACTTTCTGAGATGTCCATGGCGAGGTGGATCGCGCGAACCAACACAACCGTCCACACCGCGCGCATCACGCAACTGAGGCACCTTTGAGGCTGGCACAAAAACCGACCGCACACGGATCGCGCGAGGTAGGGAGCGCGCGCTCCAATACGTGCGCATGGATCGCGCGCGGCACGTCCACACCGCCTGCATCTTTGGATCGCGCTGCTGCCGCGCGCGATCGGAGCGCGATGGATCGTCCGGTGTGGACCCGGCTAATGATCAACACCATCTCTTCTTATGTCCTTTGGTGGAGCAACAACTGCTGGTCCCCTCTTCCTTTTTGCCTGTATTTCGTTCTCTAGAGAACTGGTACTGGGACGACCTCTTTTAACCTCTGTGTCAGCTCCTATTCTGCACAAAACTTGTGCCAATTCATTCCTAAAGTGGCCCATTGAAAGTATATCTTTTTTTGGTATATTTCTATTTGCTGCATTTTTTTTGTACAAGATCCAAGAATTATTCACTGTTAGATCAAGTAGATGGAAAAATATACGCAAATACCATTTTTTTGATCTTACTGGAATGTGGAACCTCCCCAAAAAACTGTCCATTAAGTCCACCCCCCCATATGCTTATTATATTCATGAACGATTTGTGGACATGGAATTACTACCTTTTCCTTTTTCGACTTATCATATCTAGTGACACTAGACACTGGTGTTGCCCCAACATAGGTTGATAAGAGTGTCACAATCTTATTGTCTTTCCAAGTGACACAGGCCATCTCAATGCCATCATAAGTAGATGTTCTTTCTTCATAACTGCCTCTGGGTACTGCCTTCTTCATAAACTCTTTTTTTTTCAGGCAATTTTGAGTTAGGGATCCTATTCTGCTGGACAGTTCTAACAGAGTGAATTCCTTGTTTGGCTAGAAAATAAATTAGAGGCGTGTGTAAAAAATATCAAAGTACACAATATAATTTTGATATCTTGGTACACCTCTTAGCAAACGAATTACTACATTCCCTGTATTTTGTTGTCCTGCATACAATTCAAATGTATGTGCATATCCAGATAAATCACAAAGTACATAAAATTTGAAC
This sequence comes from Noctua janthe, assembly GCA_910589295.1. Lineage (NCBI taxonomy): Eukaryota > Metazoa > Arthropoda > Insecta > Lepidoptera > Noctuidae > Noctua > Noctua janthe. Next base: position 13,021,588 of record OU342575.1, on the reverse strand, counting down.
TCCCATTTGTGGGGTTTATTTGGCAGGTACTGTTTTAGAAAGTGTGCAACCTTTGTTGCACACATCTGCTCATCCACTGATAGCCGTTGTTCCATAGGTAGAGAAGAAAACTTTGTTTTTAGGTGCTCAATAACTGGATGAATTTTAAATAACCGGTCATGATCTGCATGGCCCACAGGTCTATGAAGCTCATTGTCTTGAAATGCAATGCAAGTTTGATTTTTTCAAATTTATTGACTGGCATTGTGGATGAAACTGGGCCATAACCATGAACAGGGTGCCAATATGACTTAATCATCTGTTCAAAGTTTGGCGAGTTTAGACTTAAGCAACACCTCTGTACTATAGTCTCATTAAATAAAAAAATAAAAAAAAATAAAAAAATAAAAATCTCTAGTATAGTGTGAATTTGGTGGGTCATCATCATCAGAATCATCAGCTTCTAGTCCGTCTTCTGACAGCCAACCGTCTTCTAGTTGTGATAGATAGTGTTCTATATCTCTCTTGTAAATTATTCTAAAACTACAAAAAAAATCATACAAATGTAAAATTTCATGAACAAAAATTTCTCTATACTTCAGGTATGACCATACTGCATAATGATGTAAATTTACATCATACCAAATCGACATAATTATCGATATATTTTTCATGTTTTCGTTACAAATATTTATTTATTTATTTAAACTTCATGTACAATAGTGATACATAGGCGGACTTAATGCCACAAGGCATTCTCTACCAGTCAACCTTTGGGTTAAATAAGAAAACATTGTGATAGGGTACAAAATAAATATATAAAAATAACTTCTTGCTATCGAAAATTTATATAGGCACTTATAATATAAATAAAATTAATAAATATTAGCAGATTCTAAAACATTTACCTTATTTCCACTCATTATGAATATTTTCAACAACTCCCGTAGATCAAAGCAAGCAAATAACGTAATTCTTTTGCACCGTTACAACAAAATTATTTTTCTGGAAATATATTAATCATTTAAACATTTGTGTCTGTGAAAAGCATAATTATTATTTTTCTAAATATTTTTCGTACCTTCGGCTCCTTTGAGGGGGAGGGAAGGCGGAGCGTCGGGCATCTCAAAGTGCCCGGTCTCCCGCTTCCTACGCGCTGCGTGGAGCGTGGCCCGCATATTTGAATTCAGCTTCGCCTCCCGCTTTTTCTCCAAGGAGGCCTTCTTTTTTATAAGTTTATGATATCTAGAAGATAAAAAATTCAATAATTCAAAAAAAAGCATATGGTATTAAAACAAACAAACTTATGGAGACAGCTTTTACGAGTATATTTCGCTCTTTGCACCAATCGTTAACGTAAAATTCGTAGAGGCTTTCTTTAGAATTCCATTCTGGCAATAAATATAGCTTTTGTGACGTTGCCCGACAATAATGAGATTCTATTACGGGAAGAGACTCCAGAAACTGAATAAGTGTTTGTTTCGGCTTCGAAGCAGATTCAGATAATTTTGTTGGACGTCTCAGTGTACTAGGAGGCCGCATTGAAAACTCCTGCTTCCAATTTTGAACCGTCCATCTTTCTAAATCCAAAGTGTTCAAAAACATCTTTCGACATACTTTGAGATTTTGATGATTTACTTTTAAATGATAAACAAAGGTATAGGTACAGTAGACGCTCAAAAGTGCACTACCATGCTAAAGATTATATTGCTATGAACTGTGCGAGCGCGATACAGCAGTGTGTGTGTGCGTGTGCGTGTATGAGTGATGTCTCAACATTCCACACATAACACACACTAATGAACTGTCGTCACACTACGCGAAATAGCATTATATTTCTGTTGCATTAATGTGATGACCTGTTCTTACCATTGCATTGTTAAAATTCGCGTAGTATTAACATGGGTTGGTAGCTGTTTGGGCTGAGCATGGGTTCACGATCAATGAAGTCCAAGTTCGAATCCATGTTATTACAATGTGTTTCTGTCTTTTGTTTCTTTGAAACCTTAATAATATTTGTATTTTAAGCAGAAAGTCGTTAGGTATTTATGTTTATTTATAATGTAGTCATGCTTATTATTTATTTTTTATAAGAAGTTAAATAGTTATTGTATTATTATTTAACCTCATTAATTGATTTTTATTTTATGTTTTCGGTGTTGGAAGGTGGAAATAAAAAAATCATGCTGAATGATAACAAAAATGTTTATTCGTTTTATTTATTTATTAAATTAACAAACTTTTATGAGAATTGTGACGTCACATTCCTATCTAGGCAAAAAAAAGTTCTCTTATCACCGTCATAAGATTTTTTGTTGTATACCCACTTAGTCAATTCATAATAAGAATAACATAACACCGAAAGGATATTCTAATAACACAAAAATAATTATTATAGATATCAGTATTCAGCAGAGTTCATTGAATACGAATATGAGTTAGACTTTATGAACGTGTTTTTTTATGTAACGTCACATTGAATGTATTGAGGTTATAGCTTAAGTGTTAATTTTCTTGACGAAAAGAATATTGAAACTAAACCCCAATTTAAGATCATTAAATTTAAAATTTATTTCTTATTTTTTTTTTTTTATTTACTCTTATGTTAATATTACTAAATATTTAGTTACCCGGTCTACTTATTAATATTTTTAGTATTATTATTTTTTCGCCATAAATTAAGTCTTCCTTTTGGCAAGACTTGAAAGTCTTCTCGTCAGAAAATAGAGTCACCTCCCAGTTAAAATCTAAATAATCTCGAGCAAAACGTAGTCTTTCCTCCCTGTGTTTTTGTGTCAAAAATGGTTTTTAGCTGGCTTCCGATGATGTAAACCTTCAGCATGGACTGCATGGCGAACAGTCTGTAATGTAGTATCCAATTGCTCTGCAAACATTATAGTTGGAATGAAACCATTTGTTTCATATTCTTCCACCATAAAAAGTCACTGAGTCGGGTTAATAAGCGGCGGCCTTTCACTTCTTAGATGACTCTTCAGACTACCTTCTTCCTCAAACCTCTTTACCCAACGGCTAACAGAATTTCTAAATAAAAAACAAAATATGATTATGCGTATCTGGGACCCTTTCAATTAAGTGAGTCACGATTATTTCCGGTATTTGTTCCCAACAGACTTTCAAGGCGTTAATGAGCTCCTGCTGGCTGTCACATCACTGTAATGTTCTTTCAGGCGTCTTTTGAGCTGATCCCATGATTGTTCGATGGGGTTGAGGTCGGCTCTCAGCCATGAGAGCCGACCTCCTCGAGCCATGGCAAAACGGTGATATTGGCTTCAGAGAGTACTCTTTGTGTAGTGCGGGCTGTATGGGCGAGCATTGTCATGCATAAGGACAAAGTTTATGCCCACTCTTTGTGAAAATGGGATGACATGTGGCCGGATTACTTGCTCGATGTAACTGGTGGCGGTTACGGTACCTTCATTCAGAATTACCAGCTCTGTTTTGCAGTGTAAGCTAATTCCACCCCATACCATAACACTGGGACCTCCAAATCGGTCTGTTCCATGGACGCATGGTTCAGAAAAATGTTCCCCTTCTCTTCTCCACACACGTATCCGTCTGTCGTCACTGTAAAACTTCACTTTACACTCGTCCGTAATAAGCACATTCCTCCAGTTATGCATGGTCCATTCCAAATGTTCCCGGGCGTATCTTAAGCGTGCTGCACGATGAGTCCTCGTCAGTTTCAGTCGAATAGCACGTACTCTGGAGCGTTGTCCATCTTCGTGAAGCCGATTCCGAATAGTTTAATCGCTGACTCTCGTCCCTGTGGATTGCCGTAGTCGAGTTTGTGAGGTCCGCGCGGTTACAGTACGCTCCCGACGTGCGGCTAACCTTAGGTATCGGTCTTTCTAGACAGTTGTAGCCCTAACTCTTCCTGTGCCAGGTCTCCTAGCTACACTTCCGGTCTCCTGATACCGTTCCCAAACGTTTCGGATCGCTCCTCGCGATACACCGAAGTGTATAGCCACAGATCTTTGGGACTGTCCCTCTTGAAGCAAAGATACTGCTCTTGCAGCGGTTTCCATGTCCATATGTCGACGAGAACCAGGCATAGTGATCACAACTAACACAGGAACCAAACAAAATGGTTTAAAACGTGAGTGCTCCACAACAGCGTTTAGTGTAGACTGAAAACTTAAGTGATTGAGAATTTGTGCATTCGATGTTTTTTTCGAGTACTTCACTTTTTCAGCTACCCTGTTGAAACCAATATGATTGTTGTCGTAATAAACATTGATAAGGGCTCCTAAACATGTCAGCTTGACGTTTCAATACATAACTTTGTCAACAACTATTTAGATAACTTTATTTAGACCAAAATAGTGAATGATTCGAGGTGGGCCCTATTTTGTTTTGAGTAGTTTATAATCAAATTATCGTCTGTGATGAAAGTATTATGAACATCATAAACCGTTGACAAAATGTTATCGTCTGAAGGCACGTCACTGACTGTAGTATTGGGAATCTTTTTCTGACATTAGATTTCCCAATGACATGGGTGGTACGGTATCTTCAATATCATCCAAACCCAATCGTGCTCGGTTACAAATGTTGTGTAAAACACAGCATGCATTTATAATTTTAGCTGCTGTCTGGATGATAATGAAGAACTCTATGGCCCAAAAGACACCTCCATCTATTTTTTAAAACCCCAATTGTACGCTCAACAGTATTGCGAGCCACACAATGCAAATTTGTGTAGTATTCTTCAGCTGAGCCTGGCGTTGCATCCACTATTGCGGTCATCATGATGTATTAATATAATAATAATATATTATACAAAATATATTGCAGACCTAATGTAGATTAATTTCCAATTTGAACAACTGTATAAAATGCTTACCAAGTAAAAATTCTTTCCTCTGCATTTATTAAATTTAGTGATTCTTAACAGGATGCTGGTTCCAAACAAAAGTATCATGTGTGGGTCCACCGAATGAAGAATCTACACTCAGTATATTGAGATCTGTGTCACAAATCTGTAAAAGAAATATTTTTTTTAGAAAGTTACAGTTACTCTAATAGTTCATAATTAGATAAATAGCCAACCTAACTCACAATCAAAACATTTCTCGAATGGTAACCTTTTCTGCTGTAAAACCGCTCTTCATTTTGTGATGGTCTTACAATAGCCACATGACTACCATCAACACAACCTATGACTGCAGGAATTTTAAACTTTTCATAAAATCTGAAATTAATTTAAGTATTATTACTTAGCATATTAATCTCAACAACAAATAAGTTGAAAATAAACACATAAAAAGTAGGTATTGAATGATACTACATATTTCATATTTAGGTAAAAATAAGTACAGATATACCTTTGTTTAATTAAGTCTCGTTGTCGGCGAGTCTGTGGAAACTTAAGCCATTTATTCAAAATATTATTTGAATTGAGAGCATTCGTAACTTCTCTTATTGCTCTCGAAACAGATTGTTGGGACATCATTGTACCTTGTGTCCCACCTACTAATCTTTGGTAGCTGCCTGTGGCGTAAAATGAAACAGCCACTAAAACCTAAAGAATAAAATCAATATAATTAATTATCTTTGTTACTTACTTTAATTATATAAAAAAACACCATGTGAAAATAGAATTGCTAGTTTACAAACCTTGTATTTTTTTTATATCTCGTTACGGCGAGTAGGCTGGGGCATCAAAGGTTCCAAATCCCTATACAACGTGTCCCAAATTTCAACGATAAGCCAGCATCGGAGGATAGACCTGCCCATGACTACTCGGGGAAAAAAAGAAATAAAAATATAACTCCATTTTTTTTCAAGTAATAATTAAAAGGAAATTCTTAAAAAATTTAGAGTTCTTATGATATTTTTCACTACTATGACCACAGTTATTTAAATATTTCTGTTTTTTTTTATTTATAGGCAACCTGAGTAGCGCTGCTATCTACCACATTTCTTAAAAAATCCACAATACCTCTACTTTTTTCACAAAAAATAATGAAACTTAATTTATTCCCTATTATTTATGTCCTGGGCGTCGGGGGTCACGTGGTGGCTCCCGGCCACCGTAGGCGCGGGCCTGTGGACGGCGAGTTATGGGCTAGCTCGTCGTCCGGCCGTCTTATGACGACAGGAGGCCTACTATGAACTATTATTGCGATTCAATTGAAGACCTAAAATAAACTGCTTCGCTATTTCATACCATGACGTCATTATAGCTATCCAGTTTAGTTTGACGCCAAATCAAGTCGGCAATTGAATCGCAAAACTGTTTTTGTTCGTTCATTTTTCGTACCATGAGGTGACATTTGAACCTAAATTGGATAGCTTATCTGTCAAAGTAAGCGATCCAAAAAAAGTTGCTACTTTCTTTGCGTGAAGTGAATTGTTTTGTTATTATCTTTAAAAAAATAGTGAAAATATACGTAATTCAAGGTATTTCAGTTTAATATTTTGTGTTTCTTATGTGTTAGTTTAAAAAAGTGATTTCTAGAGTTATTCTTTATTGTAGATGTCTGACGAATTAGTCCTTTTTGAATTCATGGAAAATGATAATGAAATAAACAAAACACGGGAACAATCGGACCCCTTTTATTTGGAAGATGCAGAATTTATAAAGCGATATCGGTTGTCTAAACAATTGGTATTAGAACTGTGTGATGAGCTGAGGCCATTGTTGAAAAATCCATCAAAATCAACTGATTTATCAGTAGAGACAAAGGTAATAACTCAAATTATTCATAAAACAAAAACATTTTAAGGCACTTAAAATAAGTTATCTGGATACATACACCTACCATACAATGTATTAAAAAAAATTACACATACATAAATTATTATCTAAGTAGTTAGAGTTACACTAATTAAAATCATGTTTTTAGTTTTTAACTACACTGTCGTTCTACGCAACAGGGTCATATCAGAGACCCATCGGAGACATCAGTGCTCACTCTTTAGCTCAGCAAACAGTTTCCTCTGTAATAGCTAAAGTAACGGCATGCATTGATTCTCCTGAGATGAGAAAAAAATACATTACTTTTCCTAAAAATGTTGAAGAAAGAAGTAAAATAAGGGCGAGGTTAATTCATTTTGCTATCTTTATTCCTTCCTATAAATAAATCAGGTAAGTCTGTTGTGTTACCACTTGCTTAATAGTAATTTATATACAGGAACTTTATTTCAGGTTTTATGAAAAATTCAACATCCCCGGTGTACTGGGATGCATAGATTGCACACAAATAGCAATAGTTAGACCGGTTGAAAATGAAGAAAGATATTTTTGTAGAAAACACTATCATACATTAAATGTTCAGTTGGTAATTTTACTATTGTTCAGTTACTGCATTGTTATTATACAATACTTGTATGTTAAGTGCCTACATTGAACACTTTCAAAGTAGTAAAAATGTTCAGAATAACATGCAAGTATTTGTAGTAAATAATTACAACTGTATGATTTAATTAACCATGTTACAAATTACAGATTTGTGATGCAGACATGCAAATCACTAGTGTAGATGCTAGCTATGGTGGGGCAACACACGATTCATTCATATGGAATGTGCACCCATTAAAATCATATTTAGAAAATATAAATGAATCTACATGGTTACTAGGTAAGGTTAGAAGTATATTTTTTAATAAATTAAACAAATTATAAACTTAAACACTTTAATCTTAAATTCTACAACTATTGATAAAATAAATTTAGTAAATAGTTAATAATACTGTTTAAAAAAAAAACATGTGAGGCAGTCTTTGGGGACTGCCAATAAAAGTGAAAACTAAGTAACTTGTGAATTGTATTCATGTTCTATTGAATAAAATCAATCCAAAATAAACTTTTTCTTAATTGTATAAGATCGATTTTGGTTTGCCCCTTACCCTCCGTCGTAGGAATTTTCCTGACGCGAGTTTAACATTTTTTAAACATCACAAAAAAAGTGCACAACGCCGCTAAAGAAGTTTTCACTTCAAAAATGTAATACAACAAAAAAAGTAGTTTAATGTAATAAATTTTAAATAAATTATTCTTATTCTAATTTTCCTTGGTATCAAAAAACTTTGTTATTGGTCATATATTTATCATCAATAATCACTAAAATACAAAACCTTTGGCATCGTTTTAGTCTAATTAAAATTATTTGGCTTACAAATCCTAAAGTAACAAAATATATTTTAACATGAATTAAATTTTTCTATTTGCAGGTGACTCGGGATATCCATTGAGAAGTTACATGATGACACCCATTATCAATGCAAATCCTGATACACCAGAGAGCCATTACACAAATATGCATGTCCAGACTAGGAATATAATTGAGAGAACAATTGGGCTTCTTAAAGCACGTTTTCGTTGCCTTCTAGTACACAGAGTGTTACACTGCAGACCAAAAGTTGCCGCCTCTATTATAAATGCTTGTGTGATTCTGCATAACATTTGTAATAGAACTAACATTCCTGTGCCAGAACTAAGTAACGAAGACATACTTCAAGAAGCCCAGTTGCAGGTGAATATGACTGATACACATAATGAAATTGTCAGCAGCAACAACCAAGCTCTTCAACGTGGTGTGACCATCAGAAACAACCTCATTCGCCGTCTGTGGGATGCCCGACTGACCTAGAATGATAATTTGACAATTTAGTATTATAGAATAATTACATTCAAAGACACATGATGCATGATAATAGTACCTATTATAGTATGCTTAAAATATTATTTGGTTTCTATTATATAATTTTTCTTAGCAAATGAAGGCGATTTTATTTATTAGTATTTATAATTATTATGTACTTAGCTGTGGTTGTTTGTAAGTTATTTCAAATTCATAAATTCAAATTCATAATATTTTATTGTGGATCATAGGTAGGTACAGTTCTTAAATAGTTGAAAATTTTGATCAGCTATGTCCCGCCCGTAGGGCATACAATAATCACACAGAAATTTACTGTTCGATAGAATTAACATTATTACTAATTATTATTATTTTCCCTCTAGCACAATAAATAAAAAATAAAAAAACCAAAAGGGTACAAATTAAGAGAAATGTCAAATTCAAATTATATAGAAAATAAAATTACATTTAACACTCAAAAGATAAAAAGATAAAGTCAAACATAACAAATTAAGATAGGAACATGTCAAATTATACACATAAAATTCAAAAAAAAAAAAAAAATTATTCATAACAAATTAAAATGTCAAATTGTAAAAATCAGACATAAAATTCAAAAAATAGATTATACTGAAGAGAACAAAATTAATTAAAGTCTATAGGTCATCGAACACATCATGACTGGGTGAGACTATATTTAAACAAAGACTTGTCGGACAGAAATTCTTTTACAGAGTAGTAACTTTTGTCTACTAACAGATCATGGAGAGTCCTTTTAAAATTTTCCTTTTTCATAATTGTTCTAATAGGCCCCGGTATATTATTAAAGATGCGAGAAGCTGAACAAAAGATGCTCTCATGCATTAGATGAGTTTTACTGGCTACTGTACGTAATTTGTCCTTACGCCGTATACACGTGTAATAGCTAAACATGTGGATATTGTTTTTAACAAATACTGCAGCCTCCAGTATATACAACGTGTAACGTTAAATGCGCAAAACCTCAGATACCCCAAATGATTTTTAATTCAATTGACCTAATACTGAGAGAAAAAAAAATATTTAAAAAAAATTTAAAGGTTTTATGTGCTGTTTTAGTTTTACTGCCAATTCTGATCATTTCTTGCGTCTGCGACGACGCTCTGTCGAAATCTGCCGCGCGCGCCGCGCTTACATTATTGTTATTACTATCTACGCTCGTAAAGAACTTAGGTTATCTTTTAACAGTGTTTTAAATGTTTCCATCACATTTCCAGACTTTGGACTGGCAACATGGGTAACCCACATTTTCAGACTTTACCTAGTCAATTTGACGTATTGATCTAATTATTAGGTAGGTACTACGTAAGTAGGTAATGTTGGCGTGTTTAAAAGGTTTAAATCACTGTATTTACAAATAATTGGCGCGTAATCAGCTTATTTACAATTAATTAAGTAGATAATTTGGTATCTCTACTTACCGGTCCCCTCGTTTCGGTAACAAAGATTCAAAATGTCTACCGCTTTGTAGAATAAACAACACAGCCCGCTTTCTTAAATTATTTTTCAGCGAATCGAGCACTTGAGTGTCACTTTTCACTTGTTGAAACGCTGATTCAACTTTGTTACGCAGTTCCGTCACATTAATTGGTCCATTTACATCGTCATACACTAGTGCTTTTACACGACCCCACAAAAAAAAATCCAATGGTGTTAAATCGGGCGATCTTGCTGGCCATTGCACTGGGCCTCCGCGCCCGATCCAACGTGTGCCAAATTCTTGGTCAAGATGCCTTCTCACGGTCCACAAAAAGTGTGCCGGGGCACCGTCGTGTTGGTAGTAAATTTGGCTTGCAGCTGATAAAGGCACATTCGGTGTATCCAATAAATCAATTATTAATCGCGGCAGAGTTACTTGGAGGAATTCCAGATACACCTCACCAGCAAGTCGTGGCAAAAAGATATTTTTTTTTTTTTTTTTAAAAACCTTGCCCCACACTAGGAATTTCTCCTGTATCGTGGGTGCGTTTACAAACATTTAAACTCACATACACAAACAGCCAGACCCGGAACAACTACCTGTAGATCATACAAATATTTGTTCCGTGCGGGGATCGAACCCGCGACACGCAGTGCAGCAGCCAATTGCTCAGCCACTGCGCCAACCGTGCCGTCATTGAGATTGGCCCTAGTACGTACGGTCCGATAATACCAGCCCACACATTTAAGAAAAACCTGTGCTGAAATGAATCTTCCTCCATCAACATAGGATTCTCGTGCGCCGACAAGTGTCTATTGTGCTGGTTAAATAAACCTCTTCGAGTAAATGTGCACTCATCTGTCCAGAGGATGTTTCTGGGCAAATCTTGCAAGAACCATTCACAAAACGCCACGCGGGGTTCATAATCCAATGGACTTAGTTCCTGGCATCGTCTGTAGTGAAAAGGGTGCTGATGGTCACTTTTCAAAACTCTCCAAACAATCATATGGCTGATACCAAAGTGTCGGCCCGACTGCCGCGTACTGGCTGTTGGATTTTCATGAAAATAATCCAGTATTTGTTCTTGTATCTCAGGCTCAACATGTACGGGACCTCCTCTGTCCATTGACCGAGGCGTAAATGTACCATGGTCTCGAAGCCTCTGTGTAGCTGCTAGCATTGTCCTGTTAGATACAGATACTCCAAACTCTTCTTGAAACCGTCGCACTGCCAAGTTAACGTTGTCATTACACCGCGCTAACATTCTCACCATTTCACAATATTGAATGTTTGTGTATAAAAACGCCATAGTCGCGATTTTCGAGCGCGCGCGCCGCGGGTTACGTGATAATAAATCAAATTGCACCTGTGACGCAAGCGCCGGCGCCGCACAGACTGGAGTAAACAGGTCATGGCCACTGTCACGAATTTCGCACGCCCCGCCTCCATTTCTCTTTCTCTTTCTAACTCAGGTTAGTTACGTTTAAGTTAAAAAAGATAGATTGCATTGATTTGTTTACTTCAAATTGTATTATTCATGGTACTGGATGCAAGGTTCGTATTGGCATTGAAATAAGAACTATTATTGTCCCGCGTATGAGAAAATTTAAATTGGACGACAACCATTTGTGTTTGTTTACCTATTTTGGCGGGTTTGCGCACGTGATGGCTAGACCTATTAATAAATAGACAGGGCAACATTTTTAATAAAGATTTTTTGAATAATGTGACCTATATTAAAAAGTGGTTCAAATGATTCTGCTCGTTATTCTGATCAATCTATTTTCAGGTTTTGCGCATTTAACGTTACACATTGTAGATACATGGCAGTGTTAATAATTTATTGTTTTTAAAAAATGGCTTACAGGAGTCAGTTCCGCATAAATTAAATATAGCCCTGTTGCAGCGTTTTTGAGCAATGAAAGCGCGCTCTTTTTCCGTACTGTTGCCCCAAAATATTACACCGTATCTGAGAATAGAGCCAACGTAACCATGGAAAGCTGTTAGCAAAGTACTCTGATTCGCTATTTTCCCTAATCTATATAGTGCATTTTAAAATTGACCCAGCTTTTTGCAAACATGCTCAATATGAAATTTCTAATTAAGTTTGTGGTCAATATGTAGCCCTAGAAATTTCGTTACTTCCGTTTCCTCAATGTCACTATCTAGGTAATGAATTTTTAAAGCACCTGTACGACGAGTTCTTATTTTAAAATTCATTATTTTAGTTTTATCAATATTAATCATTAAATTATTCATTTTAAGCCAATCTATAATCAATAGTATTGTTTGGTTAATGTCAGATTCTAAATTAATTGAATTATCATTAGCAAATAAAACGGTGCTATCATCAGCAAACAGTGTAACGTCATGAATAGTTACCGAAGGCATGTCATTTATATAGATCAGAAAGAATAGAGGGCCGATAATACTCCCTTGAGGAACGCCGAATCTAACTGTATTTATTGGTACTGTATTTGTAATTAATTATAATATTTAGGTGTGAGGAGTATAAGAGGACTATTTTTAATGACTAGATAACAATCTGTGTGTAATAGAAATAGAAATTTACCTCAACCGTAATATTTCTTTTATTTCCTTCATTTCTTGTAATAACTTTTTGAGGGTTTCGCTATTTGCCTCCTCTATGTTGGCTCTCCTCTCAGAAATGCGAATAAGAGCCCGGCGAGCCGCGTCCTGCGTCATTGGTGGCTCTCTTCGCGTGTATCGTCGGCGGCGTGGTGAGCGCCGAGGAGTGCTCTGCAGGTCTGGTGCACCAGTGGTAGTGTGAGGAGGAGTAAGTGGAGAGGGTGTCCCTCTAGTTAATGGCCCTGGTTCCATGATTTCTGAACTCATTCCTAGGACTGGACAGAGAGTCAGGATACTCTCAGAACCCCCCTCGCTCTCCAGAACTGTTGGCACACTACCTGTATCAATATTTAATGGGGTGTCCAAACCGCTCTCTGTGTCTTATATATTCTGCATAACATTTAATTTTCTTTCTTTATTTACATCATTAAAATGACATGCAACTGTCCAAATATTTTTATACAATATGAACCAATGAGCAAGTATAAAAAATAATACTCACTTGTTCAAATGGCTCCACCCTTGAACCAGGCAGGCCGGTACCGAAGTCATCTTCTAAAATCTGAAGATATTTTTTTTCAATGTCCGTCATCTTTATTTGTGACGGACCTCCTCCAGTCTGCTGGTGAGTTGCTCTTGTAGCTGCGGCCAATTTCTTAATTTTTGATTTGTAATCATTCCAATACTAAAAATATACATTATCTTGTTAAGTTGCACAGAAATATTTTTATAACAAAAATTAAATTATTATTAGTTATTATATTCTTTGCACCATCCTTTCCAATCTTTAATTGCACCATCACCATGGGAATTTAAATTCTGGGCTATATTCTCCCACATATTTTTTGAAAATTCCCTGGCTTGGGATGTTTTATTATAGCCCGTTGCTAAGCCTTTGTTTTGGTTCAAAAACTCCCAAAGCTGCTCAAGTAGACCGTAAGTCACTCTTCGACGCGATACATCACTGTAAAAAAAAGCACTTAAAATACTTTGGTACTTAAGTTGGGTACGCGTTTAAGAAGTTTGTAAGCTACAAAATATAAAATTATTACACAAACTGCACCAGAATACTTACGCCATTATTTTTATTACCGATTATTTTACTAAATTGAAAGGATAAAAACACTTTTAAATACTATTAGGAATAGTTTGAGATAATAAAACTTTCAAAACAAATCGCAACAACAAAAATCGGGCTTCTGTCAAGTGTCAATTGTCAAATCAAACATAAGTGGTAATAAATTGGTTCTTCTAGAACCAATTTCCCTAATTGCGTAGGTTCAGTGGATGGGAAACATATTCGTTTGATTTCTCCTCTGCATAGTGGATCTGCCTTTTATAACTATAAACATTTCTACTCTATTGTACTATTAGCAGTGGTCGATTCTGACTACCGTGTTATAGCTGTAGATGTCGGTGCTTATAAAATCGCCTTAATATGCCTAAAGAAAAACCTCTGCCGAATACCAATGACACACCTCTACCTTTTGTGTTTCTTGGCGATAAAGCGTTTCCACTGAATAACAATTTTATGAAACCATATCCGAGAAGTAATCTCAATACCCAACGCAGAATCTTTAAAATCAAAGCTGCGCCACGCACAGCGTATCTTTATGTTGCGAATCTAGACAGCACTGTCACTACTCAGGACCTAACTGAATACATGCAAGGTATAGGTGAGTACACTATCAACGTAGAAAAGCTACCTGCGAATAGAAAGGTCACGTACAACGAGTATAAAATTAACATACCCTGGGATTGACTACCCTCGATTATTAAAAAGGAAATCTGGCCACCCGGTATTATTGTTGGTCGTTACCACGAAAAGAATGCTCGCAGGGGCCATTAACAAGTTTAATTCAAAATAATTATGGATTTAAGAACAATAAAAATCACATCTGTTAACTGCAGATCTGTTCGAAGCTCAGCTAAAGAACAATGGCCAGATTTCTATAGGAGCTGGACTTGACTTTTATTTTTCAGGTCCCAAAATAAACTATAGTTAGATTGGTTTGTTTTTATGTTTTTAAACACCATCCCGTTTGAAAATCATATCTAAATAGCCACGATTTTTATAAAAACGTCAACTATACTTTTGAGGTTAGAATCAACAACTACCTTTTACCCGACTGCGATGTAGCCTTAGCGATTAGCGAGGAGGGTAATTAGCGATCTCGTTTCTATTTATTTCAATTTCTCTCAAAGAATTACCCAAAAATGGGACATCTGTCAAAGCAATTTTGACCCATAATTCGATGAAAACTACACCTTTATTGCTTTAACTTACGTAGAAAACAAGGATGGCATAACACACGTGAAGTCTTTCTTGAAAGATTTCAAGACTTTTTTGTGGTTTGACCACTTCAATTCTGGCTGAAGAGAGTTGGTCACTAGATATGCCTACCATCTTTCAGTCTTCAACGCTCAATTTGAATAGATATTGATAAATCGAGTAGGTTACAGGAGTAAATGAAGTGTAATGGTAGGATTATGGAGTACTTAAATGAAAGAAATAGGCTTGACAAAAGTACTTTTTATTCATCATCTTCAACTACAGCATCGAGGAATGCTGCTGGCGCTGATATTGTCGGCTGATGCCTGGCACACCCAAGGTACCACACAATTGTCATAACATGCGCGCAGCACCCAACCGTTCTTCTACCAACTAGACAATTACAGCAATACTCTACTATAGCTTCCCTTCCAGACACATTATTTTCAATTAATATATAAACATAATATACTTTTCTCGTAATGTGTCTGGATTTAATTTTGCCTCTTATTAGTGAATTATTTCCACTTCCTCTCAAACGATACTCTGTTACATTAATATTTTCTCTGCTTATTTCAATTCGATACCCTCCGTGAAACCTGATATGTTCTCTATAATAGGATCTTGCCTGTCGGATCTGGTATGTTCCTAGGGCAAATAATATAATTTCACTATATTCTAGACGGGAGAATATATATTAGTACTGGAATATGCTGTGATACTATTAAAATCGGATGTTCGTCTATTCATAGGCATATTGTTTATAAAATCCGATAAATTATTATGTAATGGAAATCGTTCCGTAATCACATTTATTATTTGCTCAGCATCATTCCTATTTTTTAACCGAACACCGAATTTATTTAAAAGGCTTGCAACTATGGAAAACATTTGCATCATATAAGCAACAGCTTCATTAAAAAAATCTTGCCTGAATATTTTAAAATCTCTTTTGAAGTATCCGTTAACAACTTCCACCACCCAACGGCATATGGTGACACAACGACTCCTGTTAGCTTGCTCTGCGGTGAGCTGATGTTCATCCTTAAGCAGGGATTCTGGCATATATGTTTTGTAGCTACAAGCCTCTAATAAACTAATTGAATCTCTAAATCCCCTGTCTAGAATAAAAATATCATTATTTTGGAAGTATTGTCTGAGAGAAGAGTTTTCATCTCTGAAAAGAGACTTCATTATATCTGCATCAGATGTGGTAGCTTTGTATGGGCCAAAGCAGTCTACAATGTAGCCATCAGGTGTCGCCATCAAAAATGGTTTTAACAAGTTTCTATACTTATGTAAGGAATATGTGTCCTTTTGGAACATATAATTGGAGCTTTTGTTTATTTAAATATAAGTCCCATCACAAATCATTATTGTATTTCCTTATTTTGAATATAAAGTGCATTTGGAATCATTAAATTGTGTTGCAACAATTGTTCACGGGATATGTGTTGAAGTCCCAGATTTCTAGGCACAAAATCCTGTACCAATATTTCCATAACCTTATCCATCAATCTTTCTAATGTTCGTCTTGGAACCATTAGTAACTGGGATAACCGGTCATCTAAGTCATCACATCTTCATTAGAAGAGCACCTAAACCCAAAATGAATCTATTTGTTTCTATAAGACGCGGCATTTCATATAATAAAAGTTCAAATTGCATTTTATTCATTCCAAGCCAATAATGAAACAAATGGTCATCGATTCTTTCAACACTTTCCATACTTGAGAAATCCAAAAATGTATTAAAAGCATTTATAAAAGAAAATGCATGTTCCACTTGTTCAGCCGTAAATGTTCTTAAACTATTTTGAGAATCGAACAACATATCCACATCATTACTAAATGTATGTTCTACACAAATACGAGTTGTTTCTCTTAGAGGGTCAGAAATTCTATGCAAATCTCTGTTTTGGCAACCAGAAAAAACACAATGTGCTGCAGTATTAGCGGCTCGTCTATATTGCAATAAAGTAATCACCCCGGGTACTTCATCAGCTTGCTCGTCATTGTTTAGAAAGGTTCGAGGTTCTTGGGGTTGAGGCTCTGGCTCAGGCGCCGGCTCTGGCTCTGGCTCTGCCTGCTGCTCAATATTTTGCTGCATATTCTGCGTTACAACTCTCTTGAGTCTCAGCCAACAGGGATGACAAACATGGTCTGATGAAGTTGCCTGAAACAACCATACAGCATTGTCTTAATAATATATATATGTTTCGGATCATTATTATTAAATCCAAGCAAATAAAAACGTTGTTACAAAATAATATTAGATTGCAGTGATAATTTCACTTTAACATTGATAACAGTACAAACAAAAGTACATAATAAACAAATCATAATTAGCTGCCGTGGGGCAATTCTATTTTCAAGTTCAATATGTCTTGCTTGTTGCAACTGAGATGGATTCTCTCTCACAATAAGGTCATATTTAAAGTGAGTTCTGATGCCGGTAATAAAATATCCTCGTCTCGATGTCTAGCCCATGCCAGATACCACACTACACACATAACGTGTGCACAGCAACCGATTGTGCGCCTTCCACTTATACAACTGCAATAATAATGAGCAATTGCTTCTCTATTTTGTCTTTCTCGGTTAATTACAATATAAGAATAATATATTCTGGACCTCACATGTCTAGATTGTATACGCACACGTAATAACCAAATGTCTTTTTCTTCAATAAAATCTCTGAGCTGACTTATTTGACGCTCCCGGTACACTTCAATATTGTACAAGCCTTCAACTAAGTGTTCAGCGTAGTAGCTGCGAGCCAACTTGATTTGGTATGTGCCAAGTGCAAACAGAATTAGGTCTTCTTCAGAAAAAAACGGGAAGTCTTCAAAAATAGGTTGATCACTGCCGAGTCTTTCAAATGATGCCCTCTGTCTATTTATGTTATGACGGATAACATAGTCCGCTAAGAGGTTTGGTATTTCAATGCGTTCATTAATTGTATTCACGAACGACGATGCATAAATACTATCTTGTATTGGTGTCTGAAATGCATTGATGAGTGCCGCTGCGTTTTGGAAGTCCTCGAACATGTGACTTAAGGCGCGATTAAAATATTCTTGCCTTAACGATTTAAAGTCTCGCTTGAACTTGCCATTTATAACTTCCACTACCCAGCGGCATAGAGTGACCAGCCTAGTTCTATTGGCCTGTTCAGTAGTAAGCTGGTCTGCACCGCAGTCTTTGGTTTCGGGCATATAGGCACTGTAGTTGAATCGCTGCAAATCACCACAGACATCTCTGAACCCACGACCTAAAATGAATATATCGCCAGCCCGGTAAAACCAGTGAAATGTGCCTTCTTCATCATTTATTATTTTTTCCAAAATACTGGCATCTGAGTCGGTAGCAGCATAGGGCCCACAAACATCAATTATATGCCCATCGGAACACACCATTAAGAACGGTTTTAATAGATTTTCGTATTTGTGTAGACTGTAGGTCTCTCGCTGGAACGAAAAGTTGGAGCTCTTCTGTATATAAATATATGTTCCATCCATGATTGTTATTGCCTTCCTTTCTTCTGGAGATGACTCAGGATTTCCAAATAACGCGTTTGGTACAATAAGATTGCGGTCAGCGACCATTCTTCTATTTAAATAATAATAATAACTCTGCTTCAAATATAATAGACACCTTCCCTATAGTAATCTCTTGCCTAGGATTCACAGATTGGGCTACTTGGTTGATGGTTTCCGCCCAGGTCAAGGCTAGGTTAGAGTAGATGGTGTTTAGCGGAAATGAGGAGGATACTAGGGACGGTGATGGTGTTTTATAATAATGTTGATATGAGGCTTGAGCAGCAAGGTTTGCTACAGCAGCAGCTCTCTGATGAAGCTCGAGCGCATCTCGGGTTACATTGACCCATTTTTCAAGATCCGTAGAACACCAGGCTAAAAATCCTTTGGTGGGAAGTAGAGTGAATTCCTCGATATCGTCGAGAATACGCTTGTGATGAGGACAGAGTGCGAGGTGGTTGTCACGATGGCGGAGGATGTAGGAGATCTCTGTGGTGGTGATGGCTGAGGCCAGAAGCCTTTCCCTCCGATACACAGGGGTTTTCTTGATGGGGGTCTCTTCTACCCCGGGCAAGTCTTCAGGGAAGTCCATGCTGTGAAGAGAGTGTGAAGGGGCAGAACTCATAATGCACAGCTAGTGTTTAGATTCCTGGTGAACGTTCAGAAGTAATATGTCACCAGGTCGTTGTTTTTTTCTAAGGATAGAAATAGGACGGATAGGACGGCCACCAGCGGGCTTGGGACCTCGAGGCCAACAGGCCCCGAACAGGGTCCCCGCTGCCGGTGGAAATGTGTCGCGCATTCGATGGATGCAGTCCATGAACGAAAATGTGATGCGCGCATATTATGGGGCTACAGAGGGAGGAATTAACCTTACTGCGTACCGATGTCGGATGCTCTCTCTCTGTTTCAGGCTCTTGAACCTGCCGTCAATGTCTCTGCTCAACGATTGTCGGATCAGGTGCGCGTCATTCAAAATAATCATAGGTTGGATGATGCTACACTTGATCGGCTGCGCTCGGAAATGCAGATTACCCCAGCCAGCAACCCTCTCCCATCCCAGAACGTTACACATGTGCCTGCTGTACTACCACTGCGGGCAAATCAACATGCTGAGGAAGAGGATGACAGGACTATATCTGCAGATAACCTGTGCAATATGGAATTAAGGAGCGCTCTGGAGGGTGCGATTCGTGAGTATCGGTTCATGTCACCTGATCTTAGACCACGATTACCACGTTTGCCCATGAATAAAAAGAATAGAGCACTGGTGTGTGCCCTGGATGCGCTGTTACCAGAATCAGAATCAGAATATTTATTTGTAAAACATAGGTATTACATAAAGGTCTTAGGTTAATTAAATGGGCGCTATGTTTTGCCGTGACGGCGTACAAATATTATTGAAAATAAACACAAAAAAAAAAAAAAAAAAAAAAAAAAACTAACAGAAACGGCAAAATAAACAAAATTAAACACTTACAAGAAAATAAACAAAAAATAAA
This sequence comes from Noctua janthe, assembly GCA_910589295.1. Lineage (NCBI taxonomy): Eukaryota > Metazoa > Arthropoda > Insecta > Lepidoptera > Noctuidae > Noctua > Noctua janthe. Next base: position 13,001,643 of record OU342575.1, on the reverse strand, counting down.
AACCATTTTAAATTTAACCTAAAAAGAGAAACAGACTTAAAAATATTTAAAAAATTACATCAAACGTTTATTGCACACAAAATGTTAAAAATTATCATTGAGAAAATCTTCTACAGTATAATAACATTTTTCTATTAACACCGAGTATATATTTTTCTTAAACTTTAATAGTGGCAAATTTTTTATGTTGTCGGGTATTTTATTATAAATTTTCGGAGCCATTCCAAAAAAACTCTTTTTAAGTAAAGCGGTTCTGCATTTATTGTCGCATAGTTTATTCACATATTGAGAACGCATTGGAGTCTTTTTTACTTCGGATAATTTTTGAAATAGGTGTAAATTGGCTTTAACAAATAAAGCAGTTTCGTAAATGTACATAGCTGGCATAGTCAGTACTTTTAATGATTTAAAATGAGGTTCACAAGTTTCGATAGTTTTTAAGCCACACATGGACCGAATACATCGTTTTTGCGCTTTAAAAACAATTTCTCGATCTGTAGATTGCCCCCAAAAAAGAATATTAATAACCAAATTTATAATACCACTGATCGATTGCACAAAACACATATAGGTCGATTTTCTGCCATTTTTCAATCAATGTTCCGTTGGCGATACAAGTCCAGAGTCCAAGTACACAAGCACAAACGTACAGAAGTTCAGAGTTAATAGCCAGGTTATCAGGTTAGGAAGAAACAGTGTCCAGAGGGTAGCCAAGGTCAAAATGTTTGAAAAAGAATCCGTAGATGATCGCACAGTACACAACGTCACTAGGGTAAGCGAAGGACTGCGCGGAAGTGACGCGCACCCCACGCCTCGGCTCTTTTGTTTGCACTCAAAGCTGATTGGTCCGTTCGAATTCAGGTAGTCCATGTAGTAAACCCGTTTTTGGGTTGAGTCTTGTAACCGGTATGCTGACAACGTTTTGAAATACTTATTAATGTATTTTATAAAAATGAGTTTGCACATTTTCTGACATTTATTATCTAAGTATTTAACCTATATGTATTTTTTTTTCTAAATGAGCTGCAATGTTACATTCAAAGTAAAAATTAGTCCTTAGTAATAGTACTTTCATTTAATACCTATTTCGTTGTTGGCCGCTCATAGACCATTTTGTTCTTTCTCCTTTGTGTTTATTCCTCATACTGTTTGAAAATAATATACAACATTGCATACTAATTGTTTTAACTTTTATTTTCTTTCCTCATTCAAAAAATATAAGCACATTGCACATAGCAGTGTTTAATCATTCCTGACGCATAATCATATTAAATAAATTTTTAAAAAAATCCGCAAATACTGGAAATACCTGGCATAGATAAATTCGTGTAGGTAACGCCTCAATAGAGCTTGCAAAATAGTACGGTCTCGTAAATAATTTGATAATAATTTTTATATTTTGCGACGCTATCGCTGCCTTCCACCTCTTGGCGAAGGCTGGAACATTTTGTGCTGTGACGGGCTTGGCCAGTGTCATATACGCTGCCAATGTTATCGCCAATACCTCCTGGTTGACCTGCTCCACGGTCTTAGCCTGGGTGATGGGCCCCGCCGTCGCCACTCTGGCTGAGTCAATGCTGGTGGTGCGGAAGGGAGCGAGATATGACAGAACAAGGGACAGCACTATCTCATCTGTATATCTCACTCCCTGTTCCGTTTGCTCCCCCCCTGCTGTGTGGCATTCGAGCCAGTTGGAGACATATTCATAGGTTTTTGTGCTGCCAAGGGTCAAGCGCACGGGCGAGGGAGGGATAGTGAAGGGCATTGTTGGTGTGGAGTTTGTTTTGGACCAAAATTCACGTATAGCCTTCGCTCCACTCATCTTTGGAAGCGCTTTTAGAAAATGGAGACCAAATTATTAGGAACACTCTTACTTCAATACTTAATGTGGCCCTGGACGACCGAGCTTGGCAGCAAGCCACACTTCCCATTCGCTTGGGTGGTCTCGGCGTCCGCAAAATTTCAAGTATAAGTTTACCAGCCTTCCTCTCCTCGGTCTACGGTACCGAAAATTTAACCAGGGATATTCTGTCTTCCTCACTGGTTGATTTTGAGGTGCCTTATTCGACCGGTGCGTTGAACGCTTGGAAAATAAGGAAATCTCTCGCCGACTGGTCGACACTTCGCGTGACCAGAGGGCTGGCTCTTTCTTTGGCCAAAGAATTAGCATTGCCATTCAGCGTGGCAATGCTGCCAGTCTTCTGGGCACGTTTCCAGATGACAGCGATACGGAGGAGTACTTTGACGCCTAAGTGTCCTATTGTCGTCGTTGTTTAGATGTTTATATTTTCTTACTTTTAGTCTTATTTTTATCATTAGTTTAGTTCTATTTGTAGTCTGTATATAATGTGAATATAATAAAGTATAGTGTGATTAATAAAGCTTATTTGATAACTAACAAATGTGATTTTTATAATTATTATTAGGTATAGGTACATGAATTTCCTATATCAGACTAATTTAAAAAAAAAACCACATTATTTCAGTACAGTTGTACATTGATATAAACTTAGCAGGAAAACTTCAATCGAAAATAATAAAAAACAGATACGCAGTTTAACAAACTCAAGTTCTAGTATCTTCCGTATTATTAGCTTCAAGCTGGTTAAATCACCGTCTTTATTACCTTCAGGCAAGATTGCTTCGTTTTCTATTTGTTCTCTTTAATTTTTGGATTTACGGACTCGTTTTGATGATTCTCGCAAACCTTGCATAGACTTACGTTTGGTAGCGTTCCTTAGAACAAGACACGCTGGCTGCGACGCCAATTTTGACTGACTGTCAGCCAATGCGTATGAGGTCTTTTCGAGGCAAGGTTGAACTTCTTTGCAGTGCGCATGAGACCGACTCGACCTCACAAAATGTTGTTTTTAAAAAACACCTTAAATATAGCCCAAATGTGACAATAATTGCTTGAAGCTCTACCATTATAAACTTACATAGTTGTTAAAGTTGAATCCAGCTTCGCCCATAGTTATGACATTTCATTATTGAATAAAAGAGAAAAATATACATGACATCTTTTCTGCCTCACATCGCACTGAAAGAAAGTTCGGTTTGTGTCACGACTAGAGATGGGAATAAAAGATAGTGTAGTTACGATAATATTGTATTAAAATATTTATTCAGTGATATCAATCAAAATGTTTTTCATTAAAACAGAGCAAGCAGAAGGATTTCTCACACTGGACACAAAATGTAACAATTTTTTTAGTTTTTTTTGCAGCCTGAGTGCTATTGAATGCTAGTGCATTTGATGATTTCCCATCCGGAAAAAAAAAAAAAGCCTGAGTGCTATTTAACGTAAGCCTTAATTTGTCATAGCAACCTGCGCAGCGCTTTCGTTGACCCCCTTTTTGAAGCACATGATCAGCACATCTGCCCGGAGGAAATCCTGAAATAAACACTTACGTTAGGTGTCTATACTATAAGCGCCACTTTTAGTTTTAAAGTATTTAAATGTGTATGTGTAAGAATATAAAAGTATGGTAATATACCTCTTTCAGAAATACTTCGTCCAGTGAGTGCTTCAATTATTGATTCCGTGAAATCTTTCTTTGTCATTTTGTTATTATTATTAACCATATTATAAATTATCCAGGCGTTCACAAGAGAAGTACCAAATAAAAATTCTGCCATAACCTTTCGATACCATTTTAGTCCTCGTTTTAAAGTCGAGTAATAGGAAGACATCTGGTCACTGTAGTCTATACCTTTTTTGTTTTCATTATACAAAAGAACACTTGTAGGCTTTTTAATGTTTTCGTTAGGGGCTCTTGTTTTCTTGCCTGTATTTACTAAAACAGCATTGTGGCCTTTGCAGGTCGTGATCATTAAAACTTGGCGCTTATCAAACCATTTAATAATTTTTACGCCCTTTAGATTCATTTTTCCTGTAATTTGACCTTTTTTTAATTTTGTGGATATAACATTCTTAGGTAGTCCTCTACGATGTGATCGGAGGGTACCACAATAAAAAGTTTTCTTTGCTAAAAGGTCTTCAGCCAACCCAACAGAGGAGTAGAAATTGTCAGCAACAACAATACGACCCTCATTTTCTAACCCTGTAATTAGTCTCAAAACTGTATTTTTGCCGTGCTCTTGTTCTCGATTGTTGCCTTCTTTGCCTGTATAAATAAGTGTATTGTACGAGTATCCCTCGGGAGTACACAATTTGTATAATTTGACGCCATATTTGTGTGATTTATTTTTTATGTATTGGCGAAATATAAGTCGTCCGCGCCACGGTATCATTGATTCATCAATGACTAAAATTTTTCCAGGACGAAGTACTTGTTGATATCGAGAATTCAACATGTCGTGTATTTTGCGAATTTTATATAATTTATCCCCAGTATTATCAATTGACTCGTCGCAGAAATGCCAAAATTTTAATATAATCAAAAATCTGTTTCTTGATATTGTAGAGCAAATGTACTCGTTTCTATATATTGACTTTTTAGACCAATAGTCGTTCAGATGTGGTACTTTGTTTAGACCCATTACAAGCATGATTCCAAAAAATCTTCTCATTTCTTCGTCATCAGTGGGTTTCCATGCTTTAACACGAGATTGCGCCTTTATGTCATTTTGATTGTCTTCGAAATACTTCTCTGCATACTTGTTAGTGTCCTGTACTATTTTATTAATAATTTCATCGCTTAGGAACAGCCTGTATATGTCTGTAGGTGTTTTATTACCTAGGCGAGGAATAATGGCACTATCAAGGGTGCTCTCGTCGAAATCAATACCATGATTATCAGATATGACAGTCCAACCGTCCTCGTTGTCAATACCTTCTGTTTCAGCTGTTTGGTTGTCGGTTTCCAGTTCATTTTCACTTGATTCACTTTCATCTACTTCTACGTTCGTTAATTCTAAGCTTTCAATCGAAATATCTGTGTCTTCATCTTCTTCGTCAACATTGCTTCTACGAGTAACTTGAATTATATTTTCACTCTCTGTATCATGTTCTGCTTGCTGTTCATCTAGATGTTCCTCTTCCTGCTCTTGATGTGCCTCTTCCTGCGCTAGATGTTCCTCTTCCTGCTCTTGATGTACCTCTTCCTGCTCTTGATGTACCTCTTCCTGCGCTAGATGTACCTCTTCCTGCTGTATATATTTCTCTTTTTTCTTTGATGTTTTTCTCCCTGCTCTTGGCATTCTTCTTCCTGCTTTTTGTTTTGATTTTTCTGTTCTTTTTGCTGTTTCGCTTGCTCTTGATGTTCTTCTTTGTGACTTTTTTGCCGAGGTTTTTGCTGTTTTATTCGGTATTCTTTTCGATAATCTGTATATTTTGCTTGTTGCTCTTTTTGCTGTTCTTCTTGTTGTAGTCTATAGTCATCTCGGGGCCATTTTTGATGTCTTTCTTTCTGTTTTGTTTGCTTTTCTACAGCATGTTTTTTAATTGTTATATTCTTTGTATTTGAATCGGGTATATTTGCATCTCCGATATTTTCATCTTCAAATGAATGAATAAAGACATAATTATTATTAATTACCTCCTGTTTTTCAGTTTTAGTATATTTTGACGAAGTTGATTTTATTAATTCTTGCATATTTTCTTCACTTAACTGTACGGGCAACAAGTTAGAGTATGAAATATTACTCAAAGAGGAACACCTGCTTGTTTCGCCAAAAATATTCAAAGAATCAGGGGAAGACGCCCGGCTTTGGTTGCAGTTATTCTCTCGTTTACATTTTTGAGTTGGTGTGAGCAAACTTGGGTTACATAAAACTCCTGGATTTTGTACTTCTGCATTTTTGAGAACACCATATTTTTTACCACTACTTGGACTAACGAACAATTTGTTGTCTTGTTTGGACTGGTGACAGATTTTCCTGTATTTTTCATTGGAGCTCAAAATATCGGATTCAGAATCAGTGTCGATCTCATTTTGCGACTTTGCAGTAGACGGGGGGCAAATTTGTACATTATCCAAAATGTTTACCTTTTTCACAGGAGAACTTCTGGTTGGTGTAATCCTCTGTAACACTTTTCTACATTTAAACTGTTGCACTTCATCAGATCCACTTGACGAATCTGAATCGACTAATATAAGTCTCTTCTTACAATGTTTACGGCTTGATCGATCCATAACACGAAAACCAATTACTTTTTTCGGTACACTTATAAATCGTAAAAATGCTTGTGCGCCGAACGACAACGTCCTTCCGTATCGATTCTTGCCACACCACTAATGCTTGGATGCGTGGCGCCCGCGCCGCCCGCGCCTCACTCCATGCGGGTATGAGGCCTGTAATTCTTGAGGCAGATAAGACCTCCCCCCGCACTAGACGGAATTAATTTCAATTCAGTGCGTATGAGATCTATTCAACCTCATATCGTATTTACTGCGCCGTTAGCATAAGCTTCGCAAGAGAATCAATTTTATATATTTGTCTCTGTTATACTCATAGAAATGTTAATATAGGCACCCCCCGCACAGAGTGAAACAAAGCGATTTTGACTGACGCACCTGCGGGAACTCACGTATGTGGCTTGTTCGACCTCATAATGCAGTGAACGTGTTAAAAAAAATGAGCATTTGATCATCAGTAAAACTCGGATCCCAAATATGTATCATTTCAAAAAAGAACTTCCTAAAGTTCATGAAATTTTTCATTGGTATTTTTGAATGTTCTCCCTTGCTTCCTCCGGACCATGAGCACTGACATAAAAATTCCCTCGTGAACAAACATCTATCAACTTATAGGCACATGTTTGGCCTTGACCCGGTTTAGATGAGTACAATGTAGATAAACATTTGATTAATTTTTTTCGGTGCATCTTGTCGGATTGAGTAAGCTCAAACGTTTCAAACTCTTCATTAGTTTCTATAGGTTTCAAGCTAAAACTTTCTCGTTCTTCCGAAGATGCGTCTTTTAGTAATGTAACGTTACATTGTTGTTCCTGTTGTAATTGTCTGACTGTTTCATTTGTTTCATCTAATTGTACCGATAAAGAAGCCAATTTCTGTCCAAATCTTTCTGATTTTCTATTATTAAGTTTAGTTTATTTAAAATAAGAGTTTGATTTGATATCATCATGTCAGAATTTTCTGAGCTGCTTATTTGAACTGTCTGCTGTTGCTCCACTACTTGTATGGTCTCTTGCTGCACTGGTTCAAAGTTTTTCATCGAAATTTCATACGCACCAGGCTGTGAATGTCTGTAATAAAAAAATGACGATCATATATAAATGTTAGACCAATGAAAAATTGCAAACGTAGAAATAATAGGTAAAGCTTTAGTTTAGTTTACTTAGGGCCTACTCGTACCGAGATGCGACAAGGTACGCTCTTTTTAAAATAACGATACCATGTATAAAACTAAGTGCAGATTTTTCCAAAGCCAGATAATTTTATCCAAAGAATAATTTTGAATTTTTAACAGTTCTTCCATATAAAATCTGTCAGACGTCAAGATTATTCCACGAATAAAAATTATCTGTCGATTGTAGCCCTATTGTAAGGGCCCAGCCAGCGGGCTGTCGCATGTCAGCTCTTCATAAGCCAGTCTTGTGTCTTGCGGAAAGAGATGACCGTTTTATCGTGTCAACCTCTCTCCGAAATCGTCATTTAAACCAGCGGCAGAAAATACCACCCTTGGTTCGTGGTCGTTGACCTTAAGTTCTTGAACGGGTCTAAAATGGTATGGGTGCATTCCTTCTTCATGCAGCAGCTTCCAAACAGTCCAATGCGATACACCGAACCGTCTTGCAGCATTTCGAGTACCTTCTTGTTGGTGATGCTCGAAGTATTCAAGAATGGCTTCTTGCAGGTGCACTGGGCATGGCTCCCTTCCTCGTCCTTGGGCATGCGCCGGTACGGTGAACAGACTGGATGTTCGCAATCGTTGGTTGACACCTAGCATAAGATTGTACGACGGAATCCGGCGATTGGGACACATCTCTCGGTACAAATTAATGGCTCCTCTCACACTATCATTAGATAACACGTAGGCACGAACCATATCCCAATATTCTTCATTGGAATATTGATAAGACGTCATTTTTAGTTATTCAAGGGACACACTTAACTTCGGCGAAGTAAGCGGGTGGTTGTTTATGCGATACGCGGGACGGCGGAACCGCAATGTTATGGTACGTTTACACGCTTGCCAAGCCTTGGCAAACTGCAAACAGTCCCAAGCCTCCACAAATCTCGTTTGGCGTTTGAAAGGCGTTTATACGCTTGTGAATGCGTCAGTCTGCAATATACATCCAAGCATGGCGGACACCGAACTTGTGACGGCTATTGCATTTGGTTTAACGTACTTTTATTTGAAATGTAAGCAAAGTGAAATAAAAAAAAAGGAGAGCTTGACGACAGCGAAGATGGTGGATGAAAAAGATTCATCATAATCGTACCAGGTAACTACTATTTTGATTTAACCATTATCTGTTGCAGTTGAGTTATGCCACAATACTTACGATATATTTTATTTGTTACAGACAATTTATAGAAGAGAAATTTAATGAACTTTTATATGAACCATCTGGAGAGTTTGATAACTTCTGCCGAATGAGCTATTCTGATTTTGAGTTTTTACTGCAAAAAATTTCACCAATGATATCCAAGCATGATACAGACTTCAGAGAAGGTATACCAGCCAAATTTCGTCTTGCCATTACGCTACGATTTTTGGCATCTGGTGATTCTTACAAAAGCCTTCACTACTTGTTTAAAGTATCTGTCTTTATGATATCAATAATCATTCGTGAAGTTTGCGAGCTCTTAATGAAATTCTAAAGGATCTAGTTAAGGTAGGAATAAAACAAAACATTATGTTATACATTTATTTAGATTTTAATAGAATCATAGGAAATCTGTTCTATGAATGTATGTTAGCCGACTGCTTTATTGTTTAATTATTTATTAATTTAAATAAGAATTATGTCGACGAATCAAAATCTTCGAAAGCATTCAACATAGCCATGTTTATAATGCTGGTTTCACGTGGAGCTGGGTTGATGATTTGGTCCGATATGATACGAATAGATGACGAGGGTGCTGTTGATGTAGACGGAGCTGGAGCTATTGGAGTTGGTATATGTTTTGCCATGTCTGGCGCTGAATAAGAAGTTTGTGTGTTTGGAGAGGGAAAAAAACTTTGGTTGTTATGAATAGGTTCAGAATAAACACTATTAACTGATGTTGGCCGACTCGGAATGACTTGAGGAGATGGTGTTGAATATGCACCAGCCATTGAGGACGGTCGAGAATGATATTGAGGGTATGGTGTATGACGCTCATTTGATTTTTGACTGATTCTGTTTATAAACAACCCATCTATTTAGTACATCATAATTTTTCGTTCATCAGTTGACAGTTCACGTAGCTTTATAGCCAATAATTTTGCGTATAGATCGCAATCATCGTCTTTGTGAGCAGGTATATTTTCATTCTGCCTTTGACCCAAAACATTTGTTAATTGTCCAAAAGCCACGGCCATTTGCTTTTCAGCCGTTTCAGAAGCAGGGCGACGACGTTTATTAGTAACAGCTTATATGGATGGTGGTCTGGATGGTGATCTAGATGGTGGTCTGGATGGTGTGGTAACCGTACTTGTACGGTCTCTTATCAGAGGGTCATCCTCTGTCTGATCTGTATCTTCTTCTATTTTATTTTTTTTTATTTTATTTATTTAGGTAACCAACAGCGATCCATAAAATTATTTTACAAAATATACGTGTTACAGTTAAAATGGCCAATTATAGGTTTCCCTGTATAACTGGGATATTTGTATAAATAAATGCGAACGGACTAATGCCAGATATTTGCAATTAAACAAAAAAAAAAAATAATAGCAATACAATACAAAATTACATAAGGTTAAATTAAGATTACAATTTTGAAAAATATTAAATAAAAAAAAATTAAAGGTGGAATAATACAATATATTAGAACAAGAAAAAGAAAAAGATTGGTTGCTTGTCATTTATCGCCGTTTATAGTTTCAAGTAAACGTTTTTTGAATGTCGGTTTATTACAGTTAAATAAATCAACTTCAGAGAATTCCGAGTTATAAATTTGAGCAATACGAGTCAGTACACAGTTCCTGGCATAGTTAGTGGAGTGCCTAGGAACGCGCAACATGGACGTGTGACGAGTGCGCCGTAGGGGAGTGTTAAAAGTTATCTGTGCGACCAACTCCGGGCAATCAAGGCGTCCATTGAGTATGTCATAGAGCAAACACATGTCCATCACTTTACGCCTTTCTTCGAGTGTTAGCAGACCATAGGTATGACAGCTATCTTCGTAAGACATCGGAGGTTTACGGAGGCGAAAATTAAGATGGTTAATAAATTTTTTTTGAATCCTTTCTATTTGGTTCTTATAAATGATGTACTGGGGGGACCAGATTTGGCACGCATATTCTAAAACGCTGCGCACATAAGCAAAATATACAGATTTAAGAGCTCCAATATTTTTAAATACCTTACATGACCTAAGAACAAATCCTAGGTTCTTATAAGCTTTTGTGCTAATAAGGTCTATGTGATCTGAGAACATTAATTTACTGTCAAACATAACTCCTAAATCCCTAACCATCTGGACTTTATTTATGATAATTCCATTAAAATTATATGAGTAAACAATCGGGGTCCTCTTACGTGTGTAACTGATACATTGACACTTAGCAACGTTTACACTGATCTTGTTTTTTGCGTAGTAATTATTTAAGTTATTGAGATCCTTTTGAAGGGCCTTACAATCATCGGGTGATGCTATTTTATAAAATACTTTTTTATCATCAGCATACATTAAGTGATCAGTGTGTTCAAAAGAATCAGTGATGTCAAATAGATATGCGTTGTAAAAGAGAGGCCCCAAATGAGATCCCTGGGGAACACCGCTAGGGATTTCAATGAAGTTGGAACGGTAACCTCCTAGAACGACAGCTTGTGATCGTTTAAATAAATATGATTGTACCCATCTTAAAAGGTCCCCGCGTATACCCAGTCTGTACAGCTTTCTGAGCAAGATGACGTGATCCACACGATCAAAAGCTTTTTCGAAATCTGTGTAGATCACGTCAACCTGCCCCCCGTTATCTGTATTCTCAAGAACGAAGTTAGAGAAACTGGCTAAATTAGAGACAGTCGATCGTTTCTTCAAAAAACCATGTTGCTTAGAAGAGATTCCTCTAAAAATATATGGATAGATAGCGTTATATACCAGTTTTTCAAATACTTTACCAATTGTGTTTAGTATAGAAATACCCCTATAATTTCTTATCATTGTCCGTGAACCTTTTTTATGAATTGGAACAATAAGAGCTTTTTTCCATTCATTTGGGAAGGTGCCTTCTTTTAAAGAAATATTAAAAATAGTACTAATTGGAGGTGCCAAAGATTTTGCACAGTTCTTCCAAAATACTGGGGGTATACCGTCACATCCAGGGCCCTTATTCACACCTAAGGCACTCAACGACCTCTCCACGGTTGACGAAGTGTATTGCAAGGTGGAAATTATGTCAGGACAGTGATCTTCTTCGTCCGTTGTCAATGAATTAGCAAGGCTATAGTCAGAGGGTTCACCAAATACGTCGTGGAAGAAGTCATTGAAAGCCTCACAAATTTCCCGACCTTCAGAATAACTGATGTTATTGTGAGATAACATTTTTGGATAATTCGAGCCTCCACGCATGTTTTTTATATAGGTCCAAAACAGTTTTGGATCATTTTTCAAATTGCGTTCCATTTCATGCAAGTGTTTATTATAACAAATCTCGTGGACTTGTCGCTCTCTATCTCGTAATAATGCGAATTCGTCGTAATCTAATAAGTAACCATACCGTTTCCATCGCGAGTGTGCCTTGCTTTTTTCTTTAATAATTTTAATTAAAGATTTGCTATACCATACAGGATATTTACGTGATCCTGACTTTCGATTAAAAGGTACATATTTATCAATTCCTGTTTGAGTTATTTTATAGAATGTTTCCACGGCAGCACTTGTTGATGTGTTGTCTAAAATTGAGCGCCAATCAAGTTCAGAAAAATAACTATTCAACAGTACGAAGTCAGCTTTGCGGTAATTTTGTCTAGGAGTGGACAACTCACGGAGCGGAGAAACTGCAAGGTCAGATATTTCGATAGTAATTACTGGATGAGGTAAGTCAGTCTTCACAAGGGGTGATAGACACTCAGTTATTTCAAGTGGTAAGTTGGAGAAAGCTAGATCAAGAGTATGCTTCCTGTGGTTGGGTAGCGTATTGTACTGTGTTACTCCTAAAAATGCCAAATCATTAACTAAGCGCGCGGCAGCGTTCTGCACCTCGACGGCACCTTGTTTCAAAAAAGTCGGTCCACTTAAATTCCATTTTATACATGGAAGATTGAAATCGCCTACAAGTAAGCAATTGCATGTATTAGTGCTGTGAGTAAATGCCTTCGTGACACCTTGCAAGACGTAGTCGATATCCGAGGGTATCCGATGAGTATCCGGCGGTACAGTAGAGACCATAAGTGCAGTAGCAGTTTCACAAAACGATCGCATCAAAACAAGTCGCACTTACGACCTTTTTCCATAACAAATATTTTGCACACATACACGATCTCGTATATCGCTCTCTTTCATAATTATCTAGTCAGAAAGAGTGCGATATAATGATCATTTGCCTTAGTGACAAGCCTGTCATGTCGCGACGGAGTATTAAGTTAGTGATATTTAATTTCAAACAAACAATTATGTGTCTATCTGGCTTAGCGGTTAACGCTATAGATAAAATGTCTCGCACTGTATACTCTGCGTTCGAACCCAAGTGACATTACTCTTTTTGTGTTTTAATTATAAATGATACGTTAGACCCGATGAGATATGTTTTTCTAAATATTAGTTGGAACTTATTATTAACAAAAAAGATGAGGGTGAATGTGAAACAAAATAAACTTCTGGATTGAACAAAGTAGTTAGTTATGACGTTGTTAGTTGGTGAACTTTGTTTCGAGCGTTTGTGTTATTATTACGATTAGCGTATTGTTTGATTGTCTTTATTCAAGATGCAAGCTAATATTAGTATTGATGACAGGGCAAATATTGTCACTTTGCGTAAAAATGGGCTTAATATTTCTCAAATTTCAACTGAAACTGGCTTAAAATGTGTAAGTTATTTTTAAAAATTATAATTATTATGATGATAGTTGTGGTGTGTGATTTTCTTATTATTAAATAAATTGCTAGTTGCAAGTGTGTAATCATATTTTGTTTTTTTTTTGAAATTCTGTTAGCCGTTGGGTAAAGAGGTTTGAGGAAGAAGGTAGTTTGAAGAGTCGTCTAAGAAGTGAAAGGCCGCCGCTTATTAACCCGACTCAGCGACGTTTTATGGTGGAAGAATATGAAACAAAATGGTTTCATTCCAACTATAATGTTTGCAGAGCAATTGGATACTACATTACAGACTGTTCGCCATGCATTCCATGCTGAAGGTTTACATCATCGGAAGCCAGCTAAAAACCATTTTTGACACAAAAACACAGGGAGGAAAGACTACGTTTTGCTCGAGATTATTTACATTTTAACTGGGAGGTGACTGTATTTTTTGACGAGAAGACTTTCAAGTCTTGCCAAAAGGAAGACTTAATTTATGGCGAAAAAATAATAATACTTAATTTAATAAGTAGACCGGGTAACTAAATATTTAGTAATATTAACATAACCGTAAATAAAAAAATAAAAAATTAAGAAATAAATTTTAAATTTAATGATCTTAAATTGGGGTTTAGTTTCAATATTCTTTTCGTCAAGAAAATGAACACTTAAGCTATAACCTCAATACATTCAATGTGACGTTACATTAAAAAAACACGTTCATAAAGTCTAACTCATATATTATACTCATACTCATAGTATTCAATTAACTCTGCTGAATACTGATACCTATAATAAGCGGGTATCAACAATTATATTTGTGTTATTAGAATATCCTTTCCGTGTTATGTTATTCTTATTATGAATTGACTAAGTGGGTATACAACAAAAAATCTTATGAACGGTGATAAGAGAACTTTTTTTTGCCTAGATAGGAATGTGACGTCACATTCTCATAAAAGTTTGTTAATTTTATAAATAAATAAAACGAATAAACATTTTTGTTATCATTCAGCATGATTTTTTTATTTCCACCTTCCAACACCGAAATCATAAAATAAAAATCATTTAATGAGGTTAAATAATAATATAATAACTATCTAATATTTAACTTCTTATAAAAAATAAATAATAAGCATAACTATATCATAAATAAACATAAATACCTAACGACTTTCTGCTTAAAATACAAATATAATTAAGGTTTCAAAGAAACAAAAAACAGCCACACATTGTAATAACATGGATTCGAACTTGGACTTCATTGATCGTGAACCCATGCTCAGCCCAAACAGCTACCAACTCATGTTAATACTACGCGAATTTTAACAATGCAATGGTAAGAACAGGTCATCACTATGATGTGTATTCTAAATGCAACAGAAATATAATGCTATTTCGCGTAGTGTGACGACAGTTCATTAGTGTGTGTTATGTGTAGAATGTTGAGACATCACTCATACACGCACACGCACACACACTGCTGTATCGCGCTCGCACAGTTCATAGTAATGTAATCTTTAGCATGGTGCTGCACTTTTGAGGTCTACTGCATAAGCAACGCTTATGCAAAAATCTGCTGTCGCCGACAACACGCGAGCTGGTATTACTATAGTCAACAATTCCGAAGCAATCGCATTTTGCTCGTGCTCAACGCACCACGCACCCAGCTCGTGCCGCGAGAGTATCATCACACCGCCACCTGAGGATTTGCCAGTCGCGCTTAAATCAGTCTTTACGAAACACGTCATATCTATCGTCACACAATTCCCCATCAAAAATGCCGCTGTGTAACCATGTTTCCGTTATAATAATTATATCATAACAGTTACACATAATGTTTTGTTGGAATTGTGTAGTTTTAGTCCTTAAACCACGGCAGTTCTGATAGTAAACGCTTAAGATTCGGGGCTTGATTGTAAAAGGTTTCTTCTACTGAAAGTATATCCAGCAAAAATAACAAAGAACGGACGATTAGACAAAAACTGAGCGAACATAACGAGCCACACGTGGGTAGAATAATAATAATTGGTAGTAATCGGGCCTTGCAACGGCCTAACTCCCGGGGAGGAGTGACCCAACTCCAACGCACGACAATTTACAACAAAAATAATTTGCTTAATCCTCAAATAATCACTACAGATGTTTGTGTTAATTAATAAACAAATTATTATTGCAACATAATGTGGGTAAGTTGCTAAAAAGTTATACAAATACGTTGCAAGATAGCTAACATGTAAAACACATACGCTACGTGCAGGTGCGTCCCGATACAGTGCGACTATAGCAGCAGTAATGATTTCATATTCTAGGTGAGTCGCATGAGTATGCAGAATGCCTAACATAAGAATCCACTGTAGTTTCATATAATTGTAACGAAGGCAATAACATGTCACTATGTATCCTATAATGTATATATATTTGAATAACGTTTTTTTAATTGTTAGAATAGCTATAACGTCGAAATACCATTTAAATAATCTTTTCAACAACGTATTATCGTTCCCGTTACAATCAAACCCACGAGCGACCAGATTACATAAACAACATGATGCGTACCTCAATCGTGGCACTCTCACTAAGCGCGTTTCCTTTACACGAACTTCAACTACCGCACATTGCTCGAACAAAACACAGAACACAGTAAACACAGACTTGGAACAAACGAATGACAAACAACCAACTCCGCCCTCATCAATATTAAGTAAACAATCCTGCAAAAAATCAAAAACAACAACAAAATGACAAAACAAAATATTAGTACAAACAGTGAGCAGAAGACTTGCCAGAAAATTCAAACGATTTTTTTCAGATCCTCTTCGTCCATGATAAATATAGGAGGAACAGTAACTGCTTTCCTCACGTGGATTTTGCAGTTTTTTGTCCACGTGAACTGGTATTCCTTAATTTTGGCCATCTCTTTAGTTTTTTTTAGAAGACTTTTATTAAATACTGTTAAGTGCTCATTAACATAAACCGGAACACCTTTGCCCTGAATTTCCAGGTCCTTGGTTGACAGGCGATGTTTACGTGCTTGAGAAATAATGTTGTCTTTCAGCTGACGAGTGCGTAATTTTGCAACTATATTTCTTGGCCTACCCTGAATCTTGGACTTCGCAGTCACTCTGTTCACTTGAAGAATATCATCATTTGTTACTTCTACATCAGTATGTTTACCTATCTTTAAGATAATTTCATTCAAGTTTTCACCTTTATGTTCAGGTATGCCAACAATTTCAATATTCAATTGCCTTTCACGTTGCTCGTTTGCATTTACATCAGATCTCAGTTTCCTATTCTGTTCCTTGATCTTCGCCAATTCAGTTTCAAGAGTATTTAAATTCTTCAATTCTTTAGTATGAACTTCAAGTTTCTTTTTACGTCTTCATATTCGTTGCTGTGGAATTGCAACGACTTTTGAAGTGACTCGAGTCCCTCTGCCATCTTGGTCTGTCCAGTTTCCAAACCACGAACAGTATTTTTCATTTTTGTGTATTCTTCTCTGATACCGGCTATTTCTGACTTTAATTCCTGGGTGCTTTGATTAAGGTTCTTCATGGTAATGTTGATCTCTGATATATCCCGTCCGAAGTCCTTTTTCCAATCGTTTAGTATTTTAGTATTTGTTGTGATTGCTGCAAAAAAATAATATACTTAAACTTACACTTCATTTACTTTCTTTTTACAGATGCCCACCACAGCAGAAGGATGGCTTAATATAGAAGAAGGATTCAGGACTAAATTTCCACATTGCATAGGTGCATTGGATGGCAACCATGTAGTCATTGAAAGCCCAACGCATTGTGGAACAGAGTATTTCAATTATAAGAAAACTTTTAGCATTGTCCTTTAGTGGATAGCAAATACAAATTTGTATTCGCAGACATCGGGAGTCAAGGAAGAATAAGTGACGGCGGCGTCTTTAATAATTGTTTACTATGGAAAAGAATAATTAGAAACGAGATAGATTTTCCACCACCATGTCCACTTCCAGGATCGAATATTAATATTCCATACGTGTTTTTAGCTGACGGTGCTTTTGCATTGAGTCAACACGTAATGAAACCCTACCCTGGAAACCATGAAGTAGGCTCACCAAAAAGGTTATTTAACCAAAATTTATCTAGATCCCGAGTTGTAGTTGAAAATACGTTTGGAATTTTAACCTCAGTTTTCAGAATATTCAGACGCCCTATCAATTTAGAACCACAAACTGTAACGGAATTTACGATGACTTGTGTATTACTACATAACTTTTTGAGAACACGTAAAAGTTCTTCAAATCGATATACTCCTCAGAGTTCGTTTGACGTATATGACAGTAGTGGAAATATGGTTACCCTGGTTCATGGCGTAGAGATAACGACGAATATAATGTATTGCAAAATTTACCACAAATACCTCGAAGATCTCCGGTGAACGCCAGAGAAGTCAGGGAAGAATTTACTTCATATTTTAATAGGATTGGATAAGTTGATAAAAATGTATAAATAAATGTAGGTATAATAACCAACGGTGTTTTTTTTTATTTAGAATAAATAAATTTATTTACTTACTGTTTCGGTGTTTATCCCTTCATTGCAAGTATATACTGGTAGTAAAAATGACTCCATGGTTTCGTAAGCATACCAAGTTGGATTGTATATTTCTTCGGCACCTAAAATAAAATAAAAACATCGAAAATTAGAGCGAGATAGTTGCGGAATAATCGAGAAACTAACCAACGCTTTTAAACATAAGTTACACCTTGCTAAGCAGACTATCAAAATAATTATAAATGTATCGTTAGGACATACCTGCGCCAGAACGCATAGATTCACTTTTTTTTTCAAGTGCTTGCGAAAAGTAGTCATCAATATCTCTTTTTTATTTTTTATTTCCTTTACTAGCTTTCCAGTAAGTTCAGCAAGACGAATCCATGCATCTGCTTGTTTCTTCTTATCTTTATGATTTGCATCTTTCGGATTCCAGATGCATGGTTCCATTTGGTAATGTTCCAGAAACGAAAGACTCTCCTCATTCGACCAGCAACTCATTTTTTATTTAGTTTTTGTGAAATCAAGCAAGCGTGTACTCGCCGCGAGATCACAATGGCTACTAAACGCGGACCAACATGTAAATGCATCGCAAGCGCTTGCCGCAAACGCCCTTTGATCTGCGTAAAAAAACCGACACTCGACTGGATCGGAAGCAAGCAGGCACAAGCCCACGCAAGCCAAGCCAAACGCCCTTTTTACATGCTTGCGATTGTCGATCCTTGCCAAGGCTTGGCAAGCGTGTAAACGTACCATTAGACATGCTGAAATAGCGGCGCACTTGCATAGGCTGCGATCAGCGCTCCTTATGTCCTGTCAAAAAAGCAGTACACATTGCTTATTTACGGTGTGTGGTCCATCAGGGTGAGACATACCAGGGACAGACAAAACAGCGTCAATGCTTCTAGTCTTAAGTAAAATCTACCTAGAGACGTGTATGGCAACCCTCTTAATCACTGCTGCAGTCATTATTATTATTGTTGTAGTTCTCAATCAAGGTTTTAACATCAATACCAGGAGGAACACCACCTAGAGCATGCTCACTGAATATGTTGAACGTATCATAGGATCAGGATGGTATTGAGCATATTGTTTAACTGCCTTGGTAATGATTTGATTTGTTCTTTTCGGCGTTTTATAATATATATTTATGAAACTACGGCATTTTTATATCATTTTCAATATGTGTAGAAGTAAGTTTGAACTCATTGAAAAATAATGGGGATGTTATGACAGCCACATCCCAACCAAAGAAAACACTTTTTAGATATCTCCTTTAGATATACTCGTTGAAAACTTTTACAAAGTCTACGTAAAACGTATGGCATATAACTACTAACCAGTGGTTCTTCACTGTTAATAAGTATAGTAAATGACTCTTCCGTGAAGAATTTTTCTTAAACCGTTGTAAAATGTTGATATTGATGGGAGTGACAAATCTTTTATCAGTCTCTTTAGGCTCCTCCAGCGCCTCTAAAAATTCTAGAGACAATTCAGGCTCTTCAAGGGATTCTCCATGCTCTCTGTGTTGTTCTCAATGTTCTCATTATCTTTGAGTCTTGAACTAAAATTAAATTCATACATGATAAAATAAAGAAAAACATTTGATTAACAACCTATATGTTTGGTAGTAGGTATATGCCAATGCATCAATATACTGACTTTTAGAGCTATTTGAAGAATGGAATAAACTATTGTTAGATTTTGAACCAAAATTCCAACTTAATTTGCTGACTTTGAACAACATAGCTCCTTTTGCAAACTTATCCCAACGGGATTACGCAAGAGTAGAGCATATTAGATACCAAGTCGGTATTTACACCTTTCCAACGGAAAGACGCATCGTCGTAACACGAGCGATAGATTAGATGGACACGCTTGTCCATCTAATCTATCGCTCGCCCAACGGGGAGTTCGCATAGTCGCAACGCGATTATATGAAATTGATGAATTCAAAATAGGTAGGTGCTTACAATCCTCCGGATGACGCAACTTGTCTTTATACTTTTTGAGTCTCTTTTCCAATCTTCTAATTCTCTTAATCGCCTTGTCTTCCGATTCCTCAGCCTTTCTTTTAGGCTTAATCACAATATTACACTATTATTTTATAATGTCAAGATAAATTTTCACAGAAATAAACAACCGCGTGCGAGCGCGAAAAAACAATTGACAATGACGTTTAGTGTTGCCAGGTGGAGATTTTGTTTCTTGTTTTAAATTCGCGTATAAAGAGTGTGAAAAGGCAAGTACTACATCAGTTATCTCGGACTAAGTACGAATATAATTTCAACGAGCTCCATACTTCCTTCATAGAGTGGTTTCTAAAATGCATCGATGCTGCTTTAATGATATGCGTTCCATTTGTTGCTCTTTCCCTCTCAAGGGAACATAAAAGTTCGTAGTAGTCAACTTTCACGTTAAGTTGTTTATTTTAGGCCAACTTCACAAGGAAATAAGGACAAGACCAATACAAATTTTGGATAAGACCGCATCTTCATTAGAAGCGGTAATTAGTAGCATATTGAAGTCCATCACATAAAAAAATAGAATCAAATTTTCGAAAAAGTTTCTTTGTTGCAATCACAGCACACAAGAAAAGTAAACACTATTATTATTTAATTTACGATTTAAACATAAACAGATAAGAGCATATTTTTCTATTTGTGTCAACCTGTCTGTAACTTCGTTTTTTTAAAGAATGTTAATGTATGGCAACTATGGTTTATTTTTAAATAGTGTATAGATTGAAATTAACGAAAATCAATTAAGAACGCCAAAATTATAGCTAGAATAAAAAAAAATCCCAATACATAGTGGAAGAAGCTGTGTGACCACTTCCAGAATGTGACTATATTAAGTATGATATTAACAAAAAACTTCACAAAATATTAGTTTAGTTTAGTTTATTAGTAATTAAAAAAAACAACCTTGTCAAAAGGAAAAAACACAAAACGCGACAATTCTTTGAACGTTCTATAACAAAAATCACGCTTTAATTTCAGTTATGTGACTTTTGATGCACATCGGATATTAATTTTTAAAATATTTAGTCGTAATAAAAATATATTTCCACAGGGGTCCCTAATTATGAATCAAAATTCAATTCCTGTCCACCGAGCGAAAACAGAACAAAACAGTATGTTATAAAGAATATTAAATATTTTTTTGTTTAAAATAGAAAAAAGGGACAGTCACACAACTGAACGTCTTAATAGGGTAAAGCTTCGTCTACATGGACGCTATTATTAAACTATTCATAAATGTAATATTCCAGATGAACATTTAACACCTAATAATTAAAAAATACTATATCTTTTCAATAGTGGAACTAATAATAACAAAAAATATTGTACCTCGTTTACATAACCATTGTTAACATGTATAAAATAATAAGATAACAATTCAATAACATTTATATCAAAATCAGAATTAAGTTACCAACAAGCGTCTTCTTTGAAACTTATAACATAACTAATTAATATCTAAAATAGTAATCGTAATACTAAACAGTCTCAAATTTTCGAAACACGAATATACCTATCTAAGCTTTGTTTTTTACCTAAATGAATCAGTCTTGCAGAAATATCTCTTACATTTATCAATAGTTAAAAGGCGGCTAATTATCTATATTATTATACAGGGTGAATTTTTCAACTGGGCGTGGATGGGCTATATCCGAAACTATGAGGAATATCGAAAAACATTGAAAGGAGTCTCGAGGCCGATTTTGACAAAAACTAAAACTGCATCATTGGATTTTAGAAAAATCAATAATCTTGGCCAGGAATCGAACCAGATTTTGAAAAAAAAATCACAGCCTGTATTATAACACCATTCGATAGTGTTGCTAATAAGGATCTAATTCTTTCCTCAAGCCGCTATAACTGTTTTTTGTAAAGACTCCAGCTTTTTTAGTTTTTGGCACTGATTTCTAAAATATCTGTATTTATTAATAATATACTTATATTTTCTTCGCAATATTTTATTTGTATTTTCTTCATTTATCGGTATTAATGGTTGTATTATTGATTGGTAATTTTTTTTTTTCAATGACTTTTTCTTAGCGTTACTGGCTCTTTTTTCTTTTCTCCATATTTCTCTTTGTTTTTCAGCTTCTTCTGGCGACATTTCTGATATTTTCTTCTTTTTCGTCTTTATCCTACCTAGATTTCTTTTGCACTGGGCAGCATATTCATCTGGGCGTTCTCTTTTTAATTTCTCTCTATACCTTCTCGTTTTTTCTTTGCCGCTAAGAGGCATTTTATTAACTAAAAAGGGATTCAGATTTATTATTTTATAACAAATCTAATGAGAATATAGAATTCAACAGACGTCATTCACGGTTTATATAATTCTCGAAGCTAATGTGAAAATACCATAGAAAGTGAAGTTTAATTGTTTGTCAGAATCAATCAATCGATATGGAAATATACAAGGAGAAAAGTTTTTGTATTAAACAATACGTGTTACAGAATAAACGCAATTCCTGAAAGTAGTTGGTTCAGAATGGGCTTCTGAATCGATTTCCGTCATTAAAAGTAGGTGTTAATTTTTGTCGGAAATATCTTTTAAAAACTTAAATTAGAAGCACCGTGTCGTGACAAGTTAATACAATCCTTAATTCAAGGAAATTGCAACCTTAACTCAGAGCAATAAAGCCTGATTAAACGCACGACATAATTTGTAGTTTGCTCATAGCTCGTAATATACACGTAAATAATATCAATGCATTTTACTTTAAAGGTAGTGTGCGTTCAAAAAAATAGATAATTTAAAGAAATTCAATAAACCGACATCAATACTTTTCAATATCAAGCTGTGATGTTAGTGCTGTGACACGCACTATACTAACGTATCTCATGCCTATTGCTTGTCATCTGGCGGGCGCGCTCGTGTGTGTGAGCCGCCCGCGCCGCTCGCCCAAACGTTTTACGTTTAGTAAGGACAACTAATTTCTATAATTTAATATACTAATTGGGGTGTCTAAAGTATTGCCTTTATTCTGTTACACCCTGTATATTCGACAAAAACAATATCGTTACAAAATATCTAGAAAAAAAAACGCACCTGTGAGTTTCTGTTTGAAATATTTAACAATAATAAACAATTAATAAATTACGAAACCTTTTACAATAACAAAAATTAGGCCTTACCTGTAGTGTTGGGTAACTCGCCTAATAAAAATGAGAATGAGGGAGGCCCTCATTTTACCTCGCGAGGTACTCGCGAGGTACCCCTCATATGAGGCGAGGTTTTTGAATAGATCTAACTATTGGATGCGCCTCACGACTTCACGAGTAGTCACGAGTACTCACGAGTCATAGTACGAAGCACCGAGCGCGAGGGAGACAGAAAATCTTGCTAAGCGCCGCGGCTTGCGAGTGAGCGAACGGACGAGTGAGCGAGTGCGAAAACGACTGCGTAGGTAATATTTATTAGTAATGTTATTGTAAGGAGTTAAGGTTCATAATAATCAATAAACGCTATAAATAATATTGGTAGGTACTCTATTTCAATCAAAATTCAATGGAATTTCGAATTGCTTGTATTTTTATTTATTTTTTTAGTTGCTCCGTGACCTTGGTCGTGCATTGTTGACATTATTACGCTTTTAAAATTTCGTTTGCATTTTTGTAATACTTGTTAGCGTAATTGATTTTCTAGTATATTATTATTATTATTGGTGGTGGTATCAAACTGGTGGTGGTACTTATTGAACTGGTGGTGGTGGTGGTAATTTATTTGCAATAAAAATGGCCCCAACTGTGAAAAGATCAAGAACCTGGGAGTACTTCACGGATTTAGGAGAACATAAGGCAAAGTGTACAATTTGCATGAAAATTTTATCTTATAGAGGCGCGGGACCCTACAACCTAACAAGACATTTAAAATCATTTCACCCATTAGTGCTAGTTGGTATACAAGAACAGGAACAAATTTTAAATGGAAACGGAACCGTTGCGGTGGTTCCATCTGTCACCGCAACATTAGTTTCCCCGATGCCATCTACGTCTCAGTCTGAAGGCACGTCTTCGACTATAGCCTGCCCTGAAACAACACATACTACAAACTGTGCTCCAAGTCACATTTTTCATCCGACCGGCCGACATAATAACAGAATAAATCAATATTTTTCAAAACCATTTACAATAAAAAAAACCGAAATCATAAATAAATTACTTCTTCAAATGATCGTTAAAAAATATTTGCCTTTCACGATAGTAGAAAGCGATTCTTTTAAGGCTTTTGTGCAAGAACTATCTCCTTCATATTTGGCCCCAACACGAAAAACTCAGTCAAACGCATTATTACAAAAATATTACAATTTTGTTAAAGAAGATGTTGTAAAAGCTCTCACGCAAGCTGAATATATAGCCCTAACAACGGATGCCTGGACTTCTGCGTCTCATCAGCAATATGTTGCAATTACAGCTCATTTTATACAAACTAACGACACCTCAACACATACAAAATCTTTCATGCTTGAATGTATCCCGGATACAGATCGACATACGGCTCAAAATTTGGCCAATTTAATAAAAAAAGGTTTGCGTTGATTGGGGTATTGCAGACAAAATAGTTGCAGTTACCACTGATAATGCAGCAAATATTCAAGCAGCGATTTCCATATTAAAATGGAAGCAAGTACCTTGTTTCGCACACACATTAAACCTCATTATACAGAACAGCTTATCAGAAATCAAAGAAGTGCATACTAAGATTGTTAACCTGTTTCGCAGAAGTGTCTTAGCCAGTGAGCGCCTAAAAGCAACTCAGAAACAATTAGGCGAGAAAGAACTAAAAATCAAACAAGATGTTATTACAAGGTGGAACTCAACATTTGATATGTTCGAGAGGATCCTTGAAATAAAAAAAAGTATAATCACAACAATCGCCACGGATTATCCCATCACGCCCAATTTGACACCTGACGACGTAACAACAATGACAAAAAGTTGTGAAATTCTACGGCACTTCAAATCCGTCACAGAAATTATGAGTGCTGATAAGCACGTCACGGTATCCCAAATTATTGTTTTAGCAAATTTGTTGAAAAATAAATGTGAATCATTTATTTTGCAGGAAGACGTTCCACAGGTCGTAAAAGACATGGCGACACGAATATGCTCCGAAATATACAATCGTTTTAGGAATGTGGAAGACAATAAGCTTTTTGCTGTGAGCACTTTATTAGACCCAAGGTTTAAAACATATGGCTTCCCTGATGACAAAAAAAATAGCATTGATAATGCAAAAAAATATTTGGCTAATGTAGCGGCTAAAAGCGCTATAACCAGTCATGATGTTGAAATGGACGTCGACACAACTGTTGAGACTACCAATACTGGAATAAGCAGTATTTGGGATGACTTTGATGAGAAAGTTGTAGGTGCAATAAAAAAGCAAAACCCTACTGCTGCCGCTATTATAGAAGTAGACAAATATTTTTCTGAGCCACTCATTAGCCGAAAGAATAACGATCCTCTCGTATGGTGGAACACAAAAAAATATACTTATCCACGACTTTACGAAATAGTGAAAAGAAAATTTTGCATTCCAGCAACCTCAACTCCGTCGGAAAGAGTTTTTTCAAAAGCTGGACATGTAATTACCGACAGGCGCAATCGCCTAGATGGTAAAAAAGTGCGCATGATTTTGTTTTTAAATGCTAATATGTAAACATTTTGTATCCTTCAAATAAATAGATTTTAAAATTTTATAGGTATAAATTGATATTATTTTCTTCATCATTCATTAGTCTGATATACTTAAAGTTCACTCGAATCATCCGCTTCATTTCACTCATAAGTCGAGTCGATCGGACTCGATCATGAAACCTCGCTCACTCATCAATGCCACTCGTCGCTCGCCTCGTGAGTTCTCGGACGAAACATTATGCGAGTCGCACTACTCGTTAGTACTCTGTAAATCATCTGTAAACCTCGTGAGGAATTGAATGAGGTGGTTCAAATTTGAGAATCGAGTAACTCTTTCAATTCGTCGAGTCGAGGTACTCACTTGAGGTACCTCACGAGTGAGGGGCTCATCACTACTTACCTGTACTGATGCTCACAATATTATATTTCTTGTAAATCGATTCCCGCAGAAAAATTATTATTCTGAATTTCTGAAACAACATCATTGTATCCATGTGAACTTAACTTTATAGGTTCAGTCATGTTGTGACTTTTAGCTCAGCCCGTATGTGACCACATATATGGTCACAAAACGGAAGTCACATTTTCTTACTTGCCGATTTTAAATATTAAATAAATAATTATTCGTGGTTCTTTTCCATTTTATGTCATTTTAAACAGTAACTTAAAAGAAATGGCAGTTTCTATAAATAAACAGCAATCGTAATATTTGGTTACGTTGTAGTAAAATTCAAACACATACCTGAACATAAATTCCGTTCTTGTACCGAGCCAGCAACAAGACGTCTACGTTCCTCAAAGTCGTTTTGACACTAAGTCCAAAATGTCTTCCTGAGCAGGAATATGTTAAGGTTTTGCCTGTTTTAAAGTATTATTACCCAAAAAAAGTGGCTAAAAGTACTATAAAATGCGGTCACAATTCTGAATGTTCCGGGTGGATCAAAATTACAACATCGTAATTTTATATGTTTTTTTATGTAAATAAGCCAGATCATTACAAGTTAATTGATGAATATTATTTAATGATGATATTTAGAAACTAAATCCGATAAAAAAAAGTACATCGTCCTTAGAAAAAATTCTAAATATTCGTGATCCAATCATACAAATTCAGATGGGGACAGTTAAAAGTAGCCGACTCCTGTTTATTTAAATGCTGGTTAAACAAAATGATTGATAATTAAACAGAAATTGATATAATTAAAATAAAATTAAATGTATTTTGTTTGATCCAGTATCATTACAAGCTCGAATAGTTTATGGGTTTAAGAATAAAATTGAATCAAACCCCAGGGACAAGCAAAAAACGGGCTTGACACAAATATAAAAATATGCTCATAATTGTTTTTAGTTGATAACCACTGACATGTATTATGATATAATGCACTGACATGGTTGCCACTTTACCTAGGAAAAAGATAATGATACCAGCCAGTTAGAAAAATTATGTTCCGATTCCTGTCATGTTACATTAAGGCCACAACCTCCTTTTGAACTTACTATTTACTGCCTACATAGTCTACTCATTATATGCCCCACTGCTCCCATGTATGACGAGGTGAAACCCTCCCACCTCAAAATTATTTTACTATTTTGTGGGTCTTAAGAGGATTTCACAATTTCTTGAGCCTTTTGAAACAACGGCCTGTCGAAAGTGACTATGCAGCATTCAGTATTGGATTGTTTGCACTGTTCTACTGCATGATGCAATGCTGTAAGAATTGTGTCAGAGCTAGATGCTGGTGCATTAATGAAAGGGACTGGTTTTATTTCGGTCAGGAGCTGTTCGTTTATGTGTTCTTTGTGTGTCAAAGGCATAAAAGAATTCCAACCTGGCATATCTGGAAATCTCTGAGTTTTTCCATACATCCACATTAAATCAGATTGTGTAATTGTGAATAAATCTTGATTTTCCTGTGGTGGGTGAAAAATAATACTGCTAAGACGCTCGATAAGGGTGGCAAAACTTGACATAATAGTGGTTATGATACACTGCATTTACTTCCAGCAGATTAATATCCGCTATTCGAAGTAGAACCTAAAACAAAAACAAAATATTACACTGACTAAGCGCCTTCACATTACGTCGCAAGCAGTGCGGCAGCAGCGCGGCAGCCGCGCGATAGCAGCGGATGCCTTCTCATTACAAATACAGCCGCGCGACTAAGGGTGGCCAGTTCATTTCTACAATGGACTCCAAAGAAATCAAACAAACATCACTGTTGCTCCTGCTTTTGTTGGTTCTCCTTCGGCGCCATCGACGTCGCATTCATAAAAAGAAAAGAATTTGCTGGATTGATCCTTTGTTTCGAAATCGACATGTGAATAGTGATTATGTAACAGTATTCAAAGTGTTGAAATATGGTAGTAATAAAAAATTCTTTAATTACGTCCGAATGTCAAAAAAGTCTTTTGGTGAATTATTATGTCTTCTTAAGAGTAGTATTGAGCGCCGTGATACTCCATTTCGAAACAGCATTTCCGCAGAAGAAAGACTTGTTATAACACTTAGGTAAGTCTGTTTTTAAAGGTAAAATATTGAAACAAGCTTTTATCAATAACATACAGCTTTATTGAACAATGGAGACCGTACATAAATCAACTTCTTTTAAAAAATTTGCACTCATAATGACTTAATAATCAAAATTGTAAAGTCAGATTTATAGAACTAGTTAAAGATCCCTATTGTGTGTCAGTTGGCAAAGAACTATTATCATCATCAAAAATATGGGTATCAACATTAAATTCTGACAGAGGATTGGAATAATCTGACTGAGCCGATAGTGGTGAATCATATTGGTTTTGAGACTGTAAATTATTAAATTGTACTTGCGTGTTGCGCGTGTAGTACCCATATTGATAAGTATTGGGCGAGTACATTGGATCGTTATATTTTTTAATTATGCTCATCAACTCCATTTTAGCATCCATCTTTTTCTCCGACGGTATCTTGTGAAAATCTTCATATAATGATAACATGAAATGCATATCCGGATCACATTGAGGTTGGCTATTAATAGACTTGATTTTTTCTGCAATAATAGACATCAGAGCAGTATTATCATCATCGGGAGGTACTTTACGTTTCTTTGTAGTAGATGTTGTAGGTACAGGTTCCGTAGGTGATGATGTTGATGGTGGAATCGATGTAGGCGGACTTGCAACACTATTTTCTTCGGTATCTTTGTCTTGCGGTCGCTTTATATTGAAAAGGGGCGATAAAAATTGGAGTTGTTTAAAAAATATATATTCTCTCCGTGAATCGGCGGCTGATCCACTTTTATCTTTTTTTTATTTTTTAACTCCCGCGAATAGCTGTCCCTTAAATTTTTTCACTTTTTCTGTAAATCAGTTGCTGAAATGAAAAAAAAAAATTCAGATATTTGGGCACTGGATGTACAATGACGGATCTTCAATACTCATTCAAGTGTGGACTTTCAACAATCAGCTACATAATAAAAGATACCTGCATACATATATACAATATCTTAAAAGAAAAAACAATACAATCATCCAAATCACTAGAAGACTGGAAAATCATAGCGCAAAGATTTGAAAAAAATACCAACTTTCCACATTGTCTCGGAGCTATTGATGGTAAACACATACGAATAATAAAACCAGAACACAGTGGATCGTTGTACTTTAATTACCAAAAATACTTTTCAATTGTATTGTTAGCTATATGTGATGCAAATTATAACTTTACATACATAGACGTAGGATCATTTGGAAAGAGTGCTGATTCTCAAATATTTCAAAACAGCTCAATATTTAAGGCAATTTCAAAAAATAGATTGGGTCTACCAAGTCCTGCACCTCTCTGTAATGGTGGACAACCTTTAAACTACACTTTCATTGGAGACGAGGCTTTTGCACTATTTGATCATATGCAACGTCCGTACGGTGGAAACGATTTGACTATAAAACAGAGAATATACAACTACAGATTATCAAGAGCACGTCGGTATATAGAATGCACGTTTGGCATATTAAGTAATAAATGGAGAATATTCCACCGCCCATTGAACGTCTCGATTGATTTAGCTGAATGTATAGTGAAGGCTTGCTGTGTTCTGCATAATTTTGTACGACAACGAGATGGATACAATTATATTCACACTTTATCACATGTATTCGTAGAGGAAAACGAGGATGAAATTATTACATTGCATGATCCACCTGGTGCGAGTAATCTAAGAGGACTTACAATTCGTAACGCTTTTGCTGACTATTTCGTATCGCCCGAAGGTCAAGTCCCGTGGCAGAATCACATGATTTAGAAGTCTTATACCTCGAGACACGTAAGTTGACCCAAAATGGTCACGTACATTCATGAATAACAACAACAATATATAATTAAACACTTCCCGATGGCACTTATACGGGGTGGGTGGTCTGTGGTGTACATAATAAAGCCAGAATAGCCTTCCATAGGATTATTAATCATTTACTGTTGTTGTTATTCATGAATAACAACAATATCCTTATTAAAAACAAATACGAATGTAAAGAGCTACCTAACACATCTATTACGGGTGTATTTGAATATTGTGCTATAGAATTAAGTCAGCAGGGATTGATAGTTATTTGTATTTATAGACCACCGAACATGTCTAGCATTAATGTGTTTTTTGATCATCTAGATACCTTGTTAAAGAAAGTACGTACCAAGGCAAAAAAAAAAATTGTAGTATGCGGTGACTTCAACATCAACACACTGAAAAAAAATAACTTTACATTGGACTTTGAAAATTTACTGTTGAATTATAATTTAAAGTTAGTGATTAATCAAGCAACTAGACCAAAGAGCAACACGTGTTTAGATAACTTTGCACACAATTCCAAACAAAATTGTATGAGCGAAGTAATCGACTTCGGTTTATCGGACCATACCGCTCAAATTTTAAAAATACCGGTAAGCAAAACATGTACAATAAACTCCTGGCGAATTCAAAAGCGTAACTTATCCAGAGAAAATTTAATTTTGTTTAAAAAGCACCTTCAGTGTCTATCTTTCTCAGAAGTACTTGAAACAGATGACCCTAATGATGCATATAATAATTTTATAGATCTCTTTCGTCTATTATATAACTTATGCTTCCCAATGCAATTAAAAAATGTAAAATCTGATAAAAAAATTAAATGGCTATCACGCGGTATTAGGATTTGTAGCAGAAAACAACGGAATATGCTATGGAAATACAGAAAATCACCTACAAGCGAGAACAAAAATAAATTTCAAAACTATGCACAGAAACTTAAAAAGATTGTAAAACTGACTCAAAGAGCCCAAAATAATTATTTGATTAATAGCTCAATAAACAAATCAAAATCATCATGGCAAATAATAAATAATAATAATAATTTAATTAAAGAACCAATTTTGCAAATTAAGGACGGAAACAAACTAATAAAAGCCCCTAGGCAGATTGCAGAATCATTTAATAACTTTTTTGTTGACCAAATACATGATGTATCCAGTAATTGTACGGGAAATACAGCTGCAATTACCAAAACCCAAGATATTACACGTGTGATACAAAACTTAAAAAATAAAAAAAGTTTCGGATTCGATGGCTTCTCCACAGTTGCAATCAAATTTGTCTCTGATATTATCGCAAAACCATTAAGCCATATAATAAATGTTTGTATAAGCTCAGGTATATTCCCTGATGAATTAAAGACTGTGATCATAAAACCATTGCACAAAAAGAATGACAAGGAAGACATGACAAACTATAGACCTGTAGCTCTTATTTCAGTATTCTCTAAGATCTTTGAAAAAATCATCTATGAATCTATTTACACGTTTATAGATAAAAATGACATTTTATGTGAAGAACAAAAGGGCTTTCGAAAAAATAAAAATATCAACATGGCAATATTCGATCTCTTGAAAGTAATCATGAATAATGTGGATAAAAAAAACCCTATATGTGCAATATTCACAGATATGACAAAGGCATTCGATTATGTAAAACATGACACTCTTTTAGATAAACTTAGCGACTATGGCATAAGAGGAAATGTCCTAAACCTAATAAAGTCATATCTCACGGATAGAAATCAGTACACAGAACTGTCGAGAATCTGTACTAAAACTAAACGTGAATTGAAATACCTATCGAGTTGCAGAGTAATAGAGTTCGGAGTTCCACAAGGCAGTGTACTGGGTCCATTACTGTTTCTACTATATATTAATGACCTACCCCGTCAAATTCGACACCCAATGACATTATTTGCCGATGACAGCACTGCTATAGTCGAATGTATGAATGAGACGAATTACGAAGATGAAATAAACAGAACACTTAAAACAATAATAGATTGGCTTAATAAAAATAATCTAGTCATAAATTTACAAAAAACTAAAGTCATGCATTTTCACCAGAGGTTACAGCCAAAAAAAGTAATCGTTGAATATAATGGCCAAATCGTTGACACTACTTCAGTGACTAAATTCTTAGGAGTGCATATTGACGATAAATTGACATGGAAATCTCATGCTGAAAATGTATGCCAAAAACTTAGTAAATCTTCATACGTACTCTATAACCTCTCAAATAAACTAAACATAAATACATTAGTTATAGCCTATCATGGATTAGTTGCTTCATTATTAAGATATGGTGTGATATTCTGGGGCAATTGCAGTGAAAGGGAAAGAATATTTAGAGCCCAAAAACGATGTATTCGATCAATGACAGGTCTTAAGTTTACTGAAAGTTGTCAACCTGTATTTATATCCCTAAACATTCTGACATTTCCTTGTTTATATATACTAGAAGTTGCCCTATTCGTTAAAATAAATAAACACCTATTTACTTCAATGATTGACATAAGACAACGCACAGCACCAATGAGGTCCCAGTATAAAAACCAATTGTGCACAGGTGGTCATAAAACAGCCTTATTAAAAAATAGCATCCTTTCCATGGGACCGCTTGTATATAATAAATTACCTGAAAATTTAAAAGATCTTCCCATAAAAATGTTTAAAAAACAATTAACAAAACTACTGCTGGAGAAATGCTATTACACAATTAAGGACTTTTTAAATGACAAAACTATTTAGGAAAATGTTATTGATAAATGTACGTTGTCTTTGCAATTTCGAATGTTTTAGATTATAATAATGACATTGTTATTTATTTGTTGTTTTTTATGATTGTAGCTATATAGTTATTTGACAAACAGATTTTGACATTAATTATAACTGGTAGTAATTGTGATTGTAGTCAATGTTTTGGATTATTTTGACATTAAGCTTTTTAACATTACACATTATGACATATTCTTCATTAAATAATTTGCGAGAGATTTATATTTAATTCATTGATTATTTTGATTGTTATTGCTATTATTATTATTTTTTCGTTTTAGTCCGATCTGAAATTACATATTAAATTCGACTATGGCTAATAATGATCATATCGATAGCTGTATCTATAGTACTATATTTAAATTCAAACCTAATATGTTGCATGCCGTAAGGTAAAATGTATCGGGACACTTCGCAAATATTCCAACTTATATGTATACCTACATTATCAGCAAATAAATGATTTCTTTCTTTCTTTCTTTCTTTCTTTCAAAAAATAAACATGCCCAGTTAGGGTCAACTTACGTGTCCCGACCTATACGTACGAAAAGTCCTAAATACGTATCAATAATATAATAAAATAACATATATGTACCTGCTGCACTTTTCACTGTCTCGGTTTTATTACTGAAATTTGGAATAAACAATTCACATAATTCATTCTAGTTTTTCTTTTTTATGGTCCTGTTGCTGTAATCATCGGTCCTCGAATCCCACAAAGCTGGACGTGTTTGAACTTGAATAATAAATTGTTCTGTGTCAAATTCGCTCATTGTGAAATAATGTTCTACCGTACGTATGATTGCAACACTGGCTCGAAGTCGACTGACAGCACGCGGCTGCCGCGCTGCCGTCCAGTATGGACAATCACTTGTCGCGCTGCTCTTTTTAGTATGGAATTAGCCGCCTGTGAACAGCGCGTCTATCGCGCTGCTGCTATAGTCGCGCTGCTGCCGCACTACTTGCGACGTAATGTGAAGGCGCTCTAAGTCGGAAATAGAAAACTAAAATGAAGTCGGGTTACTTATTTAGCTCAGATAATAATACTTATGTCGAAAGGGTAAAGCAAATTTTTATGTACAAATGTACATAACTGACAACGCTAAACACGTATGTATAATTACCCTTGAAGTATAATTTACTCAATTAAAAAATAACCATTAAAATCAGTTCACAGTCGTAGAAAACACATGCAGTCGAATTGAGAAACTGCTCATTTTTTGAGTCGGTTGAAAATATTTATAACTAGCTTTTGCCGCCGGCTTCGCGTGGATGTCGGTAATTATCCCACGGGAGCATACTCCATCCAGGTAGTAGTCTACTCATGTGCCAAATTTCATCCTAAACCGTTTTAGCGTAAAAGTGTAACAAACAAACTCACTTTCGCATTTATAATATTAGTTAAGATTACAGAAAACGGAATGGGTAGACTATATATACCTAAACTGACACAGAGACAAAAAGTTTGCTATAGTTTGGGCTACGAAGTACTTTAGACCCTACCTATTTGGACGTAAATTTAAAATTTTCACTGACCATAAGCCGTTACAATGGATGATGAACATGAAAGAACCAAATTCCCGACTGACAAGGTGGAGACTTAAACTTAGCGAATACGACTTTTCAGTTATTTATAAAAAAGGGAAATCTAATACAAATGCTGACGCCCTTTCTCGCATTGAAATTCACACGAAAGAAGCCATGTCCCTAATTGAGGAAATTGATGAACTCAACTCCTTAATGGGTAATCCATCAGAAACCATCCTTGACAAACCGAACTCTTCAACCGAAACAGCCCATACAAGCGTTGAGAACCCCATCCTAGAAATTCCCATAACTGACGAACCATTAAATAAGTTCAACAGACAGATATGTTTCACTATTGTGAATGACATTAAAAAACGACCTGTAGTTACTAGGCCATTTGACACCCATACACGTATAAGTATCCAGCTATCCGAATCTAACTTAGAGGAAGATGTGATCTGTGCCGTAAAAGAGTACGTTAACCCCAAGGTTAAGACAGCTATTTTAGTTAATCCACCACTAGCCATGTATTCAATTATACCGATTATACAGGACAAATTTAAAAGTTCATCCTTAAATATCGTTTTAGCTAAATCTGAACTAAAAAATGTCAAAGATTATCTTCGACAACAGGAGATAATACGACACTATCATGACGGTAAAACCAACCATCGTGGAATTACCGAGTGTCATTTAGCTTTATCTCGTAAATATTACTGGCCTAAGATGAAGGACCAGATAACCAAATTTATAAATGAATGTACGATCTGCGGTCAGGCCAAATACGACAGAAACCCGATAAGACCCCAATTTAACATTGTACCACCAGCTACCAAGCCGTTTGAGACAATCCACATGGATCTATTCACTGTACAGGGAGAGAAATATGTAACATTCATCGACGTATTTACAAAGTACGGTCAAGCTTATCACCTACGTGACGGAACAGCTATTAGCATATTACAAGCCCTACTGCAGTACTGTACCCACCACGGCGTCCCTATAACTATCATCACAGACAATGGAACTGAGTTCACAAACCAACTGTTCATGGAATTCACGAGGCTTCATAACATCAACCATCATAGAACACTAGCTCACTCACCCAACGACAACGGAAATATTGAACGACTACACTCAACCCTTCTAGAACATCTTAGACTCCTTAAGTTACAGTTTAAAGACGAACCAATAATTAATCTTGTGCCCTATGCTCTAATAGCTTATAATAGCTCTATACATAGTTTTACAAGATGTCGACCCTTTGACTTACTGACTGGTCATTTTGACCCCCGAGACTGTAAAGACATTGACCTTACACAGCATTTATTACATCAGTATACGCAAGCCCATAAAGATAAAATGAAACATGTCTATGACATCATTAACTCGTCATCACGGGCTAATCGTACCGCGATAATTGAGAAAAGAAATGAAACCCGTGAACCCGAGATAGAATACGCCAACCAACAGCAAGTATTTATAACAAACCCTCTTGCAAGTCTACAAAAGACTGCCCCTCGATATACACAGGACACTGTTTTAGCAGACCTGCCAATCCACATTTATACTTCAAAAAAACGTGGCCCTAAAGCGAAGTCAAGACTTAAGCGTATACCTAAATCAGCAAAATTGTTACAGGATCCTACTGGTAATAATGCTCCCAATGACGCGATCTCAGGAGATAAGACTTGAAAGCCTCGACGATGGACCAGGACTTCTACCCTTTAAACTTGGATAAATGAAAATCACGACTCATCATCATACCTTTACTCAGTACATACAGCTAAGTAATATCGAAAGCAATGTTCACTCCCTACAGACCCAACTAATGAACTGTCAAAATCAAATGACTAATGATACTTACGCACTATACGAAATTCACTTGGAATATCTTGCTAGCAAACTTGGCAATGTCCTAAAACAATTGCAATCTTTAGAACCCAATAGAGCCAAAAGAGGTCTTGTAGATGGACTCGGTTCAATAATAAAGAGCCTAACCGGGAACCTAGATCACGAGGATGCACTAAAATATAATCAGGCAATTCAAATCTTAGAACGTAACCAAAATAAATTAGTGACCGGATTCAATGATCATATTAGTATGAGTAAGGAGTGGATGTCTAAAACATAATAGCATAATTACACAGATAGTACAAAACCAAAATAAAATTAACACTACCTTAGAGACCATATTACAAAGTAATGCACTAAGTGAGAAAAGCTTAATAAAATATGCTCATTTTGCCCAGCTACTAGAAGTTATAAGCGATAATGTAGAGGATTTAACTCAAGAATTAATCAGGATAGAAAATAGTTTAGCTTTCGTTCGTGCGAGTAGTACCCATCACTCCATGATAGACATAGAAATACTAGAGTCAATGGTAAGAAAACTTAAGACTATTTACGCCGAAGAGCAAGTTTTTGATCTAGAACTCAGAGATTATTATGACATTATAAAACCGGGATCATATTATGTACATAAGTAGATAGTATTCATATTTAAATTCTCAATCTTTTCTAAAAATAGTTACGATATTTATAGACTCTCTGTGGTACCTAATAAACACGCACAAGCCCTTATTCCACCCTTTCCCTTCCTTGCAACTAACGAGATGTCACATGTGTACATAGAGGCTGAATGCCCGAAGTTGAAAAACTGGTACCTCTGTGAGAAGGATATTACCCACCAGACTCGCACCAAACCTGACTGCGTCCAGGAGTTAATCACCAACCAAGTTTTTACAGGACTCCTGTAGGTTTACCACAATCACCTTGATGAGAGAAGCCATGGAGAAGCTCGTTGACCAACATTACGTCCTATCCTTTTCTCAAGAAACGAAGATACAACTAACCTGCAACCGGAAAGACTACACATCGCTTCAGGGTAGTTACCTTGCAACGATTCCTACTGGTTGTTATTTGAAATCTGAAGAGTTCACAATTGCAAATGTTTACGACGAAATTAACGGCCAACCCTTGAAGTTAATGAAGATACCCTATGACGCTGAGAAGCAGGCCACCACAGCTACCCACGTCAATCTGAACTCTATTGATCTCCAAGGACTACACAGCATCCAGGACCAACTCATGATCCAGAATCCTGTTCAACTTGAGAACGTGCACACCGACGAACTTTACCACACTACAATCCCATTCTATGGAATACTATCGAGTGCAAGCGTACTCGTTATCATCGTAATGATCCGGCGCTACCTACGCAGACGTACGAACACTATGGAAAAGAAACAGCAACCACCAGCCCCAACCCTGGAAGAGAATGAAAGTTCTGGCAAACTTCCGGCAACATTTTCACTCAACGTGCTAAAATAGTCGCCGTTCTAAGGGTGGAGGAATTACATAGCGCTACTATATGAAGATCGCTGATGTTGCATCCGCGCCGATACTTATTATTGTCGATGCACCTATGACGTCAATCGATTTTGCAAACTGTTGTTTGCTCAATAAATTGTAAGAATGAGCATTCTACTGTCCTACTTCGACCTGGAATCATCATTCATAGGATTAATTTTGTAATATTAATTCAGTACTTAAATTAATTTAAAATCATTTCGGTTTTTTTTCGATCCTCCGATCGCAGCAAACGTAATTGACGCAACACATGCACACACATACACACACACACGCAAACACATTGCGTTATGTTGTTTATACTAACTGAGTTAAGTAGTAAACAATTTTGTCGTATTGGGAAATAAATACACAACCTTTTTAACAATTTAACGCTTTCTTGGGTAGCAACCACCGTTATAACGTGTATTAGCGCTATTCATTAAATATTTAATGAAATAAAAGTATTTCAATCTAAAAGTTTACATCTTTTGACATAGCAATAACGAAATACGACAAGTGTCATTCAAAACTTCGGTCAATGTGACGTCATCGTTCACGAGATCAAGTACAGCTAGTTGAGGAGCTGATCTTGGTTACTGAGATACTGTATTTATTGTCTATTAATTAGCAATGATCTTGAGATGCTGATGACGTCATAATGGCGTATCAAATGATATCGTGCTTGAGTACGTTGTTGAGGGACGTTTATTAATACGGACCTAGGTCAATTACCAAGGTTTGTTTGTTTCCCTTTAATAGTGATGATACTGCTGTCAGGGAAATATATTTTTTTATTGTTACGTTGACTTCTATAATTTTTGTAATAATGCAAGTTGCGTTTTACAAAGACTACGACTTCCAATATATATAAACATAGTAGTGTTCATATTTTTAAGCTTTGAAAAAAGGGCTTTGCAGTGTTTGTACTCGTAAGCGCCCGCGCCCCGCGCGCCCGCACTGCACCCCACCGATCTAAGAGCGACGCTTACGTTTGAGTAATAAACCAGTGGTCACGATACACGGTCGTTTCATTGCTAGCCAAGTACCTACGCTAACTTCTACGTATATACCTACATAGTTACATACTTATTAACTGGCGACGAACTACCTGCACGTGTAATAAAATGTCTAAACTCATCGGGAGTGTTAACGAATTCGATTATAAAAGTCAGGATTGGCAAATATTCTACAAGAAATTGACTAACTTCCTAAAATTAAACAACATTGATAGGGAGAACTGGAATTCAGTATTAATCGCGCATCTATCCGATGAGTCGTACCGGCTAGTGGGAAACCTCGTGCATCCAAAGGAGGTAGAAACGGTACCGTGGACCGAGTTAGTTCAAGTACTAAATGGACATTTTCAGCCGAAAAGATCGACTTTTGCCGATAGGGCAAAATTTTATGATGCGATCAGAATGGACGGTGAAAAAGTCGAAGATTGGGCGGCACGATTGAGAGGACTCGCCGTGCACTGTGGTTTCGGTACGGAGTTGGATACGTTGCTACGCGACCGTTTTATCCTAGGTCTAAAGGTAGGCCCGGAAAGAGATCGATTGTTCGAACAGGACTTGAAGACCTTGACGCTATCTAGGGCTATAGAAATAGCTCAGGAAGCAGCATGTGCTCGGGCAGCGAGAGCTTGTGTCGGCGAAGGCGGTGAGCAACTTATCAAGCAGGAGATGGTGTATCGAGTTGGTGAGCGTCGCGGCGGGCAGGGCGAGGCCCGCCCGGGTCCGGCGCAGGCGGCGGCCCCCGCGGCCGCGCGATGCACAGTGTGTGGGCTTAAGGGTCATTGCGTTGAAAAGTGCCGTTTCAAAGGTTATAAGTGCATGATTTGTGGTGAAAAAGGTCATCTTAAAAAAGTGTGCAGTGTTAAAAAGGTCGGGAAAGTTTCGTTGCATAATTTGGATGCGGGCGACGGCGACGGACACGAGTGCAAGGAATGTAATTTGTATAATCTGAGGTACGTCCACTATGATCCAATTAAAGTGAATATCTCTATTGATAATAAGTTATATTTTATGGAACTAGATTGTGGAGCTGGACGCAGTGTAATCTCAGAAAGTTTTTATAAAGAAAATTTTCAATCATACAGGTTATTGAAATCAGATGTAATTTTTTGCCTTTATACTAAACATAAAGTAACGCCCA
Organism: Noctua janthe; assembly: GCA_910589295.1. Lineage (NCBI taxonomy): Eukaryota > Metazoa > Arthropoda > Insecta > Lepidoptera > Noctuidae > Noctua > Noctua janthe. The sequence continues at coordinate 12,962,213 of OU342575.1, read as the reverse complement.
TTGGTTATATTGATTGTGAAGTGTGTTACAATGGTATTAGGAAACAAATTTCTTTAATTGTAATTACTCAAGGTGGTCCACCATTGTTGAGTTTAGTTTCTATGACGAGTAACAACAACTTAACAGTTAAAGCGACATGTCAAGAGGTGCAGCAAATTTTGAATGAATTTCCAGATATTTGGCGCGATGAATTGGGTCGTTTTAATAAATTTGAAGTCCATCTACATTTAAAAGAAAACGCAGTGCCAAAATTTTTTAAACCGCGTCAGATACCGTTTGCTCTTAAAGACAAAGTCGTGGAAGAGTTAGATAGGCTCGTTAGGGTAGGTATATTGATACCAGTACAGTTCTCAGACTTTGCCACGCCCATTGTACCAGTTCTGAAAGAGAATGGTAAAGTTAAAATAGCTGGAGATTTTTCTTGCACCTTAAATAAGGTTTTAAAAATCGATAAATACCCATTGCCTCATATCGATGAAGTTTTTGCTAAGCTAGGGGGCGGCGAACATTATTCCAAGCTAGATTTAAGCAACGCTTATAATCAATTATGTTTATCTGAATCGTCACAAGACCTGACAACCATAAATACACCGAAAGGTCTTTTCAAATATACGCGCCTAGTGTACGGTCTCGCTAATGCCCCAGCTATTTTTCAACGTACCATAGAATCTCTAGTTGCCAGTATTGAAGGCGTGTCGTGTTGGTACGATGACATTTGTCTCACGGCCCCCAACAGAACTCTTCATTTAGAAAGACTTCGTATTTTATTAAGTAGAATACAAGACGCCGGTTTAAGGCTACAAAAAGAAAAATGCTCATTTTTCCAAGACAGCGTCACATATTTAGGTTTTAAAATAAATAAAAATGGCCTTAAAACGTGCCCGAGTAAGGTAGAAGCGATTTTAAGAGCCCCCGTCCCTACAAACGTTCTAGAATTAAAACGATTTCTGGGCGTAATCAATTACTATAGGAATTTCATTCCAAATGCGTCTTCAATGTTAAGCCCGCTAAATGAACTGTTAAAAGACAATGTTGAATGGCACTGGGACAAGAAACAGCAGTCTGCGTTCGATTCCGTGCGTCGCGAACTAGCTTCAGACCGCGTGTTGGCTCATTTCGATCCGCGAGCGCGGCTAGTGTTGACCGTGGACGCAGGTCCCACGGGTCTCGGCGCGGTACTTGCACATTTGTTCAACGACGGTACGGAGAGGCCGATCGCGTTTAGTTCGCGTTCCTTGTCACCAGCAGAAAAGAATTACAGTCAAATTATGAAAGAAGCGGGCGCCTTGGTGTTCGGCATTAAGCGTTTTCACCAGTACTTGTATGGTTGTCAAGAACCTTTCGTATTGAGAACAGATCACAGACCGCTTCTCTCAATCTTTGGTAAAAAGGACGGCATTGCCGTGACCACCGCCCTTCGACTGCAAAGGTATGCAATTATGCTATCCGCTTACAACTACGAAGTACAGTATATTAGTAATAAAAATAATATTGTGGCAGATTATTTTTCCCGCGCGCCGTTATCTTTAGAATCGAGCGGATCAGCTGATCGAAAGGAGCGCGATGACCTCCCAATCGCTCTGTTGTTCATGAATGCTATTCAAGAGCCGGTCTCGTTCGAACGAATACAACGCGCTACGGCCGATGATAAAATTATTAAAACCGTAATGAATTATATGCAGCAGGGTTGGCCGCGCAAGATTAGTTGCAGGCAAATACTACCATTTTTTATGTGTAAAACGGATTTGCAGATTATCGGGGGTTGCGTATTCCGTGGCCATAGAATCGTAATTCCTTTAATATTTCGCGAGCGTATGTTGGAAGAATTACATAGTGCGCATTTCGGTATTGTTAAAACGAAGAGTGCGGCGCGAAGTCGAATGTGGTGGCCGGGCATCGACGGCGACATTGAGCGGATGGTGGGGGGCTGCGGCGTGTGCGCGGCCCAGCGCAGCGCGCCGCCCCGCGCGCCCCCCTCACCCTGGCCGCGCCCGCCCGCTCCCTGGCACCGTATTCATATAGATTACATGTCTATAGAGCAAACGGTATACCTAATTGTTATTGATGCATTTAGTAAATGGCTAGAATGCATTCATATGAATTGCGGCACCTCCACTAGTGCGTTAATATTAAAATTAAAAGAATTATTTTCTGTTTTCGGTATCCCGAACGAAATTGTGTCTGACAATGATATTAAGATATGTTCCTCAGAATTCCAACAGTTTTGTAAAAATAACGGGATAAATTACTTAAATTCACCAATTTATCACCCGGCTAGTAACGGCCAAGCCGAAAATTCAGTCCGCACTTGCAAGAAAATGTTGAAATGTATCATCAAACAAAACAATAGTAAAAATAGCTTTAGCCCTCGCTTAGTTCAAGATAAATTATTTAAATATTTGTTCGAATACCGGAATACTATTCATTGTACTACCGGCGCAACGCCGTCAAGCTTAATGTTCGGACGTAATGATAGAACCAGATTAGACATAGTTCTACCCACCAGTCACGTTAGTAGTAGTTTAGAAACAGAAAATAAGGAACTCTGTAAATCTAGGAAATTCAAGTTAGGTGAAGTAGTGTGGGCTAGATGGTTCACTGCTAAAAAGGCAAGTTGGATGAAAGGAACTATAACGAATATTATTGGTAACAGAATGTTTCATATTAAATTTAAAAATTGTAGTTCTTCATGTATAAGACATTTAGACCAGATTATTAAGTGCACAGACACTACTAGCTCTGATGAAATTGTGAGTGATGTTGGTTTTGCTGGAGGTGCATCCTCGTCGGTCCCGAATCAGCTCGCGACAACAGCACAATCAGCATCGCAGCCGGACTCCGAGTCATTACCGTCGTCACCCGCGCACTCGGCTGCAAGGCCGGCGCCGACGCCGTCGCCCACCGATTCGTCGCTATCACCGTTATCAGATAATGACCGGGGGAAGGGAGAGGATGATGATGAATGGGAGGAGGCTAGTCAGGAGATAACTGCTGTACCGGCCGGACAGCCGACCGAGTGTAACAGTCCATATGCTGTTACAAATGACACTAACGATCGGCGATATGGTCGATCAGTGCGCCCAAGAAAAGTCATAAATTATAAGAAATATTTTTAGTAATAGTATGTATCTTAACTAATAAGTTATTTGTTTGTATAACAGGGTTTCAAATTAAGGTGGGAGGAGTGCAGTGTTTGTACTCGTAAGCGCCCGCGCCCCGCGCGCCCGCGTCCCGCGCGCCCGCACTCCACCCCACCGTTCTAAGAGCGACGCTTACGTTTGAGTAATAAACCAGTGGTCACGATACACGGTCGTTTCATTGCTAGCCAAGTACATACGCTAACTTCTACGTATATACCTACATAGTTACATACCTATCAGGCTTACAACTATCTGTTGGTTTTAAACTATATAAATACATCTCTTTTGCATTTTAAATACAGCTTCCTTTTCTGTAGAATAGCCCCAAAACATAATGCCATATCTCAACAAGGACCCTACGTAACCATGGTAAGATGCTAAAAACGCACTGGTACTGACCGTTTTTGCAAGCATATACACGAATACTTTTAGGTCGTTCTGGAACCGAAACACAGTAACTCCAGTCGAGTAATAGTTACTATTGGCATATTCTTTTTTTTTATGACGTCTAATATAGAAGTTAGAAATTTATCACATTTTTTCTGTCATTCGAGTTAAATCTTAGTAGGGCTCCCACTATTTCATTCATAAACGCAATATCGTATCCGCGATCCGAATAAATAGAAGAATAATAATAATAAGAATGATAGAATAATACAACAGTGGCATCATCAGCAAACAAAACAGTCGGATGGTTCGTAATGCGCGGCAAGTCATTCACATAAATTATAAATAAAAGTGGTGCTAAAACACTGCCTTGCGGTACCCCTATTTTTACTTCTCTATATTTTGATGAGTAAGTTATTTCTCTTTTAGTCTTAGCACAAATTCTTGTGATTTGAGTCGATTGTCTCCTGTTACTTAAGTAGGACTTTATTAGATCATAAGCACTGCCTCTAACACCATAAGCAGACAATTTTGATAACAGTATATTGTGGTCTACATTATCAAAAGTTTTGGTAAGGTCCATATATAATGCCCAAGCATGATTCTTATTATTTAAATTACGCATTACTTCATTTAAAAAAATATTACGGAAGTTGTTTTTGTCACTACGGCTAAAGTATTTATATCTATATTGTAGTGTATATATATATATATATATATGTCTCAGGTCTTTAATAAACACAGTATATTGGTTAAAAAGTACTGGGAGACAAATATTCTTCAAATTGAGACAATCTATTTGTTTGTAACACTATGATCACTGGCAAAAAAGTAGGTATATAATCTCTTTGATTTACACAAAAAGATTTAAGTCTGGCATAAAACAAAACACATTAAAATTATAACAACATACATTTATGTCAATCAAATTGATATTGACTATGAAATAAGGTGAAGGTACACTCGATAAATCTATTTGGTTTACATTTTACATGTAAACCAAATAGATGGTTCGACTGTACTTCAAAAAAACTTATAAACGTATGTGTCATTATGTCAAGACTAATAAAATTGAACTGCTTGTGTTTTTATCAGATAAATATTATGAAGCGATTTGTGTTAAAACATGGATCAAAAACTTGAATATATCACTAATCAAAAAGGGCATAGAACACTTATACTCCGTGATTACTGATATAATAAAAGCAAAACAAATAAAAGTGGAAGCACTTTATGGCGGTGCGTAAATAGACTGAACTGTAATTTTTTTTTTTTTAAATGCTTCATTGTCGTTAGACAGAACAGGAAAAATAATCAAGGGGAAACTACTACATACATGTGAGTCAATGAAAATTAAAAATGTAATTACAGAACACATCCAAACTAATATTATAAATGCGAAAGTAACTCTGTCTGTCTTTCTGTCTGTCTGTCTGTCTGTCTTTTCTTCACGCCTAAACTACTGAACCAATTTGTGTGAAATTTGGTACAGACATAGTTTGGAACTTGAGAAAGGACATAGGATAGTTTTTATTACAAAAAAAAAAAAAAAAATTATTAAATGCTCTAACGGAGTATAGATAATTCTATTAGTACTATATGTCGAGTTGTCCTTATGCTCGATAGATGGCGGTGATCGCGCAATGGTGTCGATCGTTACATGAGTTCGGTTCATGTTATTGTTTTAATTCATGGGAAAAAAGTAAATAAATAGTAAAAAGGTATGAAAAAAATAATATCAATATAATAAAACTTTTAGTACAAAGAAAATGCCCGAACGGAGTATAGATAAATAATCCGAGTTGTCACTATGCTCGATAGATGGCGTTGGGATCGAAATAGATCGCGCTATGGTTTCGTTACACGCATTTGGTTGGGTATCGGCCGAGCGCTTCGGTACTGTCGTGGAAAAATTGTATTGTCGGTTGCATGATAGTTCATGTGGATTGGTCCTGTTTCGTAAATTTTAAATTGGTTCCGTTGTATTTGTCGATTAAAAGGTTTATTTGTTGGGTTGTACTGGGTGTCTGGTTGTTGTTTAATGTAGGTTTAGTTTGATCTCGATTATTAGTAGTTACTGTAGTTAGTTAGTTTGTTTAATAAAATTGTAAGTCTAAGTTCGTTTTAATTTTTAAATTAATTAGATTTAAGTCGTTTCTTTTAAATTATTTAGTTTCAAGCTTGGTTATTATAGAGGATAGGTTGTAATATAATTTCTTTTAAATTGTTATAAGTTCGTAATTCGTATCTTTTTTTAATTCTTTAGTTTTAAGTTAGTTTTCAACTTAAGTTCGGAAAGATTTTGATATTTCTTCAGTTTAAGTTCGTTTTTAAACTATTTTTTTCAATGACTAGAAAACGCAAGTCCAATTTAGCACGTAGTTCCAGCGGAGCTCGAGCTAAAAGAGTTGCAAGAAGTCAAGAATCTGAAAAACAGACTCAAGCCCGTTTGACTTTAGACGCAGAGCGTCACGCTGCTCAAAGAGCTGCTGAGACTGAAGAGGTGAGGCAGGAGCGACGGCTCTTAGATGCCGGCCGTCATGCAACTCAAAGAGCTGCTGAGACCGCAGACATGACTCGGGAGCGCCGCCTCTTAGAAACCGAACGTCACGCTGCTCAAAGAGCTGTTGAGACTGAGGAGGTGAGGCAGGAGCGACGGCTCTTAGATGCTGGGCGTCATGCAACTCAAAGAGCTGCTGAGACAGAAGACATGGCTCGGGAGCGACGGCTCTTAGATGCTGGGCGTCATGCAACTCAAAGAGCTGCTGAGACTGAGGAGGTGAGGCAGGAGCGACGGCTCTTAGACGCCAGGCGTCATGCAACTCAAAGAGCTTCCGAAACTGTAGATCAAACTCGAGTACGTCGGCTTTTGGATGCTGAGCGTCATGCGTCTCTGATTGCTGCAGAGTCACATGAAGAATATCAAAGACGACGTGTTCTATTAGCTACACGGCAAGCACAAAGACGAAATATATTTACAGGTAATACGTGGGAGGTATTTCATGATGCTGCTTTTGATTATGACCCTTTAATCGATTACATGAACCATCGATTAGTGCTCTTAGGACGGATGGCTAAAAAGTGCACATATTGTATGGCACTAAAATGGAAAGAGGAAACTCCGGGTATGTGCTGTTCTGGAGGTAAAGTTTCACTTCCATCACTCGGTATTCCAGAAGAACCCCTGAAAACATTCCTTTTATGCGATAGTAATGAGTCACGACTCTTTTTGAACAGTATAAGGAAATATAATAGCTGTTTCCAAATGACGTCATTTGGAGTAGATCATGAGGTTGTTATGCCTGGATTTTCCAGTACATTTAAAATACAAGGTCAAGTTTACCATAGGGTTGGGTCTTTACTGCCTACAAACGATCAGCCTAAATTTTTGCAAATTTATTTTATGGGAGACGAAAATAGTGAAGTTAACCGTAGATGCCAGAATATTAATGGAGTTGTAAAGGATACTGTCTTAAAAATCCAGAGAATGTTGCACGAGCATAACAACCTCATTAATACTTTCAAAACAGCATTAGAAAGAATGCCGGGAGAAGAATACAAGTTGATTATGCACCCTGACCGTACACCAACTGGGGAACATGAAAGACGGTACAATGCACCGCTTATTAATGAAGTAGCAGCTGTAGTCACAGGCGAACAGTTTGCTTCCCGTGACATTATTTTGCATGCCCGTAATGACATTTTAAGTAGGGTACCAGATACACACAAATTTTACGACGCATTGCAATATCCGTTGATATTCAGCAAGGGGCAAGAGGGGTACCACTTTCAAATACCCCAAGTCAGTCCTGTAACAGGTTTGCCTGTAAACAACAAAAAAGTCTCATGCATGGATTTTTATGCCTACCATATCATGGTTCGAGAAAATGATTTTAATTTACAGACAACTGGCCAATCAGTTTTATGTTGATATGTATGTAAAAGTTGAAAGCGAAAGATTACGATACATATCATTAAACCAAAACAAATTGAGAGCGGAGAACTATGTCCATCTTCAAGATGCTGTGGCAAATGATGGTAATGTTAACCCTAACGATTTAGGTAAATTGGTAATTTTGCCATCATCTTTTGTAAATAGCCCCCGATATTTACACGCTTATACACAGGACGCATTCGCTTACGTACGTACATATGGTCGCCCCGATTTGTTCGTGACTTTTACATGCAACCCAAGCAGGCCTGAAATAGTTGAAGAGTTGCTGCCGGGACAGAGGGCAATCGATAGACATGATATTGTTGCAAGGGTTTTTCGATTAAAAGTTAAAAAGCTTATGGAAGTTGTCAATAAAGGAAATGTGGTCGGTGAAGTACTATGCTTTATGTACTCGATAGAGTGGCAAAAACGCGGGCTTCCTCACGTGCATATTTTAATCTGGCTGAAGGACAAGCTGAGACCCGATCGAATAGATAATGTTATTAGAGCGGAAATACCGGATCCAAGTAGTGACCAGGCACTTCATGAAATTATTATTAAAAATATGATTCATGGTCCTTGCGGTCCTGACAATCCTCAAAGCCCCTGCATGAAAAATGGAAAATGCTCTAAAAAATATCCTCGCACGCTTATTAAAGAAACTGTCCATAATGACAATGGATATCCACTGTATCGAAGAAGAGCACCAGGAGATGGGGGACAAACGGCGTCTGTAAAAGTTCGAAATGTTTATGTTACTATTGATAATAGTTGGGTAGTCCCTTTTGCGCCCGTATTGTCAAAAATGTTTAACGCCCATATTAACGTAGAGGCTTGCAGCTCAGTGCGCGCTATCAAATATATATGTAAATACATAAACAAAGGTAGCGACCAAGCTATTTTTAATTTCAAAAACACCGATGCTGCTAATCCCATAAATGAAGTCCAAACGTATCAGTCTGGTCGTTATGTTAGCAGCAACGAAGCCGTGTGGCGGCTTTTAGCCTTCCCGTTACACGAAAGGCACCCGACAGTCACACACCTGACTGTACACTTGGAAAATGGTGAACGTGTCTATTTTACTGCAAACAATTTCCAAGAGAGATTAACCTCTGCTCCAAAAACAACACTCACCGCTTTTTTTGAGCTCTGCACAAGAGATGAATTTGCAAGGACGCTCCTCTATGTTGATTTACCAAGATATTACACTTGGAACGCAACAAGGAGGGAGTGGAAACGACGAATCCAAGGAGTACCGGTTCAGAATTGGCCTGGTGTCAAATCTGGAGATGCCTTAGGCCGAGTTTACACGGTCCACGTTACTAATATGGAGTGTTTTTGTCTGAGAATACTGTTACACCACGTGCGGGGGCCAACTTCTTTTGCAGATCTCAAAAAGCTAAATGATCAAGAATTCTCGACATTTAGAGAGGCATGTGAGGCAAGAGGACTATTAGAGAACGATAATCATTGGGATCTAACTATAGAAGAGGCCGCACAATGCAAATCTGCGCCACAGGTGAGAGAGCTTTTTGCTATATTAATAGCAACGTGTGGACTCTCAAACCCTGAATATCTGTGGGGAAAATATAAAAATGATATGGCGGACGACATTTTACGCAGATTTCAAGAAGAGGACCCAAATATTTCGTACAATGATGTAATTTACAATGACGCTCTGACCAAGGTTGAGGACCAAGTGATAACTATCACTGGTAAATATTTGTCCGATTTTGGTATGAGCAGACCACAAAGAATTGGGGAAGTCAGTAATGATTTAATGCGAGAGCTAAATTATGATCCAGTTTTGTTACAGCAACAAATAACAGAGGCCCTTCCACTTTTAAATCCAGAACAAAGATTAGTCTTTGACACAATCATCAACAAAGTTGCCAGTGGCGAAGGTGGTTTGTTCTTTTTGGATGCTCCAGGAGGTACCGGCAAAACCTTTCTTCTAAACTAATTATTAGCTGAAATCCGGAAAGATAAAGGAGTTGCTGTGGCAGTAGCTTCATCCGGAATAACTGCTACGCTGCTTAGTGGAGGACGAACGGCCCACTCAGCTCTGAAATTGCCACTAAATTTAGCTCATGAGGAAATGCCAGTTTGTAACATAAGTAAAAGTAGTGAGCGTGGAAGAATGTTACAACAATGTAAACTGCTGGTTTGGGATGAATGTACGATGTCCCATAAAAGAGCAATCGAAGCACTTCATCGCACGATGAAAGACATTAAAAACAATCAAGGTATTATGGGAGGAATGGTGGTTCTATTGGCCGGTGACTTCCGGCAGACCCTGCCGGTTATAGCAAGGGGCACACCGGCAGATGAAATCAATGCCTGTTAAAAAGCATCTGTGCTATGGACACATGTGAAAAAGGTTTCACTGTCGACGAATATGCGAGTATTACTCCATAATGATTGTCAAGCCGGGCAGTATGCTGCTGCTCTTCTGAAGATCGGTGAGGATCGTATGCCTACCGACTCCGAGAGTATGATCACGCTGAGCAGCGAATTATGCCAAATTGTGGATAGCACATACAATTTAAAAAATAGTGTCTATCCGGATTTACGCGCCAATATCGAAAATCGGGAATGGTTATGCGAAAGGGCGATATTGGCGCCAACAAATGAAATAGTAGGCCGGATAAATGACCAAATTATGTCTGACGTAGAGGGAGATGTCATCGAGTATCTATCAGTAGATAACGTCGTGGATACCGAGCAAGTGACATCTTACCCAACAGAGTTTTTCAACTCCTTAGAGTTATCAGGAGTGCCTTCTCACAAGTTGAGGCTGAAAGTTGGTGTTCCTGTGATGCTTATGAGAAACCTAGATCGACCAAGGCTATGTAACGGCACACGGTTACAAATAACCTATTTAGGACGGAATGTCATTAAAGCCGTTATTATGACTGGAATGGCAAAAGGCGAAACTGTAATTATTCCCCGCATTCCCATCATTCCAACTGATTTGCCATTCCAATTCAAAAGAGTTCATAGTATAGGATCCCGCTATACAACGACCTTCACCGAGATGCTTATTTAATGAGACGTATTTTTTATGTTATTAAATATGCCAATAAATATATCCTATATGGGTTGCCTAACAAATTTCAGTCCAGAGTATTTTTAATTAATAATTAAAAAAATTTTTTTTTTAAACATTGCACCGGTGTGATTATTAAATAAATTTGATACCAATCGAAAGTTTGAAGCCCATAGAATATGCAAACGTTAGGTTGCCTATTTTTTTCCGGTCACAACCACGGGTTGCCAGGTGTAAACAGGTAAATCTATACTAGCATTTTGCAACGGTCTGATTATTGAATCAAACTTAGATAAAATGAAAGATTATTTCATAAGGAACACGGTGGTATAGGGTTGCCTGCGAAAAATCAGTCCCGAATTACGGTTGTCGAATTTTAAATAATAAAATATCGCTGCGAGTGAATGTGTGTGAGAGAGAGGTCCCAGACCAACCATCCCATGCGGTAGAAAAGGACGCAGCGTAGCAGCTGTTTAAAGTCCGCCCATTTAAAGAAGGAGAGTGCGCATGCTATTTGTGCTTGGAAATGAAAAGGATAGCGATAGACTCGTATATGCTGTGCATTATTTTGGAGTAGTTAATTATTAATATACAGAAATAGTTATTTAATTTTTTATTTTTTAATCAATTAATTATTTATCTATGTTTATTGTTTATGTGACACTAAAGTATATACACATCTTTAGTAAAAAAGACAGTTAGAGTAAAACATATATATTACTTATCTGGCAAATTTTATCTTTATTATTGGGAGCCGAAATAAAAAACAACAATTAAAAGAATACTTCTGTTTATTGAAAAAAATTTAAAATACAAAAATTTTTAAAATTATTCAGGTTCCGAGTCATCGGACATATAACTGTGATCTCCAACTTCTGAATCTTCTTCGTCATCACTCTCCGTTTCAGTTTTTTCGACAATGTCTTCTATTTTTAAAGGTGTATGATCCCCAATGAATCCTACTGGTTTTAAATATTCATCTAAGAACCAACCGCAGTTCTCAGGCTGAAGTTTCACGCATATTGGATCCGTTGCATTAAGCCACATGGAATTTACGAAAATAGTTCGTAAAATTTTCTGAGTTAATGATATCCAGCATGGTGGTATGGAGTTGGAGTCGAAGCCTTTTATTTTTTTTAAAAAGTGCTCGCTGTCTTCTTTTGCAGAGTAATTCTTCAAAAAAATGCGATGTCTCGCATCATTCACACTGGTACAGTTCTTGATACCATACATACTAGACGTAAATTCTTGAACAGTCTGCATTTTTTCACCAATGAAAATATCAGCAGCATCTGTTAATGACGCAAAAACTGTTTGATATTTTTCATTTTTTGAAAATTGCTGAAAAGGTTTTACTTTCCCTTTGTTGTACTCGTAAAATGCTGCCGTGTAATCGCAACCTGTAAATGCATGGAATGCTGGAAGACTTTGGCATAATTTAATTCCTAACTCCAACGCTAAATCGGTGCAATATTAATACATATAATATAGTGTAATATTAATACAATCAACAGTTTGATTATTACTCTTTTTTGTAGCTGAACTGGCAAGCCAAATTTCTGATCCGATAAGTTTGTGCATATTTCCTAACAAAATAATCAAAACGTCAGTATCAGAGGCTTTAATTAAAACTCTTGAGCCTGGTTCCGCTTTAGAAGCATGAAAAATAATCCTTGTATCTGCCTCTTCGTGATGACATTCATAATTAGTTTCTTCAGTTTTTTTTACGGAATTTTCCTGAACTTGATAAGAGTAACAGTGATGGTCGACGGTTAAAAATTTTTTTTTTGTTTTGGATTATCGTTACCAAATTGTCGTTTTGCCAATAATCAGCCAGAAACTGCACCAGAGCCTCTTTAAAGCGATAATTTTTAAGGCTTTGCAAAAAATTTTTTGGTCTAGTTTGCTGAGGTCCTGAAATTTTGTACGGAATATCGAATTCTTTTCTGCTTTCACGTTCGGAATCTTTGATTGACGGTGATAAGTAGCGATCAAAAATATTAAATGTATTTCTGTCGCGTTTGTTGAACATATTTTTATGAGTATTGACTCGGCAATTTTATCAAAAGTTTGAGCTATAGCAGCTCCGATTATATGCAAGTAATAAAAACCATCTATTATTTCAACGTTGATATGAGTTGGCTCAACCATTTTAGTTTTGGATTTCAAAACCTTTGCTAACGTTGATTTTGAAGTTTTTAACATCTCTCCAGTACATGCAAAAAGAGCAGGGGGCAATGGTGCTAGTGGAAAAGTTAGGCAAAATTCGAGATTAATTTTTTTGTTTAGACTTATTGCCAAAAGTCGCCCAAATACATCTCGTTCCATTTTCAACAATACTTTCTTGTTCTTGTCTTTGGTACTCAAGACTTTAGTCATACATTGAGAAGCAAAATTGCAGATTTTGTTTCGTTTTATTGATTTATCGAATCTTCCGGGAGTTGAAGAGCATTCCGAGATAAAATTTAATTTTTGTTGAGAGCCTGCTGTTTTTACGTTCAGCAGAAAATCAGTAACTTCTTTCGATGCAGCTTTACCGGTTGAAATGTTGAATAATGTATCTTTGTCAATAGTGTCATCAAATGGATTCATCGTACATTTTATTGCTTCAATGATACTCTGAAGATTTTTCTTGTCTTTCTTAATTTTACTTCGTTGCAATGAGTGCGAAGTATCATCCTCTTTCGTTAATCCGATTTTTTGTTTGATAGATGTTAATATCTTCGTCCTCATGCTATGACTGAGTGCCCATCTTTGACGTGCAGATATTGAATCCGCAGCAAGGTTATCAGCCAATTGATTGCTAGCATCAGCATTGATGGTTTGCTCTAGCGTCAAGTCAACCGGTGATCGAGCGAAATTCGCTGCAGTTCGTCTAATTCCAAAGGCACCTCGACGAAATTCAGCCACCAAAGATGAATTATTAGTATACAAATTGATTAAATTGCTCAAATATAACAAGGACCATCTGGCATAATTGGGCTGGTTTAACGCAAAAAAAATATCAGCCATGTTGAAAATCGAGTCCACGTACAGTTCAAAGTTACTGGTGCGGATACTTCTGGAAAACCGATGGTATAAATTAATTAACTCACAGTACTGGTAATAAAATTGAGCAGTTTTCCCTTTTTCTCCGATTAAAGTCTGATTGCAGAATTCTTTATAACCGTTAACAATTCGACTCAATACATCTGGTAACTCGATAGTTTCGTTGGCGTCATAAGCAGTTTGATTTGATGCATTCTGTATTTGCGTTTGCAGCAGTTCATCCATCGCCTCAAGTGTAACATTAGTTGTCGATAAATACTGTTCAAAATGTAATATTTGTAATGCGGCAGCGGTTAGCGGATGTAAGCGCTTGCAACGATTGAAGTGCTTGCTGTCCAAAAAGCTATTCATGGAGCCGCCGGCTAATACTTCAGCTTGCACCAGTATTTCCACTAATCCACTGGAGTCAATATATTTTCCGATGGCTCTAAAAAATGCCATCTCTGTGTGAAACGCTCCCAAGTTAACAAAAATTTTATTGTATAGCGGTTTTTCTTGTTCTTGAATTTGCATAGCCATTTTTGCTATCGCTAAATCATATGTCACAATAATTTCTGGCTGCTGACATTTTTCAGCGATTTCTTTAACCATGTTTAATGTTTCATTGACTACTGCATACGACATTGGTGATGAATTTATGGGAGGCAAATATTCAACTCTTTGCTTCTCACTGTGGTCTAAAGATATCATACAGTTATAACCCAACCACATAGGAACAGAATCAATTCTTGATAACGACATTATCCATAATAAATCTTTATCTGTAGCTATTTCTGTAGCACCTTTGCATAACTCGGTTGTATTGGTAAACGAATCTACAGTAATCAGCTGCATACTTGCCTTAGGTTTCGAATAATATGGTCGAATTTCTCGTGATATTTCATTGAAACGCCTTCTCTTGCGGGTAGGCCCTTCTTCATTTGTGTTGTCCTTTACTTGAGGCGCTGGTGAAGTTGTAGCTTCACCATCATCAAAGTTATCAGTTCCATTACTAGAGAATTGATAAATAATGCCAACTGTGTCGTGCATAGTGTCCTTTCCAGAAGTTGTGTCAACGAAGCGGTCGAAATTATCGAACGCTACGTGGGTGCTGTGTCCATTTGCTGCAGTGATGCCTTTTGGTATAACTTTGTTATCTTGGATCGATGTATACGTCATTTCGGTTTCCAATTCTTCTGCCAAATTATATCCAATTGTATGGCCATACCTATTAAGTATCGTAATTACTTGCCTAGAGTTGGTTAAAGACTTTACTGCCAATCCAAGAGATAAACTTTTTGCGGGCTTACATGCACCCCTAGTGACAGCATAAATAACGTCACTACATATTGACGTTATTTTAGCTTTCAGTCCGTTCGAATCTTCATCAGAATGATTAGGTCCTTCAATAAGGTTTCGCATAAAATCTATTAATTGCTTAGGAATGTCACATTCTCCACGAATGACATCATCAGCAGTTACGTTGCGAGAAAGCGGATGAACATCTATATTTTTAATGCAACTTCTCAAATAATATGCTACATTTTCAAACTCATAATCATTTCTTGTCTCCAAAAATTTAAAATTGTTAGCCATTACAGAAACGTCCATGTCTGTTTTGTACACAATTTTTTTGTTACGTATTCCCATTGACGCTTCAATCGTAATAAGATTACCAAATTTCTTCATTAACTTTTTTTGCAAGGTTTCACATCGGTAATCTTGAATATCATCGAAATCAATTTCATGATTTCCAAACTCTAGCAATAAAGCTTGGTATCTTAAAAATAATTGAGCCAAGTACATAACTTGGTTGTTTTCAATTATTTCTGTCTCAATAAAATTTGATATGGATTGAAAAGCCAACTGATGTAACTGTCGATATTTACTATACGTGGAATCGGTAGATTCTTCCGTGGACCGCTTATTTTTCGATTGATATAGTGCGTAACAAGGCAGATGGTACGCGATAGTTTGATGTTGAAGTTTGGAGAGAATCTCCGAATCGCTTAAATTTTCGGCGATATTTTTGATCTGTAGTGGTACTTTGTCACCTTTAGGGAAAGTAAGATTAACCAGCTTCTTTCCACATCTTTTTTGGCTGTGGTCACAAAAAAGACAAATAATTGTGCTTGATGTCGATGCTGTTGATGTCGTTGCTGTTGATGTCGATGCTGTTGATGTTGACTGCTCCTAAAAGAATTTAAATCATTCTTTGAGTAAAAATGGAAGAAAACAAATATAAATGAAAATACAAGTTCAATTAATAAATTTTCATGTCACTTTTTTAAAAAAGCTTAAAAAAAAAAAAAAATTTATTACCTTGTCAAAGCCCCCAGAAGTTTGAGGCAGGTCTTCAACATTACTCGTTTCATCCTCAGCAACTGTAGCACAGGAATCGACACTAGGATTCAACTGTTGTGGTTCTTCTTCAGTAGTAGATACATCGGTATGCTCCTAAAAAAAAAAACAATTTTTGCGATTAAATGAAAATGTTTGATTATAAATTTTAAAAAATTTTTGATAAGAATAGTTGATTTAAAACATCCTCGAAAATTAACAAAACCATAAGTGAGTTTTACTAGCAATTACTTCAACATGACAAAAATATAGAAGATGTATTAGCTTAGATAATTTTAAAGATTCAATTATTATGTACTTACTGTATATTCAGCGATAAATTTAAGAAATTCTTCGTTATATTTTTTATTCAAAACAGTCACTTTTTTGTAGCACGTGGTATGATAACCTACAAATTGGCGTGACGCACTGGGTAGCTCAACAAAATTGTATTTAAATTTTTTTTTTTTACGAAAAGCTAACTTTAATGCACAGTTTTCAAAAGTTTCATTATCAAAATCAATTATTCCGTCATCCGAATCACACAAAAAACACTTTTTGGCCATTTTTTCCAACAATAAATAGCAGCACGTTTTTTCACTTGTATCTATAGCGACAATCTACTCCAAAATAATGCACAGCATATACGAGTCTATCGCTATCCTTTTCATTTCCAAGCACAAATAGCATGCGCACTCTCCTTCTTTAAATGGGCGGACTTTAAACAGCTGCTACGCTGCGTCCTTTTCTACCGCATGGGATGGTTGGTCTGGGACCTCTCTCTCACACACATTCACTCGCAGCGATATTTTATTATTTAAAATTCGACAACCGTAATTCGGGACTGATTTTTCGCAGGCAACCCTATACCACCGTGTTCCTTATGAAATAATCTTTCATTTTATCTAAGTTTGATTCAATAATCAGACCGTTGCAAAATGCTAGTATAGATTTACCTGTTTACACCTGGCAACCCGTGGTTGTGACCGGAAAAAAATAGGCAACCTAACGTTTGCATATTCTATGGGCTTCAAACTTTCGATTGGTATCAAATTTATTTAATAATCACACCGGTGCAATGTTTAAAAAAAAAATTTTTTTAATTATTAATTAAAAATACTCTGGACTGAAATTTGTTAGGCAACCCATATAGGATATATTTATTGGCATATTTAATAACATAAAAAATACGTCTCATTAAATAAGCATCTCGGTGAAGGTCGTTGTATAGCGGGATCTTAGACTATCAGTTTCCGCTGAAAACTGCGTTTGCAATGACCATAAATAAAGCCCAAGGGCAAACGCTAAAAGTTGCGGGGGTACATCTTGAAAAAGACTGTTTCTCCCATGGACAACTCTACGTTGCGTGCTCAAGAGTGTCGAAACCACAAAACCTTTATATTTTTGCAAAAGATGGCAAAACTAAAAACGTGGTATACAGAAATGTCTTGGTGTAAGAAACTTCCATAATCTGTAAAGCTTAAAATTATAGAAAATTTGTCAAGGGAGAAACAGTCTTTTTTTCCTTTTGAACTGAAATGGCAAATCAGTAGAATGATGGGAAAATAAGGGAAAAATAACATTTTCGCCTTTTTCGATCGGCAATAACGGCTTTAATGCCCTAAGTGAGTATACATCTCTTAAATTCAAACGCAGAGCTCATTATGTTGATTTTGAAGAGTTCCCTAGAATATCTTCCACATTTCATTTTTGAAGAGATCCCGCGAGATCGGGAACTATGTGGGTAAAACCAAAAATCTGCCGGAAGTCACTATTCCACGCGAACGAAGTCGCGGGCAAAAGCTAGTAATATTTATAAAAAAGATTGTTTGTGAAGATTTTCGGCCAACACAAAAAAAAATACGAAGAAAATGTTGAAAAAATACCCACTTCTGAACAGTATCAAATTCCTACTTTTAAATCTATTAAAGATACATTATATAGGGCACGGAAGTGTTATTTGAATGTACCACGGTTACAGCATTCCAGTACGGAAAGTATAACCGTACCAGAAGTCCTAGGAAAGAATTTTCTCATAGGTAAAGATGGCCAAAATTAAAAAAAAATTGTATTTGCAACAAGTTTAATAAAGAAGATTTTTAAAAATCCTGGATCCTATTACGCAGACGGTACGTCTGTCTGCGCCGCCGCCTTTTTACCAGTTTTATGTCTTGCATTAGGACATCAATTCTAGCCAAAAGTGTACAAATATAGTACCAGACATTTATACATTACTACCTAATAAGTCCCAAGAAACATATACTCGTCTTTATATTATTTTAAAACAAAAGTTGTATTTAGACATAAAAACATTTAAGAGTGATTATGAAATAGCACAAATAAATGCTGTAAAAACCATTTTACCCCAAGCTGAAATAACGGGATGTTATAGGCATTAAAACGCAGCAATCTGGAAAAATGCAGAAAATAAAGGCTTACTCCTCACAAGAGCAGGGCGAAATATCGCTAGAATTGCTCCAATCATAGCGTTGGTGCCGGGCCAATGAAATCCCTGCTGCTTGGGAATATGTTTTGAGTATAGCTCCGGACACACAAGAAATGAAACATTTCAGAAAATATTACGAAACATAATGGTACCTAAAATTGGCACCATTTTTGATTAGTTGCGCTTACCAACGCCATCGCACAACAAACGCATTGGAGGGGGGTGGCACCGGCGTATAAATGCAGGCCGGATTCCAAAAAAGCCAAATTTATACATGTTCGTGTATAAATTACGTAAAGAGAGTAAATATTGGGGCAGAAGAATATCAGATAATTTATTTACAAACAAAAAAAATTCAAAACAAAGAAGAACGATATATATTTTGATAGTAAATACAAAACTACTGAGAAAATTAGAATGTAAGGAGTTGACGCTGTCGCAATTTTTAAAGAGAATTATATGTTTACAATGTTCAAAATAAATATTAGGTGACTTTGAGATGAGAGGTGTAAATGCAAAGTAGGCCTTGTTATTGTTTATTCCTTTTTTAAATCAATAAAAAAATAAGTAGATCACAGTACCTACTTACGAAAGTGAAGACGTATATGATTTGTTTCCTTTTTTTGCTTGTAATTGAAGACGTTTATCATCTGTTTCCTTTTTTACAATATATGACTAACAAAATATGTTATTTTATTATTTAAATATTTAACGTACGAGTACTATACCACTATACCAGATTTTGTAAAGAACTCATAATAAAAGTATTTTTATTTTTGATTTCACTCGAAAAATCGAATTTACAACGTTGCCATACAAAATTAACAAAGAACATAACAGAACCAACCAAGAATAAGAAATTGGAAAAAAAACAACCTTTTTTTAAACCTGGCTAAATTTTGTTCTAAGTTACTAACGCGACATTTTGCGAAAGAGATATTTTGCGAAAGAGGCATTAGCGCCCTGCACACGTACAGTTCGGACCGCGCATCTTGGACTGCGTTCCAAACAGCAGTTAGATCTGTACGGTTTGGACTGCGGATCAAACTGTTGTGCTAATTACGATTAAAAATGCATTCACGGTTTGGATTGCCGACGAAACTTACATAATCTAGACAAACGTTCCGAACTGTGCTTGTAAATTGATTTTCAAGAGTTTGGACTGCAGTTTGGACTGGCGCGTGGAACGTTTATAGCTTTTAAAAGTATTTTAAACATTCATCGCACATATCTTTCCGTGGCTTATGGAAGCCAATATTAAAATCTTTCTTTAAAATATCGCGGTACATGTTTATTTTGACAGGTTCCACCTCATCTTCCTTGCACTTATCAACATATAGTTCATCTTCGTGACATTAAGTTCTTGGTCAAGGTACTCTTTTTTGGTATCTCTTCTAACATAGTGAGCTGGCATGCGCGGAAAAGAGTTAATGTGTTAATGTGTGGTCTTTGACGTACTGTCTAACACTTTCAGGAGTTTTATTGTGTAGACCAAGCACTCCCCTGGCATCAGATTCGACCACATTTGTCTCCGACAGTTTTTTGACTCATAAACATTTCAGAAATATTGAAAGCTTTTGACACACTTTAATTAGCTCAGATTCACTTGGCTTTTTGAGGAAATACTTATTGGTAAGCTTCCTACGGCTTTCTGGATTTGCAGTTTTTCGAGTAGCTGGTGTTTCGCGTTTAACGAGACTAACAATGTACAGCCGTTTCTGTTCCACGTTTTCAAATTCAAATTCAAATTCAAATCACTTTATTTGTAGATCATAGGTGAAAAAATACATATATGCAGATGTTAGTGCTCTTAAAATTATCGCTATGTCTTGCCGTCAGCGGCGTACAAATATTCAATATCCCAGTAACAAGAAAAAATTCTTAGTCGGTCCTATTCACTTATTTTCTCTGTGCATTTTTCTTTACAGGAAGGAAACTTTCGCACCAACAGCTTTTCCCGGCTTTAAAACCCCTTTAGACGATGTGTATGGTTCTCCTTTCTGTCTTTTTTTTATCTTTGTCTCATTTTTTTTCCACTCTTTTGGATTAGCCTGTCCAACAGCGATTCCGTTTCTGGTGCGGCAGTTGTGTCCGTTTCTGCCTGTTCTGCTACTAAATTCCCTGATGACAATACTGATGGTGTTGAAATATTGAAGGAACTGGATGCTGACAGAATACATTCGTCCCGTACTTCGGTATGAGCACTATCATCGGAATCTGAGATGTAAAGATCTTGAAGCAAGGAGTTATTATAATCTTTAACTGTTTCGTGGTTTTTGTCAGTCATCTCTACATTTTGCAATAATGTGTACCTGGTAGATGATTGTGGACTCTCCGGGCGTAAATGATTTTGTAGCAGATGATTCGGGTCTGCGTGTACTTCAGTTACATGTCGTATGCCATTCTCACCATTTCCAAGTATAATCATCTCTACATTTCGCAATGGTGTTTAACTGGTGGATGGTAGTGGACTCTCTGGGCGTAAGTAAGGGGGACCTTCCGGCTGAACACCACTAAAATGAGGCTCCTAAATAAAACAAATAAACAACAAATTGAAACGTAAGTACAATATTAACCTGTGTTTACCAAAACGTGTTTGTAAATTTACTGTAGGTACCTATGCAAGTAATCTTTTGGGTTTAATCATTAAAATGCAGGTTTTGGTTTGATCCTGCAGGTAAGTTTGTTCAAGCAAATTAAACAATTTACACAAGCGGACACACACAGACACACGCACATACAGAGATACACTCACACACAAACCTGTACCTACACTCCGCAATAACTATCCACTACGCATGATATCTAGTGGCAGTTTGTAAACGCTTATGGCATTATGGTCAACTCGCATAATTATGTAAGAACTGGTGACAATTATACTGCTGTAACGCTGTTATGGAGACAAGGAATACTATCCGCCCGTGATGCAGTTTTTACTAGTACGGAGGTATAGGGCTAACTATTCTTATGACAGCCAGCCAATACCTACCGCTAAAAGTTGTCATATTTTAAATAATTATTGTAACGGTTGTCTCTTATTTGTGGAATAAAGATTATTATTATTTAATTTCTATTTTATTTTTTCAAGTACCCATAGTAAACTTACACACATGGTAGGTACTTAGTTAATACAGATTTACCTACATCAAATAAATAAATGTATAAACTTTAATAGGTAATTAGACATAGGTCATACTTGCAAAATCGAGTACCAGGGCTTTCAAGTAAGTCTATCTTAAGAAACCAGGTCCTAAAACCAGGGCTCGGAATACTTTCAAGTATTTTCTATCTGCACAGAAAATTGAACCGTGACTTCCTATGAATAAGGAGCACAATCGCGTTTACAAATAAATACCTACATAAAGACGACAGTTTCTACTTTTATTCCATCCAAGCCCTGTTGGAAGAAAAAATACTTGCACAGGAAATTGAACCGTGACTTCTTATAAATAAGAAACACAATCGCGTTTACAAAAAAATACTTGCGAAGGCAAACCATTAAAGTAGAAATACTTGCATACGAAATTGTAACGTATACTCTTACTGATAAGGAGCATAATCGCATGTTCGAAAACTAACGCGGTTATTGAACTATTGAAGATCAGGATTGGATTGAGTACTTAAGTAGACTTTATGAAGTTTGTAAACACCGCTACTCACCATGTGATAGGTAGAATAAAAATGCATAATTAATAGATCGTTTATTTGTTTATTTACTTATTATTAAATACATTCATTTGTCAATAACAAGGTTAGCACGGTATTAAATGAATAATGAAACCCTTCCTTCCTACTTAAAAACCGGCTTAGGACTGTCAGCTGGGAAATATAATATTATTATGTTGATTCAATGATTTTATTAGCTGGCGTAGTTAAAAGGTTTCAATTCATTTTACAATTGTTATAAAGTATTTACAGTAGGTACTTACATAATTTCTTTTAGATATTTACAACTCCTTATTTTTTTTTGTAGGTTTTCTAATTTTCGACTTCCATATTTACACAACACGGTATTCTTTACATATTTACAACACGGTATTCTTTACATATTTACATGGCGCGGGCGTTTAAATGAATTACGTTCTTCGGTTTTGGTTAAGAAACAGTAGTTGTTGAACTTTGCGGCTCCCCAGTCGGTTTCTTCTTTCAGTCAGGATATTCCCTGCAGCAGAGAACAATCGCTCGCAAGGTACGCTAGTAGCCATTGCATTCAGTTTTGCCCGGGCTAGCTTAGCTAAATATGGGTATGTATTTTTATTACATCGTCACCATTCTAACGGATTTACGTCCGGAGTCATCACGTTGTCGTCTAAATACCGCTGCACTTCAATAATCGCTCTGCTATTAGCTGATCCTGCTGGTCAGACATTCTGCATGGTTTTATTGTAGTGCTTCCAAATCAAGCTATTAGGTTTTCTGGTGGCTGTCGTTTCTTCTTGGTGTGACGTACATTGAAAATTAATACACACATTGACAAAAACTCTATTATGTCTGCCTCTCAAAATGGATGTAGGAATGGGTCCCGCGGTACGAAGGAGCTACTCCTCATCGACATAGCCATTAGCCAACAGGTTCGTCGATTCCGCAAGGATCTGTCGATATGTTGGATAGATTATAAGAAGGCCTACGACTCGGTGCCACATACATGGCTCATGAGGGTACTGGAGTTGTACAAGATAGATGCAACTCTACACACCTTCCTTGAGTCGTGTATGGGGCAATGGAGGACGGTCCTTCGATATCCAGGATGTCGACAGATCCAGGGGAACGATGAGCCTGTATGGATTAAACGGGGAATATTTCAGGGCGACAGTCTGAACCCACTTTGTTCTGTCTAGCCCTGAATCCTCTGAGCACATTGCTGGAGGATTTAGGTCTAGGCTACCGGTTGAGGAGAGGTGGTCAGGTCATATCACACCTTCTTTACATGGATGATCTGAAACTCTTTGCCCCCAACAAATTGCGACTGATGGAGCTACTGAAAGTAACTGAAACTTTTAGTAACGCCATCAGGATTGAATTTGGTTTGGACAAATGTGCGGTCATGTATGTAAAGCGAGGGGAGATTATGGAATCCGAGGGAATTCAGCTCTCGGATTTCTTACACCTGAGATCCCTCTCCTCATCCGAAAACTATAAGTATTTGGGTTTGTCGGAAGCGTTAGGCATTAAAGTAACTGACATGAAGCAATCGTTGAGGGAGCGCTTCTTTGGACGCCTGAACAAGGTATTAAATAGCCTTCTTTCAGGCGGGAACAAGGTGCGCGCCTTCAACGGTTGGGTCATGCCGGTTTTAATGTACTCTTTCGGCGTACTCAAATGGACTCAGACCGAACTTGATGCCCTGGATATGAGAGTGCGTACATTGCTGACCGCAAACCGGATGCATCACCCACGATCATCGGTGATGAGGCTGTACATCCCGCGGAAGTGCGGGGGTCGGGGCTTTTTAAACGCTAAGACCCTTCACAACCGCGAGATATGCAGTCTCAGAGAATATTTTTTAAAAGCCGAGGTGGGTGTATGCACCGAGATGTGGTCGCAGTGGACAAGGGACTCACCCTGCTGTCCATGGCTAAAGAGAACTGGCGCAAACCTGTAGTACTTACTACCGATAACCGCAAGGAAGTATGGCAAGGCAAGGAGCTTCACGGGCGCTTCTACCGAGCTCTTCATGGGCCCGATGTAGATTTTCTAGCGTCCGTGTCCTGGTTACGTTTCGGCAACCTCCTTGGGGAAACTTAAGGTTTTGTCTGTGCGATTATGGACGAAGTTATGTTGACGAACAACTACCGGAAATATATTATGAAGGACGGGACGGTTGACGTGTGTCGGGCATGTCACCGTCCGGGTGAGTCCATCAGACATATTATTTCTGGTTGTTCTCGTCTGGCTAACGGCGAGTACTTGCACAGGCACAACCAAGTAGCCAGGATTATTCACCAGCAACTTGCCTTGAAATATAAACTTGTGGAATCTGAGGTACCGTACTACAAGTATGTGGCCCGACCCAGTTCTCGAGAAAGACCATGTCACGTTGTACTGGGATCGGATTATCATTACTGACAGGACTATTGTCGCCAATAAACCTGACATAGTAGTGATAGACCGATCAGCGCGCCGCGTAATGATAGTCGATGTTACCATCCCGCATGACGAGAACCTCGTGAAAGCTGAGAAAGAGAAACAAATAAAATATCTCGACTTGGCACACGAGGTTGTCGACATGTGGAATGTGAACTCGGCTATCATTGTGCCGATCGTCGTGACGGCCAATGGCCTTATAGCCAAGAGCCTCGACGACCATCTTTCGAGGCTCTCCTTAGGCGGTTGGATCAGGGGCCTGATTCAGAAGGCAGTACTCCTCGATACGGCTCGCATTGTGAGGAGGTTCTTGTCTCTGGAGCCCTAACCACCGGTAGCTTGGACCCTGCTCCCGATACCGGCGGACCACTATTTTTTATATTTTTAAATGTTTTTTTATATTAGAATATTTAAAAATGTATTTAATATGTATAAAAATAAATAAAGGAAATAAAATCTCACTTACGTCCTAAGGCTTTACAATGTTCTCATACCAATTCTAAACATAACTTACTTACATTTAACTTAAATATAAATTCTATATCTAAACCTATATATGAAATTAACGATTTTTTTTTTAAAAGTAGCCTTACGTCATACTTACTTATCTACTAACCATGCCTTAGAAAAGTTATGTTTCCTTATCGATACAGAACCAACCATCAGTATTATCAAGGGCTCCTGTTTACTAGAAATTCCAAATCTATCCACCAGTAAAATTAAAGGGCTTAGTTCGGAAAACCCTGTTGAAACTCTAGGTACTTTTCAAATGGAATTTAAGCTATCCGATAAAACTTATAAATACAAATTTGATGTCACAAAAGACGACATCAATAATTACGACGGAATTATCGGTAGTGATTTTTGTGATTACTTTAAATCAAATATCAACTACTCTTCTAAGTCAATGTCTATATTGAATCATTCTATTCCTAGTTTTTATACTCAACCATCGTATCCCTTTACAACCGATATTTTTTTTTTTCGAAATTGTCTACGTCATGTTTTTTATAGCATTCTATACAGCCTTAGGTGCTGAGAAAAAATCTCATGTTTATAAGTAACTTAGGAGTTAACCTCACGATCGTGAGTTTCAGGTACAACTTGACTACTCACGATCGTGAGGGTAATTTAAATTGAACGTTTATCTTGATAGTTGGATGGAAAATAAAACAAATGTTTACTTGTTTACGAGCTTAGTACTTTAATCAGTCATTCTAGTATCAGTCCACATTATAAAACTTACTACCTAATCCTTAATTCTTAAAAAATCAACATTGGTAACAAAAGGCCATAATTTTTCATTACAATTTGCAACAAAACAAGAAAACTTCTAAAACTTAGCAAAGTTATATAATTTTAAAAACAATAAGAACGTATCAAAGTTATGGCTTTTGGTGATATGATTTAAAACAGTCTTTTCCACGTGAGATGCATAAATAAGTATCACATTTTTCGCATCGTATCTTCGTGCGGCTGCCACAAGTTTCATGCCTACACATCCTTTGGGGCTTTAATTTCGTCAAACACTGGAAAATGATCATAACCATCATATCTTTTTGCCTCAGAGGGTTTATTTGTCGGTCTGTAATGTCTTCTAATTGGAAAATCATTATCCACTGCAGGATCGTTTTCGGTATCACTCGACATTCGACGTTCTTTGGGTGGAATACAAGATAATCCGTCAGCTACGAGTATATTGAGACGAAAATCTAACAAGGGCAAAATGTCTTTCCTGCTTAAATTATTGGCTTGGCAATCATTGCGATACAGCCGCCACGAGTTTACAATGGCCAAATCAAGAAAATGTATGAGTACTTTCAGCGGCCATTTTCTGGTTTTAATAAAGGTTCTATAGTACTCCATCTGCTGGTCTAGTACGTCCACTCCACCCATGTACTGATTGTAACGCCTTATTACTTTAGGAGCAGAAACATCCACGTAAGTCTTCCTGCTTTTATCCCATCGTTTTACTACAGATGTAGTAGACGAGCCGGTGCAGTTGGACGCCATTAAAACCGACTTATTGTCCTTCCATTTAACAATAACCGTTGGTTTGCTGACATACGCTTGATTTTCACCTCGAGTCATCCTAGCGTCAGTTTTAAATTTAATTGCTGCACGGTCAGGGATTCTATTGATCATTATCGTTCCAGTGCTGTGAAGATTCTCTTGTGCATCTCTTCGATCAATGCGACAGTAGTAAAATATCTGTCATGGTAAATACAGCTTCCAGGTGGAACACTCTTGCTCAAATGGAGAACTACAGAAGGCCCAAGCCCGAGTGGCGAGTCTCCAAACATTGTTTTAGACCCCTGATATATGTCGAAGTCAAGCATCAAGCCTTCACTTGTGGTCAGTACAAAGTTTTTAAGTCCAACGGGGCGTGGCTTGTTTCTAACTACTTGACGAAGACTGCACCTACCAGTAAATGGCACCATTTGTTCGTCAATCGAGTAAAACCCGGGGACTCTTTCAAGTTTGTTGCAAGTAGGTTTTACTTTGTTTATCATCGGCTGTACCTTCCACAATGGATTGGTTCTTTCACTTGGCTGAGCTTCGTCTGAATCAACAACGTGTAGTGCATTACGAATAGTTAAAAACTGGTCACGAGCCATTTGCTTGCTAATAACCTCCAATCTCAATCCTGCTCTCCAGTACATTGGGATACGAGGGTAAAGGTTACCACTGACGATACGTCCATTAATCCGAATGGAATAGTCGTCGTCCAAAATCGTCCCATGAATGGTAAAAAAATATTCTATTTGGATGGACGTCAGGCAGCTCTGGATTTCCAAACGGATTGAAATCCATGCGTCCAGGCCAAATGGACGTCATCCGCGGCTGTCCGTCAATGTCAGAAACGTGTGCCACGCCATATGGAAGCAGTCCGAATTGTCCGTGAATGGGCGAAACAGCGTTTCAGTTTATGTTTTGATGTCGATGGTGGTCCGTGTGCTGTGTATTTGTCAAGCGTTATAAATATTTTTTTTATTATGTCTATGTCCGCGCGTGACTTTGTGTTGGAAGTAATAGAAAAATATAAATCATATCCATGTTTATGGCAAGTAAAACATCCTGATTATCACAACAGAGAAAAGAGAAATGCAGCGATGAATGCTTTGTTGGAATTGTTTAAAACAAAGGATCCAGAAGCCAACCTAGATACGGTTAAAAAAAGTGAATTCCATCCTCGATCACATGCCATTTGAAGATAGTGCTGAGGTACATGCATACGTTATACTATTTTATCAGCTTGCCAACTGACACTACCTTTCCCATTAAAATATTGCACAAAGGCTTCCCTTACATTTTTTGCATTACTGCTGGCATTCCTATTTGTAATATTTAAGTAAAACAGATTGCAGAAGTTGAATCATTAGTATTGATGTCAATATCGAATACATTATCCGTTACATAAGGGGAGCTAGATTTTCTAAGAAAATTGTGAAGGAGACAGCAAGTTAAAACAACTAGATCTATTCTATCTAAACGTAAGTTTATAGCAGTATGAAAGATTCTGAAAAGGTTTGACATGATACCGAATACATTTTCTATTATTCGCCTAGCTCGTGACAACCTATAATTGAAAATTTTTCTTTCTTTTGTCAGAGCTGCTCTGCTAAATGGCTTCATAAAATCACTTCGTAGAGCAAAAGCTTCATCCCCTACAAATACAAAAGGTAGTTTAGTGTGGCTGTTTTGACACCTGTCATCATTGGGGATGTCAAGTTCCTTTCTCAGTAATTTTTCATAAAAAATTGTATTCTGTATGGCTCCTCCATCTGAAACTCGACCATTTGTACCAACTTCACACCATATAAATTCATAGTTGGCATTTGCACAAGCCATTAGCACAATGCTATTGAAATTCTTGTAATTCCAAAAATAGGAACCACTATCTGGAGGTGGTATTATCCTTATATGCTTTCCGTCTATAGCCCCTAAACAATTAGGAAACTGCTATCTTTCTTCAAAGTCCTTTGCGATTTTCCTCCATTCTTCTTCAGTATCTGTAACAAAAACATTTTTTTTTTCAGATGAGCGATGATGAAACTGAAACCAATGTATCAATGAATGTGCAATCGCCACTTTCACAAAGTAGTGTGGCTTCATCGTCAAGAACTCAAACAAGAAAAACCAAAGCCCAAGCTGACAAAGTTCTAACAAAGATAGCAAACAATAAAATTACAATAAAATTAACCAAACTAAAATAAGTCACTTATTTAATGTTCTTTTAACTTGTAATTTACATAGAAACACTATACATTACTAAACAAATAATACGAGCAACAAGTACTTACCCGTGACGCTGCGAGGGTCAAAAAACGCCGCCATCTTTCATCAAGGCTCACAGGACACTGATCGCCCGCCCCGGCCCCGCGATTTTGTTAGCGTATGCGAGACACCCGCACGGTCTATTGATGCCGGTTGCGTTCGCAAAAAGTAAACAATCTGGCGCCAGAATTTTTTAAAAGTAAAACTCACGCTCGTTTCAGCGCGGGTGTAAAGGGGTATAATATTCCAGCTCGCTCCGAAGTAGTTATCGAGTGCACTGTATCTAACTACTCTCCTGAGCTTTATTATAACAACGAAGCTCTTGTACTAGTCATACCCTAAGTGAAGGTGTCTATGTTGCAAATTGCATAGTCTCAATCAAAACAAATAAGAAAACAAACATTGTTATCTTAAATACTACAGAAGTTGACATTGAAGTAAAAGATTATCACGTAAACGTGACACCATTTGAAAGTAATTGTTCAGATTCTATATCTTGTTACAACATTAATTCTATTTCTTGTAATAAATCTGATCGTATAGATAAAGTTTTAAGCCTAATTCGCTGTTCCCATTTAAATGATGAAGAGAAAAAATCTCTCTTAGAATGTTGTTCCCAATACACAGATGTCTTCCATATCGAAGGTGAGCCCTTAACCTTCACGAATGCTATAGAACATACTATTAATACGGGTGATGCACCGCCCATTAATGTCAAATCATATCGCTTCCCCGAATGCCACAAGGAGGAAGTCGACTCTCAAATCGTAAAATGCTGGATCAAGATATTATTCGACCTTCTATTTCGCCTTGGAGCGCTCCAGTTTGGGTAGTACCGAAAAAGATTGACGTTTCCGGCAAACGAAAATGGAGAATAAAGGTCATGGCACTGTAATGTTGGGGTTCCTAATGGGTGTTATTCAAGGAAACGACCACATCGGTTACGTACTATTTAATGAATGCACTCGTAATAATATAAAATAATGCATATAAGGTATAGTGCAAACTCAGCATACATACGGTTATAAAGTAGCGTACTTACTTACTAAACTAAAGGAGCATACATAATTATTCTTACACTTCACCTCCCGGGGACATAGAAAAAAAAAGAATGGTACCTACATACTTTTTTTTTTTTTTTTTTTTACATAATTATTACTAGATATTTATTTGAAGTATCATCTTTTATAATAATAGTGTTTAATACACAAAGTTACTTATTACAAATTAATGGTAAATAAATTTATCCTTATCATTATACATTGCAATGTTATCTAAAATTAAATCTTACATTCTAATCTATTGACAAAAAGGCCTAGTCCTATTCTTATGTACTAATTCAATTTTATTATTTTTAATTATCTTTACGTTACAACCTAAATCTTCTATAACTGTATAGGGACCTTTAAATATTGCATCTAATTTACTACGTGCTTCATTTTTTACTAAAACCAAATCATCTTTCTCATATTTTGCAGAATTGACAGACTTTTCAAAACGAAAGTAATTAATAATACTTTACCTGGACCGTCCAGCATGTCAGCATACATCTCCACTGAGTCTATTAAGCGCTTAGTGGTGGCCTCTACACCGTCCATTACTGGAATCAAACTACACGCCACCTTTATGTCGAAATCCATTTTGCCTAAGTCTAAATCTACTGTTACGGGAAAAGTACACAATTTCTCTATTTCCTCGTACTTTTGTTTTATTTTTTGATAAAGATCTATTGCTGATTCCAAATTAATATCTTTACTTTTCTCAATAAGTAAATATATTTTACAACAGTTTTCGTATGTCCCTTTTTTACTAAATAATTACGTATTTCTACTAAAAAGACATAATTTTTCTCCAAAATATCAACCATAATATTCTTAATCTAATAATAGAATTACACAAATGTTGCTCATTCTACATAAATGCGAAGAAAAAAGTCCGACGTTGCATTTTGTTTCCGTTCGGTGTCTTATTGCTGAATGTCCGCGCACGGTTTTAGAACCTCACCACGGTTTATGATACCGCGTAACTACGAGTAGCTCACTCTCTGATCTTTTACGAAAAGATGAACATACCACAACACTTTTATTTTCACTTTCACTATTAATTCACTTCTAATTACTGGTTCTCGTTACTTTCTGTGCGCCCTCTGATGGATGATCTGATTCTGTGCATGGTACTCATCCCAATTTCCTGCTGGATCCGTGTGCGGTGGCAGGTCCTGTACATCCGCAGGCCCACATAAACTACTACGAGTCCAATAATAGCCAGAACAATATAGGTCACGATGCTAAGCCGCTCCACGTGGCCTCCGATTTCTTTCAACGTGGCGTCGTTGTTGCCTCCAGCCGCGTTTTGGCTGAGGAAAACCTCTTCTTTTTCCACCGCTGACCGACACATTTATATTATTTAAGTAGTTATGTTAACTATACTAAAACTAACAATCCCCTTGGCAGAGTCCCGTGGCAGGGTCGCCATGTAATGTTGGGGTTCCTAATGGGTGTTATTCAAGGAAACGACCACATCGGTTACGTACTATTTAATGAATGCACTCGTAATAATATAAAATAATGCATATAAGGTATAGTGCAAACTCAGCATACATACGGTTATAAAGTAGCGTACTTACTTACTAAACTAAAGGAGCATACATAATTATTCTTACACTTCAGCACATTATACCGGCACCGCAACAGCACCGCTCCAAACCAGCAATTAACTTGTCATTCAATTTAGAGCATTAAATCGTGTGTAGTATAATATATTTCATAATGTCAATATGTAAAAACCAACGGCGGGCAGTCAGCGCGCTTGCCGCTACCACACAACTCGACTCGCAGCCCGCGTGCTGCAAGCGAGCGGACCTTGTGCGCACAGCGCGCCGACGGCATGCTTATTACGCGCCGACTCCGAGTCGGCAGCGAAACAACGTCATTGCGTCGTCGCACGTCGCCCGCGCACCACCGTCGCCTCTCGCGCCTCGCTGCACTGCATTCCTCCCTTCAGTCTCGAATCAGATTTAAGACAGTGGATACGCTTTGCTACGGTTCTAACATGAATAAAGAAAAACTAATAGAGGAAGTACGAAGATACCCGTTTCTTTACGATCCTGGTGATGCAAAGTATAGCGACACAATAAAAAAAGATCAGGCATGGAAGAATATTGCTGGCGTTCTATCTGCAACAGGTAGATACATCTACTTACTTTCCTAATCATACTTTTATGTAGGCCTGTACTTCCATAATTTAAATTTAGAATGCCTATTGTAACTTATAGACTAAGCTTTATGTTAATTTTATATTTGAATATTGTGGGTAGATAAATAATAAAATCGGTAATGTATAATAATAATTTAATATATGCATGTATTTATAGTGTTTTTTTAGTCATTAAGGAAAAGACGTTGGTATACTTGACTTCATGTTTTTGTATTACATATTTTGAAACTGCCACGGAACTTGACCTTGAGGAGACAGAAAATATGATGTAAACTCATCGCGGGTATTAAAAGCATTATTTGAACTGTTTTCTTCGATGTTTGATAGTGCTTGCAATCTCGGCTCGTCGTGGATGATCTGTTGTTCAAATAGTCGTTGATTTCTGTCCTCGTTCATTTCGATAACATAATTTCGCATTACATTGTGTAAAATACATGTTGCAAATACTAAATTGTCAACATATTCTGGCATCAAATCAATATTTTTATTATATATACCAAACTTTTGATATAATATTCCGAACGCATTTTCCACTACTCTGCGTGCCCGCGATAAACGTTAGTTAAATATTTTTTGTGCATTGGGGATTGTGAACATGGATTGGATATGGCCTCAATAAGTGTTTTCCTAAAGGGAAAGCCTCGTCCGTCACCTAGGATAACATGAGGCATTTCTCTGTCAGTTCCAGGTAATGGTTCATCGTTCGGAATATTTAACACGTTCTATGCCAACGCAGGTCAGTGCTGACCGACAGTGAACTTCCTCTTTAGGCCAATAAAAAGTCGGAAATGTGTTAAAATTTTTCCAAACAATTTTTTTGATTAAATACTTAAATCTAATGTCAGAATGTGTGATTCTATTAACAAAGGTGAATTTTAGTCATAGTTTATAGAGATATTAGACGTCGGTCAACACTGACCGCCGCGGCCCATGGAGACGAAATATCGACTTTCCGTTAGGGGAGGCCGCGCGGGTCGCGGTGTCGGGTCCGTCCCACTACCCCGCAGCCAGTGAACTCTCCCGCGCCTACGCAGTTATCGCCCGAATCCCGATGTGAGACGCCGTTTTATTGATTGATTTGTTACGATAGCGTATCCGTTTGTTTAAGTTATTAACATTTATTATTACTATGAACGAATTTGAAGATTTTGATCGAAAACATAGAAATTGATTTTCTCGACAAAAGTTTAAACCTAAGTTCTGATAACGAGGAAGTAAAAATTCAACACCCCCGATCGAGGCACAGGCGTCTGCGGATCCTATCAACAAGCGAAGACAGTGATGCAGTAATTGATCGTGCTATCCAAGGTTTAGAAAATAGTACATCCTCAAAATGGACCGAGTGTAAAGGTAATCAGCGCAATATTATTCCTTTCACTGAATGTTGTGGCATGCCAGTTTCTATTCGCACGTCAATGACTAACAAGTTTCCAGCTGATTTTTATGCACTTTTGGTGACGGATAGCTTATTACAACAAATCGTTAAAAGTACTAATGCTTTTGCAATAACTAAAATAACTCGCACCACAGAAGTTTCGAAACATGCAAGAATCCGCTCATGGTCAGAAACAAACCTTGCTGAGATAAAACATTTTTTCTGCTTAATATTGTACATGGGTTTGGTAAAGCTTCCAAAAATTGCCGATTATTGGTCTACGAGTGATATTATGAGCCAAAACTTTCCACGAACTGTAATGTCTAGAAATAGGTTTGAATTGCTTTTACAAATGATACATTTTTCTCAAGATGACGATAATAATAAGTTGGACCGACTTCACCGCGTAAAACACTTGTTAGATGTACTGAATAATAATTTCCAGAAAAATTATATTCCTGGTGAAGCCATATGCATTGATGAGAGTATGGTTCCGTTTCGAGGACGTTTGATATTTCGCCAATATAATAAACAAAAACGGCACAAGTACGGGGTCAAGCTTTTTAAACTGTGCACTTTACCAGGCTATACATATAAGATAAATATATATGCTGGAAAACAAAATGAACAAACTAATGTCACCCCTCATAGAGTTGTAATGAACCTGTGCCAGGACTTGCTGAATAAAGCGCACTCGTTATATACTGATAATTGGTATACAAGCGTACCCTTACCCAGAGAACTCTTGAAATATGAAACACATTTGATTGGAACTTTAAGAAAAAACAGAAAGCATTTCCCTAAAGTAGTAGTTTCTACCAAGCTAAAAAAAGGCCAATTCATAGCGAGAGAAAGTGATGATGGCACAACCGTTTTAAGATGGAAAGACAAACGAGAGGTTTTAGTACTTTCCACGAAACATTCAACACGTTTTATTCCCGTTACCAAACATAATAAAACCACAATGAAACCAGCTATTGTATTAGATTATAACAAGGCAAAAGGAGCAGTGGATTTAGCTGATCAGATGGCAGCTTACCAGACACCATTGAGAAAATCTTTAAAATGGTACAAAAAAATTGCATTTGATCTGATTTTAAACGTCGCCTTGGTGAATGCTTTAGTTTTATACAGATCCGTCACACATAAAAATATACCTATTGTAGAATTTAGAAAAGAAATACTCAAAAGTTTTTTAGCAAAATCTTCAACAACCGAAACAACTTCAGGACGGATTATGAGAAAAAAACATGTGCTCCAGAAAAAAGAAGGTCCTTCTCTCAAGGTGCGTCGGATGTGCACAGTTTGTTACAAAAATAATGTGACCACTTTTGGGCGTGCACTTGCCAGAAACAAAACTAAAAAAGTGCCTACTTTCTGTGACACTTGCGAAGATAAACCTTTTCTATGTGTTGAATGTTTTGCCAACGTTCATATTAAAATTTAATTTTTAAATACTTAATGTTGTTAGTCAAGATTTATTTTTGGATAGGTATTCAAGTTGATTGTTTGTAGACTCTAAAATTGTTAAAAAATATCGTTATTACTTTGAACACATTTTTTCTTTTGTTTGTGTATAATTTTTATCCAATAAACTTTTTTTTGACGACGCAAATTTTTACTCTTTGGTAATTGTTGTTTTTTTTCTATGTTCTTTCAATTTTTCATAAACCAACGTAATTTCGTTTAACTGGAGGGCCACGCGGGTCAATGAGTATAGGATTTAGTTTACTAGCACTGACCGACGTGGCTTGAATGGTAAGACGCGTTTTTTTTCCTGGCAGCCAACGTGTTAACGTATTATTTTCAATAGCCCTTCCAAATTTTGAGGACGCAAAAATACCACCGTCGCTATTTCTACCGAAAGCGCCTATATCGACAACTCTGAACCTACATTTATCATCGACTACAGCCAAAAGAACTATGGAAAAATGTTTTTTATAATTAAAGTATTTGGAACCACTGTTAGCAGGTGCTATTATGTTAATATGCTTTCCGTCTATGGCGCCGATACAGTTTGGGAAATTCCATTTATTATTAAATCCTCTTGCAATATTTTCCCATTCTTCAGTGGTTGGTGTACGCATGTAAACATTCTTCATATTATTAATGATAGCATTACATACGTCTCGTATAATCAATCGGATAGTCGACTCTCCTATTCGAAAAATTGACCATAAAGTCCTTACTGAGGTTCCTGTTATCAAATATCTGCAACAAATATAAAATATGTTATTAACAATATTTATAGCCGGCTTCAAATACATAATCTTCTGCAGTGCTTTATATCATCCAAGTTATATTCTATCTATAGGATTATATATTATTGATCATAACTTGGTCTACTTAACCCACGGCTTTTGTAATATTTTCAGGAAATCTTTTTTAAATAATATTTTTTATTTCAGCATTAGAATGCAAGAAATCGTGGATCAACTTGAGGGAAGCTTATCGCTGAGCTTTAAAAAAACAAAAAACAAAAAGTGGTCAGGGTGCCTCTTCTTCTAAGAAATGGATATTCGAAGAAGAAATGAGTTTTTTAAAGCCACATTTTAAAGAAAGGCCATCTGTAACGTCAGTATCGGATAACGAAGAAAATGATACAATTAACGATAGCAGCTTTAGTTTGGATGATATAAATGAATTTATGTCCAATGATAATAATGATTCACAAACTGAAAGGAACACTTCTGCAGAAGAAAATCGTCCACAATCTTCGAGTTTGGAAAGCGTACCTACACATCAACATTAATCAGACCATAAGTGTCAAATCCTAAGTTCTTTTCGAGCATTATTAAAACAAATAAAAGACAGAGAAAAGATGACACTAGTTCTGCTTCGGGTCAACTACTAAAATATTTATTGGAAGAAACAATTTTTCCTCTGCTGGTATCGCCTGTCTGAAAGATGTGTTTTTCTTCGTGATATCTTTTCGAATAAACGATAGTATATAATAAAATAAATATTTGGGCATATGAAAATATATGTAGAATTTTTCATCATCGTCAATCAAATGTCTAATATTCTTCCAGTATTCCCCTTCTGCTAGTTTTTTTTTAACATATTATGCACCCAATATCTTCTTCTTCTTTTATTTTCCTGTTCTTCGTCGAGAGCAATAGCGATTATTGCTAGTTCGCGCAATGTAAACCGAGACATTATGAAAACGTGCAAGTCCTATGCGTGTTCAATCATAAATGCCATATAACAATATTGAGTTCGCGGTGACAGCAAGCTTGCACCTCGCGGCCACCGCGCGGACTGTGAGCTTACACGTCGCGGCCGGCGCGCGGACTGCGAGCTTGCACCTTGCGGACAACGCGTAGTTAGCGCGCTGGCAGCTAGCCGTAGTCTAAATTCGAGGCGAAGCCGTGCTGCAGCTGTGCAGTTGCGGTGCCGGTATAATGTGCTATAACCTTTATCCTTGACTATCGCCGTCTCAATGACGTCACTGTTTCCGAAACTTATCCGCTGCCTCTTATCACTGATATCTTGGACCAATTAGGTCATTCTAAATATTTAAGCACGCTGGACCTCACCAGTGGCTTTCATCAATTAAAGACCAGTCCCAAAGACGCGCCTAAAACTGGATTCATAGTTAGCACAAATTCAAGCATGTCTGGACACTATGAGTTTACCAGGATGCCTTTTGGGCTGAAAAATGCCCCTGCACATTTCAGTGCCTTATGAATACAGTGTTATCAGGCTTACAAGGCCTCCATTGCTATATCTACTTAGATGATTGTATAGTGTACAGTCAAAATTTACAAGATCACATGCATACATAAACTACAACTAGTATTTAACCAATTTCGTGAATATAATTTGAAACTCCAACCGGACAAGTGTGAGTTTTTTAGACATGAAGTGACTTGGCCATATCATCACCGATAAAGGTGTATCTCCAAATCCTGAAAAGCTTAACGCCGTATCGCAGTTTCCAATTCCTAAAAATCCAAAAGACATTAAGTCATTTCTAGGCCTAATAGGCTATTATCGTCGATTCATTGAAAACTTTTCTAAGTTAACTAAACCACTTAACTGTTTACTGAAGAAAGATGCTGTCTTCTACAGGAGTACAGCAGGCCTAGCCAAGTTACAAACGTTTCTTATCGAATCTCTTTCTACAATCTTTGACGCCTCGGCATAAGCGATTTGAGAAAACGCTAAGTTGGTAGCCAACTTGACACGACTCTGTCGATCGCTCGTTCTCCAATGTTTGTAGAAAAAACCCATACTTTAGTCTATGTTCCTACCCACGTCAAAGTCACTGTTGTTTACTTTGTGCGCGGGCTGAAATTTTGTTTTGAATTGTTAAGAAAGGAATAATTCTTTTAAGTGATAAAAAGTAAGCGAAATAAGGAACAAGTTATTCTTATAATTGGTTTATTATAATATCACAGTGCGAAATGTAATTTTAAACATTACTGTGTACATTTAAATAAAATATACCATAAGTAAAGTGATAACTTTTATAGGATGGAATCTAGATCTCGAGGAAGTTCGCAGCTTTATTGGAATTCATAGAAAGGTACAAAAATGATTAGTTATTTCTTACATATCTGCCTGTGTTATTCGGAACTCGTATCAAACTCGGGCACTTGAAAGTTTGAAACATAAGCAATGACGTGATACACGACACAGCTGAATCATATAGACGCCTATTGTTATCGTTAACTCTTGGGTGTCGGCGATCGCTCAGTGGTCGTTCAAAAACTTCAACATCGTTTCGTTAGCGCTTGTCAAAACTGTAACTTGGCTAAGAGTTATATAGGATCTAGCGATCAACATTGTAGAAACGATTATATTTCATTCTATCATTTTGAACGCTCAGATAAGTTGTAAACTTGTCTACGAGTTTTCTATTCGTTTGTTTTGACCACGTGACTTAACGTTGAGATGACGTCATTCCGACTTATTCGATTTCGACGTTACTACCGACGCTAGTAATTACGCCGTTGGTGCAATACTATCTCAGGGTCCCGTCGGCAAAGATAAGCTGATCGCATATGCATCGCGTACTCTAAATAAACCTGAAGGCAACTACTCGACTACAGAAAAAGAGCTTTTAGCGATCTTATTTGCCGTTAAAACTTTTCGACCATATTCATATGGAAACAAATTTAAAATAATTACAGATCACAGACCCCTTGTATGGTTATTTAATGTTAAAGATCCCGGCAGTAGACTCATTCGCTGGTGCCTCAAATTTGAAGAGTATGACTACGAAATTATCTATAAACAAGGTCGCCTCAATTGTAACGCCGATGCGCTATCTCGTTGCCTTATTAATTCTATTGATGTTAACAATTTAAATAATTTTACTTATGAACAATATTTTAAAAATCAATTTACTAACCAGCTTCCTACTTCAAATACCATTATAGAAGAATGCGCTCAGGGACTACACTTATCCAAGTTAAATACAATAGCTTGTCCTGTCTCTTTAGACTTAGATTATTCTATGCCTTATTGTGAAGAAATACTATCACAGCTCGATAATTCTGCTGACTTACTAAATTCCGAACGCGAACCTCTTACGATACATCGTGTCAATGATAAAAATAAATCTTACTATTTTCTATTTACAAAAGTTCATCATTATGAACAAAATAACTTTAGAGATGTTTATACCTTATTAATCAAACTCAGAAATCAACTAATCGATTGTCCGAATATAACTGATCTTGCGCTACCAGATTTTAGTGATCCATTTTCTAAACTAGCTTATACTAAATTTTATAATATGATATCGTATATTTTTCACGATACCAACATTAAAATTTATATATATAAAAATCAATTAATTTATCCTCAAGAAAAGCTAAGCAAGTACACATTGAGTGCAAAAGGTGTGAATAAGCATTCTGTTTAGAATGTTATAATGAGAAACATGCTTGATTTTATAATATTTTCTTGTAATAAAATCCTTACATTGCAGTATTAGAGTTTTATTTATGGCAAATTTCTATAGTGATTAAATGATAAATATAAAAAAATCGCGTAATTTTCTTTTATCATTGTAAACATTAGGCTTTTTGCTATACGTCCACGTATGATTTAAATAAATATCATGTCATGTCACGTTCATACCGAAAAATGTGCCTCAAATTGTTTAGAGAAATGAGTCACCTGTGACTCATGAACTTATTCTAGTAAGTTCCTATGAGTCATATATGACTTATTGGACAGGGAAGTTATTAACAGACAAATATGTTCAGGTGTGGGCAGACTGGAAAACAAAAACTAAGAAAAAAGCTATGGCAATATGTGGTGAGGCTTCTGGTACTGGTGGTGGTCCAAGCAGCAAACTAACTCTCACTGCTGCAGAAGAGAGGGTGTTGGGCATAATGGGTTTAACGGCTGTCACCGGTCAAGCCGGAATTGAGGAGAGAGGCTTTGATGTCAGTTTTTTTCTTTGCTTATTACTGTTTTCTTTTATAAACAAGTGTAATTTTTCTAATTTATATTCTTCATATTTTTCAGGCCCCACCATCAGAGAGAAACTCTCTACCTTCACCGACCAGAGATTCTGCAAGTACTGTCTGTCCATCCCAAATTCCAGCCACAGATGATATTATGTTGGATTTTATTCCTTCTTATTATTCTAGACAAGGTACCTTTTTTTAAGACGCAATGTTTCGGCTAAATTATTAATGTAGGCACAATTTATATATAATTATTTATTATCAGCAACAAAAGCATCCACCGCCACTCCTTCACTGCCACCTCCCGAACTTCCACGCCATAATCCACCACCAGTGTTAACGCCGCCGCCCGGCACTGCATCTGCACCGATGCTGTCAGCGACGTCGCCTACCGCGTCCACGTCACGGGGGGCTCCGCAGCGACGGCGGTATCGGGCAAGCCCGTCGCTCACGGCGTCACCTACCACATCTACGCCGCGGCGCCGCGGGCTGCTTCGAGCGCGCACTCGCCGGGTACAAACGCCCTTCGAACGAGCCACGAGTGAGTTTGTGGCTGTCGATCATCGCCGGCTGCAACTAGAGGCAGACCGGGATAAAAAATATCACGTGAGGGAGATGGAAAGGCTGCTATTGGAATCAAGAAGAATTGAAATGGAAGAAAAACAAAATAAAATTTTAAGTCGTTTGGCTGGTAGGTACTGTAGACAATTTGATACAAATTTTCCCACAGTTGAGACTATCATCACTACCTTCGACAGATATTATCCCTTAAAATGTCTAATGTAGTGATAGTGGTCTCAGCTGTGAGCTATGAACATTTCAAAATGCCTACAATATCAGAGTAACAACAATTATTCTTTGTTTCAATTGTTTGCTATTCCAATCCTGTTTACTTTTCCCTTCTCTAAACTTTTTATGTACGCACGACGGCTGATCAAGCTATAAAAACCAGTTTATGCGGATCTTTCATTGTATAGGAAATCTATACAAAGCGAGGCCAAGTTATACTGGAAATGTACAGCTTCATGTGCCGCCGTGTGTACATATTATATATATTATTTTTATTAGTTTAATTGATTCTTTTATAGTATTAAACAAAATCTATTTTAATTTAGTCTTGAAATGTAAGTTCTGTAACCATTATTTATGTACACACTAGGTAATAGATTGTTATTTTAAGTGTTTTCTAACAATAATACCTAAAATGTATGTAAACTAAAT
The DNA here is from genome assembly GCA_910589295.1 of Noctua janthe. NCBI lineage: Eukaryota > Metazoa > Arthropoda > Insecta > Lepidoptera > Noctuidae > Noctua > Noctua janthe. The sequence continues at coordinate 12,921,288 of OU342575.1, read as the reverse complement.
ACAAATTACTAAAAACCCTTCCTAACTACCTACCATGCACGCCACCATCAAACTATGTATTAAGAATGTCAGTGTTTTAGTTAAAATAATAATAAACAAATTTGTAATAATAAAGCTGTTTTATTAATAATTTAATTTAATATCTAAGTACATTATCATCAATATAAAATTAACTAGACATTTTTAAAATATGTACTATTAAGAACTTATTTTTTTATATCAGAAAATTTAAATAATTATACTAAAGAGTACAAAAAGTTTAATTTACAATTAGGAAGTATCAATAAAATCTTATTAAAGCTTAAAATAATCTTACTTCTACTAACCTAACCTATCCAATAAAAAACACAGCATGGCTCTTCCTTGGATTACTGCACTCTGGCTACCCCCAGTTGCAGTGGGTGAGGGATCTGGCATGGTTATATCATCCACATCATCATGTGCAGCAGGAAGTGGTTGTGGTTGAGGCAAGCCAGCTTTCAAAGCTATATTGTGTAATTAATAATTGCTAGCTACATAAGGGTGATAGGGGGTCACGTGGTGGCTCCCGGCCACCGTAGGCGCGGGCCTGTGGACGGCGAGTTATGGGCCAGCTCGCCGTCCGGCCGTCTTATGACGACAGGCCGTGTCGACGGCGCGTTCGTGTTCCACGTGCGCCTCAAAGAGATGTCAGCAAATAAGTAGGGGTCCGCAAGGGCCGATGCCTGCCCCCTGCGGGACTGTTCGAAAGAGATACCGTGGCCCTGGAACACAAAGGGCAAAGAAGGAACATGGATGGCTTTTAGTCAGTACAAGTCTGACACTCCCTTCCGCTCCGCCCAGGGTGGGGGGATCATTTGATGATTTCCTATCCGAAAAAAAAAAAAAAAGAATTTGCTTCTCCTGGATTTATTTAATTCACCAGTTTCGACCGTTATTCAGCCGACCTATTTTTTTTTTGTGTGGGAAATCTTCAAATGATCCCTCCCACTCTGTGCGGAGCCGAAGGGAGTGTCAGACCTGTACTGACTAAAACCCATCCATGTTCCTTCTTAGCCTTTTGTGTTCCAGGACCGCGGTATCTCTTTCGAAAAGTCTCACAGTCATAGCCGACCCATCGATATAAAAAAGTATGAAAGTAAGTGTAAATAATACGCTTTTACCTACATTAATCAAACTAGGTACGGAAGTGAGAAAAATAAAGTACTATCAGCAAAAATAACTGAAATTGTCCTTTCAATACATAAAGAGAAAGTAAAATTATCAAAAAGAAAAATCTGTTAACTATTAACTTAAGGTGGAAGCGCCAGTTGTTAAAATTCTTTAACTACACGTTTTACCCTCTTGAATCAAATTTTGTTCAAATTAAAAAAAAATAAAAAAAATAATTTGCAAATCCGTAAGAAATATTGATTTTCGCGGGCTACCTTGGCGCTTTCGCTTTACGGAACTTAACAACGCATAAAAGTGTAAAAAAAAACAATAAACATTAAACTTATTACATATTAAAATAAGTCAGCCTAAAATATGGAAACAATGGGATGGGTTTTAGTCAGTACAAGTCTGACACTCCCTTCCGCTCCGCCCAGAGTGGGGGGAAAAAAAAAAGGGTGATAGTGAAGAACTCTCTCTCTAAGCAAACATCTCCACCGTGCTTTGAGTAATCCAAAACAGCGCTCAATGCAGTTACACATGCTTTTGAGTATATCGTTCTTCCCTAGAACCTTCAACTGCATTGAGGATAGGTGTGGATATCCAGAATCACCTGAAAAATTAGTTTCTGTAGATAAAACAGAAAAACTTCTATAGATTAGATATTTTATGTTATAAATACATACCTAATAGCCATACTTGTTCATTATTTTGATGAAGTTCACGCATAAATGGTTCAACTCTACTAGAAGACCAAATATGTAAATCATGTGTAGTTCCACCAAACTTTGCATTCACATTTAAAATTAGTAGATTTACATCACAAATCTGAAAATAAAACTATGATTTATGCCATACAGTATAAATTAATATTATATCTACCATTTGACATTTAATGAATGATACCCTTTTCTATTATAAAAAAGATGCTCTTCATCGTTGGGCTTTACCAAAGCTACATGGGTACAATCTATGCACCCAATTACTCCAGGCAGGCCAAATCTTCTTTGGAACCTAAAACAATAATGGATTGTTAATTAGAATTTTATGTGTTGCATTACATGCACGTCTTACATGCATAATTTAAATATTGCTAAATTGTTTGTTAGGTACGCACTCTTGTTTTATAAATGCTCTGTCTTGTCGTGTTTTTGGAAACACAATCCACTTTGCCATGACAGTAGGGTGGTTCAAAGCATCAACAACTTGTCTGATGCACTGACTAGCTGTGCGTTGGGGAAGATGCTGTGTGATGCCAATAATTCTCTGATAGGATCCTGTGGCTAGGAAACCAAGAGCGCACAACACCTACAAAAACACAAACTTTCAGGAAATGAAGATGATAGTTGGGTAATAAAAAAGTCGATACTGTAATAATATCAGTCAGAATAATAAGCACTTACTTTGACTTTTAGGGGAATCTCGTTGGTTCCTTTTAATGAAGTTTTGTGTCGGAGTTCTTGACAAAGGTCTTGGAATGACGATTTGTCGAGCCGAAATTGCTGCACAAATAAAGTTTCCGGCATTTCGCGTATTGTTTCCATGCACTGACGATTTATGTCTCTTTTTCGGCGCCTAAGCCACACTTCTTCACTAATAGCGCACCACAACATATTTAAAGTATGCATTTTAAATGCTAAATAGTAAATATACAAAACACTTCTCGGTCTCAACACAGCTGGATCATATAGACGCCATTTTTTTATCGTTTTTTCTTGGGTCCCGGCGAGCGCTAAGTGGTCGCACAAAAATTTCGACATCGTTTCGTTGGCGCTTGTCAAAACTGTAACTTGGCTAGGATTTATATGGGATGTAGCGATCAACATTGTAGAAATGATCACATTTCATTCTATCATTTTGAGCGATGTAAACTTGTCTGCGAATTTTCTATTCGTTTGTTTTAACCACGTGACTTAACGTTGAGATGACGTCATTCCCATACATTTGATTCGTTTTCTATTAGCGTTAACGATTGTAGATTGTCAACTTGGCTGAGCCTGCAGATCACGAACGTCAAATTTTTCAGGACATGCAAAAAACCTTGAATATTTTAAAATATGAATTTCTATTCATATTAAGTTACGTTTTTTTGTCCTTCATGTTAAATTAAATCGTATGGAATATTAATAGTAATACACGCAATAGTACAAAATAGTGTTTATGAACATGTTGAATGTACTGCAGAGTGCGTCTCAAATCTTCAATCTTTTTTAAGTTGATAGGTACAGGACCATTGTACGCCTTTTTTCTGGTAAAGCTGGAATAACCGATTCCTTCGTTACTCGAAAGTGTAACTCGCCCCATGTTTTCAATGAATGGGCGACATATTACACACCCTTTCTGATCAGTAGGCTTAGCCAAGTTGACAATCTACAATCGTTAACGCTAATAGAAAACTAACAAATGTATGGGAATTACGTCATCTTAACGTTAAGTCACGTGGTCAAAACAAACGAATAGAAAACTCGTAGACAAGTTTACAACTTATCTGAGCGTTCAAAATGATAGAATGAAATATAATCGTTTCTACAATGTTGATCGCTAGATCCTATATAAATCGTAGCCAAGTTACAGTTTTGACAAGCGCTAACGAAACGATGTCGAAGTTTTTGAACGACCACTGAGCGATTGCCAACACCCAAGAGTTAATAATAACATTAGGCGTCTATATGATTCAGCTGTGTCGTGTATCACGTCATTGTTTATGTTTAAAACTTTCAAGTGCCCGAGTATGATAGAGTTTCGAATAACACAGGTAGATATGTAAGAAATAACTAATAATTTTTGTACCTTTCTATGAATTCCAATAAAGCTGCGAACTTCCTCAAGATCTAGATTCCATCCTATAAAAGTTATCACTTCACTTATGGTATCTTTCATTTAAATGCAGGATCACATCATATAATTTCGAGTCACAGTAATGTTTAAAATTACATTCCGCACTGTGATATTATAATAAACCAATTATAAGAAGAACTTGTTCCTTATTTCGCTTCCTTTTTGTCATTTAAAAGAATTATTCCTTTCTTAACAATTCAAAACAAAAGTTCAGCTCGCGCATAAAGTAAACAACTGTGACTTTGACGTTAGTTTGACGTGGGTAGGAACGCTCACCATAGACTAAAGTATGGGTTTTTTCTACAAACATTGAAGAACTTGCGATCGACAGAGTCGTGTCAAGTTGGCTACCAATTTAGCGTTTTCTCAAATCGCTTACGCCGAGGCGTCAACGATTGTAGAAAGAGAATCGATAAGAATCGTTTGTAACTTGGCTAGGCCTGCAGTAGTATACTCAAACTCCATGAAGTACGATACCAAAAAATGCTGCTTTTGATTCCTTGGAATCTGAAGATTGTGTTTCAACAGATATGGCATCACTCTTATAAAACTTCTTTCATAATATGTCTCTTCTTTTTAGAACTTTCTTGACTGTACCAAAATATCGGATCATTGGGCAAAGACTAAATCATAAATCATATTTATTTCTGTAAATTGGTTTAAAAAAACTCTTTTACATGTCAACATGTTATGTTTTAAAACTAGATGGGGCCGGTGTTTCGTACCTGACTACTCTGAGAAGAAACATCCGAAACAAACTCAGAGGTCACCGTCTCTTTTAAAGTCCAGACATTGCTAAGTCACATGAGGACCATGTAGATTAATGTCTGAGATGGTCTTTTGAAGAAATAACCACACAGATTTGAGTGAACCTGTCCAGACAGTGCAAGCATTTGTCAGTGATCGTGTAGTTCGACTCAAGGAGCCCAAGGAGCTCAACGACACGACGAACAATACCAAAGAAAGGACATTTGGGTAGGCCGCATAAAGTACTCAAACTGCCAGACAATCATGAAACTAACTAAACTAAAAAAATAATAATAATAGTATGACCCACGTAATCCTCATATTCACAGTAATAAACAAAATAATTGTAAAACGACACTCGAAAAAGTAAATAAAGTCAACTAAATCTAACAATAATTAATAAAAAAATAAATAAAAAATGTCAAACTGTAATAAAACTAATGACCACAGTTGGGCAATCGATGGTAGATCTTATCATATCGGGCTGTACCTTCAAGAGCTTGACATAAGCTTACCATTGCATGGTTATGGTTTTGTTCACCACATGCTTCTGTAAAGATTTCAAGTTCTCTTATTGCTGTGAGGTACCTGTTCCTGAATATAGGTGATTTTTATTTGTAGTGGCTGTTGTGTAAAATTAAATTTAAAAAATGTTAACACTGCTCTGAGCACATTGCTAATTAATTCTATGGACAACAGAGAACACACGTTATTTAACAACGACGCTTTTCTTTGTGCCGTTTTTCTCGACTGGAGAGTAAATTCTCTCTGATGATCAGCGAGATACAGCAAAAATAAAATTATTAGAATTACATCATCATTTACAAAATCTAAACAGCGATAAAGAAAATGAGCCCCAGTCTTCTTCAACGAATTTGACATCTTCGGCCCAAACCAACACAGGTAGCGCAAGAGTTGAGTTAGAAGATTTTCTTAGTGTTAAATATGTCGAGGCTCAAAGTGATGTACGAACTCTTTTAAGACGAGGCACCGATAATACGGAGATGCGACCTTGTATATTTAGAAACATAAATGAAGAAATAAGGGCGTTGAATGAGCCTCTACTAAAGTCTACTGAAGAGATTTTAAAAATACTGGGAAATTAATAAAATTAAATATCCTGCGCTCTATAAACTAGCATGTGTCGTTCTTGCTAGTCGATTTAAATCGCAATTTGATTGAAGATATTATTTTTAATAGGAACAACAAATTATTAAAAAAAAATTGAAATACCTCACTGTTACTGATATACTTCCGATAAAGTGAACAAGCCGAGTAAAGGTCCAAGGTGCTTCACATGCAATAAACATGGGCTTTATGCCCAATAAACATGGGCATAAAAATAAAAATTGTAGACAGTTCATAGCAATATAATCTTTAGCATGGTAGTGCACTTTTGAGCGTCTACTGTACATGTGGCTGCAGTCGAAAGAAGAAAGAACAAAAATCTAATGAGAACTCCGGCTATGTTGCTGTATTTTCTGTGTCAACCAGCAATGACAATGGTAGGTATGTGAACTCAGGGGCTTCAATGCATCTTACAATGCACCGTGATTGGCTCTTCGATGAAATACCACCTCCGAATAACAAAATCAGAGTGGCTGACGACAAGAAACTACCTGTGAAAGCATGCGGGAAGATAAATTTACATGTTTTAAATAACAATGGCAGTACTGAAGTGATTCCAGTGTTCTCTATATTCCTGAGTTGGCTTGGCGACCAATCTTCTTTCAGCCAAATAATAAAGAATGGCTGTCAAGTGCAATTTGACAAAGACCAGTGACCATCATAGTTTAAAATCTTATATTGACAAAGATTGCAGAATATTTAACAAAAATGGTCAACAAGTGGCTGAAGCAAAACTGACAAATAATATGTACCGGCTGGATATACACAGTGTTCCAGCATACAGATCCACAATAGAGGGAAATTATTGTTATCTATGGCATCAAAGAATGGCTTATTTGAACTTTGATGACCCTAATAAACTATCTGAAAGTACAGTGCAATGTGATAAGTGTCCAGCTGTTGTTAAAAATGAGCTGAAGAATTATACTGGCGTAAATATCACCAATACTTCTAACGCTCCTGTTGTAACAACGACATTCTCGCACCCGGCGCCCCATATTGGTTTTCTGGATTCAGAAACTAGCTATCACAGTCTGAATCAGCCATCGTCGTCATCACAAAGACAATCGACGGAAGAGGAAGACATCGAAAGGCTGACAATTAAATTTGCAAAGGCAGTATTAATTTCTGGATCACCTTTGAGCCTGGTGGAACATACGTTGTGGGTAGACTTTTTTAAAGATCTGCCACCATCATTTCAATTACGGATGATCTTAGCAACTATGCTTCTGGATAAAGTGTACACTGATATAAAAAAGAGGTAATTGAATGTTTAAACACAACCCGTTACTTGCATTTGCAGTGTGACGGATGAACCAATGTAAATAACGAAGGAGTAATAAACTTTATTATTTCAAATCCTAAACCTTATTTTGTAAAAAGTTTATCCACAGAAAATAACAGGCATACCAGTTTGTTGCTAAGCAAAGAAATTATAAAAGTAATGCGTACTTATGGCGCATCAAAATTTGTAGCTTTGATTAGAGATAACGCCAGAAATCTTCAAAAAGCTTTCCAATTAGTAAAAAACAACATTCCACAAGTAGTGCCTCTTAATTGTGCAGCTCATACATTGAGCTTACTAACTCACGACATCATTAAATGTGAAGTTATTAAATGAGTTATTGAATTAGCTACGGATGTTGTAAAAACAATAAAAAAAGAGCCAGCTTTCGAGCTCACTACTAAATAAAATTATAAAAGAAAAGAAAACCGGAGAGACCTTGAAATTACCAGTAAAAACACGATGGGGTAGCCATTAGCTTCCTTAAAAAGTTTAAACAAAACTAAAGGTGATAGTTTTTGAAGTATGATAGAAGATTGCATTGCTATTTTGGAACCAGTTACTGAGCCTATTTTCAAACGAGAAGCAAATGAATGTAATATACATGAGGTCTTCCCCACATTCAACGACGTGAAGTCAAAATTGGAATTCATGTTACCCAACATAACTATCATAAGCAATGAGGACAAACAAACCATTTTGAATTCACTGGAAAAAAGAACAAAAGACTGTATATTTATTACACCCCAACACACAAGGATTGACGTTAAACGAAAATGAAGATCTGGAGGCAATGGAATTTATTGAAATAATGGCTCAAAATCACAATTCTGATGTAGTCACAGATTTAGCTAATTACAAAGCCAGAGATGGATTTTGGAGAAAGCGCTTCATTTGGGAAAAAGTTGAAGATATAAGTCCCATAACATGGTGGGACTTTGCTCGTCTAAAAACCTTAGCAAAATAGCAGTACGTATTTTAACTGCTCGGTGCACATCTGCAACAACAGAGCGATCGTTCAGCAAGCATGGCCACATACATTCAAAGAAACGAAACCGTTTGACATCCGAAAGGGCAGGTAAAATTGCTTTTGCGTCTTATAACTGGGATCTGCTCCACAAGTACAATCAAATTGTAGGATCTGAAGGTAGTGTATCTCCTGAAGATACAATGTCTCCAGATCATGTTCAAAACATTGAACAGTCTGGAGAATACCAATCTAGTGAAGATGAAAGTTGGGACAGTGGTCGAAATAACCCCATTACAGAAGAAAATATCTTAGCAAGAAGATCACCAGGGTGTAAGGGATAGCCGCTCTAAGTTATAGCCGTTTATCAATCGGTTGTCTTTGATAAATTCTTTGGTGTTTATTTATCACGACCAAAGAGGTCTTTTTTTATTTAAAGAGGTTACCCCTTTTTTCACTTAGGAAAGAAAGAGGAAATCAGCCGTAATGGCAGATACAACTAACAACGAATCTCGTGCGCTCCCTCAGAGTATCAGGACGGTGACCAGTCAGTTCACTTTCAAAGTGAAAGCTCGGGAATATATACACAAGAAGTTAGCAGATTCGTCTCTGAACTAAGTTGTTGTAGTTTTTCTTGTTTCTCTCTTAACTTTATAAAGTTTAATATATGTATGTATATAAGTATTTATTCTTATATATTTTAGTTATAAATATTTTTTTCTGTTATTGCACCTACTGTATATTGTCTCTGCATCACCCTAAGGTAGAATGGTAGAAAATGCCTATGGCATTAAGTCCGCCTTTGTACAGTTTTTTTACTTGTGCATAAAGTTTTATTAAATAAATAAATACTAAATAAAATATAGCCGCTCTAAGCAATTTCAATCATTCGTAAGATTTCTTTTTATTAGGTGTAAGGCTGTTTCTACGAAGATTGTCTTTTCTTTTTATTTTGATCGATATTTGAATAAAAAGAGCTTCGTATGCGATAAATCAATCAGAATTTATCACGACCAAAGAGGTCATTTTTTCACACGACCTCTTTTTATGGTCGTTAAAGAGGACATCAGCCGTAATGGCGCGCACACAACGACTTTGTTGTGTGCGCGCGCGAGATTCGTTGTTAGTTGTATCTGAGGGCATGATATAGAATTTTTGAATTGTGGTAGTAATAGTAGCAGTAATGAGGACTGAAACAAATATGTCCTGACTGAAATTAATATTAAGAGTACTAAAGTACGACTGCGAATTTATACTAATTATATTTTTTGTTTTGTGTAATATCGATAAAAACGCCTTATGGACAGGAGTCAAGTCAGAAGTTAAGCATTTGAGAATATTTGGTAGCAAGGTTTTGGTACACATTACAAAAGAAAAAAAGGCAAAAAATGGTATAGGAAGTCTGAAGAACAAATATTAGTTTCACACCGCTAATTTCACGCGGACGAAGGTCGCGGAGCCAGTCAGCATTTAATATAAAAAAAATACGTTTGTAGAGATGATGCGATTCATTCACTCATTATTATCAGCCGCTTCTGTAACTTCCTAAAATTGTTGATACCTAATCGATTTATCGCTAAAGTTCGCTTTCGTTCTAAAGTAGAAATTATTTCTTATTAATGCTTTCACAAAAAAGTTACATGAAATAAAGTGTTAATCTAGGCATTATAAGGAACTTTGTATCGATATTCATTAAAAAATAAAGACCTTACCAACTATTCAAATTAATTTTCTAAGTACAGAGGCACTTAGAAAATATATATTTTTTAAGTACGATTATATTTTTCCGCATCTATTGAGCACAGCACACAACACAGTCTTGTGATAGTTATTTATATTTACCTGTTTACGTAATCTAAGTGTTAATAAATGTGTTATGTTAAATAAATAATGAAAAGAGGAAGAAAGTTTGTTGTTCCTTTAGAGCAACAGAAAAGTGTGCTATCACGTTACAACAGTATTTCATTGACGAGAACCATATGCCGTCACCGAACAACCAATTATTTGAAGAAATTTCATATTATCAAATATAATTTCGCAAAAAGCAATTTATTTGTCTGTAAAAAAAATTCGGTATTTTTTTCGCTGTTTCTGATCCTGGTGAAAGTGAAATGTTACAGCAGACATCGTCAATTAAACCTGAGTAAAAAGATAACTGTAAGTCTTCATTTGGAATTGATTTAATGATGAAACAGCAATCTGACATTTCAATAATTAGTGGTAGGTAATTGGGAAAAAACGTGTCATTCATTAATCGAATTGATAAATTTGTCAACTAAGATCTAATGTAATAAAATGTTTTACGCTTGCAAGCGATCAGTACAGACGTGTTTTTCATTATTTTACCCAAATTATGGAGCACTAATAATATAATAACATGCAATATTGATCCATCATGTGTATTGAGAATAAAGTGTTATAAGTACTAAAGTGGAGTGAACTATAATATTGTGATCGCGCAGTTTGTTAACAGGTAGCTCTTCATAACCTCGGGGGAAAGAGACGGGCTGCGAAAAATAAATAATTCGTCTCTGTCGCGCTACAGTGAACGGCGCCTAGAGCAGCAGTTACGCCTGTGATTTGAATTTTGGGTAGCAAAACAAAAATGCCCAACAATTGCGGCGCGTGTTGTGCAAAGATAACAAACTTTTATATGGAATATTCAAGTGCAAAATGCAAAAAGCAATACCACTTGGCTTGTCTTAAAATAGATACGGTCGTATTTGAGGCATTTACGCAAGCATACAAGGAAAAATGGGTATGTAAAAAAAATGTGTTTGCTCAAATCCTAAGAGAAGGAACAACGAAACTCCAGTTCGAGGGAATAATGCACCCATAACCTCTCCCACGAATTACGTAAATACTCAGAAGGGAAGTAAGGCTTGTTGTATGGATACTGATACGGTCCTACTGGAAGAACTGAGAATTTCGAGTCGATATGATGGCTCGTATGGATAGCCAAGCAAATACAATAGCACTCTTGTTGGATCAATTTTCTCAAACAAAAGCCGATTTAGATAACATCATTAAAATAATCCGGGTAGTCGAATAAAAGGTTGATGCTAAATTTATCCAGGACAAACGAACTCAATACACTACAGAGGAGATAGTCGGGCAGTCATCCACTTTTGCAGAAGTCGTCAGTCAACAGAATAAATCTAGCGAAGTTATATCTAAAGGTGGGTACTGACCGGCGTTACGGGGCGTAATGTAACGTGTTACACCGCGAGCATTCGTGCAGTCAGTACGTCGTGTTACGGGGAAACCAGCGAGCAACGAGCCGCTCGTTGCTCGCTTTGAGTGCTCCACCCGGCTGTCGGTTTTTTGGCGACTCCTTTGAGTGTTACGCGGTTCGGTCAGTACGCTCTTGCAAGTCGTCCCGAGCGCACGCGTGTCGCGAGATCACACGTCGTTCCTCTCGTATTTATTTCTTAAAACATGGAGTGGGCACAAAGAAAAAACTCTGTATTTTATAGAAAAATACAGAGAAGAGGAAGTGTTGTGGAACCCAGCTCATCCAGAGCATTATAACAAACTCAAGAAAGAAGACGCTTGGAATACATTGGCTTCGTTACTCGACAGCGATAGACAAACATGTAAAAAGAAAATAACAAATTTACTGGCATCATTGAGGAGGGAAAATCAAAAAACTAAACAATCAACTAGTACAGGAAAAGGTACGTAATTATTTATTAAGTTTTTAAGTACATAGGCCCACAAGTAACAGATACAATTTGTTTTTTTTTTTTTTACAATTATTTTTCTAGCATAGATTACGATATTCACAAAATATACTACTTTGGGTCGACGTTTGTTAATTTCAACTGCAATTTCAGGTGCAGATGAAGTACACCATAGTACTTGGTTTGCATACAAAGCTCTGATATTTCTACTGGATAGAAGTCCATTTTAAGCATAATTTTCTTGCCAGCTTACAGACCCTTGCTAATGCAGTATTCAGCAACTTTATTACGAATATTGTGAGCAGATCTTGTAGCCCTTCGCGGTCTTATTTGCAAGGGTAACATACTAGTCATGTCATTGTCACCTTCTGTCCAGTTTTCTAATCTGACCTGGCCGTTCGATTCTTCGTCAAAGCTACCTACAGGGGGATACCTGAGCATTATTACCTTTTCTTAAAAAATTGTGAAGGCATGTTATTGCTGTTACGACAGATGTCGCGGTTTTCGGTTCTAACAACATAGGTTTACGCAAAACTCTAAACACTGCAGACAATATGCCGAACACATTTTCCACCACTCTACGAGCTCTGCAAAGTCGGTAGTTATATATTCTTTCCTTTGAACCACGTTCATGATATCCTGCATATACTTTCATCATATTTTCGGAAAGAGCAAAAACTTCATCGCCAACAAAGTAAAACGGATTTTTTTCTGTTCTAGCTGGCAACGCAGTGGGTTGAGGGATGTTTAGTGCATAATTTTTTAGTTTTTCGTTTAATTCACAGTTGTTAAAAACTCCTCCATCAGATATTCTTCCTTGACATCCAATGTTTACATACAAAAAGTTATATTTCGCGTTAACAACTGCCGGTAATACGATGCTGAAGAAACCCTTGTAATTATAAAATTCACTTCCACTGTTGATCGGTGACTGCAGTAAAGTATGTTTACCGTCGATTGCGCCTAAGCAATGTGGAAAATTCCACAAAGTATCATCACGCCGATTTTAAAACACAGCGTAACATGCTCGATGCGTACACGCTCGATGCGAATGTTACATTACACCTCGTAACGTTGGTCAGTACCCACCTTAAGAAGTCACCTACATTACAACAAATACGACGCACCAACACCAAACAGCAAAAGGTAAACAAAGGTTTAAAATCTGTTCTGAGCTGCCAGCAACGACTTCGGCTATTACCAATGGCCGATCTAGAAGTAAGTAACGTAGAGATGGAAGATGATCAATCTGATCGGACGACTGTACACTATAAAACAGTTAACAGGCAGCCAAAGGATGTCAAAGTGGGAACAAATACGGAGTTGAAAGTTTTAAAGGCCACGGAACGGATGTTTGGCGATTACACCCCGAAACTACTCTCGAATCAATCACTAATCACGTGAAATGTATATGTGGGCCGGATGTACAGTCACGGACTTTAATGAGCCACTTTCAAACTTTTCAATTTTGAAGTTTTATACATTCACGAGATTATACGATTAAACACGAACTCAATCTGCATCCTCGGAAACAAGATGACAAATGACTAATATTCGAAAATAGTTTTATCCATAGAGGTTGCAGAATTACTAATAAGTTGTCCATGATAAATCCATACAATGTTGCATCCGTTTATCCAATCTATTTGATACTGTTCTCCTTTGAATTACAGCTCATTAAATACTCGTTATTTCTAAAAAACCTATCCGAAGACAGTGACAGCTGAAATGTCGATGTCAGAGACGATAATTTTCGAATTTTGGTGAATTGTAGCCGTAGTTATTTACGCGATAATGCCGGCTGCAGTTTCCGAAGAAATGCATCAGCAGGGTCTGAGCATTCAGCAGAGCTGGTTAAACTACCGCCTTTTACAAATGCCGTGGACTATATTACCACTTTGGAAGATAAGATGAAGACTTTCCTGTGTAAATGGCAAATATTAATTTTAGTCACTATAATTGTGCCATAACTTGAACAAGGATTGCCAGCATCTGGTTTGATGCACATCCAGACTTTCCGGACCTGAACCCCATAGAAAATCTCTAGGGTTTAATGGTGCATCACCGTAATGAACGAAGAAAAGAAAATCTGGCTCAATATTGCCAAGAAGTATGGGAAAACATGCGAGGGACTGATATTGGCACTAGAGTGGTTAACTCCATGCAATTACGACTGCAAGATGTAATCGACAGCCAAGGAGCATAATTATATACTCGATATTAAGTCAGTCCAACAATATTGATTCATAAACGAAATAAAACTATTTTTCAAAGGTTGACTATTTTTTTTAGCTTAGCACATTTTATTTACTCTTCGGGGATTACAGGCATAATATTGTGATATTGTGTTATCATGTTATGTTATGGTACTAACAAATTATCTATTTTATTTGCTTAATTTTACTTTATTATTTAGAGACCTTGTTGGCAACATAGGTACCATACTAATTCAACGTTATAATCTCTTTCAAAGTTTTGTCAAATCTGCTTTTCTATTCACCCCGTTTTACGGCTATATTATATAGTAAATTAATGAACAAGTAGCGGCATCTAGTTTACTAGGACGAACTATCATTGACTTTGTTTATTTTTTTTTATTTTTTTTAGTAAAACAGTTAATTTAATTTAGCTAATTAAATTATTCTAAATATTTTCAGACGAAATAAATAACAAAAGCTAACAGTCGGCCATTCTGAAATAACAGAGTCATCTCGTTACATTTTGTTTATGACTAACTTATTTATGTTATGCTAGTAATATTCATGTTCTAAAACTATGAAATAATATTATAAAATAAAATGTGAATTCAATATAATTTACAGCAAACGAATCTAATGCTCAAAACTTTTCTTGACTGACCATCAGATAATACAGATTATAGGCAGGTAATCAGCAAAATTTCCAGTAAGTGCTTAGGAATATATCAAAACTATATAATATAAAGAAAAGGCAAATAATAATATTAATAATAAAATACATATTTTACTAATTATCATGAATAGGGAAACATTTTATATAAATTCATTAATTTAATTAATTAATTTGTCATTTGTTCGGCCATCTTATACAGTAATTGTTTTATTAATCAATTAATACACAAAAAAAAACAATAAATTCAATTTTAATAATTGATCTTATGTTTGAATACATTTATTTTTATATCTTAGTCCATATCAAATTAATTATAATCAAGAAAGCGCTCAAATCCTTGGCCTACGGCCTCCTTGCGCAGTACAATATTATTCCCTAAAATCTTACACACTCATAATTGTCAAACGACTCCATTGTGTGTAGATTTTTCCATATAATTTTGAAATCTAACACACTCATAATTGTCAAACGACTCCATTGTGTGTAGATTTTTCCATATCAATTTTCAAGTCTAACACACTCATAATTGTCAAACGACTCCATTGTGTGTAGATTTTTCCATATAATTTTGAAATCTAACACACTCCTAATTGTCAAACGACTCCATTGTGTGTAGATTTTTCCATATCAATTTTCAAGTCTAATCAAAATCAAAGTCATTATTCATTCCATAATAAAGTTTAAAACAATCTTATTCCAATTCAAATCTATTTTCAAATTAACCTTTAAAAAATAAGGGGAAACATACATGATACCAATTCATTTTTTTTTTAAATTAAATTTTCGCTCATTGTCCCAGTACTCTCCACATCCATATCTACGGACTTTTACGAAGGCTCAGTAAGTTCATCAAGGATCAGTACCTTCAACAGTTTCGTTTACATCTACCTCCTCCGTTGAGCTTCCCTCATCGGAATCAGCTAAGCTTTCTTGAGTAAAGGTCAACCAAGGATGTATATTATCTAAAGCAATTACTGCCTCATATTTTCTATTCTGTTTTCGGGTTAGGGGTGTATCTTGAACAACATACCTATCTCTATCTAGTACTTTGATAATCCTGTATGGACCTTGTAATTTTCTCGACTGTCCGCTATTACTACCAACTTCTCTTTCAATTCTGACCAAGTCACCTACTTGATATTTCCTACCAACCTTCCTATTCTTGTCAAATCTTTCCTTTTGTCTTATTTGATCCTCACTTATGTTAGCATTTACTTCTTCTCTTATATTCTCTAATGTTTCTTGTGAACCCCCCGCTTCACCCTGGTCGAGCAACGAAGTGACTATTCCGTCACTTTTGGCCCTCAACCTTAAGCGCGGGCCACACCGCCAGCTGGCGGGCGGGCGAGCGACGCGAAAGACGCATCGTTTCACCTCTTTTCATACTTTGGTTCACACCGCGAACTATCGAAAGATACGAACGTAGTATGAAAAGGGCGTCGTTCGCGTCGCTCGCCCGCCCGCCGGCTGGCGGTGTGGCCCGTGCTTTATACCAAACAGTATTTCGGCTGACGTTTTACCTATACCCTTATTAAGAGTTGTATTGTAGTTGTAAGACCCAGCTGAATTTCTTCTAAATGAGTATCCCACTCATTTTCCTTACAATTGTAATTTTTAACTGCAAGCGAAGCCAATGTGGTACGATTATATCGCTCTACTTGGCCATTTGCTCGCGGTGTTGCTACTGCATTTAAAACGTGCTTTATGCCTAGTTTGTTCACAAAGTCTTTAAAACTTTAACTTGTAAAAGAGGTTCCCCGATCACTGATTATCCTACTAGGTATACCGAATAAACTAAAATAGTGATTTAAAACTTTGATGGTCGATTTCGTTTTCGTTTTTTTGACGGCAAATAAAGTAACGTATTTTGTGTATGCTTCAACAAGCACCAACAAGTAAGTGTTTTTAGATTTACTCTGAACAAATGGACCCAAGTGGTCCATGTGTATCGTGTGAAACGGTTTATCATTTTTTGGAACTGGATGGAGCATCCCTTGTCTTTTTCCTGGTGGTACTTTGTGATAACTACATTCCAGACATGATTGAACATACTTTTTGGTGAACTTGTACATTTTGGGAAACCAGTAAAGAGATTTCAACTTGTCCAAAGTTTTATCTAGACCAAAATGACCAAGTTCATCGTGACACTTCTTGAGTAGCTGCCACCTAAATCCTATAGGGACCAACCATTTAAATTGGCTTTACGTAAAGTTTTATGGTGATATCGGTATTCATTTTTACCGGTATAATATTGATAGAGTTAACGTTGACATCAAAGTCTACAACCAAATTAATTTTTTGATAGTTTTCTAATTTAGAAATATTTAAAGGTTCGGTTTTTTTTGTTAAAACTAAATGTTCGTCGGTCTTTATAATAATTATACCGGCTTGCTCGGTGAAAGTATGTCCCAACAGTACCTACGGCATGTTTAAGTAACTCGTCTGGCACCACTAATACTTCTACGGATGTTATAACGGCTTGTACTTGTATTTGGACCACTGCTCTACCTATAGGTTCTATGATTGAATTACCAAAGCCTTTTAATGTTGGCAGATCATTTTTACCATAAGCAGTGTTTAAATTTTTAAAGTCACTAATTCGAATCATAGTACTTTGGCTACCGAGATCCACATAACATGATATTGTTTTGCCATTAACTTGAACTGGGAGGACATACTTATCACCTAACTCACCGGTTAACTTAACTTCAGATACTGCTTTACTGTTTTCATTACCGTTTCTGGGAAGCCGTCTACAATCAGTGCTCTGATGTCCAAGTTTCTTACAAATGCTACACGTCAATAAGGGGTTTTTTACACTTAAAGGAGGGGTGACCTACCTCATTACAATTAAAACATTTTATATTGCTACTCAGTTTAGAATTATCATTATTGCTATCAGTACCTCTACCATGAGATGTCATCGAAAAAACACGCGCTAGCGTTGAACTCGCTAGCGTGCTAACGTGGATCAAATAGATTTCGATAATGCTTGCACCATGAGATTTACGGAATCTTACGCAGGCGCTAAGGTAAGCTCGATAGATCGGTTCGTCTAGCTAACTTCACTCTACTCCTTAGAATACTTTCGTCTATGCTTCACTACTTATGTTTTGTTTCTTTCTTTCTCACTAATAAGAAGAGAGAAGTGCTCGTTAGCTCAAAATGTAGTGTTATCGCTATGCTAAAAATGTTAGGACAGTCAATATCACAAAATAAACCGACAAAATAGAAAAGTTGACGGTTAGTGGACTACTTATGGTATTTAGTGGTTTTTGAATTTTTATTCCTTATAATATGTCACTGTCGCCATTAAATTTGTTATTTTGTTTGTTCACGTTGTGTCCCAGAGTCCGTTGTGTGGTTTGAAAGTTTAAAACAATAGATTATTTGGATTATATTTTAATACAATGAGGACCAGTGTCGCACAGTTTCAATTGTTGTTGGAGTTCATGGAAAGGTATGTTTCTTCTTTCTATTAAATTATTTTAAGACGTATTAGTTACAGAATTCCCAAATAGTTGCCCCTCAACGCAGGTAGATATGCCAAGTCACTTGAAACTTTGAAAGTGTAATAAGTGAGGTAAGTTCAAGTGTCTAAAAATACTAAAGACGTGAGGAATGCAACAAATAAACAAAAAAATGGTTATGAATATGATTTGACTAAATTTAATTTAAAGGCACAGCTTGCTAGTACGTAAAATAGAAATAATATAGTCTAGTCTAGGTAAAATGTCTAAAACATATATCATATTGTAGGTAACAAAATGCATATTTTTCAGGAATGGTGATCTTAGCAAACCCACCGAAGGTCCGCAAGGAAGATTGAACAATATTCAACGTTGGGCTCAATTAACAGAAATGTTGAAAAATGGAGAAAGGTGTGTATCATTATCAATATAATAATGAGGCTTGGTATTCTTTCTCACCATAATTAGATTTTTGTTTTGTAGTGTTTAGATTCTACCCATGTTTTTTTTTTTAATTTCATCCAATTCAATTGGCAAAATTATGCAATTTTGGTGATGGTCTTTGCTTGGTGTGCAGGTGTGGAGTGATATGAAAAATAATATCAAAAAGAAATCCGCTCGCATACACAGAGATGCTACTGAAACTGGTGTTGGTCCTGCTAGTAAAGTTAAATTAACTAATTTGGAAGAAAGAGTATTAAATATTATAGGCCCTCGAGCAGCTACTGGAATACCTCAAGTTGGTGAAGTTGGCTTGTCTCAGGTATTTTCTTAAATTTAAATATTATTTTATTGATCAGCATTATCCTAATTCTAAATAATATTATAAATGCGAAAGTGTGTTTCGCACATGGGTAGACCATGTCTCGGAGAAGGACATAGGATTGAGAGGCAACACTTGCGCTGTTTACTTCACCCGCGTATTTAAATAACTTTAATAAATAATATAACAACAAAACTACTATAAATAGTTGTGAAATAGACTATAATTACCCTGATTGACAAGTGATATTGATTGTGACTATTTATGTTAAGTGTGATGAACATAATAACAAGTTTTCTCAAAACATCTAAAACTGTGCTAAAACGATTTATAAACAACTAAACAGTGCTAATAATAACATTTGCAACGTTCTGCCTTAAAACTACAGCTTAACAACAAGTTCCTACGCAGTTTACATCAAGGTTAGTGAATTACGTTGAAAAAACAAAACAAAGAATACCGTTTTTGACATGGAAAGAAAAATACCAGTGCGAGCAGGGTTTGAACCTGCCTTTTTCTTTCCATGTCAAAAACAGCTATGTTCCCTACGCAGGGTTTGCGTATAAAATATTAAAAAGAATACCGTTTTCGTCAAAATATTCAAAATATGACCTTTGGACTCGGCATATTGTACGACAACTAGCGCCAAAGACTGCGAACGGTGAATAGACTAACTACAAATATTGCTACTCGCCGCTGGAGGGCGCGCATAGTAATACCAGTGTAAAAAATAAAATTGTATTTGGTGGAAAATTATTATTTTTTGAAAACTATAAAATAAAATAAACATGGATGAAAACATAACATACCGTAATAATAACCTATTTAGAACAAGCTCTTTGCCTGATATTACTGCAGACAATTCAGATCTTTTTGATCAAACTATGGCGAGTTTACCGAATACTTAATTGAATATGAGTCAAACAATATTAGATCTACAAGAAAAAGTTAAGCAACTATCCAGTGACTTACAAAGCGCTCACTTAGAAATTGAAAACTTAAACTCAGAAAACTTTAGACTAAAAACTGACGTCCAAAAATATATTAAAACGATTAGTGTTTACAAGAAATTAAATGATATTGACCTAAATAACATGACTCCATGCTCAGAACGTAAACATAAATCAAACCAAAATAATAAAGTAACGCCTATAAGGAAAAATAAGCAATCAATCACACCTGTGCAATATGGAAAATATAAGGAATCAACTGAGGCTGTTAGAAACTCAGTAACAAAAATGACCAAATCAGCAAACAGATTGGAATGTAACTCGACGCCAACCTCTGAACTGAACTCAACGCCTATCCACAAGGTCATTCGAGCGGAACTACCAGCTAGAAATTCAGACCAAAATATCGCAACAGATTTGTTAGACTGTAGGCCAGAAACAAGCACAGAATTGAACCATACGACCACAAATATCTTAATAACATTACCAAAACACGAGATGAAACCAGAAGTACGCAAAAAGAAAGTTATTATCATAGCCGATCAACAGGGACGATACATACAGAGAATCCTTCAAGACTTTTAGGTGAAGATTTCATAGTAAGATGTTTCTGGAAACCAGGAGCATGCCTGCAAGAAATCTTGACAACGGAAACAACAGAAATAGGTTTGTTAAATAAAGATGACTACGTAATTGTCTTAGGAGGTGTAAATGATGCCAACCCAGTCCTCACTAAATTATGCCTAAGTAACTTTTTACATAATACAAAAAATACGAATGTTATGGTCTCTGAAGTACTTTTTAATACCCATTTAAATGAAAAAATGTTAAATTATAAACTGAAATTTATTTGTTCTCACTACAATCATTCAACTAGACATGAACTACTCAGAATATGTGCCAAAGTATCGCTTTTTACCGTTACATATATGTCAGTTACTTCTGAAAGAAATACTAAGAAATGTTTATAAACGAAACTATGACAGATATGCTAAGGAAAAGCTCAACCCTGACATTGCAACTACTATTTATAAAGACAAATGTCCTCAGACAGAACTCAATTATGACGATAACGACAATTCTCCTACAAATAATGACTTTTTTCGTGTATAAACATATAAACATACTTCATCAAAACATAAACGGTTTAATAAGTAAATCAGATGAGCTGTCAGTACATTTACACTCGCTAAGTAATAATAAACACTACAACCCTATCGACATTCTATGTATAACTGAACACAACATGACAATTGATGATAGTAAACTATTTAAATTACCAAACTTTATGTTAGGAGACATTTTTTCCCGAAACAAAAGACATGGAGGGTCCTGCATTTTATTAAAATCAAGCCATAAATTTAAAACTTTACCTGAAGCCAAGAGCCTCAGTATCAATGGTATTTTTGAATGTAGTGGCATTGAACTAACGGATCACAGAATTATAATATTATG